>JAKSZU010000011.1:41716140-42916140 GCA_026018925.1 Tupaia tana
GTGCATGTACCCAAAATCCCAGGGGGAGAATGAAGAAGGGACTGTGGCATGGCCATACCCACTGGGGGATGATTTTTCACTCTCTCTCTCTGTCACTCTGTTTCTCCAGCAAGCTCACACGTCCTATAGCAAAACTCTCTAAAAATTTCTTTTAATTTATAAAGAAATTAAAGCTACCGGGAGTTAATCACGGGAACACTACCATGATGACATCCCTACCTTATCTAATCTTGACCACCTCTCAGTGGCCCCACTTTTCTTTCTTTCTTTCTTTCTTTCTTTCTTTCTTTCTTTCTTTCTTTCTTTTTTTTTTTTTTTTGGAGAGTTTCTTTTTTTTTTTTTTTTTTTTTTTGCTATAGGGCATGTGCGCTCACCAGAAAGACAGAGAGAGACAGAGAGATAGAAAGCGAGAAATCACCCACCAGGGGGGATGGCCACACCACAATCCCTTCTCTTTCATTCTCCTCTTGGGATCTTGGGCACGCACACACACACACACGCCCAGTGTGAGTTTAAGCCACCGGGTCTGGGATTCGAACCGCAGTCAACTACATGGGAGTTCAGCAAAATAGCCATTACGCTAACTGCTGGTCCCTTTCTTATTTTTTTAAGAGATTTTTTGCTATAGGGCATGTGCGCTTGCCAGAGAGAGAGAGAGAGAGAGAGAGAGAGAGAGAAAGTGAGAAATCACTCCCAAGAGGGGATGGACATGCTGCAATCCCTCCTCCGTTCTCCTCTCGAGATTTTGGGCATGCACTTGTAACCTGCATGAGTTTCAAGCCAACGGCTGCAGAACTCAAACTGCAGTCATGTGGGAGTCCAGCACCTCAACCACCACACCATCTGCTGGTCCCCTTTCTTTTCTTTTCTTCTTTTATTAATTCGCCAGAGGACATGTGCTCTTGGAGAGAGAGAACATGAGAAAGTACCTCTGACACACATGCCCACGGGATGATCACCTCGCACCCCTTCTCCCCCATTTCCTCCTTTTTTCAGGATTTTGCGCCACACACGTGCCCAGTGTGTTTCTCAGGCTGCTGGGATCAGGACTCAAACTATGTAATCAGACACATAGGATCCACTTGCCTTCACCACCAGCAGGACTCAGGCTGGCCCACTTTTCAATACCATGGTCAGATTAGGTTTCTCCTCTCTCTCTCTCTCTCTCTCTCTCTCTCTCTCTCTCTCTCTCTCCTTTAATTGAGAGGTTTTTGCTATAGGGCACGTGCACTAGCCAGAAAGACAGAGACAGACAGACAGACAGACAGACAGAAAGCGAGCTATCACCCCCCAGGGGGGATGGCCACGCCGCAATCCCTTCTCCTCCATTCTCCTCGCAGGATCTTGGGCACACACGCACACACGCCCAGTGTGAGTTTAAGCCACCAGATCCGGGACTCGAACTGTAGTGGTTGGCCATGTGGGAGTCCAGCTAGTAACCATTATGCCATCTACTGGTCTCTAGATTTCTACTCTCTTAATTCCAACACATGAACTTTTGGCAGATATAGTCAAGCCGTAGTGCATGAGAAAAGATGTCCCACTTCGGTCATAAGAAGGCAAAATACAAAGTACAAAGAAACTGAGGTGCCATTTGTATTAGGCATGTCCTGATGGTCTAATGCTGTGACACCTGGAGACTTACTGGCCCTCCCAGGGCTCACCGACACCTTGAGACAGGTGACTCAGCTGTGAGCACGCTTTTCCTCTATACGCTAACCAGTCCAGAGGCATACCCTGAACCACCTCCTTTATCAGGCTCTACAGAGCTGCTGCAGCCCGGGCCACCCTTCGCCCACCCTCACCTCCCCAGGGCTGGGTACTAGACAGTGAGGGCCAGCACCCATACCCTGAAGCCAGCTAAAATTATGCACACTAGCTAATCCTTCACCTGCTCTGCTGCTTAGCCAGCCTTCCCGAGAAATCAGGGCTCTTGCCCATGCTGTCCCTGCCCTTCTGCCTTCTGAGTGACCCTGGGGTTCCCCATGTGGCTCTGCAAGGCATGCTATGTTCCTTCCTCTTGGGAACCATGAGTGACTCTTTTCAGTGTCAGTTGTCTTTCAGTTGTTTTTTTCCATCGTCAGTGTTTATTTATTACTAGTACCGGAGTAATACTAAAACCTACATTTCACACCCCATCCCTTTCCATTGAATTAGTAAAAGATACAAAGCCTGGCTACACACTACTGCTGAGACTGTGGGGAATCTTGCACACGGCTGGTGGGATGCAGAACGGTTAAACTGTACGCCACAATCGTTTCTCCTCCATTCTCCGCTCGGGATCTTGGGCATGCACGCACACACGCCCGGGGTGAGTTTAAGCCACCGGGTCTGGGACTCGAACCATGGTCAACTACGTGGGAGTCCAGCGATGTAACCATTACGCCGTCTGCTGATGCCTCTGACTTCTTTTTAATGCAGTGAAGATCATTTTTGTTCCAGAGGTGTACTTCTGGGGCTTCTCCAAACACTCCATAAAGGTATCCTCTGCCAGGTGATGCCTTTTTCCTTGTTGGCATCTGTGTCAGGAATCCAGGGGCCTGACCTGTCTCCCGCCCAAACAGACCATGGAGATTTGGGCCAGTCTTGTGCTTGCTTTCGTTTACCTCAGTGTGGCACTGGGCATATTTCTGAATACAAATCTTGCCTTTCTCAACACCACTTTTTTTTCTTTTTTTTTTTTAAGAGAGATTTTTGCTATAGGGTGCATACACTCACCGGAGAGACAGAAAGCAAGAAATCACCCTCCAGGGGGTATGACCACATTGCAATCCCTTCTCCACCATTCTTCTCTTGGAATCTTGGGCACACAAGCACATGTGCCCAGCATGAGATTTAAACTACCGGGTCTGGGACTCAAACCACAGTCAACTATGTAAGTCTAGTGATGTAATCATTATGCCATCTGCTGGTCCCCAGCACTCATTTTTAGTTCTCTTTGTTGCTTGGGCTTTGAAGTTCCCCACTCAGAAGCCGGACATCGCATTCTACCTTTTTGATTTTACAAAAAGCAACATAAGAAGGATAAATCGAGGGCCAGCCAGTGATGTGGTGGTTAAGGCAGCTAGATCCCACATGGCTGACTATGTAGTTCAAGTCCTGGACCCAGCAGCCTGAAAAATAAACTGGGCGTGTGTGTGTGCATGCCAAAAAATCCTGAAAGGAAAAGGGAGGAGATGGGATTGTGACATGGCCATCCCCCATATGGGGTGATTTCTCATTTTCTCTCTCTCACTCTTTAACAAGTATACACGCCTGATAACGAAACTTAAAAAAAAAAAAAAGGAAGAATAAATCAGATTATTTTTAAAAAATAATTATTTTAAACTTTACTGATTGAGTGATTCATCTTAATATTTTATTTTAATATGACCAGGGAGGGACAGATCAAGAAAGAGAGAGAGGAAAAGTGAGAAAGCAACCTGCCAAGTCCAGGACACAAACTGTGGTCAGCCATGTGGGAGGACAGTGCCTTTAACTACCGTGCCACTTGCTGGTCCCCAGATTAGTTTTTTTTTTTTTTTTTTTGAAGAGGTTTTTGCTATAGGGCACATGCGCTTGCCAGAAAGAGAGAGAGAGATAGAGAGATAGAAAGTGAGAAATCACCCGCCAGGGGGGATGGCCACACCGCAATCCCTTCTCCTCCATTCTCCTCTCGGGATCTTGGGCATGCACGCACACGTGCCCGGCGTGAGTTTAAGCCACTGTGTCCGGGACGTGAACCGCGGTCGACTACATGGGAGTCCAACGACATAGCCATTACGCTAACTGCTGGTCCCCCCCAGATTAGATTTTTATAACAACAGATGGGAATGAAATGGAAGGGATGGATTCAATTATACTTCTTTAATAAATAATACATTTTTGTGTGGTTTTTACTCTTAGAGCCATATTAATGTTTTATAAGTTTTAAAAATAAATAAATAAATAAATAAATAAATAAATAAATAAATAAATAAACCAGGGGCCAGCTACATGGCAGCAGCAGTAATGTGCTGCTCAAGAGAAGCTAGGTCCTACATAGCAACTGTTGTTCAAATCCTGGGTCAGACTATAAAACATGCTGGGCAGACATGCGAGTGCCCAGGAGCCCACATACTGGAAGCCTAAAGGGGATCAAGGCATGACCAGGCCGTGCTTCTCTCTCGCTGTTTCTTCATGGTGTGCGCACAAGCGCTCTATTATGAACAAAGAAAGAATAAATCAACAAGGATTAGGAACAATGCTAAAATACAAACAGAAGAGATGAACCTCACTGTATTTGAAATAAGCTTTTTTTTTAAATTTTGCTATAGGGCACCTGTACTCGCCTGAGAGAGGCAGAGGGAGGGAAAGTGAGAATGCCCTGGTGATGGCCACACTACAATCTCTGCGATCTCTTCTCCTCCATTCCTCCTCTCGGGATTTTGGGCACACATGCACACCTAGCGTGTTTTTCAAGTCATGGTGTCTTGGGACTCTAACTCCACAGTCAACCATGTGGGATCTGTCTTAAACCACCATGCTACTGCTGGCCCTCAAATGAGCAATTCAACACTACTTCTGTGTATCGTAAGACTGAGCGAAAGAGTAACCATATTGAAGATGTTAGGAGCCTGATTTCCACTGTTGAAGAGACTTACAATATGGAACTGAAGAAAGGCCAAGGAATACCAAGGATTTAAACCACCACCAGACTAGGAGAGTCCCACAGTACAGATTCTCCCCTAGAGCCTCTAGAAGGAACCAATCCTGCCAACACCTTGATTTTGGATTTCTGGCCTCTAGAACTGTGAGATAATTTTTTTTTTTTTTTTGAGAGGTTTTTGCTATAGGGTATGTGTGCTTGCCAGAAAGACAGAGAGAGACGAAGAGACAGAAAGTGAGAAATAACCCCCTGGGGGATGGCCATGCCACAATCCCTTCTCCTCCATTCTCCTCTCAGGATCCTGGGCACGCATGCACATGCGCCCGGCAGGAGTTTAAACCACCGGGTCCAGGACTCAAACTGCAGTAGACTACATGGGAGTCCAGCAGCATAGCCATTACGCTAACTGCTGGTCCCAAGAGAATAGCTTTTTTTGAGAGAGAGAAAAGAGAGAGAGCAGGAAGGAAACAGGCAAGTTAGAGCCCTGAGGTGTTGAAATGGGATTGGAAATATAATATATAGACTATGTTGTATATATTAGGGAATATAGTCTTTTTTAATTGAGAGATTTTTGCTATAGGGCATGTGCCCTTGCTAGAGAGACAGAGACAGAGAGACAGAAAGTGAGAAATCAATCCCTAGGGGGGATGGCCACACTGCAATCCCTTCTCCTCCATTCTCCTTTCAGGATTCTGGGCACACATGCACACACACGCCCAGTGTGAGGTTTTTTTTTTTTTTTGAGAGGCTTTTGCTATAGGGCTTGTGCGCTCGCCAGACAGACAGAGACAGAGAGACAGAAAGCAAATCACCTCCCAGGGGGGATGGTCACGCTGCAATCCCTTCTCCTCTGTTCTCTCGGGATCTTGGGCACACACGCACACGCGCCTGGCCTGAGTTTTAAGCTACCGGGTCCGGGACGCAAACTGCAGTCGACTATGTGGGAGTCCAGTGACATAGCCATAACGCTAACTGCTGGTCCCCACGCCCAGTGTGAGTTTTGAGTTTCTGGGTCGGAGACTCAAACTGCGGTCTACGTGGGAGTCTGGTGATATAACCATTATGCCATCTGCTGGTCCTTAGTCTGACATCTTTTTTTTTTTATTTTTAGAGGTTTTTGCTATAGGGCGCGTGCACTCGCCAGGCAGAGAGAGAGAGACAGAGAGATAGAAAGCGAGAAATCACCCCCCAGGGGGAATGACCACACCGCAATCCCTTTCTCCACTCTCCTCTTGGGATCTTGGGCATGCACACACACGCGCCCGGCGTGAGTTTAAGCCACCGGGTCCGGGACGCGAACCACGGTCGACTACGTGAGGGTCCAGTGACATAGCCATTACGCTAACTGCTGGTCCCAGTCTGACATCTTTAAGGATGAGGAAGCAGGATATCTATAACTTACTCTCAAATTGTTCAGGGGTAAAAATGTGTTTATTTGAGTATTATATTGGATTGTTAGAAAAGTCATGACTAATTTTTACATAGAAAAAACACATACATATACAATATACATAGAGAATAAGGGGGGCAGTAGGTGGCGTGGTGGTTAAGGCGCTGGACTGCCATATGATCAACCGACTGCAGTTTGAGTTCCAGACCTAGTGGCTTGCTTTCTTATGTGCCTTCTCTCTGGGGAGTGCGCATGCCCTATAGCAAATTAAATAATAATAAAAACTATTGTGGTTTTTTTTTTTTTTTTTTTTTTTTTTTTTTTTTTTTTTTTTTTTTTTTAAAGAGAGAATATGGGGTCAGCAGGTGGCATAGCAGGTACGTTGCTGGACTCCCACATGGCCAACTACAGTTCAAGTCCCAGACCCAGTGGCTTGAAACTCATGCTGGGTGTGTGTGCATGCATGCCCATGATCCTGGGAGGAGAAGGGATTGTGGCATAGCTATACTCTTGGGGAGTGATTTTTCACTTTACTTCTCACTTTCTTTGTCTCTCTCTCTCTCCAGCAAGCACACTCCCTAAGACAAAAGCCTCTGAAAGAGAGAGGGAGAGAGAGAACGGAAAGAAGGAAAGAAGGAAGGAAGGAAGGAAGGAAGGAGAGAAAGAGAAAGAAGGAGAGAAAGAAAATTAAAGCAAATGTGGCAGAATGTTAGTATTGACAAAGGGTAGGAGAGCAGATGGTGTAATGGTTACATTGCTGAACTCCCACATAGCTGACCACGGTTCGAGTCCCAGACCTGAAGGCTTAAAATACACCGGGCACATGTGAGCGCATAATCAAATTCCCAAGAGGAGAATGGAGAAGAAGGGATTGTGGAGTGGCCACCCCCCAGGGGGGTGATATCTTGCCTTCTGTCTATGTCTCTCCAGTGAATGCATGTGCCCTTATAGCAAAAACTTCTCTCTTAAAAAAAAAAATCAACAAAGGATATATGTTCTTGGAACGCTTCTGTAAGTTTGAAATGATATCAAAATAAAAAGCTAAGAGTCAGCCAGTGGTGTGGTGGTTAAGGTGCTGAATCCCATGGCTAGTTTCATCATCTGAGTTCTGTTCCTGGAGGTTTGAAAAACACACTGGACAAGTGTGCAAAGATGAGAATGGAGGAGAGGGGATTGTGGCATGGCCATCCCAGCAGGGGGTGGTTTCTCCCTCCCCCACCCTCCTAATGCTCCATTTTTCTCGGAAAGCACATGTACCCTTATAGCAAAAACAAATCCTACCTTACACACACAGAGAAAATCTAATACACAGATCAAAGGGCCTACAAAATGCCAGCTATAAATGACAAAAGACCCACATCAAGGCTTCTGTGACAATTGGGTGCCTCCCCAACAAGCCCTTTGCTTTTCCCCTTACTAAAAAAGGCCCTGATTTTTAGTACCATTAGACTTTTTCTTTTATAATTATTTACTTTTATTTATTCATTTATTTATTTTAATGTGACCAGAGAGAGACAGAGAGAGAGAGAGAGAGAGAGAGGGAAAGTGGGAAAGCAAGCCGCCAGGTCCAGGACCCAAACCACAGTTGCCCATGTGGGAGTCCAGCACCTTAACCACCATGCCACCTGCTGGCCCCAGAACTATTAGACTTCAAAAAAAAAAAAAAAAAAGATTTTACTTTAATTTAATCAGGGGTGGAGGGGGTTAGTGAGAAAGCAAGCCCTCAGGTCAGGGACTAGAATCGCAGTCGGCCATTTTTTAAAGATCCTCCACTAATTTCTATTTCTTTCTTTTTTTGCTATAGACTGTGCGCTTGCTGGAGACAGAGAAACAGAAAGCTAGAAATCACCTTCCCCTCCCCCAGGGGGGTGGCCACACCGCAAACTTTCTCCATTCTGTTCTCAGGATTTAGACATGCATGCACACGTGCTCAGCATGAGTTTTAAACCATCAAGTCTGGGACTCAAACCATGGTCGACTATGTGGGAGTCCAGCAACGTAACCATTACACCATCTGCTGGTCCCTCCTTCACTGATTTTAATGTGTATCCAAGGTTGAGAACCACTGATTTGGTCAAACTGTGTAAGGAGCAGTTGGGGAAACTAAGGCACAGGGAAGTGAAAAGCTTACTGATAGTCACATGGCTAGTCAGACACAGGCCTGGCCTTAGACCTGGGTCACTTGATTGCCAGGCTGGCACTGTCTCCCCACCATACTGGTGATGACTTTCTGCCAAGAATGGAGGGAGGTGGGGATCGGCAGAAAGAAGGAAGTAGAGGCATCTGCCTGGTCCGATCTCCTGAGAATGAGGAAGAAAATGCACTTTGGCCAGCCTGGCTGCCAGGGTGGAGTGAGCCATAAAGAGGCATCTTACTTCCTCACCTGAGCAGGCAGGACCCAGAGATGCAGAGAGACTGGAGACAAGGCAGACTGGCACTTGGGGGAGGGAGCCTCAGTTCATATCCAATTGACTCACCTGCTCTGTCCATTCATTCACTCCCCATTCATTCATTCATTCATTCACACATTGACTCAACACTTAAGTCTTGTCTGGAGGAATGCTCTTTTTTTCTTTTTCAAATCAAAATATTAAATACTCTAGTTTTGAAAGTATAATGGCACTATGGGGCCAGCAGGTGGTGTGGTGATTAAGGGCACTGGACTCCCACAAGGCTGACCGTGGTTTGAGTCCCGGACCTGGTGGCTTGCATTCTCACTTTCCCTCTGTCTGGTGAGCATGTGCCCCATAGCAAATTTAAAAATGATAATAAAAAAATAAATAATTAAAAAGAAAATTCCAATGCCCAGACTGCACCCAGACCAACTAGGTCAGACTCTGGAGGGTAGGCTCCAGGTAGCCAGTTTCTAAAGCTTTCCAGGTGATTTCAATACACAGCTAAGTTTGAGAGCCCATGGGCCACCATCTCCACAGTTCCCTCCAGTTTTCTGAAACTGAAGCCCACCCTGATGCCCTGTTTTGTCACTAGATGGTTAAATGAACTATCAGACTCACAGAAATATCTGGGTTCCAATCCACGCACCTCCTCCTGCCTTTAGGCCACCTTTGAGGCAGGAACATATCAGGGACTTTGCCCAGCCCCACCCACCCTCCACAGAACCTCCTGCTACAGCCTCTGCCTCCACCATTTTGACGTCTGAAATCAAGGGGCCCAGGATCTTTGCCAAGGCAGTTTCCCAGGTATGGACTGGAGGGCTTCCTGCTTCTTTCTCATTATGCACAGGTGTTGAGGAATGTGCTGGAAGAAAAGGGAGAGGATTGGGAAGGACGGGGAGTCTGTCCCTCTGAGAAACTATTTGGCTTTTCTTACCCCTGTAGTAGTAGCAGCTGACCTTTCCAGGTGCCTGGCTGTGCCTCTTGGGCCTCCCCTCCACAAGGTGTACTGCCTGTGTAAGCACTACTGGCCTGCACCGTCTTAGTGGACACAGCCTGAGGAGGGAGTCAGGAGCCTTGGACTTCAGCCCTTTCCTTCACTCAAACCATCCTGTGCAAGTCACAAAACACGCCTGAGCCTATGCCGACCTATAAAAGCGACCTTGCCAATCTTACCAGGCTGACAAGAACTCAGTTTCATTGCAGACAGATGTGTTGAGGCTTTAGAAGGTGCTATTCATTTGGCTGCTATCCTAGAGGGGCTGCTGAGCCAACAGACCAGAACTGACCCATGGCAGAGCCCAAACAGAACATCGGGGAGAAGCTGCCAGGTGAGTCTGTAAGTCGCATTCCCAGCACAGTCCTCATGGGGTGATGCCGGCCGGTGGTTTCCCTGCTGTGCTAGTGGTATAAGTAAGGGCAGAGGAACTAGACCAAGGGTCCCGACAGGTAAGTTATCAATAGCTGTAATAAATAAACCGACGGCTGTAACAGCCACAGCCTGGGGTTACTGGGGCTCACTGGAGCCAGTAGTTGTGCCTTGTGTGCACATTCAACACCTTCAATGTGGCAGACCAGGCTGGGAACGTTCTAGTGCTGTGTTGGAGTCAGTGCATGGGCAGGAAGGAACTGTTTCAGGTCAGACACTGGTGTCTGTGGTGGCTGGGGGCCCAGCTGCTACAGGGCTGCGGGGAGAGGGACTTCCACCTCTACGGCCCAGAGTAGAAAGACGAGACGAGACTGCAGACCACAGAGCACCAGAGGGAAACCACGCATTCTTTTCCTAGAAGTGGGCTGAGCTGAGAGGAAGGCCCTCATTCCCAGGAGCCCCTGGCAGTGGAGCACAGGAAAGATGGCCTCATGAGCCTGGGCAGTCACCGAGAGCCCTGCATTCAGAAAGGCCTCGAGCTGGAGATGCAATGCTCTGTGGCCATTGCCTTGACATCTTTTAAAACTTTAGCTTTGGATTTGTTTTGTATGTGGAGTCGAGCAGGACAACAGAGCACGTGCCAGGGCGTTGAGTTGGAAGTTCGGTTCACAGTGCAGTCCCCCCACTGTTGCTGTAACTCACTCTGCCAGAGTCCCTCATTCAGCTGTCACCTTTGCCTTACAAGGGCCGGACAAAAGGAAGAAAATTGACGTGGGGCAGGTGGCCAGGGCATGGGGACCACTGGCAGGGAAGCAGCAGCTTTCACCCATCCCCACCCAGCAAGCCCCGTATTCAGGTCGGGAGACTGCGGGCCTCAGAAGGCTGCCCACCTACCCTGGGTTATGGCCTGTGGCTTGTAGGAAGGGGAGGAACTCCCTCCTGGGTCTTCTTTTCCTACTCAACTAATTATGCAGATGGCCCTGGTCACATCCAGGTCCTGACACTCACTCACCAAGTTACTTTACCTTTCAGCTTCAATTTTGTTTGAAAATGAAAATATGTTCAAACCCGTAAGATCTTGAGAACAGTTGGGGTTAGGGTTTTTATTCTTCCTACTCCAAAATGCAAGGCTTATTTTGATAGCTCCCTGATGAAGACTGATGAAGGTGTTATTCTGGATAAAGAACCTTTTTTTTTTTAACGATTTTTTTGGGCGCGTGCGCTCGCCAGAAAACAGACAGACAGAGATAGAAAGCGAGAAATCACCCGCCAGGGGGGGATGGCCACGCTCCCATCCCTTCTCCTCCATTCTCCTCTCGGGATCTTGGGCACGCACACATATGCGCCCAGCGTGAGTTTAAGCCACCGGGTCTGGGATTTGAACTGTGGTCGGCTACATGGGAGTTCAGCGACATAGCCACGCTAACTGCTGGTCCCAATTACGCTAACTGCTGGTCCCAAGAACAAACCTTTTCACAGACCAGCACTGTTCCATAGAAATACAATGCAAGCCACTTAAGCAATTGAAAAATTTCTAGTAGACACTCTTTTTGATAGACACCCCACCTTGGCCTGAGTAGCCGAGGCTGCAGGCACACACCACCACAGTTTTTTAGAGTGAGCTGGGCAGCAAACCTGGGCCTCCCAGGTGGCCTCAGCCTACTGCACAGCATCAGCGACCAGCAAGTGCTACCACGACTAGGCCAGGAGTCACACTTTAAAGAGCAAAAACAGATGAGGGGCCGGCAGGTGGCATGGTGGTAAAGGGTGCTGGACTCCCACATGGCCGACCACAGTTCAAGTACTGGACCTGGTGGCTTGCTTTCTCACTTTCCAACTCTCTCGTGCTCTCTCTCTCTCTGTTCCTCTCTAGTCAAACTTAAATACAAATAATTCTTTAAAAAAAAAAAAAAAAAAAAAGAGCAAAAACAGATGAAACTTTAATTGCTTTACTTCACCCAGTATTTCCAAACCATTATCTGGACATGCAATCAGCATGAAAACATTCTTTCCTAAGTCTTTGAAAACAGTGTTTTACACCTTGAACATCTCATCTCCTGGGATGGGGGCTGCCCGCTGCACAGCAAGGCCACATCCCTCATCACATCACCTAGCCCTGCAGTCTCCTCACCGTCCCTCCATGCTCTCTGCCCTGCAGCCACGTTGAAATTTTCTTTCTTCACAAGTGTTGCTCTCCCTCCGTCTCACCTGCCCCGGACAAGCTCTTGGCCCTCTCTGTCCTCTGGATCTTCACACACCTATTCATCCTTCAGGTGTCAGCTCCAACGTCCGGCCTTCAGAGAAAACTTTCATGGACCCCTAGTTTTCACAGTAGCATGAACCTCACCAACCTGCTACAACTTAATTTCCCACTTACTGACATGTCTCCTATGCTGCTGGCTTGTAGACTCTAGGACGGAGACCTCTTCAGGGTTTTCAGTTATTTCCCCAGTGCTTGGTGCACAGCAGGCCTTCAACAGTCCCAGGGGTAAGAGAGAAAATCTGTGTGTAAGAGGCCTGGCATGTGCAAAGCCACATTCCTCCCCTCTGGGTGAATGGGATAAAGGGGTCCTTCTAACTGTCCTTATCTGTTCAGTTCAATTTTGATGAAGTCATTTTCTTTGGGGCTCTGAATTCTGATTTTAAGCACTAGCTCTAGACCACCAATAGATTCAAATACGTTTTGAAAGAAAACAGATACCCACTAACTGTCCAACTCTGCTTCAGAACTGGCAATGCAAAGCACCTTGTGCCAAAAATATTTAGGTACATTTGAGTTACGCAGATTATAAATATTTCTTCCCCAGATTATGCACCACTTGAAAATACTCTCAGCTCTTCATGATCTGGGTGGTGATTAAGGGAAATTACTCTTGAGGAATGATGTAATTACTGCCCTTTTCCTGACTTGTCTTCTCCCTTGAGCACAGAGGAATGAGCTGTGGGACAGGAAGTGGAGGTGGGCATCAGTGTCACCCGTCTAACACAGAGTTGGCAGGCGGCCAGATGCTGAGGCTCTGCAGCAGCTTGCCTCTCTCCTTTTCTTTCTAGGTGAGCATAAACAAAAAGGTGCCAATCCACACTTGCCCACAGAGTCGAGTGATGATGCCAACCGTCCAGGTGAGGGCTTGGCCCCTAGGCCACGCAGTGAAGCCAAAGTCCTCATTTGATGTCCTTAAGTTCATACCGCTCCTGCTGACTCACACCCATTGCTGCTGTCCCGAAGGACAGTCAATCCTGCCACTTCCCAGAGCCTACCTCTTGCTGCACTCTTGCTGAGTGCAGGGGGTGGGAGGGAGTGTGGAACAAAGACAGCAACTTTGCTGTTCTGCACAATGGCATCTTTAGAAACAGATCCAGTACCGTTTTCCCTGGAGCTTTCAGAATAACCCACAAGGGGGGTCAGCAGGTGGTGTGGTGAATAAGGGCGCTGGATTCCCACATGGTCGACCACAGTTCAAGTCCTGGACCTGGTGGCTTGTTTTCTCGCTTTTCCTTTCTCTCTCTCCCTGGCGGTCAAATAAAAAAAAAAATAATAATAACAAATGGAAATAAATAAATATTAAAAAAAAAAAAAAGAATAACCCATAAGGTAAAGACAACTACTATGCATTGCCCAAGAGTGATGCATTTAAATATCCATTACACATTTTTAAACCTTGGCTGGCTTCAAACTGCAAGCTGTCTGTGGTGGCTATAATGGGCATACATCCCAGGGGTTGTCCAGCACTCTAAGACAAGACTCAGCTGACGCCAAGTGTATATATGCTTTGGAAAGCTCCACGTGTAATTATTCCATTTTCAGGATTTATCTATGCTTCAACAGTTGATGATGTTGAAAAAGTGGGTGTCTGTTCTCTTACAAAATGCATTTGAATTTATAGGTGGTCTAGAGCTGGTGCTTAAAATCAGAATTCAGAGCCCCAAAGAAAATGACTTTATTGAAATTGAACTGAATAGACAAGAGCTGAGTTACCAAAACCTACTGAAACTGAGTTGCTGTGAACTGGGGATTGACCCAGAGCAAGTGGAGAAGATGAGAAAGCTACCAAACACACTGCTCCGAAAGGTAAAGTTTATAAATTCCTGACAGAATTTTGGAGGGTAAAATTATGTTTCATGGAGCCAATCATTAACTTCTGCATTCCTAATATGAAAACAAAGCTCAAGACCCTTGAAATTCTGGCTGCCGAATGACCAAACATAAGAGCTCAGTCATTTTCTTTCTTTTTAAAAAGAACTATTTTATTTAACTTTATTTATTTACTTACTTATTTTTAATTTGACTATAGAGGGACAGTATGTGAGAGAAGGAAAGTGAGAAAGGAAGCCGCCAGGTCTGGGACTCGAATTGCAGTGGGCCATGCGGGAGTCCAGCGTCCTTAACCACCATGCCACCTGTTTGTACCCAGAGACAGTTCAGTCATTTTCAATCTGGCGCATACGTACTTGACTCATAGAACTTAAAAATAAACCCAGAATGACAACTAAGACTTTAGTTCAGGACTTGCAGCTCTATCAACCTCTGCAAAACCTGGTTAATACAAAGTCAAGTCATGGTCCTCTGGACAGAATACACAAACCCATCCTTACCTAATTAACAAAGGCTCACTTTTGCAATCTTTTGCACTTTTACATACTTTCCAGATCCAAATACAGACGGTCTCAATATGATTTTTTAAAAGACACAAAACCAACAAACTTTCAAAATGCCCTTTGCAATATTTTGGGGGATATTTCTGATAGGGTCTCTTGCCATCTCACAAATTCTCCTTTCCCAGCATCCCAACTAGCTAGGACTACAGATGAGATTGCACCATTTAGATCGGGCCAGGAACCAAACCCAGGTTGCCCTTTTGGCCTCAACCAGTGCACTGCAGCCTAAGCCACTGCACCTGGGCCCTTGGCAACTCATATTGGTGTAGTAGCTGCCAGTACACAAGATAAGTACTCTTATCTTTAGTGCTTGGGATTCTAGTGTTTCGGTATTTTTTCTTTTTAAGTATTTGCATACACAGGAGATATCCTGGGGATGAGAAGCAAGTCATGTTTAAACACAAAACTTGTTTCATATAAACTTCATACATACAGCCCCAAGTTAATTTTATATAACATTTTTTATATTACAGTGTTTTGACTAACTCATCACATGTGACCAGGTATGAAATTTTCACTGCAGTGTCAAGTCAATGTTCAAAAAACTTTGATTTTGGAATATTTCAAGTTTTGGATTAGAAGGACTGGCAGGTGGAATGGTGGTTAAAGGCGCTGGATTCCCGCATGGGCGACCATAGTTTGAGGCCCGGACCTGGCAGCTTGCTCTCTCACTTTCCCTTTCTGTCTCCGTCTGGTCAAATAAATAACAACAAATGGAATTAAATAAATAATTTTAACAAGTTTTGGATTAGGAATGTCTAGGCTGTATATTCTTTTTAAATTAAGTCACAGATGATTATTTTTTTAAATGTCCTAGCCTAAAGTCCCTCCTTGTATAAATGCTGATATGGTTTACCACAGAGAGAGGTAAAATACATAAATCTTAGGAGATCAGGCAAGAACTTCAGATGCTAGCCAATATTAAAAGCTTATCTTATAATGTCACATACTATTTATAAACCATTGTATAATTTCTTTTCCATCTTAAGGACGAAGACATTCGAAGGCTGCGGGACTTTCAGGAGGTAGAACTCACTTTAACGAAAAATGGGAGCTCTGAATTGACAGAATACACACCATCTCTAACACACAGGTCCTGTTATAACAGTAATGCTGCAAAAATGACTTATTAAATGATCTTCGACAGGGGCCAGCAGGTGGTGTGGTGGTTATGGACACTGGACTCCCACATGGCCAACTGTGGTTCAAATCCTGGACCTGGCAATTTGCTTTCTCACTTTCTCTCTTGCTCTATCCCTCTCTGGTCAAATTAAATAAATGGATAAAGTTAAGTAAAATAATTCTTTAAAAACTGGAATCATCATTTACATCAAATCTGGATGCATGAACCAGTCATGTTTGAACTCTGGAAAATTACATTTCTGCATCTTTGATTTCTCTAGGTTGGGAGAAAAATAAGTTTAAAGTATGTTGACAAAAGTCATAAAAACCACCAAGGCCAGGGCCAGCAGACAGTGTAGAGATTAAGGCAGCTGGATCCCATATGGCATCACAAGTACCATACCCAGCAACTTGAAAACCAAGCCAGACGCATGTGCAGGCGCATCCATAAATCCAAAGCAGGGATTATGCCATAGCTATTACCCCTGCGGGGGTGATTTCTTTCCTTCTCTCATCTCCCTCCAGCAAGCACATGCACCGTATAGCAAAAACTAGATCAATAAAATGTAAAGGCCAGGTGGTGGAGCAGCAGTAATGCAACTGGACCCTGAGGGGAAGATCCCGGGTTTGCTTCCTGGATCCAGCCTGTACTACCCAGGTGTGTGTGTACCCATGCTCTAGGCTGGCAGAGGTTGAGGATGACTGCTCTGTGAAGATTTTGGAGTTGCCTCCCTGAGATGAGATAAACGAGTTAACTTTTACAAAAATCCTAAGGTATGGGACCTACACCAACCCTCACCATCCTGATGAGGCTCTGTCATACTGTGATGAGAGTCAGTCAGGACAAATAGCCAGGGTGTCTCTTCACATGAACTCCTAAAGGCATGGAGAACAGATGGAGCAGGAAAAGCCAGGACTCACTCGACAACACTGGACTGAACAGAGCTCTTCATCTTTAAAAGCAACTTACCATCATTTCTTACATGCACACTTTCTAACTTACCAATAATGGCATGAGATATGACTAACAACCTTCCACGTTTGTTTCTTTTTTAGACCATATAGCTTACAGAACACATTATTGAACTTTTAAAGAAGTTTTTGTCTTAGGCTCATTGGAGAGACAGTGAGAGAGAAAGTGAGAAAACACCTCCTAGGGGGATAGCCATACTATAACCCCCCCCTTTCATTCTCTTCCTGTGATCTTGAGCATGCATGCACATATACCCTGCGTGAGTTTCAAGTCACTAGATCCAGAACTCGAACCACTGTTGACGATGTGGGAATCCAGTGACATAACCACTATGCCATCTGCTGGTCCTCTGAACTCAAGGAAAAAAGGGCTGGCGACTGTCACATCTCAACAGACTCTGCCCTACCATACTACACAGTCAACACTCTTGGTAACTTTTCCCCAATACCTATCTGCTTGTGTTTTGTAAAATATTCAGGTAGCTGCTTGACCCTATTTACCTTTACACATCCATTACTATACTACAAAGCCACCTCTAAATCCTTATCAAATAGGTAAAAAAATCCCATCAGAATCCTTACAGGGAGGACCCTCTTGCTTGTATCCCCAGCACATGAAATGACTGTGCCCTCCACTTCTCAACAGCTAGCTGCACTACATGGAACTTATTTTACCCACATGTCCGAGAGAGGAAAAGGTTTAAATGATGCAATAGCAGAGTGCAGGCCATTTCTCTCATGGAAAGTAATGGATGAATGGGAAACCTGATCTGCAACCTGCTCAGTACCCATGAGGCCAATTCCCAAATGACACTGCCCTAAGGCACTTTCTAGTCTGTTTTACAATACTGAGGAAAACTTAAGATTGGTTATATTAATGAACTGAAATCACTATTTGTGGAAAGATGAGATTCTTGGTTGTTTTTTAACATAAAACTCTGTGATGAAAAAAAGAAAAACCCTACTATTGCCAGGAGAAAAATTTACACTATCCTGATAACAGAACCCACACAGGCAATACCAGCTACTAGTTAGTTAAGATCAATGAGGGCCATGTTGATGAGCAAATTTAACACTCATTCTACTAATAAACACAGCCTGCACCCTAAAGCATGATAAATACTTAAGTGTGAAGAGCTTCAAGAATAATTTTGGTTAGATTTCACCTCGCACATTGTTTATAAAAATGAATTCCCAAGTAAAAAGCAATTCCACAGGAATTCCAGATTATTTAGGTTAAAATGAAATCTAGAATGATAGTTCTTCATTTGCTCACAACCTATGCTCACTTACAGTGGAGTTCAGTGGCCCCTTTCCATTCCTGCCAATCAAAGGAAGCTGCCCTGTGCTAGTTCATACCCCTGGCTGTGCCACTACTGCCTCGTGGAGAGATTCCACAGAGGAGAGAGGTGCCTATTTTATTCACTGATGCATTTGAAGTTCTCGGACTAGCACCTTGTACAGGTGCATTCAGGGATGCACTGAAGAGTTCCAGTCAAATCCTGAGCTCACACCGAGGGGATCCAGGTCTCAGCTCGTCAGCAGGGTTGGGGGGTGAGAAGGCCACCACAAATTGAAGAGCCTATGCGCTTGCAGGTGTATTTTAAGTTTCTATCACCTTTCTTCCTTTAAACAGTTACTACTCCATAGCACCCCCTACTAAAATCAGAACAAGGCCAAGAGCAGCAGCCTCTTTGCAGAGACCACAAAACTTGAGAAAGGAGAAGGCATACAGTGAGCTAGGCCCAGTAGTTTCCCTTCCCGGAATGTCATAAATCAGAAAACTGTTCCTTGGAAGCTGCTTAGGCAGGAGAATAAAAAGTGTCAGCTCCCTGGCTGGTACCAAATGAAAACTGTGTCAAGATGAAAATAAGGTCTCACAAATAAAACACACATTTACGTCCTTTTCTAGCCTTTAAAGAACTACAATTGACACCCAAATTCGGCCTTCAAGAAGCACCTTTTAAATCTACCACTCTTTGAGGGAGTCACCTTCATGAAATAAATTATGTTCATAAACCTGTTATTAATCACTACCTACACCAAGACCTTTTCCCATTTCCTTTAATTTAAATTTTATTAAGAAATTTCACACATACAAAAGCACATAAACATACAGTTTAAAAAAAGAAAATGCCCAACCAGCTTCAAGAATAGAGCATCACCAGTTCCTCTGAAGATCCTTCCTCTTGGCCCTCCACAATCACTTTTCTCTCCATCCCTCCAATACAACAACTAACATCACTTCCTTGTTTTTCTTTATCATGTTGTTAACAGCCCATTTTTGCCCTTCACAGGCATGGAAACATAGCAGATGTATTCTTCTGTGACTTGTTTTTGAACATTACTGACATTCATCCGTGTTTCACAAGTAGAGCTGTAGTTCAGTTTTACTTCTGTGCATTCCATTGTAGGAATAAACCACTATATACATATATATATAAATATATATATATAATCTCCAACATGCTTTGATGAACATTGGGGGTCTTCCCAGGTTTTTCGTCTTCTTTAATCCTATTACAAAGGATGGACATTCTGACAGCCAGCTCTTGGCACAGGTGTCAGTTTCTCTAGGGTATGCATGTAGGGGCAAAGGGCCACAAAAGAGCAATGGCACACCCAGTTATGCCCAATTGTTCCTCTTAGGTGCTGTTCCTAAACATTCTTAAATCTGCTGACAACTGATCTAACTGGATGGCTGAAGGGAAGAAACAGATCAACTGTGAAACTCTTTAACTTCATTTAAAAAAAAAAATACAAAATTCTTATACAACAATAAAAAATACATTTACGTCTCTGCTTTGGCTTACTTAAAATGTACTTTTGAAAACTATGCGTTCAACTTAAACGTGCTGCCTTCTATGTCTCTAAATAATGTTTTTAAAGTATACTAAGTGAAAACAGCAAGATTCAAAACACGAGTATATATCATATATTTTTAAAAGACCTATACATATATGCTTATGCCCCACCGCCCAGTGGGGCAGGGGAGTGGGGGGAGGGAGACACTTGGAAGAATAATTGTTAACAGTAATAGCTCCTGGAGAGGAAGAACAGGGGGACAGAAGTAGAAGGGAGACATAAATCACTAAACACTTCTGTTGTTTTTCTTTAACCATGTGCAAACATTACAACTGTTATACAAAATTTCAAAGTGGTAGTCACCTCGAGTTTTTTCAGAAACAAATGAAAAAAAGTGTCAGCCAGGTCTCAAATTTGAAAACCAGGCCTGAATGAAGTCCTATCCCGTAGAATGTATATACAATAACTTCAAGTGTTTGTTTCATGCACATAATGTTTAAAAAACATACGGACACAGCTCATCCACAATGCATTCTTAAACACACAGAATGGATGCAAGTTTGACAACTTACACCATAAAGTTTTCAATTTTTACATTTCTAGAAACTTGAGTCAGAGGGTGCTTGAGCTCAATCCATAAATGGTCCAAATGTTCTCAGACCTTGGAAATAATGTTGGTCATCCTCTGCAACACTAAGCATATTTAAGGAACCAGAGAGACCATCTACATATGAGTAAAGCTCTAAGAAGAGGAGGTCAATATTGAAGCTGAGCAATATGACTAGGTCATTATTAGCTAAAAATGAGAAAGGCAGGAAATAAATTTCAACCAATACTGAAAAATAATGCACTTTGATCTGTTTGAAGGAAAAAAACAAGTTTTAACAAAAAGGGAGATGTGTGTGTGTGTGTGTGTGTGTATGTATGTATATATATATATATATATATATATAGTCTGTATCTCTACATTCCAACAAGGAGGGTGCCTAGGGCAGCAAAATTGTAGTCCTCTTGAGAGATATAATAGAAACTGAATGATTGGACCAGCACTATAGTTTGATAACTATGGCAGTTAAAAGTTCATCCTGCTTCTATTTATCAATTATTATTCAAAGAGCCTTTGTCATTGAGATAGATATGCTGAATTATTTAGATTAATTGGTTGTGTCTAAGACTTGCTTGAAAACCATAGTGGGCAGGGGATAGATAGATATACACACATACACGCGCACACAAAGCCATGAGTCTCATTGGTGATTAATCGAGGATAATCACACTGTTCTACTCTTGTGTGTCTTAAAATTCCCCAAACAAAACATTTCAAAAATATAACTTCTCCTCTAATTTCAATCTTATCAAGCTGTCTTCTGATTAATTAAAACCAGCTCCCCCTACAGGCTTTTCCAAAAAGAAAATACACATTAACCAACTGACCTGCTTTTTGTTCAGTTCAGCAAAATTTATTGTAAATTTAGCACCTGGCTGCCACATTGGATTATTGTGAGATTGGTTGGCAATAATCATTTCCTATTGAGCCAGAGCAATTCTGATGTAAATGGTATAAAATATCATTTCTAGATCTCTATAACTAAGGTCAGGCCATAGTTAGAGATGTCCTAAAGGGTCATGTCTTTCTCCCAATTCCTAGGTAACTTCTCTATCAACAAATAAGTGTGTCCATAAAGGAAACCTTTGAGCATATGAGCCCATTTACTCTACATAATTTAAGTAAACTGCCAATTCTGGAGGAAGCAAGACAGAACAAGTTTTAATACCTTAGCAATATTTTAAACAGCTTTTTAAATATTTAGTAACAAAATATAGTAAACTATCACTTTAAGTCCTTTATTCCTACAACCACAATCTTGTCAAACTACACAAAGCAGTACTTGGGAGTTGGCTTTTTTAGATTTTGTTTCTCACTTTTTATTCTAGCATAATCCCGCCAATCATTTCCCACCAATTCAGAGGCAATCCACTATCTATTGCTGTACCTCCAGCATCCTCTAGAAAAGCCAGGAGGGTTCTGTCCCCATAGCATTTTCTCATAAAGAGCTTCTAAAGTGATAGCTTCATTCATTTTCAGTTTGGTGGAGAATATTTTAGGAAACTCTATAATGATCTTTTATGCCCCTTAGAATGAACACAATGGCATAACAGTAGAGGTACTGGAATATGAAGCGAAAACCTGGATTCCATGTCCTAGCACTCCCACACCAGGAAGTCACAGGACCTCGAGTGTGTCAGCTAGCCCACTTATCCAGCTGCTTTACCTATAAATTGATGGCAACACTTGAAAATTCTAAATTACAGTGTGTGTGTGTGTGTGTGTGTGTGTGTGTGTGTGTATAACTGGAGATAATACTTTTATACAGTTGACAGAGCTATAGATAGAAACATGCAGCCTATTTTTTATGTATATAACATAAAAATCATCACCTGCTTTTAAAAAAAAATCCTTATTTTTTATATATATATACCCCATACACAGAAATAAATACATTTAGAAACTGACAAGACTAAGTTGGAGAAAATCTTCTTACAGGACTTAAAACAAAGACCAAAGACTAGTTAAAATTTTTTGAATGCTATTCTACATCAGTATTTCACAGAGGAAGACAGTATTTGTCAGAGGGTATTTGGATTTTCTACTGCTAAAGAAAGCTCTTGGGAATGTAAAAATATATTCTAGCTCACTGTACATCTTTGCTATTAAAAGCAAAATTTAAATTTATTCATAACCACCCAAAATTGAAGCACCATTAAACATTAAATTGGAAATTCTATAAAAAATAGTATTAAACAGAACAAATGGATAAAACCGTACACCAACACCTCTAGTAATAGTGTACCTATTATATTTAAAACAAGGGACTAGTTCAGAGTCAATAACTTTATTAGAAAAAGATTAATACTAAAACTTTTTAATGACAGAGACAATCAACTTTGTAACAGAAAGTCAGAGATACTTTATTTTTACTTCTAAGTCCAAAGGCTAAGTAGAGCAGAGTTGTAAAAATGGAATCCCACTTAGTCTGATTCACACAAATACTAACGTTTAATTCTGTTTTCAAAGTCCAAGAATGAAAACTTGCAATTAAACACTGAGCAAGCCACATGTTTAGGTAATATCTCTTAAAAAGTCTTAAAGAAAAAATATGATACAGAACCTAAGTTTTCAGTGGCATATATGCTATTAACACATGTTCTGAAATCTGGTAGGTCACATCAGTCCTGAATTAATCTTTAATAATAATAATAAAAAAAAACTAACTGAACTTTTATACTTTTTCTATGCCACTATAGCTTTCTTTCACCTCATTTTAATGTTGATCTTCACTTTCTGCCGTTTTCAGTATTCCTCCAAAAATCTTCCAACAGTAGCCCTACAATGCAAAATTTGGGGAAAAATGATAATTAAAAAACATGTAAAAGGCAAATTTTTATGACTAAGTGTTGGCCCAGAAACTAACTTCTAATTATAATTAACGTGTATATGGAGTGTTTGTATTCTTTTTAAAAAAATCAAGTCATCAGTGTGGTTCTTAAAGCCATGTGCCTGTGTGTGCTTGCCTACATGTGACTGGCTCACACAGACATTATGCTGTATTGTTCCTAAAAAAGGAATGCCATCAACAAATCAAGCAATTGGTACTTCCTTTCATTAGGAATATTTCATCCCCACGCCACTAGCCCAAAGAATGAACAGTTTGTAGGTTTTAAGAACACTTACAAAACCTAACTTTTAATAGTTCTTTAAAAACCCATTCTACACAGTTCATCAGTTGGCTGAATTTCACAGGCTGAAGGTGTCTGTCCTTGCTATTTCACTGCTGCATTATATGTATCAGCCAGACTATTCCTATATACCTATGGCTGACTGCAAATTCTCCTACACAGTAGGAAATATTAAACACATACCTCTTAAAGACTTGAGAATTGTAGTTAATGTAACAAGTCGAATAATATGAAGTGTTTATTGTATTTAAATTTCGTTAAAGATATCTAATTCTGGGCACCACTGCATCCCTACACACAGTTGAAAAAAAATTCCATTCTGTTAACATTTGATTTATAAGTTTTCACGCAATACAGAAAAAACCCCTCTGTGCTTCTTGTAGAGAACAAAAAAAAATACACAACAGTTAGGCGTAAAGATCACAGGCAATAGCATTCAAACATGGATGTGGGTAGAGAAAGGAGTACCTGGCATGAGTACCTGCTTAGTTTGACTGAATCCTTGATTTTTAATTTGGCTTTTCATGGGCCGCTCACAACACCAACGCTGTGTGAGGTATGGTAGTCAGCTGCAATAATTCATAAACCCTACACTTCCATCAATCCAATGCTACTGGCTCTCGAGTTACAGAACAAACTGCATTAGAATGCAAGGCAATAAAGCAAAAAACTAGAAACATCCTTGACAAAGAAATACTAGCAGTTTAATTAAAACAAAGTAGTCCAACATGTGCCTCAGAAATATTTAAGTTTTTAAAGCTATGTCTCTGCCAATGTACCAACACAAGATGGACTTAATACAAAAAGAAAAAATAAAAACAGTTCAACCTTTTATTAAAAAAAAAAAAAAAAAAGAAATGACAGCAAAATCCCTAAAAAAAAGGATAATTAACTTTTCAATGGCGACTACATTACATACGTGGGCAGTAATTTCCAAAGAGGCACACTAACGGGGACACGAGTCTGCTACAAAATAGCTGAGACAAAACAATGTACCTCAAAATGTTTTGCAGGACTACACTGTCTTTTCCTTCAGAAGATGCTTTTGTATGTCTTCTTACTCGGCTTAGATCCATCTTCATCTGTGCATACTTACGCTGCACTGTCAAACAGTAACAAAAAGCCCTAATCAAAGTGAGAAACAATACACTTACCTCTGTCTGATCTGAGGTCTTATCAGATCAGTTTTAATTGGACTGAGTGTCACCTTCAGATTTAATGTCTTCACTGGTCCCATTGACCTCATTCTTGGCATCACTTTCCTTCGATTCAACGTTTGTGTCTTCACTCTGTTTTTCTCGGCTACTGGACTTCACACTACTTTTTTTATCATCAGATCCCCTCTTTTCTGCCATAAAAGACAATGACCATGAATTTTAAAGTAACATTTGCCATTAACAACAAATACACGACTGTTTGTAAAATGAAACAATCAAAAGATTAAAGAGATTAATTTCCCACACACTTGGGAAACAGTTTGGTGAATTTACCAAATGGATAAAATTGGTAATTTATAAACATGGGAGAGAAATGAGAATCTAAAAACAAAACAAACAAAATAATTCCCTCAAATTAGCGAGAAACTACTGTATACACTGCAAAATGTAAAATTTAAGTGAATTTCATTTTGGATAAGTAATGGAAAGCAATGAGAAAAGTAAGAAAGATAACTAAAACTGTATTTAGGGGCCGGCAGATGGCATAGTGGTTAAGGATGCTGGATTCCCACATGGCTGACCACAGTTCAAGTCCTGAACCTGGCAGCTTTCTCCTCCCACCCCGGGTCAAATCTTTAAAAATAAATAAATAAATGGATAAACTTAAATAAAATAATTCTTTAAAAAAACCCAAAACTGTATTCATATAAGGTTATGTGATCATGATGACAAAAGAAAAAATAGTGACCCCAAAAGGTGAAAGAAGCTGAATGATAGGCATGTTTACCAAAAGGAGTATTTTGAAAAGCACAAGATTTAAATATGTACTGGAAATATTGGTGCTTTGCTAAGAAAACCTATGCCATTTAAGAGTTCATTTTCTAGAAAGAGAAATTAAAATTCAACACTGCTGCAAATAAAGAATGAAAACAAGTTCCTTTCAACCTTTACCATTTTCTTTGGAAGAGTAAAACCTCTGGCTAAAGGCAATGATAGGGTACAAGCAAGCATAGTCTACCTTTTTCAGTTCTAAGTATCCTCTTTTTTTTTTTTTGAGAGGTTTTTGCTATAGGGTGCGCGCACTCGCCAGACAGAGAGAGAGAGAGAGAGAGAAAGTGAGAAATCACCCCCCGGCGGGGGGGGGGGGGGATGGCCATGCCACAATCCCTTCTCCTCCATTCTTCTCTTGGGATCTTGTGCATGCATGCACGCACACGTACCCGGTGTGAGTTTAAACCACTGGGTCCGGGACTCGAACCACAGTCGGCTACATGGGAGTCCAGTGACATAGCCATTACTCTAACTGCTGGGCCCCTAAGTATCCTCTTAACAAAAGATTTCTAACAATTAAAAAATTATTTCTCCCTTTAAAAATGAGAAATAATTGGCATAATGTAGTAGTTTGTAAGACAGAATGACTTTTTTTTTTTTGAGAGGTTTTTGCTATAGGGAGCGTGCGCTCGCCAGACAGACAGAGAGATAGAAAGCGAGAAATCACCCTCCAGAGGGGATGGCCACGCCGCAATCCCTTCTCCTCCATTCTCCTCTCGGGATCTTGGGCATGCACGCACACGCGCCCGGTGTGAGTTTAAGCCACTGGGTCCGGGACTCGAACCACGGTCGACTATGTGGGAGTCCAGCGACATAGCCATTACGCTAACTGCTGGTCCCAAGACAGAATGACATTTTAAAAGAAGTAGAACCCTTTACACAGATTTTCTGGACATAGTAAGACATGACACCACGAACTGGGAGAAGGATGAAAATGAGAAAACATGGTATGGGAGGGGTACTCATTTAAAGAACGTAAGAACGATCTTATGCAAAGGATCACATTTAGTCCCTAACACCTGCTGAACACAAGAAGTAATGTCCAAATTGTTAACTCCAAGATTGGATTCAGGTCTGTCTGTCCACTTGTGAGAACTGTGCCAGTACAGTGTGCTCTAACTGACCTTATGGTAAAGTCTTCCCTTTGTGCCTTATGGGCTTCTCTGGTGTACATGTGGCTTCAATAATGAAGAGTCGTCTTGTTGCCCCATAGAGGACTAGTAGTCAGTCCAATAATCTTTTCTTCTGCCCTATGTAAATATGGTAGAGTCCTAAGAACATCCACAATGTGTGGTGGTGGATTTTAGGGCTATGATTTAAAAAAGGAAATTCTCAACAAAAGAGAGTACCCTAAACTGGTTGATGGTAAGATAGCTTTGTGTGCGAAACCACTTTTCATTCATGGAGTTAGATAAACTGCTTCCATCACAGCACCTGGAGTAGTGAACTTGCTTATACTCGTTTGCTATTACATTACTAAGTGCCTGCTACACGTCCACTTCACTTATACTGGGTCCCAAAGTCCACACTCCAGCCATTTACATACTTGAGTGCCTAGATGACTATGCGGCATTTTCACAGCCAGTATCACATCATTTCTAAAAGAAATTCTCAAGTTAAAGATAATTCCATGATGACATTCCCATTCAAGATAGCCCTCATACAGTTGTCTAGTTTTTGGTCTTTTATCCTTCTCTAAGTCTCACCAGGAAAACCCGTTTTTTGTTTTTTTTTGGTAGACAAGGTCTCACTAAGTTGCCCAGGCTAGCCTAAAATTCATAATCCTGCCCTTAACCTGCTGAGTAGCTAGGCTCGGTCCATAATCTCAACACAACTCAGATTATCTTGCTCAAACAAAAAGGTTTACTAAATTCTTACGTTGTCACTATAATTAGGATTATAGGTAAGCAAGTCTGGACAGCTTTTTGTTCTACTCAGCAATTATACAAATATTGATACTTATGGTCTTAGGCCAGTGCCAGTTACTACTTAGCTAATTTTAGATAGCTGTGAAAGCTAACTATCAACAGTTTTTGTCCATAAAAGACTAACCCAACTATTTTAAGTGGCAACAATGATACAGAATAGAGCAACTAAAACAACAGAATACAGAAGTAAAAATACTCAAGGCCAGCAGGTGGAGTGGTAGTTAAGATGCTGGATTCTCACATGGCCAACCATGGTTTATGTCCTGGACCTGATGGCTTGCTTTCTCACCTTCTCTTTTTCTCTCTCACTGGTAAACGTAAGTGCTCTAGAGCAAACATAAAAAAATAGTAATAAATAAAATAAATAATTTTTAAAAATTCTCAAAACACTAGCATTAAATTTTATCTCCAGCATCTATTTATGGCTTAGCAGCTGTCCCCTCGCCCCAAAAACACACTATGCAGAAATTTGCAAAAAGATCATATGAAATTTTCTTCTCTTTTTTAGGGGGGACGGAAAGATTTTTGCAATAGGGCGTATGAAGAGACACAGAAAGACAAAAAGCAAGAAATCACCCCCCAGGAGGTATGGGCACACCATAATCCGTTCTCCTCTGTTCTCCTCTTGGGATCTTGGGCATACATGGACACAGGCCCAGTGTTTGAAGCCACCACGTCTGGGACTTGAACCACCACTGGTCATGTGGGAGTCCAGCAACATAATTATTATGCCACCGGACTCCCAGTCAACCATAGCTCCAGTCCTAGACTCAGCAGCTTAAAAATCACACCAGCCAGGAACCAGCAGTTGGAGTAATGGCTATGTCGCTGGATTCCCATGTAGTCGACCGTGGTTCGCGTCCCAGACCCGGTGGCTTAAAAGTCACACCAGACGCGTGTGCGTGTGTGCCCAAGATCCCGAGAGGAGAATGGAGGAGAAGGGACTGCGGTGTGGCCCTCCCCCCTAGGGGGTGATTTCTTGCTATGTCTCTCTCTGTCTGTCTGGTGAGCTCACGTGCCCTATAGCAAAAACCTCTTTAAAAAAAAAAAAAAAAAAAAAAAAAAAAAAAATCACACCAGCCACTGGTGTCTGAGTGCCCAAAAACCTGAGAGAATAGAGAAGGGATTGTGGTGTGGTCATCCCTTCTAGGGAAATGATTTCTCAATTTCCCTCCCTGTGTCTCTCTCTAGCAAGTGCACATGCCCTATGACAAAAACCTAAAAATAAAAAATAAAAAGACTAATGTAAAATCAGTTAACCCTTTGTAGTAATCGCTTCTTCAATCACAGAAGCAATTTCTATACTTAAATGACAAATACTAAAGCTGCAAATATTAAAAGTTAAAATCTTGTTTCTTTTTTACATTTGTTCCACGCTCTAGAAAAAGCTAATATATGTAAAATAAGCACTTTTAGAAAAAGGATGCAGGGGCCAGTAGGTGGCATGGCGGTTAAGGGCGCTGGATTTCTACATGGCTGACTATGGTTAGAATCCTGGGCCTGGCGCCTTGCCTTCTCACTTTCTCTCTTTTTCTCTCTCTCACGCTATCCCTCTCTGGTCACATTTAAATAAACAAATAAATAAAGTTAAATAATTTTTTTTAAAAAAGAGGTTGAAGGGTCAACTGGTGACCAGGTGGCTAAGGTAATTTAATGATCCCACACGAATAACTGCAGTTTGCGACTTGGACCCAGGGGCTTGAAAAATACGCCAGGTATGAGTGAGTGCATGCCCAAATTCCTGAGAGAATGAAGAAAAGGACTGTGGCATGGTCATCCCCTCTGGGGGGTGTTTTCTCATTTTCTCTCTCTCTCTGGCAAAAGAACACACCCAAACGCAAATAAAAATAATTTTTTTAAAGGTGAACTTATGTAAGAAAAAATAAAAGCAGAAGCCAAAAATACTAGTCCATTGTTTGTAATGTTAAATCTCTAACTTGGTCTAGTAAAAATCTGAGTCAAGAACAAATCTAAAATAGTTTTATAAATATAATAATAATCACATAAAAGACCAGTATAATACAGGCAAACAGCAGCACATATATATTATGTTGGTGATAAGATGTGGACAGAGAAGTAGAAAAGGATAGAATAAGTAGAGCAGAGAAATATCAAAAGTAGACCATTTCTCCCATTCCCAAAACCACACAAAGCAGAAATCAACCAGTACAAAATCAAAGATGTTTTGAAAAAAGTCTGAAGAAAACAAAAGACAAGGCAGAGAGAGCCTACGACTAGAAAAATTATCTTTCAACAGAGGCTGAAAGATTGGAAATATTATCATGAAGACATATCAAAGACAAAATAAAATAGTTCAGTAACACTGCTAATAGCAAAGTAAATCAGCTACCAGGATGCCACAGAAAACTAAAATTAAAAGTAGGGGGGAGGGACTGGCAGGTGGCGTGTGGTTAAGGGTGCCGGAGTCCCACAGGGCCAACTGCAGTTCCAGTCCCAGACCTGGCAGCTTGTTTTCTCGCTTTCCCTCTCTTTCTCTCTCCCTCTCTCGTCAAATTAAAAAATAAATGAATAAAAATAAATAAGACAAAATTTTAAAAAATGAGGGGAAAGAACATGCTGCTTCAATCAAAAAACAAGGGTAAGATAGGTAAGGTACTCAACTTATCGGAATGTTAAATGAATACCGTAATTGAGGACCAATGCTAAAAGTACATTCACTTTACAAGACGTGTTATGGAAAACTATAGCAGATTAAAAAAAAAAAAAAGTGCATAACCAAGGAAGTAAATCGTATAGTATGGAAACCCTGAATGGTAGTGTAAGGGTTGGAAGAACTCAAGATGAAAACTCTCCAGGTTACCAATTAAAGGAGGTAGTTCCAAGAAAGCACCAGGTTAAGTGTCATTCTCACAAGTCAGAGCACAGAAGGGGAAAGTGCCTGCTTACTACTTGAATGGTGTTCCTTGTCAATGAAAAGGAGTATGTATAGCTTGAAATGAAATCCTGCCCTTGTCTGAAGAAAAGTAAATGGAAAAAGGGAAGTGTGCAGTTTCTTAACTGAATTAATTCAGTTAATTCTGACTCAATTCACCTATAAACGAACCTTTCTCCTTGGATTTTCTATCTTGTTCTCTATCCCGACTTTTGCTCCTGTGCTTATATGACTTTCGATCCCGGCTCTTTGATCTTCTTCGATCCCGACTGCGAGATCTATGTTTTCTTTCTGATCTGTCGTGGCTTCTGCTTCTTCGACGATCTCTACTTCTTAATAATTTAAAACAAAAGAAAAGCAACATCAGCTCACATTACAATAAGAAAAGGCCTTGAAGTATATACTATTGAATAATCAACAAGATCATGCAAAACTTACCCACAAAAAGCAACTGAATAGAACCCATTAAGGCATATTTACATTAGAAATCTTTTAAAAAACTATTTTATTTTATCTTTATTTTAATTTGACCAGATAAGAACAGAGTGAGAAAGAGAGAGAAAGTGAGAAAGCAAGTCGCCAGGTCCAGGACACAAACCAGGGTCGGACATGTGGCAGTCCAGTGCTCTCAACCACCAGGTAACCTGCAGGCCCCTCCATTAGAATTTTTTTTTTTTTTAAGAATTACTTATTTAATTTTATTCATTCATTTATTTTAATTTGACTAGAGAGAGACACACACATACACAGAGAGGGGGGAGAGAGAAAGCGAAAGCCACCAGGTCCAAGACTTGAACCTTGGTCCGCCATGCGGGAATGTCCAGCACCTTAACCACCACGCCAACTGCTGGTCCCCACCTACATTAGAAATCTTAAGAATCGGGGGACGGCAGGTAGCATGGTGGTTGAAGTGTTGGACTGTCACATGGCCAATCATAGTTTGAGTCCTGGACCTGGCAGGACTTTCTTTCTCCTGCTCTCTGTTTGTCTCTGGTAAGCACATGTGCCCTGTACCAAATTATAAAATAATGGTGATAAATAAAACTAAATAAATCTTTAAAAAGAGGTGGAGAACCAGCAGATGGCATAATGGTTATGTTGCTGGTCTCCCATGTGGCCCACCAGGGTTCGCATTCCGGACCTGGAGGCGTTAAGTTCATGCTGGGCGCATGTGTATACATGTCCAAAATCCCAGGAGAAGAGACTGCAGTATGGGGGAGGTGACTTCTTGCTTTCTATTTCTCTGTCTCTCCAGTGAGCACATGTGCCCTATGGCAAAAACCTCTCTTAAATAAAAGGAATCTTAAGAATCAACCCTGATCCAGTGAGTAACACTGGTAGTTACTACTGTTCACTCTGTATTCATTAAGAGCTAGACACTGTCTTCCAAGTTTATATACCTGCTTCTCCTCCTTTCTCTACTTCGTGATCTTTTGTGGTCCCGAGACCTGCTGCATCTTCGGTCAGAAGTTCGGCTTGAGTGCCTACTTCGTGAACGACTTCTCTTTCTTCTTTCTCTGTCTCGAGCCCTTTCTTTTTCTCTTTCTTCCTCTTCTCTGCGTCTTTTCCTTTCTCTTTCTTCTCTTTCTCTCTCCCGCTCTTTTTCTCTTTCTTCCCTTTCTTGCTTCTCCTTTTTTAGACGCTCATCACGATCTGGTTCTTCAGTTCTTTTTCTTAACTTTTCCTAAGGAAAATAAGATTGTATTTTTATACAACTGTAATCTTAAAGACACTGTAAAGCAATGGTCACCTAATGTGAAACAATTTGTAGACCAACTTATAAAATTTGGTGCAGGAATTCTAACACCATGCATATAACATGAGATAGCATTACCTAACTAAATCCTTGGGAATATTTTCCCCAAATTTCTGCCATTTTGGAGGGGAAAATGCAAAGTGCTTTCATAGCTTAATGAATAGCAAAATAATAATGAGAGGTTTATTATCTCCATGTAACCAATTTTTTATCTATACTAAAATAAACCTATTTTTATCTGTAGCTACTTATGGATGTAGTTACTTTTAGTGATGGCTAAAACATATTTTCAGAAGAAACTTACTTTCAATTCTTCTACAGTAGCTTTAATTTTGGCATAGCCCATGTGTTGTTTTCCCATCAAATGGTCATCGACCCGGGACTGTGCATCTCCTACTATTAAAAAGGCTCCACACACTTCACAAACTTCCATTTGTTTTTCTTGGGCAGCAAAACTTTCAATTGTCTGAAATGATTAATCAGTTATTATAGACAGAAGTACCTGGCATTCAGAACAGACTTCTAACGTGTATGAATTACTATTTCCCATTTCCCCAAAGACATAATAGTGAATGACAACTAACCAACTTTTAGGGGAGGAAGCATGGCAATAGCACAATCATATGATCCAGATGCCTTGAGGTCCATGTAACTATTGAGCACCTAGACCACCCTGAAATATTTAAACTACCTTTTAGAAAGCTATCTATTTCCAGGACAGCTCCGTAGCCTAATGGTTCAAGAAGCAGATCTCATAGGTGATCTGTATGGTTCAAATTCTGGCTCCAGGGGACTCAGGGTACTTTCACTCATTCTCTCTCTGGTGAGCACACATGCCCTCTGGCAATAAAAAAAAATTTTTTTTAAGTGTATAAAAAAAAAAAACAGATTCAAAGAGCATTATTTATGACTTAAGGCAGGATTAGCAAGCAGGAAACCAAAGGCCTGTTTTTGTAAATAAAGTTTTACTGCAATAAAGTCACACCTATTTATTATCTGAGGCTGCTTTCATAACAGAAAGGCAGAGCTTATAACTGTAGGGAACCTGTGATCAACCTGATATATCTGCTGTTCAGCCTATTAGGAAAAAGTTTGCTGACTCTTAATTTAAAACATCAGAAACTATTTCCATAGGTCCTTACATAGGAATAGAAAACAAGTACTTCATAATGACAAGGTTAGGTAATTTAAAATGGATCGTTCCTTACCGAGGTTGTGGATCTAAGCAATTCTCTCTCTTCTTTTAACTGTTCTACTAATTTCATCATTCCCTGGGCTTCTTCCACCTTTCCTTCAGATCCTAATTCTTCAATCTAAGAAGGGTGGAGGGGAAAACAGTCAAGACTTCCTTCAAAACAATTTATTTTCTTTTCTCCCTACACCCCATTAGCATTTAGTAATTACTTTGCATCTTTCTGTTTGATTTTGTTTACTGAGAGCTCTGTGTGTTTAACTTACCTTTGTGATATTTTGCAGTTTTAATAAAGTGTAACTGATGTGAAATAAAACGCTATTTTTAAGGTGCACGATCTGTTAAGTCTAGACACATGCATATGCCCTTGAACTCATCACCATCTAGATAATGGATTTATCTATCACCCCCAAAAATATCCTCCTGCTTCTTTTTTAATACCTCCTCCAGCCTAGGTCTCAAATATAAACCCAGGCAACTACTGATCTGTTTTCTGTCACTATAGATTAGTTTGCACTTTCTAGAAGTTTATAAATGAAATCATATAGTTTGTATTACTTCATTGATCCAGCTTCTCTCATTCAGCTTAATTATTTTAAGATCCATCCATATTAGGGCTGGCGGGTGGCATGATAGTTGAGGTGCTAGACTCCCACATGGCTGACCATGGTTTGAGTCCCAGATCAGGCAGCTTGCCTTCTCACTCTCCCTCCCCATCTGTCTCTTTCTAGTCAAACTGAAGAATAATAAAGAAAAGAAGTCATCCATATTGTTGCATATAGTTAATTCCCTTTTATTATTGAGTAGTATTCCATTATATGGATATATCAACAATTATATTCATTCACCTGTTGATGAACAAACTTGTCTCTAGTCTGGGAAATTGGGGGGGAGGGGACTACTACAAATAAAACTCCTAGGAGTGTAATTGGCTCACAGTGCATTTTTAACTTAAACAGATGAACTGTTTTTCCAAAGTGGTTGCACCAGCTACATCCTCACCAGCAGTGTAGGACAGTTCCAGCCGGCCCAGATCCTTGCCAATATTTAGTGTGGTCAGTCTTCAATTTTAGCTATTCTAACAGGTGTTAAATAGATATCTCATCATGGTTTTAATCTGTATTTTCCTAATGATTAGTAATCTTGAACATCTTTTCATATGTTTATTTGCCATCCTTATATCTGCTGGGTAAGTGTCTGTTCCAAGTATTTTCTGACATTAAGGTACACAAGTCTCACCTGCTGCAGGAGTACATCGATTTTGTCTGTTAGAACTTGAATTTTTTCTTCATTTTTGCCCGTGGGGCCAGCCGCCTGTTGAAGACAATAAAAATGTATTATCAACAAGTAATAAAGAAATATCCAAACTCATACACATGACACCCATATTTCTATTAATTAAAATGTTTGACTACAAGTGTAGTAATTCATTTCATCTTTCATTTCTATTAGACAATTACATATCTTGTTAGGTACTTATACATAATAGAAAAACCCTGATTAGCAAACACTGATGTTATGTTTAGATTAAAGGGTCAATTGGTGGCATGGTGGTTAAGGTGGCTGGATCCCATGTAGTCAACTGTGAGGTCTGAGTCCCAGATCCAGCAGCTTAAAAAAACATGTCATGTGCATGCATGCCCAAAATTGCAAAAAGAGGGAGAAATGGAAGAGGAAGGACCGAAGTCTAACCATCACCCACAATGGGTGCTTTCTCACTTTCCCCTTCTCCGCCTCCTCCTGGTGAGTACACATGTCCTCAAGCAAATCATAAATAAATTCAACAAAAAATCTTTTAAAAGGCTAAAAAAAGTAAGTTTTGTTATTCTAAAAGATCAAAATGATGAATGGAAAACGAGTTTTAGTTACAGCCCTGTAGCACAGTGGTTAAGAGCTATGTACTGGTTGGGGTCAGTCAGTGGTATGGTGGTTAAAGTACTAGACTTTCACATGGCCAACTGTAGTTCAAGTCCTGAACCTGGTGGCTTGCTTTCTCACGTTCCCTCTCCCTTCTCTCTGTTATGTGTGCACATTCTCTCTAGCCAATTTAAAAAATAAATAATAAAAAATAAAATCACTTAAATAATTTGGGGGGGGGGGGGGGAAGAGCTATGCATTGTGAACTGGATCCCACACAGCTGACTGTGGTTCTAAACCTGGCCCAGTGAATGGATAAGCACCAGGCCCATGTGTATGCAGGCTCAAAAACCCAATGGGAAAGAGAAATGGACAAATGAGATTTGACACAACCATGCCCTGCTTTTGTATATATATGTGGGGGGTGGGGGGGGCAGGGAGGAAGCTTTAAAAATATTAGGGAGCTTCTCTGGGTTTCCAGACAACAAGGACCCTCTACAAAGTCTGAGTTTGTTTCATACTTACTCCAGAGGACTGCTGGTTCTGAGATAATGCCAAACGAGCATGACCTCGTCTGATTCTACGTTCTACTTCTGCAAGTAAACTCTGTAAGTATCGCAAAAAATCTCTCTCATAGCCAACTTTCATGAAACGAGAACTCTTCTCATACCTGATAAAATAAAAACAAACAAATGCTACTTTCCAAACTTTAACTCATTACAATTCACATACTGTCTTAACTGCTTCAAGGAGTATTATATTTAGGCTGAAGAGCAAACCAAGTACATATGAAGCCTACTTCTGGTTGTCCCTCATCCTGCTGACAGGAAAGCAATACACAGCATTATGTTTGGATAACATCACAGATTCTACATGAGGGTCTGGGGATTTGACCATCTGTACCATTATACTAGATCTATGATCCTAAACCCAAGACAGTCTCCCCTATAATATCAAGGCTATTAAAAAGCAAATATGGGGGCCAGCAGGTGGTATGGTAGTTAAGGGTGCTGGGCTCCACACAGTGACCACGGTTCGAGTCCCGGACCTGGCAGCTTGCAGTCTCACTTTCTCTCACTTTCCCTCTCTCTCCCTCTCTCTGGTCAAATTTAAATAAAGAAATAAACCTAAAATAATTATTAAAAAAAAAAAAAAAGGCAAATATGTACAGGTAGACTATAGTGTGGTGGTTAAGGTAGCTGGATCCCATATCACTGACTATACAGTTCAAGACCTGGACCTGGTGGCTTGAAAAAAAAAACACTGGAAGTGTGTGCCTGCAAATCCTGAGAGGAGGGAGATATGGAAAAAGGACTGCAGACTGACCATTCCCTGCACTGAGTACTTCTCACTCTCCCTCGCCCCTGGCTTTCTCTGTCTCTCTCCAGCAAGTATGTGTGCCCTCCGGCAAATTAAAAAATTTAATTTAATTTAAAAAGCAAATGTGATATAGAAAAAAGGCTTGGTATGACATAGTATTAATGCTGAACCACATAACTTTCTTATCATCCCCAGCCACTTAATGGACTTCTAGCAGACATTCACTTTACTTTAATTTCAGTCATTTTTCCAACCCTTATCACCTTTAAACCAAATAATAATGAGGGAGTAGGGAAGATGACAATAAATTGCAACAACTTACTGTTTTCGTAGGTTTTCATCATGAATTTTCTCACATGGACCTGGGGAGGAAAATGAGAAATATGAATGTATAAATCATCTGTGGCACACTGCATTAACAATCTTGTCTTGTCAAAAAAAGAAGTCATTTTTATTAAAAAAAAAAAAAAAAAAAGTCCATTTTATCACTGAGTAGTCTGTAGACACCTAAATCAATTCCCCACTAAACCACAAAGCATCATGCTCAACAGTACATGGAAATTGGTTTCCTTAGTCTTCAAGGCCAACACAGTGGAGAATAACTAAAAGGTAAAAAGAGAAGGAAGGGAAGGAGGGTAGAGGAAGGAAAGAAAGGGATGGAGAGGAAAAGGAATTCTTTCTTATTATCATTTATAAAAAATAAACAAAAACCTGATTGGATTGACTGGTCTAAACCACCACTGACATTTTATTATTTTTAAACAGCTGCATATAAAGTCAAATAGTACAAATGAGCACCCTAGTCGTACATCCTTTCCACCTCCAAAAAGCAACCAATTTCAACTTTTTGCTATTTCTTCTGGAATTTATCTCCATATTTCTAGATTTTATGCTTATTTTATTTTTCCTTGATTTGCCAATTTTAGGGATCCAAAATTTTCAGTAAACAATTCAGTGTTTACACTTTGGCTATGCATATGCTATTTATTGTAGGACCAAACATAAGGTGATTGTAACACTTCTGACAGGCTTTTCCCGAAATTTTTTCATCTGTTTAAGTTTTCTATGTCTCTTATTTCCAAATTCTCCAACATGTCAAGTCAGCTATTTATTAAAACTATAATACTAATTTTCCTTAGAGATTAAAATACATCAGATGTCTTGTTTTGTTTCCGTGAATCTTCTGTCTTCCTTCAATGTGGGATGCTTATTTTCTAAGCTCACTATAAAGTTTTCATCCTGAAAATTTCCTTTCCTGCTCTGCATTATACATAGGTCTCTAGATCTCAGTTTTCTCTTCTCCTGTGTTTATACCCATTTTAGTAGAGCTTCCTGAGAAAATGTCCATGGAAGATGAAGATTGCTGAGGAAATACACTTTAACCCTCATACTTTGGTATTTGTCTATACAGTCAACCTAGGCAAAAGTATTATTTCATTTGGAACCCTGAGGATGTCCCTCCAATGTCTCCACACTTACTGTGCTGTTACTGACAAACCCCAGGCCATTCTGATTCATAATCTTGTCACCTACACACCCCCATCTCTAATGTTCCAAAATTTCACAATGGTGTGCCCTGGTATGGATCTTTTTAATTCACTGTGCTGTTCTCTTGAAGGACCCACTTAATCTAGAGATTGATGTCCTTCAGAACTGTTATTTTTTTCTTCATTATTTCTTTGATGGTTTCCTCTTTTGTTTTCTCTGGAACTACTAATCAGCTAGTTAGAGTTCCAGGACTGACAAATTCTTAAAATTTCTAATCTTTTCTGTCCTATTGCCTAACATTTCAACAAATTTCCTGGACTTCCTTTTCAAATCTTTCCAGTGATTTCATTTCGAATTTCTCCAGTTCTAATTTCTAACAGTTCTGTTTTTCAAAAACTCCTTTTTATAGTATCCTATTTTGATAGATGAAGTTATTTTCTATTTTTCTGAAAATACTAAATTTAGTTCAAACCTAAAAAAAAGTGTTTTCCTTTGATCCCCCCATTATTTCTAATTCCGCAAGATTCTTTTTTTGCTGTTGGTTTTGTTACTCTGTTGTATTAAAAGTTTTCTTCAAGCTTGTCTGGATGGTGTTCCTTGGCAGGCAACTGATTTTTAAAACACTCTTCTAAAATCTGACTGGAAGTTGGTATTGGCAGTCTGCCAACTAATGTGCTTTACCATAGGAAAATCAGTCAGTGATGAGACTTCCTTTTACAAGATTCCCCAAGGGTCAGTACCTGTAGAGATCACTTCTCTGGAACTGTTCACTTTCTCTAGAGAAGAATCTTCTTCTCTTCTGCCTGGGGAAAAGCATCTGGCTGTATCCTTCTAGGAACATGGCAGAGGAGAACCCTCCTATTAAGAATATAGACTCATTTAATCTCTTTGACAGTCTCATATTTATTCACTATTGCCTTGTGCGTGTCTGAATTCAAGATGTACTCTTACAGCCCTAATGTGCTTGGAATGCTCCAAGGCAAACGTGTGTAATGAATTAATGTACCTAGAATGATACTAGTTACGTACCATCCTAGAGAATTAAGAAAACAATCACTCAATTTTTATATTTTGTGGTTCAGATGAACCAGTCTCTCTAGTCCAATTTCTCCAGAAAATAATTCTATTCTTCTGGGGAGGTAGGGGTTGGAGAGGTAAGATCAACAGATGCACAGAACCACCTAGATTAGTGGGTTGGCACAGAATCACCTAGATTAGTGGCTCTCAACCATGAGTAACTTTACCCCCAGGGATATTTGGAAATGTCTGAAGACATTTTTGGTTCTCACAACTGGAGAGTGCTAATGGTATCTAGTGGGGAGAAGCCAGGGATGCTGCTAAACATCCTACAATGTACATGACAGTCCCCCCAAAACCAGCTCAAAATGTCAACAATATCAAGGTTGAGAAACCCTGAGCTAATCACTAATCTCTCTCGTTTTTCAGCCCCATGACTCAACCCTGCCTTCTGTGGTACCTGGTGCCTCCAAATCCTGAGCCTGTCCCGAGTTCTGCTGATCAAATACTTGCTTCTTTTTAGTATCACCTTCTGCAGGCTTTTAGGATACTTGTTTCTCTGCTCTGTTGAGTTTGCTGTTATTCCTCCATCCACTTGGCATCTTCCAAAAATCTGCTGACATCTCTAATGTTATCTCCTCTTCCATTTACATCTTTTTAAAATTTTTTCATTTTAGTAGAGTTTTGGGAGGGAGTGGAAATAGACATGTATGTTTAATTAAACCACCATGTTTAACTAGACTCACATTTATCAACATATTTAAATATCTAAGCCAAGTAAGAAATTACTTATCAGCAAATCTTTAAAGAATTTTTTCCAGAATTATAAAGAACCAGTTTTTAATCATAAATTGCAAGTTACATAAAAAATTCACTTACCAAGATCAGAACGAGTATTTGTGAACAATTCCGCAGGACAAAAACCACAGAGATAATATTTACAAACCTAATGAAAAACGAAAACAAAACCAAAAACAAGGTCACTTAACTTTTAAAAACTGTTCAGCTTACAAACCATATTAGAAGAGGCAAATAACTGTTCTCATTTCTTGGTGTATGTATCTTCCATCTAAGCAAATATAGGAATTATTTTGTGGGCCAGTCTCATGGTCTAGTGAGTAAGGGAGTTAGATCCCACATGACCAAGTGCAGTTCAAATTCTAGATGTACTACTGACTTGAAAGCTGAGCATGTGTACATGTGTGCCTCAAATCCCAACAGGACAGAGAAATGGAAAAGGGATTGTGGTGTGGCCACATTCCATCAAGGGGTACTTTCTCCTTTGTTTCTCTCTGGGGGAGTGCAGGACCCTCTGGCAATTAAAAGTAAATAGAAAATATAGGCCAGCAGGTAGTGTGGAGGTTAAGGTGCTGGATTCCACATGACTGACTGCACAGTTCAAGTTCCAAACCCAGCAGCTTGAAGATTACTCCAGGCATGTGCATGCCTGCCCAAGATCCCAGACGGGTGTGGTAGTTGAGATACTGGACTCCCACATGGCCGACCGCAATTCAAGTTCCTGTGACTTGCTTTCTCACTATACCCCTTCATCCTGTTAGCTCACGTGCCCTATAGCAAATTGAAAAATAATAAAATTAAATAAGTAATTATTTGTTTAAAAAAACTTTAAGCTTTGGGGCTGGCAAGTGGCATGGTGGTTAAAAGCGCTGGACTCCCACGTGGCCGACCACGGTTCAAGTCTTGGACCTGGTGGCTTGCTTTCTCACTTCCTCTCTCCCTCTCTCTCTCTCTCTCTCTCTCTCTCTCTCTCTCTCTCTGATCAAACTGGAAAATAATAATAATAATAATAAAGTTAAAATAAAATAATTCTTTAAAAAAAACTTTAAGCTTTGAATAGTTATTTTTTCAAATTATTTCTGAACTTTCAGTGCTCATAAGATTTTAAAAAATACTTTCATACTTACTAAAACATCTATTAATCTTTGCTTTCATTTTGAATGTATCATAATAAAATACCATGCCATACTCGCTTTTTAAAAGTATTTATTTTAGAACTTCTTTTATCTGTGGGAAGGCAAACAGAAACTGAATATGCTACTTTTCCTGTAGCCCAATCTTTCAGACTATTATCCTTGGTTTCTCAGGTCCAACAGTTATTTAATAAGGTTCACAGAACTGTGTATAGTAAGTTACTGTCAGAATCTACCATAACTGGGAACCAGCAGTTAGCGTAATGGCTATGTCGCTGGACTCCCACGTAGTCAACCGCGGTTGGCGTCCCAGAGCCGGTGGCTTAAAACTCATGCCGGGCGCCTGTGCGTGCGTGCCCAAGATCCCGAGAGGAGAATGGAGGAGAAGGGATTGCAGCGTGACCATCCCCCCTGGGGGGTGATTTCTCGCTTTCTGTCTCTATGTCTCTGTCTGTCTGGCGAGCGCACGCGCCCTACAGCGAAAAACCTCTCAAAAAAAAAAAAAAAAAAAAAAAAAAAAAGAATCTACCATAATCTGTAGTAGGAACTGTGTGGTTATATAATAATTTCAAAACTAAATTTAGTATCTGGCCCTCAGAGATACTAGGCATTTTACCTACACCTTAATCATTTTAGGTAGTGAAATATCAATATAGTACTTCCTACTGAAACACGTGAAAAGACAGACTTAACAGCATATAAAATAGTCAACCTAAGTGAAAATTGGTCTGCCTAGAGAAGCAACATAGTAGAGCTTGAATCTTGGACACCACTGTCTGGTTCAGAACCATAACTTAACAATTTTGCTTTGGTTTTCTCATATTAAAAAAGGAGACAACTGGACTGGCCCAGCGGCCTAGTGGCTAGGGGAATCAGATGTTGTATGGCAAACTATGCAATTTAAATCCCAGACCTGGTGGCCTGTACAGTACACTGGGCACCTGTGCATACATGTCCAAAATCCCAACAGGATAGAGAAATGGAGGATTATGGAATGACCATACCCCTCTGGTGGGTGCTTTCTCCCTCTTCACTACCCCCTCTGGTAAGTCCACATGCCCTCTGAAAATTAAAAAGGGAAAAGGGCCAATAAAGTTAAGCCTTGGTAGCAAAAGTGGTAGCTTACTGAATTGCAATGCTAGAAGCCACAAGATCAAGATTCCAAATAGACCTGAAACTCTCCAGGCAAGCAAGCCCAAGATCCGAAGAGGACAGAGGGCTAAGGAAAGGGAATTACAGTATTACAAAACCCTGTGGAGGATGCTCCCACCTCAAGAAACAAGGTTTAAAGAGAGGAGCAGGTGGCATGGTGGTTAAGGTGCTGGACACTTCCATATGGCCAGCCATGGTTCAAGACCCAGACCTGGTGATTTGCTTTCTCATTTTCTCTCAAAATTAAATAAAAAATTCTTAAAGAAATAAAGTTTTTTTAAAAAAGGACAAAAACCTCATAGTAGGATTATGATCAAACTACATTTGTTAAATTAGGATTAAAGGACAAATTAACATGGTTTCCCAAAAACCAAGTTAACCCACTTGTCTGTGGGCTAACAAGGAGCTACCTAACTTATTATAGTTCAATCACCAACTCTGAAAGGTGAAAACTCAAGATCAGCCACATGACCTGCCCTAAAGGCCCTCACCTACTTAGAAAATCTATACTAGGATCCATTTTCACAATCCAGATCCATGTGCTCTTTCTACTCTTCAGCTTCCTTGAGAGACACTGACTTAACAAATATAGATCGCTATTATCCCAAAATATAAGCAGCCGGTATAATTACCTCAAAAAACTCTGTGAGTTTATTTTTATTATCAGCACTGATAAATTCATTTGCAGCACCCAAATATATACATATCCGTTTTTATATATCCTCGTTAATATTTTTAGTTAAACATCTTCAGCCCTAGGAAAGAACTAAAGTAAGCAGTCCAAGTAGCTAAAGTATGCTGACTAAATAACAAATATTTTGATGTACCATTAAATAGAAAGGCAGTATCTTTATAGATTCCAAGTAAACAGATCCATTTTGGGGCCGGCAGGTGGTGTGGTGGTTGAGATGCTGGACTCCCACATGGTCGACCACGGTTCAAGTCCTGGACCTGGCAACTTGCTTTCTCACTCTCCCTTTCTCTCTGCCTGTCTCTCTCTGGTCAAAATTGAAGAATAATGATAATAAATATAATTAAAAATAAATCTTAAAAAAAAAAAAAACAGATCCATTTCATAAATAAATCATAATATATTCAATATCTATTTCTGATCATCTAAATACTGGCAAAATAACTCATGGTGTCAATCTGCTATTTAATGACAGGGACTTCTGTACAAAGTACTACTGTAATACTCCAACCATCACATACACTTGCTAATTTAAAATCTGGAACACCTGAAAATTTTATTGCCATTTTTGGGGGGAGGGGAAGAGGGGAAGAGAGAGAGAGAGAGAAGTAAAGTGAGAAATTAACCACCAGGGGATGGCCAGGGATGGCCACACTGTAATCTCTTTCCCAGTCTCCTCAGGATTTGGAGCACACAAGCACACTGGCCAGGGTGATTATCAAAATTGTCCAGCCAGTCATGTGGGATCTAGTGCCTTAAACTCCACGCCACTTGTTGGCTCACACCTAGAAATTTTAATAGTGAAAAAGAATCTGTTCCCCTGTAGTCTTTCATCATTCCCACCATTAATAATTTAATTCTAACTACAACAACTAGAATAAAGTTTTTTTCTTTTTAGCTAAAAGAGTTGATCATCTTTTTCTTTAAGTAAAATAAAGGGTGGTGCAGAACCAGCAGGTAGAGTAGTGATTAAGATGCTGGACTCCCGTATGGTCGACTGTGGTTCGAATCCTGGGCCAGGAGGCTTGAAACTCACACCAGGAGTGTGTGCATGCCCCAAATCCAGAAAGGATAGTGAAGGAGAAAGGACTGAGGTGTGGCCATCCCCCCAGAAAGGAAGCTTTCTCTCTCTTTCTTCATCTCTCCGACGAGTACACACAACCTATAACAAATACCTTTTTCCAAAAAATATATATATACATACCAGTTCTTCTATGTCCTTGTTAATATTTTTAGTTAAACATCTTTTTTTTTGGGGGGGGGAGGTTTTTGCTATAGGGCATGTGTGCTCGCCAGAAAGACAGAGACAGAGAAATAGTGAGAAATCATCCCCTAGGGGGGATGGCCACACCCAATCCCTTGTCCTCCATTCTCTTCTTGGGATCTTGGGTGTGGTTGCGCGCGCACACACACACACACACACACACACACACACAGCATGCGAGTTTAAGCCACCGGGTCCGGGAATTGAACCGTGGTCAACTACATGGGAGTCCAGTGACATAGCCATTACGTCAACTGCTGGTCCCTTCAGTTAAACATCTTAGACTATACCTCCAAATAAATAAGATTCTAAGCCACTCATAACCTAAGGTAAGGGATTCAGATCCCACATGGCCAATAGATGTTTAAATCCTAGCCCTGATGGCTGGCTACTGTGCATGCATGTCCCAAATTCCAACAGAATGAAGAAATAGAGGGACTACAGCATGCACATGCCCCGGGGTAGAGGTGGGGGATTCTCTCACCCCCCACCCATCTCTGGTAACCCAAAAAAAGTCCTGCTTTCTGGTCATCCTTTTTCATGCCTTTAATTTTACTACATATACTTTTATAGTCATGGTTCACTCTCTCCTATTTCTTGCCTTCACAAACTTTTGGCAAAATTTCAATGTTCAATTTTTCATAGCAGCCAGGTATTAATATTAAGCATCTCGGTCCTTCTTGGAATCCTTCCATTGCTTCCCAGTATAATTAAGTCCAAATTTTTAATGAAGCTTATTTAAAAAAAATCAAAATCAGGTTCCCATCTATCCAGTCACATTCCCTCACCACTCCCCCCAAAAATAAGAGCTTCAGCTCTAACAATATAGTATTTACAATTTCCCAAGTTAGCTTTTTTTCTAATGCCTTCCCCCACTCCTTGTCTCCCCTAATTCTTACTAACTCTTAATGTTCCAGTACTTAAGGGTTACTCTCAGAGACCTTTCCCAAGTATCCACTCTAGTGTGGGGAGAGGTGCTCCTTTCCTGTGTGCTCTCCACACCCTACACTTTTCTCCATAGTGGCACTTACCATACTGTTATGAAAGAAGATTTACTCCATCTGTCACCACCACACTGATGGCTCTCTAGGGCCAAGTGTGCATCTATACTATTCTGCTATTATCTAACTCTAGTCCAATTCATTTTTGTTGAATGAATACAGAAATTTCCCCAATTTACTAGGAAGATAAGAAAATTAAGCCTAATTCATAAAACAAGAAGCAATATATTAGTATAAAGTCTACTGCTATCTTCTCCCTTTGTCAGGAAATCAAGTTCAACAACGTATATAAAATGATATATATGCATGGGACCAGCAGATGGCGTAATGGCTATGTCGCTGGACTCCCTTATAGTTGACCATGGTTCAAGTCCCAGACCTGGTGACTTAAACTCACACCAGGCGCATGTGCATGCGTGTGTGCCCAAAGTTCTGAGAGAATGGAGAAGGGACTGCAGCGTGGCCATCCCCCCGGGGGATGATTTTTTGCTGTCTGTCTCTCTGTCTTTCTGGAGAGCACATGTGCCCTAAAAACAAAACACTATGGGGCCAGCAGGTAGCTTGGTGGTTAAGGGTGCTGGACTCCTACATGGCTGACTATGGTTCAAGTCCAGGACCTGATGGCTTGTTTTCTCTCTCTCTAGCCCTCTTTGGTCAAACTGAAATAAATAAACGAATAAATAAAGTTAAATAAAGTAACTTTAAAAAAAGAAAGATGTGAAACCTGAATTTTTTTAAAAAATTGTGAGCTGGGGTGGGGGGTGGAAGAAAGTGAGACATCACCGCCCCTGGGGGGATGGCCACTCTGCAATCAGTTCTCCATTCTCCTCTCAGGATTTTAGGCACACACATGCGCCCTTGCACACCCTGAGAACCCTGTGTGATTTTCAAGCTGCTGGGTCTGGCAGAGTAGACTATGTGGGATCCAGCATCCTTAACCTCCATACCAACTGCTGGCCGGAGTCTTTTAAAGCACAGTGAGGTATATCTTCTAAGGTTAAAATGATAGCACTGCTTCACAATAATGGTATGTGTGGAGAGGGATACCAGATATAGAAAACACTGGCCAAGTGTTGATTATTTGTTGAACTTAGTATGAATTGGATAGGAACACAGAGTTCCTTATACTATTTTCTTTATTTCTGAATGTTTGGGGGAGCAAAATAAACAGCAATTATATACACACATAACAAATGGACTACTGGCAATTCTGAGAAGCCAACATCCACCATGTAGACAGAATAAAGCAGAAAATGCCTAAATTTCTAACAGAAAAAACATTTTGGTTACTCTGAATTAAAACTAGTAAATATTTACCATAGATGTGATGCACTATAATTATTAATTTTTTGCTTCCAATTTGCTTTCCCAAATTCGGAATTATTTTCATATGGGAGTTAAAACTAACTAACTAAATAAATAAGTGAACCTACCCATGGCCCAGTGGTTGAGAGAGCCAGACTCACATGGTTGATCATTGTTCAAATCCTGCCCCCTGCCCAAGCTTGAAAAACAAGCCAGGTGCCTGTACGTGGGTGCCCAAAATTCCAGCAGGATGGAGAAATAGAGGCCTATGATGTGACCATGCCCCATTGGGGGTTGCTTTCTCCCTCTGGTGAGCACTGACATCCTCTGGCAATTCACACACACACACACACACACACACACACACACAGCAGGGTTGGTTAAGGCACTGGACTCCTGCGTGGGCTACAGAGTTTTGAGTCCAAGACCTAGCGGCTTGCTTTTTCACTTCCTTTCACTCTTTCCTTCTCTGTCTCTGGTGAGGGCATTCTAGAGCAAATTAAAATACTAATAACAAATTAATTAGAAACGCACACAAATAAAAACGTGAGCAGGAGTCTTTACGGTTTTTTCTTTTCTAAACAACTTTCGAGTGTCAATATCTACGGAGCCAGCGGGTGGTGTGGTGGTTGGGGTGCTGGACTCCCACATGGCCAACCATGCATGTTTCAAGTCCCAGACCTGGTGACTGGCTTTCTCCCCCCGCCCCACTGCCCCAGTAGTTACCCTATACCAAACCTTAATATTAACAATAAAGGTTAAATAATTTTTAAAGAATTATTTTTTTAATTTTATTTTTTCATTTATTCATTTTAATTTGACCAGTGAGAGAGAAAGAAAGAGAAAGCAAGCCACCAGGTCTGGGACTCAAATCATGGTTGGGCATGTGGGAGTGGCCAGCACCTTAGCCACCATGCCACCTGCTGGTCCCCAAGATTAAATCATTTTTTAAAAGCAATCTACGCTAATATTCTGAAGATTTAATTATAGATGTTCACTGAAAAGAGTATTCTTGAATTAGATAAATAATTTAAGAAATCTCATTTCAGATATTACTAAAACCAGAGTTAAGTCAACAGTTAAATAATTTTGGGGTTTAGATCTAGAATACAAAAATATCTATTTGAACTATAAAATTCCTGTGACATTACATAAAAAATAATACATGCTTGGACCAGACTACAGATGTCCGATAACATGACCACTAATGCCTTCTCTAGAAAACACTTAAATCTTTCCATGTGGATCTAAGGTTCTCTGGGAAGTTACAATTATATGCTTCCCACAATACTTCAGTCTTTTTGGATTAATCAAGCAAAGCAGACATAAACTGCTTAAGGCAAAAAATATCAACAATTTCAAGCAAATAAAAATATAAATAAAGGAGTCAGGAGAGTATGTCAAAGAATCCTTGGAATAGCATTAAAGCTGACTTGACTTTAGCTGAACACGTTCCTTCACAGAGGTAGGAATCTATTGTACAAAATTGTTGGAAATGCCTGTAAAGCACTAACTCCAATAAAGCACTTCAAGATTCAACCTGGTAGTGGTTACATATCAATAAAATGATTTGCATCACAAATGTATTTTTCACTTATAGCCAAGATTCCTCAGCGCTCACTAACATTTCACCAGTTAAAAAAGTACATTAGTAGAAGCTACTACTGAATTAATACCAGTTAAATTTTAAATGCACATATCTCACAATTTAAAACACAGGGTTAAGGCTGGCCAAGAAGCAGTAGTTCACAAACTTTAGAATGGCAAAAAGGAGCTATTTTTTAAAAGTATAGATTTCTGAACCCTTCCCCCAGACCTACAGATTCAGGCTATGGAAGGTGAAGTACAGAAATCTGCATGTAAAACAACTTCCACAGGTCAAATACAGCTATCTAGGGATTACTTTTAATACTAGGTAATTTTTAATACTAAGGTAAAATTAGTTTTAATTGTTGAAGTATCTATAGATGCCACAGCAACTGGAGTTTTAATGTAATTTTTTTTCTTTGGGTTTTCATTTGTCCTTCTTCCAAAAGAAAACAAGAACCCGCCCAGTTCTAATGGCTTTTCCAATTATCACAAGTATGGAAAAGAAAAAGCTCCACATAGAACAGGAAAGAACACTGTGAAATATCAGGCTATCATGATGGTGAATCCTTTACAGCACATGCTGGGTTTGTTCATCCCCGTTGGATTACTACTAACAGCCAAAACAGCCAAAGAACATGCAAATGACCTGGAAGTGATACCAGGATCTCCCCACAGCTTTAGTATACTCTACAGTAATTTCCACTTATTCAGATGTGCTTTATTCCTGGTCAACACAAAAACCTTTCCCCTGTAGATAAGAATCTAAAATGCTGGTAACTGACTTGAAATCCATTAATCTAGAACAAAGTGCTGTCATTAAAAGCATGAAATATTGTGGTGACAAACACTGCAAGTTTTAAAATCAGGGAAAACACTAAAACCGAAAGAAAATCAGATTATGGCTGAGGTGACATAATATCTCAATTACTATCCTGAATGTCTCATCAGTGCAAACGGGGCAAAGCAACACGTGTTCAAAACGAAGGAGGCACAGACACAAGGCTGCTCCAGTCTTGAGATGAGCAGCACAATCAAAAGCATTCACTTTAATCCATATGCACAGGTGTCCTATTTAACTCATCAGCTAATTAGTAGTTTGACTTGTTTTTGTTTCAGTTTTTTGTCTGTTGTAACCTTTAGTAAGTTTGGATTGATAGGTTACTTAGTAGAAAGAAAAAAAAGAAAAAGAAAAAAGTTACTTTACTGTGATAGAGAATCCAGGAAAGGAAAGAGGGTCAAGGTAAGCAACAAAGTTACTTAATATGAAAAACAAGTGAAGAAGCCCAAAGGTCCATAAACAAAACAAACTTTTAAGAATCACATTCGGAAATCAATGGCTTTGAAATATGACAAATACCCTAAAAAATAAATTCTACCATAAAAACATTTTGCACTACTTCGGAATCAGGTAATAACCCAAATACAGCCTTAGCCAAACTTACATCATTTTTAAGGTAGTAAAAGATTTCATCTTGCCCAACCATTTTTTCCTGCATAGTGAAAGGAAAATTTTACTCTAATCAAAGCCTGTGTTTACAAAGACTAAGCAACTAATTTTCTAGTAGATGTCTATCTGTTGAGTCACTTCTTCCTATTCTGATTGATTGCCAATTGCTTCGAAATGACCATGTTTCATTATAATTGCAGAGTAAAATCTATTCTTCAGGTAAAATCTAAAATAAAGTTTACACTGCATGTTCAAAACTAGGCCCAAACACTGGAAATGCATTACGGTTATTAGCAGAGGGCCAATATTAACAGAATTTTACAAAGTGAACTGGAACTACATGAAGTTAGCTTTGCCACTTACTTGCCAAGAGACCTTAGGTGAGCCTCTTCAGGCTCACCTGTGAGACTGGGGTTATAACATTTATCCCTTATGTACAGGGGTAAAAGGATCAAATTAATTTTAAGAAACCCTAGACGACCATCTACATGGGGAACTTGTTCGACAATGTTACTATCCAACAATATTTGCAAGCCCTCACCATAATCTCTACCAAGTTATTACCCCTTTATTTTTCTATTATCGCATATAAGCGTCGCTACTGAACCATTACTGTTTCTTAGCAGTATCAACATTTTCTTTTTTCTCTTTTTTTTACCACTAATCCTGGCCAGAAATTTCAGTCTACACACGACGTTCAGCCCGACTAACGGAAGAATTGGCCCTTCTATCTCATGATGAGATAAAAACTCGGCGCCGCTACAGTATTAAAACGCCCCCTCTCTCTCCTTTCCCGCGTTTGTCCGCCTCATCAAGGTGCTTTTCATTTTTACCAAGGGCTCTCCTGGACCTCCAAGACACCAGGACAGCAACAAAAACAGATCACCCTTCAGGTCGGGGCTCGGGCGGAACTCTCTCCTGGGCCAGCCTCCCGGCTCCCTCGGCCGCCGGCCCAGACGGTCGACCCGGGTCCCAAACCGTGCCCCGGCCCCGCGAGCCCAGCCCGCGCCCGCTCCCCTCCCCCACGGCGCCCGGGCACAGGCCCAAGGCCCGCGGGACTTACGCTCTCGTGGTCCCACCGCACGTTGCTGCGCTTCTCGTCCGGGGCGAGGTTTCGGTCCCGGCCCATTAACTCATCCAACAATTGCGCGGCCGAAATCATGGTGCTTTCTTCGGGCGGCTGTTTCCACCAGCCCGGGCACCCGCCAAAGGAAACGCCGGCGACACGGTCGCCAACCCCCACGGCCCGCTTCCAGGCCAAAAAGCCTCCTCCACAGAAGAGCCGACAAGACAAAATGGCCGCCGCGCGGGCGCCTTCCCAGCATGCGGTGCGCCCGCGGGGCCACGCCCAGGCCTGGACGGAGAGGGCGGGCCGGCTTCCGCGGGCGGGGCGGGGCCGACGGGGCGAGGCCGGCGGGGCGAGGCCTGGCTAGGCTCCGCCCCTGCCCCCAGGCTGCACCTCTCCGGAGCAGCTCCCGACCTGCTTACCCCGGCGCCGGGTCTTCCCGGGCTTTTTCCCGGTGAGAAAGGAACCTACGTCGTCAAGCGTGGACACTGCTCCGAAATGGAGGAAAAAGCCAGCGTCTCTCTGTGTGCACGCGTTGCCCCCTTCCGGCAAGGATACTGCGAATCAAGTCAGCCCGGATTCCCGGCTCGACTCCATTTTCCAGGTCTCTGCGCTCTCCGTCGCCTCCTCATGGCTTTGTCCTTGCAGAATCCCCCGATTCACAGGATGGGAATTCAGGGTGGGAAAGGACAAGATCATGCAGGGTATGGGCATTAAGTCCTACACCTGATGCCTCACAGGCTAGAGATTTTTTTTTTTTTTTGAGAGTTTTTTTTGCTATAGGGCGCGTGCGCTCGCCAGACAGACAGAGAGAGACATAGAGACAGAAAGCGAGAAATCACCCCCCAGGGGGGATGGTCACGCCGCAATCCCTTCTCCTCCATTCTCCTCTCGGGATCTTGGGCACGCACGCACACGCGCCCGGCGTGAGTTGTAAGAGTTGTAAGCCACCGGGTCCGAGACGCGAACCGTGGTCGACTACGTGGGAGTCCAGCGACATAGCCATTACGCTAACTGCTGGTTCCCAGGCTAGAGATTTTTTAAATCATCGATTAATTGGTTCAAATAGCCGAGTGCTTACTTGTGCCAAGCACTGGGCGGAAAGCTAAACTCGAAACCTTTCAGGCATAGTCTTCGCCCCCGCACCTCGTGCATTAGTGAGGGAGACAATCCCTAAGGAAATAAAAGTCACAGGACCAGCTGGTGGCGTGGTGGTTAGAGCAACTGGATCCTATATATCAGAGTTTGAGTCCCCCACCTGGTAGCTTGAAAAACAGGCGTGTGTGAAAATCCCCAGAATGCGGTGTGGCCATCCCCCTCTGGGAGGTTGCTTTCTAACTTTCCCTTACTCTACCTACCTCTGTCTCTCTGGCAAACCCACGTGCCTTATGGCAAAAACCTTTAAAAAAAAAAAAAAAGAGAGAGAGAGAGACAAATACATCTGTGTAAGTGGATCTAGTGCCCCAGCATAGTTAGCATAGTTAAGGGGATGGACTTGCCTGGGTTGATAATCATTATACTTTGAGTCTTTGTTTCTCAGCTATGAGATGGAGTTTATACTACTCTCCTCACCCCACCAACACACATGCTCAAAACATTGTTTTTTGTTTTGTTTTGGAGAGGTTTTTGCTATAGGACGTGTGCGCTTGCTAGACAGACAGAGAGAGACAGAGAGATAGAAAGCGAGAAATCAACCCCCAGAGGGGATGGCCACGCAGCAATCCCTTCTCCTCCATTCTCCTCTCGGGATCTTGGGCATGCACGCACACGTGCCCTGCGTGAGTTTAAGCCACTGGGTCCGGGACTCAAACCAGGGTCGACTATGTGGGAGTCCAGCGACACAGTCATTACGCTAACTGCTGGTCCCAAAACATTGTTTATCATTATTTTATTTATTTATTTTTTTGGAGACGTTTTTGCTACAAGTCGTGTGCGCTCGCCAGAAAGACAACAGAGAGATAGAAAGACAGGGAGAAATCACACCCCAGGGGGCATGACCACACTGCAATCCCTTCTCCTCCATTCTCCTCTTGGGATATTGGGCACGCACATGCACCTGGCGTGAGTTTAAGCCACCGGTCCTGGACTCGAGCCGCGGTCGACTACATGAGAGTTCAGCGACATAGCCATTACGCTAACTGCTGGTCCCATGTTTATCATTATTTTAAATATATCTAAAACTGGAGGTCCTGGTATGCATGCCCATTAAGTGGCCTAAGGATGCCAACATTTGAAAGATGCCATTTCAGGAATAGAGTAGAAACCAGTGGGCCCAGCAGATGTCAGAATGGCCACATCTCTAGACTGCCACATAGTCGACTGCAGTTTGAGTCCCGGACTCAGCAGCTTAAGTCTCAAGCCAGGCATGTGTGGATGCATATCCAAAATCCCAAGAGGAAAATGGAGGAGAAGGGATCCCGGTGTGGCCGTGCCCCTGGGGGGAGGGGGGTGAGTTCTCGCTTTCTGTTTCTCCATTGAGTGCAAGCAGCCTATAACAAAAATCTCTCTCTAAAAAGAAAAGGAGGGAAAGCATGAGCATACTGTGGAGCAAAGCACACTGTGGAGCAAAAGCCAGAGAGATCAAAGGGAAAATCTACTGGCAGTTTCGTATAATGCTGATCACTTTCACCTTGAAACACCTTTTCTTTTTTGCCTTCCTGACTCTAAACACATGCACGAGCACATGCAGCTAGCATGTTTTTCAAGCCCCCAGAGTGGAGAGTCAGACCGGCTATCCACATAGCACCTAGCTCCTTTAACCTCTAGACTACAGGGCCAGCCCAAGAAATTTTTTAAAAGATTCAAATCAGGGGGCGGCAGGTGGGATGGTGGTTAAGGGGCACTAGACTCCCACATGGCCTCCTGCGGTTTGAGTCCCAGACCTGGCGACTTGCTTTCTCACTCCCCTCCCCTCATTCTGTCCCTCCCTGGTCAAATTAAAATAAATAATTAAATAAATAAAGTTAAATAAAGTAATTCTTTCCAAAAAAAGGATACAAATCAATTTGTTGCTTTAATGGCAAGATGAGGGATTTCTCAGTAATTGGCTATTATTTTCTCAATAAAGTATTTATTGAAGGTTCTCCAATGCTCCTATCAACAAAAAAGAAAAAAGGATAGGGCTGGTCTGCAGTTCGATAGTTAGGGGAGCCAGATCCCATATGGCTGACCTTAGTTTGAATCCCAATCCCAGCGTTTTGAAAAAATATACCAGTGCATATGTACGTACCCCAAATTCCTACATGATGAAGAAATGGAGGAGATGGGATTGCAGCATGACCATGCCTCATCAGGGTGCTTTTTTCTTCTCTGTTACTCCTTCTCTGTCTAGTAAGCACATGCAGCCTCTGGCAGTTTGGAGAAAAAAAAAAAAAAAAAAAATATATATATATATATGTATATATGTATATATATATATATATATATATATATATATATATATGATCTACAAACAGGACATGCACAACTGATTGCAAAGTTGCAGCTTCTGCCCAGTAAAACCTTTTGATCTAATTATCTCATTCATTCCACAAACTATAATGTGCATGTGGTCTGTGCCAGAACTGGGTCGGTGACTGGGAATACACTGATACGCAAGACCTGGTTCTCAGAGAGCTCTTTACCTGTGGGAGACAAAAATGTCATAATAACTGTAATTTGGTCTTGAAGTGAAAATACTATGTGCCTTTGGGTCACAGAAATGAGAGCCCCAGGCTGGCTCTGTGGTCTGAGGGTTAAGGGAGGTGGATCCCACATGGCCAAATGCACAGACTGAGTCCCAGCCCTGGTAGCTTGTAAAACACACTGGATGCATATGTACATGTACCCTAACTCCCAACAGTGTGGTGAATGGAGGAGAAGGGACTGAGGTGTGACCACATTCCCTCAGGAGATCCTCAGCGCCCCCCTTTCTGGCTAGCACACACAGACTCTGGCAAATAAAAAGGAAGGAAGGAAGGAAGAAAGCGTTCCTGACCTAGTCACACTAGCATGTGGCTTTAGAACTCTTTTTTCCTAGAGTCTGAGGGCAGGCACAGTTCAGTGTATATTGCCACTACAGATAATAAATTCCTTCATTTATCTTTCATTAATTCAACAAGCTCAGCATCAGAATCAGACTCTGCTAGACCTCTGGGTTCCAGAGATAAAAGCAGTCTTTGTAACAGATCACAATGTTCAGTCTGAATATAATTTTATTTTTTTTTGAGAGGTTTTTCGCTATAGGGCGCGTGCGCTCGCCAGACAGACAGAGAGAGACATAGAGACAGAAAGCGAGAAATCACCCCCCAGGGGGGATGGTCACGCCGCAATCCCTTCTCCTCCATTCTCCTCTAGGGATCTTGGGCACGCATGCACACGCGCCCGGCGTGAGTTGTAAGCCACCGGGTCCGAGACGCAAACCGCGGTCGACTACGTGGGAGTCCAGCGACATAGCCATTACGCTAACTGCTGGTTCCCTGAATATAATTTTTTTAAAGAATTATTATATTTAACTTTATTTATTTATGTATTTTAATTTAACCAGAGAGGGACAGAGTGAGAAAGAGAGAGAGGAAAGCAAGCCACCAGGTCCAGGACTCAAACCATGGTCAGCCATGTGGGAGTCCAGCACCCTTAAGCACCACGCCACCTGCTGGCCCCTTAACATTTATTTATTTATTTATTTATGTATTTATTTATTTTACCTATTAAATTGTTGTTATTTCCAAGTCATTGGGTCGGGGACTCAAACCATGGACGGCCATGTGGGAATCTAGCACCTTAACCCCCGTGCCATCTGCAAGCCCCATCTGCATATAATTTCGTTTTAAGCCAAGGTTTGTGACATACCTAAGTGAGAGCAACACCTGTATGTTAGAAAGGTGCTTTCACAGTCGAAGTCTGCATGTAATTTTTACAGTCCATATGAGTTGATGTTTCCTAATGATGGGTTGGGAAGCAAGTTAATCTTACTAACGAAGGTCTCTGTACCCCATACTTGTCACTAACAGGAAATGTGAGGGGCTGAATGTGTCCCTTCCCCTATACCGTTCACATATCGAAGCCCTAACCCCCACGACCTCAAAAAGTGACTGTATTGGGACCAGAAGGTGGCATGATGGTTGGGGCACTGGATTCCAACATGACTGACTATGGTTCAAGTCCTGGACTTGGCAGCTTGCTTTCTCACATTCCTCTCTCTCTGTCTCTCTCCTATGACTATAGCAAGTTAATAATAATAATAATAATAATAATAATAATAATAATAATATTGGGTCAGCAGAAAAGTCACGACAAAATTTTCAAACAATCTAATAATAATAAATAGAATAAAAAACGAATCATTAAAAAAAAATGGGACCAGCAGATGGTGTAATGGTTACATCACTGGACTCCCACATAGTCAACTACAGTTCGAGTCCCAGACCCACAGGCTTAAAACTCATACCAAGCATGTGCGTGTGCATGCCCAAGATCCTGGGAAGAGAAGGGATTGCAGCATGGCCACTCCCCCTGGGGGCTGATTTCTCACTTTCTGTCTCTCCAGTGAGCATATGTGCCCTATAGCAAAAACAAAACAAAAAACTCTCTCTAAAAAAATTTTTTTTAAAAAAGAAAGTGACTATAGTTGCATTGAGGGCCTTTGAGGGAATAATTAAGTTAAAAATTAGGCCATAATACAATCTGACTTTTTTTATTTTTATGCTAGAGGTTACTGTGCACACGAGAGAGAGAGAGGGAGAGAGAGAGAGAGAGAAACCCAGTGGGGCCTGGTCACACTGCAATCCTTTTCCTTCCAATTCTCCATCCGGTCAGGCCCCTGGGCATGGCATCCTTCACCATGAAGCCAGTGAAGCTGGGCCTTGAACCCTGCAGGGCCTAACTGCAGCACCGCAGTGCTGGCCCTGATTAACGTTTTCATGAGAAGAGGAAATCTGAACACACAAAGAGGCACCAGGGGCGCGCTTGACTAGATAAACGGCCGTGTGAGGACACAGTGAGAAGGTAGCCATCTGTAAGCTGAGAAGAGAGGCCTGGGAGAAACCAAACCTGAGAACACCTAGCTCTTAGAATTTTTTTTTTTTTTTTTTTTGAGAGAGATTTTTGATATGGGGCGTGTGTGCTCTCTGGAGAGACAGAGAGAGAGAGAGAGCAAGAAATTGCCCTCTGCGGGGGATGGCCATGCCTCAACCCCTTCTCTCCCATTTTCCTCCTGAGATTATGGACACACACACATGTGCACACACACACACACACACAGGTGCGCCCGGCGTGAGTTTAAACTGCTGGGTCTAGCACTCAGAACTGTGGTCAACTACGTGGGAGCCCAGTGATGTAACCCTTATGCCACCTGCGGTCCCAAGATCTTAGACTTTTAACTCCATCTCTCTGGTTTTAAGACACCTAGTCTTAGGGCTAGCAGGTGGTGTGGTAGTTAAAGGCACTGGACTCTCACATGGCTGACCATGGTTTGAGTCCTGGACCTGGCAACTTGCTTTCTCACTTTCTCTCTGTCTCTGCCTGCCTTTCTCTCTCTCTCTCTGGTCAAATTGAAGTATGTAAATAAATAAATAAAGTTAAATAAAATAATTCTTGGGACCAGCAGGTGGCATGGTGGTTAAGGCACTGGACAAACCCATATGGCTAACCACAGTACCTGGACCTGGTGGCTTGCTTTCTCACTTTTTTTCTGTCTCTCTCTAGTCAAATTGAAATAAATGAATGAATAAATAAAATTAAATAAATTTAAAAATAAATTAAAATAATAAAATAATTCTTTAAAAAGAAAAATAAAGACGGGAGGAAATAAATCTCTCTGGTTTAAGACACCTAGTCTTGGGGCCAGCAGGTGGCATGGCAATTAAAGGCACTTGACTCTCACATGGCCGACCACCATTCAAGTCCCAGACCTGGTGACTTGCTTTTTGCTTTCTCACTTTCCCTCTCTCTCTCTCTCTCTCTCTGTCTCTCTCTGATCAATTGGAAAATAATAATAAATAGAGTTAAAATAAAAATAATTTTTTTTAAAGAATTAAAGAATTATTTTATTTAACTTTATTTATTATTATACCATTATTATTTTTCAGTTTGATCAGAGAGAGAGAGAGAGAGGAAGTGAGAAAGCAAGCCACCAGGTCCGAGACTTGAACCGTGGTCGGCCATGTGGGAGTCCAGCGCCTTTAACCACCACACCACTTGCCAGCCCCAAATAAAAATAATTCTTAATAAAAAATAAAAGACACCTAGTCTGTGGTATTTTTTTATGATAGATAGCCCTGGCAAACTAATATAGAAAGGAAGCTACAGTAGGAACCAGCAGTTAGCGTAATGGCTATGTCACTAGACTCCCATGACCGCGGTTCTAGTCCCAGATCCAGTGGCCTAAATTCACACCGGGCACATGTGCATGTGCGCCCAAGAGCCCAAGAGGAGAATGGAGGAGAATGGATTGTGGTGTGGCTATCCCCCCTGGGGGGTGATTTCTCACTTTCTATCTCTCTGTCCCTGTCTTTCTTGTGAGCGCACACGCCCTATAGCAAAAACCTCTCCAAAAAAAAAAAAAAAAAAAAGAAAAGAAAAGAAAGGAAGCCCAGTTACTGCAGGCATTCTAACTGCTTCTCAGCCTCCAGTTTGGCCCCATGACTTCATCCTCCCACTTCCCTGCTGCCTCAGTCAACTTTCTTTCTTTTTTAGCTTTTGTTATAGAGCATGTGTGTTTGCTGGAGAAAGACAGAGAGGGGATGAAGAGAGAGAGGGAATGTGAGAAAGCATCCACCAGGGGCATGACCACTCTGCAATCTCTTCTCCTCCATTCTCCTTTCAAGATTTTGGGCATACATATGCATGTGCCCAACATGTTTTTTTCAAGCCTCCAGGTCCAGGACTCAAACTGTGTAGTCCACCATGAGGGACCCAGCTGCCCTAATCACTATGCCACGGCTGGCCCCACCCATGCTTTCTATATCACACCATTTGTTCCAGGCATGGACTGCTCTTCCCCCACCCCACCCACTTTTTATCTCTCGGTCTGTTTTGCTAGCTCGATGAAGCCAACCTAAACTTCCTCCTCCACCTACCACACACATCTGACTACCTCTTCTTCATGTCACTATTTTACCTTAAACATCCTTGCACTTTTTGGGGTTTATCACAAATAGCACAATCATTATGAAAGTTCGTTTCAGTCACATGTCATTTCTTTTCTTTAAGAGAGATTTCTGCTATTAGGGCGTGTGTGCTCGCCGAAGACACAGAGAGAAAGAAAGCAAAAAAATCACCCCATGGGGGGAACCAGCAGTTAGCGTAATGGCTATGTCGCTGGACTCCCACGTAGTTGACCGTGGTTTGCGTCCCGGACCCGGTGGCTTAAAACTCACACCGGGCGTCGCTGGACTCCCACGTAGTCGACTGCGGTTCGCGTCCCGGACCTGGTGGTTTAAACTCACGCCGGGCGCGTGTGCGTGCGTGCCCAAGATCCCGAGAGGAGAATGGAGGAGAAGGGATTGCGGCGTGGCCATCCCCCCTGGGGGGTGATTTCTCGCTTTCTGTCTCTATCTCTCTCTGTCTCTCTGTCTCGTGCACGTGCCCTATAGCAAATATCGCTCCAAAAAAAAAAAAATCACTCCATGGGGAGATGGCCATGCCACAATCCCTTCTCCATTCTCCTCTCGGGATTTTGGGCACATACACACATATGCCTAGCGTGAGATTTAAGCCGCCGGGCCCAGGATCAGAACTGTGGTCAACTACATGGGAGTCCAGCGATGTAACCATTATGACATCTGCTGGTCCTACATTTGTCATTTCTTATTCATTTTCATATCTGTACATTTTAGCACGGTATATGACATGCCACTCCTAACGCCATTATGAACAGGGCTATGGGCACAATTCAGATGTTGCAGTCCCAACATCCAAGGTGATTCTATTAGGAGGTGGGATCTTCAGGATGTGATTAGAGTCATACCCCGTGAGGACATAGTGAGAAGTCGGCTGTCTGCAACCCAGAAGAGAGCCCTCACCACACCTTGACCACGCAGGAGCCCTGATCTTGGGCTTCTGGCCTCCAGAACTGTGAGAAGTAAATTCTGTTGTTCCTAAGTCTCCTAGTCTCCTACAGTAGCTCTCCCTTATCTGTAAGTTTGCTTTCTGTAGTTTCTGTTACAGTCGACTTTAATCTGACAACATTAAATGGAAAATTCCAGATAAACAACTCATAGGTTTTAAGTTGCTCACTGTTCTGAGGAGTATGATGAAATCTCACTGTCTGCTTCATCCCCCACCCCCCCGCCACGGGGTATGAATCACCCCTTTGTCCAGCACATCCACGCTGTACACGTACCCACCTGCTAGTCCCTTAGTAACTACCTCAGTTATCAGATCAACTACTGCAGCCTTACAGTGCTTGTGTTCAAGTACCCCTTATTTTACTTGCACTCAAGCCCCACAGTAGTGATGCTGGCATGACGTTCTAATTGTCCTATTGTATTGTTAGTTACTGTGCCCAATTTATAAGTGAAACTTTACCATAGTTACGTCTGTATGGGGAAAAACATGACTTACATAGAATTTGGTACTGCAATATCTGCAGTTTCAGGCATTCACTGGGGGTCTTGGAACATATCCGTCACGTCACTACTGTATTTCGTTATAGCAGTATCCATGGACTAAGGCAGTCTGACTGCCATCCCTACCACTCCATTGTGACTTTGCTCTTCAAAGTCACCAGCCATCTTCTTTTTATTTATTTATTTATTTATTTACTTATATTTATTTATTCATTTATTTTAACTTGACCAAAGAGAGAGGGAACATGAGAAAGCAAGTCGCTAAGTCCAGGACGCAAACCATGGTCAACCATGGACTTGAACCACCCCAAGCACCATTTTACCTGCCGGCCCACCAGTGATCTTATGGTTACACCCATTGTGCCAAAGCAAGATGAGCTCCATCTTGCTCGCTAATCCTCCATGTTGACCACTGTGTTGCCTCAGTTGTCTGGGCCACACTGCAGTATTAGTCGGAACCATTCCTGGACCCTCCTCCCCCATCCAGTAAATATAACCATTATCTCGAGCTTTGAAAACGGCAAGTTCCTGCTCGTTGATCAAAATAAGTTAGGGACCAGCAGTTAGTGTAATGGCTATGTCGCTGGACTCCCATGTAGTCGACCGTGGTTCGCGTCCCGGACCTGGTGGCTTAAAACTCACGCCCAAGATCCCGAGAGGAGAACGGAGGAGAAGGGATTGCGGCGTGGCCATCCCCCCTGGGGGGTGATTTTTCGCTTTCTATCTCTCTGTGGCTCTCTGTCTGTCTGGCTAGCGCACGCGCCCTATAGCAAAAACCTCTCAAAAAAAAAAAAAATGGGAACCAGCAGTTAGCGTAATGGCTATGTCGCTGGACTCCCACGTAGTCAACCGCGGTTCGCGTCTCGGACCCGGTGGCTTACAACTCACGCCGGGCGCGTGTGCGTGCGTGCGTGCCCAAGATCCCGAGAGGAGAATGGAGGAGAAGGGATTGCGGCGTGACCATCCCCCCTGGGGGGTGATTTCTCGCTTTCTGTCTCTATGTCTCTCTCTGTCTGTCTGGCGAGCGCACGCGCCCTATAGCAAAAACCTCTCCAAAAAAAAAAAAAAAAAAAAAGTTAGACCCAAAAACCCCTGAGCACATGCCACAGCCTAAGCTCTGCAGAAACTGCACAGACCCCTGCCTATAAATAAGAACCCTGTCCCACATATGTGCTGACTGAGACCCATTTTGCTGTCACCCAAGATGCTGCTTCCCTACATAAATCCCCTGAATAAATCTTAGCTCATCATCTTGTATTTGTCTGCCTCCTTTGGCCTCTCAGCTCCTTTGGCTCCACCTCAAAACACCCTTTTTACACCTGTCTGTTCCTTCTTGTCCTTTCTGCAACACTTGACCCCGTGGAGCCCTTTATTATCATCAAGCTCTCCTGCTCCTTTGCTTTTCCTCTTAATCTTCCTGCTACTCCTCCGTGGTCCCCTTTGAGTATTGCCCATCCTTAAAATGTTGGGCCGAGGTTCAGCAGGTGACATAGAGGTTGGGGTGGTTCTATCCCACATAGCCGACTCTATGGTTTAGATCCTGGACCCAGTGGCTTGAAAAATCACACCAGACATGTGTGCATGTGTGCTCAAAATCCTGAGTGGAGGAGAGGAGATTGTGGCTTGACCATCCCCTCTGGGGGTTGGTTTCTCACTTTCTGTCTCTCTCTCTCTCTGTCTCTCTTTGGTGAGCACATGCACTCTATAGCAAAAAAATATTTTAAATAAATAAAGAAAATGTTGAGGGAGACCAGCAGTTGGCATAATGGCTACGTCACTGGACTTCCATGTAGTCAATTGCGGTTCAAGTCCCAGACCCGGTGGCTTAAACTCACCCTGGGCATGTGCGTGCGTGCCCAAGATCCCGAGAGGAGAATGGAGGAGAAGGGATTACAGCGTGGTCATCCCTCCTCGGGGGTGATCTTTCTGTCTCTGTCTCTCTCTGTCTTTCTGGCGAGTGCACGTGCCCTATAGCAAAAACCTCTAAAAAAAAAAAGAAAAGAAAAAGAAAAGAAAATGCTGAGGGGCTACCCCATGGCCTAGTGGTTAAGAGAGCTGGGTCCCATATGGCCAACCTAGCAGTTTAAGTCTCTGCTCTGGCAGTTTGAAAAACACACCAACCGTGCATGTGTGTGTGTGTGTGCGCGCGCGCGTGTGTGTGTCCCAAAGCCCATCAGGCTAGAGAAAGGGAGGAGAAGGGAGCATGGCCATGCCCCATTGGGAGTGCTTTCTTCCCTTCCCTCTTTCCGTTTCTCTATTTCTTTCCAGTGAGCACATGCACTTGCTGGCAAAAAATAAAAATAAATAAAAAAGTATTTAGAATTCTGTCCCTTGCTGTCTTCACTCACAGACTTCTCCAGGACTATTGCTTCCATTTCCATGACTTCAGCTAGCACTTTCCATGCTGCTCACCAAGTCCATACCATCGCCCCGGTCTCCCACCTGAATGCAACAGGCACCCATCCAACTGTTTACCAGACATCTCCACATAAATTAAAATCAGAAAAGGAAGCACAGATCTGGAGTCGAACTCCATTTCAAAGCCTTGCACCATCACTAGCTAAGCTCTCTGGCATTTGAGCAAATTACTTCCCTCTCTGTGCCTCAAGTAATAATGATAGTCCTAATTTACAGGGTGGCCGTGAGGATCAAATGAGCTCATTCACGTACAGCTCTTAGTGCAGTACCTGGCAACAAGTCGAGAGTAGTAGAGAGCAGAGAGTTGTAGTAGGAGTAGTAATTAAAGGTCCTCAGAAAGCATGAACAGATTCAAGAGTGAATTTATAGTCCAGCAGGTGGCATGGTGCTTAAGGTGCTGGACTCCCACATGGCCAAGCATGGTTTGAGTCCCAGAACTGGCGGCCTCCTTTCTCACTTTCCCTCTCTTGCTCTCTGTTTCTCTGGTCAAATTGAAAACAAAAACAAAAACAAAAACAAAAAAAAACAGTGATGATAAATTAAATGAATGTTTAAAAAATAGTAATAAAAAATACTTTTTTAAAAGAGTGAATTCATGACTGAATTTCAAACCTTCTGTTCATCCTTTGTTCCAGATCTCATTTCCTGATAAATTAGAATTATTATTATTTTTAAAGTTTGCTACAGGTGTACTTGCTGGCGAGAGACAGAGAGAGAGAGAGAGAGAGAGAGAGAGAGAGAGAGAGAGAGAGGGGAAGTGAGAAATTACCCCAGGGGGGATGGCCATGCCACAATCACTTCCCTTCTCTTGCATTCTCCTCTCAGAATTTTGGGCGTGCATGCACACGTCTGGCATGTTCTTCAAGCTGCCAGGTCCAGGGCTCAAAGCACACAGTAGGCCATGTGAGATCCAGCCACCTTAACCACCACACCACCTGCTGGCCCCAAGGCATCACTATTTAATCAGCTGGAAACCTGGGTGTTACTCTTGTTTCCTGACCTAAGATTCATTGAGTGTTTACCATATCCAGGCTTTACACATAGCCATTCATCCACTTCACAGAACAACCCTGCCAAGTAGGTGCTGTTACCATCCTTATTTCACAGATTAGAACCTGAGACACAAGAAGGCTTAGTAACTCATCCAAGGTGACATGCACAGCAAAGCTGGCCTACAGACCCAGGCAGTCTGGCTTCCACCCCCATGCTCACGACCACAGTGCCACATGCCATACTGCTCCTGTTGTAATGCACCTCACATTCTATTGCCTGCCCTGTCTCATCAGCCATACTATGTTCCTTAAGTCAGGGACTGTGATTGGTTGGCAATAACATCCTCAATGACTAGAACAGTGCCTGACAAAACATGCATGTATTCTTTTTTTTTTTTTTTTTTTTTTTTTGAGCGGTATTTTGCTATAGGGCACACGTGTGCTCGCTGGAGAGACAGAGAGACAGAGACAGAAAAGGAGAAATCAACCCCCCCCCCCCCCAAAGGGGGATGGCCACACCGCAATCCCTTCTCCTTTTAGTCTCCTCTTAGGATTTTGGACGTGATTTTAAGTTGCCGTGTCCGGGACTCAAACGGCAGTTGACTATGTGGGAGTCCAACAAACTAACTATTACACCATCTGCTGTTCCCAAAACATGTATTCTTAATACATGCCATAATTTAAGTAATTCTATAGAGACAAGACAAAGTACAGGTAAATATACTTTGGAAATGGTAAAGGAAGTAATAGAACGTCCTCCAAGTTACATTTAGCTAAAGCCAGAATTAGAGATTTTGTTTGTAGGGAAAGTTTTTTTTTTTTTTTTTTTTTTTTTTTTCAATCCGAGGATAACAACCAGAAGATTGAAGTCAGAAATAGAGATCAAGATAAAAAAAAAATACACACACACACACACACAATTTAATCACCAAAGAGACAGAATGACAGTGAGAGAGAGACAGCATCCCCCAATGGGGCATGTCATACTACAATCCCTTCTCCTTCATTTCTCCATCCTGTGGGGATTTGGGGCATGCACGCACACACATGTGCATGGTATGTTTTTCAAGCCATCAGGACTGGAATTCAGACTGTGGTCAGCCATCAGCCATGTAGCATCCCGCTCCCTTAACTACTAGGCTAGTGGCTGGCACAAGAAGATTTGTTTAATACTTTTCAAAAAAGTTTATTTAGTTGGGGTCAGCCAATGGCCATCCCTCCTGGGGAGTGGTTTCTCACTTTCCTTTTCTCTGTTGCTCTCTGGTGAACACAGGTGCCCTATGGGAAATACCTTAAAAAATTGTTTTAAGTTTATTTACTTTATGTATGATAAAGAGCATGTGCATATATGTGTGGGCAGAGAGAGACAGGCACCTTTGACAGGGTCTCGTCACACTGCAACCCCTTCCCCCCAGCCCTCCAGCTCATTAAGATCTTGGGAATCCAAGTGCCCAGTATCTTCCAGGTCTACCAGGGATCCAAATCTGCCATGTGGCTTCCAGTACTGTAGTTTAGCATGCTACCACCTCTGCCACCTAGACTAGGCCAAGAAAATATTAATATTCATCGATTTAACAAATATCAGTAACATCGAGTTATTGTAGGGGACTTGCTATAATCCTTTTAAGAAAGGAACATTTGGCAAATAAACTCTCATAAAGAAAACTCATAGGGCCAGCCCATAGTGCAGCTGTTAAGCTCTGTGCTCATGCAACTGCACCCCATATGGCCAACTGTGCTTCAAGTCCCAATATGCCAGGCACATGTGTGTGCAAGCCCCAAATCCTGACAGGATGGAGAAATGAAGGAAAAAGGATGTGATGTAACCACACCCCATGGCGGGGAGTCTTTCTTTCTCTCTGTCTCTCTCTCTCTCCTGCAAGCACACACACCCTTTACAAATAACAGAAAACTCATAGATGTCACTACCTACTCCCATGTTACTCAGATGGCGTTAAAGGGCCCAATTCCAGAGCCATGTGCCTAAGCTTCAGATGGTGTGTCATGCTAGATTTGCAAATTAAAATTTAAATTGGGAGAACAAATACAAATGTAAACTCAAGCAGAGTTCCAATTTGCCCTGGGGGTCAGTTTAAGTGAGCAGTCAGTTTATATTCAGCACCCCCTGATGTGCGCTACTGTGTGAATTACTGTATCATAATAAACAAATCGACATTGGTTTTCCTTAAACGGTAGCAAGAAAAATGCTTGCTGTGCAGCCCCTGGCAGCCCCAAGTGACGGAAATGAAAACTCCATGCCTAAATTTGTCCCTTCCTATTTCATCTCCTCTCTTTGTTCAGGCCTTCCTTCCCTTTCTCCCCAGGGCTATTTCCTTAATCCTTCTGACCCAATCTGCAAAATTCCATCCTGTGCCACCTCTCCAAGGCACCTGGGCGAAGCAAAACAATTTTTTTCCCCCCCACTAGGCAGTAAAACAGTGCCAACTAAGGGCTGAGCCTTATTAGATTAGGCAAGGAGTTGGGCAAAATGTTGTCCATATAAACCATAGCCCTCCTCCCTAACCCTCCAGCGCCTGGGATCAAGACCAGGATAACCCCAAAGCCTCTTTGGTGTTATTCCGTTCTTTTCCCTTTATATGGCCTTCCTGAAGAGTAATTATTATTTACAAGCAGTAATAAATTACAGTTTATAAACTGTAAGCACAATATAGATATTTTTCCTGAAAGCCAAGTCAGAAGAACTCCCTGTCTAAAATGAGATGTAAAACAATGGAAATAAATATTCTAACTGAATGGTCCCAAGCACTGTCACAAGAAAAAAGAGCCTTGTAATCCAACCTCTGCAATAATGGGCATATTATAGTAGGATTGTTTTCAACCCATTTCCCCATCCTGCTGGGCAAGAATGGGTTCAGATAAGGAAAAGAGCCAACCAAATGGGGGGGGGGGGGGCAGCCCACCAATTATTTTTGATGCCTGGTAAACAGCCTGCGCCAGAGGATAAGGTTTTTCTGGCTCTTAGATATGCTTTTTTTCCCCTCTTTTCATGTGTCTGTCCTCCTCCCTTGAAGCTGCGGGGTGGGAAGGTCTAAAAATAGTCAATGAATCACGGCAGATAATATTGTGCAGTAGTTACATAAACAGCCAGCCCCGGCTCCGAGGCCGTGGGTCGGAACGGAAAATATCTAGGTCACGGTTGTCACACTGAATAGGGTCCCCCGGAGCCGGCCATTGGGAGGCGCGGCCGGGGAGAAGGCCTGGGCCTGTGGGCCGGGAGCAGCAGGGGAGCGCGGGCGGGCGTCCGGCGGGAGGAAGCAGAAGCCCCGGGCCGGGAGCGGGCGGCGGCGCGAGCAGGACCGGCGAGCCCCGAGCTCACTCCCCATGGCCGGGAGCGGGCCGCGGCGGCGGTGGAGGCGCTGACAGGCCCGGGGCGGGGCGGGGCGGGCAGGCCGGGGCGGGGGCCTGAGGCCGAGGGGAAGATGAGCGCCCTCCTAGAGCAGAAGGAGCAGCAGGAGAGGCTGCGGGAGGCCGCGGCCTTGGGGGACATTCGGGAGGTGCAGAAACTGGTGGAGAGCGGGGTGGATGTGAACTCCCAAAATGAGGTCAACGGCTGGTAAGTGGGGAGCGGGGGAGGCCTAGGGTCAGCGCAGCCGGCCCGGGGCGTGGGGCCATCGGCCACGACCTGGGTCCAGCGCTGTCCCCTGGACGCCCGGCCCGGGGGAGGCCAGGCGCCTCGAGCCTCCGACGTTGCGCTCTCGAGGCCAGCCTTGGCCCTCCTGCCTCATGAAGTCAGGAGCGCGTCCTGCCCAAATCCCTGCCCACGTGGTTCACCCGGGCAGCGCCCACCCGTACTCTGGCGCCCCCACCGTCCCCCCTTGGTCGCACCCCCTGGCTAACTTGGCCAGAACGGTGCTGGAGGCTCTGATTCTCAGCGACTATGCGTTGGAGCTCACCCCGGTTTGAGTGTTGAAATGTTTTGCTGTCTGTGCATCAGAATCTGAAAAACAACACTTCGCGCAGAGCTAAAACCCAAAGGCCACTGAGCAAATACGAATCTTATAAACTAGCACGATTTCTTTAGCCAAGACCAGAAAAAAACTGAAACCAAATGAAACCACACACAATTGCACCCTTATTCTGCTTCTCCGGAGTCTCCCTGCAGCAATGATAAGCTGCCGCCCACAGCTGCCTGTTGAGGGAAGGTTTGTTTAGCCTGTAGTGTTTTTTGCTTTGTTTTCTTGTTACAATTAAAAATTTAGAAAATTTCATCCGAGGCTTTAAGATGTCTGCCTGCTGGTTGAATCCTTCACAATAAGTAAGGAGTCTCATTTTAAAATGTTGATGATCATCTTTAGTTTTAAGCTACAAAATGTGGGATTATCCTACCCTCCTTATTATATTTGATTGAAGTAATACCCAGCCTATTTTGATACCTTGGACGTAAGGTGCATTTGCAGATATTTGATTTTTTTTTTTAAGTAGAATCTATTTTGGGACCAAAAGGGACAGTGGAGATAGGTTCAACCCCAGAGAATAATGCCTTGCGACATATAACTATCAATCTAATCGGACCAAAGCCAAAATTTCCTGACTTCTTCAAAATCTACATCTTTTCCCTAAAGAAAATGACCTAGATAGTAGTCTGGAGGGCCAAGAAACAGGAGATGCTGCCTTCTTTATTTTGCTTAAAAGCGTTTGCAAACAAACTTGCTGTTGTGTGTGTTACCTTTTCCAAGCTTTTCTCTGTGACTCGCAAGCTGTGAATTACTGTTTTGGCACTGGGAGGCAGTGTTGTGTAGGGGACTGAGCCTGGTCTTTCCTGCAGGTTTTTTCCATTCCTTCCTAGTTGTGCAACCTTGCCCATGTCACTTCGTTTTCCAATTATGTCAGAAGAGTGCTGTGAGCATGAAATGAGACGGAGCCTAATAGAAATTGCTAACATTGATTGAGCTTACTCTGTAGCATAGATGTGGTTCTGTGTGTATTACACGTATTATCTTGTTCATAACTACTTAGGGGCAAAAGTATTGTTATTCTCTCCATTTTATGGACGAAGAAACGGAGGACTGATGTTTAAGTAATTTTCCTAATATCCACAATGCCCTCTCCAAGGGCATAGAATTGATAATAATTAGTAGATCTGGGAAATGAACCTTGCATCTGACCCCAAACCCTACCCTTCTAACCAAAATGCCCGCCACAGTGTAGGTATTCTGTAAATGTAAGGTGAATCTGAAGTAACCCGAACAAGCATCTCATAGATTTAATTGGGAAAGATGTTGAATATGAATCTCAAACTCAACATGTCCAAGATCAGATTTCGGTCTCCCTTCAGCTCCCTACCACTCCAAGGCTGCTCGTCTGACTCTTCTTTTCAGCCTCTCAGGTTCTCAGGCAGAACTCTAGGCATCCTCCTTGTCTTCTGTCTTTACCTCACTTTTTTTTTTTTTGCTATAGGGCATGTGCCCTCACCAGAAAGAGAGAGAGAGAGAGACAGAGAGAGAGAGAGAGATCACCCCCCAGGGGGTGTAGCCACACCACAGTCCCTTCTTCTCCATTCTCCTCTTGGGATCTTGGGCACGCACGCACACGCACAGGGGCCCGGCGTGCCGGCCCGGGACTCGAACCACGGTCAACTACATGGGAGTCCAGCAACATAGCCATTACGCTAACTGGTGGTCCCTTTCCCTCACATCTTACTGTCTAATTAATGTGCCATTTCTGGCAGCTCCACCTTTAGATACAGTGAGAGTCTGACCACTTCTCACCAGCTCCTCCTACACTTTCTGGTACAAAGCCACCATCATTTCTCTCACCTGGATTAACGCAGTAGCCTCCTGGCTGCCGTATTCTACCCTCTACCCTACACAGCACAGTGACCAGACAGATCCTGAATTATAACTTAGATCATTTCACTGTGCTCAAACCCTCTAATGGCGCCCACTCTGAGTAAAAGCCTCTAGGGCCCTACAGCTTCTGCTCCTGTCCCTTGGTCCTCCTTACCTCCATGCCTCCTCTCTTGGGGTTTGAACACTTTCTTACCTCTTTCTGCTCCCTAGGTTCCTTGCTTTTCTGGAATACCAGGCACAGTCCTGATGCAAGATGTTTGTGTTTTGTTTTCCCTCTGTCTCAAATGCTTCCCCCAGCCCCCCAGATACCACATGGTTTGTTCCCTCACCTCCTCCTCACCTCCTTTAGAGCTTAGCTTAAATGTCACCTACTTGGTAAAGCCTTTTCTTGGTCCTCAATTTAAAATTGCACAGTACTTCTCTCCATCTTCTGGCATTCCTTAATCCCTCTCTTAATTGTGCCTGTAACACTTTTTCAAAAGTTTTTATTTATTTCTTTCATGTGAGACAAAGAGAAGGAGAGAGTTATCCCAAGAGGGTCTTCATGCCACAGCCCACCCCCATTCTCAGCCAGCCCAGATCATGGACATGTGCACATGCCCTTTGTGTACAGGGATTCCCAGGACACAAACCCAGGACCTCTCCCCATGGGTCCAGCTGCATGACTGCGATACCACCTCCTGGCTCCATGCCTGTAATACTTAATCACCGCCAAGCGTAGTGTATGCATTACTTATTTACTTGCTAACTGCCTCAGTTTCCTCATCTGTAAAATGGGGGAAATGTTGACAATAGTACTTACTCATGGGTTGTCTTTTTTTTTTTTTTTTTGCTATAGGGCATGTGCACTTGCCAGAAAGACAGAGAGACAGTGAGAAATCGCCCCCAGGGGGGATGGCCACACCGCAATCCCTTCTCCTCCATTCTCCTCTCAGGATCTTGGGCACGCACGCACACGTGCCCAGTGTGAGTTTAAGCCACCGGGTCCGGGACTTGAACAGCAGTAGACTACATGGGAGTTCAGCGACATAGCCTTTACGCTAACTGGTGGTCCCTCATGGGTTGTTTTAAGGATGACATGAGTTAACATATGTAAAGTCTTTAGTACAACATCCAATATGTAAAGCATTATATCTGTGCTAACTGTTGTTACTATTATTATTTTAAAGAATTATTTTATTTAACTTTATTTATTTATTTATTTATTTATTTTTAGTTTGACCAGAGAGGGACAGGGTGAAAAAGAGAAAGTGAGAAAGCAATCGCCAGGTCTGGGACTCGAACCACAGCCGGCCATGTGGGAATCAGCACCCTTAACCACTACGCCACCTGCCAGCCCCACTACTTTTATTATTAAGCAAGTTGCTGGGAAGTATAATATAAGGTCACCCTCAAAAAACTTACTCTTCAACATAGAAAAGTGGAAGGGTGACTACTTTCAGTTCTCAGTTGCTCAGTAACTACGATTTCAGCACTGATGAATGAGGCCCAGTTGATGAATGATGCCCGGTGCTTCTGGTCCGAAATACTTCCTAGCACTAATAGGACATTCTGACTGCAAATGTAAAGATGAAAGAGTTGGAGTTCAAAGATAGAGTTCCCACATTAATTGTAATCCAAGTGTCAGGCATATCTCAGCTTTAAGGAACAAGTATAATGGTTCACGAAGAATTTGAAAATACTGCCTGACTGCAATGGCTCTGAGTTATGGCTGCTCAGAGTCACATCGCTCTGGGCTGCAAATGATGATCATGAGGGCACAGGGCTGAGGGGACGTGCTGTGTTGACTTAACCCCACTTTACATGGTAATGCTTTAGCTGGGTGATCTGTCCCAGAGTCTCTCAGACCCACCGGCAGTAAATTACCTCCTCCATGCTCAAGTTTGCCAGAAACAGTGATTTACTACTAGCAAGTGAGCACTTTGTTCTCAAAAAAGGAGCATATTTTTCTCATAATGCTCCATTCATTTTTGAGTGCTCACTTATCATTAAAACTACTCACATTCAAGCCCATGTCATAGATGTCTACACACACACACTGTCGTTCTGTAGTTCGCCCAGAATCAGATAAATATTCTACTCTGAGCAATGTCCAGCTTATCCTTAGTTCACTAATTCTGCGAATAATTAAGCACCTGTATGTGCTAAGACACTTCCTGATCTTCATGGAGCTTATAGAAGTCTAAGGGGGACCAGCAGGTAGCATAGTGGTTAAGGCACTGGACTTCGACATGGTCGACTGCAATTCTAGTCTCAGATCTAGCAGCTTGAAAATCATGCCGGCCCTATGTGTGTACATGACCCAAATCCTAGGAGGAGAATGAGGAGAAGGGACTGCTGTGTGGCCATCCTCCTGGGGCTGATTGCTCACTTTCCCTCTCACAGTTTCTCTTTGGCGATTGCATGTACCCTATGACAAAAACCTTAAAAAAAAAAGTCTAGATCAAGACTCTTAAAATATTTTCCCCAAGTTGGGAGGCATTTCTTCATAGAGTATGCCTTAAAAGCACTGGATAAAGGGCCAGCAGGTGGCATGGTGGTGAAAGTGCTGGATTCCCAATGGCCAACTGCGGTTTGTGTCCCAGACCCTATGGCTTGAAAATCACACCAGGCATGTGTTGTATGTATGCCCAAAATCCCAAGAAGAGAATGAAGAAGGGCTTGTTCACGGCCACTGCCCCTGGGGTCTCTGACGAGTGCATATGTCCTTGGTACAAAAACAACAACCACAACGAAAACCTGGATAATAAAATTCTAATGAACTATATTGTAGAATGTCACTCTGAAACAGCAGTGGAGTTAGCTGCTTCCAGGTAAACAATCTAGCTTTCTATTAAATCACTAACATTACGGTGCCCAGTGCAAACCAGCTTTTTTTCCTGGTATCGAATAAAATTTCCCAGGTTAATGACCTCTCACTATTGAACATATGCTGCATTCCTCACCATGTTTGTAGCTCTGAGGTTATTTATCTCAGTTCAGAAAACTGAATGAGGACTGTTAAAACGAGGGGTGGGGAGGACTAGCAGGTGGCGTGGTGGTTAAGGCACTGACACTCCCAGGTGGCTGATCATGGTTCGAGTCCTGGACCTGGTGGCTTGCTTTCTCGCCTTCTCTCTCTCCCCCCCTCTCTCTCTGGTCAAATTAAAATAAGTGAATGAATAAATAAAAATAAATAATTATTTTAAAAAGAGGGGGAAAATACTTTCTTTCCATATATGCATTCAGCTTTGGCAACTAGGGATGAATTTAGTAGTTCCAAATACTTTAATTTCTGTTAAGATGCAACTTTTGCTGGCATGCTAATTACATTTCTACACAGTATTAAAATAATAACCCTTTGGAATGTACAGAATGAATTCCTATGATTAAATAATTAGTTATACTTAAATGAGTCTGATATGTTAAGGAGTCTGCTCTCTAAAAATTTTGGACATTAATGTACATTTTTAAAGTGCTTTAGGGGTACCAGCAGATGGTGTAACAGTTATATTGCTGAACTCCCACATGGCCCACTGCAGTTCGAGTCCCGGATCTGGTGACTTGAAAAACGAAGTCAGGCGGGTGTGCATGCATGCCCAAGATCCCAGGAGGAGAATGGAGAAGGGATTGTGGCATGCCCATCCCCCCAGGGGGTGATTTCTCACTTTCTCTTTCACTGTCTTTCTGTCAAGTGCACATGCCTTAAGGCAAAAGCCTCTGGGGGGGGGGGGTGAATAAAGTGCTTTAGGAATTAAAGTATGTGTGCATTGCTTTACATTTAAGCAGATGAGGATATGTTTATAGCCTTCTGGAAAGAATTAGAGATGCCAACGTCTTCAAAAATAGAAATTTGGAAATCCTTTGTGGGGGGTGTGTAGGAAAGAAAAGTAAGGAGGAAAAGGGAGCAGGCAACAGATTCAGACAGGAATATCTGCTGTCTTGAATAATATTTTAGGTGACAGAGCAGGCTGATGATTATTAGCTTAGTAATATTTAATCTTCAAGCAGCATTTAATACCTATAAAGCAAATTTCATTAGTCCTTAGAAAGGAGTGGTCAGGGGACCTGCAGTTAGCGTAATGGCTATGTCACTGGACTCCCACATAGCCGACCGCGGTTCGAGTCCCGGACCCAGTGGCTTAAACTCACGCCAGGCGTGTGTGCGTGCGTGCCCAAGATCCCGAGAGGAGAATGGAGGAGAAGGGATTGCGGTGTGGCCATCCCCCCTGGGGGGTGATTTCTCGCTTTCTATCTCTCTGTCTCTCTCTGTCTGTCTGGCGAGCGCATGCGCACTATAGCAAAAAACCTCTCAAAAGAAAAAAAGAAAAAAAAGAAAGGAGTGGGCAGGACCAGTAGTTGGCATAATAGCTATGTCGCTGGACTCCCATGTAGTTGACTGTAGTTCGAGTATCAGACCCTGTGGCTTAAACTCTTTCTGGGCGCATGTGCGTGCATGCCCCAGATCCTGAGAGGAGAATGGAGGAGAAGAGACTTCTCGCTTTTTGTCTCTCTCTTTCTCTCTGTCTTTCTGGTGAGCACATGCACCCTATAGCAAAACCTCTCAAAAAAAAAAAATAAAAAAAAAATTAAAAAAATAAAAAGCAGTGAGCAAGATAAAAATATCTTTTAGAGAAACAGCTAGGCTGGCCCTGTTGCCTAGTGGTAGCCCACATGGCTGACTGTGTTCCAGTCCCAGCCCTAGATGCTTGCGAAACGTGCTAGGCATGTGTGTACATGGCCCAAAACCCCAAAAGGAGGGAGAAGTGGAGCAGAGGGGATTACAGCAGGGCCATGCCCCATCACTGGGTGGGGGTGGGGTTATTTCTTGCTTTTCCTCTCTCTGTTTCCCTCCAGTGAGTGCATGTGCCCTCTGGTAAAATTTTTAAAAAAAGGGATATTAAATATTTTGATCATTTGCTTTGTGAAAAGAAAAATTGAGACTATCAGCCTGGTTTCCTAGTTCTAGCTGAACTTTTAACAGGTTTATGTATATTTTTGAATGATGTTGATCATTTAAAATCTCAAATCACTTCTCCTCTTTCTCAATCACTTTTCTTTGTGACAGGACCTGTTTACACTGGGCGTGTAAACGCAACCATGGCCAGGTGGTCTCTTACCTGTTAAAATCGGGAGCGGACAAGGAGATTCTTACTACAAAAGGAGAAATGCCAGTCCAATTAACATCAAGGAGAGAAATCAGGAAGATTATGGGAGGTGAGTCTGTGTTTGGGGACTTTTTTTTTTTTTTTAGTTTTTGCTGTAGGGCATGTGTACTCATTGGAGAGAGATGGAGAAAAGGGATGTGAAAAGTCACCCCCCAGGGGAAATAGTCACACAACTCCTTCTCTATTCTCCTCTTGGGATTTGGCGCACTCATGCACATGTGTGTGATTCTCAAGCCACCAGGTCCAGGACTCAAATCACGATTGGCCATGTGGGAATCCTGCACCTTAACCACCGTGCCACTCACTAGCCCCTTGTGATAATTTTTAAACGGCTATGTAAATATTCTATGTTTTCTTCTTTTTAAGTGGAAGATGATGATGAGGAAGAGGACAACATCCCACAGCCGAAGAAGGAGTCCGAACTGCCCTTTGTTCCCAATTATTTGGCCAACCCAGCCTTCCCTTTCATCTATACACCTGTAGCAGAGGATTCAGCTCAGCTACAGAATGGGGGGCCCTCCACACCTCCTGCATCACCCCCTGCAGATGGTTCGCCTCCATTGCTTCCTCCTGGGGAACCTGCCCTGCGAGGGGCCTTTGCTCGGGACCACACATCTTTGGCACTGGTTCAGAACGGTGATGTGGGTTCCCCCTCTGCCATACTCAGAACACCAGAAAGCACAAAACCGGGACCTGTTTGTCAGCCCCCGGTGAGTCAGAGCCGCTCCCTGTTCTCTTCTGTCCCATCCAAGCCACCAGTGGTATCGCTGGAGCCTCAAAATGGGACGTACGCGGGACCAGCGCCAGCATTCCAGCCATTTTTCTTCACTGGAGCATTTCCATTTAATATGCAAGGTAACCCATTGTTAGCAAAGTTTCCGCAACATGGGAGTCAATGTCCAGGAGGGTGGGATTTATTTACTTAAATATATTTTAAGCATAAGTATGAACTTATAAAAAAGTTGTAGTTTACTCAGATTTACAAACTAATTACCTTTTACTCTTGTACCTTGAAATACTTCAAGAATTGTTCTGATTGTACCTTTCCTAAGAACAAGGATATTCTCTTATAAAACTACATTTAGTGGTCAAATTTAAGAACTAAAGCCTTGGGACCAGCAGTTAGAGTAATGGCTGTGTTGCTGGACTCCCATGTAGTCGACCGCAGTTCAAGTCCTGGACCCAGTGTCTTAAACTCAAGCCGGGCACGTGTGTGTGCGTGCCCAAGATCCCGAGAGGAGAATGGAGGAGAAGGGATTGCGGAGTGGCCAGCCCCCCTGGGGGGGCGATTTCTCGCTTTCTGTCTCTCTCTCTCTGGCAAGTGCATGCGCCCTATAGCAAAAACCTCTCCAAAAAAAAAAAAAAAAAAAACTAAAGCTTTGATGTAATACTGTTCTATAAGCTACAGTCCATGTTTAAAGTTTGCTTATTGTGTCAGCAATGCCCTTTGTAACTATTCTCACCTTTACTTCCTGTCCAGGATCACATGATTACATTTAGTTATCATGTCATTTTAGTATCCTTTAATATGGAACATTTTTTCATCCTTGCTCTATCATTTTCACCTCAATATATATTTTTTTAATTGCTAGAGGGTATGTGCACTTGCTAGTGAAGCAGGGCATGGTCTCTTCTCCATTTCTTCCTCCTGTTACATTTTGGGCACGCATGCACATGCTCCTAGTGTTTTCAAACCATCAGGGCTGAGATTCAAAACACACAGTCAACCATGTGGGATCCAGCTCCCTTAACCACTAGGCCATGGAGCCAGACCAGATTTGAATTAATTTTTTTTTTTCCAGAGGGTACATGCACTCACCAGAGAGAAAGAGAGACAGAGAAAAAGTGGGAAGCACCTCCATGGCAGAATGGTTATGCTGCAGCCGCTTCTCTCTTTCTCCATTCTTTCAGGTTTTTAAGCCTGCATGCGTGCACATGTGCTCAGCATTTTTTTTTAAAGAACTTTCTTTTTTTATTATTCACTTTATTCATTTATTTACTTATTTTAATTTGACTGGAGAGGGACAGAGCGAGAGTGAGAACGAGAGAGAGTGAGAAAGCAAGCTGCCAGATCTGGGACTTAAACCATGGTCAGCTATGTGGGAGTCCAGCACCCCCAACCACCACGCCACATGCCAGCCCCCACCCAGCATGTTTTTTAAGCCATTGGGTCCGGGACACAAACCACACGGTTGGTCATGTGGGATCCAGCTGCCTTAACTGTCACACCGTGGGCTGATCCCAGATTGGAATGTTTATTGGTAGCTTATCTCTCTGCTCTTTATGGCAACGAGTTTCATCTTTTATCAGCATCTTTTCTTCAGGGTTTTTGCCATGTGGTACTCACCAGAGACAAACAGACGGTGAGAGGGAAAGTGAGACATCACCCCCTGGGGTGATGGCCACACCACAATCCAGTCTTCTCTAGGGATCGTGGGCATGCACGCACATGCACCTGGCATGACTGGGTCCAGGACTCGAACTGGAGTTGGCCATGTAGGAGTCTACCACCTTAACCACCACACCATATGCTGGCCCCTCATAAGCACCTTTAGATGCATAATGGCTAAATCTTTTTAGAGTAACGCATGTGCCACATCTTATTCATGCCTTTATTCCAGCCTTCTTCTCCCCCTTCTGCTCGTGGGTAGTTTGATATCCAATCCCAATCTTTTTTTTTTTTTTTTTTTTTTTTTGGAGGGGTTTTCGCTGTAGGGCGCGTGCGCTCGCCAGACAGAGAGAGACATAGAGATAGAAAGCGAGAAATCACCCTCCAGAGGGGATGGTCATGCCACAGTCCTTTCTCCTCCATTCTCCTCTTGGGATCTTGGGCACGCACGCACACGCGCCCGGCGTGAGTTTTAAGCCACCAGGTCCAGGACGCGAACCATGGTCAACTACGTGGGAGTCCAGCGACATAGCCATTACGCTAACTGCTGGTTCCCTCCAATCCCATTCTTAAGTCTTTACCCCTTTCTTAGCTCTAGTGGCAGAAGTAAATTACCCTTCTGCACAGCTGGGACGTTGCCCTCACCCCCCTCTTACTTGTGGATCATAGTCTGAGATGTAAGAAAGACAAAGGAGGAAACCACCCCAGCAGAGCTAGAATTGGGCCTTTAGCAAACTCCGCGGACCATGGTTGGTTTTCTAACTGGGTGATACAAATATTTTGGGATAAGAAATTATTTAGTATAATTATCTTCTGGGAGACCAGCAGTTTGCGTAATGGTTATGTTGAACTCCCATGTAGTTGACTACAGTGCAAGTCCTGGACATGGTGGCTTAAACTCACGCCGGGCATGTGTGCGTGTGTGCCCAGGATCATGAGAGGAGAATACAGAAGGGATTGCGGCGTGACCATCCCCCCTGGGGGGTGATTTCTTGCTTTCTGTCTCTCTTTCTAGTGAGTGCACATACCCTATAGCAAAAAATAACCTTTCCAAAATAATTTACTATTATTATTATCTTCTGGAAAAGACCTGAAATTAACATTTCTTCCTCTTTTTCTCTAGAACTGGTACTGAAGGTGAGGATTCAGAACCCATCTCTCCGAGAAAACGATTTCATCGAAATTGAGCTGGACCGACAGGAGCTCACCTACCAGGAATTGCTCAGAGTCAGTTGCTGTGAGCTGGGCGTTAATCCAGATCAAGTGGAGAAGATAAGAAAGTTACCCAATACTCTGTTAAGAAAGGTAAGGAGAGTCTGTTAGAACAGCATGAGAGGTTGCTATTTGCATTTGGAAAAATTCCTAGCTTCCTCCTCAATTATATGAGTCATAGTTGAAGAAATGAAAAGGGAATCGAAAAGGAGCAAAAAGTGGTTTTCCACATTGCTTCCTTTCCCTCTACTGAGTCTCCCGACACTTGCATTTTTGAAAGTTGTAGGATATCAAAGAGAATGTTCTGAATTACCATTCACACATACCTATTTTTGGTTGTTTCTGTGGTGATCTGTAAGGATTACCTTAGCCCGCTATTACATGTGCCTTGTGTCTTACAAGATAAGAACCAAATTAAACTACAGAGCAAACTCGTTTAGATACACATGTGGTTCTCCCGGTATCTCTGGGCTCTTGACTGTCAGGCTTGTAGCTCCTCGGGGCACCCAAGGAAGAGTGATCTATGCATTGCCTCTTCCTTTGGGTGGGTGCTTGTCCCTTCACAGCAGATGTTAAGGGCTTCCACCGTTACACCCCAGCTCATGCCCCCGGGGATGTAATTACACTGTCACTGACTTAGACTGCCATGGGGTTTTTTGTTTTTGGGTTTTTTTTTTTTTTTACTTCTAGGTTTTTGAATTGAACCAAGATCTTGTGTCCATACAGCACACCAAACATAGAGATAAGTAGCTTCCTCTTAATCTGTTTAACCATTTTGGTTTTTTTCCTTTCAGGACAAAGATGTTGCTCGGCTCCAAGATTTCCAAGAGCTAGAGCTGGTTCTAATGATAAGTGAAAACAATTTTCTATTCAGAAATGCTGCGTCCACACTGACTGAAAGGCCTTGCTATAACAGGAGAGCTTCCAAACTGACTTACTAATGCAGCAGGGACTTTTATCATGGAGTGCTGTGAAGTGCTGTCACCTCTGGGCCAAGGACAAGCCATTGATCTGAATGCCTTGGATGCCCGGAGGGCTACTGGTGCCCGGTGGAGCAGATACTCACATCGTTCTGCCAAGGTAGGGAGCTCCTGACCCCCAAGCAGCGGTGCCACTCTTCCAAGCCTCTTGGTGCACAATAAACCTATTGCTTGAAGCTCTGAACAGCTGAGAAGTGGTCTGGAGAGGCAGAAGCGGAAGCCCTGTACCTAGTGTGCTGTCTGTGCAGTGTCTGAGAGTTGTCTGAGCAGACGCCAAGAGGGAGCAGAGCCTGTTCGTAGCCACTCCTGGTGACCGAGCACCTGCAAGGCCAGGATGCACTTTTCTTGGTGTCGCATGCCCACAACTCTCCTGAAATGTGAACCGCCCAGAGGGAGATTGGAGAAAGCCCAGGTAGTGGACAAATGACTTTAGTGTGACTTGTCGCTGTGAGGTTTCCTATAACATATTTATAAATGTTACTCAGGTTTAAAGTATTTAAGAATACAGTTACCTAATTGTAAATACGCTGTTAACCAAAAGAGCTTCCCCTCCCCCATGTTTTCCTTTGAGAAAAGTCATGACTGCTTGTCTGTCTCTAGACAGTGATCTCTGCATTAACTTCCCCTCATGGTCACTAGAGGGCTCTCTGATGCTTTCTGAAGGAGCAACTACTTTTACTCCGAAGCGATTCCTGTCATCTCTCTGTTTAATTGCACTGAGAAGAGCACAAACATCACCGTCCCATGCTCTCCACTTTCATTCTCCACTAGAAATAAAAAGCAATTTTTGAGACTGATCTGTTGCTATTTTAAAGGTTATTGTGGGAAACTGAGCTAAAGGAGTTAGTATCTTTATTTTTGTATCGAAGATAAAGGTTATTTTGCAATTATTAGGATTTCTATACAACTCTGATCTCTGTTGCTTTTGTAAACAAATTCTTTGATTTTAGGAATCCCTCTACTCCCTCCACCAATCCACTTAACACAATCAATTGGGAGTTTACCAGACTTTGTTCTGAAAAACAAAACCAAAATCACCTGATTAAACTCTGGAGCATGGCATAAGAATTTTTTTGAAGAATGCCTTCAAGGGTTCTTTTCCTACCCCACAGCTTCATTCCTGTTAAAAAGAAAAGCCCCGGTAGAAATAAGGACTAGCACACTTAGACACACAGGGGTGGGGTGGCAGCCAGCTGTCGAAGAGCATCCCTGCTGTCTTAAGCTTTTTCCCCATAGTGCCTAGAGTTTCCAAAGAAACGTAACTTCCTAACTGTGTTAACTTCATTCTGTCGGAACACAATTGTGTGAACATGCAGAAGATGTCAACGGGAGAGAATGTTGTGCTAAGATAAAGGCCTCCTGCTGCTTCCGAGATGCCGAAGTGTGGCGGAGACGTCTTCTAAGGTCAACCTCACAGAGTCACTCTGTTTTGTGACTTTAATGTACTCTGCCAATTACTGCTGGTGACTTACCCTTGTGCAATGTTTGCAGAGTAAAGGTGACATATTACCCCCTTTCTTGAAAGTGCTTTAGAGAGGAAACTTCCTTATATTTCAACGAATCAGAAGCTAGGATATCTAGATGTAGTAACCTTTTTTTTTTTTTTTCCTTCACTTTGAAAAAAGTTGCAGTCTGATACAATTAAGTCTGGTTCTGTTCTGGAGGAAACAAATTCAGTATTAATTCATGTCTAAATTACTAGGGTTAAAACTCTTTCAGCTCCCCAGAATTAATTAGGGACCTGCAGAAGCAGTGGAGGCCCCTGACCGGGACGTGGCCAAAAGGAGAGTATTAGTTCCAGGGCATTTTCCAGGCTTGGACACATCGGCGAGGAAAGGCCTTGGTGTCTCAGGGGAGAGATGGGTCCAATGTGGCTCTGTCCTACACTGGTCTCCCTTCTGTGGTCAGCTGACTCCTGTGTATGGCAGTGGGACGACACTGCACAGTTGCTGGTGGGTGAGGTAGTCTTAATCTATGCATTCAGAGAAATATTTTTATATGCTTTGTGTAATTTATAACAAGGATTTTTTTTAGCTTTGTTACCTGTGAATTCACCCCTTCCTCCACTGCATATTTAAAGCATGTGTTCACACTGTGTGTAAACATTCACCGAAGATTGTTTCCTTGTGCATTGCTGACTGTTCAAACATAACGAGTATCATTAAACTTAAGTATTAACTGACTGAGCCTATAGTCTAATTTTGCCCTTCTAAACAGCACTATTCTCCTCGTCAGAGGGGGTTCACATTGTCAGCTAGCCCGAGGGACGAGACGCTCTGCAGGAAGACTAGAAGGCCCGCTCCCCACCTGAGCCTCCTCCACCTCGCCGCTGCTGCAGCGCTTATGCCCCGCCTGTGGCACTTGGAGACAGATATTTTGTGTGGCGTCTCTCCTCTTAACACAAAGCAGTCAGCTTCATTTTCCTGGAGTAGCCGAGCCAGCTAGATGGAGGTCATCCCCTATTAACCACATGTTTTGATTATGCTATTTACTTCACACAACTCAGCTCTCCTTTGGGCTGTCAGCACCTGTCAGAGCCTCAGTGAGCTCAGAAGTAAACGCCCAAGACTAGAGAGGAAATACAGCCTCACACCTTCAGATCTTTACTGAGAATGATGCCGAATGAATCTGCTTTTCTGTTGGTTTAGGCCAGCAAGAGCCTCACAGAGCAGACGTCATGCCAAATTGGCCTAATAAATCAGAGAGCATAGCAGAGACCTTTTCTTAGCACCAAGGAGAGGCAGCATAATTTGGGCATTTGTGCTTTCATACTTGCTTTATCACAAGGATGGAAGTCGCCTTCCATATACTCATAAACATCCTAGGCAGAAACAGCCTGCCCAAAAATGCGATTAACCTTTAACAAATGCTCCCGCAGCACAGGCCGGCCCAGAACATAGAGACAACCCAGATCAAAGGAGCCATCTCCGTATCTACTGCAAACCATTTGGGGCGGGGAGGAAAAAAAACAACCATCACCCACCACCACCATCAGTTCACACCAAGGGTAAAGATACCGGAAATGAGAGCGAGACAGAGGAGACCAGAAAACTGAGGAAGGTAGCCGAGAAGAAATCTATTCCCAATGTAAGGCCTGTGCCAGGTGGACTCTGACCTGCAGAAAATAAACTCTTCATTGGCTTGCTCCAGAAAGCAAATTTAATTCGTCACCTCATATCTCACTGACTGGCCTTGGAGTGCAGGGGGCCTGGGGGCTGTGGCTTCTCTGTGCTCACACGTTCCGGTTCAGCAGGACTGAGGAAAAGGAATGACTCGGAGGCCTCACTGGCTGTGGGACCTATCTGGGTAGGGAATAAAGAACCATGCACTTCTCCGCCCCTAGTGACCTGCTTAGAGGGCTAGGGATGACATGACTACAGAAGGGTTCACAGCAGGGTCCCCAAGAGGCCTCATGTCAGGTTCCAGGGCCTTTATTTCTCACCTTTTACAGTATCTGCACAGCAAAGCAGAAACGACTGGCAATTACCCAGTGAATTTTGGCTGTGAAGACAATACTTCCAGCCAAAGGCTCTTGGATCTGAGATTCTCAGATAACCAGCCATGTAGATGTGTATAAAGTGCTCAAGGTCCTAATCCCCAGACCTTGTGAACAGGCAGGAACGGCTACGTCGGCTGAGTGTGTTGCAAACCACACAGCTTTATTTCATCACTGCCTTTTTCAGTCGATTCAGGCGGCACCCCAGTGTCCAAGGGCTCAGTCAGGGAGAGCCTAACCTGGCAGACTTCTGTTCTAGGATGAAAAACTTATTTAAAACCAAACAAAACAACTTTAGAAAAATAATAATAATAATAAAAAAAAAACCCAGAGCGGGAGGGAAGTCCTTCCATGAAATGGCTGTTTACAAACAGGGCAGTGTGGAAATAACACTAGCTTGGAATCAGGAGACCCAGGTACTGTATGAGGCTCTGCCTCAAACCAGCTGTAACCTCGGGCATGCCATTCACTTTTTGGGCCTGGCTTCTTCATCCAAAGCATTGAGCACTGTTACTCTGTGAGGCTCTTTACAGAGGCAAACCTAACAGACATTCCCAGTGTTCACCATCAAGTCCATCCCACGTGCACATTTGGTACCATTTCTCTTCCTGATGAAAACCAGGAAAGACCAGGAGAAAAATCCCAGGAATATGTTTTAGACAAGTCCAGCATCTCTGGCCATCCCGTAAAAGATGCCTCTAGCTGCAATGAGGTTAGTTGGAGAATCGAATTCAGCTACTACTCCTTTGTCCAGGACCAGGACCCTAGCCAAAAAAATGAAATAAGTGGTCAGGTTTCCATCAGCCCCGTCCTGGCACACAGTCCCATCTTGCCCTTCTGGGCACTGCCCAGGCCCTGCAGTGACGTGCCAGCCCACCCACTGCAGCCAATCCACCCAACAGCCACCGTGCTGCATGTGCATGCTTGCATGGCAGGTTATTTTAGCTGCTTTGTTAGCTCTCCTGGCAAATGAAGCAGTTTCAGGGATCAAACACAAGGTCCTATTCATCCCTGCTAGTCGGGGCTCCAAACACCTTCCCTAACGAGCCCTTCCCCTGGCTGGGGTCACAGGACTTCAGCAGACAGAGCGCAGGGAGCCACGGGCCTGTGCGCTGGGCCCTGTGCACATCCATCTGCTTTGTGCCAGCTCACAAAGGCACACGGCAGGAAACCGGCTGCAGCGAGGCCTGACACTGGAATCTGGGACTTGGGCTGCAAACCTGGCTGCGGCGGCTGCTGCTGCTGGGTCACCCCACCTCCCCTACCCTCGCACACGCAATCGGGTTGGGGCCTGGGCTTAGGCTGTCTCTCCCACCAACTGTACACAGGCTGGGTCTCTCACGTGAAGGATAGGAGAAGGCTCTCCCAAGCCTGAAGAGATGGAAGAGGCAGGCTACACTTTGCTTCACCACTGAGGAGGCTCCCAGAAATGGGTCTTAGGAAGAAGTTTTTCTTTTTTTTTTTTTTTTTCAAGAGAGGCTTTTGATATAGGCGGCATATGCTTGCCAGAGAGACAGAGTCAGAAAGCAAGAAATCACCCCCCCCCAGCGGGGATGGCCACACTACAATCCCTTCTCCATTCTCCTCTCAGGATTTTGGGCACGCATGCAACACGCGCCCACTGTTAGTTTTAAGCCGCCAGGTCCAAGACTCAAACCGCAGTCGACCACGTGGGAGTCCAGTGATATAACCATTATGCCATCTGCTGGTCCTGGAAAGAAGTGTTTCTGTGGACACCACTGCCCAGGAGACTGCTCCCAGCCTCTCACATCAAAGTCCTCGATGGTGGGGCCAGCAGGTGGCATGGTGGTTAAGAACTGGGTTCCCCTTGGGACCAACAGTTGGCATAATGGCTATGTCGCTGGACTCCCATGTAGTCGACTACAGTTTGAGTCTCAGACCCGGTGGCTTAAACTCACGCTGGGCATGTGTGCGTGCCCAAGATCCCGAGAGGAGAATGGAGGAGAAAGGACTGCGGCATGGCCATCCCCCCGGGGGTGATTTCTCGCTTTCTGTCTCTCTGTTTCTATCTTGCTGGTGAACACATGCGCCCTATAGCAAAAAACCTCTCCAAAAAGAAAAAAAAAAAGAACTGGGTTCCCACATGGCTGACCAGTTTGAGTCCCAGACCCAGTGGCTTGAAAATCATGCTGGGTATGTGTGCATGTTTGTCCAGGGTCCCAAGAGGGGGTGATTTCTCACTTTCCCTCTCTCTGGAGAGCATACGTGCTTTATGGAGGAAAAAATCCTCAGTGACTTAATGTTACACTTTGCCTTGAGTCTCAAAGTGCACCTGGAGGAGTCTGTTCTCACACTCTCATCTCAGTTCTACAGCCTCAGGAACCCGCCTGCCTCAGGACACGCACCGCATCCTCAACTCCCTCCCGACCTCATTTTCCCACTTTACCGCACAACTCTTACTCAGTTTTTTCCTTAGAAAGTGCCTGCTGCCCGGTGCATAGGCTTCCTCTGGTCTACACCTGGAACCTTGCTTCCTCCCAGCAGGCTCTAATTACACATTCTGTAGTGTGATTATTTGATCAGTTCCTGCCTGCCCCACTTGAATGCGTGAACTTCCAACCCCAAGGTCCTCCAAGCATCCCACCGCAGGGTTAGCCCTGGGGACGTATGCCCTTACAGATGCCCAGCCCTGTCCCTCCTCTAGACCCAGTGCCCAGCACGTCCGCTCACTCTGTTGTCCTCCCAGTGGGGCCCTGGGTGGGAGTGGGGGAAGTGGGGTAGGGATGGACCAGGCAGAGGAAAGCAGCAGCATTTTTGGCTTGGTTCCCAAGGCCCTCCTGGCCATTTGGGGACACTTCTGAGAGAGAAATGAGCTCTGACCCATTACCCTGTCCCTGGTGCCCTCTCTACCTCCTGCTCCTTCCAGATAGCTCAGGGAGCCCAGCAGGCACCCCTTGCCCGGGTTTCCAAGTCCCACCTCGTATAGTCCATGATCGTATTAAGCCGGTGCGCGATGGTCAGCACGGTGCAGGCTTCAAACTGGCTGCGGATGGTAGCCTGGATAAGGTCGTCGGTCTCCAGGTCAATCGCGGCTGTGGCCTCATCTAAAACCAGGATGCGGCTCTTGCGGAGCAGGGCTCGGGCCAGGCACACCAGCTGCCTCTGGCCCACGCTGGGAATAGGGAAAGCAAGCATTTCACAGGTGGAGGCACCCAGCCTGACTCCAAGCCTCGCCCCCAGACCCGTTTCTGTCTCCACTCCTCAACAACCCGGAGCTGGCTTTTTGTCTGACCTCTCATTTCTGCTCTGCCCTCCAGGAATACAGAGATCTGGACACTCCAGAGATAATGAGGGGCCTTGAGGATAGAGCAAGGCTGAACACCACTGTGAGACCCCTAGACTGTTTGGGGCAGCCTAGTCTCCTCTCTCTGTGTTTTCTTCCCCATCCTTGTTCTTCAACTAGTCCCACGATGCTTTTCTGCTTCCCTCAATCAGTTATTTACACCTTAGTAAGAACCTACTTAAATGGCTCTTTCTGCATATTTGAATCTCTTTTTCTTTTTCTTTTTCTTTTTTTTTTTTTTTTTTTTTTTTTTGCCATAGGGTGCATGTGCTCACCAGAGAGACAGACACAGAGGGAAAAATGAGAAATCATCCCCCAGCAGGGATGACCACACTGCAATCCCTTCTCTTCCACTCTCCTCTCAGGATTTTGGGCATGCACGTACACACACCTGAATGATCTTCAAGCTTTCGAGTCCAGGACTCAGACCTTAACCGCCACGCCCCCTGCTGGCCCCCATATCTGCATCTAAGTCACTCTTGGCCATCTTGCTAGGCCTAATAGTATATAGTTTAGGCCGTCATCTCCCACCCTCCTGGGGAATACAGACCAGGCTGTTCTGGGACAAGGAAAGGGCAGAGCAGAGGAGGGCCTGGGGACTTCCTGTGTCCAGTCACTGGGGAACCAAAGCAGGGGAGGGAGGCATACCTTCAACCTCCCGCCTTGGAAGCCAGCGCCAGTGGACAAAACAAGGCTGTGTTCCCAACCACAGAGGCCGCAGCACCCCCACACCCAAGGACAAATACCTCAGCCCTTCCCAAAGGGGTGAGTCACCACAGCCGGAGCGAAGGCCAGCCTCATTCCCTGGTCCTTTCCCGCAACTAATGAAGGTTTTGGCAGCAGAAGGAGCCGCCAGATAGAACGCAGGGCTGATTTATGGCGGGACTGGCACAGGATACAGGTTACACTTAAAGTGGCTCCAGGCTCAGTGGGGGAGGGGGAGCTGATTCCTGCCTCCGATCCCTGGTGGGGGTGCAAGAAGCGCAGCTAGCCAGCAGGGTCTCAGAGACTGGACCCAGAGACAGCTGCAGGGCGCAGGGTCTGGAGAGCCAACTTCCCCAATGGGGTTATGTCAGAGAAATCTAGTTAAAGGTGCACATTTAGTCTTAGAGGGTGGACTGGAATGACGGTAGGAGCGGAAAATAAATCTCCCCCTCTGTCTGGATGAGGGAAGCAGCAGTGATGCATCAAGAAAAGGTTTGGGACAAAAGCCTCACTTCCCTGAGTCCCCGCCCAGCCCCATGCTCGCTGTGTAGCTTTGGGCATGTTATTTCATATGAGAGGCCCCACGTCCAGCCCACAGGACTGCAGTGAAGATTAAACGAGGCAGTGAGGCTTTACATACTAAGCGCTGAGCAAAGGTAACAGTTTTTGCTTTCTTTTTTGAGGCCCAAGGGAGGGTCCACAGGTCTGGATTGAATATAAAATGAAAAGGAAAAGGGGAAGGAGAGGGGGTAGCTGACATTGCAGGAGTATGTCCACGCCAAATACTTCCTAGTGCATCACAGAGACCCCACGACTGCTCTGCTCAGATGGCAGCCACTGACCACAGGTGGCTAGTAAGCGCTTGAAATGTGCCTCGTCAGGGCTGGCCTGTGGTGTAGTGGTTAAGCCAGCTGGATCCCACATGGCTGACTGAGTGGTTTGAGTCCCAAGCCCAGTGGGTTGAAAATCATGCTGGGTGCTTGTACATGCATGCCCAAAATCCCAAGAGGACACTGGAAGAGAAGGGATTTGCAACATGGCCATCCCCTCTAGGGGGTGATTTCTCACTTCCCCTCTCTCTTCCTCTCTCACTCTGTCTCTGTCTCTTTGCACCCATCCTATAGCAAAACTCAACTAAAACCAAAGCAAAAACTTGGGATGGGAGGAGAGAAGGGCCTGCCGAGCTCATTTTGTCCTCTCCTAAACCACAGACTGGATCGTGTCCATCTGACAAAATGTCTACGATTTCCCTGGAGCACTGTGGGCCTCCTCGCACCTCTGCAGGCGCCATCCAGAACCGCTCTCCTCAGCCTGCACCTAGCATTGCTGACTTAACGTGACGCTTCTAAACAGGGCTTTGAATCTCCCAACGTGGCTCAAATCCCAGGCAGGCCTTCTCTCAGCTGGGTAACCTTGGCCAAGCCCCTTACCCTCTCTGAGGCTCAGTTTCCTCACTGGGGTCCCCCTGGAGCTCGCATAAGGAGTCAGTGTGGGGGCCTGATTACAGCCTGTGCTCAATACAAACTAACACCCCCTGGGCTCCCAGGCAGTGAAGGGGCGGGAGGGGAGGAGGGGCTGGCCTGACTCTGTGTCATTCGCTGCCAGACCCTTCCAGCCTCTGCAGGGGTTCCCCGAGGGCTGCTCTTCCTGCTGCAATGCTCCCAGCTGGTACCTGAGATTTTCCCCACCATCCGTGCACTGGAAGTCCAGGCCTGCTGGCTGGGAGCTCACGAACTTGTGCAGATGCGACAGCTCCAAGGCCTGCCAGATGTCCTCCTCCAAGTACTTGCCCGAGGGGTCCAGGTTCATACGCAGGGTACCCGAGAACAGGATGGGGTCCTGGGGACACAACGAGCCCTCAGAGGGAGGCCGCACAGGCCCGTTAGGAAACCCAGGGGGAAAGAGAGGGATTAGGTGACCACATTCTCACTGTGCCCCAGCCCTCCGGGAGAGGCAGGGCCCAGGAGAGAGAAGATGGCCTTGCGGGGAGGGATGAACCGCGGCTGCCAGTCACCCAGTCCCTGCTAAGGCAGAAACCAGAGCACTGCTCTGACTCCAAAGTGCCCCGTCAGCAGAAAGCAATACTCCACAAGAGCCAAAAAAAAGTGAAATGGATTCCAGGGCTGTGCGACAAGGAGACCACGATAGACCCTTTTGGGGGTTGGGGTGCCTAGAGGGGTTCCCATTGGTTGGCCTGGGAGGTCAAAGGCAGGGCCTGACTTGGGTGGCTCCTTCGGGGCTGTGGTCCTTGCTGTCTGCCCTGCGGCTTCCCAGCAGTATCCCAGTCTCAAGCCTCAAACTACAGGACAGGGGCGGGGTGTTCCCCCCCAACCCCCGCGGTCCTCTTCCTGCTGCCACCTGGGGGATGATGGTGAGCCGGGATCGCAGGTCGTGGAGCCCGATGTCTGCCACATTGAGGCCGTCGATGCGGATCTCACCCTCTGCTGCCTCCAGGATGCGGAACAGGCAGAGGGTCATGGAGGACTTGCCAGCTCCCGTGCGGCCCACAATCCCCACCTAGAGGGGCAGGGCGCGGAAGGGGCTGTCAGGGGCCAGCTGAGAGGACATGGGGGTATCTCTGGGACTCCTCAAGAGGCTCAGCAGATGTTCTGTGGGAGCATCTGCCCTTTGGAAGCCTGGGCTCCCCAGCAGGGCTGTGGCCACGTGCCAGGCACAGGCATGCCTACCTTCTCACCACCATGCACGTGCACACTCAGGTTTTTTAGCACCAGCTCCAGGCCTGGCCGGTAACGCACAGAGTAATTCCGGAACTCCACCTCGCCGCGCAGGGGCCAGTTGCTGGCAGGGGGGGTGCCCTCTACCACCCAGGGGGCCTGGTGGGGAAAAGCGGGGAGCAGACAGCTTCTCACCAGCCTCCTCTTCCCCAGTCTGGCCCGCTCCCATTTTCCAGTCTCCTCTCCCAAGGCCTCAATCCCCATCCACTAGGGTCCCTGGGGGAGCGTCCCTGGCACCCCAGTGGCTCCACCTTGTGGTTCACAGAACCCTTCCTTCAGCCCTCCAACTGCATCCCCCACAGAATCAGCTCACCTTCTCCACCCTGCTCCTTCTCACCTTTCCTCATGCTCCATATTCCTGGTTCCGTCCATACTTGCCCTAGCTCTCCTTTCATCCTGCCTATTTATTCTTTTTTTTTTGGAGAGGTTTTTGCTATAGGGCGTGTGCACCCGCCAGAAAGATAGAGACAGAGAGACAGAAAGTGAGAAATCACTCCCAGGGGGGATGGCCACGCCGCAATCCCTTCTCCTCCATTCTCCTCTTGGGATCTTGGGCACTCACACACATGTACCCGGCATGAGTTTAAGCCACTGGGTCCGGAACTTGAACCACAGTTGACTACATGGGAGTCCAGCGACACAGCCATTATGCCAACTGCTGGTCCCAATTCGTTATTTTTTTAAAAAGAATTGTTTTATTTAACTTTTTTATTATTTATTTTATTTATTTATTTTTATTTGACCAGAAAGGAACAGAGTAAGAGAGAGAGAGAAAATGAGAAAGCAAGCCACCAAGTCTGGGACTTCAACCATCGTCGGGCATGTGGGAGTCCAGTACTCTTAACCACTATGCCACCTGTAGGCCTCTATTTAATCGTTATTTAAGAAAGATTTTTGCTATGGGGTGCATGTGCTCGCCAGAGAGACAGAGACAGAGAGACAGAAAGGGAGAAATCACACCCCTTCAGGGAGAAGGCTATGCTGCAATCCCTTCTCCTCCATTCTCCTCTTGAGATTTTGGGCATGCATGCACACACACCTAGCGTGAGTTCCAAGTCACCAGGTCCAGGACTTGAACCACAGTCAACTATGTGGGAGTCCAGTGACATAACATTATGCCATCTGCTGGTCCCTATCCACTTGTTATTATTGAGTGACTATCCTGTGCCAGGCAGTGGACACAGTGATGTCCTCAATGAGACCAGCCCCCATGAGGTTTACATTTTAGTATAGAGACATATACAATCAACAAATAAGAAAATCTATATCCTAATGTAAGAAGTGATGAGTGCTCAGGGATGAGAAGAGCTTAATGGTGCTATTCTACACAGCACGGTCCTGGAAGACTTCCTGGAGGAGGTGATAGCTAGCAAAACTCTGAAGGAGGGAAAGGAACAAACCAAATGGTTATCTGGAGGAAGGGCATGTCAGGCAGAGGGATCAGCAGGTGCAAATGCCTCCATCTGTGTCCTGGAGCTCAGTGACAAAGGTGAGAGGTCGGAGGCTGAGGTGGTAGGGGGCCCTACTGCCGAGGGCTTTCAGATTGTTTTAAGGACTGGTTTTTTGCTCTGAGTAAGAAGCAAAGTCTGTCTAATGATTTAATGTGTGTTTAAAGGATCTCTCTGGCTGCTACAAGGAAGATAGACTGGCAGGGCATAAGAGGAGGGTGGCAGGGCCAGCAGATGGCATGGTGGTTAAAGGTGCTAGATTCCCACGTGACATACTGCAGTTTGAGTCCTGGACCTGGCAGCTTGCTTTCTCACTTTCTCTTTCTTTCTCTGTCTGTCTCTCTCTGGTCAGATTTTTTCAAAATAATAACAATGGGACCAGCAGGTGGCATGGTGGTTAAGGTGCTGGACACTCCCACATGTCGACCATGGTTCGAATACTGGACCTGGTGGCTTGCTTTCTCACTTTCCCTCCCTCTCTTTCTCTGTGTGTATGTGTGTGTGTGTGTGTGTGTGTGTGTGTGTGTGTGGTCAAATTAAAATAAATGAATGAATAAATGAAATAAAAAATAATAATAACAAATGGAATTAAATAATAAATCATTTTTTTTTAAAAAAAGAGGATGGTGACTTTGACATAATTCGGGAGGCCTGGTGCAAAATGAAAGTCAGGGTCCCCTGTTCAAAAATTCTTAGGAACGTCAAGGTGATGGCTGCAGAGCCTTAAGCCAAGAGCGTGCCCCAAGCACAGGCCCTTCTGGGATCTGGGAGTGGGGATGGACTTGTGTGACAGGTCAGGACACACACTCAGAATGTCGCCCTCCTTTGAAGCAGGGAAGGCCAGCAGGCCAGCAGTCAGGAAGCAAAGCAGAACAGGCCCCTAGCACAGCAGTTACACGCTGACCACAGAAAGCTGGATCCCATATGCTCGACCGCGGTTTGAACTCCGGCCCCGGCAGCGTGAAAAACATACTGGGCACACATACACCCCCAAATCCTGATAGAACGGAAAAATGGAGGAAAAGGGATTGCAGTGTGACCACGACCCCTTGGGGGGGGTACTTTCTCTCTCTCTGGTGAGCATACCCATTGTCTGACCATTTAAAAACATAGGCAAAGCAGGAAGTGGAGACTGCTCTCACCAGGAGGTGGCAGAGAAAAGAGTGGGCAGCAGAGTAAGGGCAGAATTTTTTAGGACATGGAGACAGAATCATGAATCTACACATGGGGACACTGGACTGCTAGACATGGATAGGGAGAACACGAAGATCCTGGAGAGTGGAGGGTGGGGAGTGACTTGAGAAACACGCTGGCCACATGTATCCTGATGGGATGGAGACATGAAGGAAGGACTGCAGTGTGGCCACACCCTCTTGGGTTATGTTGTGGAAGGTAGGGGTAGGAGGAGGAATGGAGAGGACCAGAATTGGGGCTCCGTGGGGGTGTTGGCAAGGGGTGGGCTCAGGTCACAGCAAGCAGGAGAAGTCCTACAAGACAGAGAAATCATTTTGGGGCCAGCAGATAGCGTAATGGTTACATCACGAGAGTCCCACATGGCTGACCATGGTTTGAGTCCCAGACCCGGAGGCTTGAAACTCACATTGGGCGCATATGTGTGCATGCCCAAAATCCCTAGAGGCAAATGGAGGAGAAGGGATTGTGGCATGGCCATCCCTCCTGGGAGGTGATTTCTCACTTTCTCTCTGTCTCTCCAGCGACCACACGTGCCCTAGAGCAAAAATCTCTCTAGGGGCCAGCAGACACTCCTACATGGCTGACCACGGTTCAAGTCCTGGACCTGGTAGCTTGCTTTCTCACTTCCCCTCTTTCTGTCAAATTAAAAATAAATGAATGAATAAATGAAATAAAAAATGATAGTAATAACAAATAACATTAAATAATTCTTTTAAAAAATCTCTCAAAAAATAACAATAACATAAATAAATAAATCATTTCAGAGGCTGGCAGGTGGCATGGTGGTTAAGACACTGGACTCCCATATGGTCGACCACGGTTTGAGTCCTGGGCCAGCCAGTTTGCTCTCTCTCTCTGGTTAACTTGAAAAATAATAATAAATAAATAAAATTAAAGAATTCTTTTTTTTAAAAAAAGAAAAAAATAATTTTTTAAAGAATTATTTTTGTTTAATTTTATTTATTTATCCATTTTAATTTGATCAGAGAGAAAGCAAGTTGCCAGGTTCGGGACTCAAACTGTGGATGGCCATGTGGGAGTCCAGTGCCCTTCACCACCACGCCACCTGCTGGCACCAGAAATAAATAATTTCATCTGAATGTAACTGAAAGGCTGACTTAGAGGAGAACACAAACGTGTCCCCTAGATTTGTGAGTGGTTTCAGTGGAGTGGCAGGGCCAGCAAGGAGAAAGAGGCAGATGAGATGGATCGTGGTGAGCGGCAGGTGAGCACAGGCAGACGGTACTCCGCTTAAGTTTCATGGTGAAGGTGAGCAGAGCCTGACCGCCGGACAGGGGGCAGAGGGAGGGGTGCGTGTGTGTGCTGAGAACAGGAGGTGCGTGTACGACTGGGAATCATCCAACAGAGAAGCGAGCGAGCTAAGTCCCTAAGCAGCCAGGAGAAGAAGCAGAAAGGCTGGACTTTCAAATGAACAGGGGCGGTTCAGACAGGGAAGCGGTGGTTAAGGCAGCTGGATCCCACATGGCCAACTGTGTGGTTTGAGTCCTGGACCCGGCAGCTTGAAAAACATGCTGGGTTCATGTTGTGTACATGCCCAAAATTTCGAGAGGAGAATGGAAAAGGGCTTGTGGTGTGGTCACCCCCCTTGGGGGTGTTTTCTCACTCTTTCTCTGGCATATACACCCTATAGCAAATTAAAAAGAGAGGAAGGAAGGAAGGAGAGGGCTAGCTCTTGCCAAAAAAGAAAGAAAGTGAATTGAAAGGTCTAGAGGCAGGAAGGCAGAGGGTACACACGTCTCACGATCTATTTTCTCAGGAAAATGCCAGGTGAAGTCTACAGCCGAGCATAAAGGAGAAGGAGGTGTGGGGCCTGAGGACGGGGGTGTCGGAAGGGGTCTTTCTGAAAGTGAGAACATGTGCTTCATGGGGAAACACGTAGAAATAGCCAGCAGTGGTTAAGCACTGTGCATGGGGAGCTGGACCCTACACGGCCAACGGCGGTTCAAATCCTGGCCCCTGAGGCTTGAAAAAAAATGCTGGATATGTGTGTGTGCATGTCTCAAATCCCAGTGGGGTGGAGGAATGGAGGAAAAGGGATGGTGGCGTGACCATGCCTCGTTGGGAGGGCTCTCTCTCTCTCTCTCTCTCCAATGAGCACATGTGCTCTCTGGCAATATAAAAATTAAAAACCACCCAATGGGACCAGCAGATGGCATAATGATTAAAACGTTGACTCTCACATAGTCGACTGCTGTTCGAGTCCCGCACCCAGTGGTTTAAAACTCAAGCTGGGGGGACCAGCAGTTAGCATAATGGCTATGTCGCTGGACTCCCACGTAGTCGACCGCGGTTCGAGTCCCGGACCCGGCGGCTTAAACTCATGCCGGGCGCGTGTGCGTGCGTGCCCAAGATCCCGAGAGGAGAATGGAGGAGAAGGGATTGCGGCGTGGCCATCCCCCCGGGGGGTGATTTCTCGCTTTCTATCTCTCTGTCTCTCTCTGTCTGTCTGGCGAGCGCACGCGCCCTATAGCAAAAACCTCTCAAAAAAAAAAAAAAAAAAAAAAACTCAAGCTGGGCACATGTGTGTGTGCATGCCCAAAATCCCAAGAGAAGACTGGAGGAGAAGGGATTGCAGCGTCATTCTCCTGGGGATGATTTCTCACTTTCTGTCTCTCTATCTCTCTGGTAAGCACACGCGCTCTATAGCAAAAATCTTTTTAAAATAAACAAAAAACAAAAAAACGAACCAGCAGTGTATGTGCTTATAAACGTGAAGTAAAATCAATGACTTTCTCCAGCTTCGTTTCAGTTGCTCAGCGTAAGTACAGAGAAGGTAAATAAGTGGGCTTGGCTGGGTGGGGTTTTGTAGGTGAGCCCAGCTGGCAGAGAGAGAAGGGCAAGGGAGTTCAGAGTGCCGCTGCCCCACCCCTGCTCCTCTGACCAGCTGGTCCCTTTGGCTGGAACGCTCACCTTCCTGCTCCCCCATCCACCATCTTACCTAGACTCCCCAAACTGCTCATCCTTCACATCTCAGCTTGCCTTGCTAAGTGATCCGCCTTTACTGCCTTCTTGGGGTGCACGCCCAAGCTCTTGTCCTCCACTGTAGACCCTTGCAGTATGTTTTGCCCTCCGACTAAAGTAGAATCTGTTTGAGAGCAAACTGTCTCGCCCAGCATTGAACATCTCCTGGCGTAGACCTCTGACTCCTGCTTAATACGCAGTGGTGGGCGAATGAATGGAGGAATGAACGGCCACTAAGCAGCTGGCCTTGAGTGTAGAGATGGCTAGCAAACATCCTTCCTCAGCTACCCAGACTCCCCAGCCCCGGCTTTACTTCAGTACCCACCTCTGTCTGCGTCTTGGAGTACTCCTGGATTCTCTCCACGGCCACAATATTAGATTCCAAGTCTGACAAGTTTCGTATCATTAAGTTCAGCCCCACTGTTACCTGGACGAAGGGACTGGGTTATAGGTAGTGGAAGCTCCCCTCTCCCCCATAGGCTTAGGGAAGGATCTAGACCCCTTAATCATGTTCTCATCCATGGGATCCCCTTGATCACGCTCCTCTCATCAATGGGATCTTAAATCATCATGATCCAGGTGGGCCTGGGCAAGCCCACAGCGTGCCAACTGGGGCTCTAATCACAACACGGACTTAACCACAGACCACCTCGTCCTGGGCTTCTCCAACTGTAATCTGTATAAAACTTCCTAGAGAATCTTATTAGAACGCAGTTCCTGATCAGTAGGTCTGAGGTGGGGACTGAGATCCTGCATTTCTTTTTTTTTAGAGAGATTTTTTTGCTACAGACTGTGTGCGCTTTGCCAGAGAGACAGGGACAGAGAGACAGAAAGTGAGAAATCAACCCCCGGGGGGCTGGTCACGTCACAATCCTTTCTCCTCCATTCTCCTCTCAGGATCTTGGGCACACACGCACATGCCCCCAGCGTGAGGTTTAAGCCACTCGGTCAAGGACTCGAACTGCGGTCGGGAGTCCAGCAACGCAACTATTACACCATCTGCTGGTCCTGAGATCCTCCATTTCTAATCAGCTTTGAGACAATGTTGATAAACCGTCAACAGACCATACTTTTTGAACCAAAGTCTTCTGATAGAAATGCAAGACTCTGGGACCAGCAGATGGCGTAATGGTTATGTCACTGGACTCCCACATTGCCGAACGTAGTTTGAGACCTGGACCCAGAGGCTTAAAACTCATCTGTCTCTCTGGCAAGCACACATGCCCTATATCAAAAATATCTCTAAAAAAAAAAAAAAAAAAGAAAGAAAGAAAGAAAGAAAGAAAGAAAGAAAGGAAGGAAAGACTCTTGGGGCCAGACAGTGGGTGCCACAGTAAAAATGCAACGGTCTGTGAGGATGGCCCATAGAGGAGTGTGTTTGCATCCAGACACCTCCCTGAGCATGCTGGGTACAAAAGTGCCCATGATTCTAGGGCTAACGGGTGGGGGTGGTGTCCAGACCCTTTGGGGGGTGCTGCCTCTCTGTCTCTTTCTCTGTTTTTGTCTTCCTTGCTCATAAAAGAAATAAATAAACTTAAAGAAAAAAAAAAAAGAAAGAAATGCAGAATCGGAGTCCTGTCTTCGGCCTACTGAATCAGAATGTACATTTTAACAAGCTCTCCAGGTGATTCATATGCACATTAAAGTTTGAGAAGACTGGCCTGTCTGGACTGCCTTTTATTTACCAATGCATTCAAGATTTGAGCCACCTGAGGCACTAAAAATGTGATCTGCTTTACAAAAATTCCATTCTCAGTTCCTTAACTCTTTGACAATCCAGTCTCGTACCAGGGTGGCCTGCCTGACCTCCAGCCCAGACTTCAGTCATCTAAGCTGCATACTTTCTCTGCAGACGTGAACAGGAGGCATCTCCTGGCCATACACTTTCCTGCCTGTCCCAGGATCTCTGGTAGGTTGACCTACCCCTTACCCAGAGAGCCGGTTCTGTTTGTCCTTTGCAGGCAGGTTCCAAAATCATGTCTCCACTAGCCCAAAGCAGGCTCTTACAATGTCACGTCCCTTCTGCCCCAAAGGCCTGCCCAGCCCGCCTGCATCACAACCCCCTGCTGATTGGGTCTCTTCAGGCCTACGAGGGACCTGCAGCTGGCCCCCACAATGAGCAGAGAGGGGCACTCAGGAGATGCTGGTGACATATGTATGACTTCTGTCCCACTAGTGCCCTGCCCCGGGGCCCAGGGCCCTCAGTACCTGTAGGGCATAGGAGACCGAAAGGCCCACTAGCCCGGGGTTCAGGCTGCTTCTTCCAATCACAGCAAACAGTGCAGCGAAGAACACGACACAGCTGCCCACACACTCTACTTGAATGCTCATCCACCTGGGGGGGGGGGGGTCAGACAAGCAGGATGTGGGGTGTAGCTGTTTTTCTGCATAGGGGGCAGGAAGGGTGAGGCCTTAGAGTGTCGGAGAGCCTGATGGGAACTCCTGGATGGGCCTGGGCGAGGGAGGAGCTGCTGACCGGTTGGAGGCGATATAGGGATAGACGCTCTTCTGGTTGGCGTCCACCTTGGCATCACTGAGGGCCTCGAAGTCCTGGCTGCGGCAATAGGCACGGATGATGCTGGCGCCGGTCACGGTCTCCGAAAAGTGGGAGTATATGGGTGAGCGGCTGACTGACTCCAGCCTCTTCAGTTGCCGGGATGTGGCCACATAGACACGCTGACAGGGCACAGGGAAAGAGCTTGGAGTCAAGGCCGTGAAGCTCCCACCTCAGTACTGCCTGTCTGTGACCCCGTTATTGCCCTCTGGGCCTCCTCCAGCCAGCCCCGCTTCCTCCGTGAGACCTTGTGCTTTTCCTACCTCCAAGGAGGCAAGGCTTAGAAACTTCTGTTGTTTTTGTTTGCTTGTTTGTTTTGTTTCTTATCTTTTCTTTTTGGGGGGGAGGGGTTTTCGCTATAAGGTGTGTGCGCTTGCCAGAAAGACAGAGAGAGACAGAGAGACAGAAAGCGAGAAATCACTCCCCAGAGGGGATGGCCACACCACAATCCCTTCTCCTCCATTCTCCTCTCGGGATTTTGGGCACGCATGCGCACATGCCCGGCGTGAGTTTATGCCACTGGGTTCAGGACTGAACCACTGTCGACTACATGGGAGTCCAGTGATATAGCCATTACGCCATCTGCTGGTACCACCCAGTGTGTTTTTCAAGCCACCAGGGCTGAGATCCAAACTGCAGTCAGCCAGGTGGGACCTGGCTTTCTTAACCAGCAGGCCACAGGACCAGTCCAAAATTTATGAGGTCTTAAACATTTTTTTTTTTTTTTTTTAGTTTGCTATGTAAGGGAGCATGTGCACTCACTGGAGTGAGAAAGAGAGAGGGAAAGTGAGAAAGCACCCTCCTAGGGGGGATGACCATGCCTCAATCCCTTCTCCATTCTCCTTTAGGATTTTAGGCACACAAGCACGTGTGCCCAGTGAGTTCTTCAAGTCAGTGGGTCCAGGACTCGAACAGCACATTCGGCCTTTGGGCTCCAGCTGCCTTAACCTCCACACCATGTGCTGGACCAGGTTTAGGATCTCAATATGTGGTTCCATCCTTCCCCTCTGAGCAACTCTGCTCAGCCAGGTCACTTCCTCTGTGAGACCCTTTCTGATTCCCTCTTAGCTCTTAACCTGCTCACCCTCTTTAGGGGGTGTTGATTACACGCTGACGGTGCTTGGCCTCCTCCTTCCAGGAATGAGCCTATGTCCATTTAGGGGCCCTAGCAATAAGCTCATAGTCAAATTCTTTTGCAAATTTTGCAAAAAATAAGATAGGTTTATATCTTTTTCTTTAGAGAGCCTCTTGCCTCCAGCTGTTTAAGCTTCAGTCCACAAAGGTGCAATTCTGCCTCCAGTTTCATCCTCCACCCTGTGGGCCCCAAGATGGCCGGGCCATACAGATGTGCATCTGAGGTTCCCCTGGCCCAGCACAGAGCACTGCACAGACTGTGGTTTCCACTCCCGGGGACTGAGCCTCTATTCGCCTGTGGGTTATGCTCTCAACTGAAGAATCTATTGCAGGATGGGCACTCACTGCAAAAGCCTTTGGAATGTTAGGTTAACTCATTTAGGTTAAAAACATACACTAGGCCAGCAGGTGGTATAGTGGTTGGGGCCCTGGACTCCCACATGGCTGACCATGGTTCAAGTCCCAGACCTGGTGGGTTGAAAATCATGCCAGGTACATGCATGTGTGCCCAAAATCCCCAGAGGAGAAGGGACTGTGGCATAGTCATCCCCCAAGGAAGTGATTTTTCACTTTCCTCTGTTTTTCTCTCTGGCGAGCACACATATCCTATAGCAAAAACCTTAAAAAAATACATATATACACACACACACACACTATATATATATATATATATATATATATATATATATATACATACATACATACATACATATATGTAGAGCTGTTTAGATATGTATACAAAGAAGGGAAGGATAATATGAGCCAAACTGTTAATGATTTATTTATCTATTTGGTTTTTTAGATAATTATTTTATTTAACTTTATTTATTTATTTATTTATTTAAATTTGACCAGAGAGAGACAGAAAGAGAGAGAGGGAAAGTGAAAAAGCAAGCCGCCAGGTTCAAGACTCGAATCACAGTCAGCCATGCGGGAGTTCAGCACCCTCAACCACCATGCCACCTGCCAGCCCCCGATTTATTTTATTTTTTAAAGAATTATTTAATTTTACTTATTTATTATTATTAAAATATATTTTAAAATTCGAACAGAGCAAGAGAGGGAAAGTGAGAAAGTAAGCCACCAGGTTTGAGATTTGAACCACAGTCAACCATATGTGAGTCCAGTGCTTAATCACCACACCACCTGCTGGCTCCAATGATTTATTTTTAAAATAGCCAACAGGAAGGAGCTCCATGGCCAGTCATAATCTACAAGTATTTCTTTCTCATTTTTTTGGTTCTTGCCATAGGGTGTGTGTGCTTGCCAGAAAGAGAAAGTGAGAAATCACCCCTTACAGGGAATGGCCATGCTGTAATCCCTTCTCCTCTCAGGATTTTTTGGCACACACACACACACACGCACACACACACACGTGCCTGGCATGATTTATCTTCCAGGGCTGGAACAGCAGTTAGTCATGTGGGAGTCCAGGGCCCTAACCATCATACCACCTGCAGGCTCCCAAGTATTTCATGTTAAAGTCACACCAACACTGAGGTAGGTGCCATGAACCTGTTTCACAGGTGAAGAAAGTGAGTTTCAAAGAGGGAAAATAACTACTGTACTAGCAAAACGCAGCTTCAATGCTGGGTCTGGGATCTCTCTACAACCCACCCCCACGAGCCTGGCCTAAAGGAGAGCCCCGCCCACATGGAGATCCCCACCCACACGATGCCCCGCCCACACGGAGAGCCCCGCCCACACTAGACTCTTCCTGTCCACTCCTACCTGCGCCATGATGTAGAGCACAGCCAGAGGCAGGATGACCACGAAGAAGAGTGGTGTGCTGACCACAATGACTATAAGAGTGGACAAGGCGTTGGAGAAAGAATGGAGCATCATGAGGATGATGGGGGCCAGAACCTCATCAACGGTGTAGACGTCCTTGGAGAAGCGGTTGAGGATGCGGCCTGAGGGCGTGGTGTCGAAGAAGGACTGCGGAGAGCGGATCTTGTTGCGTAGCAGTGCCTCGTGCAGCAAGCGTGCAGCCTGGATGCCACCGAGGGCCATGGTGATGGCCGATAGCATCACTAGGAGCCCTGTTGGAAGACAGAGAGGGTGGCTGGTTCACCTGGGCTGGGGAGGCATGGGGCCAGGGCCATGGCGGCTCATGGAGGCAAAGGCATGGTTTGGGGGACCTGCCAGCCCAGGCTTCCCTTATGGGCACCCTGCAGGCTCACCTTGCAGAAGTCCGAAGGCAGCGTAGACTCCCAGCCTTAGCGAGGTGGTGTTCTGTCTGCCCTCCACTGTGGCATCGTTGCTCCAGGCGCTAAGCCATACGTTGGCCCCGATGGCAGTAGCACTCTGGCCCACATACAGTAGACACGTGGCCAGCGCAGTACAGGACCCCATAGCCTTGGCATAATCCCAGAACACACTCATCTTCACCTGGAGGGAGTGGCCGCAGTGGGACAGAGGACTCTGTGAGCCCTGAGCTGCTGGGGGTCTGTCCATCCTCTCCAGCCCTTCTTTTCTACCCTACTCACAGTGCCGATCGCCACCTCCTCCTCCTGGATCAGCGCCCCACTCGCCTTCGCCTCGGTCACCTTCTTTACTGGACCTGGGCATCTCCGGGACACAGGACGACCCTGGCTGTCCCCTTCTGAGGACACGGCACTCAGCTGTCTGTAGAGGCACTGGTCAGGCCCAGGGAGGGGGTCTCCGACACACACCAGGACAGAGGCCCAGGTGTGAGTGTCAAGGAAAAGGGCCGCCTGCACCCAACTGGCTGGGGGGTCTCAAGAGCTCACCTCATGAACTTCTGGATCTCATACGACTCTGGCTCATAATCTGCCTGGTCCGTGTGGTTGCTGAGCATGTCCTCCCTCAGCAGCACACCCTCATCTGCATCTCCCCAGGCTGCAGCAGGAGAGAGTTGACAGCCATCAGTAACTTGCCCTGCAGTCCCTGGTATCCCCCAGGTCCCACTCTAATGAAGGGGCCTGAATGGACAAGCATGAAAAAAAGATGAGAAGAATTAAAAGGACAACAGGAAAGACTTAAGGAATCAGCAAGTGGCATGGAGCTTAAGGCACTGGATCCCATACGGCCAACTGCATGGTTTGAGTCCTGGCCCTGACAGCTTGAGAATCACGAGTCATGAATGTATTTGTGCCAAAAATCCAGAGAGAATGCAGGAGAAAGGATTGCAGTGTGGCCATCCCCCCTGGGGAGTTATTTTTTTCTCTCTCTCCAACAAGCACATGCATGCTATAGCAAAACTAAAAAAAAAAAAAAAGACTTAGGTTAGATAATAAGAAGACCATCCCCTCAAGACTGTGGAGAAGGGGATTAAAATATAAGGGTTAGGAACTTAGGCTCTGGAGTCAGACTGGCTGAGCTTCCATCCCACTTCCTCCATCATGACCTTGGGCTGGCATGGAAAGGAAAAAATAACAGTACCACCCTCGTTGCATCATTATGAAGATTAAGGGGCCAACATGTGTCAAGTGCTTAGCAGGGGCATAGTAGTAGGTAAATGCCCACGACCCATTCCTTGTACATACAGTGGTAGACCAGAAAGCCCAGGAGGTCTGCGAGCCAGTATGGAATTTGGAGTTTGAGATTCAAGATTGGGCAATAAGAGGTCAGGGGTATCTTGTGAGCCCAGAGATTCAATAAGCTCCCCAAGGAGCTTGTTTGTTTGCTCCTAGCTGTTTCTTAGTGCTTAGTATGGCATCTAAATATAGTAATTGCTCAGTAAATCTTGATTAATAAATTATTTTGGGCCAGCAGGTGACATGGTGGTTAAGGCGCTGAACTCCCACATGCCTGACGACGGTCTGAGTCCTGGACCTGGTGGCTCGCTTTCTCATTTTCCCTTTCTCTCTCTCTGTCTGACTCTCTCTGATCAAATAAAAATAAATAAATTAAATTAAATAAATACTAAAACAAACAAAAAATAAATGACTTTGTCAAGCACTTGCACATTTGGCAAACAAGTTATCTGTGAAGCAGCTTTGTCATGCAAGTGGGGCCTGGGTTCCTTCTACCCTTTTTGAGTAATGGAAAACTGAGGCTGAGACCTGAGCTGCTGATCCAAGGATCCACAGTTGGGAAAGGAGGAGGTGGGACTTCACTATGTCCAGTTCACTTTCCCTGTCATGTCTGACTATCACACAGCTGGCTCAGGTTTCTCAGAATGTCCCTGGTATGACACAGCCGAGCCAGAGACACGCAGACACCCCAGGCAGGGGAGTTGCTGGGAGGGCCAGGGACAATGGGTACCAGTCCTGCTGTCCTCTTCCAGGTGCTCCTGGCCCTCATCGGGTGCATAGTTGTGGAGGAAGTTGGCAAAGGAGTCGTTGCGCTGCAGCAGGGCTGGGTAGGAGCCCACCTCTGACACCTGCCCATCGGCTAGCACTATAATGAAGTCCATCTGGGGCAGAAAGCTGACGCCATGAGTCACCAGCACCCGAGTCTGGGGAGAAGACAGCAGGCTGTCACCCCCTACTGCCCTTGGCACACACACCCTGGCACAGGCACGAAGCTACATGTGAGGTGCCCATACATGAGGTGCCTGAACAGGTACATGGACAACTCACCTGGGCTTGCTGCAGCCTGCTTAGTACTTTGGGAGGATGTGTCCTCATAAGTACCCATGCTCCTGCTTCTCAGGCCCCACACCCCGGAACACCCTACTACTGAGCATCCCACATGCTAACCCCTTCACCTCCCACAGGCCTCACCTTGCCTGCCAGCACACCTTCTGGCCCAATGACTCGGTCGAAGATATGCTTGGCCACGTGGGAGTCCACAGCCGACAGAGGATCATCCAGCAAGAAAATGTCGGCATCGCTGTAAACAGCTCGGGCCAGACTGACCCGCTGCCGCTGGCCCCCAGACAGGTTAATGCCCTGGAGGGAGGAGGGGACAGGAGGTGGGTTCTGGATGCAAAGGGAGCAAACAGGCCTGGGGGCACAAGGATCTGTCCACAGTCATTTGGCAAGGCAGACCTTGAAACCCACTTTTCACACAATGCCCAGACAGAAGCCATAAGGCCACAGAGGAAAGGGCAGTGGCTCTCAAAGTCCTGCCATGCTTCACCATCCCACCAACTCAAATGTCCATTGGCAGGTGAGTGGATCAACAAGGTGTGGTATAATCCACCCAATGGCCGGGATGCATGCAAGTGAATGAGCATGGACGAACCTTGAGGACACGAGGCCAACTGAAACAAGTTAATCCTGACAGGACCATGTAGGTGTCCACTCATGTGAGACACCTAGAGTACTTAACTGTGCAGAAACAGAAATCACGCTGCCAGTGTCTGGGAAAATGAGTAACGGGAGTTATTGTTTAATGGGTCAAGTTGCAGTTTGGCAAGTTCTGGAGATGGTCCCACTGAGGTGTGCATGGGCTTCACCCTGCCAAGCTGCACATTGGAAAAGGCTTAAGATGGTATGTTTTCTGTGGTGTGTATTTTACCATACTTAAAAGCAAACCACATTAATGAAAAAACAAGACCTTCAGGACCAGCAGTTGCTGTAATGGCTATGTCGCTGGAACTCCCATGTAGTTGACCATGGTTCGAGTCCCGGACCTGGTGGCTTAACCTCACACCAGGCACATGTGTGTGCATGCCCAAGATCCCGAGAGGAGAATGGAGGAGAAGGGATTGCGGTGTGGCCATCCCCCTGGGGGGTGAGTTCTCGTTTTCTGTCTCTGTCTCTGTCTGTCTTTCTGGAGAACACACGCACCCTATAGCAAAAACCTCTCCAAAAAACAAAAACAAAAACAAAAACAAAAACAAAAACAAAAAACCCAAGACCTTCAAACTTTGACCAGAGTCCCAGGGTTTTTTGAGTAAAGGCCAAAATTTTAACCAAAGTCTTCAGGGCTCTGCCTCACCTTATGCTCTCCCTCACCTTCTAGCTTCCAGTCACGCTGCAATGCATTGAAATACTGGGCCATGTGTGCCCTTTGCTCCTTGTCTCATAACCTCTGATGGCCTACCATCCCTCTGAGTATAAGCCACATTTCCCCTGGAAAGGCTGTGAATGACCTAGCTGCCCTGTCACCTCTCTGGCCTCACCTCCTCTTGACCCCGGCTCACAACACTCAGCCATACATTCTTGCTCTCCCTGCCTCTGATGTCCTGCTCCCGGGCAGGGCTCTGTGACCCCAGGCAGGGCTCTGACTCCTGACAGGGCTCCTGGCCCAGGCACGGCTCACTCCCTTTTTTCGTTCAGGTGTCCAGTTCTCAGTGAGATTCTCCCAGATAATTCAGCCTCGCACATATTCCTATGTGCCTTCCTTGCTTAATTTTTTCCTCTTTGCATTTATCTAATATTATATGTTGCTCACGTGTCATGCCGTGGTCACTTTCGCCCACTAGAACGTAACCTACACGAGGCGGAGCATTTAGCCTGTTGCCTGGGTATAACAGGGGCTGAATAAACATCTGACAAATGAATGAGGCGCTGAAGGAGGAGCCCTGCTCCTTCCTCGGTTGTGAAGAGTCAGCTCAAAAGAGATGCCTCTCTTCCTGCAGACTCGCCCTGCGGCGCCCTCCCTTGCTCGGGACAGGCTTCAACATGGCCCCTAGGCACCCCACAGCTCCACAGGTTGGCCTCCCTCAGTTATGGGTCTGTTTCCCATAGTCCTGGGCCCAGAGCTGGGTGTGATGCTCGTGGAAGGGGGAATGAATGAGTGAATGAATGAATGAATGGCCCTGTGCTGTGCTGCAGCAGGCAGGGGTGTGGGCTGGCTCCTCCAGGCTGGGAGGGGAACTGCACCTTCTCTCCAATCTCCGTCTGGTCCCCACCAGGCAGCATCTCCAAGTCAGGTAGCAAGGCACAGGCCTCCAGAGCCCGCTGGTAGCGCTTGCAGTCCAGGGGGCGGCCAAACAGCACGTTTTCCTGAAGCGTGCAGTTCTGGATCCATGCCTGCTGGGGCACATAGGCCACGGAGCCCTGGCCACAGAGAAGTTCCCCTCAGCCTTTGCTCAAGGCCTGACCAAACCCCCTGCCCTTCCCAGGAGCCCCTTCCCCTCTCACCTTCATATACACCTTGCCTTCCAGCTTCTCCATCTCTCCCAGCAGGGCAGACACCAGGGAGGACTTCCCACAGCCCACGGGCCCCACCACGGCCACCAGGGCCCCTTTCGGGACCTGGATATCTAGGCTGGGGACAAGGGGCTCAGGAGTCCAGTTGAGGCAGGGATAAGGTTTGGTCCCCATCCTTCTATCTGGAGCCCCAAGCCTTCCTCCCTTCCAGACCCCTGCCCTAGCAAGCTGAAGCTGTATTCCAGGTCAGTGACCCTGGGGGTAAGGTGGGGGTGGGTGCCGCTATAGACCTGTCCTTTGGCCCACTCTGGGCACTGATGGGGGGGGGGAGAAGCTGGTACCTGTGCAGGGTGGGGGGTAGGTCCTGGGCCCAGGTGAAGGTGCCATGGTGTATGGTGATGGCGTAGCCTGGGAGGACCAAAGGGTGCAAGGTCAGGGGGCCCAGAGGATGGAAGCAGCAGGGAGGCCAGGAAAAGAGACAGGGGCAGGATGCCTGGGCAAGGAGGGAGAGTAGGGGGAGAGGTGTAGGAGCTTTGGGGAAGGGGTAAAGGGGAGCAGAGAACTCAGAAGAGGAAGGGGGCCATCATGTTAAAACGGATGTGAAAAGAGAAGCCGGAAAAGGGGTCACCAGAGAGAATGAGCAAGCCTGGAGCAGACGATTTTCTGGGCAAGCCCTGGGGAGAGGGCAGTCCGGGTAGATCTCTGGACCTGGGGAGATGGTCTTTCTTTCCACACACTGGGGGTCCAGTTCATCTTGGCTCAGGAAATTCTGGATCCGGTTCAGAGACACGCTGGCCTGCAGGGGGCAGGAGTCCGTCCTGAGGCCTGAGCTTATCCCAGCCTGCCCCACCTACCCTTGCTTGGTGCCCTTTCCCATGGAGCATAGTCTCTCTGCCCGGAGGTAAGGTCTAGCTTGGTCAGAGGAGATCGCCTCCAGAATTCAGGTGTCCAGGGACCCCACCTGACCTGTGACTCCAAGTGGCCTAATGACCTCATTAGACCTTTTTTTTTTGTTGTTGTTGAGATTTTTGCTATAGGGCACGTGTGCTTGCTGGAGAGACAGAGACAGAGAGACAGAAAGCAGGAAATCACTTCCCAGGGGGATGGCCACACCGAAATCCCTTCTCCTCTCAGGATTTTGGGCATGCGTGCACACACACGTGCCTGGCATGCGTTTCAAGCCACCAGGTCTGGGACTTGAACCATAGTCAGCCATGTAGGAGCCCAGCTCCTTACCCACTCACACACACCAGCTGTTGGCCCCGACCTCGTTCAGTGTTCAATAACTCTTCCAAATGCCAAATAGCCCGGCCCCTGATTCTAGTAAGTGTTCCTGATTATCCCCAGACCTCACTGACCCTTCCTCGACCCCACCATCCCTGACTCCAGCGGAACCCCCTGCCCTATCCGAGGTTACCTGGGCCAGGCTGCCGAATAGCTGGGGCAGCATGGCTAGGGGAAACTTCAAGATATTGAACAAGGACACAGAGACAAAGGCCTTCTCGGCGTCCAGCACGTTGTTCTGGTCCACGCACACATACACCCCGAGGGTGAGCAGGGTCACCTAGGCAGCAGGAGGGAGGGGTCAGGTGGAGTCTGTGGTCCTGGCCATACCCGGGCACCTGGGGCAGGGCTGGCCAGGTGGCAGACAGAGCCCTGGCCTGGCAGAGCGCCTCACCAGGAAGGGGGAGCAGATGAAGATGAAGGTGGAGAAGGTGTGGAGGTAGGCGGTCTTCCTCAGCAGCTGGAGCTCGCACTTCCTGAAGCCTTCCACCTGCTCCACGAAGCTGGGCTCCCAGGCATACAGCTTCAGCACCTTGATGCCGCTCAGAATCTCGCTCATCAGCTTGGTGCGCGAGTCCTTGAGCTTCATTTGCTCCATCTGCTCGGCAGAGAGTGGCAGTGGCATCCCTGCTCCCTTCCCCAGACCTGCTGCCCACTGGGGCACGGACCTTCCCACACCCTTGCCCCTTGTGGCCAGTCCACACTGCTCGCCACTCTGCTCGTGCCTCCCTGTGGGGCTCATGCTGTCCCTTGGCCTGGGTGCCCGACCGCTCCTCTGTGGTTTCCTCCGCCTGATGAAATGCAGGTCCACCTCAGCGCCCGGTCCGTAGCCCTCCCAGGCAGCACCTTGGCCCCTTCCCTGGGTTTCTAAGGCATGTTGCACCCTGCTTTCTGTGGCCATCCCTCTACACGTAGGTTTCCCCAATTACCACGAGCTTCCCGAGGACGTGGGTTATTATTGTTATATTTTTATTCACCAGAGAATGTGTGTGTTCACCAGAGACACACAGAGAGGAGGGGAAGAAAGTACCCACCATGGGGTGTGTCATGCCACATCCCTTCATTTCTCCATCCTGCTGGGATTCGGGGTACACACATACACATGCTTCTGGTGTGTTCTTTAAGCTGCTGGACCCAGGATTGGAACATGGGCAGCCATGTGGGATCCAGCTGCCCTAACCACCAGGCCATGCAGCCAGCTCAGAAATGGATTACTTGCTGCTCTTTGTTCCTCCAGACCATAAGCCCAAGTGTGTCCCACCAAATGAATGTGTTCAGTTACCCTCTGTATGCCAGGCCCCGTGCTAGACACGCAGGCTATCATGGCGAACAATTCAGGCAAAGTATCCACCTGATGCAGCAGGCTGTCTGACGGGGGAGGCGATAATTAGCAAACAATCACCCGAATGAATGTTTCAATATAAATCATTACACCTGCCGTGAAGGGAAATAACGCTATGGGGTGGAGGCAAGGACACTAACTTAGGGTGAGTGGGGTGGGCCTCTGGAGGAAATGACATTTATGCTGAGAGGTGAAGGAGGAAGGAGGCGGCCAGGCAAAGAGGGGGTGAGGAGCATTCCAGGCAGAGGGACAAGCATGTTGGTGGCCCAGAGGTATGCAGAGCCTCCTTTCTCTGGAGAAAAGAAGGCTGGCCTGGCTGAAACCTGGCCTCCCTCAGCATGTGGGGACTCGTGGGTTACCAGGAGTCTGGTGAGTGGTCGTGGGAGTCTGTCCTTTATTCTACGTGCAGTGGGGAGCTACTGAAGACTCCAATACATGTTTGCAAGCAACGGGCTGAATGACTGGCTATTTCCACTTAGCATAGTGTAGTGGGAAAAGTTCTTGTTCAACCAGAAGACCGAGGTTTGAGTCCCAGCTCTCCCAGATTCTGGACTCTCTCTCTGGGTTTTCTCTGGGTTTTCCTTCCTCAATTGCAAAATGAGAATGTTACTAAAATCCTCTCAGGACTATGAGGGTTGAGGGAGCCAAGGTTTGTGGCCAACCCCACTCAGTAAGAAGGCAGCTGAGAGGCCTCCCAGTTAGTGAACACCCTCCTCAGGCACCTGGCCGGGTGCTCCAGGTGGAGCACACCCTCCGATAACACCTACCTGGAGAGCACGCATCTTCACGGCCACAGCTCCGTTGAGTGGGATCAGCAGGACCAGAAAACTGACTCCAGCCAGGATGGAGGGACCTAGGATCTGAGGAGGCCCAGGGTAGGTGGGTGGGGGACAGATATGACAGATGGACTGACAGCCAAAGGCTATACAGACAGAACCCAATGGACACGCAGAAGCCTGCTGATCCGGAACATGGCGGGAGTCGAGGGGCAGGGGCAGGAAGCCGAAGACAGTAATGGCCCAACAGTGAGCAAAGCCAGAATGACCATGCCATTTGTAGAAGCAGCCAGCCAGCGGGTAATGACAACAGAGGTGTCCTGACCCACAGGACAGCAAATGCAGACGGATTGCAGACGCTAGCATCCTGTCCCTCCTTCCCTCCCTCCCCCAGACCCTCGGGAAGCTCCCGTGCCCAGTAATAGCCCCTCTGCCGACTCAGAACCACCACTCTTGTCCCTTTGTAGGAAGGTCAGAGGAAGGGAGTGAAGGTCGGCATTTGAGAGTTACCTGCCAAAGGAAGTAGATCGCCAGGATGATATTCAGGGGTGCTGACCACAGCAGATTGAGGAAGGGGACAAGGTCCATGAAGCGCTGGGCATCCACGGACATGAGGTTGACAATTTCTCCCACCGTGGACTGACGTTTGACGGAACTGGTGATGACCAGAGCCTATAGGTGGACAGTAGGGATGGGGCCAGGCCCTGAGCCTCCCCGAGCTGTCCAGGGCTGGCCCTGAGCTCCTGTGTCCCGCATCGGCTAACCTTCCTGTAGATGACACCCATGATCCCTGTCCGGAGCCGCAGTCCGATCACAAAGATGAGGTGCCAGTACTGCTGTGAGATCAGCGTCTGCATCATGGAGCTCACCAACATCAGTCCAGCCACCAGGAAGCCCCACCAGGCAGGGGCCTCGAGGTTTGAGATAAACCTGATCAGGACGCTGGCAGAGGAGGGGGAGGAGTGAGCGGGAAGTGCCCCCCCAGGCTGAGCCCCATCTCTGAAACCTCTCTGGGATGCTGCTGGCTCTCCACCCTGCACCCAGCAGGCCGGGATCAGGCCAGAGCTGCCTCAAGACATGCCTCCATACTTGTTCCCCTGCCTTCACCTCCTTCCCTATGCCCATGTACCCCATACTTCCTTGGCACCGTTCACTGCCAGCTGCGTGGGCCTGCTCTCCTTACCTCCTTGAATCACACGGCAGAAAGAAATGCCCCTGTCCACTCATTATTCTTTCCTGCCCCTTCTCCTGGGCACTGAGGGCTCAAGTCTGCTACAGGGCCATCAGACTCTGGCCCCTCAAATCCATCCTTCCGACAGCAGCGGCCCCCTGGGGCTGCCCAGGGACCTTCTCCAGGTCTTCTCCTAGTCTCCTCCGCCCCCACGACCTCATTCACCTCTCTTACGTTCTGGCACATCCCCCCACCTCCATCTGGTCACCTGTCATCCCGCTTACCTGGCCATTGGGAACCCACTATTAACCACAGATACCCTCCAAACACCTGCCCGCCTCCTTCCTCCTGCCTCAGAAGAGCAGGCTTGCCTCTGACTTGCCAGGCCGGACCCTGCCCCTGAGCCCTGGTCCCAGCTGCTGCCTCATAGCACATGCCATAACTGCCCCCTTCCTCCTGATCCTCGGTGGAAGCTCCCAACCACAATCATACAGGGCCTCCCCTTCCGTTGTGGCTTGGGGTATCCCTCCCAAAAAGACAGGTTTGTGTCCTACCTAACCCCTAGTACTTGTGGATATGACCTCACGTGCAAATAGGGTCTTTGCAATTGTAATCAAGTTAAGATGAGGTTGTATTGCAGTAGGGTGGTCCCTAATCTGGTGACTAGTATCTTCATAAGAGAAAGGAGATTGGAGGGGCCAGCAGGTGGTGTGGTGGTTAAGGCACTGGACTCCCACATGAGTGCCTGTGGTTCGACTTCTGGACCTGGTGGTTTGCTTCCTCATTCTTTCTTTCTCTTTCTCTCTCTCTCTTTCTGGGCAAATTGAATAATAATAACAAATAGGGGCCAGCAGACAGCATGGTGGCTAAGGATGCTGGACTCTTACATGGCTGACCGTGGTTCAAGTCCTGGACCTGGAGGCTTGCTTTCTCACTTTCCCTCTCTCTCTGGAAATATTAAATAATAATAATAATAAATAAAGTTAAATAAAAATAATTATTTTAAAAATAATAACATAAATAAAATAAATGGGGCCGACAAGTGGCATGGTGGTTGAAGTGCTGGACTCCCACATGGTCGACCACGATTTGAATCTTGGACCTGGTGGCTTGCTCTCTCTCTCTTTCTTTCTCTCCTCTCATCAAATTAAAAAATAACAAATAATATTAAACAAATATTTTTAAAAAATGGAATAAATGATGCTTCTAAAAAAGAGAGATAAAGGAGAGAGAGATTTGTGTGTAAATACATAGACACGCATACAGAGGAGAATGCCATGTGAAGACTGAGGCCGATGGGTGTTGTGTTTACATGTTAGGAAGGCCAAGGACCGCCAGCAGCTACCAGAAGCTAGCATAGAGGCATGGGACAGATTCTCACTCAGAGCCTTTGGAAAAACTCTACCCAGGCCAGCCAGTGGCATGGCCGACTGCACAGTTCGAGTCCCAGACCCAGCAGCTTGAAAAAAAAAAGGTGCATGTACACGCATGCCCAAAATCCTGACAGGAGAATGGAGGAAAGGGGACTGCAATGTGGTCATCCCCCCCAGGGGGGCCACTTTCTCACTTTTGTTCTCTGTCTATCTCTGGCAAGCTCAAGCAACCTATAATAAATTAAAACAAAACAAAACCCAAAAAACTACCCTATCCACATCTTGATTTCAAATGTCTTTGCTCCAGAACTGTGAGGGAACACATCTCTGTGGTTTTCAGTCACTCAGTCTGGTCAGTTGTTCCGGCATTCAGAGGAAACGAACACACCTTTCTTGATAGCACCTGTCTAGACCACCGCAGCCCATCTCGACTGTGGACTGCTGCTCTGGGCCTCCACAGGCTCCTTTCCTGACCGCTTTCTTCCCTGGAGGCCACTCCTTCCCAAGGCCTGCTCTATGCACTCTGCTCCACCTTCCAGGTTCTGGGAGGGCCAAGCTGCAGAGGCAGGGCCCTGGGCTTCCACCTAGTGCAATCTGCTCTCTCACACCATCTCCAGAGAGCTGGGAGTCTCCCCTAGAAGGGCCCACCAGCACCTCTGGGTGACATGCCAGGACTCAGCTCCCCGCTGCACTAGCGTCTCAGCACAGCCTCTTCCTCCAGATGCCCTGGCAGGGACCTGGGTTGTCTGTGACTCCTCCCTGTCCCTGGCACACACGCCTCTCTCCTGAATCCTTTCCCTTTCCTGGCCTGGCCTGGCCTGGCTCTCCCTGACTGGTTGGCCCCCTTCCATCTGGCCACTCTGCCGACGCCCCACACTACAAACAAAGAGAGCCTGCCGAAATGCAGAGCAGACGCCCCTCCCTGGCTCAGCTGTCCTTGGCTCTCCTTCCTGCCCCTCCCTCTGATTACCTTTCCTCTGGCCTCCGCGAACACCTGAAGTCCTGAGTCATGCTGTGTCAGGCCTCTGTGACTGGGTTCCCTGCTCTGCCCGCCTTCACCTCCTCACCCTTCCAAACGTAATCACCTCCTGCGCTGGCTTCCCAGCCACTCCTGGGGTTCTTCAGACACCTGAGTATGCCTGCCCTGAGTATATGTGACCCAAGGTATTCTTTTTTCTTTCTTTCCTTCTTCTTTTCTCTCTCTCTCTTTTTTTTTTTTTTATTTTAATTATTTTTGGCTATCGGGCGTGGGCACTCACTGGAGGCAGAGTGAGATGCAAAGTGAGAAAGCACCTTGCAGTGAGGGGATGGCCACTGTGCAATCCCTTCTTCATTCTCCTCTTGGAATATTGGGCATGCATGCACACACACCTGGGCTGTTTTTTAAGCCGCTGGTTCTGGGACTTGAACCACGCAGTCGGCCATGTGGAATCCAGCCACCTTGACCACGATGCCACCGGCTGGCCCACTCCCACTGTATTCTATTGATTTATACCTTGGCTCTTTTCTCCCAGACTGTAAGACCAGGTCTGATTGCTCTCTGGATCCTTAGTGTCTAGCCCTGTCCTGGTACCCTGGAGGATCTGTGACCGTTCCTTGAATGAATGAATGCATGCATAGAGGGGCAAGGGTTTGGGGGCTCAGCTGCTGAAGCAGCTCTCCTCCCCACCCTCTCCTCTGAGAGCTCCATGTAGCCCAAGCCCCTCATGTGACAGATGACAGAGCCCGATGGTGGTGGACCCAGCACCGTGGCTGAAATTCAGAGCTCTAGACCCAGATCAGACTTCATCTCCACCAGTCGTGTGCCCTGGACACTTCGCCTCTCTGAGTCTCTGCTTCCTCACCTGTTAAATGGGAATAGGGCTCCTCCCTGTAGGATTGGTGGGAAGGTTTAAAAAGAGAATGCTTGCGGAACCAGCAGTTAGCGTAATGGCTATGTTGCTAGACTCCCACGTAGTCGACCGCGGTTCGCGTCCCGGACCCGGTGGCTTAAAACTCACGCCGGGCACGTGTGCATGCGTGCCCAAGATCCCAAGAGGAGAATGGAGGAGAAGGGATTGCGGCGTGACCATCCCCCCCGGGGGGTGATTTCTCGCTTTCTGTCTCTCTGTCTCTCTCTGTCTGTCTGGCGAGTGCACGCGCCCTATAGCGAAAACCTCTCAAAAAAAAAAAAAAAAAAGGGAACCAGCAGTTAGCGTAATGGCTATGTCGCTGGACTCCCACGTAGTCGACCGCGGTTCGCGTCTCGGACCCGGTGGCTTACAACTCACGCCGGGCGCGTGTGCGTGCGTGCCCAAGATCCTGAGAGGAGAATGGAGGAGAAGGGATTGCGGCGTGACCATCCCCCCTGGGGGGTGATTTCTCGCTTTCTGTCTCTATGTCTCTCTCTGTCTGTCTGGTGAGTGCACGCGCCCTATAGCGAAAATCTCTCAAAAAAAAAAAAAAAAAAAAAGAGAATGCTTGCTAACATAGCCACCATGGAGTCTGTATCTAGCAAATGTAAGTTAGACGTGAATGGGGAAACCGAGGTACAGAAGTAATGCTGCTTGATCACAGAAAGCAGAGAGAGCCTCTTCCGGTCCTGGTCTGAGGTTCTTTTTCACTATATGTCATTCCTTCTGGGCTTAACCTAGTGGCAGTCAGCCAGCCCCCTCCCCAGGGAAAGGCTGCGGTGGAGGGTGTGTGGGAGACCTGAGCAGCTGTGGGTTGACGAAGGATAGCAGGTTCTGGACCAGCAAGAAGCAGATGCTGATGAGGAAGCTGGAGCCATAGGTGGCCAGCAGGGCCCGCAGGAAGGAGGGCTCCCGTCGCCTGGGCAGGGCTCCCAGCAACTTCTCGTCCTCACTAGAGACTTTCTTCCCGATCGCTGCTGCAGCCTTCTGTCTGGACCAGGGTGGAAGAAGCAGTGGGTGGCAAATGAACACATGGGTCTCACAAAACCCAGGGTGGGGCTGGGCTGGGGAAAGGGGAGGAGGAAGAGGAGGAGAGAGCTGTTTTTGTAGCCCTCAGAACTGGGAGGGGGACAGATATTGTGAGAACTGCCCAGGTGACTCTGTCTTCAGGGGCTAGAAGGTATCTGAAGGTGTGGCCCAACTGCTACCCCAAGGATCATAAAACCCAGCAATTCCCAGCCAGGGGCCACCTCCTGCCTCCAGGGCTGGCTCCACGGAGGATGCAGAGAGGGCAAGGCGGCTGGTGGCCCAGCACTGGGGAGCTGAACAGGGAGGGGTGGAGGCGGCATGGAGAGACAGACAAGGTGCACCAGGAAGACTCGGGCCCAGAGGCTGCCCAGAGGCTCCATGCACAGAAGCTGGGGCACCGATATGCAGGCCCAAGGCCTTGGCTCCTCTAGCAGCCAGTGGCAGCTGAGGTCTCTGGGCTGAACAGCACTAACTCCTAGGCTCTGGGTTGTGGGTGGGAGGGAGGGGCTCAATCCTGAGGTCAGCAGGGGTGCAGAAGACCTCTCTTGGGCAGTTGACCAGACGGGCATGCGGGTCCTGGATAAGAGACTCCAGGGGCCCTTCATTGGAGGATCATCCATCCAGCCCTTACCTCCAGATAAGAAGAGGCAGGACTAAGAGAGGAGGCGGCCCAGGCAGGCCCAGGCAGCTGAGTGTGGGTTTGAACTCTGCCACCACCAACTAGGGGACTTTGCATGTTTCGCTGAATTGCCATGCCTCAGTGTCCCCATCTGACAGGGGACAGGAGAACCTAAACTGTAGGGCTGGTGAGAAATTAAATGTGCTAATCTACACGTGAAGGGTGTGTCTGGGACAGGGAAAGGGTTCTGAAAGTGTCAGCCGTTCTCTGCCGTCGGCTGAGTTGGGAAGATCTGGCCCTATTCAGGCCCATGCTTTCCACCAACTTGCCATGAGCCCCAAGAAACCCTCCGTGCCTGCTCCCCCCCCCCCCCCCCAAAGCGATCTGATCCATCTGATCAGATCTACCAACATCTACCAGCGTCCTCTGCGGGAGACCTGGGGATGCCGAGGGTGGGCAAGGTAGGGGCCGGGGACATGGGTACAGGGACGGCCTCACTGCGCTGCCTACTTCTGCTGCCTCTTCCACGCCTCGAGCAGCTGCTGCACCACCACCTGCGAGCGGTCCTCCTCTTTCAGGGACCAGAGGTCCTGCTCCGTCAGGGGGCGCCGGTAGCCGAGGATGACCATCCTGGAGGGGAGAGGCAGGCAGGCAGCCCCACATAGGATCAGAGTTCCACAGCCTAGAACTGGAGGCTAGTACGTCCAGGGCCCCAGGGACCCCAGTAAGGGGGAGCTGTGGCCACGGGAGCTGTCTCCTTTATTCCCACTATGAACAAGGTCACTGTCTCCTCCCTCCCCCGCCCCTCCCTCGGCCCTGGAGATAAAATCCATGCTGGCTGGGGCCCTGCACAAGGACAGGACCAGCCTCAGGTGCTTCCTCAGTGCTGTGCGGTTAATGAGCTGTCACCCAGGTCACAGACACAATTATCCTGCTCAAGCCGCTCGCTCAGAGGGGCCGCCGGGGAATGACAAGCGGCAAGCTTATCCCAGACGGAAGAGCTCAGAACACATTATGGTCTCCTTCCAGCCCCTGGGCCTGTCCCCGTGGCCTGCCAGATGCAGGGAGCCAGGCCCGGCCTCAGCATGTAGCACCCTGACGCCGATGGACACATTTCCCCATGCTTGCCTGCTCCATGCCCAGCAGGGTCGGGGGAACGAGCCAGGCCCAGCCCCCCAGGACCCTGAATATCTGGGCTGCTCCCCTTCTTCCCTCCCACCTCCTATTTGGCAGGAGGACAAGCCAACTCACTTTGTGAACCACCAGAACGACAGGCGAGAGAGGAAGCCAGCGCTGGCCTCTGGGCAGGGGTTCTGGAAGGAGAGCAGATGGGGGAGTCAGGTTGCCCACCACCCTCTCCAAGCAGGGCAGAGGCGGGAGGGGCCCCCATTCCTTCCTGCTCCACGCTTCTTCTTATAGACTGTGGAGATGACAGTCTTCGAAGGGAGCTGGGTGGCATGGGGGTTGCTGCTGGTAAGGGCTAGGTGATGACCTGTGGAACCCCCGCACCCTCCGTGGCAAACTCACCGGGTCGACATTCTTCGGTGAGAAAAGTGGTGGCTTCTCGCTGAAGCAGGACAGGATGAAGGCAGAGAGAACGAGGGCAAAGTAGATGTAGAAGGTGGTAAAGCGGAAAGGGTCTGAGATCTTGCCCTGGGTGGGAGGGTGGAGGGAAAGGGGTGTCAGAAGCTCTGGGAACGCCTGGGCCTGCAGCTTCTGCCCTGGGGCATCCTCGGGGTGTCAGTTCCCTGGGGGATTCCCTACCCAGAGGACTCTGAGAGACAGGGGAGGATCCTAAGGGGATGCTGTTCAGTGAGGGCCTGCCCTGGGCCAGGCCTGTGCCAGTGGGCACCTACATCGCCCCGGCTGCCCGGCCCGACCACCTGCAGGGACGCATGGCCTCATGCCCTTCCTGTGGTTGAGGGAATGAGGCTCCAAAAGGTTAAGCCACTTGCCCACATCACACAGGGTGTGAGTGCACTGTCAGGGCCTGTGGTCTTAGCCACTCTCTGTGGCAGCGTCCCTGAAAGGGAGGGACAGGGAGGCACCAGACTGACCCCCACGGGTTCCATTTCATTCCCCGACACTGCTAGCACCAAAGATCAAAAGGAAGGCCAGGAGCTGTGGAAGGTGGGCAGGAGGGCGAGGGCAAGCCCACGGGCTTCTGGGTAAGTCAGCTCTCTTCCTGCATGTCTGCCGACATGTCTGGTATCATGTCTGGTACCTCAGACACCAACTGACACCCACATCAGGTATTGCGCTGCATGGTAACCATGGAGGACATGGAACAGCCCCTTGCACTCCAAGAGCACGCGGCACGGGCAGCGTCATTGCCCCATTGTGCGTCTTACCCCTGTCTCCCAGGCCCTCCCTGTTTGCCCACAAAGGGGCAGCAAGTGGGGAATGACTGACAGGCCCAGCTGCGGAGGCAGGTGGTCTCACGCCGCTGCGTGATGCTGGGGCCACATGGGGAGGCCTGGACCTTGGCTCCTTTGACCTTAAGAAGCTGGTACACCTGCGGGCACCCATGATGCTGGCTGGGAAGCCGAGGGGGTATCATGGCATAACAAGATCCTGTTGGGGGTTCCTAGCCCTGTCTTTTTCTCTATCTCTCATGAAAGAAATAAATATAAATCACTCTAAAAGAAAACATACTGAACAGAGGAAGTCCTGGGAATGGGGAGGGGCCTGTAATCAGGCAGTGACCTTGAGCCCTGAGGTCACCCTCCTAGACAGGGCTGGACCTGGCAGGTGCCCGACTCCCCGCCTTACCTCTGCCACGGCCGCGAGGATCTTAGAGCGGAAAGGGATGACAGCACAGGCCACACACAGGAACCAGAAGATGATGAGGACCCCCGAGGATTGCACCCCTCGCAGACGCTCGTGCTGGATCAGCAGGGTGGCCTGCAGCTGTGCAGAGTGGGCGGGGAGGCCTGGTCAGAGCACACACATCTGGACCTGCCTGCCTTCCTCCCACCCCATGTGGCCAGTATTTCTGGGGTCACTCCCCTCTTCCTCCCACTCCCAAGATGTTTAGCCTTCTCCTTAGAGCCCACAGGGCCCCATCACAATTGAAGCCCACTGGAGACCTCCCCCACCCAGCTTCCAAGCCCCACACTGACCATGGTGACCCCAACCACTAGGGGGGTGACAAAGAAGACTGGGGCAGGGGCCCAACCGTGGATCAGGCCATGGAAGGAGTAGAAGAGGTCTGCCCAGGAGACACACCACAGCAAGACACCCAGGACCTATAACCAAGACACTGGTTGGAGCCCCATCTCCAGAGGTAGGGACAGTCCGTGCTGGGGAGGGGCCTTTGTTCCTGAAGCCACTGGAAGCCACCAGACTTGCCTGAACCTGACCCTGAGGTCTGGGAGAGGTGCTGGCCAAAAGCTTCCTGGGGGTGCAGAGAGTGTGGCTGAAATTGCTTGAGTTCCCCAAGCAGGGATGTCTCGGCTAGCTGCAGACACAGTGGCAGGCTGCTGTGGCCCCTGTGCCACAGGCAGGTCAGGCTGGGGACCTAGTCCAGCTGCAGAGCTGGGTGGGGCAGGGGCTCATAAAAAGCAGAATCCCGCCCCCAAACAGATGAATAGATTGAAAAACCGTGGCACATATACTCTATGGAATACTATTTAGCCATAAAGAACAACAAAACTCTGGCTTTTGACAGAAAGTAGAGGAATATGGAAGATTTACTGCTGAGTGAAGCAAGCCAGGCTATGAAAGAGAGACATTGTATGTCCCCACTTAATATGCACCGAGTGTCCGCACTCTATGACTGAAACTGATTGATCAAAGGATATACAAACACAATAAATGGGTGTAAATGCCAGATATAGTGTGTGTGGAAGAGTAGGGCCTGAGGAATATGGTATTATCTGGTGAAGATATTTTATAGTTTAATCAACAGGACTAGGGAGAAATGTTCACATATTGAAATATTCACTTCGTAGGCTAAAAAAGGTAATTGAATGCATAAAAAAAATGAAAAAAAAAAAAAAAAGCAGAATCCTTCCCCCCCCCCAAGGTCCCAGCCCACCCAGAGGAGAGCCCTGAGCCCCTGACCGTCTTAAGCTTGGACAAGCGTGAGAGGACGATGTAGCCATGATGATGGCGCCGCAGGTAGAGCAGGTAGCAGGGCAGGGCGGCCCACAGGTAGATGCAGGGGACCCAGGCCAGCAGGGAGTTCTGGAAACAAGGTGTGAGGTCCGGGCTGTCTGTGTGCACGGAGAGATTGGAGTCCTGGGGACAGAGAAAATGAGTCAGTGCCGTGGCAGCCACCTAGAGACCTGGGCTCTCCCTTGAAGGGGATGACTGGGTTAGAGAGACACTCCAACCTGGGCTGGGGTGGGTAGAAGACAGAGGGGGACGAGAGAGCCCAGAATGTAGCAGGTGATGCCCCAGGTATATGCTTTCCAGGTCATGGTGGCCCCCATCCTCCCATATTTTCTCTTTCTAAATGAGGCATAATTACAGTACAATAAACTGCATCCATGTAACGTGTACAATGTGCTGTGTTTTCACAGTTGTGTACACCTGCAAACCCACTGCTGCAATCAAAATATGGACTATTTCCACCATCCTACAATTTCTCTTTGCAGAAGAACATCCTGGAGGGGCCAGCAGGTGGTGTGGTGGTTAGGGGCACTGTACTCCCATATGACCGACCATGGTTCGAGTCCCAGACCTGGTGGCTTGCTTTCTCTCTCTCTCTTTCTCTCTCTCTGTCCCTCTCTGGTAAATTAAAATAAATAAATAAAGTTAAATAATTCTTTAAAAAAAAGAAGAAGAAGAATGTCCCAGGTTGTTCTGCTTTCTGTCATTTTAGAATCTCCCTTTTTAAAATTTTGGGGTTTTTTTGGGACCAGCAGTTGGTGTAATGGCTATGTTGCTGGACTCCCATGTAGTCGACCATGGTTTGAGTCCCGGATCCAGTTGCTTAAACTCATACTGAGCATGCGTGTGCATGCGTGCCCAAGATCCCAAGAGGAGAATGGAGGAGAATGGATTGCAGCGTGGCCATCCCCCCAGGGGGTGATTTCTCGCTTTCTGTCTCTCTGTCTCTCTCTCTGTCTTTCTGGCAAGCGCACACACCCTATAGCAAAAACCTCTCAAAGAAAATTTTGTTTTTTATTTGATCGAAGTAATACATGCACGCAGTTAGAGAGCCCCCTTCGTCTTCAGGCATCTCCCAGGTAAGGGCTAAGGAGCTCCGGCACCTTAGGTGCCTCTCCTTGAAAATGGGCCTGGCCACCTACCACCCCACCTACCTCACTGGGTGGGCGTGAGACTCTTGGGATAGAGGAATGTGAAGAGAGATCTTTGCAAATTACAAAGTGAAGGGTGACCAGCCATCTTGGTTTGGGAGGATTGCCCTGGTTTTAGCACTAAATGCCTGGCATCCTGGAAAACTGCTCAGTCTTGAGCAAAACAGGACGGTTGATCACTTCACGGGCACCCAGCAAGATCATCTACTGCTGTAACTACTGCACCTAAAAACTCTTCTGGAAGGAGATGGGGGAACGCGTTTATTAACAAACACATGTTTTACTGAGAGTATTTCCTCCAAGGCCACCAAAGTACTGATCTTTTTATTTTTTCCTTCTTGCAAAGCATTAGATGTTCTTTATAGAAAGCTCAGAAAACGTAAACAAGTAACAAGAACCACCACCCACAATCCCATCCACCTAGAGACAACCATTGCCTGAGGATATCAACCATCTACCCTCTAATTGCCAACTTAAATGCTTGTCATTTTTATTTCTATCAAAGTTATACACACACACATGCACACGCACACACGCACACACATCTTCCAATTTTCCTCTTTCATATTTTTGATTTCCTGTTTCTCTTGCGGTTTGCTTTAGTTTCTGTTTTTCAAGTTGAGGGTTTTTCCTCAAGTGTATGATGTCTCCAGACACCACATTGTCTGTCTTAATATTTTAGAGTGAGACACTCAGGGCAACTCTGTAGCCTAGTGGTTATGGGAAGTACATCCCACACACCCAATGGCATGGTTTGAACCCCGGTCCAGCGGCTTGAAAAACACGCTAGGTGGGGCCAGTAAGTGGCATCGTGGTTAAGATGCTGGACCCCACATGGCTGACCACTGTTCAAGTTCAGAACCTGGTGGCTTAAAAATCATGCCAGGTGTGGGACCAACAGTTAGCATAATGGCTATGTCACTGAACTCCCATGTAGTCGACCACAATTTGAGTCCCGGACCCGGTGGCTTAGACTCATACCCGGCGCGTGTACGTGTGTGCCCAAGATCCCGACAGGAGAATGGAGGAGAAGGGATTGCAGCGTGGCCATCCCCTCTGGGGGATGATTTCTCGCTTTCTGTCTCTCCGTCTCTCTCTGTCTGTCTGGTGAGCGCACGTGCCCTATAGCAAAAACCTCTCAAAAAAAAAAAAAATCATGCCAGGTGCATGTGGGTGTATGCCCATAATTCCAGGAGAGCAGTGGAGTAGAGATTGTGGTATGGCCATCCCCACTGGGAAGGGGGTGATTTTTCACTTTCTCTCTCAGTGTCTCTCTCCAGCGAGAGTGTACACACCCTATGCCCCCCCCCCCAAAAAAAAAAACACGCTGGACGAGCACGTGTGAGAGCATGCCTAAAATCCCAAGGGTAGAGAGATGGAGAAAAAGGAGTGTGCGATGACTACGCCCCATTGTCAGGCGCTTTCTCCATCTTTTGTGCTCTCTGTGTCTCTCTGGCGAGTGCACCCACCCTCTGGCAAATAAATAAGTCTTAGAGTGAGACACTCACGAGCTGACAGATGCCCCGTGTGTTGGGGGCGGGGCTCATGCCCATTGGGCTTCCCTGTCTAGTGGTCAGCCAGGAACCTGGCCATTTAGGGAAGGCAGCTCCCTGCCCCCACGTGGTAGACTCTGGAGGTCTTTTCTCTGGGACTGATTTGAGGATGAGGGGCTGGAGACCTTTTCTTCAAAACAGAGACTGTTACCTCCACAGAATAACCCGCTGGCCGTTGGGGGAGAGGGCTAGGGGCTGGAATTTGCCTGGCTAGGCCAGGAGTTGGGGATAACCTGGGTGTCCCAGGTTGGGGATAACCTAGGAATGTGTCCTTGGACATTTTCTGGCCAGCCTCTGCTGCAGCCCTGCCCTCCCCTGCTTCTGTAGCCCTCAGTGCTGAACTTTCCCAGAATGCCAGCGAGCGGCCTCCAGTTGCAGCCATCTCCACTCTACATCTGTGATCTGTGATCTGTCAGCGTTGCGACACCTGCTTTCCACCTTCCAAGGAGGTGCTGATGGCTTGTCTGCTGTGGTCTCCTCTCCTCCCCTCTCTGTCCTTGCAGGTTTACATCCTGCATGCCTTTCTGAGATGTTAATGGAAAAGAGGAGAGACAGGGATCAGAGCCGTGCTCAACCCACCCTGCAGAACCAGAAACCGCCCCAGCTGCAGACTGACCAGGTCCCTTTCAGACTTCAGGTCAGACCTCCTGCCGTCTCCGTGCAGCAGTGGCTTCTCCATCCCCTTGCCCTGGCTCTCTGCTCCCGGCTGTCTCCCTCCCTCCTTGTGCCACCCTGTGGTTATAATCTCGAGCCCCCCAGCTTCTGCCTTTGGTCCTTGGCTCTCTCCCGCCTTTATTCACAGCTTGGACTGAGGAGCCCAAGTCCAGATCAACAGCTTAAATCACCTCCTGAGCCTCGGGCCCTCCTTCCTGCTGCCTCTCAGATGGCTTCCCCATCTGTCCTCAGCCACCTGATATCTAACACCTCTCAAATCGAGCTCTTCCACTCCCTGCCAGGACAAGCCCCTCCCCTGGCCGTGCCAGCTCTGGGAAGGGCACTGTTATTCTCCCAGCACTAGCCATAGTGGCTCTCGGTGAGGGCGTGGCAGCAGGGCAGAGGGGCGTTTGAGCCTTGGCTTCAACTCTTTTCAACCTTGTGACCTTGGACAAGATGCTAACCTTTCAACTCTCTCGGCTTTGCTTTCTTCAGGGGTAACGCTGGGGTGGTAATACCTGCCACCTGCTCCCTCCACCTGCCCCTCGCCATCGTACTAGCCCAGGCCCTCCTTACTTCTTGGACAATCGCCATGGGGTGCCCATCGCTTCCCTTCCAGTACCCCGAGGACCCACATTCCTTCCCCTCCTGAGGTCATGCCACCTCAGTCTCTGTCGGCTCCCCCTTTTGGTATTACATGCCCCAGGGCTCAGTCTTTTCCTCTTCTCTGCCTCCCTCCCTATCTCCCCTGGTGATCGCCTCTCCCAGTCTCGTCCAAGTGTACTATCTCTTCGGTCGTCGGGAACGTCATGATGCATTTTTGCACAGAAAAATATAGAAAAATACGTCATGACTTTCCTGACGATCTAATACATGCCAGCGACTTCCAAGCCGACCTCTCCAGCCACTGCTCCCCGAATCTCCAGCTCTGCACCCAACTGCCAACTCCACTTCTCTGCGCCGCACCCTACGGTAGCCTGTGAGGGTCTGCACAGTGTCCCTCCCCACCTGGCCCAGGACCTGCCTCCCCAGCTCTTCTGCCTCGCTCCAGACGCTGGCCTCCTTGCAGACATGTTCCTGCTGCAGGGCCTTTGCACGTGCTGTTCTCTCTTCCCGGACACCCTCCCCAAACACCCTCCCCAGACGTTCTTAAGTCTTTCTGTCTCAGTGAGGCTTACCCTGACCATTCTGCTAAGTGCTGCCACCTGTACCCCACCTGGCATTCCCAGTTCTCTTACCCTTTCTCTAGGGTACCTATCCCTTTTTTCTTCCTTTTTATTTTCAAAGTTCTTTTTTTTAAAAAAAAAAAAAAATTATTTAACTTTTATTTATTTATTTACTTTAATTTGACCAGAGAGAGAGAAAGAGAGAGACAGAGAGAGAGGAAAGTGAGAAAGCAAGCTGCCAGGTCCAGGACTTGAACCACAGTTGGCCATGAGGGAGTCCAGCACCGGTTTAAGATGTTTGTAAACAAGAACCTTTATTTCATATGCTGATGTTTCCTAAGTACCTAGAATGGTGCCTAACACATAGCAGATGTTCATAAAAAGATTTGTTTTACTAGTTAAATACATCAAATAAATGGATGAATGAGCAAAAGGATGATATTGGGTCACTGGAAAAATCATAACACATTTTTGCATAAAAGCACAAAGGAAGATATGTCATGACTTTTCCTATGACCCATAGAACACTCTCCCTCTAAACCTTCAGTAGCTCCCCAGTGCCTAGAAGACAAAGGCCAAGAATCTTTGTCTATGAAACTATGGCATTTGGAGCTCCCAGGTGGCCCTGAATGACCTGTCTATGGACACTACTGACTACTGATGTGTTTGAATTTCTTAAGTTCTCAATCTTAAGAAAATAGCTCATAGAGGGGCCAGCAGATGGTGTAGTGGTTATGTTGTTTGTCTCCCACATGGCCGACCATGGTTCAAGTCCTGGATCCAGTGGCTTAAAAATCACACTGGGCACGTGTGCATGTGTGCCCAAGATCCTGGGAGGACAACAAAGGAGAAGGGATTGCATTATGGCCATCCTTGGGGGGTGATTTCTCACTTTCTCTTTTACTGTCTCTGTCTCTCTCTCTCTGGTGAGCACATGTGCCCCAAGGCAAAAAAAGAAAAAGAAAAGAAAAGAGCTCTTGGAAAGAGCTTGGCATGCCCTGCCTCCCCTCCTTACTCCCACCCAGGTGAGCCCCCTACCCTTCCCTGCTGCTGTGCACAGCTACGAGGTGGCTGTTCCTGAAATGCAGCTTCCTGCTCCTCACCTCACACCCACAAGCCTGCAGTGGCCCCTGCTGCCCCTGGGCCCATGTCCCAGCCGACACACCCTCAAGGCTACAAGTTTCTCCTCCCACCTCCTTTCCTGCTGGCCCCTTCCTTGACAATCAACTCACTTCACCCCTATCCACTCCGAGATCCCCCTCCCATACCATCACTACACTGCTGCCTGGGCCTTGCACCTGTCAAAACCCAAACAGGTACAGGGAGGAGAGGGGGAAAGGAGGCAGCACCTGCTGAGATGGCCACCTCCTTGGGGCACTGCTCTTCCCCTTGAGGGTTCTTTGGTCAGTCAGGCTGGGTGCTGGGGACACACGCTGTCCTGGGGCATTTCACTCAAGCCCCGCTGGGCAGAGGTTGTACACCAAGTCCATTCCAGCCCCTCGTCAGTATTCAGTAGTTGCTCAAACAATGTGAGCCAAGGACCTAAGCACTCAACATGCCAGCCCCGGACTGGGCGGTGGGTCACAGAGCTGTGTACCTTTAGGCCAGGAAAGAGGGTGGTATACACAGCTCATTTGGCCTCAGCGCACTTGTTTTCCACTTTAAGACTTTTTTTTTTTTTAGAATTATTTAATTTCATTCATCATTATTATTATTTTTTATTTGGCCAGAGAGAGATGAGAGAGAAAGCAAGAAAGCAAGCTGCCAGATCCAGGACTCGAACTATGGTTGGTCATGTGGGAGTCCAGTGTCTCAATCACCGTGCCACCTGCCGGCCCCAGAAGGTTTCTTATTCAAGTACAATATACTTACAGAAAAGTGCACACAGCCTAAGTCTATACCCCAGTACATTTTTTTTAAGAATTATTTTATTTAACTTTATTTACTTATTTTTTTTATTTGACCAGAGAGGGATATGGAGAGAGAGAGAGAGAACTCAAACTGCAGTGGGTCATGTGAGAGTCCAGCGCCTTAACTATCATGCCACCTGCCGGCTCCTGCCCAATACATTTTTATACACGGAGTGTTCATCTACGTAACCAGTGCCAAGAAACAGCATGGCAAGCAGGAAGAAACCCCTGCATTTCCCCTGACTTTTTAAAAAAATTAATTTTTGTTTAATTTTATGTATCATTATTATTTATTTTATTTTTTAATTTGACCAGAAAGAGAGAGAGGGAGAGAGGGAAGGTGAGAAAGCAAGCCACCGGGTCTAGGACTCGAACCATGGTCAGTCATGTAGGAGTCCAGCACCTCAACCACCATGCCACTTGCTGGCTTTGCTAACATGACTTTTCACAACGTGGGCAACTGTGCCCATTTGGGATTCCTCTATGAACAAAATAGGACCATGTCCCTTTCCTGAATGGTTTCTTCCATGCGATGTTGTTTTGGGGGTGTCATCCTCCAGGTTGCGTATGAGTGGAGGCCCTCCATCCTCATCTCTATAAGGTGTTCCCCTGTGTAAAAGCACCCCAATGTGTCCATCCATTCTGCTGTAAATGGGCAGCCCTGCCCTGTTAAACTCATCAAGCCCATTTACTTCTTTTTTTTTTTTTTAAAAAAGAATTATTTATTTATTCATTTATTTATTTTCATTTGACCAGAGAGAGAGAGGGAAAGCGAGAAAGCAAGCCACCAGGTCTGAGACTCAAACCATGGTCGGCCACGTAGGAGTGCCCAGTGCCTTAACCACCACGCCACCCGCTGGTCCCAGCCCATTCACTTCATAGCCAGTCCCAAGGTCACCCCTAACACAGACTATCAGGTCTCTAGGCCTGGAGTGTACGTCCTACCTCTCCAGCCCACCTCTTACAGGAAGCCTCTCTGGGCTTTAGCTTGTTCGGCCTTGACAGCCAGTTTAGTGAAAATAATAAGGGTCCCAGGCATTTCTCCCGCGTTTTATTACAACACTTACGTGGTCATTACCTGGTTGTTTGCTCAGAACAACTCCTAGAGGTGTATATGAGGGGCATGGCTAGGCCCAGTTTATAAAAGAGGGCGTAGGCTCCACCCACTCATAGCACCAGGACACCTGGCACAGCATGGACAGGGTCAGGAACCCAGGCTTGGCAATGCCATGGTGTAGCGGGCACTCCCCCACCTGGATCTCCACACACAAGCGCAACCTCTCTCCTATGGCAACATGCGCCCTTGAGGGAGACCCTGTGCCTCCCTCCTGTCCTCCTCCTCGCCCCACAACCTCCAACTTGCACAGGAGCTACCCAGGAACTGTCTACAGGCAGACGCAGGAGCAGGTGTGGACGCCTCGTGGGTGGGGAGCCCAAGCATGAGGGCATGCTGGGACGTGAGTGTGAGCAGTGGAGTGGCTTGTCAAGGCAGTTGGGGAGTGGCCACAAGAGGAACCCAACCATGGAAGCGTGGGCAAGCGCCTTCATCCCTCTATGCCTCAGTTTCCCCATGTGAGTAATAGAGTAACAATGGCGTCCCTCAGGGAGAGCATGAACAGCAAGGACCTTGAACAGGGCCACACTTGGGGAGTGGGAGGGAGACCACTCATAGACCATCTCACAAACCCCCACACTCTGGCAGCAGCCCAGGAACCTTTGGGGTGTGGGGACCGGATGCTGCTTTGACACTCAGGGAGGTTCAGCCTGGGCTCCTCTCCTTCAGATAAACTTGACCCAACTGGGTAATGGCTTCCCAAGAGGCAGTGGGTACCTGCCCACATCTGTATCCCTCGGGCATTCACGCCAGGATCCTTGCTAGGACATTTGTGGAACAGGTCACACATGACGTGCCCAGAGCTGCACTTCCTCCCGTCCCTTTCTCTCCAGCCTGCCCACCTGGTGGACGGCAACTCCCTCCTTCCTTCCTCCTTCTCCCAGGCAGGGTCCCCAGAATAAACCTGAATTCTCCTCTTTCTCCTCTTTCTCCCATACCTGCCTCAGCACACCCCATCTACCTTCGAATGATGAAGCTGAGCTACGTGACTGCTATGGTCAACTGTTCCCTTCCCCTCCTCTCTTTTCTTAATTTGTAAAGAATCATTAATTTAATTTAATTTATCATCATCATTTTTTCAATTCGACCAGAGAGAGACAGAGAGAGAAAGTGAGAAAGCAAGCCTCCGGGTCTGAGAACTGAACAATTGGCCATATGGGAGTTCATCTCCTTAACCACCATGCTACCTGCTCCCTCCTCTTTTGCTATAGGGCACATGCACTCACCGGAGACAGGCAGAGAGAGAGAGAGAAAGAAGGGAAATGAGAAAGCACCTCCAGGGGATGGCCACACTGTAATTCTTCTCCTCCATTCTCCTCTTGGGATTTTGGGCACATACACACGTGCGGCCAGTATGTTTTTCAAGTTTCCAGGTCTGGGACTTGAACTTGGATGTGGGATCCAGCTGCCTTAACCTCCACGCCATCTGCTGGCCTGTCTACTTCTCTATGAAAACACAACTTCATCTCTCCCCACCTCTGTGATTACTCCTGTAACCCCCTCTCTGTTTTCCAGCTCTGTTCTGACAATCCTTTCCAGCACAGCTAGAGATAGGTTCTCACCGTGTCACAATCTTCCTGCCTTGGCCCCTGAGTCAGTGGGGTTACAGGTGCACACCACTATGCTGGCCTTTAGGTTAGGCTAGAAATCTAGTCAGGACCTCCCAGGTCGTCCCAGCCTGCAGACACAGCATCTTAGCAGCACATGCCACAAAGCCTGGGTTGAGGGAGGCCATTTTCTCATGTATGCTCGCTGGAGAGGAGAGACAGAGATAGTGAAAGAGAAAGTGAGAAATCACCCCCCAGGGGGATGGCCACATTGCAACCCCTTCTCCATTCTTCTCTCGAGATTTTGGGCACACACGCATATGCACCCAGTGTGATTTTCAAGCCACCGGGTCAGGGACTTGAACCACAGTCAGCCATGTGGGAGTCCAGCACCTTAACCATCACACCACCTGCTGACCCCAAGGGAGACTATTTTGGAACCTAGGCCAGACCATGTCATTCTTCTGGTTTAAGAAGAATTCACGAAGACGCTCCCAGTCTCACTCTGAATAAGAGCTCAAGTCCCCACATGGCCCTCGTGATCTGCCTCCCCCTACCTCTCTGATCTCAGCTCTCTCCTCCCCTCTCCCCTTCTCAGTTCTCTCCACCTGGCCTCCATGCTGGTTGTCAAACACTCCAGGCCTGCTCCTGCCTCAGGACAGTCGTGCCACCCTACACAGCCACAGGCCTCCCGTCCTCAGGCCCTGCGAGTGTTTGCTCAGGTTGTACCTTCTCACGGAGATCCACCTTGATCGTAATTAAAACCGTGACTCACTGCACAGGCCCCACCTGTCCCTGCACCCCAGGCCCCTTAACCTGCCCTGATTTCCCTCCTAGCCCTTATCGCTTCTAGCATACTATAGAATTGAGTTATTTATGCGTTTATTGTTTTCCTGTCTCCTCCCACTGGTAAACACACTCCATGAGGACAAATGTGACAAAAGATGACTTCTGTTGACTGTGGCGTTCTCCACTGCACGGAACAGTGCCTGGCCCAGGCAGCCCTCAGTATGCACCTACTGAAACAACATGCACAGGAATGAATGAGCATACGGGTGCACGAAGGTGCCCTCTCAGACCCTGGCTTCTGCAGCTGTGTACCCAGGAAGAGCACAGCAGGCTCTGTTTCTGGTGCCCAGGCTGTTTCCCTAAGCACCCGAGAGGGCCTCTGACCCACCAAAATGAAGTGGAAAATGTAAGTGGGTCAGGGTCATTACCCAGACCCCGTGATGCTCCCCAAACCCTATAGGACAGGACAGATGGTTCCTTCTCAAAGCTCTGCTCCCACTCAGGTCTGAAAGGCAGGGCTGGGAGGTAGGAACTGGGCCCACACCCCCTCCCCTGGTACCCTTTCCATCACCCACACAGTTTCCACAGCAACGACAGCTTCCTTAATAATGGGATTAAACAGCTGGATGAGGCTGATAAGGAAAAGGTCTGGTCACCAGAATGGACCACATGGCAGAGGTCCCCCGCATGGCCGATGCCCCCTCATGGATACAGAGGCTGAAATCCCTGCAGACTCACCTGGGGGTGAGAACCCTGGATCCCTCTGCCCTAGCTCTGCCAGGGACTTCCCAGCCTTGGGCCCCAGGCCTGTTGACAGGCTCTGTCATGAGAGAAGCCAATACTTCTTAATCCTGTTTGGCAGAAGTGGGGATGGGTGACAATGACAGCCGCCCATGCTAGGTGGCTCCTGGGGTTACAGATTGTTCTTGGGAAGGGACCGGCTGACAATATCATTTATGTCAGCAGAAATGGACTTGCAGGAAGGGTGAGGCCGTCCCCATTCCCTTCGCGCTCACAGAAACAGCCTCTGGAGGGGTCTGGGGTAGGGGAGGGTGGGCTGTCAAAACCGGGCTGTGCTGGGCCAGTCTATGGCCCTCGGGCTGGACTGGCCAATCTGCTTCTGGAAAGGGCCTCCCAGCCCACAGAGACTGGTAAACTGAGCTCTGTCGGCTGAGTGCCAGATTACCGGTTAATGCTCAGGAGAGCTGAGAGCCAGTGCGGCCCACCCCTCACCGTGGAGTGACCCGGTGCTCCCTCCACACCCTGTAGGGCCCCACCTATACCCCACCCTGAGGGATGCCTCCTGATCACTAGAACTGTTAAGCCTCTCTCAGCCGAGCAGCCTCGAGAGAATTTTCTCCTTTTCACAGTTCCTCTTCTGAGTGGAGGGGAAGGGATAGACCCGCTGCTAATGTACCTGCTGGGTTTTTGGGAGCCACTGGGCTAGAAACCTGAATCTCCAGTTAGGAGAGAAATCCAATCCCCGGGTTAGGGCCCATTCCCATTCCCACCCACCCTGCTGGCACCACCCCTTGGCCCCAGCACCAGAAAGAGGAACAGCTCCGGGAGGGGGAGGGGAGAGACCCAGCCACCCCAGCAAGGGCACGCCCAGGTCTCATTCCCCAATCCAGGGAACCTGCCCCGCCCCCGTTGTCCTGGGACAGCTCACTAGGGCAGGTTACTGACAGTCCCCACCCACCCTCCGGAGAGGGGGCTGCCCCCGGGGAGTGGGCGCTCCCTCCCTAGAAGCTAGTCTAGTGTTTCCAGACCATTTCCCTGTCTGGGGGGCCAGCAGGCAGGCCTGGCAAATTCCTTCCCAAATGCTATTTCCCTGACTCACCCCTTCTCTATGTCTCTGATCTACAGAGACCCAGGCCCAGAAGACATAGGGGAACAGCAGGGCTGCTGTCACAAGGGACCAAATCCCCTAGGCAGAGGCGAGAGCTCTCCGGGTTCCCTGTGCTCAGCTCTGGTGGAGGGAGAGAATTCCAGGAGTCCCGGCCTGGCCTGGCAGCGGCAGCAGCCAGGGTTCCTAGGAGGAGGGGCAAGCTTAGTGCTCAGTAGGTCAAGGGGCATTCTCCTCCCATGCACCTACCCACCTCAGGGGCTCAGTCTTTGCCAATTTCCTCAGAGTTCTGTATGTCCCTGTCTTCATTTGAGAGTCAAAATACACCGACACTGGAGTGTCTCACTCCTACAATCTGGTGGCTGCCTACTCATTCTGGGCAGCGACCCAGGAGGAAGCCCAGGGAGACCCTGATATCCGGGAGCTCTAAAGCCTGCAGGGTCTGAGTCATGGCCTTGGCGCATCCTCCCAGAATCACCCCTGGGCAACCAGACCTGAAGGGGGCCTCAGAGTCCACCTAAGCCCAAGTGGAGCTTAGAGAGGGTGAGTGAGTGAGTTGTCCAAAGTCACACAGTGCAAACAGAATCAAGATAGCCAGAATAGAGCAGGAGACAGGGAATTGAGCCTCCAAGGGACCAGGGCTCTGCCCCTCCCTGAGGTGGGTTATTAGCTAAGGGAGCACTGAGGGCACCTCCCACAGGCCCCACCAATGGGAGACCCACAGGCCTCTTGAAGAGCTGCTGCTTAAGTTAACTCCATGTCTAGGGACTAACAGTTGGCGTAATGGCTACGTCGCTGGACTCCCATGTAGTTGACTGCGGTTTGAGTCCTGGACCCAGTGGCTTAAACTCAAACCGGGCACGTGTGCGTGCATGCCCAGGATCCTGAGAGGAGAAGGGATTGCAGCGTGGCCATCTTCCCTGGTGGGTGGTTTTTCACTTTCTGTCTCTCTGTCTTTCTGGCGAGCGCACACACCCTATAGTAACAGCTCTCAAACAAAAACAAAAACAATTCCATGTCTAGAGTGGGGAGAGGGGAAATAGGAGTCTGGTAACCTCAGAGGAGGAACCAGGGAATCCCGTGGTTCACCCAGTGGTCACTAACCACGTGCTTGCACACCACTCCGGGGATGGGAGGCTCACTGCTTTTCAGGCTCAGTGCCAGCTTTGGACAGTATTCCTGGTCAGGATCTTTGGCTTTGGGCCTCCAGATCAAGGCAAGTTCTACATACAGATCAATCCCTCCGGGGAGTAAACAGCCCTAGACCCTCTCTCAGTGCACTTCCCTTGTCACCCGGCGCTCTCCAACCTCTGCTGCTTAGAGCAGAGAGTAGTCTTCTAGATGGGTGCACAGGGACACTACAACTGTTTTGTTCTAGACCATCTCGGTTCTAGAGCATCTCTGGCCTCATAACGCACTCTTATTTCCACAAAAATCCCCAAGGCATACCCAGAGGTATTGGTAACTCACCCCAAAGTGGATAGAGGTGAGAGAGTGAGAGACTCAAACGAAGAACAAGTCACTCACCCAACACGTGGCGTCTGAGTGTACAGGAGGGATAGTGACCGTGCTCAGGGGGTCAGAGGGTCCCTGTCTCCCGCCTTCAGACTTAGCTGAGGCTGAGGCTGATGGACTTAGCTAGGGGCAGCCCCCTGCTCCCCTGAAATGGGGCGTCCGGCCCCACAGTCATGCCAGCCCTTTTCTTGTGGGTCTCCTCAGGGCCAACATTCCTGTCTAACCTCATTTCTCTTTTTCCTCCCTCTTCTTCCCAGGAATATCAGAAATTTCTTAATTCTCATGATAATTCCACATTCCCCATCTTTGTCAACCCTTAAAAAAAATCTTGTGAGGTGGACGGAGATGGGTTATTGCCTATTTCACAGGTGGAGAAACGGAGGCTATCAGAATAAGCTAGGGAAAGGCTTGGTAGAGTAAACAAGTGGCCCAGAGGGGACCTGAACCCTTCCCCCCACACCGCAGCTTTTCACTGCTGGTTCAGGTACTTTCTAGAGGAACCACTTTCCAACCAACCGTTCAAGGGTAGGTACCCTTGAATAATAAGCAATGCAAACTCCAGGCCTCCTGAGTAACTCGGTTATGGCTTAGGCTACGGCCTCCTGGCCTCAGACCCTCAGCTCAGCTCTGCAAAACACAGGGGAGAAGCCTCCCTGCCTTCTCCACTCTCCACCCCAGTCACTAGCCACTCAGGATGAGAGTGGAAACAGCTCTCAGGAAGCTAGTGTGGAGGATGGAGGACAGTTAGAGACTGGTGTGTAGCCAGTTCTCTGTTATTGACATTCTGTATTTATTTATTTATTTATTTATTTTTACTTTTTTTGGAGAGGTTTTTGCTATAGGGTGCGTGCGCTCACCAGAAAGACAGAGACAGAGAGAAAGAAAGCGAGAAATCACTTCCCAGGGGGGATGGCCATGCTGCAATCACCTCTCCTCCATTCTCCTCTAGGGATCTTGGGTACTCAGGCACATGCACCCGGTGTGAGTTTAAGCCACTGGGTCCAGGACTCAAACCTTGGTCGACTACATGGGAGTCCAGCGACATAGCCATTACGCCAACTGACAGTCTATATTTTCAAACAGAGTCCCCACGAAGGACTCCCAATCTGAACAGCTGACCTCAAGTGAATCTGAGGGCTCAGAGGAGGTACATGTGCTCACGAGCAGGGAGGAGAGCTTCAGGGGCCAGGGGCCCAGAAATTAGGCAGGGGCAGGTTGGAACATGACCCAGGGGACTGTTTCACAGTCTGGTGCTCTGTAGCTGATTGTCATGTGACCTTCTCTCCCTGGGCCTCTGTTTCCCCAGCTCTACAATGAGGGGTTGGGTTAGCTATTCTGTCCCCAGAGGCTGACATTCTTGGATTCCACTGTCACATGGAAGGCCAGAGAGAGCCAAAGGAACTCTGAGCCTGGGACTAGAAGGGGGTCCTGAGTCCTGAGTTCTCCAACTCCATGTTCCTTGAAGCTGTCTCTACACCGTGCTAAACTCTCAGCATTTAGCATCCGTCCCAGAATAAGGGGCTCTTGCACCTGAGGCTTGGCACCATGGCCTCTTGGTTTTCTCCCCCAGACCCCATAAACATGCTATTGCCATACCAGCCACATCCAGTGAGGTGAAAGGATATATATTTATGGTTCACAAATGTAACCTCTGGACTCGTGTCAGAGGCTAGATGACAAATGGAACTGAGCAAGAAAGGCAATGGCACAGAGACTGCCCCACCTCAGACGCCCCTTGTCACGGTACAGAGGAAGAGAGAGCCCCAAAGACACTTCCTTTTTGATAGCATACATTTCAAAAATATCACGTAATGTCTTTAGCCCATCCCAAACGCAGCCCCGAGGGTATGGTTGCAGACATGTACACACACGCACACCTATGTACACATGCGTGTATAACACATACCCATAGATAACACCCCCCTGGCCCCCTGCGCACTTGCACATGCACGCCCTAGGCACATATGTACAAATACTTAAAACTGGGAAAAGACTTAGAGATTAGGATTCCAAGGTCCTGGGTTTGAGACCAACCCATGCCGAACATCTCCTGGACAGCCACGGGTAAGCCCCTTTCATTTCAGTGCCACATGTGGGACAGACCTCAGTGTCACTTGCCACACAGAGGTGAGTGGGTTCTGAGAGCTGACTAGAGAGCCCGTGGGCTGCATAGACTCACTACCCAATCTGTGCTGGAGACTGGGGCAGCAGCCCGAAGTCTTAGGAAAAGGTGGGACCAGCAGATGTAATGTTACATGGCTGGACTCCCATGTAGTCAACTGTGGTTCAATTCCAGGAACCAGCGGCTTGGAATCACACCAGGCACGAGTGCATGCGTGCCCAAGATCCTGAGAGAAGAACAGAGAAGAAGGGATGGTGGCAAGGCCGTCCCCCCTGGAGGGTGATTTCTCACTTTCTGTCTCTCGCTGTCTCTCCAGCGAGTGCATTGCCCTATAGCAAAACAAAACAAACAAACAAACAAACAAAACAAAACAAAACAAAAAAACCAAACAAAAGCAAAACAAACTCTTAAAAAAAAGAAAAAGAAAAGAAAAAAGTTAAAAGGTTTGGAGCAAGAGGCACAAAAGGCCCACTCTCCTATCCCAGCTCTGCCTTCACAGAACTGGGTGACTCTGGGTCCGTGCCTGCCTCCCTGGGCCTCCCTTTCTCCATCTGTGAAAAGAGCAGGGTGGACGTGCAGACTTCTATCTGACGCCGGCCAGGGCCAGTCTCAGGACGGGGGCCTGCCTCTCTCTGCTGAGGACAGGGTGGTGAAGATGGACTCTCTCAGCCCTGGAGCCACTGGCTCTTTTCCAGAGAAAACCAGGTGGCAGGAATCCTTCCCAGGAAGGTTAGAGACCTGCACAGGCAGCCTTCCAGCGTCTGATTGCCCAGGGGCTCTCGTTGCTCTGGGGGCTCCAGGGCAGGGGGCAAGTGGGACAAGTGCTGAAGGGGGAGTCAGGCACGTGGCTTACAGCCAAACGTCGCGTCTGCCCCCTGTGGCCAACCCCACGGAGGGTTTGGAGAAGGACAAGTTGGGGCGCTTCCCGATTCTCAGGGACACTCGCTGCGCCCACGAGGAGCCTTATGCTTACTTTCTGGGGTCGTCTGTGCTGCGGGAAGGGCGGGGCAGGGTAAAGTCGCAGACGCCACTTGGGACCCGGTTCTGAGCGCCACGGCCAGTGGCCAGTGCCGAGAGCGGTTGGCACAAACTCCTCCCAGTGCTTCACCGCCTCTCTCAGGCGCTCGAGTTATTTCCCGAGCTCAGCTGTTCGCGCCCTTCGTTCCGGGACGCCGGCCTGTCGGGCGGGAAGGCAGGTGGCCCTGTGTGAGCTGGTCCCCGCCCGCCTTAGCAAGCCCTAAGCCCCGTGCCTTACCCAGAACTTCCCAGAGCCGCACAGGGCGTCCATGGGGATGAGGCGCGCGGGCGAGGAAGGCGTTCGCGGTCCGCCCTGCTCAGGCAGAGCCGGCGAGCGGAGCCGCCTCTGTTCTCCGTGCTCCGCCCCCGGCCCGCCTCCCTGTGGCCGACCCGCTGGGCCCTCTGGGTCTGGCTCTGGATCCCGGCAGGTTAGGACAGCGCCTCTACCAAACCGCAGCGCTGGGAGGGTCTTTGGGGCAGAGGTGGGGGGTCATAAACACAGTGACATCCCCTTGGAGTGACCCCTTTGAAATGACCCTCTAGACACTGGGGCTGACAGGCCCGGAGCAGAGTCTGTTTCTCAGGACGATCTTGGGGAGCACAGGTGCTCTTACCCCATTCCTGGGGGCCCAACAAGTCAGGGAGACATGGGGAGGGATTTAGCAATCCTCCCTGGGTAAAAGAAGTCCTTGATAAGATCGGTTCATCTCAGGAGCTCAGCTTCCTCATCTGTAAAATGGGAAGTTTCTGTGCCAGACGATCTGGAAGGCTACCTCTTCCCGTGAGTCGCCAGAGACAACCGGCAGATACCAACACATTGTACACCGGTGTGTGCTTGTGCGTGGGTGTAGCCCCGGAGGGGAGGATGGGGGTACCCCTGCTGGGTTCCTCTTACACTGATGCCTTCTGGGCCAACTGGTGGCGTGGTGGTTAAGGCTCTGGATCGCACATGGCCAACCGTGCAGTTCCAGTCCTGGACCCAGCGGCTGGAGAAACATTCAGGGTGTGTGTGTGCGCATGCATGCCCAAAATGCCCAGAGGAGGGCGAGATGGAGGGGAAGGGATTGTGGTGTGAACATCCCCTGTGGAGCGTGCTTTTTCATCCCCCCACCTCCTGTGTTTGCATGTGCTTCTCTTTGGTGAATTAAGACTGAGACTTCACATTTCCCCTCTGTAAAATGGGTTTGGGGTCAGTGGCCTCCTCCTCTTGCTTGGCCTAGCTTGGCCATGCTGAGGTTCCCTCCATCTCTGGCTCCTCCACTCTTCTGTAACAGGGTCCCCAAAACCTTTCTTGGGGCTGAGAAGGAATTCTCCCTAGATAGCGCTTTCCCTGGCCCTATCTCTGCCCTGCCCTGCCCCTGCCTGCAAAGTCTGTCTAGTTTCACCCTTGCCTGGCTCATGTTCTCAGGAGAAGGTGTTTCCCTGCTTGGCTGCTTGCTCAGTGGCAGGCGTGGGCAGAAGCCAACAAGATAGTGCAGAAATGGCCCGCCACCTTCTGTCCCTTTGGGCTGTCAGGAAGTCACCAGAGAGGGAGTCTCCCCGACTATGGGCTATGGGAACAGAGGTCTGAGCAGGTACAGGATGGAGATGAGAGTGAGCTGGACAAGGCTCTCCCTCTCCAGGCAGTTGATCTGGGGACCTCTACCCTCACTGGGTAAGTCTTCTCAGCTCTTGACCTGCCCCTTGCCCTCCCCTCACCCACTCACCCTCCCCTCCCGGTGCCCCCCACCCCTTACCAAGCCTTCACACCTGTCACAGTATGGGTAGGGTGTATTTGGTTGTGAAGACTCTGTCTTCCCTGACAGTCTGAGAGTCCCCAAGGGCAAGGACTGGCCTAGTGGCCTAGTCACCTCCAGTCCCCCTTCATGCCTCGGGCAGTACCTTTGTATACAGTGTGACCTTACAAGCTCTTGGACGGGGTGCTATCTAAGCTTCCAGCCCCGGTGGTGACCCAGGCTTCTGTGGTTCCAGCTGCTAGAGTTCTTCCTCCAGCCTCCCCCTGACCCCAGTCATGGCTTCGGCCGCACCCTCGGCTGACCTGCCAGGGTCCTCTGGCTCTCTCTTCTCGCCCATTGCTGCTCTAAGGCTCATGGGGTAACAGGCACCAGGTAAGTCAGGAGGGCTGGCTCTGGGCTTGGGGAGGCCTGGGAACTTTCCTTCAGAGCCCTTTGGGAGGTGAGCTCTTCAAGCACACCCCCTTCTTGAGCTGGGGAGCCCAGAATCAGCCTGGGCTCCCATCTGGGATTTTCTAGCCTCAGGATTCTGGCCAGGCCGTCTAATGCTTTGAGGTGTAGTTTGGGGCCAGGACCCTTGGATTCCGGCTTCAGCATTAGGCCTGGAACACCGTCCCCATTGGCTCCAGCCTTCTCGCCTGGCCATCAGAGAGCCCTTCCCATCCATCGGAGAGTACTGGGTGGGAGACTCTGAGGTCCTGGTCAGGGCCCTGGACGGTCCTCACCTTCCCCCCATCTCTCATGAGGTACTGAGGCTTCGCCCTTCCTGGCCACCCAGAGAATGTGGCCCCCTCCCCCACAGCCCTTCAATGATAACCATGGTATTTCTAGGGTATTATTACTGTGGTTCTCACCAGAGCAAGAATTTGGGCCTCCGAGACACCCCACTCCTAGACACCTCTTTGTCTAGGGCCGTAGAGCTTATCCCAGCCCAGGCGGGCCACGCCCACATCTCAGGGATGCTGCGTCCTTGGGCAGGACACAGTTGTCGCACCTGCACCAGCAGCAGGACGACTCACGCCTCCCAGCCCACCTCTGAGGGTGCGTAACACACTCTCCCCTCTCCTCCCTATCCCTTTCTGCACCTTTCTGCACTTATCCTCCAAGATTTGCTCACCCCCCCCCCCCAAGCCTCCTGGGCCCCTCCCCCAATGCTGGGCTAGGGACCCTTCCTCTGCACACCCCCCACCTGTACTGTAATCACCAGTCGTCTTGCTTATCTCCCCTAGAGGACTGGACACCTTGACAACAGAGACCTTTTATTAGTCTCTTTTATTACTGTATCCTCAGCACCCAGCAGAGTGCCTGGCAAAGTCAGCCTGCAAGAAGTGTTTGTTCACTGACTAAACAAACACCTCATTTTCAAAGAAGAGGTAGAAGATAGTGAGATCGTTATGGCATTGGGTACAGCCCCAGCACAGGTTATCGTCCATGCGTCTTTAGAGTTTTCAGAACTGCAACATTTCCTGCTGGAGGGCCCCTGAGACGGGCGATAAAGGCTTTATGGACTGAGCTGCAGCAGAAAGATGGATGGAAACTCTTCTGGCCTTAGTGGCCCATGACCCAGCCTCCTCCCCTGACTGACTCCAGCTCCAGGCAGGACAGAAGGAGTGTGTGCCGTGCCTCCCCCGCCAGTGAGAGTCCCAGGGGAATCCAGCACCAGGGATTTCCTGGCAAGGAGATGGAAAGATAAGATAATTGCAAGGTACAGCTCAGAGCAGGCGTGACAGTGGAGAGAAGAAAGCAGGGCAAGGAGGGACGGGTGGGGAGACCCAGGCACGGGGAGTACTGCAGAGTGGGGGAGTCGGGTTGGAACCAAGGACACAGAGGAGCAGGGTGTGGAATCACAAAGCCGCCCCTCCAACCTGCCTGACTCCTTTTAGTCCCCGTGGGGCTCCTGGGATGCCTGGAACACTGCACACCAGGCTGCAGCTCTCTCTTCTCCTCTCCCAAACAGTGGGGCCTGTTTCCTCCAGACCCCATCCTAGTTGGGGGCCCCATGGCTCCCGGTTCCTGCTCACAACTCTCAGCAAGACTGCCCCTCCGCCCCGGCCCGCGCCTGATCTGATTTGGCATGCGTGTGCGTGTGCTGGCTGCCGTGCCCGGTTCTGGAGTTTTCAAAGCAAGAATTAATTAGCTCCATGGGCCACAGGCGGCAGCTCCCACACCTGGACCGCGGCTCAGACACGCAGACTTTCAAAGTTCTTTGCAGAATTCCCTCCTGGGGATTCTTTGGAGCAGCCGCCTCCGTGACCTGCCTGTGCTACCCAAGCGAATGACAGACCACAACTAAACTTGGTTTAGCGAGTTAATGCCCTCCTTGGTGGCCCTGTCCTGGATGAGCCCTGAGCCCATTGGCCTTAGGAATCACCGGGTCGGTGGGCTCAGTGCTCAGCTGCCCTGGATTCCTGTCCGGGCTTCCCCGTGCACAGACAAGCCCTTAATAGCCTGTTCCTCCTCAGGAGGTTACCCAGCACCTGTCCGTAGAAGGTGTCCATCCATGTTGGCATCCTGGCCCTGGCTTGGACCTCCACAGGAGGGTACCCGGTGGCAGCAGGTGAGAGTGCTCTGTGCTGCCACCTGGTGTCTGGTGCCTTCACTGCACTGCTGTCTCCAGCCCCACAGGTTGGGCAGCTCAGCTGGTGCAGGAGAGGGAAAAGGAGGCCAGGGGTCACGGGGCTGTGATGGGTGGGGACTAGAGGTGAAGGCTGTTTGGAAAGTGGGTGAGGTCAGGGTAGGGCAGGAGTAGAGAACAGGAAGAGAGAAGGGGCTGGGAGGAGGAGAACAGGTGCTATGGGGTTCAAGGTTAGCGTTTTGCCAGGGAAAGGTAGCGGCTGAGAACATGGGGTGACTGCAGAGCCAGCTCTGACCAGCACCTGGAGCAGAGGAACACCCCTTGTGACCGAACCTCTCCCCATTCCCGCTGGTCGGAGGCTGGTATCACACAAGGTGGGTGCCTCTCTAAATTTTGAGTGAGCCAAGATGGGAATGCGTGTGTGTATTTCTATGAACACGAATGTGACTGCTTGGGAGAAGGGCGCTCTAGCAAGTCATTTTGTAAGCAGGATTCTTCCCATCATGCTCCACTCCCTCCTCAACAACAGACTGGGGTAGTGTGGGCTAGAGGTTGGCCAGTTCTGCCATTTCCTGGCCATGTGACCTTGGGCAAGTCACACAACCTCTCTGAACCCACTGCCTCGTGGAGACATGACAGCAAAGGTCTTTCTCGCTAGGGTGTTTTCAGGAGTGAGAGACTGCAGAGGAGCCTCCGATTTGTTTTTAGCACCAGCTCAGCTCGCTCCTCTTTCTAGTCCCCCACCCCCAGACAGACCTTTTCCTGGAGTCTTGGGGGTGGAGGAAGCAGAGGCAGCCAGGCTCGGGGTGGGGGCCTACAGCTATTGACACGATTTTCTGAGCCCCCAGAAGGCTAAGGGCAAAAGCACCAGGGTGGGTAGTCCTACCTCCTGCGGCCCCCATGTCCCTGAAGCCCTTAGCCAGTTCCAACCCTGACCCTGAGGCCTCTCTGCAAGACCTGCCCCTCAGCCTCCTTCAGACTTCTCCATCTCCATCTCCCCCCTCACCCCCGCCCCGTGCATCCTGGAGCAGAATCGAATAACCACCCAGACAAGCATGGTGAGGTTAGCATCATCATTATTATTACTACTGTTAATGAAATTCAGCAGCGGCATCATTTCCACTTCAAAACCCTTTTAATGAGACACACAGTTTCCATCATTGATAAAGATTTTACATTCCTGGGGAGAAACCACAGCTCCCCCCCCCCCCGAAATACCCACTTTGATTCTGCTGTTATTACTTCCGCATCACTGCCCAGATACTCCCTTCCTGGCACTGTCCCCTTCCAAAGAAACCCTCCAGTCCACCGATGGGGTGGGGGAGCCTTCTCCTTTGCAGCAGGATGACCACCACAGGTCTCTAGAGAGCAACCCCAAAGCAGGGTCAATGCACCCCCCCCCCCCAACAAGCTTCCTTGGCTCCTACTGGGAAGAGGAACCCGGGAAGGAGATTCCAGAAAGCACAAACCCTGCTACGTGGTAACGGAAGAAACGGCAATATTACAAGTCCGTGCTGTCCAGAGGCAGGAGTGTGATGTGGGTCCTGGGGGATGGGGCCGGCATGGAGGGGAGTGAGGAGCTTACTGGCTTCACCTTGACTCAAAATCCTCCAATCACTAGGACAAAAAAAAAAAAGGATCCCAGAGCCCCTCCCCAAATCTCCCACCCTCGTTGAGGAATCGACTATAGCTACAGAATTCTACAAAAATATAAAAGCTTAATCTGCAGATCCAGGTGACAAGACTCTAGGAATTTCATACAGCTTTGCTTTAAAAGAAAAAAAAAAAAAAAAAAAGGCAGCTCCCATAAGCACGCCCTCTCCCCACTCAAGGAGACCAGAGGAGAGTTCGCCATTATTGTATACCCTAAGAGGACAGGACCAGGTATTTGGCCAAGGAGTGGTGTCCTTTCTGCCTAAAAGAGCGGTTAGGAAAGCTCTCGCCAGCTTAGAAAACACAGGGCCGGACAATACCTCCAGACCCACCGGCCCAGCAGCTTGGTCCCTCCAGCTCCCAGCTGCCAGGTCCAGACGGGGCTGCGAGTGAGGGCTGCGGTTCAGAATGCAATCCAATCCTGGGAGTGGAAGGCCCAGGGGCTGGAGTAAGCGGGAGAGTGTTCAAGGCAGTGGCATTGGGGTAGGTGCTTGGGGTGGCTGGCGGGTCACAGGCTGGCTGAGCTGTGGTCGCTGCCTCTTGGCACCAGGGTTTCAGACAAGACAGTATTGCCGGGGGTAGCACCTGAAAGGCGGCTCTGGGCCATGCAGTTCTCCCCTCCTGCCTGGCTGGACCTCCTCCCTCTTCTGCGGGCTCCCACTGGGCAGGCGGCAGCAGACCGTGTAAACACCTAGATGGTGCTCATTCATCACCCTCCAGGAGGCCTGTCTCCACTCACAGCCTGGTCCCAGGCCTACCTGCTCCCCCAGGAGGTCACCTCTAGACCTTGAGCCCTGGCCCCCTGCTCCCGGGGAGGGAACAGAAGGAAGAGCCCACTTCGTTTACATAGCTTCATTCTATTGCTTGTACTGCCAAGGCCTGCAGTGCCAGTTAGATGGAGCCCCCCAGGTGGGAGGTCAAAGCCCGGACAGCCCCCACCCACCCCTGCAAATCAGGAAGGAAAACCCAGAAGCTTGACCCCCTCCCCACCAACCCCACAGCTCCAGATCTGCAGCAGCTCAGGCAGCCTCCCCCAGCCTCAGTCGGCCCCATTAACCAAAACAGCTTCATTATGCCAATTTCCAGCTTTCAATGTGTGGCTGATAGCTGTCAGCAGAAATAAGAGTTAATCTGGAATTACTCACATTCACTGAGCCGCCTAGCCAAGAGGGAGTGATAAAGCTTTGATAGAAGCAGGGGAGACCCTGCTTCTCCAGACGTCCACAAACAGAGGGGCTTTTCCCCTCCTCCCCAGCCCCCCGGGAGGGGAGGCTAGAGCTAGAAGGCATTTGGGTTCTCTCTGACACACACGCATGGACACACACACCCTGTTATACACAAACACACCAATAGAGACATACTTGCATACATACACACACTTATACACACGAACACCCTCCCACTCACTTTTACACACACACATGTACATACACACACCCTGTTATACACAAACACACCAGCAGAGACATACTTGCATACACACACACATACACACGAACACCCTCCCACTCACTCTTTCACACACACATGTACACACACACACTGTTATACACAAACACACCAAGAGACATACTTGCATACATACACACTTATACACATGAACACCTCCCATTCATTCATACACACACGTGCGCACATGCACACACACACACACACACACACACACACCCTGAACCTTCCTAACTGGACATGCCTAACTCTCCACCCCCCTTGCTTTTACTCTGGACCGTGATTAACTTTTTATTTAGGAAAATTACTTTATTATATAGATATATAGATATGTATGTATGTATATATAAAAAGGTTCCATTTCATTTGTAAAATCTCAATTTTTTCTTTTTTTTTTTCTCTTTTTTTTTTCCCTACAGAAAATGATGACGAGGTTAAAGGAGAAAATAAGTTACATTACAGTTTCCAAAACGGTTCTCACCCTCCGCCGAAGACGGGCCCCCGTCGGGGCTGTAATGCACTCGCGGTCCAGCTTGTGCTTTGCAAGAAGAGGGAAAAGAACTAGACGGGTTATTTTAGGTTAAAATAGCCAAGAGATAGACGCCTTCGCCTCAAAAATATTCTGAGACACATAAAAGTAGGAGGAAACAAGTCTCTTCAGCCACAAAATGTCGTACATCCCGCATATACTAGATTCAATTAATTTAATAAAATAGAATATACATAGAGATTCTGCACAAACGTATTGCTTTCTCCCAACAGCGTCTGGTGTTGGGAACCTCAGCTGCACAGGGCGCTCTCCTGCCTGGAGCCAGAGTCTCCGCAGCCGGGCAGCTGCCGCCTGTCACTCTTTGCAAGCTCTGCTCGCAGGGACCCGGAGCCACTGAGGCAGGGAGGAGCGCCTCCTCGGTGTCTCTATGGAGCTTTTCTCAGGACATAGCCCAGGAGGAGGAGCTAGGATTTGGCACCCAGTGGAGAAAGGTGAGAGGAAGAGTGGGGCGGGACTCAGGGGTCCAGGTCTGCTGGGTCAGAGGCTAACCCGGAGAGACTCAGCACATCTTTCTTTGGGGGGGATGAGGCAGCCATGCTGTCAGGGGGCCCGGAGGCAGAGGGATCCTTGGAGTCGCTGGATGGAGCCCTCCTCCGGAGGCAGACACCAGGGCTGGGTGGGGGTCGAGGGCCCTGGCTCTCGGGGGGGTCTATGGAGATACTGGGTGGGCTGAGTTTTTTCTTGGGCCGGCCTCCAGGCCCCCCAAGAGGCTGGCCCCCGAGGCTAGAGGGGCCTGGGCTCAGGCGGGGCTTGGAGCCGCTGTCCAGGCAGCTGACGGCGATGGAGTGTCTCCTCTGCTCGTCTAGCCAGGACGCAGGCCGGCGCCGGCAGCCCTGGGCCTCCACGCTGTAGCACTTCTTCAGGTCCCGTGGGGATGAGGGTGGCTCCTGGCTGCCAGTGGGCAGGAGGTCTCCTGACATCCAGCTCAGCTCTGTGTCCAACTCTAGACTGCTTCTAGCCTCCGGAGGGCTCTTGGTCTGGTTGGGCTCTGGGCCTGGGCAAGGGGCTGGTGGGGGCATGTGCTTGGCGATCTTGCTCTGGCTGCGGTAACACTGCTGCATCTGGATGCTCGACTGGCCCCAGAAGGAAGAGGCCCGGGCCAGAGGCGGGGTGGGCCCCCTCACTTCTGACAGCAGGTCCTCTCGGCTGCCCAGGCCCTGCACGTCCAAGGAATCAGTCCTTATTGCTGCCTGCGGGGAGTTGGGGGAGAGCTCAGCCAGGGCCTTCCTCTCCGACACAGATTGTCCCTCCTGCCAAGCTGATCACTAACCCCGCCTCTAGGCAGCTGCAGGAGCACCTTAGCAAGTGCCAGGAGCTGCTTTTATCGCGAGACGGAGGCCGTGCACAGCCAGACCTCTGTGGTCCGCTGTGGTCCACGATGTCTCTGCCCACACCCTGTTCTCCCCCAAGCCTGCGGGAATAGTTCTCTGCAGCCCTGGCCTCTGAGAGGTGGGGAAGCCCTCTTTTTGGCTCCTGCATGCCTCCCACTCTTTGCACAGACTACCCCTTTGGCCTTGAATACCCTTTCCAACTGGTAAGCACCCCTCAACTTTACAGACTCAACTTTTGTGTGATCGTGTCTGACTGTTGCTGCCCTCGGGTAAAGGCGACCCCTCCTTCTTTGCCCCTGCTGTACCACACCTAAGCAGGGAGCAGCCGTGACCTGTCGCTGAAGTGACCTGATGTATATATCTTGACTTAGACCGTGAGCTCCCCAGGGTGCACCGTGGCTGCCCTGAGACTGTCTGCAGAATGGATGAAGACTGGCCTGCCCCCCACATGTAGGGGGCTGAGCAGCTCATGGTCCCACGGTCGTGTACTGGGCACATGGGGCTCAGACTGTGGCCCTGTCAAGCCTCACTTGGCTACATTAGCCTCTGCTCTGTGCCCTTGGAATGCGGGCTCCAGGCCTGGCCCAAAGTGAAGACGCTGAAAACCTGCTGTGCGCCCCTTGGTTTGGTCCGCAAAGTGGTGAAGAGCAGGGAGGCAGCTCTGGGAGTCGGGGAGTCCAGAGCCCTGGATCCCACCTCCCACCCCATGTATATGGCCTTGACAAGCCCCCACCACAGGCCTCCAGGCCATCTCAGTGAAACGAGGGTTGGGGGCAAAGTCCCAGAGGACCCAGACCACTTCTGCTGTGCCCAGGACAGAGTCCCTGGTGCTGAGACCTGGGTCCGGTACACAGTAAATATTTGCTGGAAGAAAGTATGGACCCCGGTCATCATCAAATCACCACCAGCCTGGAACAGCCTGCCCACCTCTCCAGACCTGCTCACCTGGCGCCTGAGAGGCCTCTGAGCCAAAGGAGAGCGGCCTGGTGGGGGCAGTTTGGGGATAGTGCCCCAAGTGGGGGCGCCGTGGGGCTGGAGCAGATGGGGTGCATCTTTGGGAAGCTGCAGAATGTAGCTGGTGTCTGCTGGCTGGGAGTGAACGGACAAGATGGAGCCTAGTGTGGGAGGAGAACAGGAGAGGGGTGAAGAGGAGAGAGGAGAGAGGAGAGACCTGAGCCCCTCCCCTTCCCTCTCCCTCCCCCATTAGGGCCTCTCACCAGCCCGGATTGAAAGCCACTCCCCTCAGGCTGGGGACTTCCCAGAAGGAGAGACCTTCCCCTCGCCCCAGGTCAGACTGGCTTAACCAGGATGGGGTCTCCCTGGTTGAGCCAAGCAGCCTGCCCCAGCCCTGGTACCTGACTGAGCTTTGGGGAGCCCCCAGCCCCTGCATCCCAGGGGCCCCTCAGTGGCGCTCCCATCCCGGCACATGTAGCTGTCGTTGGGCAGAGAGTGCGTTCGGCTGACCCCGGACTTCCGCACAGTCAGCAGGTCTGGTCCCAACGACAGGGGCACCTCCTCAGGGTGGGGTTCCATCTGCAAAAGGAACAGGGTGGGAGGTGGAGGAAGGGGGCGTCTGGGTTTGGTAACTAAGGCAGAACTAGAGGACAGAAACTGGGACCCCCCCCCACCCCTCCCCAGGACATGGTGGTGATGGGCATGAGCGGTGGGGAGAAGAGGAGACACAGGGTGAGCCTCCCACCACAGTGAGGCCAGGCGGCCGAAGGCCATGCCCCCAGCTACGCACACTGTCCCCTCCCTCTTGGTGGGGTGGTAGAGGGGTGCGGAAGGATCAAGAGGAGGGAGAGCAGCCCCCAGCCCAGGGTCCCCCCCCACCCCCATCTAAAGACCCCATTTACAGGCCCTGAAGGAGGCCTGGTTCACAGGGACGGGCTCGGGACCCTGAACTGAGCAGAGGAGGACAGAAATCTAACGGCAACACCCCATCCGGTGGTGCTGGTGCTGTGGGGACTGTGGGGAGGGGCAAGGACCCTTCCAGTGAGCGGTGGGGGGGGGGGGGGCGGAGTGGGGGGGGGGGGGGGCAGCCAGGCGGAGCCTGTTAATCCAGTTCTTATAGTAGCCCAATACCCAGCACTGGGCCAAGTGCATGTGGGCTGAACACAGCTCCCCTCTCCCACTGGGACGCTGGACGCTGGCTGGTGGGGCCAGTGCAGGCCGGAGACTTTGAGTCACCCCTTCTCTTAGTGGACACCAAGAGTGGGAGTGGGATTTCTGCATCTGTCTCAAGGACAGGTGGGGATCAGCCTTGGACCCTGGCTGGAGAGAGCCAAGGTTTGCTCCCGGGAGTTTTCTCCATGCCCCTGTGCCCCTGGTCCTAGTTCTCAGGAAGGATGTAGTGCCCAGCCCCGTGTGGGTCCTAGCAGGCCTGAGGAGGGCGGTGCTGGAGGACAGGCTGCCTTTGCTTCCCCTCTCAGCCCTGGGCTCCACTGCTACCAGCTCCCCAGGCACCTGGGGACCCACGCCCTGCCCCAGCTTGTGGTCAAGGTCCTGCCCCAGCTGGGCCCTGCTGGACAACAGGAGGGGACAGGAGGAGGGGGCTGCTCACGGTCAGCAAGGGACACGGGAGTTGGAAAGGGTAGAGAAGTCGTCAAAACACAAAGGAAACCACCCCCACCACCGAGTTTGGCAAGGACACAGGGACACACGGGGACAGTGACAGGAGACAGCAACGGCTCCCAGGTGAAGAAGGCATGGTGGTGGCAGCCAAGACGTGGCTTCACCCACTACATGGTGGTGACGTCTATGTGGGGGGCAGGTGGGAAGGCGGGGTGCAGGGAGGGGGAGGGCTGGCTTGCACAGGGCTCCAAATACAGAGGCTGACACCCATGCCACCTCTGTCTTGGGCTGTGTCACTTCTTTCACAACTGCTCCTGCGCCCTTCTGGGCAAGGCCCCAATTTAATCTTATCTCATTTCTTTGTCCCCAGTGGGGGACCTGAACGATTTTTATGACAGCAAAGCCTGCTTGGAGAGGCCTCTGGGTAGGTGGGGCCTGGTGGCAGAATGAGAGGTGTGTCCAGGGCCCGCCGTGGCCAATCTGGAGCCCTGCAGCCAGGCCAGCCCTGGGGTGGCCGGGGACGCAGCGAGGGGCCGTGTGTATGTACATTGCTCTCCAGGGCACTAAGTAAGAGTGTGTGAGTGTCATCAGGCAAAGAGTCATCCGTCAGAGCTAGAGAGCAGGACGGTTCAGACACAATCTCTGACGTCAGAGACAGAGCCTCCATCTCAGCTAGAGGGATCTAGACAGGGAGAGAGATGATCAGGCATGAGAAAGCAGGACATCACACACGCGCGTGTGCACGCGCGTGCACACACCCTCTCTCGGCTCCCACATTCCCCTTTCACAAAGCATGGGGGAAAAAAGGCATCCCTCTCTCTCCCCACCCCTTCCCAGATACATGGACGGTGCCCCCCCCCCCCCTCAACCCCCTGCTCGGATCAGAGAGGCTGCAGCAGGCACCAAAGAGCCAGAGCACACACCACAAAGCGAGGAGACACAGAAACACATTCTAAAGATACCCCAGGAACCTGAACAGCCCCCTCCCACACTACCATCGCCCAGGGAGGGAGCGGGGAGGAGGGAGGGCTTCCGATGCTCAGAAAGATGATACCAAAAAGAAACAGAGAAAGAAAGGAAGGGCCAGCAAAGCACTGTCTCTCCTCTGGCACAGACAGAGCGGCATGGGGGTGCGCTGGGGACAATGCCACCAATCTGACGGCTGTTTTCTGCCTATTCTCTCTGCTTCCAAAAGCCTGGCAGGACTTGGCCTGCCCCCAGATTCTGGCTTCTCCCCTGGAGGCTCCCCTCCTCCTCCGCCTGCCTGCAGCTGCCCCGCCCTCGCCAAGGAGGGCTCTGGAGGCGCTCTCCTCCCTGCAGGCCTCAAGTGAGCACACTCAGGTGGCCATCACCCCATCTGGCTGGCTCCCCTGGGGTCAGCAGGGGACTCTGTGCCTGCAGGATGCTGGGGGAGAGAGGGCCATCCCTCCTGGAAGAGCAGGCTGCCCTGATCACCTCCCATCACCTCCTCTTCTCTCCCACCCCCGTTCCCCACGAGCCTCTTTCACCACGGGGAGGCCCCGCTTTCCCACTGATCATTCTAGGTCATTGCCGGGTCTGAGACTGAATCTCGACAAAAGGCACACACGTCCCTCCCCACGTGAGGATCACTGTGTCTCCTCGGTAGAGGCTAGGTTTCCTGGGGACTGACTGCCGGCCTCCCCGCCTAGGTTTTTCTGACTCCAGCAGACACCTGCCTCCACTCCAGGTCTGCAGCCCTGGCCTAGGGGAAGGGATGGTGGGGCTCTCTGCCGAGTGAGCGGGGTTCAAGGAGAGGAGACAAGGGCAGAGGAGCCCAGGAAGCAGAAGATCCAGCTCTACATGGGCCTGGGGCAGGAAAACATGTGGTGCTATGGGAAGGGGCCAGGCTTGGGAGGAAGCTGTCTTAGTTCACACAAGGCCCCAGAATCTGCTCCCCAGAGGCCCTTCTCCCCCAATCTGGCACTTGGTGCCCTGCACCTCCTAAGGTCCCACTGCCAACCCCTCTGCTGGCCCTCCCTTCCAGAGTGGTTCTTACAAATCCCCTTCCCAAGCCTTCTCCGTCCATTCTTCTGCATCAGAGGGGCTACCTCACCCTTGCCCTCCACCCCTGCTCTGCAGGTTCAACTCAGCTTAGAAGGGAATCTGCCTGCTTCCTGCTAGGCCCCAGCCTCAGCTGAGGCCCCGAGGCTGCTCTTTCTCCAGGCAACACCCCCAGCTTCCCCAGCAGCACGGCACAGCATGGCACAGCCCGGCGCGGTGAGGGGAGGGGGCACGGCACGGGGCACAGTAACCTGTGGGTTGGAGTCGCCCGGGCTGAGGGCAGAAAGGAAGGCAGAGGGCGGACCCCATGGGCCCGTCAGCTCGTCCATCAGCTTCAGCTCCCCCTCCAGGGAGCCCTGGATCAGCAGGGAGATGGTGTCAAACAGCTGTCTGTCCTGGGAAGGACCAGCCCATAAGGCGATCGAAGAGTGAAGGGAGCGGGGGTCAGAGGGGCAGTGATGGGACAGGTCATGGCAGGGGATTGACGAGAGACACAGAAGGAGGAAGGGGACATGAGACTCACACAACACACACGTGTATGCACATGTGCACATGTGCACACACACACATACACACACACACACACACACACAGGCGGCAACAGAGACAGAGAAGGGGGAGCAGAGGGAGAGTGTGGGAGGAGGATGAGCGGAGCCCACAGGGAGAGAGGCAGAGGGAGAGAGAGGATGAGTGAAAAGGGTGGAGAGATGGAAGGGAATCCGGCAGGTTAAAGGGTGGGCAGGAAAGAGGTTTGGCAATTGGGCAAGGGTAAGAAACAAACAGGAAGGAAACAGAAAACTTAGCCTTGAACCCAAGAGCCAGGAGGGGCAGCCAGAGCAGGCCGCAGAGCCGGGGATAGAGTGGCCAGGGCAGAGGGTGGCGCTGTGGAGTGCGTGTGGGCGGCCACCTCTGGGAGAGCCGTGACTGCTCTCAGCATCTGGGTAAGGGCCAGAAGCACCTGGGAGGAGCTGCTTGTGGGGACCTGGCACTCCACCCGCTGAGCTGCCGGCCACCCACCCTCCCGGCCTCCCCTGCTCCATGCCCGCTCATGGCAGGGGTGCATGTGTCCTTACCGTGGGATGCTCCAGGGAGAAGCGAGAGGCTGCTCTGGTGTGGGCTGTGGTGCTGTGCGGGGCCCCAGGCTTGGGGCTGTCGGGGCTGTCGGGGCCCTCGACCCCAGGCCAGAGGAAGGGGCTGCCCAGCGGTGAGTGGGGCTGCGGGCTCAGGGTCTTCATCTCCAGCTCCAGCTCGGCCTCCAGCTCGGCCTCCTCCTTGGCCTCTTTGTTGCTCTCCTCCAGGTGCTTCATCAACACGGCGATCACCACGTTGACCAGCACGAACTGGGCCGTGAGCACGAAGGACACGAAGTAGATGGGCGAGATGACCGTGTTGTAGCAGGTGGACTCCTGGTCACAGTCCCGGAGGGTGTCCTAGAGCAGGTGGGAGAGAGGGGTGAGGCTGGGGCCACAGAGCTACCATGGAGAGGCGGCTCATGGGTGTCACAGAGCATGGACGAGAAGGAAGGGGAGAGGAGGGCGTTATGGTGACCCGTGTGCAGAAGTGCATTGGATGAGGCGTGGGAACTGAGTCAGAGCATGCCCTGGGAGAGGGAGTTCCAGAGCATTCTGACACGGGGGAGAGAAAGTCGCATGCTTTTTTTCAAGGCCAATTCATCTTCTCAAGAAGTTTTGGCTCAGGACTAGCAGTTAGTGTAATGGCTATGTTGCTGGACTCCCACGTAGTCAACTGCGGTTCGCGTCCCAAACCCGGTGGCTTAAAACTCACGCTGGGCGCATGTGCGTGCGTGCCCAAGATCCCGAGAGGAGAATGGAGGAGAAGGGATTGCGGCGTGGCCATCCCCCCTGGGGGGTGATTTCTCGCTTTCTGTCTCTCTGTCTCTCTCTGTCTGGTGAGCGCATGCGCCCTATAGCAAAAACCTCTCCAAAAAAAAAAAAAATCATTAAAAAAAAAGAAATTTTGGCTCAAGAAGTCGGGCTGCCTCTCCGTTCCCTGACCAGCCCCGGCCAGGACCCTGCTGCGGTGGGCTCTCACCTTCATGATACCATTCCAGTTGTCACCTGTGGAGACTCGGAAGAGGGTCAGGAAGGCCATGCCAAAGTTCCGAAAGGTGGCATGCCGGCCCAGGCCCTCGCAGGGGTGTGTCTCGTCACACTCTGGGGAGATGGAAAGTACAGGGAGACCCCCGTTAGCCCAGGAGCCCCTCGATCTCCAGCCCTGGCTCCTCTACCCTCCCCACCTCAACTCACCCAGGTCTCCAAAGAGCTCCACGCCCAGAGCTGCAAAGATGAAAAACAATAACATGAAGAGGAGTCCCAGGTTCCCCACCTGGAAAAGAGGAAAAGCAATGGAAAAGGTGCCGCTGGATCTCCCGGCCAGAGACCCTGAGCCCCCTGCCCTGTGGAGGGCACCTCCCCTTCCCCAAGAGGACCCCGCTCCCCCACCCCCACCTGCCAGCTACCTGGGGCAGGGCCTGCATCACCGTGTCCAGCAGCGCCCGCATGCCCACAGCCATCTTCAGCAGCTTCAGCACTGCAGAACAGGACAGGTCATGAGCCGGCCCTGCCGGGTCCCGGCCAGACAGCTGGCAGAGCCAGAGCCAGCACGGGGCTGGTGGGCGGCTGCACCCCGACTCTCGGCCCAGCCCCAGGCCTTCCCTTTTGGCAGATGCTGAGAGAATGACCCTGGGGAACCCACAGCTGCCCGGGCCCTGGCCAGCCATGAAGTGACCCGTACCCCCCCTCCTGGGCTGGTCACTCAGGGAGGCCGCAGGACACCCACCTCGGGCGATGCGCAGCACCCTCATGATGCGGATGATGGTGGGGTTGATGGGCAGCGAGGCATTGACCTCGATCTCCTCCAGCGTGATGCCCATGATGGACAGCAGCACAATAGCCAGGTCCAGCTGGTTCCACCTACAAAGCCCGAGACAGGGCTCCCTGAGTGGTGGAGGGGGCCATGGGGGAGGGGACAGTTGTGGCACAGAGAGACAGGGCTGGACAGGAGAGCAGAGGCCAGCTGGCCCAGCTTCCCCATTCTGATGAGAAGAGCATGGCTTATCTGGGCCAGGACTTTAACTGGAGGGCTTCTGCTTCTCATTTTTATTCATTTGTTGTTTTATTGAGCACTTACATGGTATTTAGTATGTGCCAAGCACTGTTTTTCTCTTTCTTTTTTAAAGAATTATTTATTTAATTTGGTTATCATCATTATTATTTTAATTTGACCAGAGAGAGGAAAGTAAGAAAGCAAGCCACCAGGTCCAGGATTTGAACCACAGTCGACCATGTGGGAGTCGAGTGCCTTAACCACCATGCCACCTGCTGTTCCTGCCATGCGCTGTTTTAAGGTCTTTACAAATAGGAACTCGGAATCTCGTAGCTCTGTGATGTGGATGCTATTATTATCTCCCATTTTCCAGGTGAGGAAACTGAGGCACAAAGAGATGAAGTAACTTACCCAAGGCCACCTACTAAGTGGTAGAACCATGATTCAAATCTGGTCCAGGCAGTCCGCCTCCAGGCTCTGTGCACATGGATTTCTAGCTGCCAACAGCCCTCAGCCCTGTCCTGTCAAGTTCCCTCCCATCTCTCTCCCAGGCCTTGGGTGTTCCCCTTACCCATCAGCCCCAGGGTGGAGGCTAGGACTCGGATTCAGAAAGGTTTTCAGGCCCTAGATCCTCTTGGGTGTTTTATCAGGAGACACACCCTTAGCCCCCAAATCCCTCAAACTCCTAGACCCCTCTCCTCTGTTACCTGTCCTGGAAGAACCGACGGAAGCCAAAGGCCACAAGTTTGAAAACAGATTCCAAGACGAAGATGACAGTGAAGATGTAGTTGCAGATCTTCAGAGCTTCATCCAGGATCTGGCAGGGATGGGGCAAGAAGCAGGTCTTCTAGGGCCAGGGCTAAGCCTGCCAAGGTCTGGATGACAGGGTGAGCCTACGGGGACCTAAGTTCCCTGTTCCTGCCATGAGGGGGACCTTGGCCAGCACCCCAGGATACAGCAGGGTTCTCATCACACAAACGACTCAAACCTGGTGCTGAATGGTTTTCACCCTTGCGAGGTGGGGAGGAGTCCGCATGAGAATGTGCTGGAAGGTCCAGCAGGCCAAGACTGGAAGGGGCCTGTGTGTTATCAGCTCAACATCTCCACGGAACAGGTGGGGAAACAGAGGGCTCGGGCAGCCGAGGGAGGCTGGCTGCAGGAGCGGCAAGACCACAAATGAGCTATGGAGCTGGACATTCACCAGAATCTCAGCTCCAGAAGAGCAGGTCCCAGTCTGCCTTCTCTTCCCTGCAGGCTCTAGAGCTCAGCATGGAGTAGACGCTCAATAAACACTCGCTTGGTGAAGAAACTAGGTCCTGTATTTCCTACTGGGTGACCTTAGAAAGGCCTTTCTGAGCCTCAGTGTCCTTATCTATAAAACGAAGGTGACGTCCATTTCTCAGGTTCTATAAGAGGGTCCAGGTAGGATACCCAGTGCTTGCCTAGCACAGAGGTGCCCTAGCTCAGGCTGGGGTGGGGCCCAGGGGGCTGACCCCTGGCTCCTACCTGGGGCTGCTGGTAGTGCTCCATGGCCATGGTGACCACGTTCAGCCCGATGACACCTGTGATGAAGAGATCCAGGTAGTGGCTGGTGCACAAGTGGTGGACGAGGAGCCGGAAGCGGGAATAATCCGAGTAGTAGGGTTTGCACTGGGCTTCTGGTGGGGCAGGGAGGACAGGGGAGCGAGCATCAGGCCACTGCCCCCTGTACCCCCTCCACCCACAGTCCCCCACAGTTGCCAGCCTCTAATGCCAGAGCTGAAACATTCCAGTGTCACCAGCATCCCCACCCTCCCCTCCCCACACTGCCCTCGGGCTGGGGGAAGCTCTCTCGGCAAGTCCCCTCCAAGCATCTGATCTACGGGCTGCAGGTGGGGGAGGATGGGCCAGGACATGCAGAGCTCCCCACCTACATTAGACACTGGGTGAGCCCCCTCGCCAAGGCAGCGTCCAGAATCCCCCCAGCCCCCGCAATGCCCTCGACTCGGTGTTCCACAGCATGGCCAGATCAATAAGATGAAAAGCCACCGGTCTTATCGGGCTCAGAGGAAGCTCTATCAACAGAGAGGCAAAGGCTCTTGCTCCTTCACCAAGCTCAGCCCCTCGAGGGGAGCAGAGGAGATTACGCAGAGCTGGGATTTGTAGATAAAACCGGAGATTGGAAATTGGACATCTTCCTGGCTGGCTGCACTGACCCACCCATGGGGCCTTCAGGAGGCAGGGCCTGGGCCTCCTGGACCCTCTTGTGGGGGAGGGCAGAGGGGAGGCCGCAGGGCTCTGCTCCTTCCCAGACTCAAGCTGGGGATCTCCCCGGCAAACTCACCCAGTTTCTAATGAGGCAATGCCCAGCCTGCTTCTGGGGGTTTGGGCAGCGTTAGATTGCAGGCTGGGCTGGAAGCACTGTCTGAGATCTGTCGGAGGCATAATATTTCTCTTGTAATTAGTGAACCACTTAGTTATAAAAATCATGGTGCCAGAAGGCTGGCCTACAAAGCAGGCAGAATAAGTCTGGGGGCAGGAGATTGCAGGGGGGCCCTTCCAGGTGCCAAGGAAGGGCCAGGCCAAGTTGGGGACGTATGTTATCTGGAGGGGGTCGACAGATTGGTCTCCCAGGAAGCCACGAAGAAGGAAGAGGCTCCTCGCAGGGAGGCTTCGGGCAGCCTCAGGTCCCAGACAGCCCTTCCTCATCTCAGGAGGTCTAGGGCGGAAGCCAGCCAGCAAAGGCTGCAGCCTCTGAGCCCTGCGCCAGGCGGTGGCTGGCTCAGGGGCGGCAGGAAGCTTTGGGCCCAGGCCCAGCCAGCTCAGATTTAACTGTCTTTTCCCATGCAGAGGCCCATTTAACAGAGAGGTTAACTGAGGCAGGGAGTGGCCTAGCGGGGAAGACCCCCAGCCAAAGGCCGAAGGAAGAAGAGTGCCCAGAAGCCGCATGGTCAGCTTAGTGGGCTGCCATTCTCTAGGCCAGCCCGGCTGCTCTCCAGCACTGGCCTTGAGGTGTGGATAACCAAGGGGCTGAGTCCGCAGGGATCGATCCGGTGCACCTCAGAAGTGCATGAAGCCATCTTTTTGTGTTCAGACAAGGGCCAGCCAACTGTGGCTTTTAGTTCAGGCACCCTCCTGACCCCCAGGAGTGTGGGAGTGCAGAGGCCTGGGGCAGGAGACAAGAGGCCACGGGTTATCCACAGGGCCACGTGGAGAGTGGACAGGCGAGCAGGGCCTCTTCCTTCCTTCCGTCAGTACCACAAGAACCAGGGGCGCTAGCCGCCCAGTTGCCTTAGCAGCCGGAACTCTTTCTCTGCATTAATCTCCATAAATGCCGAGAGCACCCGATCCCATTATGCTAAAATATGAATGGAGAATTAACTAAAATGTTTGAATACAATTAGGTTAGAAAAAGCGGCTCCTTATTAGCCCCATTATTAGCTGAGACAATGTAGAGGAGAGGCTGGAAGGGAGAGTCCCCCCACCCCAGTCACCCTAGCCAGATGGGAGGCAGCCCCAGGCTAAATGTAGCTGCTGCTCCACCCACTCTGCCTTCCGGCCTTGCTCTACCAGTCTGAGGGGTGGGTGGGCTTGGATTCAGCCAGGGACCCTCCTCCAAGCTCCCGGAGGGAAGGTGGGGGCAGGATGACTGAGGCAGGGCAGCTGCTTGGAGCGACAGATCCCAGGCCCCTGGCATAGATACAAATACCCTTCCACCCCAGCCCCTACACAGACCAGCGGCTGCCGAGGCTGCCAGAAGCCCCCCCACGAGCACACAGGTCCTGAGTACCAGAGAACAGGGCAATCTGACCAGCGCCGCCCTGGGCGAGCCCTTTGCTTTACAGAGGGAGAGAAGGAGACCCAGCACAGGGAGCTGCTCGGCACAGAGGCACCACCGAGCTGGATTACGACTTCCGGCCCAAGTCCCTCACCAGCTGCCAGGTGGGTTCGACGCAAGGCCTGAGGCTTTGCCCCAGAGGATGTCCCCCAACCGTCCGCCCAAAGGCCCTGACTGTTGGGCTCTGCCATTTGCTGCTCCCTGGATCTCGGCTCTACGGGCAAGCCCCTAGATCTGGAGCAGCAATAGCAACGCCCCCGGGAGGAGCCTGGACGGTCTGCTGCTCTGAGAGCTCCCACCATACCCTAGGAGGTGCCCTGATCCTTGGTCGCTGGTATGTTGGCGGCTGTTGCCCCATCTCCCTGCCTCCCTCCAATGTGAGCTGCCCCAGGCAGAGCAAATACCAGAGTCAGACAGTCGGGAGGAGGGCACCCCTAGGATGCCCAGGCGCCTAGTTGGGGCAGGGGTGAAGGAGGAGTGCAGGAGGGAGCTGTGAGGCTGGGGGTGAGAGCAGCAGGCACAGTCAGTTAGTAGGGCTCACCAGGAGCCCAAGGCATAGCCAGGGCAGGTTTGCAGAGGACTGTGGCAGGGAGTTGATGGAAGGCAAGGGTCACTTCCAGGAACCCAGGCCCCCACGGCAGGGACCACACCTTCAGCCACCACAGCCAGGTTTGGTTGCGGGGTCCCAGCCCAGTGGAAGGAAGGAGGGTGAGTGCAGGAGGTGCCGTAAGTGGCCGAAGAGAGCAGAGTTGGTGCTGGAGGCCAAGCGGTCACTTGGGGCTGGCCTGATCACTCAGCATCCCTGTCCCACCTCCACCCGGGAAGCTTGGCTGGACCCAGGTGTCCGGTCAGCCTCTGATAAGCAAAGGCTTCCCTTCTGCATCTACGTGGGATCTGACTGCCCCCTCCTGCTGGGAACAGCACCAGGTGGCGGTGTGGTGCATGTATTTAGTCCCAGCAGCCTCAGACTGGGGGCTGACTCCCCCGTCACCCTGGTGGGTAGACCAATGAGTGCCAGCGCCAGCAGCACCTGGGAGTTCATTGGAAATGCTGAGTCTCGGATCCCACCCCAGATCACTCTAGGAGAGCTTCCGGGGTGGGTCCAGGAATCCGTGTTCCCTATGCTCACTAGGTGATGCTTATGCAAGTCCAGTGTGAGAAGCTGTGGTACAGAGCTGCAGAACTCCAGGTCCTGGGAGGAGGGATATGGGGCCCAGGGCCGCTAAGTCGTCACACATACCCAGGGAAGAGCATCAGTGTGCAAGCTCGCATGTGCCACCAGGAGCACGGCAGAATGGCCCCGGAACGGGTACTGCACGAGAGGCACCACTTGGCACTGGGTGGGTGTGTCATGTGTCGGGGGCCATCGGAGTCTGCGTGTATCAATCGGTGGGACAACCCCGTTGGTGGAGAAGCCTGGTGGGCCAGCCTGCGCTGGGTGGTGTTTTGGGGTGAATGGGAATATGTGCACAAGTAGGTCTACAGACCAGGGGGACCCAGAATGGAAAAACTAAAGGCCACCTCCTCCCATCCTCCCCTCCTCCCCAAACACTTCAGAAATGTTCAAAGTAGCCTGATGTAGACATGGGGATCCCAGCAAACCAACCGGAAGCTCCCAGACCCCCAGAGTGACAGTCTGTCAATACCAGACACCATGGCTTGGCACCGTGAGGACGAGCGACATCGGCCCACCGAGCTCCTTGGTGATGACCTGCTGAGTGGAGGCTCAGGGGACCCACTTGGGTAGGTTCCTGAATCTCCATAGGCCAGGCGGCCCAACACCCCAGCATGGCAGCTGCCTGATTCTGGCTTCCAGGAGTGGGGAACAGTGAAAAGGTCACAGCTAGTGGTTCCCAGACTGAAGTCCCAAGGCTTCAGCAGCCTGGGAAGGCGGCCACATGGGAGTTTCGGTTTTCTTCTCAGCATTTCTAGACACTCGAAGGAAATCATACGTTTGCCTGTGTTAAGACCCCACAGACTAATTTAATGGCAAAAAGGTCTTTCATTGCCATCATTTGGGGTGTAACCTTTTGCAGCACAGAAGCTCTGATTAGCAATTAGATGTGTCTTTGATTAGTCAAAATGGTGAGCACAGTCCTTACTGAAGTGCTCTTAATATCAGAGATAGCCTTCTAGAACGTGCAGTCTGCTGGAGGAGAGGAGAGGAAAGCCCCTGGGCTAAACAGCTGGGAACCACCGCGTGGGGACATCAGAGCCCACAGCCCTGTCACAGCCTCTCTGAGTCTCCTGACCTCCATCTAGGGGCCAGTGGGCCGGGAGCAGGGGACGAGGGGCCAGGGAAGGGCAGGCAGGACCACGAGCACCTTCCCAGAGACGTGGCTCTTGGTAAGAACGCAACTCACTCCCAAACCTTGGGCTTTTTTGGGAGACACTCGTGGCTAACTCAGACCTTTGATGCCCCGTTCCTGCTGTTTGTAGCAATGACGTGGCCACCGTGGTTACTTGACTATTAATGAATCTAGTCAATTATTCATCGTTACATTTCTAAGACAAATCCTTCCCTCTCTGCCCCTCTTCTCCTGCTCCTCTGGATCAAAGTCTCCCCTTCAGACAGAGACAGGAGAGATTTGCAGCTCTAATAATCGCTGGTGAGACCCAGGGAGGAAGCACAGGAGTGGAAAGAGGCCGGCGGGGGACTGAGGGGCTCAGGCCTTAGAAGCCTTGGGTCCCCCGAGAGAGGAGCTGGAGGAAGGGCGCCCAGCTCCTCGCCTCCTGCCCAGCTTAGCACAGACCTACGGGATGAAGCAGAGCCAGCGCTTCAACCTCTGCCCTCTCGGGGGCCCCAGAGACTCTTGGCCCTTCACCCCAGGATAGAATCAATGAGCCATGGAGAGGGAGCAAAGAGCACGTCCCCACGCACATGAACCCACACCCCAGACGCAGTACCTGACGCAGCGCTGGCCGAGCTGCCGGAAGCAATTACATCGTCCAGCATTAGATCTAAAAGAACGAAACACGACATGGGTCACTGGCTGGACCAGGTGTGCCAGGCAGGGCCCCTCAGCAGCTCACTCCCCTCCGGCTCTGCCCTTCACTGTGCTGAGCATGGGCGACTGGTTCTGAATGTCTGGCTCCAAACTGGGGGCACAAGGGCAGGGAAACACCAGGCGGGGCTGGCTGCCCGTCATTAGAACAGATGTCCACACCTTCCCACGCCACGGCCTCAGCTGCACCCGAGGCAGCCGCAGACCCCAGAAGAGGAGCAGCTGGCCAGGTAGGCCAGTGCCTCCTGCCAAAAGAATCCCGCCTGCAGCTGCCCTGCTGGACCTGCCCACCGCCAGGAGGGGCAGCACGGATGGAGCATGGAACAGGGCGGGGGGCGTGGCCCTGGGACGGTGCACCTGCTCGGCCCAGACAACCATCCACTGGGAGGCCGAGAGACAGGACTCCACCCCTGGAGTTGAGCAGGGGGCCTTGGGGACTGGCGTTGAGGATGCCTCATCCACATGTCTCCTCTATGTCCTTGTCCTTGTCCTCGCAGGGGGCACTGGCCCTGTCCCACCCCCACCCTGCCCTGCAACTCCCACACTTCCCCCCCCTCCTCACAGGCAGCAGGAGATGGAGCCAGAGGGCAGAGGGGAGCAGGGGTGCGGCAGCCCCTACCTCGTGGTGGTACTCACATTTCAACACCCCCAAAGGAAAGCTCAGAGCACGGCACGCATCTTATCGGCGGAAGGAAGACGGTGTGTGAAAGGGTGGAGGGAGGCAGGGAAACCCCCAGTGCAAACAGAGGCAGACACAGGCAGACACACAAAGGCTTAGAGAAACCCACACATAAAGACATTTAGAGAGACGTGGGCTGTGACTAAGAGAGTCACCGGGATGAGAGAGTACCAGACAGTCAGGCAGACGCCCCGCAGCCGAGGCAGGTGCAGACGCCTGCAGAACCGGGGACCCTTGAAGGGGCTGCACACCTGCTGCTCGTCCCGCACCTTCCTAGACTCTGTGTGTCTTTTACTTAGTCTCGGTCCACCCATGGGGTACGAGCGCGGGAGGGGTGGGATGGGGCCTCACTGCTGATGCCAGAGACGCTGCAGAGCACAGGTGGGGGGCTGAGAGGATAAGGCCAGAGAGTCATGGGTCTAGATTTTCTGCGACCTGAGACCTGCCCTGAGCCGGGGGAGGTTGTTTTTTGTTTGTTTGTTTGTTTTTAAAACATTTAGGGGAAAAAAAGAAAAAGAAGTAAAAAAAAAAAAAAAAAAAGAAAGAAGCCGGGGAGTTTTGTTGAAGATAGGGAGGGCCCTGTACGGCCTAGCTCGGCAGCTTCAGACGCGAAGTGGGCACATGGCCTGGGTGGTGCTCGCCAGCCCCGAGGTGGGTGGGACTGGCACCTGGGCCGATCCTGGGTCGCTGGAGGCCGGCGCAGGGCAATGCAGCGGCAGGTTCCCAGCCCATGTGGCTCCCCTGAGAGCCGAGCTGGGAGAGGCCGTGTGTCAGCTCCCACCTGGCATCTTCTGGGAGTGTGATGCTGAGAACCAGGGAGCCCTCGGGGTGGGAGCAGCTCCCCCTCCCCACAGGCCTGAACTGGTCTGCTTCATGCGGGCTCTAAAGGCAGACATGCTGTTGGGGGGAAGGAGGTGAGGAAGGGGGTGGGAGTATGTTCTCCCTGCCCCCGGCCCCAGCCCCCGGCCCCCTGCAGCTTGCAAGGCCAAGGTCAAGCACGACCCAGAGAGATGTGGAAAGACTACCGACCGGCCATCTGCTTCTCCTTACTCCTTCTCTTTTTCTCCAGCCTCCGGAGCCTCTTCTCCTCCCGCCGCCGGGCCTCCTCCTCCTCTTGGTGCTGTCGACACTTGTGAAAGTTCTCCACCACCACGCCCACAAACATGTTCAGGACGAAGAAGGCCACAATGAGCAGGAACGAGATGAAGTACAGCAGCATCCAGGGATTGTGGTTCATGATGGGCTGACAGAGGGGCAGGGAAGACAGGCGGGGGCGTCAGCCTGAGGACAAGCTGTCTCAGTGCTGCCCCCGCCCCCAACCTGAGCTCCTACAGGGCCCTGACTGGTGATGTGCATGAAGAGGGTGAGTTCAATGGAGACCAGCAGGTGGCGTGGTGGTTAAGGCGCTGGACACTCCCACACGGTCGACCAGGGTTCGAGTCTTGAATCTGGTGGCTTGCTTTCTCATTTCCTCTCTCTCTCATTCTCACCCTGTCTCTTTCTGGTCAAACTAAAAAATAAATGAATGAGTAAATACAATAAAATAATAATAAAAGAAAAGAGGGTGAGTTCGACATGAGGCAGTAGGGAGGGGTGGGGACTGTGGCAAGGCAGAGGGTATATTTTCCATCTCAAAGCAGCTTTGTTCCAGTTAATTCCTGTTCTTAGAGATCGTAAGTCCAGTGTTCTTAGACCTTTGTACTCCCCTGGCTGGGTCCAAATCTGGATTTTCATGTGAAAGTAACTTTTTTTTTTTTTTTTTTTTTTTTAATTTAGCTATAATGTATGTTTAACGATGGAGAGAGACAGAGAGAGAGAGAAAGTAAGAAATCATCCCCCAGGGGGATGGCCATCTGCAATCCCTTCTCCTCCATTCTCTCAGGATTTTGGGCACACACTCACACCTGGTATATTTTTCAAGCTGCTGGGCCCAGGATTCAAACTGCACAGTTGGCCATGTGGGATCCAGCCACCTTAACCACCATGCCACCTGGCTGGCCCGTGACATTCACCATTTTAATTTTTTTGGAGAGGTTTTTACTATAGGGCATGGGCACTTGCCAGAAAGACAGAGAGAGAGACAGAAAGTGAGAAATCACCCCCCCCCCCCAGGGGGGGATGACCACGCTGCAATCCCTTCTCTATTCTCCTCTCGGGATTTTGAGCATGCATGCACCTGTGCCCAGCGTGAGTTTAAGCCACCAAGTCCGGGACTCGTACCGTGGTTGACTACATGGGAGTCCAGTGACATAGCCATTACACCAACTGCTGGTCCCTACAGTCCCTATTTTTTAAAAAGTCTTTTTTACTGAGAGAGAGAAAGACAGGTGCCCTTAGCAGGGTCCCACCGCAGCTTGACCCTCCCCCCAGCTGCTCAGCCAGCCAGGGTCACAGGTGCTCAGGGGCATGCCTGTGCAGGCTGGCCTCCTGCGTGGGTCTGCTACCTGCAGCAGTGCCCTCCTGCCTGTGCCACCGCTGCTGGGCCAAAACGCACCAATTTTTAAAGGTTCACTACTAATTTAAAAAATGTCACACATTGCAGGTGAATAAAACATGCCCAGATCTGGCCCACAGGCACCAGACACAGCCTCGGCTGCAAGAAGCGAAGCCTTCCTGATGGTGTGCTGTCACCTGCCTCGCTCATTCTGTCCGGTGCCTGGACCATTATGTCCTGAATCAGCCCAGAGACGGATGCTGTCCACCTCAGCCCTACCTGCTGGTCCACGCCCACGGCATCCAGCCCATCGTACATGATGTCCACCCAGCCGTCCTTGGAGGCCAGCACGAACAGGGACATCAGGGCCTGGGAAGGGGAGACAGGGAGGAGGAGGCTGCCTGAAATCTAGGAGGCGTGGCCGGCCCACCTACCACCTGCTCCCACAGTGCCTCTTGCTGGCTGCTCAGGACTCCCCAGGCCTTGAGGGGTTTAGCTGGAGTCACACCCCAAGAGAACTCTCTGACCTGGAGTCCCATGGCTGGTCTAAAGCCAGAGGAGCCATGGGAGGTGACTTCATGTTCTAAACTCAGCCAGGTAGGGAAAGGGACCTCAGAGCACTGGAAACCCAGAAACCAAAACTGGGGTAGGTCTGGGAAGCGAACCAGTAAGACTGAGTGAGCTGCCTCATTTTCTGCATATCCGTTTTGGTGAAAGCAGAGTGAGGAGTCACCCTGTGAGTGTGTCTGCTTCCAGCTTCATGCCAGGCAAGCAGACACCTCGTCCCATTGCGGCCTTAGTAAGACCTCCAAGGAGACACCGGTATGAACCCCTTCACCCGGGGATGAAACCAGGCCCTGGGAAGTTAGTTGCCCAAGGTCTGAGCTGACAATGCCGGTGTCAGGACTCACGCCCAGGGCTGCCTGCCCCAACCTCACATGTGCTTGCTGCTCTGCCTGCAGCCCTGGGCACGCCCCTCCCACTCCACCTAGCATGTCTTCGTCTTTAAGGAGGGCTAAAGATCCCTGGGGGGCTTGCTCGCTGGTACCGTGGAATGGACTGGGCCTCACAACCTGCTGCCGGTTAGGACGGTGTGCACGGGGGCCCACCTCTCCGGGGCTGCCCATCTCCAACTGAGTCAGCATGTTTCGTGGAGCCTGGACCGGTGTCCCCTCCAGACTCCTGCCAGCGACGCCCTGCCCGAGTCTGGGCTCACCTGGCCGAGGTTGTCGAAGTTGTACTTGTGCCGGACCCACCGGTAACTGGCCTCGGCACAGTCGGACTTGTTGGTTATGTTCCTAGTGTCCTCGCCCTGGCACACGAAGAACTTCCCCTTGAAGAGCTGGACACCCCAGAGACAGAGAAGAGTGACTGTGACCATGGGAGGCTCGGAGCCCTGGGAACACCCCGGGTGAAGGTGGGGTGCTCAGCCCCAGGGCTAGACACCCACAGGAGTCTCCCTTCAGCTCCCCTCCCCCACCCCCTGCTTTTCCTAGAGAGGCCAGGAAAGGTGGTGGGGTGGGTGCTGGGAAAGGGGAGAGCATCCGCCACCTTCTGCAGAGGGCTAGGCCTGAGGTGCTCCCGGTACAGGTCCCAACAGTTAGAAATACCCAGCGAATTGCACTCGGAGGTGGGGGGGACAGCGATCTTTTAATAAGCTGTTCAGGAGATGCTGGTGCACATTCAGGCCCGAGAGCCACTGAGCTGGACTTTCAATTCTCACAGCAACTACGGGGGCCGGGAGTGGAGGCGACTGACTCCACTTTCCAGAAGAGAAGCTCTGAGGCTCAGAGAAGTGAATTCACTCTCTGGGGTCACAGAACCTGAAGGTGGCAGGTCTGTCTGACCGGAGAGCTGGCCCGCACTGCAGTCTAGACCAGGCTGTGAGTGTTGGTGGGGCAGGGATTCAAGGCAAGGGAGGTCTGGGGCCCTGAGCAAGCTGCTGGGAAAGACCTACATCCACCCGAAGGGCTGGGCCCAACAACGGTTCACTTTACTACCCGCTTTACTACGGAGGAGGCTGGAAGGTGGGGGACGGCGCGGGTAGTGGGTGGGAGGGGTGTGCAGGGAGGCGCCACCCAGCTTTGAAATACATCCCAGCTTGGTCCCTGGAGCTGGAGAATTTCTAGGAAACCTGAGAACAGACCTCTCCCCAGGGCAGACTGGCTATCCCGGGAAGCTGAAGGAAGACGGGGAAGGGAGGGTGGTACACACCCCGGAGCACAGACGCTGTCCCAACAGCCAGCTGCCTGGCCCTGCAGCTCAAACAGCTGAGGCCAAGGGCACTGGTAGACTGGGGTGGAGGGGCTCCCTGCCCCCCGAGGCATCTGCTGAATCGTGTAAGCAGCTCCAGCTCTTCCTCCTCCAAGGCCAAGTTTCCTCCCTGGGCTGAAGGCCAGATTTCCCCAGCAGCCCCCATTTCCTGCCTCGTCTGGGGTCTGCACCCGCCTGCCTGCCAGCACCCGGCTAACCTGGCCCAGCTGTCTGGGCTCTGGCTCCCCAGGCCTGGCCGGCAGCCGGCCCTGCTCACACAGGGAAGGAGGGGAGGGGATTCCGAGCAGACAGCCGTGGGCTGGCGTCTGCACAAGGCGGGCAGGAACAGCAGCAGCCTGTGGCTCTCATGGGTCTGAAGCCTGAGGCCCAGGTCCCTTTTGGGGCCTTCTCTAGGTTCCCAGTTTTCTGCAAAATGCCCAAGAGGCAAAGGAGCTTGGGGCTGAGGGACTGGAGGGAAGTGCCCTGTTTATTCCTTTCTGGAACAAAGGCAGTGGCAGCAGCTTGAGCTTCCAGTCCCAGGAGCCAGAGGAAGGGCACTCCAGGATTTCCAGTGCATACACACACCTGCACCCCCAGGATGCCAAAAATGATGAAGAAGGCACAACAGATGACCACAATGTTGCCAATGGGCTTGAGCGAGGACATGAGAGTCTCCACCACCAGCTTCAGCCCCTGTGCCCGGCTGATCACCCTGCGGAGTGAAGGGAACAGGTGAGAGAGGCTCCCCCAGCCTCCAATGCCCTTCTCCCTTGCTTATTGGGCCCCTACCCGCACCCCAACCTTGGCTCACTGGTGCCATCCTGGGCTCTGGCAGAGGGAAGAGCCCAGCTTTTCCAGCTCACTGTGCCAAGCACCTACCACCAGGACCCTCCTCATGGCTCTGCTGCCACTGCCAGGATGCCACACGTATTACCTGATTGGGCTGGGGGTGGGAGGCAGACCCCTAGGGCTAGAGTGCTGTGGGGGGTATTGGGAGATAACCTGGTAGGGGCAGGCAGGGAGGGGACGGGGGTGTGGGGAGGCGGAAGATCATAACCAAGTCAGTGTCCCCCCTGGCCATGACAGAGTCTGAGTCGGAGGTGGCGGGTCCTGACAGGGGGAGGACTTCCTGCCAGCTGGCTCCCTGCAGGGAGGGTGGGTCCTGAGAGGGGTATAAAGGTGGAAAAAGCCAGCAAGGGGGTCTGTCATCTCTGGAGAGGGGCCGAGCATCAGCCCCAAGGGAACCACCCCAGGGAGCACTTCAGCTGAAGGCTATGAGGGTCCTGCCTCTGGGCCCCGTATTGTACCCCACAGGGACACAGTCACCTCACGTCAGGTTGCACAAAGCGGCCCTGAAGAGTGCGTCATGTTGAAATGCGCCCCGGAGAGAAGTGACTAGGGTGCGTTTCAAGGGAGTGCCATCTGGGGTGGGGGCCCAGACAGCAGAGAGGCTTGCTCCATTGTGGGGGAGGCTGGTAGTTGGAGATCCCCCAGGAGGACGTGCTACTGGGGAGAAGGCGACGGGCCTCCCGGGTGGGCGCGGAGTCACCTGAGCGGGCGCAGGGTCCGCAGCAGCCGCAGCACCCTCAGCATGCCCAGGATCTTGGTGCCGCTGTCGGAGACCATGGACACCAGGATGTCGATGACGGAGATGAGCACCAGCAGCCCGTCCAGCACGTTCCAGCTGCTGCGCAGGTATGCCTGCTCCCCGAAGCACCAGCCCAGCGCCACCACCTGGGGACCGCCCGCCGCGTCACCGGCCGCCCTCCTCGCAGTCCCCAAGCCCACCCTCCCACCCTCAGCTGGTGCCCTCGTCTCTCCCCCACAGCAACAGAGGGCCCGAACCCACCCCAGCCCCCCATCACCTTCACTGTCATTTCAGCCAGAAAGACAGCAGTGAAGATGTAATTGGAGAGGGTCAGGAAGATGCGTTCCTGCAAGAGAGAGAGGAGAAAGGGTTGCCCCGCAGAACGCCTGCTCTTTCTCATGGGCTGGCATTCTGCAGGCAGAAGCCAAATATTGCTTCTAACATTTAACTCAGAAAAGTCGCCCCACCCTTAGGACAGCCGATGGCATGGTGATTGGGGTGGCTGGATCCCCATATGGTCGATTGTGTGGTTTGACTTGAAAAATATGCCACGCGTATGTGCCCAAAATCCCACGAAAAGAATGGAGGAGAAGGGGTTGTGGAGTGGCCATCCATCCTGGGAGTTGCTTTCTCCCGTTTCCTCTCTCTCTCTGTCTTTCCAGTGAGCACATGTGCCCAGTGGCAATATTAAAAAGAAGAAAGAGGGACCATTGGTTAGTGTAGTGGCTATGTCGCTGGACTCCCATGTAGTCGAATGCAGTTCGAGTCCCAGACTTAACCTCACACCAGGCACTTGTGCATGCGTGCCCAAGATCCTGAGAGGAGAATGGAGGAGAAGGGATTGCAGAGTGGCCATCCCCCCGGGGGGTGACTTCTCGGTTTCTGTCTCTCTGTCTCTCTCTGTCTTTCTGGTGAGCACACGTACCCTATAACAAAAACCTCTCAAGAAAAAAAAAAAAAAAAGAAGAGAGAAAATCACCCCTGCCCTCTCTCCCGCACACAGCCCATGGGCCCCCCCCCCCTCACTGCAGCCCTGTGAGAAGGCCCCCCCATTCCTAAACAGAGGGGGGAATGATCCCTACCATACGCTGCTATCCAAGTTGCATATCCGAGGCCCCATTCCCTGACTCCTGTCTTGAAACTGGGGCAGAATTTAACTTGATCTCTGACCCCTGCTCTCTTCACTTGCTTTCCTGCTGGGTGCCCCAGAAACAGAGGCTGCAGCTGAGCAAGCTGGGGCCTGTGTGTAGACGGGGCACCCACAGACACCGGAGACGCCGAGCACGGGCTGGGCAGGTGGAAAAGAAGGCGACCCTATCCCCGCTGTCTGTGGACTGAGCCCATCCCTGGGTGGCCAGGAAGGGTATGGAGGGCTGGACAGGCGGGCAGGCAAAGCCTGAGGGTGAGGGCGAGAAACAGAGAACGCAAAAGGAGAGGAGCAGGCAGAGCAGCAGAGCTGGAGACGGAGTGCAGGAAGACAGGCAGAGGCTGACCGAGAGCTCTGCACACGGCCCGGGGCAGGAGGCGGCCGCGGCAGGGCGTGTGGCCAGCCACCCTTGCACAGCTCCATGCAGCCCTAGGCACGGGGGTCCCTCGTGTTGGCGTTCCCTCAGCCTCCTATTCCCGGACCAGCCCTTCCATTCTCAGGATCCCTCCATGCCCACCACTGTAATGAAAACCAGAAGCCCCAGCAGCACTGAAATCTGAACAATGGGGTGGGAGGTGGTGAGGAGGGGCAGGGGGACCCTCTGGCCACCTCGGGGCCAGGGATGCAGAATGCCACAGGAGGAAACAGAGCCGTCCTCCGCCCATCCTTCTAGGACTTGCATGGCTGCCAGCTGGGAGGGGCTCCAGTGCCAGGCTGGGGAGAAGCAGCTCCCAGAACGAGCTGGGCCCATCCTGAAGAGGGTAGGTCCTGGGCAGTGTGTCCAGGACTCGGGCGTCTGGCCTCGCCTCACCTTCTAAGGACTGGAGGCTCACATTCAGGCAGATGTGCCCAATGTCCCCAGGAAGGCCCTAAATATCTACTTGTGTGTGACCCAGAAGGACCTTGAGGAGCCCCGAGCAGCTTCCCTGTCCTGTTTGACCTTGGCCTTGGGGCAGACAAGGTGAAATGCTCCCCATCCGCACAAGGTCATGGGCAGAACTGAGACCCTTGGCTGGGACCAGGGGAAGCGAGACCACCAGCCATGCCAGGCCAGTGCCTCCTTTGTATCACCCAACATGTACTAGACACACATGCGCTTCACAAGCCACTGGCCCTTAAACATGCCTCCTGCACACTGCCCAGGTGAGACGAGCACCCCGTGGGCCGGCACAGCAGAGAGGAACCAGGGGCAGGAGAGAGCTGCCGGCGTGGTGGAGGGCCAGGATCAAAGGTTGGAATCAGAGATCCTGACTCCCTCCCTCCTCCCTAGGGGGTGGCCCTGGGCAGGTCTGCGGCCTTCGGGCCTCGTCGCCTGCCTTGTTTGCCCTGAGTGCTACCCGACCGCAGCTGGGCGCACAGTCCCGGTGACTCACGGCGCTGTGGGGGTCGATTTTGGGGCGCTCCATGGCAATGGTGATACAGTTGAGGAAGATGATGACGAGGACCACATGGTCGAACATCTTGTGGGTGATGATCCGATGACACAGGAGACGGAACCTGGTTCAGGAGAGGGCACAGGCTGAGGGGGCCAGGGCGGCAGTGAGCAGTGAGGGGAGGTGCCTGTGCCCGCCCCCGGCCTGGCTCACACGCCAGGTGGGCACCACCTCCAGCGTCCCTGGAGAGCTCCCGGGATAACTGCCCAGGAGGAGGTTGGAACCCAGGTTGGAGCCCCACTGACCTCGACTGGGGAGGGAAGATGTAGGCGGACCAAGAGTCTCGCTCGCGGCAGCAGGCAGGGAGCCGGGCTCGGATCCAGGCTCGGACTCGTTCCCCTTTGCTCTGTGGAGCGAACACTGGGCTGTGAGCAGGACCAGGTCCAAGTTCCCCCACGACCCCTTCCCCCCTCCCCCACTTCTCTTTCTTACCCTCCCCCCCTTTTTTTGGAGAGGTTTTTGCTATAGGGCGTGTGCACTCGCCAGGAAGACAGAGAGAGAGACAGAGAGACAGAAAGTGAGAAATCATCCCCCAGGGGGGATGGCCACGCCGCAATCCCTTCTCCTCCATTCTCCTCTCGGGATCTTGGGCACGCACACACATGCTCCCACGTGAGTTTAAGCCACCGGGTCCGGGACTCGAACCACGGTCGACTACATAGGAGTCTAGCGACATAGCCATTAAATCACCTCCCCAACTCTCTCCACCTTGCCAGCTCCTTACTTCTTTAGCTCTTCCCCACCCCCACCCCCCCAGGCTCTCCACCCTTCCCATCCCTGCCTCTAGCACAGTCCCTTGCCTGCCAGCCCTTCCTCCTCCCTGGGTTAGGAAGCTGCAGCCATTATCAAATGTTGTACCCATCACAGAAGGGCTGAGGAGACACTGGCCCTCCTCCTCCCCCTCCTCCTCCTCCTCCTCTTCCTCCTCCTCCTCCTTCTCCTCCTCGTGCTAACCCTGCAGTCCCGGGTCCCTGAGCCCCATCCCCACAGGTGCTGTCAAGAGGGCAGGGGAGGGGTGAATAGGTAAGGATGGAGTGGGAAGTCAAAGCTCGTGATGAAGTGGAGATGAGAAAGGGGACAGAGAGGAGAGATCAGTTTGGAGATGAGTGATGGGTCTTTCTGAGTCACAGGGGGAGGGCCATGAAAGATTCATACACATCTGCCCAGAACCATTCATATCCACCGAGGGCGAGGGCGAGGGCGCAGAGCCGCAGCCCCAGGCATGATGAGGATCTGGGGCTTGGTCGGGGAGGCAGGAGGAGAAGGGGGCTGTTTGGAGTCAGCCTCTAGGGCTGGACACCTGCTTGAGATCCCTTTGGTTTGGAACGATAACTCCCTTGCACCCAATTGGGCCGGGCACAGCTCCCCTCTCTCAAGGTCAGGGTGAGGGGTCACTGTGCCCACAGGGGCCTCACCAGGTTGCCCTCGTCATCGCCGTCATCCCCATCCAGTGGGGGGTCATCGGGCCGCAGGGCCCGGGCCAGGCGCCCCGAAGCTGACTTGCCATTGCAGTCCTGGTGCTCAGAGGCAGAGCTGCGGCCGCTGGCTGTGCGGTGCAGCCCCGGCACCTGCAGCGTGTCTGGTAGGTCGAAGGAGCTCTTGGCCTCCCGCTCCAGGGAGCCCCTGTGGCGACGGTCACTGCCTGCTGGGCTGGTCCGCTCCTCTTCCGAGCTCTCTTCCTCGTCCTGGCTCTCTTGGCCCTCACCCGACAACAGGGACCTGCGCTCCCCACTTGGGCTCCTCCGCTTCAGGCTGGGGGCGCGGCCCAGGCTGTTCCTGCTGGAGCGTCTGCTAGTCCAGCTGCTTGCTGCGCTCCAGGGGCTGTGTGGGGAGCTGCGGGCACTGGGCTGCGGGGTGGCAGGGGAGGCGTGGGTTCAGCTCACACATGCACCCTCTCTTTTCCTGTGAGCCTCCCTGATCACACGGGGGCAGAGGTATGAGCCGAAGCTCTGGACTCCACTGGCTGGATTCAGATCCTGACTCACCCCAACTAGCTGAGTGACCTGGGGCAAGGTTTTACACCTCTCTGTGCTTCATCTGTAAGAGAGATCTGACAAATAGCACTTTCTCCTCATTTAGCTGGAGCGGAAGTGGCCATCAGCTCAGTGGCAGTATAAAATAACAGCAAGGAGAAATGCAATCGACTCAGTAAGCAAGAAAATAACCCAATTTAAAAATGGGCAAAGGACCTAAATAGACATTTTTCAAAAGTATGTGACAAACAAGTATGTGACAAAATGCTCAGTATCACTAATCATCAGAGAAATGGAAACTAAGACCATGATGAGGTATCACCTCACACCTGTGAGAATGGCTACTATCAAAATGACAAAAGACAACGAGTGTTGGCAAGGATGTAGAGAAAAGGGAACCCTTGTACACTGGTGGTGGAATGGCAATTAGCACAGCCATTGTGGAAAACAGCAGAGAGCTTCCTCCAAAAGCTAAAAATAGGACTACCAGACACTGCTATATACCCCACGGGTTTGAAGTCAGTCTGCGGAAGAGATTATCTGCATTCTCAAGTCCATTGCAACACTATTTACACCAGCCAAGATAAGGGATCAACCTAAGTGTCCATTACAGCAGGGCGGATGTAGAAAACGTGGATTAAACACAAGGCCAGCAGTCCAGCAGGTGGCGTGTTGGTTAAGGCAGCTGGATCCCACGTGGCTGACTGCGAGGTCTGAGTCCAGACCTGGTGGTTTGAAAAACATGCCAGGCATACGTGCGTGCATGCCCAAAATCCTGACAAGAGGGAAAAATGGAGGAGAAGGGGTTGCAGCACGGTCATCCCACCCAAGGAGTGCTTTCTCACTTTCCCTCTCTCTGTCTTTCTCATTCTCTCTCCATGAGCGCATGCGCCCTATAGAAAAATTGTAAAATATAAATAAAAAGAAGGAAATCCATTATGCTAAGTGGAATAAGTCAGGTGCAGAAAGACAAATCCTACATGGTTTCACTTATCTGTGAAAAAAAAAAACATTTTTTTAAGAGAGATTTTTGCTATAGGGGACATGCATTCACCAGAGAGACAGAAAGCAAGAAATCACCCCACAGGGGGATGGTCATGCCACAATCCCTTCACCTCCGTTCTCCTCTCAGGATTTTGGGCATGCACACACACACACCCGGCATGAGTTTTAAGCTGCCAGGTCCAGGACTCGAACTGCAGTCGACTACATGGAAGTCCAGTGATGTAACTGCTATGCCATCTGCTGGTTCCACACTTGCCCGTGAAATTTAAGAAAGTTGAATTCATACAAGAAGAAAGCGGTATGGTGGCTGCGGGGGCAGGGTAGAAATGGGAGACGTTGGTCCAAGGATATGAAGTTTTAGACAGGAGGAAAAAGTTTTGGAGATTTATTGCACAGCATGATGACTATAGCTAATGATGTGTGTATATATATATATATATATATATATATATATATATATATTTTTTTTTTTTTTTTTTTTTTTTTTTTTTTTTTTTTGCTATAGGGTGTGTGCGCTCGTCAGAAAGACAGAGAGAGACAGAGAGACATCACCCCCCACCCCACGGGGATGACCACGCCACAATCCCTCCTCCTCCATTCTCCTCTCAGGATCTTGGGCATGCATGCACACGCGCCCGGCATGAGTTTAAGCTACTGGGTCTGGGACTTGAACCATGGTCAACTACATGGGAGTCCAGTGACATAGCCATTATGCCAACTGCTGGTCCCAATAATGTATATATTTTTAAATAACTAAGAGACATTTGTACTACCAGAAAATAAGTATTCTAAGTAGTGGATGATAATGAATTTGATTTAATTATTCCATAATGTATACATGTATCAAAGCATTACAATGAACCCCATAAATATTTGCAATGATTACCTGTCAATTAAAAAATAAAAGTTTTCGGGCCAGCCCTGTAGCCTAATAGTTACAGGAGCTGGATCCCACATGTCTACGGTTCAAATCCCAGCCTCAGAGGCTTGAAAAACATACAGGGCACATATGCATGTATGCCCCAAATCCCAACAGGCTGGAGAAATGGAGGGAACGGAACTGCAGAGGTGACCACACTCCACTGAGGAATACTTTATTCCTCCTCTTCTGGCAATTAAAATGAAAAAAACACACATTTTAAAATACAAATAAATACATGAAATAACAGCAAGAATATGTGCTCTGGCACCAGCTTCCGGGATTAAGATGCTGGCTCTGTCATTCATGCCAGTAATCTGAGATTCAGGTCCCCATTTGTAAAATGGGGATAATAGTTGCTGTGAGGATTAAATGCATTTAGAATGCTTATGAGTCGTGTTTAGAACAGTATCTGGCATAGACCAGCAATCAGATGAGGTTTGCTATTATTATGATTAGGTATTAAGGAGGTAGAGATACCCCAGTCCATATCATAGAAGAGGCTCAGAGAGGTTGAGTCGTGCCCAAGGTCATTCAGCTAAAGAACAAAAGATTAGAACCCTGCTCTTTTGCCTCTAAGGCTAGGGCCCTTTTACTTGCCTATATCACCAGCCCTGGCTCCCCTGGGGTTTGTCAGGTACTCCCAGGCCCTGTTCAGCCCATAGCCAGCTCTCAGGACCTGCCTGCCTCGGTCTTCTTCCTCCTGTCCTTCAAATATCTCCCACCATTGGGCACCCACATGCACCCCCTACCGGTGATTTCATCTCGTGGGCTGCCCCAGGTTCTGCCGACCCACTGCTGCTGGTGCGGCGGGAGGCGGGGCCCAGCGCCTCGCCCAGGCCCGTGCTGGAACTCTTGGGCAGCGACATGGGCGTGGCGGCCGTGTGGATGATGAGAGGTGGCAGTAGGCTCTTCTGCAGCTCCGGATGCTCTGCCAGGGACACCACTGCAGGAGGAGAGAAAGACACCTCGAGTCCACTCGGAGCTGGCCCAGAACCACAGGGCCCCGCCTCCAGGACAGGTACTCACAGGCCAGCCGCTTCTTCCTGTCCCCGTCACCGTCCAGGCTGGGTGAGAAGAAATCGGGCTCGGACTCGGACTTGGTGGCATCTCCCTACGGGGACCAGTGGCCCATTAGGGAGGAGACCAGGCTGGGGTCATCAGGGTGGGCTGTCAGGTCTCCCTTTCTTCACAGGCACACTACACACAGGCCACAGGAACCAGCAACCACCACACGAGGCATGCACCGGCCAGGCCAGAACTCCCGGGCGAGGGGCCCCAGGCTTCCCAGGGCCCCCATGCCTCCACCTCTGCTTCCCATCAGCCACACCTCAGAGAAGGCCCTGGAGCAGCCAGCCTGGCTGGACTGGCCCCGAGGCTGGCTGGGGGAGAAAGGGTAGCTGGGTGGGTGGGTGGCACAGGCCAGAGGGGACTGGAGACCTGAGTGAAGTGGTCCCTAGAGCCTCAGTTCCAAAGGTCCATTTGCAGCCCCCTGCCTTCTCTCCACGGCCCCCCTCCCCAGGGCCTCACCCCTAAAGGCCCTGGAAAGAAATTGAAAGACCCCAGACAGAGCACTCAGCCCAAGGACACACTTCAGTCCCTCTGTGCTTCCCTCCGCTTCCCCGAGCCCGGCCCCCTCCTTGGCCCCATTTTCCCTCTCTCCCTGTCTCTAGGACAGTTTTTTCTTCCTTCTTAGCAGGTCAGTAGGTTCCCCAGTAATTACACACTTCTCCTTAAGAAGTTATTAAAAAATACTTGATTGCTACTTTTGATAAGGACATAAATATTGGGTAATTGGCATCTCGGGGGATCATTTTCATTAACTCAGTTTACATCCCTAACGAGGCCTTTAATTATCAAGTGGGATCTCCAGGGCGCTGCTCGGGATGCACCACGCCATGGGGTCCCATGGGAGTCCTAGCTTCGCCCCGAATTCCAAAGCCAGTACAGCAACAGCAGGGCAAGGTTCACTGTGGGGGCCTGAGGTAAAATGTGCCCTGAGATTTCTGGCTAGACCCCACTGGGTGGTTAAGGGCCAGAGACTCAGAGGTGGATTGAAATTTCCAGTACATTCTGGCGAGGGCCACCCCTCATCCCCACATCTTCCAAGCACCTGCCCTGAGCTGAGGTAGCTTGTGGGGTCTCCAAGGGGGGGGCCAAGGCAACAGGTGAAGGGGAGAGAGGTGGGGAGCATGGTCTTGTGGCCACAGGTCTTGACCCCACTGAGGACAGAGGGCTCGTCTCCTCTGGGACCCCAGCGTAGGCACGCACACACGGGTGTCCCACACACGTGCACACAGAGGATTCTAAGTCCCTTCCTTCTCGGCCCAGCCACCAGTCTGGCAGGGATAGGAGCGGTGCCCTTTGCAGGTTGATGAGGTAGAGGTAAGGAGATTCCTTCCTTCCATGCCCTCAAAGGGGAAGGGACTTAAAATCAAAGCAAACCTCACAGCACCAAGGACCACCATGGCGACCACAGGGCACAGCAGCTGAGCGTGGACACGAGCACAGAGACACGGAGGCGGAGTGGGGGGGACGGGGGAGCATGCCGACTCAGGATCGCGTACCTACCCCCTGGGAGTCGACAGGCAGCTGAATACAGCTTAACTGTCCACTCGCATCTTCCCGTTTGCTGATTTCCTACAGGGAGAGGGGGAGGCAGGGGACGGGCGCTGGTCACAGGCTCTTGGGCCTTCAAATGCTGGCAGTGAGGATGAAGAAAAGGAGGGGTGCAAACCCCACAGCAGGGTGATGAGAGACACAGGGGCAGGGCCAGGGAGCAGGGCCAGAAGGCCTTCCAGAATTCAACCAAAGGCCTCCAGCCAGAATGAATCCGAAAGGTAAAGGCAGAGGTCACAAAGATGGAACAGGGCAGGAAAGGATCGAGTCCCTCGAGAATGTTAACGGCAACAGCTATCATTCATTGAGGGCGTGCCCAGCCTCATGACTGCTTCCTTGCAAGGCAGGAAGCACCTTACAGAGGAGACCTCTGAGGTTTGGAGGAGTTAAGGAAACAGCTCCAAATCATACAGAGAGTAAGAGGTGGGTCTGGGTCTCGAAGCTGCATCTCCAGCTCAGAATGCAGCACACCACTCACTGGCTCTGAGGCAGTGGGCTTGGGGAATGGGCAGGATGGGCAACGAGGAGGAGTGGATGACAGGCAGAGTCTGGAACTTGTCAGGAGCAAAAACTGGTCTCACAAACTCTCATTCTCTCTGCCTAAGTCCCTCTAAATCAGAACGACACCGCTGCTCCATTTGGGACGGGATGTGACAAGTAACACTGGGCTGGTGGCTATGACGTTGTTTAGTATCAATTAATGGCCTCACACAGGGCCTGCTGCCTGTTCATTTAATTAAGTGTGTGAATGATAAATATACAGAGATTCAGGGCAATGCCCCCTGCGAGTCGGGCAATCAACAGCCAAGCAGGCTCTGTCCCTGGACCACCCCCTCCCACCTCTTGGCAGGATGGCAAGGCCAGCGGGGGGTCTTGTGGCCTCCTGCTGGAGAAGTCCACCAAAATGGGGGCAGCCACTTCCCCCACTGAAGTGTGTTGTCTTGTTTGTAAAAAAGGAAACAACAATGAAAAAGGCATCGCAACAGCCAGACCAGCCTCCCTGCCAGACCGTGGGCCTCCCTCAGAGCTAGGGACCCCCTGCAGCCCACCTAAGGCGGGCAGGTGCCTCTGGGAGTGTCTAGGTCACTGGCATTGAATGACAGCCCCCCATGCCCACTGCATGCCAGACAAGGATGCTGCCGGGCCAGACCCTCACGGGGGCACCATTGAGCCACGGCTGATGCCCGTCCCCATGGAGGGGTTTGTCCCACACCAGACCTGAAGCATCACAGCCCAAAACACCCTCACCCTGGTGAGAACCTCCCTGGGACTATGAATGAAGGCTGAGGGGAGGGTGGCCGCCGAGCCCCTGTTGCTCCCTCATGCTGGGGCAGCTTGCAGGGCCAGAGTGACCAGGCCACCCGAGGGCCAGGCTGCTCTTGTCCCCACACTCAGACATCGCTGCTGCCTAGCAACCAGGCCGGCTCAGCTGCATCAATTTAACAAGGTGTTTGCTGAGAGGACTGAGTGCTGGCACCTCTGGGCTGCGTGGTGGCTGACTGGTAGTTGAGGGGAGGACAGAGGCTCCACGGAGTTCCAAGGAGATTTTTTTTGAGGACACCTTAGCTACCAGCAGCTGCCATTTGGAAGGGGGTAAAGGGCCCTCTCCCCACCTGGCTCCTCCTCCTGCAAGCCGAGGTTGAGAATGTGTCCATAGAGGCCCTGGCTCTCAGAGACTATGGCACCCCTTAACTCTCTGGGCCCCAAGGAACCCCTGAAGATGTGTCCCATCCCAGGGTGAGTACCAGAGTCTCTCCTCCCCACAAAAGGCCTGCCCCACAAGCCGCCCTCACGGCCACCCTGCAGGGAGGAAATTCGATAATGGGTAACTACAGAATTAAAGCGGAAGCAGGGAGAAGGGCCAGTGTGGGACAGATGTACCCGCACCCCACCAGCCTGGCCTGGTCTTCAGGGATCAGCCCTCCCTTGCAAGGCTGGGAAAGAGTCGGAAAATAGATTTTTGTTTTTCCACCATGGCCTGGGTATTTATAGACCAGGCCGCAGCGGGAGTTTCCATCCGGGTCACCTGGAGAGAACTAGACCAAGAGCTTCTCCAGGCCCCACCTGGGGCATTTCTAGGTTGGGCCAACCTGCCCATCGGAGGCACCAGGATGCTGGGGTGGATCTAGGGGCTCAGGTAGGGAAAGAGGCAGAGCTGAGGGAGAGGAGGAGGAGCAGACTTCCGGGCAGTGGCTATGCGCTGGCATGGCAAGGGCAGGATCAATGTGAATCAATATTAATTGATGACGCCGCCTGTGACGGAGGCGACGGTGCCTGGGCTGGAAATAGGAGGCTCCTCTCTGCCATGCCTGCGGCTAATTGGGCTCATTTCTCACCCTGGGCAGCTCAGCCCTGCCCGGGCCCTGCTGGCATCTTCGTCAGCCCAGCCTAAGCTCAGATGACTTGCACACAAGCCTCCCCACCCCTCGGCTGCGCTGGGTCCCCTCCGGATGTCCCATAGAGTACTGTGCTCTGGGGTTCACTACACCAGACACTTAGGTCCCCAGCTCCCTGGGGACAATTCTAGCAGACTCCGAGCGAGAGGGCCAATCGGCACCTAGCCTTTGACCTGGGGACTCTATGCAACCATCCTGTCTCACACACGTTAAGGAGATGCATGAGACCTGGGGCCCCCCATCCCGGCTTAGTCTGAGGGGTGCTTCCTGCAGGACTTCCCAGGCCCTCACAACTGGCAGCAGAGGGAGAAGGCGCAAGACAACAGAGGTTCCTCCTGGAAATGGGACTGCTACGGGCAGGGTGAGGTGGGCAGGGGGTTACCTCCGCTTGGAAGCCCTCCACCAGAATGGCGACCAGCAGATTAAAGAGCACGTAGTTGCCGAAGGTCATGAGGGCGATGAAGTAGAGGGCAGCCCAGGACGACGTGGAGGCCATCCCATTGTAGAGGACTTTGTTCCAGTCCTCCTGGGTTAGGATCTGTGGGCAGAGGACAGGAATCAGGACCTTTACGAGGGTCACCGAGCACCCTCACTCACCCCCTGCCCTGTTACCCTCGCACCTGAAAGACGGTGACGATGGCCCAGAGCAGGGAGTCAAAATTCTTCCGGTCTGGCAGAGTGTCCCCATCCCGTTCAGATGCGAATTTGCAGCCGAAGAGATGCATGCCCAGGATGCTGAAGACACAGCGAGTGGGCCAGAGGGTGGGGTCAGGGCCCCAGCACTCCCGGCCCTCCCTGCCCATCTCCCAGCCGGCAAGGCGTGGCGCCGGCCTCACCTGAAGATGAAGATGAAGAGCATGAGCAGCATGCAGAAGGTGGCCACGTTGTCCATGGTCTTCATGAGCACCACGAGCTGCCGCTGCAGCGCCGGCAGGAAGCGCACCAGCTTCAGCACCCGCATCAGCCGGAAGGTCCGCAGCACCGACAGGCCACCGCCCTGCTGGCCCACGATCTCCCACACGCTGCGAGGGGCAGGCAGCCTGAGCCACTGCCCTCACCCTCCTCCCGCCCCTCCCCCTGAGAGTGCTTGGCCGCACCCAAGGGCCTGGACTGGCCAACACGGTGTGAGAAGATGGGACACGATGGCCCTCGGGCCTCTAAGCGTGAGCTGCCGAGATGGCGAGGATTTGGGTGACAGCCCCAGTCCCCTCTGTCCTTCCCTCCTGCCCAGAGATCACCTCCTGGCCGCAGACAGCCCTCTCCCTAAACCTAGCCAATGCAACTGCATCAAGTTATGGAATATTTGCTTTGTTCTCCTCTAATGAAATCTAAAGCCAATTCCAGAAAGCAATAAAGCAGTGCTCCTGGCCTCAGGCCTGGGGGGGCGGGTAGCACTATCCCAAGGTCTTGGAAACCCAAAAGCAAGTTGCAGGCATCGGGGTTGGTTTCCAAGCACTTTGCAAGCAGAGACAGCTGGCGAGGCCTCGAACCTCCTCCAATTCCTCTCCAGAGTCAGCTCCCTAATCCTCACCTGCCCCAGTCCTGGGTGGGGTTGAGGACAAGAGGTCGTGGTACAAAGAGGAGACTGCCCAAGGGCTCGGCCAAAGGAGATGGCCCAAGTTCCACATGAGCAAGGTGGGGCCGAGGTGAGGTGGAACATGGCACTTCCACCTCGGGGAGCGACAGGTGCTGTGGTCAGTGGGGCCTGACTCCAAATCCCTCCACCCAAGAGGAACAGGGTCCATGGCCATCTGCCCCAAGCCACCCCTGCTGGCATTCTTCAAGTGAGAGGCAGTGGGGTCAGTCCTACCTGATGACCACAATGACACCATCGAAGATGTTGTAAGGGTTCTTGATGTAGCCGAAGGGCCCATACACGAGCAGCTTCAGCAGCATCTCCAGGGCAAAGAGGCTGGTGAAGACGATGTTGCTGATTTCCAGGGCGTTGGTAAGCTCCTCAGGCTGGAGGGCAGGGCGGGGCATGAAGCAGTGGCTGGCCCCCGAGCCCCTCATCTCAGTCTTCCCAGACATGGGCCCCAGGGAGGAGAGGAGCAGGAACAACAATCTTGGGGTGAGGGGGTGCTGAATGTTTAGGCTCAGAGAGGGTGCTCCCCAAAGGGTCCAGGAGAAAATGCATGTGGAGGCAGCTGGCCCAGGAAAGGGCCGCAGAAAACCCACAGCCTCAGACATGCCCAGCTCTGGGCCTCAGACCCTGGGGCTGCAGGCTCAGCCAGCACCTGTGCTGCGGGTTCTGCCCCGCCTTCTGCTGGGAGCTCCGGACCCATCCTGCACTGCTATGCCAGCTCTCCAGGCCCAGGCCAGCAGCACGACGGTGCGGACCAGTGTGAGACGGCGATGGCCGAGGCCTCACCCGCACACCCCGTCTCACAGCCACACACATAGTCACATGTAGCCTGCGATCTCCCTGCGGACTTGGCAGCCTTCTGGACAATTATGACCTATGCTTGCATCCTTGCAGACACACGCACGAGTGCACGCGCTCCCAGCCTCGCACACACGCGCTGACAGGCAGAAGGGAGATCCCCAGGAAGGGCTGTCACAGATGATGAGGCATCTGGACCCTCAGTTTGAGACCAGGACCTCTGAGTTAACCTCAGACAATCCTGTCCCTCACTGTGTGACCTTCAGCATAATCCTCAGCCCCTCTGGCCAGATGTAGAACACTGGAGGTAATTCCTTTTACGCTCCTACCCACGGTCTGGGATGGGGACCAAGGACGTACACTAGAGAGATCCTCAATGACAATCCCTCTCTTGTCTGCTCTCCCAGCTCCCTAGCCACTCATCTTCAATATAAAGTGCCTACTGTATGCCTCACAAGGCCCCGGGCACTAAGGAGCTGCAGAAACACGCCAGCCATGCTCCCTGCCTCCCAGGAGCTCTAGCTGGAGACAAGTTGTACACACACAGAACAGCTGAATAGCCACAAGAGGCCTCGGAGCTTCGGTGCCAAAATGAATGATCTAGGCGGTAAGCCTGGGAGTTCAGGGGAGAGAAGGTGAGGGGTTAGCGCACTGGGAAAGACTTAGTCTGGAGGCAGCACTGGACATGAACTTGGAAGACTGAGTGAAGTCTCTCCTGGTGGAGGGGGGGTGGACTGCCAGTGCAAGGGGGAGGCTGGTTCTGACTGGGGGAAGGAGGGAAGGGTATGGCTAAGCTGAGGCCCGGGGTGACAGGGAGAGATTTGGCTGACTCAGGACACTGCCCACCTGCCACTTACTTTGATAAAGCCAAGGACCACAGTCACTGCCCACAATGTCTGAGCTGAAGAAATAACCAAATGAGGCTCTGATGCCATCAGACACCTCCTCCTGTTTACCCAGCTGCCTCATCTGGCCGGCTGCCCACGGAGGTAGCCCAAGCATGGAGCCAGGCCCTGGGCATGACCAAACGTATCCTAATGGCCCCGATCTGCACGGCCAGGCTTGGTGGAACATGGGGAGCTGGAAGGAGCCAGTGAGGGGCACTGGGGCTACTCGGAAGGAGAGACACTCAGCTGGCGCCTGGGGTTTTTCCCAAAGGCGGGCGGGCAAGGCGGGGCAAAGAGCCAGCTGTCCAGCGGGTGTGTGGCTGCTGTGGGGGCCGGCGTGGCATGGAGCCCATCATCCCCAGCTCTCAAGGAAGTCTCTGCTCCACAACTGTGAGCAGCAGCAGAAGGGGACACTACCACCGGCCCTAGTTAATCGGGTCACAGGAAGAGAGGCCCCGAAGCCCCTCCAGTGTGAGCAACGTGTAGGTAGGGAATGGGCCATGGCCGTGCAGACACAGCCCAGGGCAGGCCTCTCCCGACAGAGCAGATCCTCCCTCTGAGGGAGTGGTGGCCAGGGAGCCTGCCTCCCGGTCACTCTGCCACCTCCCAGTCTTCCCTCCTCGGACTGGAGAAAACGAGGAGCACAGGCAGGCCAGGTGTGACACTTTTTGGGTTCCGTGGGAACAACAGCCCCCATATTGGCTCAATGTATAAAGGGAGCCAAGAGATGGAGGAGACTGGGTTCACCGTCAAGGGCAGGACGAGCCGGGCGGCGGGGCCCAATCCCACACCACTCTGACTCCAGTAACACTAGACACTCAAGATCTGGCCCCAAGCCACAGTGACGGTGAAGGGGCCTGTGACTCCAGACGCACAGATAGACTAAATACATAACGAGGCTTCTCGTGTATCTGAAAGTGCATTTCAGATCAGCCGAGCTCACGAACGGTGAACAAGGTGGTGTGGAAGCACGGCTGAGGGACGCGGACAGTGGGCGCGTTTGATGGCATAGAAACTGTACCTCCAAAGAGCTGCTAAAAATAAAAATTAACAAAATGTTGTTATTTTAAGTAGCTGAAAACACAGCTTTCGAGATCACGTATTTACTCAATCAGTGAATCCTACAGGTACAACTACTGCTGTGTGCTTAGAGAGGAGGTGGTTCTCGTCACGCCCTGGGGTCACGCCCAGGGCGCGACGGTCTGTGCTCAGGGATACATGCATGCCGGCCACTGGACACCAACCAGAGGCTCCCTGAGAAGGATGGACTGGGGCTCCCAAAGGCCTGCATCACCGGCCCGCATCAAGCGCGGGCGGCAGCAAAGACTGGAGCCCCCTCCCAGCCCAGCAGCTCTGGGTCTGGAGACGCAGGGTGCCTGATGCCGGTGGGAAGGGGGCCTGGCCTGCCCCGTCTCGCCTCCACTCTTCCTGCACACTCGCAGAGGGGCAATGCCTCTTCCTGTCCAGGGCTCTGGCATGCCCTCCCAGCGACCCATGGGAAAAGAACCCTCCTCCCCCAGACAGCCAGGTCTGTCCGAGTTACTAAATCAGAGGCTGGGAACGTCCTGCAGATGCAGAACAGGGCAGAGACACAATCTTAGCAACACGGTTGCCCCAGGGACCGGAGCGGCAAGGAGGCAGGGTCAGAGCCGACGGCTGCTGGTACTGCTCTGGGCCCCAGCGCTGGGCTGCGGACCTCCCTCCCAGGGTTTCATTCCCTCCTTGCTCCCTGCCAGATGACAGAGGGATGTGAGCCTCCTAGACGTGCAGGAAACCGAGGGTCCGAGGAGCCAGTCACTTGTCAGAGGTCACGCGGCTCCTTTAGAAAGGCATGGAGCCTGTCCATTGCACTCTGACCTTCCCACGATGCCCTCACATGCCCAGAGCCCACACGCCCTGCACATGAGCCTGTCAGGAGTGTCCCAGCCTCCCCTCACTTACTCTCTGGCTGTGGAAGTCCCTTCTCAGGTCTAGATTGCACCCTTCCCACTGCGCACAGACAGCAGGGACCAGTAGAGGCTCCTGGGAGCTGCTAGACAGCCACTTTCCCCAGTCAGAGGCCCCAGGTTTCTCTCTGTGCCGATGCTAACTGTGAATCTCCTGTCTTCCGACACCTCTCCTCCCCGAGGCTGTCACTCTGCAACACTTGTGACCCCAGGTTAGCTGCTCAATACTTCCCAGCACCAGGAGTATCTCCATTCGCTGACCCTTACTATGCCATCTGCACGCAGAACACTGGGGACACGACGACGGCGGGATCAAACCTGTATGCAGCAGGCCTGCCGACCCTGATGGTTTCTACCTGCGTGACCCTGGGCAAGTCCCCTCACCTCTGGGATCCCCAGTGGCCTCTCCTGCTACACAAGGTAACAGCATTTCAGGCTGAGGCTGCCCTGCAGAACAAAGGAGTTAACGCCTGAGAAGACGCTCAGCCCAGCGGCAAGCTCAGGTGGCTTGGGAGGCACTGACAGTTGACGAGGCCTCATGTGTCACAGGACAGAGCCTCTGCAAGGCTGCAGCTACGTACCACGCTGGGGGCCCAAAACAGGACACCACGGGAGCCCACACCCAGCTGAGGTCAGTGGGCCAGTGCAGAGGCGTGGGAGGAGACTGCCCAGAGGGCATCCCCAGCTGGGGCAGCATGAGCAAAGGTGCGGAGGAGGAATGTACAGGGTACGCTGGGAGACCGAGAATCAAGCCCCCATCAGAGGGGGAGGGACAAAGCTGCAGGGCGTGCAGGGCCCAGGCGGGGCCTGATCCCCTCCACAACTCAGGCTGGACTTGCCTCTGCCTACAGTGCTGCCAACGAGGCCTCTGGGAGGAAGGGAGATGTGCAAAGCAGTGTATTAAGAAGATTAATCTGGCTGCAGTGGTGGCAGCGTGTGGACGGCTTAGAGGGGAGAGACGGAGACCAATTAGGGGAGACTGCAGCGGTCCAGGCAGGAGGCCTGAGAGCCGGCTCGGGCAGCCAGGGGAGGCATGAGGGGGTGGATGAGCTGGGCCGGAGCTGAATGGAGGCTTGGAAAAGTCTTCTCGGCCTTGCCAGAGCCTCGTCCACTGTCCCTACTCCCTCCAATGACCCTGAACTTTCTGCTCCTCAATTTAGACTCCTTGGCTCTCCTCACCTCTGCTTTTGAGGTCACGCCTGCTTGCTTCCACCCACCCAGGAGAGAGAGTCCAGGTGGCTACAGTGGGGAGGTGGGGGCCTTTGGGTCAGGAGGTGGGTTTTCAAGGCAGGGTAGGAAGTCAGGGGACACTCAGGGGACATCTAGGTGGCAGGAGGAGTCCAGGAGACCCCACAGGCCTCATCCCATAGATGATAGCCTACAAGCTCTTTAGTTGGGAACCTCACCTGTCTGAGCACACCCCCTCTAACACCCTCATGCCACTGTGTCCACTGTTCGGTGTCACTGTACCCCCAAAGGCTCCCAACCAGGGGCAATGCCAAAGGGAGGCTTTAGCCCCATGTCACAATCTTCCCCAGCTCCCTGGAGTCACCCCAAGTAAGCACAGCAGCTAAGTAGGCACAGCAAGCCCACAGCGCGTGCTGAGCCGCAAGGCAACCAGCCCGAGGCCCCTACCCCTGCCTACTTGGACCGCTGTAGCCTGGAGCCCAGGGTGGACCATTGGAAGACTGTCCTTGCACAGACACAGGCTTCAGAGGGCTCCTGACTGCCCAGCCCAGCCCAGGTGCATCCCCAGGCCTCCTCCCCTCCGCTGCTGCAGCTCTGGAATTGCTGAGCGTTGCTAGAGAGAGTCACGAACCTGTGCTGACTGGACAGGTGGTTCCCGCTGGCTGGCCTCTATTCACATCCTCCGGCCCTCCCTCCGGGGCCTCCAGCTCTCTCCTCCTGGAGCTGCTCCCCCTCCATGGAACCCCATGTCCCCCCTCCAGACAGCTCCTCCTCCAGCATCCTGCTCATCGCTCTCTCCTAGAAGGGGAGTGGTCACCCCCTCCACGCTCATCCATCTGCCCCAGGACCCCAGGCTCCCCTGGGCCCCGTTCCATCCTTTCTCCCTGTGTTGCACTGCTTCAAGCTCCTCTGCCTGAAAACAGAGACCTGCCATGGGACTCCAGGCCCAGTCACCCCTGTACCCCGGCCCCCTACACCAGTCTTCTCCAGAGACCTGCTTCCCAGCGGCCCTTGCTCAGCCTCCCCAGGCTCTCCTCCTCAGCCGTGCCCCCTACCTCTGCCTCTCTCCCCTCAGGCCGACATTCCTCAGAGTTCAGCCTAAGCCCACTCCCGCCCCCTGGCTCCTTCCTCCCCATCCCGCTGTCACTGGGGTGTAGAGGACACAAAACAATCTCTCTCCAACCCCTGGCTCCTCATGCAGAGAGCTGTGGCCTGTCTGATAGCCCTCCTGGGATGGCCCAGAGCCATCTCAAACTCAGCACGTCCAAAACAAACCCTCTCACCACTCCCAGACCTGCTCCCCCACCCGACTTCGCTGGGATTCTGCCTTGGAACGTGGAGGTTATCTAGGATTCGGGCCTGCCCCCCATCCCTCTGGGCAGGACGGTGCCAGGGCCCACAGACTCTGCCAGTCGGATGGTCCTACCCACACCCTGACGCTCACACGGGCTTTACTGGGGGCCCTCACTGCCTCTGATCTGAATACCAGAAATAGCCTCCCAGCCCCTCCCTCACCGACTGCCTTCAGCTCTGCTGGGCTTGTGTCACCTTCTGCTCACACACCGCAGGGCTGGGGTGGGGGCAATATGACAGCCCTGCCAAGCATCCCACGCCACCCCGTGTGTTTCCTGGCCAGGCTACTGGAGGGTCCCCTACCCCTCTCCACTTCTCTGCTCCTATCCCCAGTTGACAATCCCACTCATCTTGTAAGGCCCCTCTGGAAAACCACCTCCTTCGTGAAGCCCTCCCAGATCCCTCACTTGGCTGTGAGCATCTCCCCTTTGTCCCCAGGGGCCTCCCTTCACTTGACATTAACTGTCATGAGAGAACCTGCATATCTTGGGCGTTTCTGGCTCTGCCCCCAGTCCCCTGCCACTTTAGTATCCATTCCTGCACTGTTTGCAGGACACCCTCTCTGTTTGCGGGCCCAGGGGAACCTGGAGCCAGGGGGTGCCTCAAGGAACTTGAGCACCCTCAGCAGACATCTCCAACCCAGAGAGGGCCTTGAAAGTCTGGGGCCAGGTCAGCTGTGAAAGCCATCCCAGCTTCTCAGCCAGGATCCTCTACTCGGAGGCCATGGGACAGGCTTGGGGGTTGTGGGTGCCCATAATCTTGTCCTCAAAGGCTACATTTGGGATGTCTCTGCTTATGTGCATTTTCTGGGGAGATGGTACCCAGCTTGCAGCAGAATCAAAAAGGAGTCTGTGACTCCTTTCAAAAGTTAAGACCCACCACATCTGGAGCCCCCCATTCCTCCCCACCCCCAGCTTCCCCCGCCTTTAACAGCCGACTTCACTCACTTATAAATAGAAACCCTCCCTGGACATGTATCTGGAGTGACAGGATGGGCCCAGAGTCTGAGCAAGGAGCAGAATCGTCACCTGCCCTGTCCCCTGCTAGCCTGCAAGATGGTCTACTCCAGACCCTTCTCCCTCCCCCACTCCCCACATACTGTCATCTCTCTTCTAGAATATCAGATTAGCACCGTTCCCTGTGACCCGGAGCCAGGAGGGGATAATTAGGAAGCTCCTGTGTCCCTAAGACCCCATCCTGTACCCTGCCCTTGTCCCGGGGGGCCTGGCCCAGTGGAGACAGACGCAGGTGGGAGACAGGTTCCAGGGCAATGTCCTTCCTGAGCCCCACTAGTCTCCTGTATGCCATGTGTCCCCCAGCCCCAGTCTGCACGAGCCCCTGCGTCCCACCAGACAGAAGCCAGGCACTCATCCTTGCTGCCTCCTCTGCCAAATTATCCACCTGCTGTCAGGTCCTGCAGGTTCAGCCACCTGCAAGCCCTCCCCAGCCTTCCCCTTTCCGTCTCCAGGGATGACGACGATGTAGTATAATTGCCTGGATCGCTGTAGGGGCCTCCTCATTGGCCGCCCTGCCTCCCGCCTCTCTTCCCTCCCTTCTCCTTCCCACATGGCTTCGGATACAACGCAAACCTAGCTGTATCTCTGACCTGCCGAAAGCGTTTGCTGGGACACTATCCCCCTCAGGATAAAATTCAGACTTCTAACTACACCTCTCAGGACCTGGGCCAGTTTTCCAACCTCATGTCTTGTCACTTGCCATCCCAGGGCCCCACTCATTCCAAACTCCTTACACATCTCAGCTTTGGTGTCTGGTCCTCTGGCCCTTCCGCCTGCTGGGCTCTACCCTCCAGCCTTCCCTGGCTGCGTCCATCCTTCCTCCAAACTCAGCTCAGGAGTCACCACCTACATGGAGCCCTCCCTGATCTTTTCCCCAACCTGGGCCCAGATTTCCTCCGCCATGCATCCCTCTCTGAGTGCATGTCACATCAAGTAGATGTGCATGTTTTCTCGATGGTGACCTCTTCGAGAGGAAGGACAGCGCCTTAGGCCTAGTGGTGTGGCTGGAGCCAATTGGAGCATGTCTTCCTGACACCACCTTCAGTGTCATCACATGGTCAGCTGTGATGGGAGCATTTATACCATGGAAATTGGGAAACATGGCAAACCAGGATTCCGTTGCCTTTTTTTTTTTTTCCCAAAGGGTTGGTTGTTAAATACTCGTTGGCGAGACCAGCAGTTAGCGTAACGGTTATGTTGCTGGACTCCCATGTAGTCAACCGTGGTTTGAGTCCTGGACCCAGTGGCTTAAACTCACGCCGGGCGCGTGTGCGTGCGTGCCCAAGATCCTGAGAGGAGAAGGTAGGAGAAGGGATTGCGGTGTGGCCATCCCCCCTGGGGGGTGGTTTCTCACTTTCTGTCTCTCTGTCCTTCTGGCGAGCGCACACGCCCTATAGCAAAAACCTCTCCAAAAAATAAATAAATAAATAAATAAATAAATAAATAAATCCTCGTTGGCAGACCACTGCTTAGGCCCCACTTTGAGGGATAGGCCGGGAGGTGTGTGGAATGGAGGACTAGATGGATAGGTAGATTACCCCTCAGAGTGCTAGGCCCAAGTACTGCCCCCTAACAGGTGTGCCCCACATTCGCACGCCCCCTGCACCAGATCACACCTCCCAGCCTGGCTCAGCATCCGGGTCCTCTCCCTCACCAGTCCCTCTGGGCTAGCCAATCCAGCCTGTTCTGCACCAGCTGATGGCTAAAGGGAGGCGAGGGCAGTGTAGAGGGGACGCATCGGCCAGCCTTGGGCAGGGTGGGGTATGACCAGCTGGGTGCCTCAGTCAAGAGCTCACAGAGCGGGACAGGAAACTGAGTGACAGTGAGGCAGGTGACAGTGGGAGAGGACAGGGGCGGTGGGCGGGGGGTGACAGCAGTAACACAGGCAGGGAAAGAGGGCCGGGGCTCCTCCTCCCAGGCAGCACAAGCAACACCCTCTCCAGTGCCCTCCCTGCCTGAGGGCTGATCAATACCAGGATCAATGGAAGCAATCGCCTCATTAAGGGCACCGCAGGGAAGCCAGGGGCCTCTGCCTCCACCCTGGGAGCGCCGCCACTCTCTCCTCTCCCCCAGCCAGGCTCCCCGACTCCACTGCAGCTGGGTCCTTTAGGGTCCCTATCCCACTGCCCTGGCTCTATCCTCACCTGCATCTGGGTCTCTGCTCCATCTTCAGCTCTCTCAGTATCTCTGTCTTCCCCTTGTCTCTAGGCCTGTCTGTCTCTGCCACCTCCCCTCCACGTCTCCATTTCTGTCTCTCTGTTTCTGAGTCTCTGTCTCCATCTTGCCGTCTATGCTTCCCTCTCCCTCCCTGTGTCCCCATGTCCCCCTTTCTGTCAGTTTCCTCTTCTGTGTTTCTACCGAGGTCTATCTCCCTCCATGTTTCACCCGCCCCCGTCTCTGTCTCCTTCTTGTCTCTCCATCTCCCCCTCTGTGCCTCTGTCTCTCAGCCCCCCATGCCTCCTCACTCCCTTCCCTCCCCACAGCCTGCTCAGGCTGCGGGGCCCAGATGGCGGGACGTTCACGCCGCAGTGCCTGCAAGCACAGGGCCATGGCGGCTTCTGGAACTTCTTACCACCCCCCAGCCCTGAGCCCGCCGGGCAGCAGTCAGTCATCCGCCCAGCCTGCCGGGGGACTTCCACTCCCCCCACCCCCCGGGGCTCTCAGCAGCCAGCTAGCGGGGCAAACTCCTCCCTGGAGCAGACTCTTCATTGAGGGAGACTTCCTGCGGCCGCTGAGGGCTGAGGGGGATTGTGAACTGTCCCCCGTTCCTGGGAACTTGGGCAAGGAGACTGATGGCTTTTACTTCCTCCCCAAGGGGCGTCCTTCCTGATGTGTCACTGAAAGCCCTCGTGCTGCGGCTTCATCTGTCCTCGGTCTGTGTGACTCAGCTGCTTCCCAGTGCAATCAAAGCCTCCACCAGCAGCATCTGGCTGGGCAAGGACTGCGGGTGCACCCCGGGGGTGAGGAGGTACCCCCTCTGAAGAGGGCACCTGACCACGCCAGAGCAGGGCGAGGGCAGGGGAAGGAAGTGGAGGTTCCTTCTTCAGGGAGCCAGAGTAATAGGGGGCTAGAGGCTGCACCACCTGGGAGCAGAAAACGCAGCCCACCTTCCCCACCAGCCTGGCAGAGCAGAGCGCCTCTGCCAACCCCGGAGGTTGGCAGGGTGGGCATGTGCACACGCACCCACGCCCCAGGAGGCCCAGACACAACACGTCCACGAGCACCGTGCATGCCCACCCGCTGACATTGCAGCTGGTATCCCACCCCCTCCACCTCCCCTCTCTAAGGAGGGAAGAGGCAAAGTCACTGGATGGGTGGCCCTGGAGGCAAGAGAAGGGGCACCAATGTGGTATGACAAGGAGGTGCACCCAGCCAGACAGGAGCTGAGTGCCCACAATGCTGCGGGTGCAGTCAGTGGTGTGCGGGAAGGGCTGCATGTCCCCCTCATTCCAGCACAGGCTTGGATCCTGCCCCCCACCCCCCTCCACTTTCCATGCTAGCTCTGGTGTCTGCTCCGCCCCCACCCAGGGTGCAGCCCAGTGTGCATGTTGGGGCGGGGGGTGGGGGGTGGGATCCGCACAGTCCCCCAGGCCACACTTTCTGCCTCTGCGTAGCTCTGAGAGTTGGAACAGCCTCCTCCCCTCAGCTCAGATCCCACCGCTTGTAGGCAGTGGCCCCAAAAAACAAGCCTGTTTCCTCTTCCACATGACAGCCCTTCAAATATTTGAAGACAGCTCGTCTGTCCCTGCTGAGCCTCCTCTTGTCCTGACTAAACACCTCGGTTCTTAGAACCATCCCTCAAATGCGATGGTTTCAAGTTCCCTTGCCACGCTGGGTGCTCTCACCCACTCAGAGCTGCCTGGCTCACAGTAAGGCCCCCAGACTGAGGCAGGACAAGACTGCTGGCCCCCTGGCCCCGACAGACCTTCATGTCACCAACACAGCCACCGGCCCTCCACTCCTCACCTCTCCTGCCTTCATGTATCACGCTCCTATTTTCTGGGCCAGGCGAATGCTGGGGGACACCCAACACTTCCCTCCAAGACCCAGATCTCTTCCAGTGACATGTCACTCCCCAAATGCTGGGGCTCCTCGTTAGTTCACACCCTTCAAAACCAACCTCCTCTGAGAAGTCTTCCCAGATAGGGAATACATCCTTCCCCTGCCCTGGGCAAACTCCATACCCAGAAACTTCATGGCAGTCAATGGTATTCACCCTCTAGAAAGTCCCCACACATTACCCATCTCACTTCTCCCCCTGCTCTCTGCTATGCAGGTTAGCAGCACAGGGGTGGGAGGGGAGGGAGGCAGAGGGCCCCGGCCTGAAGGGAGAAGTGGCTGGCAGGAGCCTTGCCTCGGCCCACACCCTACCTGCTCGTGGTACTCGATGCCCATGCTGAGTGTATTGACCAGGATAGCGATCATGATTCCCCGGCCAAAGTATTTGCTGTCCACAATCTTCTGGAAGGTGTCACAGATGAGCCTCCAGAAGGCCAGCACAGAGTTGGGCTCTGCGTCCGGGCCCAGGCTCCGTCGCCGCCGGCTGTGGGGGTCCCGGAGGTCACTGTGCTGGGCATCCTGCGTGAACTCGTAAACTGCCTCACTGTCTGAGTCAGGCACCTCATGGTCGGCGGGCTCCACCTCCCCTGCCCTTGCCCGGGCACAGTAGGGGCAGTTGTCTGGACCACAGGCTCCACTGTCTGCCTTCAAGCAAGGGCTGGAGATCTTGCAAGAGCTTTGGCAGGTGCCTGGAACAGGAGAGCAGATGTCAGAGGCTCCCGGGTCCCTTGCCCCCGGAGGGAGCAGGTATAAAATGAGGGGGAGGGCTCAGCACTTAGTGGGCCAGTGGACTGCAGGGCAGGCAGTCCTAAACAACAAGGCACCCCGGATGTCAATAGCACCCCACCAGCAGTCACCATTAGCATCCCAGGGACTTCCGGCAGAGAAGTGGCCTCCATGTTCTCTGAGGCTCTGGGCAGCTCCTCGGTCCTAGGAGCCCAGCAAGGAGCTCAGGCCATCTTCCCTTCCCAGGGTAGCCAGGCTGTGTCAACACTGTTCTGAGCAGCATTTTCCAAGGGATTTTTAAGACACACCCACACATGTACCTTCATACATGCACATGTGCACCAAACATGTGCACACATACATGTACACCAGGCACACACTCATGTGCACACATGTACCATGTGCATACACACCGTCTGCATGCCACAAATATAGGCACACATGCGTGCACACGTTCATATCACAAAATAATAGACACACACCCACATTCCAGGAAAGAGACCCACATGCATGCACATGCACCTATATATACCAGGCACATGTGTGCATACATACATGAATTCCAGACACACGGAAGCACACATACATACAGTGGACTCCTTTGTGCACGCCAACACACATACACACCAGGTACATTTATGCGCGCACACCCACACACACAGTAATCTAGCCCGAGACATCGATGTCTATGTAAGCGCAGCTTAATGCACAGAACGTGAGATCTGGAAGGTGTCTGAGAGAGCACCAGATAAAGCATGTCCATGTTGGCACCTGGCTCCGGGCCCCGGGAGGTGTCTCCCCTCCTGGCTGCATCTGCACACAGGAGTGTCAGGAAGCACCCGCTGACAATACTGACGGTCCCAGCCCTGCCTTTCACACAGGAGGAAATGGAAATGCGTGTGCACGTGACTGGCCCGCGTCCCATGCGGGGTAGTGGAGGAGCTGGCAGAGGAACCTTTCACTCCGAATTCTGTGATAGCACCTTCTGGTCTCAGCCCACACCCCACGTACCAGCCCCATGAATAAACCACGGCTCCCCACGTGCCGCATCCTTTCTGAAACATGGGCCCCAGGCTGCGGGGACAGTGAACCCGTCTGCTGGGGAGGGCCTGCCACTCCTGTCTGACGGGGGCCACCCTCAGGCAGTGAGGGTCTCACTCCCTCATGACACTGGGTGTTCACCCATCTGGCCAGCAGCTCCTAAGGACTTAGGTCTCCCTGTGGGGAGAGAAAGCAACTCTAGCTTAAGAGTCCCCTTAATGTGGGGCACGAGGCCAGGCACAGTCACGCGTTTCCCTTCTGAGTCTTGCAACAAGCAGTACAGAGCTTCGCCTCAGAGCCAGGCAGCCTCAGCCCACCCCTCCCCAATGGCACATTGGGCAAGTTTTGAAAACCCTTCAAGCCTCCTTTTTCTCACCCTTACAATGGGGACAGAAAGATGTCAGAAGATCCAATGGGATTTTGCTTGCAATGTACCGGACAGGCACACAGCCATGGGGCCACAACCGATGGACGTTGTTGCAAACAACACAGCAGAGCATGGAGCGGGTGCACATTTCATGGCTGTGGTCGTTATTATTACAACATTATTACAACAGGGGTCAGCAGATGGCGTAATGGTTACTTCGCTGGACTACGCAATTTGAGCCCTGGACTCCAAGGCTTAAAATTTATGCCAGACACCTGTGTGTGCATGTCCAACATTCCGAGAAGAGAATGGAGAAGGATTTGCAGTGTGAGCATCCCTTGTAGGGGGTGCTTTCTGTCTCTCTGTCTCTCTGTCTCTCTGGCAAGTGCACGCACCCTCTAGCAAAAATATCTCTCTCAAAAAAAAAGGCACATATTGGACTTATGATTCCTTTTTTTTTTTTTTTTTGGAGAGATTTTTCACTATAGGGCGCGTGCGCTTGCCAGACAGACAGAGAGAGACAGAGAGATAGAAAGCGAGAAATCACCCCCCAGGGGGGATGGTCACGCCGCAATTCCTTCTCCTCCATTCTCCTCTCGGGATCTTGGGCACGCACGCACACGCGCCCGGCGTGAGTTTTAAGCCACCGGGTCCGGGAGGCGAACCGCAGTCGACTACGTGGGAGTCCAGCGACATAGCCATTACGCTAACTGCTGGTTCCCATGATTCCTGTTTTAACAGATGAGAAACTTAGGGCTCAAGGAAGTACTGTGATTGCTTGAAGCTGCCACAGCCATGAGCAGAAATGGGAGTCTGAGCCCTGGTCCCTCCAACTCTAGACCCAGACCCCCGTTCTCTCTGGGACACCACCCAGCCCTCAGATGAGGGGCACCAGTACGCCCCTGCCAGCATTCTCACCTGTACTCTGTGTCTCCAGCAGCCTGTGCATGGAGCTGTAGGGCCCGGGGGGGATGTTGAGGCTGGTGAGGGTGGGAGGCCCAGCGCTAGGGGCCACCTCAACTAGCGCCTTCTCCTTCAGCATCTCTGGTGGAGGGCTAGTGTGCACGGTGGGGTACACCTTCCCACTCCCCACGGTCCTGCCCGATGCCTCAGAAGGGGACCTGGGAGGGGGCGCCTGGCAGCGCACTGGCTCTAAGTGGCAGTCAGCATGGTAGAAGCTGTGCACAGACTCCGCACCCCCTGGAGGGCCTCCAGAGAGGGCAGGTGTCGAGGGCGGTGGCAGCATGAGCCGGCGGGACCCATTGGCATCTCTGTCCTGGATCTCTGGGCTGGCCCGGGGGGCCCTGAGTGTCCCGTTGCCCAGGTGGTAGTGGTGGTGATGGTGGTGGTGGTGGTGTACCAAGTGGTGGACAGAAAGGCGGCGGTGGGAGCGGGAGGAGCTGCTAGGCTGGGGCTCCTGGCCTCCAACGGGCGCGGGGCTATTTAGCAGACCGGCCCGCACACCCACGGCCCGGGAGACCTGGGCCAGCCTTCGGGCTGTTTTCCGGAGGATGTACACCAGGTATTTGAGCAGCTCCTCGTAGCAGCTGCCCGGCTCGGAGAAGCTGGCCAGGGTGCTGGCGTTGGACAGGAACCGCACACGCTGCTCCCGCATCAGCTGGCTCTCCCGCTGCTTGGTCTCTGAGAACTGCGTGGCAATTACCACCAGGCACAGGTTGATCATGAAGAAGGAGCCCACCTGTAGGGGTGGGGACAGGAAAAGGAGATGTCCTGAAGAAAAGCGAATCACAATGCCTGCCACCACATGCAGACAGCTTCCTATGTGCCAGGCACTGCACGCAATTATTTTCCAAGGATGACCGCATTTTCATATCATGACAGTTTCAGGAAGTGACACTATTATGATCTCCATCTGACAGGTGAGGAAACTGAGGCTCAGAGAGGTCAAGGAATGTGCCCCCCATTCAGTGAATGCAGAGGAAGGCTAAGGCTTAAACCAAGCTCCTTGAAATCCCACGGTGCTGCTACCAATCATGATGTGATTCTGCAAGGTTATCTCCCAAACTCCCTGCCCAAACACGCCCATCCTCAGATTCTAAAGGGCCAGCAGGTGGTTAAGGCACTGGACTCCCACATGGTCGACCATGGTTCGAGTCCTGGATCTGGCCACTTGCTTTCCTACTTTCCCTTTCTCTCTCTGGTCCAGTAAAATAATAATAATAATAAGGATAGCAAATGAAATTAAATAAATTATTATTTTAAAAAAAGAGACTCTTAGCATCCATCCCTAATTCCCATCAGGAGCAGAGACAGTTGCAGAAATGAATGCAGCACTGGGGACATGGGTTTTCAGGTTGGATTGAGCCTCTGGGATCTTAGAAAAACACGGTTTACAAGACTCCTGCTCCTAGTCCTAAATCCACTGGGTGACCTTGAGTGAGACCCTTAACCACAGGCTTCAGGATCCCCATCTGAAAAGAGGGATCATTGGCCTTGCCTATCCCCGTCTCCCTGTGCCCCTCCCCTCCCCCCGCTAAGTGACGGACTCTGGCCCCTACAGACCAGCCAAGCTGCCATTCTGACTTGCCACGCTCCCTGGGTCCCTGTCTCCATGCCTCGGTTTCCCTAGGACTCGGAGACAGCTATTCCTTGGACAATAATCCCGAATGAAGGAAATGAATATTTATGGTGACAAAGCAGTTTTTTTCTAGATCGTGTCCTAGTAATTATGATAATTAGCTTCACTAGTGTGATTCCAGGGAGCTGTTTGGAAAGATTTTTCAGGGGTGTGTGGGAGGGTGGAAACCAGGCCCCTTACCTCCCTGTCTGCTTCCTTCCCCTCCCCCAGGCCAGGGAAAGCAGCCAGGTGGGAAGACCTGACTTCCCCGGAACACTGCTCTGGGGCCGACACAGGCCTCCAGGCAGGCTTCGCCCAAGTGTGCCGCTCTTCTGCACCAAGGAAAGTTCCCGAGGCAGCAGGGGGCGGCCTTGGGGACTTGCTCTTTCCCAGGGCCTGTTCTCTGTCTCTCACTCACCAGATGCTGCCTCACTGTCTCTACTTCTCTCTGGAGCTTGTCCTAGGTCCTGAGTAGATCTTAATCTCTTTCCCTCAGCATCTGTACCTCAGTATCTGTCTGACTTTGTCATGGGCCTCTCAGTGACACGAAAAAAAGGGCTGAACTTGGAATTGGTAGCCTGGGTCGAACTCTCAGCTGTAACCACTTACTTTCTGTGTGATCCTGGTGACCCACCCTAGGGGGCTCCGAGTTCTCATTAGAGATGGGGACCACAGTCCCTGCACTGGCCACCTCACAGGGGACCATGAGGATTAAGCAGGTGGCAGATGGTACAGCACACATCAGCAGTGACGCCCCACCCAGCGGGATTAGGCCACGCACACGGTGGGGTCAGATAAATGAGGAAACGTAGGTTTCCTCATCTGTAAAATGGAGACAACACGAGGATCACGGTGAGGATTAAATGCACTGGCACATTAAAAGTGCTTAGGGCGGGGCTGGCACATAGCAAGTGCTCAATAAATATTAGCTCTAAGTGGTAGCAATTCAGTTATTCTCTAGGAACGGTAGTGATGAAATCTACGCAATACTGCTGCTTTTGCCTCTGTCTTCTGCCTTCATTGGGCCTTGGAATTTCTGGGCCGGGAGGAAAAGCGAGATCATGCAGTGTTCCTCAACACCGACTGATTGGAATCTGGGGTGGGATGATTCTCTGTCTGCAAACATTTTTCCCTCTCCCCCACCCCCAGTGAGATGCCAACAGGATTCCCTTAGTTCTTGAGAAAAACAGAATCATCCTTTGGCATTTACGAAGCCCCCTAGGAGAGGCGGCATATCCTGGGTTGAGAAGAAACCATTATTTTACCAAAGAAAACACAGGGAGGGCTGGCACCTGTGGGGAATGACTTGCCCGAGGTCTTCAGAGCAGTCAGCGGTAGAGGAAGGCCGGGACGCTGGCTTTACTCCTGACACCTCACCCGTGTCCCGCTACTATATGACAGATGCCCTCTCTATGGGACTTGTCCTGAGAACTAAGAACTTCAGATCGAGCAACACTGCCCCTGTCAGGATGGCCCCCGCCCATGTCCCCAGGACCCCCGTCCCCACGAAGCCTGAGGAGTCACTCACGATGATGAGGAGGATGAAGTAGATGAAGTTGTAGAAGGAATGAGCGTCCATTACAAAGTACATGATGTCGACCCAGCCCTCCAGCGTGATGACCTGCGGAGGTTGCAGAAGGGCGGGTGACTCTGGGCCCAGCAGTGCCTCCTCCGGCTCCTCCTGAGGCCCTGACCGCCCCCACAATCCCCCTCCCCACCCTGAGAATGACCACTCCAAGCCTGTCCCGGAGCTGGCATTCTGCAGAATCTCCCAGGGCCCAGGCCGCCCCACCTGGAAGATGGCGATCCAGGCATAGCCGATGTTGTCGAAGTTGATGGCGCCCTTGAAAGGGTTGTGCTCTCCAGCGGAGCAGTTGGTGTAGTACTGGTTCCAGTTGACGCAGGTGGTGTTGCTGGAGCTGTTGTAGGCCTCGTAGTCCAGACCGCAGGGCGGGCCGCCGCCCCCCTCCCCGCGCAGCGTGGGCACACTCCTGCAGGACCGCATGCCGTTCTCCCGCGGCTGGGAGCAGATGAAGGGGCTTTCATCTTCGTTCTCCGTCTGGTAATAGCGCTCCAGGTCCACACTCAGGGGGCTGCAGGGTGGGGAGGAGGACACAGATGAGGCTGGGGAGCAGGCCCGGGAAGGCTGGTGGCTGAGTGCATCAAGGCAGGGACGGTGAGCAGGGCGGGATGGAGCTTGGGGGAAAGGACTGGGCAGGGCAGGATTTGCGGGTGCAGATGGGGGGACTGAGAGCAGGAAGGCTGAGCTTGAAATTCCAGAGTTGGGGGGTGTATCTCAGAGAGGTGGTTTTCAGATTAGGATCACTGAGGGAGCTTTAAGAAAATTCCCAACTCCATGGGACCACTAGTTAGCGTAATGGCTGTGTCGCTGGACTCCCATGTAGTCGACCGCGGTTCGCGTCCCGGACCCCGTGGCTTAAACTCACGCCGGGCGTGTGTGCATGCGTGCCCAAGATCCCGAGAGGAGAATGGAGGAGAAGGGATTGTGGCGTGCCCATCCCCCCTGGGGGGTGATTTCTCACTTTCTATCTCTCTGTCTCTCTCTGTCTGTCTGGTGAGCGCACGTGCCCTATAGCAAAAAAAAAAAAAAAACCTCTTCAAAAAGAAAAAAAAGAAAATCCCCAACTCTGTGCTGAACCCCAAGCCAATGAAATCAGAATCTCTGGAGGGGGCACCAGGATCAGGAACTTTTACACTTCCCCAGGTGACTGCCATGTGCAGCCAAGTGTGAGAACCAGCGATGTCGCAGATAAGCAGGTCAGAGAACAGGTATGTCAACAGCATGTGGATGAGAGGGCCTGGGGGAGGCTAAGCCCCACGGTTCCTTCCGGGTCATCCCTCCCGGCCACCACTCACAGGCTGAAGTTCTCAGGCAGGAAGCAGCGGTTCCGGAGCAGCCCGGCCCACAGCTGGACACCGACGATGCCGAAGATGAAGAAGACAAAGAAGCAAAGCAGAAGGACGTTGCCCAGCATGGGCAGCGTGTCCAGTAGCAGTGTGACGAGGATGCGCATGCCTGTGGGGGCAGAAGCCACGCTGGGGACACCAAGTTGGCTGCCATGGCCTGGCAGCCGTCCCAGAGGGGGCCCACGGGGAAGACTAACACAGCCTGACTCAAGCTGGGAGGGAGACCAACAGACACCTCGAACTCCCCGGGCAGCCCTCGTCCCTACCCACCCCCTCTGCCCCCGCCCCCACACTGGTCACCAGCAATGACCAGGGTAGCTGTGGTTTCCAAAGCACTCTCCTAGTCATCATAGTGATGACGCCGCTCCTAATTCACAGAGAAGTCTCAGGCTCAGAGGAGTGAGCTTCACAGAGCTGCTAAGTGAGAGGCTGGGCTTGAACCCAGGTGTAGCGCTTCCAAATCCTCCTCCCCGACACACACACATGTACAGACACACACACTCACACCCCTCTCACTTCCTCCTCTAACCAGACACAGTCGCCTGGCTTTTCTAACTTATCCCCCCTGGGGTCATTGGGGAAACTGAGGCAGAGAATGCTAGAAGGGGTGTTGGCAGGCAGGAAAATCTCACTGCAAGGCCGCTCCTCCAGGGGGCCAAGGTGTCCTGTGCTTCACCGTGATTCTGAGCCCTCCTGCCCAAGCCTGTTCCCTGCTTGATCTAAACCAGGACCCGAAGAGACACAGCATTGTCTTCTTAGGAGTCCATCAAGAATGACCTCTGGCAGGAGGCGTGGTGGCTAAGGGCACTGGACTCCCACATGGCTGAACTCAGTTTCAAACCTGGGCCTGGCCACTTGCTTTCTCACTTTCTCTCTCTCTCTCTCTCTCTCTCTCTTCTCTCTTCTCTCTTTCTCTCTTTCTCTGTCTGCTCTCTGGTCAAATTAAAATAAATTAAGTTAAACAAAATAATTCTTAAGAAAAAAAAGGGACCAGAAGTTAGTGTAATGGCTATGTCGCTGGACTCCCATGTAGTCAACCGCAGTTTGAGTCCCAGACCCAGTGGCTTAAACTCACGCCGGGCGCGTGTGCGTGCGTGCCCAAGATCCCGAGAGAATAGAGGAGAAGGGATTGCGACATGGCCATCCCCCCGGGAGTGATTTCTCGCTTTCTCTCTGTCTGTCTTTCTGTCGCGAGCACGCATCCTATAGCAAAAACCTCTCCAAAAAAAAAAAAAGAAAAGAAAAAAATAACAACTCCTTCCATGGGGAAAGCCACTGTAATGTAGGTCCTGAAAAGCCCTGTTAGGGATACTGCCCTCTCCTAACTCCAGGTACAGACTCCAACCAACTCAATGGACTGCCCCAGTCCCTAGTCCCTCAAGCCTTTGTCAAACAGACAATCTCTAATGACTCTTTTGACCCCCAAAGAGCCACCTGTGGCCTCCTGTCCCCTCCAGGGCCAAGTTGCTAGGCCACAGCTGACTAACCCTCCCGGTGACTACAGCCGTCCTGCCCCCCACCCTGCCAGCCTGTCTGCTCACTCAGTCCTTCTCCATCTCCTGTCCCAGCCCCCGTCAGCCCCTCTATGCTCCAAGTGAGATCAATTCCTCAGGGTCCGCATTAAGGGAATTACACCAGTGGTTAGACAGAGGCCTATAAATCTGCCAGCCATCACCTGGGGCGGGAAAGAGGCGAGGTATGCCCCCCCATTCTGGAGCTCCTGTTACCACCACCACATCCCAACCCCCCGACGATACTCTAAGCAGCTCTGCACTCTCAGAAGCAGCTCCATCTTATGAGCACACGTGCACGCACATGCACACATGCACACGCACACACACACACATACACGTGCACACACACACACGCAGCAAAGGGGCTGCTGCTACATCAGGCACAGAGCCCCAGAAACATGCACCCCCCAGCCCCCCACTCCCGGGGCAGCAGTGGAACCATCTGCAGCTTGTGTAGGTTGGGGCGTTGCAAAGGGGGCCTGAGCGTGTGGGGGGGCAGGATGTAGGGGGAGCTAGAGCTGCCAAAGCGCCTGGCTCCAGAAACCAATGCGGTTTAATTTAGATAATGGTCCCGGCGGTTGCTGCAAAGGGTTGGAAGCGGGTGGGAAGGAGGAAGGCGACACCGCTGGGAGGGTGAGGCGTGGAGCAGCCTCATCTTGAAAGAAGTCTTGTTCTGGGCGGCTAGTGTGGCCTCAGCACTGAGAAGCAGACTGCGTGAGAGGCCGCCCTGGCTAGCAAAGGCCAGTGGTGCTTTGCTTCCACGCCTCCTGGCCTGCCAGCCTCTCCATCCTGTCCCCTCAACTCCCGCCTGGGGCAGTGATCATCTAGCTGCAGGGAAGCATCTGAGATGTTTCTGAGATTCTGACCTAAAGCCAGGCTAAAAGAAGGGGAGTCTTCCCAGGCCACTCCCAGTGCCACAGCCAGGGGCAGGGGCTCGCTTTGGTTCCAGTGACCCCAGCTCCCCACTGAGCCCTCCTATGGTAGGACCGTGAGTGGTCAGGTGAGGGTGCGGTGGAAGAGTGGGATCTGAGATTTCCACATTTCCTTTTGGGGCTCTGCATCCAGGGACTGAGGGCCAAGGGGTCACTCACTGGGCACCCGGTTAATGGCCCTGAGCGGTCGCAGCACACGGACTGTCCTGACAGCTGAGAAGCTGACGTTCTGCAGGTCCAGCGAGTACTCCAGCATCCTGCAGGGAGGGGCCCAAAGGGAGGCCCTTTGAGTCTGAGGCCACCACGAGGTCAATAGAGGCTAATGAGGAATCCTGCCGAGGGGCTAGCAGGCCAGGCTCAGACTCCTCGGCCAGGAGACCCTGTCTGGGGGGACGGGGCTTCCCCCAAGTCAAGGACAGACTCCCCATCAGCGAATGAGGCTGTGGAGTTCAGAGAAGTGCAGGCTGGAGTGCTACAGGCAGGACGGCCTCAGACCCTTAGTGGCTCACTAGGGAGAAGCAGAGCTGTAATGGGACTGTGGGGGCTGGGGTGTCAGAGTGGGGCAGAGGCTAGAACTCCGGCCCTGGGGATGGGACCGATCTGACCCATCCTCTCCCGCCCCAGCTCAGGCCCTCACCCTGCGATGACGATGAAGAAGTCGAGACGGTTCCAAGTGTCTCCCAGATAACACTTTTTCCCAAAGATGCCCAAGGCCACCATCTTCACCACCATCTCCACGGCGAAGAAGGCAAAGATGAAGTCATCGAAGGCCTGATGGGGGGACGAGAGGCTGCTGAAACTGAGAAGGCGGTAGGAGAACACTCGAGCCCCCCACCTCCCACCAGGAGGGTCAAGGGCACTTGCAGAGAAAGGGTCAGGGGTATTAAGATTGGGAGCTGCTCCCCGTCCTCCACCTGTGACAGACACAGACACGCACCTGCAGGATCCGGCAGCGCTGGGAGTCACAGGCGATGTCCTCGCATGGCCGGAACATGCCCAGCGTCACACAGTTGAGAAGGATGACCAACATGCTGATGCGCTCAAACCAGGTACGGGGCAGTCAAGGAAGACCACTGGCCCACAGCCCACCCTAGCACCTCCAGCTTGGTGACAAGGGCAACCAGATGTGACAAAAAGGCCCTGACCTACTCGTGAGCCCAGCCCCCAGCCCAGCCCCACCTCGGTCCTCTCACCTTTCCCCACCTTGGCCAGGTCACCCCTGGGGACTCAGCTTCCTCATCTGTAAAGTAGGAAAAGCCACAAATACCCTGACTATTTGCACAAGCCATTTAGGGAATACAATCGATCGTGCCTGTGGAAATGCCAGACACCATGAGTTTGCTGCTGAATCTGAATCCTATTCTCCCTACCTCACAGGGTAGATGTGAGAAGCAAATGAGATCAAGTATGTGAATGTGTTACACAAACCTAAAGTCGGATTAAGTCTGCCTTACAGTTTACCAAGCACTCTCACACAATGCCACGGAGGATGCGCACGGCAGCCCTGCGAAGTCCCCGCGGCGGATCGTCTGAGCCCCCAGAACTCAGGAAACCGAGGCCCAGAGAGTTCAAGTCATGTGCTGAGGGGCACTTGAGAAGCTGGGATGAAGCGGAGGTTTTCAAGCCCCTGGCCTACAATACTTTGCTCTCACCCCAGCTGCTCGGGCGGGCGAGGAGGGGCTGTGAAGACTCACTTGACACCAGGTGGGCAGCCTGAGGCAGACCAGGGTCCACAGCCACAGCCCCCCTCGTCACAGCCCAACGCCCAAGGCCCTCTCTCCCACTGCCAGCCCCCTGCCCTCTCAAAGCACACACAGACCAGCTGCCATCACACCTTGCACCTTCCAGCTCTGACCAGCCCAAACAGCAAAGTGAGTTGTCCTTAAAACCAAATCTTTTTCCATGCAGTAGATTCTACTGAGGGACTCACTTCCAGCCCATCAGCAGGAGAATGTTAGGACACTGGAAGGTTCTAGGTATATGGCCAAGGATCCTATTTTTCTCCTGAGGAGTCGGGGTAGAGCAAAGAGACTAGAACGAAGCAGAGCGAGGGGGCTTGGGAAAGCAGACCGCCTCGGGAATGGAGGTGACGAGGGTGTCGTGGCAACCCCCAGTGCCACCACCAAGCCACACTCACTGGGGCCCAGAGCAGGCGGGATCTTCCTGTCTTAACCCTACTTCTGGAACAAGAAGGCTTTGGGCAGGCACGAAGAGACTGGCAGGAATGTCTAGGCCCAAGAGCCTCCCTCCAGCCATCCCAGCATCCCCTGTCCGTCCTGAATCTCAGACCACACTTTCTCTGAAGCCGACTCCTCAGTCCCCTCCTGGCCCCCTACCCTCCTCTGTTGCCCGGCCTTTTCCCCTCAGATTCACACCTGTCCCCCTACTTGTCCTCTATACCTAGAAGGCCCAAGGTGCTGCCATTTCTCAAATCTCCACCCTCTTACAAAAACAACAGCAAAAAGTTCTAGATTGGGGGGAGTAAGTAGACGGGAGGGGGGAATGAAGAATGCTGTTTCCATGGAGCTGTTTTCCTGAGTGGAGCTGAAGCCCAGTAGATCTCTCCCCAGAATGGGGGTCAGCCAGGGGTCACCCTGAAAAAAGGGGGACAGGGAGGGAGCCATTATTTGGAAAGGGGAGGACATTTACCCTCAAGGACCGGTCCGCTCTCCCCAAGCTTGTCCCTTCCTCACTTTCGCAGAGGAAAGGGGTTGTTGGAGGGGGCCCACGTGAGCAAATGTCTCTACATAGAGTGGGGGTGATTTTTCCTGGGACATGTCGGACCCCTCTAACAGCAGGGATTCCCCATTACAGTCATCGGGGCACTGTCCCTTCTCCTCTCTTGCGCTGGGGCTCCTGGCAGGCAGGGGCACTCTGGATACATCCTCGTATCCCCTAGAGCTTAGCACAGTGCCTGGCATGTATGGGGGAGGGAGGGAGGGAGGAATGACCCAATCAATGAGCCAATCAATCAGAAACCAGAGCTGTCTCCCCATTCATGTTTTCTTGCCTTGTTCCCTCAATAGTGAATCGATTCTATGTGGGAGGGACAGAAGTGACCCCGAAGAGGAGCTGCCTCTCCTTCTGTCTCCAACTTACGCATGTTCAGACAGGGGCCTCGTATAGCCAGAGTCTGCCTCCAAATAACTCAGCCTCCAGCCTGCCCAGACCTTCACCCTGTAGCCCCTTCTCAAGGGCCCTCTTGGCCATCAGCTGACTCCTGGGTACATCCCACCATGCTCCACCTCCCCCCTCACCACAGGTGAGTATAAATGGGCAGAGAAGAAACCGAGGCGCAGGGAAATTGGGACAATTGGAAGAGTAATAATTAATGGGGGGCGGGTGTCTTTCACCCTTCTCAGGGTGGGGCTTGTTTCCTTGGGAACATGGCAGTATGTCACTGTGTGATGTTCTTCTGTTGCCATAACAACAGGAGAATGTGTCACCAGGTGGTGTGAATTTGTTGCCATGGTAATTAAAGAGACCCCCTCACACATGATCTCCCTTTCCCCAGGCTGCTGTCTTGTCCTCATGCTGGGAAGGAGAAGCAGAGAGACCCACAGGTTATCAGGTTGAGGGGGAACCATGTGACAGATCCCCATGGTAACCAAGGGAACGGGGGACACTGGTTGCCATAGTGAATGTGAGAGACCTGTGCAGTCACATGTCTGCTGTTGCTATGGTGACTGTCCGGGCTGGAGTGGATCCCAAAGGGGGGGGCAAGAGAGGGGAAGATCTTTCTTCTCCCCACAACCCACCATCAAAAGCAGAGCAAAAGGAAATGGCAGGGAGAGGAACCCCACTTGCAGCCCTCCTCCTTTTCTCCCTCCTGGGAGAGAGAACTAGAGCATGTTATCTCCCCAAACGAGTCCTCTCCATGGGCTTTATCCAGAGAGAGCCCTTGGCTAGCCTGGCAGCTGTAGGGGCGAGGGAGGTAGGGGGAAGAGTGAGGCAGACCAGGGTCCCTCCAGGGACAAGGGACTCTGCGCGGGGACTCCCTCCAGCTGCCCCATTCCCTGCTAGGAGTCTGGAAATCTGAGACAGGCACACTGAGGCTGAAATGGCCTGGACCTAGGAATCCTGGCCTTCTAGTAAGAGCTGGGGAGTGGGGGTGGGGGCAGGTCCTCGCCTCATTCATCCCACAGAGGTGTCTACCAGATTCACAATCCCTGCGGTGGAGGGGGGTACAGGGGCTCGGCTTTGTGGCTGTTGCTAGGGAGACTGAAAGGGGGATTCCCCTAGCCAAACCCCGACTCTTACCAGCCTGTTTTCCCGTGGTTCCCCAACCACCACCACCGCCCTCTCCAGTGTGTGGGTGTGTGGGGAGAGAGGCTTCCAGCTGAACTGAAAACTGAAGCCCTCAGAAAGGCAGCCAGCTCCACCCGGAGACAGAGACACGAGACACAGAGACGCAAGGGAGACGGCCCACTGGAATCTTTGAGAGGGGAAATAGGCCAAAAATCTGATTCAAACGTCTGGGCCTGTGTGTGTGAGTGTGTGCGCGCGCATGTCTGCGTGTGTGAGCAGTTGTGTCTGTCGCCATCCTGGCTGAGGCCAGCAGGGCGGGGTAAGAATTGGGGCGGGAGCAGGCGAGGGGTGAGGGGGGGCTGTGTGGTGGGGGTAATCCCAGGAATGGCTCCAACTGGCACAGCGGGTGATGGGGAGTCCCCCGACAGAGCGGTGGAGCAGAGTGCGTGTGGCGGGGAGTGCATGTGTGTCACCCAGAAGAAAGGTGGGCCTAGGATGGAAAGAGTGCCGGGGTGCTCTGGCCCCAATCCCATCCAATTCCCCAGACTCCCAGCTCCGGCATCCCCTCTGGAAAGCCGAGGGTTTGGAAATGGGAGGAGGGAGTTGATGAAGAGACAGGAAGAATGCCTTCCCTCCTCTCATTTCCTTTGAGGACAGAAATGGAGAATTCTCCCTAGGTAAGAAAAACAGGCAGACTTCGGGCAGTGAGACAGTGGCAAAAAGTCTCCAGAAATTCCTGGTGCCCCTTCCCCTACAAAGGCACACGTTCAGACACACACAGTGACGCGCACACACTCACTCACTTCTGGAAGCCATTAGGGCTCCTGCCGTTCAGGCCTCCCCCTTCTCCCCCCACTCCTGGCAGTCTCCCTTCTCCCCCTTCTGGCCCCCCTCCCTCCCCCAGCATCCCAAATGCCAGCCTGTGATTTCCAAATGAGAAAAAGCTGTGCTGGGCTCTGAGCTTGGAGAAACTCCTACACAAACTTCCAGATGTGACACAACAGCCGGAGAGGGAATGCTCAGGACCTCCTTCCCGGGAGGGGAAACGCTCTCCCTCCCACTTGAAGAAACACACCCCGAAAGGCCAACACACCCCCTCTAACCTGGAAGGAGGGGCCTTCCTGGCTCAGAATCCACTGCAGCCCTGCTCTCCCCAAGACCAACGTGCTCCCTGGGCCCTGCTCCTCGCGCTGCCCTCCCACTCCCCCAATCCATGCAAACACACACTCACACTCACTTGCACATACACACCACGTCCTACCTGGAGCTAATCTCTCTAGGAAACCCGAGTTTTTACAGAGGTTGAAGCGGAGGAGGCCATGTAGACAGACAGCCAAGAAAAGCCAAACTAGCTTCAGTTAGTGGGGGGATGGGGATGGGGGGGGTCCCTGTGTCCCTCAAGCTCAGAGGTGTAAGGGAGGCTTCACAGATACCTAAAAAGAGAGAAAGGGGAAGACCAGCCCCCGGAGGTCCTCTGGCAGCAAAAATACAGGCTTTCCCTGGTACTTTAGGTATGAAGGGTGTGATGGGGGACAGCTTAGGCAACCCCCTTGCCAAGAAACTGTCTTTAATCCATCCTCTGCCAACCCAGGCTTAGCTGCTTGTCCAGTCTTAGTGATGTGGATGCCTCACACCCCAGAGCTGGGAGGCCTGCTCCCCAGCCCTTAGATGAGCGCCGGGCTCCAACCTCTTTCCTTATCCCAACCCTCAGCACTTTCCCCTTCCAGAATCCCGTAAGGAAGGAGTCTGCCTCCAGACCCTCCTCTAGCACCTGGAGATAAGGCAGGTGGGAAGGGATACTCGTCAAGAAGTCTGGTTATATTTTATTGGGGGAGGCGGGGAGGAGATCTCTGGGACGCTCGAGAAGGAGATGGCGACTGGTGCTTATTCCCATTCATGGGTGGGAGTGTGGTTAGGGGCAGAGAGGAGGGGTATAGAGCCCACCCGTTTTCGCCACATACACTCCCCATCTCCACCTCTGCCATGGGAAAGGGGCTTGGGGTGGGGCAGGGGCTCATGTGCCCATCAGCAGGACCACAGACCTCTGATGCCCCCAGCCCTCTCTTGCTGCCGCTCGAAAAGAAAGAAAGAAGGGGCCAAGGACGGAGACAGGGTGATAAGAGGAGCTTCCTAAAGACCCACTTGGTGTCGAGGATGGGGGTTGGGGGACCCAAGCTCATATCCCCGCTTTGCGCACTAGAGGCAGCAGAGCTGCAGAGTGAGGGCGGCACCGAGCTCCCCCCTCCTTCCCCAAAGCAGAGTCCAGGCAGGGCTCTCAGGGGCTGCAAAGGAGACTTGGGGTCTCCTACCCTCAGTCCCAAAGAACCTCCGAGTTGAAAGGAAGGAGCCAGGAGAAGCTGGCAGCACCTGGAATAGCAGCACCCACCCCTTTCTTTTCCTCGGCGCCAGCACCCACTGGGGCAGAGGAACCTGGGCAGGACATTACAGTCAGGTCGTGCTCTGGGCTGGGGGGTAGGGGTCTGGGTTCCCACTTACCACTCCAGACTGGCAGGGTGGGGGCAGTGCTAAATCCATCTCTCTGGCATGTGGGATCTGCCCTCCCCAAACCTACCCATGGAGTAGGCACTAGGGTGGTGAACCCGAGTCCTCCTTAGTGAACAGTCTCACTGTCCCCCCAACACTTTCGAAGGCCTGCGGTCTCCCACTTCTCTGTGATCAATGACCAGCGAGAGCACTCTATTTGTGAAAGGGAGGGGTAACTTGGACCGGCTTAATCCCATCCCCCCTTGCCAAAGCTCTTGCCACAGTCTTTCCCTACACACACACACACACACACACACACACACACACACTCACACACAGCATAAAACTCCCCCTTCCAACCTTAAGTACCCTGCATGAAGAATTGAGGTGGAGGGAGGCACTCCAGCATTGGGCTCGAGCTGAAAGGGGCTCTGCTCCAGCACTGGGGGCAGACAGCTCCCCCTCCACCACATCTTGTTCTCATTCTGCGCCCCTGACATCAGCCGCCGCCGGAATCTCCTTGTTGTGCCTCCAACCCGCGGGGTGGGAGCAGGGTGGAAGCGGGGTGGGGGTAGGACCTGGTTCCCGCCCCCCCCCCCATCATCTCCCTCTAGATCAGCAAAAACCTCAGCCTCAAAGGCCAGGTGAGGGGATCGGACCCTAGAATCCGCCGCAAACTTTGGGGCGGGGGCAGGAGGGAAACCCAGAGATTGCAGTCCCCCCTCCTCCGTTCCCGCAGCTTCCTCCCCTCCCCACCCCCCAAACTCGGAAACCAAACCCAGCTCGCTAACTGGCGGCGGGCGGACTAGAGCTCCCAGGCTCCCGGAGCTTCCCACATCTGGAAGATGACGACCCTCCCCTGCCCACATCTGGACAGTATCCAGCTGCGAACTAGCGGGGCACGTCTCCTCTCTCTTCCTAGCCTGGATCTCGACCCCCCAAAGGAAGACTGAGGTGTGTGTACGGAGGTGGGGCTCGCCAGGGGTACCGACCAGACCAGCTCGCGTCTCTGCTCTCTATCCCCCTACCCTCCCTAGCAGCCCCCCTCTCATCGGCCCACCCTCCAGGCTCACTTCTCCGACTCACCTGGCTTTTGGTTCCCTCCGGCGGCGCGGCCCGCCCCCCTGCGGACCCCCAGCCTGGCCGTCGTGCCCCGAAGGATATGGGTTACAGACCGTGCGGAGACACCAGCTCCGCGGGCGGCTGTCCTGGCTCAAGTAGAAGAAAACCACCGGGGCCAGCGCCGGGTATGGCAGCCCCTCGGCCTCGGAGTCCGCGCTGCCCGGGTCCTTTTCCGCCGACCCTGGCCCCGGCTGGCCCCCGGCCCCCGACAGGTCGTTGAGCCGCATGAAGCTCCGGGGCTGTCCCGACTCCTCGGCGCCCGCTCCATCCTCCTCCTCGTCCATCCTTTGGCCAGCCGGGGCCCCGGGCGGTCCGGAGAGGGGCGAGCGGCGCCCCTCTAAGGTGTCCTCACGCAACAGGGGGGCCCCGGTGGGGGAGCATCTGGGGGGCTCTAGAGAGCAGGCTGAGCCCCCGGGAGGGCCAGTTCAGCCCAGCTTCCCCTGCCCGCAGGGGCATGCTGCCCGCGGAGCGCCGGGTCGCAGGGAAGCCCCGCCCGGCGCGAGTCCCGCTTCCCCTGGGCCCCCGGGAGCCCCCGGGCCAACCGGCCGGCTCCCCCTCACTTTGTTCCGGCTTCTTCGCTTCGCGCCCAGGCTCCGGTTGCCCGATTCGGCGCTACCTTCGGCTAAGCGCCCCGCAGAAGGGGAGAGAGAAGGGGGGGATACCAGCAGAGGGCGGGGGGGGGGGGGTCCGGGGAGGGGCGCCCCCTCTTCCCGCGGCGCAGCTGGAGCAGGATCTAAGGGGTCAGCATCGTCCCGGCTCCGCGCCAGCGGCGGCGGGGGGAGGGGAGGAGGGATGTCTTTGGGGGTGGGTTTGGAGGGGGTAGGGGGCGGCTCCTTCCTCCGCCCGGCGGCGGGCTCACAGTCCGGGAGGGGCGGGGAGACGGTGGGGGGCCGTCCCGGGCGGGGGTGGAGGCGGAGATGCCGCCGCCGCAGCCGCCGCGGTGGCTGCCGCTGCCGTAGCTGTCGCCGGCGCCACTGCCTCCTCCTCCGGCCGAGACGCGGAGCTAGCAAGCGAAAGCGGCGGCGAGGAGCCGGGCGCACACCACAGCTGGATCCCTCACTCCAACTTCAAGCCTCGGCCCCGCCTCTCCCCAGCCAGCCTCACAGCCAATCGCCAAGCGCCGCCGGTCCCGAGTCGCTCGCCCATTGGCCAGTAGCCGTGGCAGTGCGGGAGGGGGCGCCGCGGGAGAGAACCACAGCTGGAATCCGGTTCCCACCCCAAATCCCAGGACCGCCCTTCTCCCCTCCCCTTGCCCCTGGGTCCGCTCCCGAAGGTGGAGCCAATCAGATGGCTGCCCAGACCGAACCCACTTTCCTATTGGCTGCTGTGGTCTTTGGGAGTCCCTTGGAGGAGTCCCTTGGAGGGAGCCACAGGGAATCTGAGTATTCCGCGCGGGGTCCTGGGGTAGCGCCGCAGGCCCTGGGCGTCCTTTGTCTACGACCCCTGAATTGGACCTCAGCCGGGGGGCGGAGCTCAGCTCTGGGCGGTCCGGAAGAAGAAGGGTAGCTAGCGGCACTGCCGCGAGAGATGACCAGGGTCCCAGACAGAAATCCCGGGTCTCCACCTGGTTAATCGTTCACCCTGAAATTGAGCCTGGGAATACAACCAGGGAAGGAGGAGCGGAGCAGGATGTCCTGGGGGTGGGGCTTCAGGCTGGAGGGGGCCGGTCTTGGGGAAACAGGCGGAGCCAGGGAAAGGAGGGGTAGGCATGGTCTGGAGACCGTCTTACGAACTTCTTGGCCTCATCGTCCTGCTCCCAAGTTCACTTGGGAGACTTTGACCCTGACCTCCTAACCTCTAGGCCTGACATCACGTTGACTTTCCTGAGCTTCATCCCCGCCCTTGGGGATCCTTTTGAGGGTGTGGACTCCGCCGGGGCTTCGTCCTGGAACACGTGGCCCCGAGCAGGTCGTGCCAGACCGCAGAGCAGGGATCCCTAAGGGCAGGTGCGGAGCAGAGCGAGGACCCCCTATGAAAGAACCTGCTGGGGCCTCGCATGTGTGGGAGGGAGTGGAAAGCACAGAGCGGGGCTTCACCGACTTCTAACCAGATAAGACGCCACCAGCACCCGCTGCCCGACTCCCTGCCTCAGTTTCTCTCTTTTGAGTCCAAGGTTGGCTTAAGGGAAGGTTATCTGCGGGACAAGAGCTTCGCAGGGCTACTCACCGCCACCCAACCAGGAACAGGTCCTCGCAGGTCTGCTTCCCACGCGCGCACAAGCACGCGCAGACCCCAGCCCTCGCCTCGTCTGCCTCGCTTCTCTGAGTTCTGGGGCTCGTCTATCTAGCTCCCTTCTAGAGCCAGAGCCACCGCAAAAAGCTGTAGGAACCCAGGAGCGGGGCGCGGCGGAAGTGCCCGGCGCGGGCCCTGGTGGGAGGCATGAGGGTTACATGTCGGGAAGCAGTCCCCCAGCACCTTCGGAAGGTAGACGGCGAGGCAGATTTTTCTCCGGAGACTCAGGGAACTTACGCCACAGCGTAGAGGCCGAAGTATGGACCGAATGACCTCTGAAACCCCACCTCCCCCCACATACACACTCCCGGGCGTTTGTCGCTCTCCTAAGGCTGCGCCACCCACGCAGCCCCTGCTCGCCTCGCGAGTCTCAGCTCCCGCCGCCGAGCCGTTGCGGGGGTGGGGTGGGGAGGGCAGAGCGGCTGCTGCGCCGTTGCCTCCCTTGTTGCCCTTTCGCTAAATCCGGGCCTCGAGTTGTGCAAATGAGGCCGGGCTTATTTGCATTTCATGCTAATGAGCAGATCCCCTAAGTGCCTGTTTCTCCTGGCGGGCGTCTCTGCTCTCATTCCGACTGTGCGGCGTTAGAATCTTGAACCCAGGGCCTTCTTCTCAGAGAGGAGGGTTATTTATGATTCGTTCCGTGTGTCTGACACCTTCTTCCTTCCCGCCGGTCTGCAGTCTGCCAGGCCCGCCTGCCCTTCTGGCCAGGGTCAGGAGGCCTTAGGGCTGGCACCTGAAGGAAGCGACTGCAGAAGGGAAGAGGAGGCCAGAGAGACTTGCCCAGCCTAATGGTCAGGATCCCTGGCAGTCAGCATGCCTCACACCCTCATCCAGGCCACCCCTGGTCTCCCAAAATGGGAGCAGGCACACAAGAACCCTGTGGGCGGGCACAGGTCCACATGTACCTCCCTCTCTCCAGGTCTGGGGAAGATCTGCCACCCATACCATCCCTATTCCTGTCCCAAGGCAGACAACTCATGTCCATTGGCCTGAGTGGCGGAGGTCTGGAGGAAGGCAAGGCCCGTTGGGAAGGCAAAGGGAGACCCAAAATTATCTTTAACTCCAGCCCCCAAGTCTCCTCTGACCTCAATCCTCAGAGTGGCCTTCTTTCCAGCAAGTATTTCAGTGTCCACTAAGTGCCAAGGTGTGAGGATAGGGTACTGAGCCAGAGAGAAGCCTAGACCCTCATGGCATTTAACCAGGCTCAGAGTCTCTGTTTGCAGTAAGAAACTAATTGTTTCTCCTTGCAGGCAGGCCCTGTGTTCCCTGAGGGCAGGTGCTATGTCCATTTTGCTCCAGGGTCTGATCTAGTGTTTGACACAGAGTAGGCACTTAATAAATCTTTGTTAGATTGATGAATAACCTCAAGCAGGGAGAGGGAAGGAGGGGGGACAAGAAATTCCTTTCTTTGGGCCTCAGTTTCCCAACTAAGTTAGGCCTAAATATTACCTAAGATCTTTTCTGGAGTTGAAGGAGAACCCCACCACCCCATACATGCCCTGCTTGGTCAGCCTCTCCAGACCTCCTGCCTTTACAAAACCCTCCTCCATAGCCTATCCGGTTCTCTCAGGAGCCCAGATAATCTTCCCATCTGTGATACTCTGCTCAGGGATGATACAAACATTATCCTATTTAGTCATCTCAGCAGCTCTCAGAGTTGGCTGAGTGTCCCCCCATTTTTCAGATAAGGAAGCTGAGGTTCAAAGAGATAGAAACAGTTATGACAGCCCACTCCAATGACCTGGCCACAGCTGCTCCAGGACAGTCTTGCTGGCCAAAAAGGGTATGCAGGCACCCAAGAGGGACTTCTGAAGGGGAAGGGATGCAGTGGGGACTCTTAACACCCCACATCTCCTGGGCATGGTGGCACACATCTGTGGTGCCAGCTACTCAGGAGGCTGACAGGAGGATTGTGAGTTCAAGGCCAGCCTGGAAATTCAGCAAGATCCTGCCAATATAAAACAAACAAAAATCAAATCCCACCTCTGAGCAAGATTTAAATTCAGCTTTGCCCTCTTTAGAACATTAAGCACCCCTGGGAGACCTAACCCTTGAAGGCCCTAACTCCTTCTGAATCCATTTACAGAATCCCATTGTCACGTGCTCGCCTGAGAGCAGGGGAAGGAAAGGAGAGCTGCAGGGCAGAAGGAAGACTGGAGGGAGGGGCAGAAGACCCCAAATGCTCCCTCCGCCACCTCTGTGCCTGCACCTCCTGGGGGAAGAGGAAGTCTTAGTGGTCTTGTTTCTTGAAGACCACAGAGAGAACAGATGTGCCGAGGGGTCTCAGGTCAGTCTCTTTCCCTCTCTGGACCTGGAATATTTATGCACGGAGAGGCTGGAGGTACCTCATTTACCTCATTCACAAGGGTCATTGGGATGACAATGGCAAGAGGACTTTGTGAAGTGCCCAGACTAGTCCCGAGCCAAGGCTGGGACTGCCAAAAAGGCCACCTGTATTTCCCCAGGCTCCACCCTCCCTCCCTGCTGCCCCCCGGCCAGGCTCCACTTGTCCAGCCCTCTGACTTCCTGGCAAGGTTGAGTGGACTCCAGCGAGGAAGGGGCCAGCTGACCTTGTTGGCTGGCGCTCTAATCCCCTCCAGATGGGCTGGTGGCTTGCACCAAGGGCCGGCTGCCCAGACTGAGCTGACTCTGGCCCCGGTGACCATGTGTGGCTGTGTGTGACCCTGCACAGGGAGTGACTCCATCCAGTCTCCTGGCTCCTTCCTGCTCCTGTACTCCCCATAGTAGCAGCCCCATGCAGGCCTCCTGTCTCTAGCAGCCTCTGTGGCTATCTGGGTTGTTGGCTTGGGGGCCGTGAGGATGCTCAGGCTCAGCAGACCCCTGAAAGTGCCCGAGAGGCAGTTCCTTCCCCCCCTCGCCACCTGTCAGCCCCGTCACTGCACCTGCCCTTCCAAAGCCTGTTTCTCTGTCTCCTCTCCCTGACAGAAGCTATATAGACGAGGTTTCTGAAGCCAGCAGAAATGTGTGTGCCAAGGACAGGACTCCAGACCATCTCCCACCACAGAGGGGGCAAGAGGAGGCCTGCTTTCTCTTCAACAGGAAACCATCAGATCTGGGGAAGAACTTCCAACCTAACAGATGCTCCAAACTAAAGAGAACTCTTTCCCCAAACAGACTTGTATGAAAGCAAGGGGATGGACAATATGACCTCCTGCAGGGAGGTCTTGTCTTCTGTGAGACTGTGGGCTGGAGAGATACCCCAAAGGAAATGTCTGAGGCTGGATAGCAGCGGCTCCCACAATGCACCAGGGCATATGCAAATGTAGCCACTCAGTGAAGAATAAAAGCTCAGGAAAAGCATCTGCTGCCCCTTCCCAAACTCAAAATGAGGAGATTTTAGGGAGGGGAGGGGAGGCCCTCTTTTTCACCCCCACCCCCCTCCGAGGGCTTTCCCTCTGCCCCACCCCTGCTCAACTTTACTCGGTTTAGTTTCAAGCAGGTTGCCATGACCATGGATGCGGGCAGTGTCAGCCTGGTGACGTTCTGGAAGGTGATGGAATAGGAGAAGGCAGAGGGGCCTGCTGGAGATTCCCAGAAGAACGGGCCTTGGGTTATTGGCTCCCAGGCTGGAGCCCAAGCTCCACTCCCACAAGCAAGACTGAGACCCTGAGGTTACCGCGGGACGCTGTTAGGTTTATTCCAGGGTGAGTGGGTGCCCATGGGGGGCTGTGAGGATGGCTGAGGTCACCTGGTGGCTGGGTGCCCAGGGACAGCTGCAGGGTCTGCAGCGCCCTGCAGGGCCTGAGTCTCTGGTCGGTCGAAAAGCTCCGCCTTCTGCCCCAGCTCCAGGGGTGGGGCAGTCACTGGTGCAGCAGTTTTCGTAATTCGCAGGGCTCAGTGATGGGCATCGAGCACGCTTGGTTCTCACACACGTATGCAGTGGCCCGGTCTTCCAGCCGTCGCAAGGTACTCAGGAAGGGCAGCTGGCGGGACAGGAAGCTTGAGGGGTCCCCGTCCGCGAGAATCAGCACCTGGGGCAGCGGCAGAGCAGAGAGGATCACCTGGGGATTGGGCACTGGGAGGTCCCCTCCATAAGGTTCCAAGAGAGAAAGATGTTAGGGAGCTGAGGAGGGAGAGGGGGGTGGTACAGGGAGGTCACAGGTGGGACCGGGCTCGCAGGACAGGCACCTTGTTAGGGACGTAGATGGAGTGGACACACTGCAACAGAGCCTTGGTGTCCTTGGCCTGGGGGTCTCCACAGATCACGATCTGGCCAGAATAGAAAGTTACTGTGGTGTCAGTGAGGGAGGGGCTGGACGCCGGACCCACCCACTTCCGCACCCTCCTTCCACCCCTCTATAGCCCCGAGAAAGAGTGGGGACTCACCTCAGCTGCCAGGAAGCCACATCAAATTGAATGCTTAGCCGTGGGAACATACACACACACACACATGAGAATACCCAAACTGGCAATGTAAACACAGGGAGACACACACCCAGAAGACTAGATACCCCGGAAGACACACAGCACAGACAGACCCAGCCATAGGGAGACACAGAGTAGTCACATACACACACAGCAAATGCCCACAGAGAGGCAGACACCCCACATACCAATACTAAACACACACACACACCCAGGCAGACACAGAGGCCAACGTGCAAATATAAGTAGATAAACATAGAGACAGGGCATACACACGCAAGCAGGCAAACACAAAGCCACACGCCAGCACGCAGCCAGAGAGGCAGAGACACACAGACAAAAACGCACCCAGATGCATACACACGGCAATCACACACAGGGATAGAGACTGACAGCTGACTCTGTGTATCCGCCAGCTCCACCTCTGCGGAACTAACCAGCCACGAACACTGGCTGCACCTGTACTGACCACGTCCAGACTTTTCTCTTGTCACTACTCCTTCGACAAGACAGTGTAACAACTACCTGCATAGCGTGTATACTGGACTCATTACAAGCAGCCTAGCGATGATTTAAAGCATACAAGAGGATGCACATAGGTTATATAATTTCATCTAATGGATTTGAGCATCCCAGATTTTGGTATGCATAGGGGGTCCTGGAATTGATCCCCTGTGGACACGAGGGATGTCTGTACAACAAGACACAGGGCCCAACAGAGAAAACACTTCACCGGCGACAGGGTCCCCCATTTAGCCCCTGCCTCCTGCCCCCAAACTCTGACAGCCCCAGAGATGGCACTCACGGGTTCCTTCAGACTCGCTCTCACAGACCCCTCCACTGTGCAGAGCGGAGACCCCCCCACACACACACGTGCAGGCGCACATGCACATGCACACACACACAGACTTGAGCTCTGGGATAGCCTGAGGAACCCCACCCCGTGCACCTCTCCCCCACTGCAGCCCCAGAACCCCTCCTATCCCAGACCCTGATCAAGTGTCCTCACTCCCCACCTGCTTGAGGGTCTGCTGGTGGGCTGAGAGGGCACGGACCATCTCGGGCAGAGCCACGGGGACACGGCGCATGCGCTCAGAGAAGGCTGTCAGCAGGCACACACACTTGTCCATCCAGTCCTTGTGGCCCGTGAAGCCATGCAGCCGAAGCAGGTTGTGGGCCGACACAGAATTGGCACTGGGCTCTGCACCGTCCTGGTCTGTGGGGCACAGGGGGACCGTGGGTTGGGGATAACGGAGGGCCACTGGGTCTCAGGACCCTGCCCCAGGACTGTGTTCAGGGCCACTGGGGCGGTGAGATGAAAAAGAGTCCCCAACCACCCCACTCCTCTCTATCTGAACGTTTACTGCTGGCCCTGCAGTTTTCAGAACAGCTAAATTCATCTTTCCATCTCCCTGCAAAGCAGTACTGATGTTAGCTCCATTTTGCGTATGAAGAAACAGGCTCAGAAATACCATGGAACCAGCCCAGAGTCCCAGCAGGAAGAGGCAGAGAAGTCCAATGGAGGCTCTTCACCACACCGCAGTGGGTTTCCATTAGGAGAGCCAAGCCCGGTGTGTCCAGCCCCCAGGCCAGCCCCGCACCACCACTGACCGTCCTTCAGACGCAGAGGCAGGCCAGCCCCTAGCTCGGCCTCACTGCAGAAGTAGCCACCACCTTGGGAGTCCCAGAAGAGCTTGTCCTGCGTGTCCTGCAGCCGCAGAGCCCACTCAAGCCACGCGCTCTCCTGTGAGGCCTCGTACAGGTCCAGCAGGCCCCGCACCACAAAGGCATAGTCCTCTAGGAAGCCCCAGCAGGGCGGGTTGCTGGAGAAACAGGCATTGGAAAGGGGCTGGGAAAGGCCCTGGAGAGAGGGGCTTTCGCAGAGGGGGCCCATGGCATGCATTCTTTCATTTAACCCTCAAAACCCACCATTAGCTTATTTCCCAAGGAGGGGAAAGCTCCCAGCAAGGATACGGCAGGGCCAGGACTGGCGTCCATCCGGAGGGGAGAAGTGGGGCAGAGGTGGGCTGGGAACGAGGGAGACCAGCACCCCCAGGTCTGCCCAGCCCCTCACCTGTGCTCCACAGTCCCTCCAGAGCCGGCGTAGCAGGTCCGCATCAGGCGGCCACTGGCCACGTCAAACATGTGCCGCTTCAGGAACTTGGCGCCATTGGTGGCGTAAGCAATCAGCCTGTCTGTACCCAGGACAGCCCCCGTCACGGCGTAGCCAGACACCATCAGGCCTGGAGGGAGCAGAGGCCCATAGTGGTGAGGAGTCAGCCAGGGCCTTCCAGGTGTGCCCACCCAACACCCCCCTCTGCCCCTCTCTGGAGTGGTGGGGAATACCAGCAGGAGCTCGGGCTCTAGGGCCAGGCAGGGTTGGCTGTGACCTCGTGTGACCTCGGCAGGTGCCTTAAACTCTAAACCTCAGTTTGTCCACCTGTGCATCGAGGATGATACACCTCATATGGGAAGACTGAGCTTTTAGCACCGAGGGGCAGTGCGAAGGGTAAGTCTAGACGAGATAAGCCTCAGACCCCCTGCCCACCATTCCAGGCAGCCAGCATCTTGCTGTCCAGGTGTGGCTTCGGCCGATGCTTCCGGGCCTGGAAGAGCTTTTCCAGCCCTGTGTTCAGCAAGGTCCGGACAGCGTCCACGTCCAGGCCAAAGCGGGCTGCGGTCAGCTCCAGGGAATACCGGACGGTCAGCACGTTCTGGCCCTGCAGCTCCCCCTTGGGGTCCTGAGGAGAACAGCCTGCGTTGGGGGTGCACATACCTCCCCTTTCCCCTGGGACCTCGGGGGCCCCTCCACGCCCCCACATCCTCACCTGATTGGGGCTAATGTTGCCAGGCTCCGTGAGCCCGTAGTGCTTCATGAGCAGCTGGCCCGAGGTCAGCGGCTCCGTGGCGCCCAGGACAGGCTCGGGGAGTTGCTGCAGAACCTCCTTGACCGTCCACACATAGAAGGCACCCTCTTTGGGCCGCAAGCCTCGTTCTGGGGGCGAGTCTGCGTCCTCTGCACTGTAGAAGCCTCCAGACTGTGGGGAGGGGAGAGTTAGCTGGCCCAGCCTGGGGGATAGCGCCAGCCCGGTCCCCCCTCACCAGCAGCCTGCCTCAGTGGACACACACCCGGTGGCTCAGGCTCCGACTCACGTACTGCAGGATGCCTTTGGCAACATCAGAGTAGAATTCATCGCCAGAGATCTGAGGAGCGGAGAGGAGGCTGTAAATGGAGGTCACTGGGGGGGCCTAGGCACAAAGGGGAGAGGTAGGGGAGAGGTGGGGGAAAGGTGGGGGAGTGAAGCCTGCCTGGATGATAGATAGGTACATGGGAGGGAATTAGGGCGAAGCCACCAGGAAGGCCTTGGAGGAGCAGCCCGGGTTAGGTGTTTTATTCTGGGTTGGGGTCAGGGGTCACCTGGAAGGCCTGTGAATAGGCCACTGCGAGCTGGGCCTGGTCATAGAGCATCTTCTCAAAGTGGGGGACGTGCCACTGGCGGTCAGTGGAGTAGCGGTGAAAGCCCTATGCCAGGGACCAGCAGTTAGCATAATGGCTATGTCGCTGGACTCCCATGTAGTCAACCGTGGTTCGAGTCCCGGTGGCTTAAACTCACGCCAGGTGCGTGTGCATGCTTGCCCAAGATCACAAGAGGAGAATGGAGGAGAAGGGATTGCGGCATGGCCATCCCCCCTGAGGGGTGATTTCTCGCTTCCTGTCTCTCTGTCTCTCTGACGAGTGCATGTGCCCTATAGCAAAAACGTCTCCAAAAAAAGAAAAAAAAAAAAAAACCCTGTGCCAGGAGGGCCATGGGGCTGGAGGCCGATCACAGTTGCTACTCTCCCCATTGCCTCCCACCGCCCCTCCAGGGTGGCCCTGCCCTTCACCTGGCCCACGTGGTCCCGGATGCCCCCATTGGCCATCATTTTCAGGGTGTGTAAGGCCATCTGCTGGGCCCGAGAGCCATCCTGGGTGAGCCGATGGCTGAGCCAGTAGGAGAACAGGAAGCTCAGGATCACTGTGGACACCGAGAGCATGAGTCTCAGAGGGGGTGGGGAGGGGCTTCTGGCCAGGCTGGGGTCAGGGGTTCCCTCCACAGGCACCCTCTGGACAAGTGGGAGTCAGGAGGCCAACACAAGGACATTACCAAAGCCAAAGGTCAGAGTACCATCAGCCCACAGGGCACCAGACAGTCACTGACCTGACCAGAGCTTAGGAACTATTATAGTTAGCCAGGCCATGGTCACTGGGTCACTGACCAGGTCAGGGGTCAGAGGTCAATATCTAGGGTGGGGCAAGAAGGTCACTGCTAAGACCAAAAGATGGGTCCTCACTAGATAGCTACTGACAGACTGGGGTAAGGAGGTCACCGGCCAGTCAAGAGGGCTAAGGACCAAGCCAGAGGTCAAAGATCATTGACCAGGACAGGACTGGGAAGGCCAGATCCGTGGCAAGGTGGATGTGGGGGCACTGACCAGGTGTGGGGAACTTGGGGGCCTCAGCAAAGCCGCCGTACTCCTCATCATAGCCCTCGTCCAACTGCTGGAAGCAGCGGCTGTTCATGGTGGCCGCAGAGGGTGGCAGCTGGCGGTCACCCATGCTGATCTCCGACCGCGCCAGCAGGGCTGTGGTGACACGCTCGCTGTTTTCTAGCAGGGTGTTCTTGTTCTGCTTCCACTGTGGGAGGTGGGGCACACCTGGAGGTCAGCACGGGGCCCCGTCTCTGCGTCCCTGGCCCCCCAGCCCCCGATACACACCCACCTGATCCCGTATCCTCAGCAACACCGTGCGGAAGCCTACTCGGGTCAAGCCGTCCTCAGGGGGGAAGTAGGTGCCCCCCACAAAGGGCTGGAGGTCGGGGGTCAACCACACATTCATGGGCCAACCCCCACCGCTGCTGGTGGCCTGGTGAGAGAGGGCCAGGTGAGGGGCCGCGCCAGCCCGGGCAGCACAGCCTCCGCAGTAGGACCCTCACCTGCACGAATGTCATGTACACCTTGTCCACGTCTGGCCGCTCCTCGCGGTCCACCTTCACGCTGACAAACTCCTCACTGAGCAGGCGGCCGATCTCCTCGTTCTGGAAGGACTCCTCCTCCATCATGTGGCACCAGTGGCAGGTGGAATACCCCACTGGGACGACCATGGAGCCATTGATGGGTTAGAGGGGGGCCCAGCTGGGGAGCCCTGGCCTCTACTTTCCTGGGAGCCCTCCAGGCCCAGAGGACCCCCCCCCCCCCCAGCCACTGCCACCCCTTGCCCCATTCCGGAGATGGTGGGTGCATTACCTGAAAGGAAAATGGGCTTGTTTTCCTTCCTGGCCTTATCGAAGGCTTCCTGTCCCCAGGGGTACCTAGGCCCAGCAGGGTGGGGTATCACTCGGCAGCCCGGGGAGAGCGGACGGGCCCCGCGAGAGGTACTCACCAGTCCACAGGGTTGTAGGCATGCTGCAGGAGGTATGGCGACTTCTCACTGATCAGGCGGTTGGGCACCCTCTGGGGCGCAGACTGGGGGCCGCTGGGGCGGCTCCCCTTCCCTCCGGCAGGCATGGGCACTGAACTACTGACCGTCACACTTCGGTCCTTGTCCCGGGAGGAGCTCCCCCTGGCGTGGGCAGGCGGGTCAAGCAGGTGAAGAGCCTCCAGGCCCCCTCCCAGCCCCACCCCAGAGCCCACCCAGTCCCCCCAGCCCTGGACACCCCTTGTGGAACCCTTGCTTCCAGCTCAACCCACCTTTCTGAACCACGGGGGAGACCGTGGCCTTTGTGCTCCCCCTTATGTTTTTGGGGGGGTGAAGAGAGGTGGCTCATTGGGGGCTCCCTGCCAGGTTAGTCTCCCCCAGCCTCTCGGACCCGGTGGTGGGCAGGATGGCTGTGAGGTCAGGGCAGGTCACAATGGGTGGAATGGTCCTTCGGGTTCCATTCTCTCCCCCTATCTGGGCCCCTCCTAGGGGGTTGCACTGGGGGCGTCTCTGGCATGCCTGGAGCATGACCTGAGCAGAAAGGTTGCCCATTGCTGGTGGCCAGACAGGGCAAGAAGAGCTGGGTCTGGGACTAGCCCAGGTGAGGGGCAAGCAGAGGAAAACAGACACTGGGTTCCCTCCGTGACATCTTCCTACCAAGCACTTTCGTAGGGCCCGGTCCCGTATAGAGCCCAGGATACCCAGGGAATCAGAAAGCCCCATCTCAGGGCTCTTCGTGGGGCAGACCTGAAGAAGGACAGACCCCTGCAGCAATCAAGGGCTGTGACAGAATACAGCGTGCTGCTGGAGAAGGGTTCTTGGCCCGCATAGGGGTTCAAGGGAGGCTTCCTGCGAGGCAGTGGCAGGACCGGCCCTGGGGAGCTAGTCCTGCAGCCAGAGGAGAGAAAGGCTTTTCTGCCAGGGCCGGGTCACCGACGCAGATCAGAAGCGGGGGTCGGGGGAGGACCAGACATGCAGGGGTGGTCCAGAGCAACACCAAGCACCTGGGACCAGCACAAGGCAACGGGGCTCAGCGGGCGCAGGGCGGGCCCCAGAGGCCAGCTCGCCCGCCAGTACCTGCGGCTCACAGCGAGGCCCAGCTCGGCGTGGGGCAGCAGCAGAACGCGGCCCAGCCAGGCCCGCGCGCCCAGCATGGCCTGTCCCCGCCGAAGGCCGGACCACCACCGACCAGAAGGGAGAGCGGGAGGCTGCGAGGGGCGGGTCCGGGCACCGACAGAGCCGCGGGCGGGTCTTCGCTGAGACGCAGGGCCTCGTGTCTGGTCTCCGAGCGCCTCCTGGTGGCAGAGCCAGGAAGTGCAGCTATGACAGCCCGCTCTTGGAAAGACCGTGTCTGCGCCTACAGTTGGGTTCAGCTTGGCTTAATTAAATCCTCGCCTGCGGGAAGATAAGCCTCCTGAAGGGAATACGGAGCACTGCAGGATGTCAGAACCTCAGCTCATTTTGTCCAAAATTGCTCCCACTTTACAAACGAGAAGTGAGAACCAAGCGGAAAACATGCCTTGTCCGGGTCCACCCAGCTAGCAAATTTTGCCTTTGCTCAGCCTCCCCACCTCAAGGTCCTGCTCAAATCCCACCCACTCCAGGAAGCCTTTCCTGAATAATAATGATGAGCCAATTTAAAACACATTTTTCTTTATTCCCAATAGAGCATGTGGATGCACACGGGATGGAAAGACATGAGCATTCTCCCCAGGGTTTTGTCATTGCCATGACCCTTTTTCTCCACTCCTCCAGCCCGCCAGGGCATGTGTGCCCAGCATGTTTCAGGTTGGCTGGACCAGGGCTTCAAATACTGTCACCAGGGGAGTCCAGCTTCTCTTAACTCTCACATTACCACTGTGTCACGGAGCCAATTTGATGTCCTACCAGGTCATTCACACACTTGCCTCATGTGCTACATTCAGTCAATATTTACTCAGTGCCTGCTGCCTGCCGCCCCAAAGCACTGGGTGTATGGTGATGGGAAGAGAGACAAGGCCCCTGCCCTCGTGTTGCTCACAGTCTTTTGAGAGAGGCAGAAGATAATGCAGCAGACACACAGAGAAGTATACAGCTGCTCACCGTGAGAAGTCCCATGAATGAGTGTGACATGACAAGGGCTCTGGTCTTGGAGGAGGGCAGGGAGAAAGCTTCCCTGAGGACGTCGTATTTGTGTGGTAGCCACAGAGAGAGGAGAGGCCTCAGGCACGCTGGGGAAGGAGGCGGAAGAATCAATGTGCGGAGGCCCTGTGGCATGTCAGTGAGTCAGGGCTGAGGGCCTGGCAAAGCAGAGGAAAAGGAAGACGGGAAATAAATGAGTTTAGGAGGTTGGGAGGAGGTCAGGGGCCACGTGTGGAGAGATCTGTGAAGTGTGAGAAGGGGATTTTTTTTTTTTAATTTTTTTTTTTTGGCTAGAGGGCATATGGCCTCACCAGAGATACAGAGAAAGGAGAAAGCCCCCCCCCCACACACACACACATGATCATGCCATAATTCCTTCATTTCTCCATCTGTTTGGGATTTGGGGCACACCTACTCATGCCAGCATATTTTTCTTTCTTTTTTTAAATAGCTTTATTTATTTATTTTAATTTGATCAGAGAGAGACAGAGAGAGAGAAAGAAAGGAGAGAAAGAGAGAAAGTGAGCCACCAGGTCCAGGACTTGAACTGTGATAGGCCATGTGGGAGTGTCCATTGCCTTAATCACCATGCCACCTGCAGGTCCCTGCCCAGCATGTTTTTCAAGCTGCTGGGGCTGGGATTCAAACCTTGTTTGGCCATGTGGGATCTATCTGCCTTCACCACCAGGCCATGGGGCCAGTGTAAGAAGGGGATGAGAGCAGAAGGAAGTTATTGAAAGGCTTAGTTGGGAGAGTGACCTGGCTGGATCTGCATTTTGGAATGATCCTGCCGTCTGCCCAATGGAGAATGAACTAGAAAAGGGGAGAGAGGAAGCAGGAGCAGTCAGGAGGCCATGACATCTCTCACCAGGAGAGATGGTGAGGCCTGCCAGGTGGTGGGGGTGGAGACAGAGGAGAGGGTGGACTGGACTGGTGTTGAGGATGGGGGAGGTGTCAAGGGTGACTAGCAAAAGGGGGGGCATTTCCTGAGGGGAGGGCATGGAGCGGGGTTTTGGGGGAGGCCCACAGGTCATTTTCAAAGCAGTTGGTTTGAGGTACCTTTGAACTGAGCACATGGAGATGGCCATGACAAGGCTCAGAGCACAGAGAGGCTGTCAGGAGAGAGGAACCCGGGGTCTGGGTCTCTGGTGTGGAGACCATGTGGGCATGGGCGGGTCCATCCAGGGAGACAGTGTAGCAAGAGCAGAGAGGAGTGCTCAGGTCCAAGCCTGAGTGCACCTGCAAAAGACACAGGCAGGGAAGAGCCAGGATGCAGAGAGACAACCAGGGGAGGGTAGAATCCTGGTCACAAAGGGACTGATGATGGCAGGGAGGATGGAGTGTCTATACTGTCACACTCCTGAGAAGCCGACTGGGATGGGATGGATAAAAGCCATTGGCACCAGCAACGTGAAGGCCATTGGTGGGCTCACTGGGATCATCTGGTGAAGTCAACTGAGAGCGGAAGCCGACTGGAGTGGGTGGAGGAGGCAGGGGAAGGGACGTGGGGAAATGTGAGGGGGAAGGTGGGAAGATCCTTTCAAGATGGAGGGGGCAATATTAGAGTCCATTTCAAAGGGAAGGATTCAGTTGAGAGAAAGTGATGGAAGCTCTTCCAAGTAGAGATCGCTGATACTGTGCGTTCCCGATGACGTGGGTGGTGGACAATGGGAGAGTTGGCAGGCTGAGGGCTGGGGTGCTTCAGAGGAAGCTCCAGCTTGAAGGAATGAGGTTCAGATGAGAGGAAGCCTGTCTTGAATGTGGCAGGATCTGAGGTGATGACGGGCCCTCGCGTGTGACTGTGGGTGAGGGTAGGTGAAAGGGGTCAGGGGGTGAGGTCATCCTTTGGATAATGGAGTCACCGGCACCGGAATTGAGCTAAGATCTAGGTGAAGGCTGAGGCAAGACGGAAGCATCCCAAGAATGGGGTGGAGTGGAGGCCCAGGTGGGACAGCCCAGTGGCACCAGCCTCCAGGGAGGGTCTTCTAAGGAGGAAGATGGTCCAGAAGTAACCCCGGGAGACAGAGCAGCTCCCTGTGGGGTGAGCCAGTGTACAAGAGGGCCCAGGTGATAGAGGTGCAGAGGGTGGGTCAAGGACCCACAAGGCGGGAATAATCCGGGTTCGAGTGCAGCAGAAGACAGATGGAGGCTGGACTCTGGGGGGTGCTTGGCAAACCAGAAATGAGGGGCATGGAGGGGTCAGTCTCTAAAGGGGGGGGGGGGCTTGGCTGAATGGGTCCTGAGCATCCACACAGCAACCCCAGAAGCCGGGAACTCTTGATCCCATTTGACAAGCAAGGAAACAGAGGCACAGAGCCAGGGAGAGGTCACGTCATTTACTCGAGGTCAGAGAGCATAACCACTTATTACTGAGCGGTTATCATTACGATTTAAGTTCAAACCCCAGAGTGGAGTTTCGAACCGTCGGTCTGACTCCTGAGTAGGTGCTTCCGTCCATCCTGTCTGTAACAGCCACGATGGGGCTCTGTCCTCCACCTTGCCTCAGGACAGAAGGCCTCCGCCCATTGTGCCCCCCAAGTTTGATATCTCTGGCCTAAGAAGGTCACTTGCCCTGTGCATCCCGGAGGAGGCTGGGAGCAGACAGCAGGCCACCTGCAGGCCCAGACTCTGAGCACTAGGACACATTAGTGCCTGATGGTCTGGTGATAGGGGACATTAGTGGAAAGGAAGTGAGGATGACCATGGTAGTCCCCCAGGGTGAAGTACCAGGCCCTGCCCCACCCTTGGGTTCCCATACCTTCCCCAGGAGGGGTCAGAAAACCCCTGCAAGGCCAAGATGAAGTTTCCAGCCAGTCCTAGTGAGGTGGGGGAGGGGATTTAAGGAACCGAACATGGGGCACTTGGCCTGTGCTGTGGCTGGGTCAGGAGCCCCCCAGCTGGTTGCCCTACTGTGCTTTGAGCCCCAGGAGGTTGTGGGCTTTAGCAATTCCTGGGCGCCTCCCAGGCAAGCAGAGTCCAGAGCTTTATCCCCAGCAGTCAGTCAATATTTGTGGAATTAAATCTGGGGCCCAGCCTGGGAGCTGGAGCTGTGGAGCCAGACTGTCTGCCTCTGAATTCCAGCCCGCGCTGTGACTTCCAGCCGGCCACTCGACGTCTCTGAGGCTCAGTTTCCTCTCCCATGTAACGGAAGCGGTGCCAGCTGTGTGACAGCACCTCGGAGGGCTTTGCACCCAGTTTAATGCTGTGCTGTCCCCGGATTGAAATGCTTTGTCCAAGTTTGGACAAGGAGCCTGCATTTTCATTTTGCACTGGGCTCCACAAATTTCTTAGCGGGTCCTGGATGAGAATAACAATGTTACCCACCTCCGGGGGTTGTTACACTGACTAAACGAAATGATCTGCTTAAAGTGCATTCAGCACAGGAGTGCGCAGTAAATGGGAACGAATGGACCCTCCGCCCCTCGCAGTGTGATAAATGAATGAAATGACCAAATGCATGAGAGCCTGGAGCACCTGAAGCCAAGGTGCCAGTCCGGCAGAGCACGGAGGTGAGGGGCTGAGACCGGCTGAAAAGGACCGTGCGGGAGTGGTTTCCTCGCAGCTGGAGATTCGGCCTATGGTCCAGACTCGGACTCCATGCCCCGCAAAAAGTCCACTTGGTGAGAGCTGAGGACATGGGTTCCAGTCTTTATTGCGGGGCCGCGGTGTCGGCCCACCAGACTGACGCAGTCAGCCTCTAGCTCAGGAGCTCGGGTCCAGGCCTGATCAGTGCTCGACGCACACCACCGCCCCGCCGGGTCCGGGAGGCGGGGCGCGGGGCGCGTGCGCAGGGGCGGGCGCGCGCTCAGAGGAAGGGGTTGGTGCCGGCCTGCGCCGGCCCGTGCAGCGGCCCCGCCGAACCGGACGTGGGCAGCAGCGGCTGCGGCAGGCTTGCGGGCGGCGGCGCGAAGGCGCCTGCCTGCGGGAAGACGCTGACCGAGGCCGGGAGGGTCCCGCCGGCCGGCACGCTGCTGAGCGGGAGGGGCAGGGAGGCGCTGTAGGTCATGGAGCCCAGGGGCGCTCCGAGGGGCCCGCCCGCCGCCAGGCCCAGAGCCGGCGAGCCAGCGCGCATCTGGTTCAGGCTCGGCCTGCCCTGCTCGCCCACGCCGAAGGGGTTGGTGGGCGACGGAACACTGAGACCTGCGGAGTCAGAAATGGGGGAGAAGATAAGATTCTGGGACAGAACTGCGCTCTGAAATGGGCGGAGAGTGTGGGGGCCCTACCTGTCAGGAAAGGGTTCCTGGTCTTTGCAGCCTGAGGCGCCTTGACCAGTGAGTCAAGGTTGACCAAGGAAGAGGCTGAGGGTCCCAGGAAGGACTCAGGGGTCCGGCATGCTCGGGCCTCCTTGCTGGGCTGGGTCAGCGCTCCCCCTAGGACACCCAGGTCAAAGGCATCGGGCTCCTTCGTGCCGTTTTGCTTGTAACTAGGGCTGGGTTCTCCAAACAGGTGCAGCTCTGGAATAGAAATGGTGGCGCAATTGGAGGGGAGAGGCCTGGCCTCCCAGTGGGAGGCAGGGGGCAGAGGCCAGCTCTGGGTGGGCCCCTCGTTTCCCCCCAGCCTCTTCACCCCTTTGCCTCCTGCTCACCCACAGGACTGCTGGGCTTCCCAGAGGGCACGGCCTGGGCACACTCCAGCCCTTCCTTGGTCTCTGTGGATTCTGGAGGTTTGGCAAACGGGTCAAAGGTCGAGGTACCACCTAGAGCTAGGCAAGAAGGACGATGATATGGGTTGGCAAAGAAGGGCAGGCACTGGCCTGGCTCTCTACCAGCAAAGGGGCTGTCTTAACACAGACAAGATGTGCTGCCCCCTTGATGCCAGAGGGAGCAGGCCTCAGAAGCCTCCTGGCCCCTCACCCCCATGCTGTGTTCCTCCACTCACCAGACGTGTCAGAGGTCTCCATGGAGGTCCCCCAAGGGTCAGTCCCAGTGCTGGGGAGTTTGTGGTGGGGAGAGCTCAGTGCCCAGGGGTCTATGGCCGAGGGTCCTGCAGGCAGCACTGGGGTCCTGCCCCAGGGCTCAGAGGAGGAGAGTGAGGGAGGCAAGTCCCAAGGCTGGCTTCGGGACAGGATGTTTCCTGACGGGGCTGGAGACCAGGGGTCTGCCGAAGGCCCCCAGGAGGAGCCACTGGGCTCTGTGTTCGGCCTGAGACCTGAAATGGGAACAGTACAGACGATCTCAGACCACCCTTATCTTTTGTGAGGTGCCTTCCCGGTTACACAGCCCATGTCGGGCGCTATGGGACCCATTTCACAGATGAGATGCTGACTGGGGACCACCCAGCAGGTTCTCCCATGAGCCTGAACCCCCAGGCATGGGCAGCTGTGGCCTCCTTCCCAGTCAGGGCTGGGCTGGGGGAGTGAGGGTAGCGAGAGAACATGGCTGAGTTGCCCATGAGCTGGGCCCTCCAGACGTGCTCTCCCAGTCCTCACTGTCACAGGGACAACTGAGGCCCAGGGAAGTGAGTGATGTGCCCAGTGACCTTCAGTAAGTGGGAGAGGTGGTTTGCCAGCAAGTGGCTGGGAAGGAAGGGGCTCTCTGGGGGCCAGTCTGGGAGCCTTTCGCAGGCCTGCATGCCCACCTGGGATGTCCCATGGGTCAGCAGAGCAGTGTGTGGAGGGCGGGGCCGGGGCAGGTACGAAGATGTCGGCCAAGTCCAGGATGGAGGACTGTGGAGGGGAGAGGCACCGTGGCTCAGAAGTGGGCGGGGCCCAGGGACGGGCAGGCCCTGACCTGTCAGCCTGACTCCAGCTCATCCTTCCCTTTATTCATTCAGCAAGCATCTATTAATGATCTCTCATCTCTAGACATTGTTTTCCACTTTATACAGTGTTTCCTCATTCATTTAGTGCCTGATTTTCATAACCCTATGAGGTATGTAGGAGAGGCCCAGAGAAGTCACACAGCGAGGGAGAAGCAGAGCTGGTATTGAACCCAGGACAGCAGAAGTGGGCGGTAAGGGCAAAGACAGAGTTTTTACAACGAGCCCACCTCCCTAGGTCATTTGTTCAAAGGAAATCGTCCCTGGGGTGTGGAGACATCACATGTGTTTATCAGATTGTCCCCCAAAAAAGATCAGAAAAATTATTCTGCACCAGTCATTTTCACATCTTCAGGCAATTTACATCCACAAACAACTGGCTTTCGATTCCAATTCCTCCTCCCCATCCTCTTTACATTCCACTTCCTTCTTCCCCATTGCCTTTACGTCCCATTTTTCCCCTTCCCCCATTTTCTGCCCTTTAAAAAAATAAACCTGAGTCCGGTTCTGGTCACAACTTCTCCATCAGAGAAGCTGTGCCCCCCCCCCCCGATCCCCGCTTTTCTATATGTGCGTGTGTCTCTGTGTGTTTGTTATCGCGTCTGTTTCTACTCACAGCCTTCCCCACTCAGAGAAACGTGTTCATGCCGAGCTGGTCCCGACACTGGGGAGTATGAGCAGAAAGGAGGCAGAGGCACCCCATGGGTCACATGGACCGCCGTGCAGGGTGGCTTTGCTCTCTGCAGCTGTGTGTCCCCCTGCTCCCAGAAGATAAGTATATGAGCCCAAGATAGGTTCAGCCTGCACCCACCACGAGCCTGCGCCCACTTCTACGTCCTGACAGACAGTATCACGTAATCCCACAACGTCAGAGCTGGAACTACCCAACAAGCCTATTGTGCAGAGGAGAAGACAGGCCAAGGCCGCGATGTGCCCCTGTGTCACAAAGTGAGTAAATGGCAGCAGATCCAGAACCCTAATCCAGGGGTCTCAGACAGGGATTCTTTTGCATACCGCTTTGCTGTCAGCTCAGTCACTAGCCCACGCAGGAGCTGCTGCACCCCTACCCGCTTTGCATTGAATAAGCATGTGTGTGCTCAGGACTCAGCAGGCATGGCTTTACATGCTTACACAGCCTCAGTCCATCTCCCAGAGCCTGTCCGGCCCACCCCCTACCTGGCTGGTTTTCAACGTCTCTTCCTTTCTCTCTTCTTTCTCAGGCTCTCTGTCCTGCCGATGGTGGACGGCACCCCCTGCGCCATTGGCCACTGGGGAGTCATCTCCCCGCCAGGACCTCACCTCCTGCAGAAGGCACAGAAGGAATGAGGATGTGAATGGCCCAGGCTGGACTTCAGGCGAGCTGCACCCTGAGGCTGGAGTCAAGGAGAGAGTGCAGGGTGGGGGGCGGCAGAGAAGTTAGGTGCAGCAGGACCACCGGGTGCACAGGAGGAGCCTGTTAGTGCCCAGGAAGCACCTTCACCAGCACCAGCACCAGCACCAATGCAGGCGGCCAGGTGGGCATGGCCCGTCTCTACCTTCTCGTGTTCCTGCTGGCTCAGGCGCAGAGCCAGCTGCAGCTGCAGGTCCTCGTCCCTGTGGGAGGCTGGGGGGACCGGCTGCGAGGGAGGAAGAGCAGGTGAACTTGGCCCAGCACTCCCACCCCTGGGCCAAAAGGGCAGCATAGGCCTGCCTGGGTAACAGGGGTGGAGAGACAGAAACAGCCCCCCTGAACAGGTGTGGGCAGCCTGTTCCCCAGACAGTGGCATGGCTGTGGCCTTCTCCCTGCGGTTCCAAATCAGGAAGATCGATTCTCCTGCACCCACTGCGAGCTCCCCGAGCCCAGCTGTGTGAGGCCCGGCTGCTTTCTGCCCCATCTTTCTGGATCCCCAGAGATAATGGCAAAGATGACATTGTGGTAGCGTTCCTGTCCCACAAAAGGACAGCTGACCGGGAAGACAGCTTATCCCAGTGTCCCCTAGGAATGTGCCCATCAGTGCACCTGCCCTCCCTCACAGGCCCTAAGACACACCGGCTGCCCCCAGTTACATACTCACTGCTCTTACCAGGCCTGGCGGGAGAGGAGGGAAGGGGATTGCAGGCCCTGCCTGGGATGAGCCCAAGGACATGGATAGGTCCTGTGCTAACCTTGGGAGTAGGAGAGGGGTTCCAGGGCCCAAGTAGAAGAGCCTGAGTCAAGGCCTTGGGGTACCCAGGCTCCTCTTCCTCCTCGAGTCCCTGCCCATCTCCACCCCCAGTCGGGCTGCGGGGCCTCACCTTCTCAGCCTCCTCACGGCTCATGGCCAGGGCCAGCTGCAGCTGCAGCTCCTCTTCCCCTGACGTCTGCGGCCGGGCCTGTTCCAGGTCGGAGGTGTAGCGGGGGGATGAGGAGGAGGCTACAACAACCACCATGGTTTCAGTGCCCACGCTGGTACCCAGGGGCTCCCATACCCTCCGCCTGCCTAGAAGCTGAGGCTCAAAGAAGGAAACTGAGGAAGGGGTGAGCTGGCACTCGAGGGTCCCAGCGGGCCAGACAGCATGCTGGACGCTTTATGTAAGCTCCCTATTCCCTCCTTGACAAATACACAGACAGCTCAGAGGGGTGCCTGGCCTGGGTCCTGAAGCAGGACTTGAACCCGGATCCCCTGACTCTTCCAGAGGGACTCCATCCTGACTGGGGCTAAGGGAGGTTGGGAGGCTCCAATCCAAAAAAGGCACAGCCTCACAGCCCTCAGCAAACTGTCAAGGGTTTTAGGAAAGAGGGTCATTCCGAGTATTCCTCAGGTCAGAACAGGCCCAGCTTGGGGGAGAAAAGTGAGGGGCTGCGTGGCGGCTGCCTCTGTGTCCACGGGCAGTGCCCTCCAGCAGGGGAGTAAAAGGAATGCCATGTGTCTGGACACAGGGGCAGGGCATTTCTGGGCTTGGTCTCATTTAATGTTCAGACTGAACAATGGAGATTGGTAAGATTTCCCTGTTTTTACAGATGAGGAAACTGAGGCTCAGAGAGCTGGTTGCCCAGGTGACACAGCTTGGAAGGGGCAGAATGAAAGTGCTGTTTGGCTCCAGAGCTGAGGCCTCTGCCACCATGCGGTGCTATCAGACAGCCAATTAGCAATGCATAGTAATAAATATATACTAACACTGTAGTTTTAGCTCACTGAGCACCTACTGTGTGCCAGGCATTGCACGTGACTTCCTTATCTCACTGAAGCCTCCTAACGGTCTCCCGAGGTGGTATTGATAACCACGGTTCTGGATTGCAGAGCCAGGACTGGACCTCAGGCCGCCTCCCTGTCCCAGCCACACCCCCCCAGGGCTCACTCACAGTTGTAGGAGGACGGGGAACCTCGCGAGCGGCCATAGTCCTCGCCGTGACGGCGGCTGAAGCCCAGCTGCCCACTACCGATGCCCATGCCCTCCAGAGCCATGCGCTCCTTGGTCTTGAGAGCGTGGGTCCGCTCCTGCCGCAGGCGCTCCTCGTCCCTGAGCAGGGCCATCACCTGCTTGACCTTCTCACGCACGTTGACACCTTGGTCCTTGCCGTCGCGGTCGATGTACTGGAAGTCCTTGAGTGTCTGGATGGTGTAGAGGTTCTCGCGACACTGGTGGGCCACCCGTTCGGAGCCCGTCTTGAGCAGGTAGTCCAGCAGCGTCAGTGCCTTGTACACATGCCGCCAGTTCTTGCCGCTGTCGTTGAGCCGCCGCCACAGCATGCCCATGACCTCGGCAAAGGCCACCGTGTTGAAGGTCAGGTCGGCGATTTCCGACATGAGCGAGCTGGGTGGGCCCCAGGGGTCATTGCTGGTGGCCTCGCGCACCTTGATCTCCGCCTCGGAGTAGTTGTGCACGATGTTCTTCACTTGGCGCCGGAGAGCAGAGGTCGTCATGGTTGGCGACTTGGAAGTGGGCAGCCCCCACCCCCGCTGGAGGTGGAGGGCTGAGGGCCACTGTCGCAAGGTCACGGTCTCGAAGGGGTGGCCGCCGTGCTGTCAGCAGGGCGGCTGTGTCCTTGGGCTCGACATGGGGCTGAGGAAGAGAGGGTCTGGAGCTCAGGGCAGTGGCCCACTGTGCTGGTCATTATGCCACCAACTGACTAAATGAGACCTGGCCAGCAGCGTCCCTGCTGCCAGGAATGGCCTTCAGCCGCGCTGTTTCTTATTTTACTTACTATTTGGCCTGCACGTCTAGCTTGGTATGTTCACCTAGCTTCACCAAGACACGGTTATCACCTCCATTCACGTAGGGGAAAGTGAGGGTCAGAGAAGTACTAAATGACTTCTCCAAGACCCTAAAGCTGGTAGGGAGACCAGGGGACCCTATGCAGCCCCACCTGAGAATGCACAGCCCCAGTGAGGACGCTGAGGTGCCCCCCGGGAGTGCCTGCCTGCCCTGCTTCTGCTCGGCGTTCTCCCTCTCTGCCAGGACCCAGCTTCTCAGTTTGTGTTTCTCTGTTCTATTGTTAATTTTTACAGTTCGAACTCCCAGAGTCCTTTTCTGAGCCAGGCCCAGAGCACATAGTGTGGGCCACCCACATGTGGATGACAGGCGTAGTCCAGGGTGGAAGTGCAGAGGAACAGAGGAAGGCCCAACCAAGGAATTCCAGGGGACACTTCCTGGAGGAGGTGTGGCTCACTGAGCTCCAGACCTGAAGGGCAGGGTGAGGAGTGAACCAGCAAGGTGAGGAAGGGCAGCGTACAGGGCCTTGAGCTGGGCCAGGAGGCGGGCAGGAAGGATATTTGGTGAAGGCGGCCTCTCAAAGGCCAAGGATGAGACCTGCCCGCATCACGCTGTGTGTAGTGGCAAAGCTGGGACTAACACCTTGGTCCCCAGAAAACCAATCTAATACTGATCACACGTATCGCCCAGTTTGGTCATTAACTCATCCAACTGACTACTGTTTCAGTCCGGCCTTCTCAGCCAGAGTGGACGCTCCCTGAGGGTGGGGCCATCCGGGCTCTCTAAACCCTCAAGGCCCTGGACACATGGTAGACCGTGGGTACCCAGCAGAGGGAGGCTCAGAGCCAGCCCACTGCCCTTCCCACAGCCTCAGGCCCAGGCTGTCTGCTGAAAGCCAGGTGAGGCCTACCCGAGAAGAGTCTGCCCAAGGCCCTAGCAGAAACGAAAGCAAGATCCCCTGCTGCCACTGTTCCTCTGGCCATAATATGGGTGTGTGTGCATGCATGTTGTGCACACGTACACGCACTCGCACACACACACACACACACACACACACACACACTAGCTTGGCCTATAGAGCCGCCACTTCACCCGTGCCCCCCCAACACCCTTGAAGACTCCTGTCACTCCACCTACCATCCCCTGGCAGCCCCCAGGCGGTGGGAAGGAGAAATCTGGAGGAGAAGGTCCTGCTCCCTCTGCCCAGTTCACTCTCCTTCCACCCAGCCCTGCCAGCAGGAAGCAGGGCACAGGCCTTGGCAGGTTTTATCAGGGCCCAGGTGCTGGGGAGAGCTTTGGCCCAGAGGGTGGGATCTGGTAGGATTGATAAAGTGAAGAATACCTGTCCGAAAGCGTTGTCCAGCTTCTGTCGGGTGTTGTCTGTCTTTCTGTCCAGCCGTGGCAGGCTTCTGTGGGGATACCACGGCCACAACTCCTTTAACTCCTGCCCTCCCCCTGGCTAGTGACTCAGACCTGTCCTCTCCTCCCCAAGGCAGGCTGGCGGGTGGCAGAGTGGAGATGGGAAGAATGGCGCACCAGAGCCCGCCCAGGGCTCCCTCCTCCCTGCCTGTCGGTTGCTGGAACCAGCAGAACCAGTCAGGCATCCTGACTCCAAGGAGCCCTTCCTGGGCTTGGCTGCTCTGGCCTCTGCCTGGCTGGGACCAGGGCACCAGCCTTAGTGGGAGGGGCCCTCGGTGTGCGGCCTTGCCTGGACTTTACTTGGAGGTGGGTGCACTGCACACCTCGGCTGGAGCTGGGGAGCAGGGATCAGAGCCTTGGGGAGGTGCCTGACCTTCCTCTCCTGCAGTTTGAGGTATGAGATAGGGAGGAGGGGGGCAGGGTGAGGCTGAGGGAGCGTGGACTGACGAGAGGAGGGAGGAAGGCGCGCGGGAGGGAGCAGCTGGGAGCCCTGCCAGCGGTGCTACAAGCAAAGGGTTTTATCGAACACAATATGCCCAGAAATAAAAGGGAGTGAAACAGAAACCCAGCGGCTGATAAGGCAGCGGCAGTGGTGGCTGCGGCGGCAGCCCGGCCGCCGGGTATGGAATTACTGCAGTGACCTTGAGCCAGACCCTGTCAGGTGGAGGGAAGGACACTGAGAGGGCAGGGCCTGAGAGGCCATTCAGAGATGGGGAGAGGGCAGGCAGGCAGGAGGGTGCATGGCAGGGGAGGGAGGGGGCTGCTAGGGGTGGGCAGCTCTGAGCTACATGGGCTCCCAGGGAGCAGGGGCTGCTCTGCAGGGTCCTCAGGACCGGGGACCTGGGGTCTCTGGGGATTCCGGAGTCAGGACTGAGAAGGCATCCTCAGAGCAGGTTCAGAGAGACAGAAAGAGCCCAGAACTGTCCAGTCCCACGTGCGTGAGTTTGTCCAAAGTCTGCGTGTGCCCCCTCCGGTCCGGGGCCTCTCCCCACCCTCTGCTAAGGCAAAGGCTGCTCCAGCCCCCTTTCAGGTAGAGCCAGGGCGTGGGGAGGGGGGAGTGGCAGTTCCTACCCACTGCTAGAGGGTGGGGAGCTCCCCTTGTCCTAGTGCAATTCAGTAGCCCTGGGAGAGTTGTGGCTTGGGGGCACTGGAGTGGGGTGGGGGCTGCCCTGAGGCTAGAGAGACTCCTAGGACTGGGAAACAGGGAACTGCAGAGATGAGACAGTCTTGGGGAATGCCACCGAATGTGCTAAGTCCCTGGGACAGAGCAAGGCCCTGAGTGAAGCCCTGAGCCCCTTCCTAAGGGCAGCAGGGAGGGGGCAGGCAACATCAAGAAGCCCCCAAGTCCTCTATGGCCCAGGCTGCCCCCCACCCCCCATACCTGGGTAAAAGACTCCCCAAAGCCCACTCGGCTCTGCCTTCCATGCAGGGCCCATTGCTGCTAGGGAGGAGGTCTGGGGGGCTTACCTCCTGGGTGGGCTCCCTGGGCCTGGCCCCAGCCTGAACAGCCTCTGCAGTGACCCTCCGACCTGTACAGCAGGGAGATAGCTCAGCCTTGGGAGCAGGAGCGTCTCCAGAGCCATCCACCATGGAACCTCATCCAGAGACCCACCCTTGCCCAGGAGGCCTAGACCCCTCGGAAGGGCGGTGGCAAGGGCCCCACGGTGGGTAGCAGCTCTGCCCCAAGCAGCTCTGCCAGTCGGTCCCAGATAGGGCCAGCCACGGCCCTGCCCCTGCCGGCAGCCGGCTGGGGAGGAAAGTTGCTCAGCTGGCCAGGCAGGTCTGCCTCAGCAGTAACAGGACATAGGAGGAAGCGCAGGGCAGTTAACCCCTTCCTGCTAGCCGGGCAGGTGGTGCTTTCAGAGAGCCCAGAGGCCTGCTGGCCTGGAGGTGCTGTGACCTGTTCCCACCCTGCAGTGAGTTAACCCTTCCCCTGCCTCCTCTACAGGAAAACAGCCAGCGGTGCTCCAGCACCCCACTCACCCCTACTCTGTGTCAGGAGGACATGAAAGGAGAGGGCAGGACCATCCTAGGGCTGGTGCTTTGGTGGAGTTGCGGCCTTCTGTAGGCTACCACAGAAGTGGTATCAAGACTTCAGGCATGGGGCCAGCAGGTGATGTAGTGGTTAAGGTGCTGGACTCCCACATGGCCAACTGTGGTTCAAGTCCCAGACCCGATGGCTTGAAATTCACGCCGGGTATGTATGTATGTGTGCATACCCAAAATCCCAAGCAGAATATGGAAGAGAAGGGATTGTGGTGTGGCCATCCCCCAGAGTGGGGTGGTTTCTCACTTTCTCTCTGTGTATCTCTGGTGATCACATGTGCCTTATAGCAAAGATTTCTTCAAACAAACAAACAATCAAACAACTCCAGGCATGGCCCCCTCTGCTTCTCCAATATGGGGATGGGGTGTTCTGTTCTCACCAAACTTATCAGAAACACCAAATGTAAATCTGAGGGGCTCTGAGCCTGTGGCCGTTTTCTCAGTCTCCCTACCTCACTTCTCCTCCATGTGCACTTACAGACCAGAAGCCCCCTGGCCAGTAGCAAAGCTTTCTTCAAACTCTGGGAGCCCAGCCCAAGATAGTTGTGATGGAAGACAGTTCTCGTACTGAGTTGGAGCCGACAGTGCCTTTCTTTCCAAGAGTCATCTCTAACCTGCTTCACGTTCCTCTGAGCAAGGCAGGTAGCCCCAGATGCAGCAACTGATCAAGGCCTGGTGAGAACTCCAAATAACAACCTCTGGCTGAGGACAAGGGGGTCTGGCCTCCAGAGATTAAGAAGAAGCCTGGTGGGCATGATCTTCGGGGACTGGATGGGTCTCGAGGCCCCGGCTGAAGTGGAAACATCTCAGGGAACCAGTCCCACAGGACGTAGTTCTCCTAGCCCCACGCATCGTCATACTCAGTGATGACAAGCTGTGGAAGACCTGGCTCCAGGAAACATGACCCTCAAAGTGTGAGCTGAGGAAAGCCAGAGGCAGGAACCATGGGGTGATGCTGTCTGTCCTGTCCCCTGATTCATTCCTTGTCCTGCTACCAACTCACCCTCCTGTTGGTCCTCCCACGCATGACGTCCCCAGGTGTGTCTTCTCTCCTCCCTGACAGCTGACAGCTCCAAGAACTGGGAGGAGGGGTATGGAGGACAGGGGAGACGTGGAAGTACCTGGGCCACCAGCTGACCTTGTCGAGACTCAACAGCCAAGACACAGGCACAGCAGAAGTGGTGGAAACCTAAAGGTGCTTTATTGATTTGTTAACCAGTTTTCAAGTTGCTTGGGCTCAGAGTCCGCTGCAGAGACGCGAAGCCTCCTCGGCATTCTTGATGGGACTGAGCTCGTCAGCCAGGACCATCAGGTCAGTCACCAGGGCGTCCAGCAGCCCATGGACCTGGAAGAACCACAAAGATTTGCACTTATACATCATCCATGCAGTGGGAGAGCAGCTGGAGAGGGGAAAAAAACCAAAGTTGTCAGTGTTGCAAACATCTGTTTTTGCACACAGTTTTTCTCCTTTTTTTAAAAATTTAATTTTGTTTATTATTATTATTATTCAAGTTAACCAAAGAGAGAAAGAGAGAAAGGAAAAGTGGGAAAGTAAGCTACCAGGTCCGGGACTCAAACCGTGGTTGGCCAAGTGGGAGCCCAGTGCCCTAACCACCACACCACCTGCCAGCCCTCATTTTATCTTTCAAGTCAGCCTGAAGACTGCACTGGGCCCTTTCTCATATGGCACTAGGGCCTAGAGATGCTAGTGGTGTGACTCCATGGGGCAGTGTTCATTTAGCCCTTGGGACCTGGGCTCTGCTCTAATTCTACTCTGGCCTCCTGGAGGCCAATTTTCCTTCCTCTAAGACCACAGATCCATATACTGAAAGGTCTCCAAGCCTGAGTTCTCCAATAGTTTGGAGCACACATGCCGAGGCAAGTCGATTCTGAATTTCAAAGAGCCAAACAAGAGCCTACCTCCATGCGTTCTCGGAGCCCTTTAATTATGTTCTAGGTCCCATTGACCATCAGAAAATGGAACTTCTTTTAATGACAGAGCATGTGTGCATGTGAAAGGACGAGAGGGAAGGAAGGGAGGGAGCACCCCCAGCAATGGGGCCCGATTACACTGCCATCCTTTTTCCTCCGATTCTCCATCCTGTCAGGATATGGGCATGTGTGTGCATGCCAGGCCTGTTAGAAAATGGAACTTCTGATCAAATGAGATCCAAAGTATTACCAGGGTGCACAGTGTAATCCCAGTCCCCCAGCTGTCCACATCAGAGGAAGTGTCCTCATTAGACACATGGGCATACTGAACATGGCTTAGTGCATCTCCCCTCCAAAACAAACAACAGTAACAAACAAAACAAACCTGGGTGAATCTCTAAGGACCTGCTACTTAAAAAGAGGCCAGCAGGTGGTGTAGTGGTTAAGGCGCTGGACTCCCACATGGCCAACTGTGGTTCAAGTCCCAGACCTGATGACTTGCTTTCTCACTTTCCATTTCTTACTCTCTCTGTCTTTCTCTGGTCAAATTAAAAATAAGGGAACCAGCAGTTAGCGTAATGGCTATGTCGCTGGACTCCCACGTAGTCGACCGCGGTTCGCGTCTCGGACCCGGTGGCTTAAAACTCAGCCGGGTGCATGTGCGTGCGTGCCCAAGATCCCGAGAGGAGAATGGAGGAGAAGGGATTGCGGCGTGACCATCCCCCCTGGGGGGTGATTTCTTACTTTCTGTCTCTATGTCTCTCTCTGTCTGTCTGGCGAGCGCACGCGCACTATAGAGAAAAAAATTTAAAAATTAATAATATTAAGTAAAATTAAATAAATCTTGGGACCAGCAGTTAGCATAATGGCTATATCGCTGGATTCCCATGTAGTCAACCGCAGTTCGAGTCCCAGACCCGGTGGCTTAAATGCAGTCGCCCTATAGCAAAAAAAAGAAAAAAAAATTAAAATTAAATAAATCTTTTTTTTTTAAAGAGAGGTTTTCGCTACAGAGTGCATGTGCTCACCAGAAAGACAGAGAGATAGAAAGCGAGAAATCACCCTACCAGGGGGATAGCTATGCCGCAATCCCTTCTCCATTCTCGTCTTGAGATCATTGGCATGCATGCACATGCACCTGGTGAGAGTTTAAGCCACCAGGTCCAGGATTCAAACCACAGTTGACTACATGGGAGTCCAGCGATATAGCCATTACACCATCTGCTGGTCCCGTAAAAAAAAAAAAAAAAAAAAAAAAAAAAAAAAAATTCTTAAAAAGAGAAAAAAAAAAAGAGAGATCCTGATAAAGTCTGGCATTTCAAAACTTTCACAGTGGACAGAAGCACACCCTACGTGGTGTTCTCCCAAGGAACATGTCTGCCGGGGTGCAGCTAACAGAGAGGTGGACGCGCTGGAAAAGAAGGATTTCCTTCCTCTCCGTTTCCCAGGGGTCTGGTCGACCTTCTGCATCGCTCTATTCCAATCCCGCCCGCCCGCTCAGTCACTGGGAGGCAAACCCCGAATGCTCCCATTGAGCCTGCGGCTCAAACGTGGGAAGGACCAGCCCTTCCCAGCCACCTGGGCCCACTCTCTCTTCTGCACTGGTTGCTCCCCCTGCCTGGGCATTCCCCCCCAGATGTCAACCTGCCACCCTTCACCCCCTGCAAGTCTTTGTTGGGTGTCACCTACTTGGTGTGGCCCTCCCTGCACCTGGCCCCACCTTCCCCATCCCCCCGACCCTGGTCTTCCTCTTCCCCACAGTGCTCATCGCCCTGCGCGCTGGATGCTCCTTATTCTGGAGGTCTGCCTCGCACACCAGAAGGCCCTGCGCGAGGCAGCGTGGCTTCCAGCGCTGACGGAGCAGGCGCTTCGTGTTTATCGGGTCGGCGGCGTGGGCAAGGGCGGGCTGGCCGCGGGCTGGCCTACCTCCGTGTGCAGCCTCTGGATGTATTTCTCCATGACCAGTGGATCTATGGGCTCCTGAGACGAGGCGGTGTTGTCGGGCATAGGATCCTCGTTGGAAAGCCTATCCCGACTTGAAGATTTCGTCACTTTCTTGTCGTCCTTCACCTTGTGCTTCTTGCTGTTGGCACGGTCCTGCTGGAGAGACGGAGACAGGCACAGCCTCAGGACTCCCAGCGCAGGTCCAGGCCGTTCTCCAGCCCTCCCTGGGAGTGCAGCCAGGGCCCAGACCAGGGCTTGCCTCTCTGCCCGGCAGCTTGGCTCCTTTCTTGTCCTCCTTGTCTTTGGCTCCCTGTTGCTTCTTATCTTGGCCTGCCGCTCTGCGCTCCTCCTTCCCGACTTTCCCGGGGGTTGCCTTCACTTCCGGGATGGGAATTGACTTGTGATCTACGGGAAGTGTGTGGAAGACAATGGGACAGGCTTGGGGGGGGGGGGGGAAGGGGTGGAAGCCGATGCCACAGGCAAGTGACAGGGCTTGAACGTCAAGGGTAGCGGCCTTGCTCCCTATCAGTGCCCCGAGCTGCTTTGGGACAATCCACACGGCTGGGAGCAGAGGACAGCCCTGAGGAGGACAGGCCTTTCCTTGAGCCCCTCACTCAGACATGTCACCCTGTGGATCAGGACTGTGGGGCAGGGGTTCTGAGACCTGGTTCTACATCCCAGGTGCACCAGCCCCCAGGAATGGCCACAGACTAACTTCTCCAGGGTTCTACCAGCCATGCAAGGGGACTAAATGAAGGCAATTGCTCAGGTGGCATCGGGGTCCCACATCCTAGCAGCAGGCAGAAGGGCGTCCATCACGGGACATAAATGGCCATCAGGGCAGAGGGGTGAGGGGTGAGCAGAGGTGTGGCTGCACCGGTCCGACCTTGCTCTTCTGGCACATCCAAATAGATGGTCTCCTTCTCCGGTAGGCCCAGCAGAGCCCTCAGCCACAGGGAATGGCTCACCAGGCTGTCAATCATGTCTCGCCACAGCTGCAAACTGCAGGACAGGACAGACAGGAGAAAGGCCGGCACTCCTCATTTGCCCTTGAACCTGCAGAGGGTCTCTCCCTTCAAAGTCCCTGGTGCCAGGAACTGCCATGGAAACACCATGACTCCAGAGCACCCTACGTTCTCACCAGTGAGTGCTCAGATGGGAGTTGCCACCCTCAGGTGGTAACCAAGGAAAAGGGGCCCAGGACTAAGGCTGGGCTGCCATGAATTCAAGCCTACTTCAGTGTCTAAATTCCAGCTTGAAGCCATGGCTAGCCTTGGGCCCAGCCCCATTAGCAGGGCTGAACCTTGCCCAAGATTTCCTATGTTAGGATCCTTGGGCTGTGTTCTGAGGGGACTTGCAAAAGGACCCCCAAGCCTATACAAGCAATTTATTTTTTTGCTTAAAATAATTATTTTATTTAAATAAATAAATAAATAAATGTGTTTGTTTGTTTACTTTAATTTGACCAGAGAGAGACAGAGAGAGAAAGTGAGAAAGCAAGCTGCCAGGTCTGGGACTCGAACTGTGGTTGGCCATGTGGGAATCCAGCTCCTTTAACCACCACACCACCTGCCGGCCCCTATCCAAGCAATTTCTAAATAGGAAGTGGGAAGACTGAACCACAGAGAAGTGAAGCTTTTAATGAAACCAGCTCCTCTTCTCACTGTCCTCTGGCTCCTCCTTTTCTTCATTCCTTTACTCACTGAGAAGGAACAAGGAAAGAGGAAGAAGAAGGCAGGCAAGGTAGACCCCTGGCTGCCCCCACGGGCTGGAGCACAGGGCATGCTCGGTGCAACCAGCGTCTTTTTAAAAAAAAGTTTATAGAGGTGGGTTTTTTTTTTTTTTTTTTTTTTTTTTTTTTTTTGCCCTAGGGCATGTGCTCTTGCTAGAGAAAGAGAGACAGAGACAGTGAGAAGGAAATTGAGAAATTACCTCCCGGGGGGTGGGCCACACCACAATCCCTTCTCCTCCATCCTCCTCTGAGGATTTTGGGCATGTACACACATGGAACCTGTGTGATTTTCAAGCCACCGGGTCCTGGACTCGAACCGTGGTCAGCCATGTGGGAGTCTAGCGATGGAACCTCTACACCATCTACTGGCCTTGCTCCGAGAGTCTTTTAGCAACCTGAGCTCCACAGGGAGTGGCTTGGCCCCTGCCCAGGACTCCAGGCCAGAAGTCGCCAAGGAAAGAGGGCAGGAGGTGCCCTGCTGGGGGTCCTACCACGTCTGGTGCAGAAGGTCACCCTGCAATGGCTTCTGCTTCTGGCACAGATCCAGGGCTGCTTTGTTGAGCTTGATGAGGGCGTCCTCTCGCTGGCTCTCCTCGGGGAGGACCATCACTGTCTGGTGGGTCACAGGCACCATGGGCAACTGTTCTGCCCTTGGAGGGGGGTCTCCAAGGGTCCCCATATCCTCCAGTGACAGGCATGGTGACATGCAGATACGTGACAGAACTAAGAACTAGAAAGGGGTGCATCCACAGGGAGTTTGACGGGGTGCCTTCTGTGGGAGCTGGGACCTCCCTCAGAGGACTGTACCCATGGGCCCCTACTCCAAGGTTTGTCAGTTCAGGGAGGGAGCCCCCCCACCCCGTACCCTAGCAGCCTGGGCACCACAAAGAGATGACCTAAAAGACCATTCTCTCTATGCCCTCAGGAGGTCGTTTCTTTGCTCCTGCTGCCCCCCGGCCCTCTGGTTGGTTCAGGACTAGAGTACTGGCAGCTGGTTGTGCCAGGGCCCTTTTCCACCAGCCCATCCTTCCGGGGTCTTGGAAGCACCTTCCTGAAGTCCTCCAAGCAGAGGTTCCACTCAGGCGGGGGAAGGCTGTCTGGCACCAAGGGGCTCTTGGCGTTTTCCATGTCGGGGCTCTCCTCCACCAGGATCTCTTCTATGATGTTCTTCCGCTGGGGACTCTTAGGCCTTGCTCCAGGCTTGAGAGCCTCATTCTCCTGCCGGGGGTGTTGAGGCTCCACGGCCTGGGTCTTACTGTGCTTGGCGTTGGTCGAGGCCCTCTTCGCATTGGCCACCCGGGCCTCCACGCTGAGGTGCTCCTCGCCCAGCCTGGCCACCTCAGCCTTAGGCAGCAGGGTCAGGCACTGGCGCCATAGCTCGTGCAGGCTCTGCACCACCTGGTGCTGGTAATGCAGCTGCAGCAGAGGCAGGGTGGGGGGTCGTGTGAGGGGAAGCCAGGCCACGGGGCACCTGGCGCCCAGAGCCCATACCAGCCGGCTTGGACCCCTAGACAGCACTGACGGGGAGACAGGGAGGACGGTGGAAGGTATGGCTGTGATCAGACGAGCTTCCCGCTTCCTCTTTGGCCTGAGAATCCCCAATTTAAAGCTTTTTTTTTTTGGGGGGGGGCTTCCAAGTAAAATTGTGTTTGAATGAAGGTTCTTGTGAAGCTCTGTTCTCGCCGAGCATTCACTTACTAGCTAAGGTATCTTGGGCAATTCTCTTTGTTTTTTTTTTAGAGATTTAAAAAAAATTATTAATTAAATTTTATTTATCCATTCATTTAGTTTTTAATTTGACAGAGGGAGACAGAGAGAGAGAGAGAGAGAAAGAGGGGAAGTGAGAAAGCAAGCCACCAGGTCCAGGACTTGAACCGTGGTCAGCCATGTGGGAGTGTCCAGCATCTTAACCACCATGCCACCTGCTGGTCCCAAGACAGATTTTTAAAAATAATTATTGTATTTAACTTTATTTATTTATTTTTAAATTTTGACCAGAGAGGGACAGAGAGAACGCATAAGAGAGAGAGAGAAAGTAAGAAAGCAAACCGCCAGGTCCAGGACTCAAACTGCAGCTGGCCATGTGGGAGTCCAGCGCCTTTAACCACCACACTACCTGCCGACCCCTAGAAAGAGACTTTTGCTATAGGGCACCTGTGCTTGCTGGAGAGACAGACAGAGAGAGACAGAGAGACAGCGAGAAATCACCCCCCAGGGGGGATGGTCACGCCGCAATCCCTTCTCCTCCGTTCTCCTCTTGGGATCTTGGGCACGCACGCACACGCACCCGGCGTGAGTTTTAAGCCACCGGGTCCGGGACGCAAACCACGGTTGACTACATGGGAGTCTAGCGACATAGCCATTACGCTAACTGCTGGTCCCCCTTGGGCAATTCTTAAGCTCCCTGGGTCTCAGTTTCCTCCATGGAAAATGAGGACAAACACAGCACCTATCTCAGAGAACCACTGTGAGGAAAGTTACTCATGGAAGACTCTCCGAACAGCTCCTGGCACAGAAGAGTTTGCTATGACCACCAGCCAGGGCACGCACACCAGGGCGGGGGCCAGTGCTGGCCCTGTACCTGAGGATTCCTGTGGTAGAACAAGTCCTCCTCGGTGAGGTAGGCATCCAGAGGGGATGGGGTGCGCTCTGGGGTCAGGATGCCCCTCAGCAGCTCCTGCAGCACGCTCTGCACGATGGTGACTGCCTCATGGGCAGCCAGCTTGCTCTGGGAACGGGAGGGTGGCATGGATGGCAGTCCAGACTACAAATCTGTGCACCCTCAAGGGGAGCCAGTGCCCTGGGGGCTCTGTGCCCTCCGAGGGTGTCCAAATTCCTGACCATGTCCATCCATCGTCTCTCACACACACCTATTTTTTTTTTTTCCAATTTAGCTAGAGGACACACATACTCACTGGAGAGTGCCAGAGGGAGAGAGAGAGAGTGAGAAAGCACCCCCGCCTGTGAGGGATGGTCACGCTGCAATCCCTTCTTCATTTCTCCTTCCGGGACTTAGAGTGCACACGCACACGTACATACACACACACACACGCCTCGTATGTTTTTTCAGGACACCAGGTCCATGCACTTGACCGTGTGGGTCCAGGCACCATAATCATCACACCACCGGCCAGCTACCACACAGCTATTCCAAGACTCAAAAGCCTCTAAGATTCAGAGCCAGGTGTGGCGGTGCACCTGGAGGCCCAGCTGGGAGGCTGAGGCAGGAGGATCATGACACGGTAAGACTCTGTCTTAAAAAAATTAAATTAAATTAAACAAAATTACTAAAAACCCTCTGGATCTCCCCAAACATCCTTGTTCCTAAAAGAGTTTGAGAAGGATCCAGACAGGGACCCAGTACCAGAAGAGCACTGTTCCCGCGTGGGACACGGATGTCCCCCGGTTAGCACACCCTCAGACAGGAAGACGGGACAGGGTGCACAGGTTGGGCGCTGCTGAGCATGGCAGTGAACTCTCTGGTGTGGCCACATGGTCAGTGTCACAGACACCCTACAAAGGGCATCTTGTGTGAGACTGATGGTCAGTGAGTAAAGCAAACATGACATTTGTCCAAATACCTTTGTTGACCACTGGCTGAGCACCAGCTGAAGTAGCTGGTTTGGGAATGAATGAATAAAAAAGCCAGAATGAATTTAAAAAGCACAGCGTTTCCAGAATCCCGTGAAGCCTGGCCCAAGATGGCCACACTGTGAAACTGACTGGGGACGATGGATTCCCAGTTCTCTCTCCTCACATTCACTCCAGCCTGTCGGCTTACTGAGTGGGATGATGGGCAGACTCACGCCCCTCACTGCCCTAAGTGGCCCTTTCTGGTTTTAGTCTTGTCAGCTAAACGCCGCTCCACCGTACAGGACCAGGCAGCAGTGAACGAAACCCTGGTGTGATGGCTCATGCGTTCTGTGTGGACTCCTCCTCTGCGTCTTAAGGCTCAGTTGCATTTCTTTCTAACTCGGGGTGGGGGCTGTGCATAGGTGGGCTACAAGCTGCTCTGCCCCTAGCCTGCCCACCCCCCTGTTACATCACACAGCCTCAGGAAGTGTTTGTTGAGCAAGTTACCTGTTAGCACAGAAGTCACTTAGGCTGGGAGGAAAAAGATCTCTGCAGGTCCTGCCAGGAAGGACCCTAGGCTAACCAATCTGGTGCCCAGAGGGCCCAAGGCCCTGGGTCCCTTACCTCCAGTAATTTCCTCTCATCTCTAAAAATATCCTGGGTCAAGGAGACCGCGTGGAGGTTGACCTGCAGGACAGCACCTCCCAGCAAGGTAGGATGGGTTCCAAACTCCCAAGATTCCCGGAAGATCCCAGGATCCAAAGACTTGAAGAAGAAGGTAAAGTTTTTAGTTTCTCCAGGCAGAATCACACCTGAGAGAGACAGAGACAGAGGTTTTCAACAAGAAGGAGCTTAGCTGAGCCCCAAGTCTGTATGTATCAAGGTAACAGAGCCCTCAACTCTGCATATGCGTGTATCTGAGCCCCGGGTCAGGTGACCAAACAGCCTGTTTGCCCAGGACTGAGAAGTTTCCTGGGACGTGGGGTTTAAACTAAGGTTCTAGGCAAACAGGGAGAGTTACTCACTCCAGCCCCAGGCCGCGGCATCTGGGAAACCGGGGTCCCTGGAATATTTCTACCTGAGAGTGGCTCATCTCCCTGTGTTCTCGAGTTCTATGTTCTCTCAACAGACATGAACAGTCAGATCACACGCCTCACAGAAGACTCGGCAGGGACAAGGCGGGGACAGAGCTCATGCATACAGGATCTGGGCATTAACCAGACTTCGGTGGCTCACAGACCCAGAGGGCAGAGACAGCCCCAGCTAGGAGCTGTGGGGCAGGGCAGCCTCTCCCAGGTACCTTCCCGGTTGTTAAAGTAAAACCGCTGCAGCCTGGTCCTCTTCAGGTCTTCGAAACAGTCCGACTGGGGCTGCCGTCGCCAGTCGTACCAGATGGCCACTGTGCCATTGTTGACCACGGTCAGTTCTGAAGGTGTTATCTCCCCTTCCAGGGTTTCAAAGGTCAAGCGGACAGCAATTCCGACCTGCTTCTGGGGAAGGAAGAGACAGGAGAAATGTCTTTGCTGGAGGCCCCGGCCTTGGGTGCCCAACTCACCCCAGTTCGCCTGGGACTTTTCTGGGTTTGGCACTGAAATTCCACGTCCAGGCCTCCAGAACTCAGGCACTCTCACAGTGGCATCATGCCCCAGTAGCAGCTGTCTCGGGTCACCAGGTACGATCCATAGTAACAAACGGGTTTATACCCAAAGAGTATTTCCGCTCCTTAGCATGGCCTCGCTGTGTTGTCCAAGCCAGCCTCAAGCTTGCAGTCCTGCCTCAGCCTCCTGAGCCAATGGGATTATAAACGTTAATGCCACCACTCCTGGCCTTTAGTTTGGGCCAGGAATTGATCCAGGCCTCCTCTGTGGACCCAGCCTGCAGAGTGCGGTGTCTTAGCAGTACATGCCACCGCAGCCGAGACTGAGGAATATTCTTGAACCTTCATGAAGTCATCCCTATTTGAGAGGGTTTCCTTATTTACATGCTTGGGGAGGGGCTAAGTACAAACGGGGTGGCTTGTGACACTCTCTTTTCAGTCTTGTGATTTTATTCTTGCCCAAATTAGTGCTGCTGTAACCATTTTCAGCCATGCTGAATGTATGACCAGATTAAAATGCAAATAGGGGACCGTGCAGGCTCCTTGTGACTGCCGTGGTCACTCTGGGGTTGCACTGTGAGGGTGGCCCTTCCAGCAGGTGAGGAGGGGTGAAGGAAGGCAGTTTTACCTTGTCCTGCAGGTTGCTGCCTCTGATCCAGCAAGCTGGCTTCCCACAGAACAGCAGGGAAGGGCCGAGAATAGGCATTGGGACCACTTCGGGGCAACTGGCCAATAGGTTTCTGGAAGAAAAATCAATGAGTTGTTCCCTGGGGCTGTCACAGTCATGCCACACGGAACCCATGGAGATGGTTGCCAGGAAGTGTAGACCTGACCAGCTCTGCCCTGCTTTTCCACTCTGGTGCAGCATCCTGCAGATCCATTCCTCTAGGAAGGGGCTCTAAAGGTTGCAGAGTGGTTAAGGTGCTGGATTCCCACATGGCTGACCGCAGTCCAAGTCCTGACCCAGCAGCTTCAAACTCATGCTGGGCACGTGCATGTGCATGCTCAAAATCCCAGGAGGAAAACGGAGAAGGGATTGTGGTGTGGCCATTCCCCTGAGGGGTGAGTTCTCACTTTTCTCTCTCTGTCTCTCCAGTGAGCACATGCATCCTATAGCAAAAATAAATCTCTCTCTTGAAAAAAAGAAAAAAGAAAAAGAAAGAAAGAAAGAAAGAAAGAAAGAAAAGAAAAGAAAAGAAAAGAAAAGAAAAGAAAAGAAAAGAAAAGAAAAGAAAAGAAAAGAAAAGAAAAAGAGGGGCTCCTCTAGCTCTCCTCCCAGGCCCTTCACTGCACACAGCAGTGGGGAGGACTAGAGGCCCATCTATCCAGGAAAGGAATGTCTGGCAGATCCCCAGAGGAGTTAGTGCTTGTCAGGAAGGAGCGAATGGCCACAGAGAAGCTAGCACAGGTGCCGGGATGGCAGCCCCTGCGGAGAGGCTGGGGAAGGCACCCTGATTCGAGCCTGCCCTCTAATACTTGTGCGTGTGGGAGAAGCCAAGCGCTTCAACCTCCCTCTCTAGGGTGCAGGTGGGACTCACGAGAATGATGAGTCTTCAGAGGAGCTTTCCGGACTCTTTTCAGACACCATGCAGTCTTGCACTGTAACAGCCGCGAAGGGCCGCCCTCTGCCCACCACCTCCAGGCCATCAATATCCTCAGAGAGACCGAGAGCGGCAAGATTAGCTGCTTGAAGGCAGGCACCACCTGCAGGGGCTCCAGACCAGGTCGTGGAGGCAGCACCAACCTGCTGGCTAAAATCCATCTTGGCCATGATGCTCTGCAGCTCCTTGCGTCGGTAGATCAGAAACAGACTCCGGTCCCAGGTGTAGCGGTACCAAACATCCTTCTGCGCTGGTAATCCTAGAGCACGGTCCACTCTCAGCACAGGCGCTGCTGTGCCCCAGCCCCACTGCCCCACTTCTCAAGGGCTCATTCCGACACCATTTCTGGGAAGGAAGAGAAATACAGCTTCCCCGTGGCAGGTAGACTCCCGTGTCCTCCTGTTGTGTACTTCCTCAACAGCCTACGCAGTACTCCTACAGAATTAGCTTCCAAAGAGCCAAATCTGGGGATGCTAATATTAATACAAACAACAGCAGCTACCTATTTTTTTTTTTTTTTTTTTTTTTGGAGAGGTTTTTGCTATAGGGTGTGTGCACTTGCCAGAAAGACAGAGAAAGACAGAGAGAGATAGAAAGCGAGAAATCACCCCCTGGGGGGGATGGCCATGCCACAATCCCTTCTCCTCCCTTCTCCTCTTGGGATCTTGGGCACACACACGTGCCCGGCGTGAGTTTAAGCTACTGGGTCCAGGACTCAAATTGCAGTTGACTACATGGGAGTCCAGCGACATAGCCATTATGTCAACTGCTGGTCCCACAGCTACCTCTTATTTAGTACTTAACGATGGGCCAGAACCTCTTTATATATATAAATTGTTTTAAGTTTATTCATTTATTCAGAGAGAAAGACATCCCAACAAGGTCATCACACCACAATCCCCCCGCCCCAGCCCAGTCAGCCTGGTCCAACCCAGGGCCTTTCCCATGTGGGTCCAGCTTTGTTACCACTGCGCCACCTCCTGGTCCGTGGACATCTTAATTAATATGCTGTGTTTTATTTAACCCTTTCAGTAGCTGACAGATGGGGAAACCAAGGGCAAGAGGGGCGAAAGAACTGGCTGGGATGCACAGACCTGTTACCGCTGGGATCCAAGCCCAGCAGTCCGGTAGGCTTTAAAGCAGTGCTCTCTGGAAGAAGTCTAATGCAATCCACACATACAAAGCAAGGAAGTCTAATGCAATCCACACATACAAAGCACATGCCATTGAGAATGTGCTAGGTGCCATGTTGTAAAAGGTAGAAAGAGGGGCAGCAGGTGGCAGGGTGGTTAAGATGCTGGATTCCCACATGGCTGACTGTGGTTTGAGTCCCAGACCTGGCAGCTTGCTTTCTCACTTTCCCTCTCTCTGTGTGTCTCTCTCTGATCAAATTTAAAAAATAATAATGATGGAGGCCGGCAGGCGGCATGTTGGTTAAGGGCACTGGACTCCCACATGGCTGACTGTGGTTTGAGTCCTGGACCTGGTAGCTTGCTTTCTCATTTTCTCTCCTCTCGTCAAACTAAAATAAATAAATAAAGTAAAATAATTCTTTTTAAAAAATGATGAATAACATTAAATAAAATGATTATTTAAAAGAAAAAAAAAGGTAACAACCATACCAACCTGTGGTATGGTTAAGGCTGCTGGATTACACTGACTGCAGTTCAAGTCCTGGACCTGGCAGCTTGACAAACATGCTGGGTGAGTGTGTATGCATGCCCAAAACCCTGGAGGAAGGAGAAATGAAGGGGAAGGGATTGTGGCCTGATCATTCCCCATAGGGATGCTTTCTCACTTTCCCTCTATCCATTTCTCTCTCTCTCTCTCTCTAGGGAGCACAGACACCCTCTGACAAATTAAAAACAAAACGTATAAAGAAATTGGTAGGATTCATTTTTTAAAAATAATAATTTATTTATTTAATTCTATTTGTTGTTACTATTTTTTGTTTAACTTGACCAGGCAGAGACAGAGACAGAGAGAAAGGGAAAGCGAGAAAACAAGCTGCTGGGTCCGGGACTCGAACCGCAGTCAGCCATGTGGGAATCCAGCACCTTTAACCATCATGCCACCTGCTGGGCCCTTGGCTGGGATTCATTTTAATACTCTAGTTGATTTAACCCAATATATCACAAATATTGTTTCAACATGTGCTCAATACGAAAATTAATAATAAAATATGTGTTTTTGTACTAATCTCCACAACCCAGTGTGGAGTTCACACTGCGGCCCGTTTGGTGCAGGCCAGCCACATTCCAGATGCTCCACAGCTGCACGTGGCTCCAGGCTGCCCCACTGGACAGCGCGGCCAGCGGCCAGCTCCTGCCCTGCCTTTCCCACCATTTCTCTCAGTCTCACAGAAGAGGGACTGGACCTCAGGAGGGTTCTGGGACTTGCCTAACATCTTGCTGACCCAGGACCTGGGCTCGGGTCTGACTCGGAGCAGAGCCGTGCCGCTCATCACCATGCTCAGCCCCGCTCCTCACCGGTCTCCACCTGGATGGAGTGGGGCTTCCTGACGTGCGTGACTGGCTCCACGAGGCCACGCTGAGTTCTGGTCTTGGTCATGACCAGCCCCATCATCTCATCTCCCAGGCATTCCAGTTGACTCCAGAACCCACAGTTCTCCTGAGAGCCCTGGCAAGGAAGGACAGCTGAGTCAGGTCCCCTGGAGACCTGAGCCACATGCTCATGGGGACCTGGGATGACAAGAGCACCACGGGGTACAGAAGCTCCTTCTGGGGAATCCATGGCTGCCCAGACAGTGGAAGAGAAGCACCCACTGTCTCGTTTTCAGGACGCCTGTAGTGCCTTCACCTGCCCCCAGAAAGATGTGGGTTGGTGCTGGATTGGAGTGACATATCAGGACGTGGGGCCTCGGGTCACCTGAAAGCTGGAGCTGAAGCTTTGAGGACACAAGCAGTAAGACTGTTCTAGTAACTCAGAGTCTGATATCTCCCGCAGCTAACGACTAGTGGCTGAATGATTTAACTGACCAGTCCACAAACACCCAATAACGGGCCGATAATGTGATTTTGCGACAGTCTCGAGGGCTTCCCAATGCTTTGCAAAGGACAGGTTTATTTCTCCCCTAACCTGAGACAAGCCATCCCATGTGCAGAGGCCCCACCCCTGGGCTCTGGGGACGGCTCTCACTTTGTTGTCCGGCTGTGTGAAAAGGGCACGGCTGAGGAGCTCTCGCTCCTCCTGGATCCGTCTGTAGGTCTCCCCGCTGTGCATCAGCAGCTCGCCCACCGGCTTCTTCAGGCGTTCTGGGGTGGGGGGGCGGGCGAGTCAGGACTGACAGCCCCGTCCCTCAGCTGCCTTCAGGACCCACCAAGGCAAAGAGCGAGCAGCTCGTGGGAGCAAACGGCACAATGCGGTGAGCGCGAGCCCTGCTCTGGGAAGGTGGAGGGAGAGGAAAAGGCAGAGCCGAGCCAGCCTCAGTGCCAGATGGAGGCCAGGCGGGAGCCCGGGCCCCTCGCTCACCGCTGAGGGCTTCCTGCTGCTGCTTCCGCAGGGCGATGTTCCGCTGCCAGTTCTTCAGGAAGTTGTGCTGCAGTGGCGGGGCCCAGGGCGGTCTCTTCTCTTCCTTTGGGGCTCTTGGCTTAGACTCCTCTTTAGCAGAGATGAGGGTCATCAGACAGGGTGGGGTGTGAATCAGCTCAGCCAGCTGGAAAGGATGATGTGGCGGGTAGAGGTGGTGACAAGCTCCACACTGAACAGAGACTGGCAGAAGTCTAGAACTTGCTCTGCTGAGAGTCCCTCCTTTTGGGACCCGGGGGTGGTGAGTGACAGAAAACGAGTTACAGATTCAGGAGGCCCTGCAAGCAGCTGCCAGCCCCCTTATCCCCAAAAAGGAGAATTCTGTTCTAAGATTGTGCTTATAGTTTAGTGCATCTGTCCTCCTCACATCGGATGCTACTTGTCCCCTTCATCCAGGGTGACTGAGCCGTTTTTACGTGACCCCAGGCCCCTTAGCACCTGGCCAAGCAGAGTCTTTGCCTGGACAGAGCACCGTATGATGGGAAGGTGGCCCAGGGGGCAGTGGGATGCCACCTTCCTCAGCTGTGTGGACTGAGGACAGCAGGCCATTGAAGCCAGTGCACAGAGCAGCAGGGACATGAGGAGCCTGGGCCCTCGTCCTGAGGCATTTCCGGGTTCAGTCTTCCTGGACCTAGCTATGCTCTTGTCTTTGGGTTCCACGAGGTAACTTCTATATCCTTATAGTAAACCCCCAACTTCAGCTGACGCCAGCTTGGATTGGCTTCTGTGACTTGCAGCTCAAGTCCCCAACTACTTCTGGGGGAGGATTATTCATTGTCTCAGACTCCAGACCCAGAGACTGGTCTGCTGTCTCTAACCCCAGTCCTGTGCAACTCTGCCAGGTGGGAGACTGAGGCGACTCTGGTGCCCTCTCTAATCCCTGCAGCTCTGTGCAAACCAACCTGGGTGTTGCCCCGAGCAACCGCAATTCTCTTAAAGTCCTGGAGGCTCCCCAAGATGTGGTGGGCTAGGATCTGGTCACTGTCACCGAAGCTGTCACCTGGGCCTAGGGAGGGGAAAAGAAGGAAGGGGAGGCCCAGCCACAGTGGCACAGGTGGTGGGGTGTGATGCTGGAACCACGTGGGAGGGCCTGGGTTTGGATCCCAGGACAACCTGAGCCTCCCGAGTGTACCTGTGGGAGTGCCCATGACCCTGGCTGGCTGGAAGGCTGGGGGGAGGGCTGCAGTACAGCAAGACCCTGTTGGGGATCCACATCTCTTTCTCTCTCAAAAAACATATAAACTTCGGGTGGGGGGAAGAGGGAAGGATAAAAACAAGTTCTAGGCAGTTGATGTCAACTGGTTCAGGGGGTCTCTCTCTGATGGAGACCCCACTTTCTTTCAAGCTGACCCAAGGATTCAAAGACCAGCATGGACATGGCCAGGGCCGAGACAGAACGTACCAGAGTAGTCCAGGGGCTTTGTGGCTGCATCTGGATTAGCGGGGTGTGCTACCAAGTGGCAGACCTTTTTCCTAGGAGCTTTGGGTTTGAATTTGCGGATGATAAATTTCTGGGTAATGGCAGGTTTATCTTTCTTGTCAGTAAGGCGAGGAAGGTGTTGCTGAAAGGAAACACAATGGGGAGGACTTCACCCAAGGCAGGGAGGAGGAACAGCAGCGCCCGTCTCCTCCGCCCAGTTCTTGGTGGAATTCCCGCAGGCTGACAAATTGTCGCTCCGGCTCGGTCCATATGTTCTGTGGAGGAAACACCTAGGTAACAGCTGCGAGACTGAGGAAAGTCCTGGAGGGGAAAAAATAACATCTCATGCCTCCAGACAGTTCAGGTGAGAAGCAGTTGACTCCTCCAGATAAAGCACAGGCTCAGGGGCTGGCCCCATAGCCTAATGGTTAAGTGAGCTGGATCCCACATAGTCCATGGTGGTTCCAATCCCCGTCTCAGCAGCCTGGAAAACACTAGGTGTATATGTATGTGTATCCCAAATCCTGACAGGATGGAGAAACGGAGGAGAAGGAATTAATGCATGACTGCACCCCACTTGGAGGGGTACTTTCTCCCCCTGCCTCCCTGTCTCTTTGTCTCTCTCTGGTGAGCACACACAACCTCAGGCAATGAGGTAAGTACAGAAAGCACCGGGTTAGGGTCAGCAGCTTTGTCTGTATCTGTGACTTCGCTGTTTGGCCTCATGTTCCCTTCTCCGTAATGGGGATCACAGATCCTGCCTCTATGGAAGCAGGTTGCCTTGGTACCTTATTTTTCCTGTCATTCCTTATTTTATTTATTGATTGGGAGATTTGTGCTAAAGGGTGTGTGTACTGGCCAGAGAGAGACAGAAAGAGAGAAAGCGAGAAATCATCCCCTGGGGGGATGGCCACACCACAATCCCGTCTCCTCCAGTCTCCTTTCGGGATTGTGGGCATGCATGCATATGTGCCTGGTGTGAGTTTCAAGCAATCAGGTCCAGGACTCGAACTGTGGTCAACCATGTGGGAGTTCAGTGCCTTGACCACTATGACATCTGCTGGCCCCCATGTCATTCCTTAGGAACTTCAGAAATGTTAACACAAAAGACATAGTAAATTGCTAATGTGAAAAGCATTTAGGCTTGATGAATGTTTCCATGGAATTAGACGCTGCCTACACAGAAGCCAGTGGAGAGATGAAGCACGTGGCTGGTGTTCCAGACCACACTGGCTGGCAGGGAAAAGCCCCCGTGGTAAGGAAACCCTAGGCGTCACCCTTACCTTCCTCAAGTCTTCCTTCTTGATGGCCAAGGCAAGAATGTCCTCTCCTTGTAGGACATGGCTGACAGGCTCAGGCTCCTCCTGGATGGGAGGCGTGATCTGTTCCGCTATTTTTGCCCGCTTCCTTTCTGAAGAGAAACAGAACGTTTTAAGTACTTGAACTCAGGACCAGCAGTTGGTGTAATGGCGATGTCGCTGAACTCCCATGTAGTCGACCAAGGTTTGAGTCCTGGACACAGTGGCTTAAACTCACGCCGGGTGCGTGTGCATGTGTGCCCAAGATCCCGAGAGGAGAATGGAGGAGAAGGGATTGCGGCGTGGCCATCCCTCCTAGGGGTCGATTTCTCGCTTTCTGTCTCTCTGTCTCTCTCTGTCTTTCTGGCAAGCACATGTGCCCTATGGCAAAAACCTCCCTCAGTGGGAGACAAATCTGTTGGTTTGACAGTCTTGCAGTTAGGGTTACTATGGGAGCATCCAGGGGGCCCCAGCCCATTCTGTGGGGTGGTCAGGGAGGGCCTCCTAAGGGGGTCATATTTAAACTGAGAGCTGAAGGAAACAGAGAAGTGAAGAAGGGAAGGGCACTGGGGAACAGCCATTCCAAAGGGAACAGCGCCAAGAGGCCTGGAGGTGGGAGAGAATGGAGCACAGCCCTGGAACTCAAAGCACGTTTCCAAATAGCTGGAGTGCAGTGAGGTGGCAGCAGGAGGCACGGCCCGGAGAGGGAGGTCGGAACCACGACATGAAGAGCTGGGTGAGCCGTGGAGAGGACTTCAGTCAGTGCCCCACAGGCAATGGCATGGCAAGGGCTAGGTCGGGGTGCAAGACTGAACCAGACTATTTAGGAGTCAAAAAACGGATGATAACAGAGGCCGGTGGAGCTGGAGAAAAGTGGAGAGATCCAAGCCTGTTTCTCTCATGTGGCCACCAGAGCATGGCCCTGACAAGTCATGTGGCCCAAGAGCAGGACTGTCCCATGAGGACACACACTCGGCCTTCCTTCCATGGAGGGGAGGGTGGCTAACAGCTTCAGATGCACAGCGTTTCTCCGGCTGTGCTTCTCTGGCTGTTTTCCTTCCTTTTCCCCCCAGTGCAGCATGGTTAGAGGTGAGGCCTTGTACAAAACTATCGAAAGAGCTCCCAAGTACTGCCTTCAGGGCAGGTAGAACAAAATTTGGTTCTCCCAGTATCCCGATCTTTAAGAGGCAATGTCACCAAAATACCAGGGCAGGTGTTTTGGCTAACAAAATCAAACCTTTATTTTTTTTTTTCTTTCAGATTTTCTATGGGGCACATATGCTTGCCAGAGAGAGATGGGGGGGGGGGGCGGTGAGTGAGAACACATCCCCAGGAAGGATGGCCATGCCACAGTCCCTTCTTTTCCATCCTCCTCCCAGGATTTTGGGCACGCATGCACACCTGGTGTGTTTTTCAAGTTGCCGGGTCAGGATTCAAACCACAGGGTTAGCCATATGGGGTTCAGTCGTCTTAACCACCACACTACCTGGCTGGTCCCCGATTTTTTTTTTTTAATTTCCCATAAGGCGCATACACTTGCCAGAGAGAAACACAGGGGTGGAGATGACCACATTGCTGGCTGGCCCATCAAACTCTCTTTTAAAGGAAATGTTCATATAGTTGGTGGCAAACAAAATGAAAAACAAAAGCCAGACTCATTCCAAAACCTAAGTCTAAATTTGGTCTATCCGCCACAGGCCAGTGGGGTCGGCAGAAGGTCGGAGCATCTGTCCATTAAACACAGGGTTCTGCACACAGGAACACGTAACGCAGGACGAGCAGCTGCCCCGTGAGGAGATGCAACTTTGTTTTTTAAATTTTTTCCCTTAATTTTCTAGAGGGTGCATGCACTCACAAAAGAGAGACATAGAGAGAGAGGGGGGAGAGGGAGAACACACCCTCGCAGGGGCATGGTCACACTGTAACGCCTTCTCTACCCTGTCGGGATTTGGGGCAGCATGCACATAGTGCCCAGTGTGTTTTTCAAGCTGCCAAGGCCAGGACTCAAAGAGCATGATTGGCCACCTGAGATCCGCCTCTTAACCACTCGGCCATAGGGCCGGATCAGCCTTGGGGCGTGGCTCCTACTTCCTCACTCTCTTCTGTCCATAATCTCCAAGGCTGAGGGCCGCCCCTGAAAGAACTGGTACCAGTTAGAGGTCTGCTTTGATAAATGTTTTGGTAGCATGTCTATTTTTCAGAACATTTGCTTCTTCTATCCATCTCCTTAGCTGAGGCTACATCTTCCCAACGGATCACACATCTCCAGATGTGTTTTTTACTGGTGGGTGTATAATTACCACATGTAAACATAAACCCTCAGTACTACTGAAGAGTTCTGGAGGCTTAAGCTCTTATTCCTTGCAGAGATTGAGAAGCTAATGTTTCACGTTTTGGTTGAAATTGAAGCAGTAAATGAAACTCACTGAAGTTTTTCTGAGAACGCTATCTTTCCTTCTTTCTTTCTTTTAAGGTTTTTGCCATAGGACATGTATACTCACCACAGAGAGACAGACAGTGAGAGGGGAAGTGAGAAATTACCCCCCAGGGGTGATGGCCACACTACAATCCCGTCTCCTCCATTCTCTCAGGATTTTGGGCACACACACACACATGCACCTGGCGTGTTTTTCAAGCCACTGGATCTGGGACTTGAATCACGGTTGGCCATATGGAGTCCAGCACTTTAATCCCTACACCACTTGCTGGTCCCTTTATTTTTTTTTTAAATTTGCCAGAAGGCACATGAGCTGGCCAGAGAGAGACACAGAAAGGAGAGGAGAAAGCACCCCCATGGGGAACGGTCACACTGCGATCCCTTCTCTATCTTTCCCTTCTTTCAGGAGTTTTGGGCACACATGCACATTCACGTGGCGTGTTTCTCAAGCCACCAGGTCCAGGACTTGAACTGCGTGATGGATGGCCATGTGAGATCTGGCCCCTTTAAACACTAGGCCATTGACTGGCCCGCTAGGAAAATAGTACAATAAATCAATAAATATTCTTTATTTTTTTATTTTTCCAGAGAATGTGTGCATCTGTCCACAGGGAACGGTCACGCCGCAATCCCCTCTCCATTTCTCTTTCCTTTCAGAATTTTGGGCACATACACACAGATGCCAGGCGTGATTTTCAGGTCACCAGGTCTAGGACTCGAACTGTGCAGTCAGCCATGGGGGATCCAGTTACCTTAATCACCACACCCTAGGCTGGCCCAGGACAATAAATGTCCTCTTGCTAGATACAATCAGAAGATGGCATGAGTTAGTTAATGAAATATTCATTAACGTAATATATACATCTGAAAGTTACATCCATCCAGAACAATATTTACCAAGCAGCTTCTACACACTATAAACTATGGAGGATGGCATAAAGGTTAAGGTATGGCTCCTCCTCTTGAAGAACTGGAAAATGCGACCCTGATGCGCCCAATCCACAATGTTAAATGCCTAGGGTAGTGGCAGAGGCAAGAGGTGTGGCTACACAGCAAAGAAGGGACGGGTCAGCACGGGCCACACAGTGAGGCTCTAAGGAGCAGCTGCAGTGGCAGCTTCCCAGGCTACGCAGGCCCTGGAGGAGAGGAAGGCTTTGCACAGGTGGAGCAGCAAACAGAGCTGCTCCAGGGAAGGTCACGGCCGAGCAGAGCCGGAGGCAGGGCTGAGCACGGCCTGTGTGTGGCATGGTGACACCCCAGGCTTGCTGGGAGGTGGCGGTTGATGTTGGGGATGACAGGGAAACCAGGGCAGGTGGCTTTGTGAAGTATGGCTCGGATATCTTCTTGGGTCCAGAAGAGTGAGTTGAGAGTAGAAAGATTCATCACGCACTGAGGGGGAGCCAGAGGGACTGGAGAGGCAGACGCAAGATGGGGAGACCAGGGAGGAGAAATGAGCCCACGAATGGGGGGTTGTCTCAGGACCTGCGGGAGTGTCCTGAGAGTGCCTGACTACTGAACGTGTAGGGCCATCTCCTTCCTGTTCTTCCTCTTCTCCTTCCTGGAAACTCAAGCTGAGTGGGGCGCCTCATGAGCCCGAGCTGGCATTTCTCCCTCGATCCTCATAGCGAGGGGGTCAAGGAGAGTGACCCCTTGCAGGGCAGCCCAGTGGCACTGGAAGGAAGCCAGCTGGAAGCAGGTACCCAGGTGGGCTGACATGAGAAGAGAGGAGAGGTGGTGCTATGGAGGGAGAAGACATCTGGCCTCTCATTCTGCATCTTGCTTTTATGTAAATGTTAGTCTTCCTTAGTGTTTATGAAAGCCTTTGGGAAATTCTGACCTCAGAGTTGCCCTGAGAGGACCAAGAGGACTGTCCCCTCTCAGGATAGACTTTCATTGGTTGTGAAGGGGGATCTGGGCTCACAGGTCCCTAAACAGCTTTGCAGTTCCTGCATGTGCTTGGCTTTTTGCTTGTGATTCAGAGACCCTGGAGAAACAGCACACGATGACCAGACTCGGTGTGTTGATTAGCTGCACTGTGTTGGAAGGCAGGGTGGGCCGAGCGGGGATTGTTGTTTTACTACATTAGTGGCTTCCCTAGGACATTTAAGGAAAAGAAAGGTTATTTTTCATGCTAAACACCTTGTTTCTTTCCCTCTCACTCTGGTGCACAATCTTAACTCCAGGGATATTTAACGAACTCAATTTTTGCCTCATTAAAAATAAATATGCAGAGAAAGACCTTTCCTGGATTTGTTTACAGCACAAGTTCAATCTGGTATCTCCCAGAAACTAAGTGAGCAAGAGGCAGTAGCTGGAAAAGCCCTTTACTGCCCTTGGGAAAGGGAACCAGCTTCTCTCTCTTAACTATTAGCAAGTATGTCATGAGGGGGCCAGCAGGTGTTGTGATGACTAAGGTGCTGGACTCTCACACGGCCGACTGCAGTTCAAGACCCGAACCTGGTGGCTTGCTTTCTCACTTTCCTCCTCTTCTCTCTCTCTCTGATCAAATTTTAAAATAATAATAATAAGGGGCCAGCAGGTGGCATGATGGCTAGGGGCACTGGACTCCCACATGGTTGACCATGGTTCGAGTCCCGGACTTGGTAGCCTGCTTTCTCACTTTCTGTTTCTCTCACTCTGTCCCTCTCTGGTACAATTAAAATAAATAAAGTTAAATAAAATAATTATTGAAAATAATAATAAATGAAAATAAATATTTCTTAAAAAATGAAAGTATGCCAAGAAATAGCATTGAACTTTTATACTATAAAGAGTACGAAAGAAAGCTGTACGAAAAGAGACTGAGCTTGCCTTCCAGGGGACCCTAGTGGCTCTAGTTCTGTCCCCTCCTCATACTGAGCCTCCATGGGGACCTGAGGCTAGGTCTCCCCAGGAACAGAGGAGCACACCCAGACTTTCTGACCTAGCCTGTCAAGCCCTTTCATGATCCGGCCTCTGCCCACCGGTGCAGCCCTCACTGGCTCCCACATTCACAGCTCCATAAACTCATGCGGCTCCCCAGACCTGGAAAAGCGAATCCCTCCTTTTTTTCTAGGGGGTGGGGGAAAGCGGGTGGGGTCTGTCATAGATGTGACCTTCTGAGAAGATTTCCCACCTAACACTATTCTCCAAGGCCCGGGTCAGGTGGCCTGATCAGGTGCTTATACTACACTAGTTATACGCGGGGTCTTCAGAAAGTTCATAGGCAACGTGTATGATGAAAAACTGTGCATGGATTCCAAATATTTTGCACCAAAATAAACTCGTACTTTAATTCTGTTTTTCTGCAAACTTCCTGAAGTTTTCTCCGATGTCCACATTTGAAGGGTTACTCCTCTGAGCACTCACTAGACTGAGTTTCCCGAGGGTTGGGGTCACGTGGTTAACATTGATATCCTAGCTGCCAACAGAGTACTCACACAAAGCAGGACTTCAAAAAAGACTGAAGAGAGGGTGGGATGCAAAAGGAGCATGCCCATGAGGGTCAGTCTGCCCTCGGACACCCCTGGCTTCCCATTCGCAACTAGACGGGAGCTGCAGAGGCCAGGAAGCAGTCCGGCCTAGGGACTCCTTCCCGCTTAAACAAGCTGGACAAGTGTCAACCAGCTGCAAAGGGCACGTGGTAGGAAAAGGTTGCCAGAAACAGGAATAGCCCAGGAAGGCATTTCTTCTGGGTTTTTCCAGTAGGACTCGTAGGTGACACTCCCTAAGGAACCTGGTCAAGGCAGCTGGTTTGGCCACTCCCATGTATTTTTTTTTTTTTTTTTTTTTTTGGTGGGGATGGCCACACCGCAATCCCTTCTCCTCCATTCTCCTCTCAGGATCTTGGGCACGTATGCACACGCACCCGGCGTGAGTTTTAAGCCACTGGGTCCGGGACTCGAACCGCAGTCGACTACATGGGAGTCCAGCGACATAGCCATTACGCTAACTGCTGGTCCCTCCCATGTATTTCTGACATTCTTTCCTGAATTCCTCTTCCCAAGGCCGCTTCCTGGTCCCTCTAGCCTTAGGCTCTCCTGGCTCTTCCACACCTTACCCAGTCCAAGGATCCCCACTCTGCGTGCCAGCTGAGACAGGCTAGAGGCAGAGGTCTCCCGTGCCTTCCTGCTCAAGGCCAGCTCTCCAACAGGATCCCCAGGGCCCTGGCAATCAGTCACTTCTACGTTCCCATCCCCAAGGCCCAGCTGTGCCCCCTCCCTTCGGGAGTCTCGGCCTTGTCCATCATCCCTAAGGTTCTTGTGTCCCCTACCCCATTACCCATCCCTGGGTGCCCCGGTCCTCCTAGCCTAGGGTCCTGATCGTCATCCCAAGAACCCCTGCCCCTGTAGGTTCTCCTGAGCGCCCAAGGCAGCCGGCGCCAACCTTTGATGGACTCTGCAGCCTCCACGAATCTGCTAGCAGGTAGTCGGAGGCGGGATTCCTTCTTTAGAGACTTCATGGGGCCGCGGGAGCTGGGAGTGCGGCCCTGCACCGCCCAGCGGGCAGACACCGAGGCTGCGCAGCACCCGCGGCGACCCCGCGCGCGCCCGCCCGCCAGCGGCCGCCGCCGCGTCCATAGCAACCAGTGCCCCGCGCGGGGGCGCGCACCCACCGAACAACCTGTGCGGGGATGGCTTGACTGTCACCTTCTTCATCCGGCGCTCGCACGCGCCTGCCACAGGGACTTCCTCCTACCGGGGGACCCTAGAACGCCCCCGGCCGGGCCGGTGACGTCACAGGCAGCGCAGGCGAGCTCCGTGACGTCACCGGCAAGACTAGGACCGCGGCGAAGGCACTTCGGGGCAGTGTCCCGTGTCCCCGAGTGGGGAGTAGGCGCAGCTGCGGCGCAGGGGCTGTGTCAGCCGCACCGTCTGGTTCTGCAGCTAGGCTGCCGGCGCTGCCCCGAACTTCCTGGGCTCCGGCCACCGCCCGCCGACTGTTCTCCGGGCTTTCCCTCTGCCCCTGAACACGGCCACCCCGGGATCGGACTTTCAGGCCGTGCCAACATCTCGTTTTAGGGGCCCCTGCCTGTCCCAGCCCCCCCCGCGCCTGGTGACTTCCTCGCTCATGCCTTCCGCAGCCACTTTGGCCTCTGTCCGTCCCTTCCCAAGCCAGCCAGGCTTTTACCCCGACATGGGGTCTCCTCGCGCTGCCCATCTCGGCCTTTAGAAATGAAACCCTTTCAGAACATAAGTTCCGTCAGAGGGGGTCCCAGCCCCAGCCGAGTTCAGTGTTAGAGTACAACAGTAACTGTAAACCACGAGGGGGCTCCACCCGGCTCTGCTCCTAGCTGTGTGTTCTTGGGCCAGTCTCCTGACCCGGCTGGACCACGGTTATAAAAGAGAGGTCATGTACTTCCTCAAGGGCTACTGTGAGGGTGGGTGAGTATGCTTACACTGCCCCCAGCACCTTCCAGAAACTAGTGTCTTCTCAGTCAGTCCCCCCAAACATGCTGGGCTTGGAGAGAGCAGATACTCCACCCATTTTCCAGATGGAGGAACAGGCTCCAGAGAGAAGCGAGTGAAGTCATCTGACTAGTAAACAGCACAACTTGAATCTGGTTTCTCCAAGTCCAAGGCCAGAGCACTTTGCACCTTGTCTTCTGGAGCATTTCTGAGCGCTGCAGCAGTTGGTTCCAGACAGAGGAGCTGGAGAGGATGCCAGAAGAGCGGGTCAGTCCCTGGGCTCCCTGTGTGTTCCCGGTGCTGGGTCCCTCACCACATCCCCCTCTGACCGCACTGCCCGTAGGACAGACATCCCCCATGGGCAGCCCCTCCTCTCCGAGACCCAGGCACCAGCCTCCCTCGCCCTCCAGAGTACTGAGTTCAGTTCAGTACTGAGCACTTGGACACAGTAGGCTAGGGCCTCGGGACCCTCTGGGAGCAGGCCCCAGAATGGAGGAGTGGGAAGGTTTACTGGGGAGAGGGGATAGTGTTAGGCTCATGAAAGATGAAGCGGGAGGGAGCAGGGCTTGTCTGGGACAGTTGGGACAGTTTCAGCTCTGACAGTCTTAGCCAATTCAGTGTGTGTCCTCTGGGCAAAGAATGTTTGTCAAGGCTGTCATCTAACTGCCCTCCTTGCAGGTGAAGGGCAAGTTGGTTTTATTTTAAGTTTGTTTATTTCTTCCATCAGAGAGAGAGAGAGAGAATGAGAGAGAGAAAAAAAATTCCCAGCAAGGTCTTGATCCCACACCCCACTCCCAGCCTCAGCCAGCCTAGGTCAGGGTGCTCAGGAAGGCTCTGGATGTGAACTTGGATGCCACAGGGGTCAAGCCTGATGCATCACGTCAGGCTCAGCAAGTTCTCTTTTTAGAGAGAAAGAGAGACTTTTGCTATAGGGTGTGTGTGCTTGCCCGAGAAAGAGAGACAGAAAATGAGAAATCACCCCCCATGAGGGATGGCCATGCTGCAATCCATTTTCTTCCATTCTCTTCTCCAGGATTTTAGCCATGCACACACAAGCACCCGGCCTTAGTTTGAAACCGCTAGGTCCAGGACTTGAAATGTGGTCAACTACGTGGGAGTCCGGTGATATAACCATTATGTCACCTGCTGGTCCCAGCAAGTTCTTTCTTAAAAGCAGATAGGAACAGCTCACCTTCATGACTGCCACAGGAGGTCTGGGAGATACGGAGGGAACAGGAAACAGTTCCTCTTGGCCTCTAGGAACTCCGAGTTTCATCTAGAGCAAAAGACAAACACTCATGCCCAGCGTCCAGAAGACCTTTTAACTTAGGAAAGTTGTACAGCCGTGCGTAGCCTGGCTACAAGCAGTTCAGAGGTTTGGGGGCTGGGTGGGGAGGGTTTAGTTGAGATCTAAAGACAGGGAAGAAGGAGTGGGGGAGTGCATGGTCAGGCAGGTGTGTGACCTGGCCGGTCGGCCACCAAACCCTGGGTGACCTTGGACAAATCTCATCCCCTCTTTCTCTCAGCATCACCATCTGCAATGAAAGTGTCCGGACTGCATTAGAGCTGCTTCACTGTTGGAGAATCTGATCAGACCTATGAATCTGCTCCCAGGAAATGGGCACTGGATTTTACTTTTTAGAGAGAGAGATTTTTTACTATAGGGCATGTATGCTCGTGGGAGAGACAGAAAGCAATAAATCACACACACACACCCAGTGGGGATGGCCATACCACAGTTCTTTCTCTTCCAGTCTCCTCTTGGGATTTTGGGCACACACACACATGCGCCTGGTGTGAGTTTAAGCCACCGGGTCTAGGACTCAAACCACGATTGAGCACATGGGAGTCCAGTGATGTAACCATTATGCCATCTGCTGGTCCCAGCATTTGTTTTTATAACAGTGGTAAAATACACACGACTTAAAAGTCACCATTTTAATGTATATAATTTAGGGGCATTTAGCACTTTCACAGTGTGGTGTAACCATCAGTTCTATCTAGATCTGGAATGTTCTTATCAACCCAGAAGCAATCCCTCTGCCCCAGCCGTTGGCAACTACTAAGCTATTTCCATATTTTTTGCTTTCTTTATTCTGGATATTTCTTTTCTCATTTTTTAGAGAGATTCTCTCTATAGGGCATGTATACTCACCAGAGAGACAGAAGAGACAGAAAGCGAATAATCACCCCCTGTGGGGATGGCCATGCCGCAATCCCCTCTCCTCCATTCTCCTTTCGGGATTTTGGGCACGCACGCACACACACGCGCTTGGTATGAGTTTTAAGCCACTGGGTCCAGGATTCAAACTGCAGTCGACTACATGGGAGTTCAGCGATGTAACCACTATGTCATCTGCTTATCCCCTGGATATCTCATATAATTGAAACCATATATTTCGTGGTCTTTTGTGTCTGGTTTCTTTCACTTAACACAGGTTTTCAAGGTTCACTCATGTTGTAACACATGTAAGTACTTCATTCCTTTTCATGGCTGAGTAATATTCCGTTGTGTGGATGTACTATATTTTGTTTATCCATCCATCCATGCATTTAGTTTTTGCACACGATTTTGCATTCAATTTCAGGGATTCTCTGCAGCTCATTCATATGCCCTGGGGGTGGGCACTGATAAATGGGGCAAGACATCCCCCTCGTGTGCCTTAAACATGAGTTGGGTCATTTAAAAGCAGATTTTCAGCTCAGATGTATGTGCTTGGGGGATAGTGATGAACCGCAACTTGGGGACGTGGGGACTGTGGGATGGATATTAGGGGAGCCTTCTTAGAGCAGGTAACATCTGAGGTGGGTCACTAAGCGCTCAAAAGTCAGGTCAGGTGTCAGGCACTCCAGGTGAAGACGAGCAGGCACCATGGCCCAGAGTGGGTAAAGCACAAGCTGGGGGAGCAGCACCGCGTGGCCAGCACCGCCACACCAGTAACCTTCCATCCGGCAACTCGGAGCACCTTCCTCTAGCCCAGGGAGGAGGAGGTGGCCGGGCTGACAGAGGACAAGACATGAATGATCGCTTCGTGTCTTTATTTCCACCCAGCCAGGTGCTGGGCGTGTCGTCATCTACTCTTTCCAGGGGCAGAGCCGGCTCTGTAAATAGAAAGCATGTCTCCTCCGCAGACTGTGTCATCCCACCCCCGGGATAGCCACCCTCCAGCCCCTGAGCTGGGGCTGGTGTGTTCTCAGCCCGCTCCCCTCGAGCCCACGTCTGTATATCTGGCTGCCCTCTCCCACTCACCCGCCTCTCTATCTCATCTCCACTGCACCCCTGGCCCACTTCCCTATCGTTTCCACTGCCCCTTTCACATCTGGCCAACCGACACACCGGCTCATTCCCTGCACATCTACCCTCACCCTCTTCCCATCTGGCTGCCACCCCTCCTAACTGACACATCATCCTCTTCAGTACAACTCGCTCGGCTTGCTCTCAGCAGGAATTGTGCAGTCTTCCTAGCCCTGGAGACAGACCAAACTAGACATTGTTCCCAAAATTCAGCCCCAGGGACGATGCACTGACTCCTGCTCCCTCCCCGGGTTCAAAGTACCCTTCTCTGGAGGCGCAGGGTGAGCTTCTGCAGGCCGCACAGAGGGGGGTTAGACGGGGGCTTTGGAGCAATGAGCATCCGTGTCTCAGCTGTGCCCGTGCCTGTGCCCAATCCTTCAACGCCTGTCTCACGGGGTTGCTGTCACCCTCTGTGGTCTCCTCCTGCTTTGTTGTTCTGAGTCCTGTCACACCCACTGCCTTAGGATCTGTCGGCCCAGCAGAAGCATAGGCTCTGGGGAGCAGGGCCCTCGGCTATATCCCGGTTCCTGGAATCGGGTCTGATATATGTAGGTCATCAGCATGGATGGGCCGGGGGAAGCCTGGGGAAGTGTCAGTGGGTTCAGGGCAGCTCCCCTCCAGTGTCTGTGCGGCAGAGAGAGACGTGGCTCCTCCTGTGCAGTGACAACCAGGGGCAAAACCACAAACCCTGGGGACACATTCCTGGGAGGACTGACTGCTCTCAGAAGACCCCTCCCAGAACCAGAGCTACCCCTGGGGCGCGCATCAGTGACCGATGCTGAGTTCCAGGGCCTGTGCCGAGGCTCCCCAGAAGGAGGGTTCTCTGCCCACACCCTCCTCCCCGTCCTGGCCAGGAGAAGGCAGGGCCGCAGGAGCTGGCTCACCAGAGGACTTCTTCCTAGACTGGGGGTTCCTAAGGAAACTCCACGACACAGAATACTGTGTCAGTAATACCCCCAGTTCAGGGTCAGGGTGATGCTGGATGAAAAGCCCTGGGCTGAGACTCCAGCTGTGTGGTCCCGTACAAAGCGTCTCCCTGGGGTCTCCTCTGTCTCCCTGCAGATGAACTCAGTACTGCCTTCATCAACTTTCCAGGATCAATACAAGAAGGGAAAAAAGTGCGTGTGTGTGTGTATGTGTGTGTGTGTGTGTGTGTGTGTGTGTAAGCACTCCGAAAACCAGATGGAAAGGATTGTAGTTAAGGCCCAGAACACTCCGGTCCTGGAGGTAATTTCTCTCTCAGACAGTGCGGTAGACAGGATAATGCCTCCTCATCGCCAGAAGCAGTGCATATGTTACCCTCCAAGGCCAAAGGGACTTTGCAGATGTGATTAGGAATCTTGAGATTGGGAGATTATCCTGGATTATCCGCTGGACCCCATGTAATCACAGCTTGTTAAAAGAGGGAGGCAGAGGGTCAGAGTCAGAGAAGGAGATGCAGTGACGATACAGGGGTCAGAGCGCTGTGGCCAGAAGCCAAGAAAGATGGCGGCCTTTAGAAGCTGGAAAGGCGAGGATGGCCTTCTCTCCGCAGCCGCCTCTGACCTCCAGAGCTATAAGGCTAATACGTTTATTTGTTTTAAGCAACTAACATTGTGGTCATTTGTTATATGACAGCAGTAAAAAGCTAATATAGACAGACCCATTAAAAAGAAGCACTTTTGGGACCAGCGGATGGCATAACGGTTACGTCACTGGACTCCCATATAGTCGACCACAGTTCCAGTCCTGGACCCCATGACTTAAAACTCACTCCAGGTGCTTGTACATAAAGTTAAATAAATTCTTAGAAAAATTATTTAATTTCATTTTTCATTATTATTATTTTTTTTAATTTGCTACAAGGCACTTGTGCTCACCGGAGAAAGATAAGAGAGAGAGGGAAAGTGAGAAGGCAAGCCACCAAGTCTGGGACTCGAACCACAGTCGGCCACATGGGAGTCTAGCGCCCTTAACACCACCTGCTGGCCCCTAAACAAGTCATTTTTTTAGTATAAGTATACTCCCATATAATAGTTGGGGTATACTTATACTAAAAACATATTCATTATTTATTTTAAATGTTACGGGTGTTTGTATTTTTATTTACTAAATCTTGTGACTTAAAAAATATGTATTTTTTAATTACCAAAGAATGCATGCGCACTCAACAGAGAGAAAGCATCCCCTGTGGTTACACTGCGATCCCTTCTTCATTTCTCCATGTTTTTAGGACTTGGGGCATACACACACGGGCCCAGAGGATTTTTTTAAGCCATCAGGGCAGTGATTCACACTGCAGTGGGCCGTGTGGGAGCCACTTAACCACACTAGGCATAGGGCTGGCTCTGCAGACTTTTTTTTTTTAATAAATTTTTTTCCATGAGCAAAAGAGACAGCACCCCAAGCAGAGTCCTGACTCCATGATAAACCCCAGCCTCAACTAGCCCTGGATCCTGGGACACGCGTGCCCAACATACTGACAGAGGTCTCAGGTGCAAACCAGGACTCCCATGGAGTCAGCCTCGCAGAGTATCAGGTTTTATTGCTGCGCCTCCACCCGGCCCCTAAATCCGGCAACCTTAATCTTGTCTCAGGTCGTGTAGTTTGTAAACAGCCGAGCTAAGCCTCACGCTCAGACCTCTCCGCTCAAGGTCAGTGAGCATCCTGCCGTGTCCTAGGCCTCACCGTGAGTAGATTTTCCGAGCCACGTGGCAGCCCTGGACTCAGTCCAGTTATGGTTTCAAAAACAAACGCAGGCTAGCTATGATGGTGCCGTGGCGATGCAATGTCCACATGCTGAGGCCACGTGGGAAGGTCCTGGGTTCACATCCTAAGGTCTCCCTGGACGTGCCACGCATATATGCATGTGCCCATCATCCCAGCTAGCTGAGACTGGGGGTGGATCACGTCACGAGGACCCTGTTGAAATGCCTCTCTCTCTCAATCTTGGAAAAAATAAATAAGCTTCAAAAAAAAAAAAAAAACATAAATTCAATTTGACCCTTAGAAACCCATTTTATACCTTCAAAATATCAAAGGCAAATGCACATGCCCTATAGCAAAAATCTCTAAAAAAAAGAGGCAACCATGAAAATAAAATGAAAAACAAGACACAAATAGATGCTTATGTATCTATTATATATGTACATAAGTATACAAATGATGCAAAACCAATCCCGAGTGTGAAAATAAGAGAAGAAACTATTGCAGATGCAAACAAATGCTTTCCTATAAAATATGTGAATTCAATATCTAGAGGGGCGTTCCTTTGGGATTGTTTTTCCTTCTGAATGATCTGGACAACCCAGAAACCCAGTGGAGTTTAAACTCTTTCCTGAGAGCTCGTCATGGGGGAACAGTCTCCTGTGCACTTTGTGTATTCTGATTTCTTACCATTTTTAAAATTATTTATTTATTTATTTCAACTTTTGCCGCAGGGCATGCATGCTCCCCAGAGAGGAACAGAGAGAGAGAGAGAGAAAGTGAGAAAGCAAGCCGCTAGATCTGGGTCTCAGGCCGCGGTAGAATATGCGAGTCCAGGGTCTCAACCACCATGCCATCTGTTAGCTCCTCCTTGTGATTTTTTTAAAAATTAAGATAATTCGGGAACCAGCAGTTAGCGTAATGGCTATGTCGCTGGACTCCCACGTAGTCGACCGCGGTTCGCGTCTCGGACCCGGTGGCTTACAACTCACGCCGGGCGCGTGTGCGTGCGTGCCCAAGATCCCGAGAGGAGAATGGAGGAGAAGGGATTGCGGCGTGACCATCCCCCCTGGGGGGTGATTTCTCGCTTTCTGTCTCTATGTCTCTCTCTGTCTGTCTGGCGAGCGCACGCGCCCTATAGCGAAAAACCTCTCAAAAAAAAAATTAAGATAATTCATATAGCATAAAATTTTAAAAGCTTTATTGAATTTATTATTGTTATTAATTTAAAATTTGCTATAGCGTATGCAAGCTCACCAAAGAGAGAAAGTGAGAAAGCAAACTGCCAGGTCTGGGACTCAAACCATAGTCAACCATGTGAGAGTCCAGCATCCCAGCCACCATGACACCTGCTGGCTCCAGCATAAGATTTTATGTAAACAAAACTCAGCATTTTAAAGTATACGATTCAATGATTTTTTGTATATTCAAAAGGTACCAGCATGCTTTAATTCTAGAACATCCTAAATCCCCAAAGAAGCCTTGTACCCAGTAGTCACATCCCATTCCCCACTCTCCCCAGCTCCCTAAAAAAACACTAACCTACTTTCTGTCTCTAAGGATTTGCCTGTGTGGGTATTTCTTTATTCTTCTTTTGTTTTTTAATTTGCCAGAGGGTACATGCACTCACCACAAAGAGGGAGTAGGAGAAAGCACCCCTGGGGCCTGGTCATGTTGTAATCCCTCCTCTTCCATTTCTCCACCCCGTTGGGATTTGGGGCATGCACACACGTGTCTGGCATGTCACTGGGGCAGGGATTTGAACCCCACAGTCAGGCATGTGGGATCCAGCTGCCTTAGCCACCAGGCCATGGGGCTGGCCCTCCTGGACATTTCATATAAAGGCTGAGCATAAAAACTTTTTGTTCTGGGACTAGCAGGTGGTGTGGTGGTTAAGGCACTGGACTCCCACATAACTGATCATAGTTTGGGTCTTGGACCTGGTGGCTTGCTTCCTCACTTTCCCTCTCTCTCTCTCTGTCCCTCTGTAGTATTTTTTTTTTTTTTTTTTTTAGAAATAATGAACAAATAAATAAATAGTTAAATAAAATAGTTTTTCAAAAAACATACTCAGTCTGGGAACCAGCAGTTGGCGTAATGGCTATGTCGCTGGACTCCCACGTAGTCGACCGCAGTTAACGTCCTGGACCCGGTGGCTTAAAACTCACACCGGGCGCGTGTGCGTGCATGCCCAAGATCCCGAGAGGAGAATGGAAGAGAAGGGATTGCGGTGTGACCATCCCCCATGGGGGGGGATTTCTCGCTTTCTGTCTCTATGTGTCTCTCTGGCGAGCACACGTGCCCTATAGCAAAAACCTCTCCAAAAAAAAAAAAAAAAAAAAACATACTCGGCCTGTAGTAAATATGAAATCATGCGATCTATGGCATTTTGTTTGACTTCCTTCACTTGGTGTAATGTTTTCAAGGTTTATCCATGCAGTATGTATCAGTACTTCACCTCTTTTCATTGCTGAATGATATGTCCTTGTATAAACTTAGCACATTTCTTTTTTTTTTTTTTTTTTTTTTGGAGAGGTTTTCGCTATAGGGCGCGTGCGCTCGCCAGACAGACAGAGAGAGACATAGAGAAAGAAAACGAGAAATCACCCCCCAGAGGGGATGGTCACGCCGCAATCCCTTCTCCTCCATTCTCCTCTTGGGCACGCACACACACACGCCCGGCGTGAGTTTTAAGCTACCGGGTCCGGGACGCGAACCGCGGTCGACTACGTGGGAGTCCAGCGACAGCCATTACGCTAACTGCTGGTTCCCAATTTCTTTACCCATTCAGTAGCTGATGAGCATTGGGTTATTTCCATTTCATGTCTACTATGAATAAGGCTGCCATGAGCATTTGTGTACAAGTTTTTCTGTGACCTTATGTTTCTAATTTTACAAGGGAACTTTGAAAAGTTCATGGGAAAATAGAATTAAAGTATGAGTCTATTTTGGTACAAAATGTTTTTAATTCTATGCATAGTTTTCTCATAATACGCATTTGCATGAACTTTTTGAAGCTCCTTGTATATACATAGGATTAGAGCTGCTGGGTCAGATGGTAACTCTAGGTTTAACTTGTTGAGCTATTGCAAGATTATTTTCCAGAGTGGTTGCACCATTTAACTTTCCCACCAGCAGTGTGTGAGTGTTCCGGTTTCTCCACATACTTGCCAACACTTATTTTCTTTTTTTGGAAAATTATTATTGGAGGGCTAGCCAATGGCATGGTGGTTAAGGCTGCTGAATCCCACATAGCTGACTGTGTGGTTCAAGTCCTGGACCTTGTAGCTTGAAAATCATGGTCCAAAATCCTCAGAGGAAAGTGGATAAGAAACTGAGGCATGGCTATGTGTCCCTGGGGGGTGCTTTCTCATTTTTCTTCTCTTTCTCTCTGTCTCTCTCTGGGAAGAACATGGACCCCATAGCAAATTTTTAAAAATGTTTTTAAAAATTATTATAGCTATCCTAGTAGTTGTTACATGATAATTCATTGTGGTTTTGATTTCCATTTCCTTAATGGTTAATGATGGGGACCAGCAGGTGGTGTGGTGGTTAAGGTGCTGGACACTCCCACATGGTTGGCCACAGTTCGAGTCCCAGACCTGGTGGCTTACTTTCTCTCTTTCTCTCTTTCTCTCTTTCTCTCTTTCTCTCTCTCTCTCTCTCTCTCTCTCTCTCTCTCTCTCTCTCTCTCTCTCTCTCTCTCTCTCTCTCTGTGTGTGTGTGTGTGTGTGTGTGTGTATCTCTGGTCAAATTAAAATAAATGAATAAATAAAAATTTTTTAAAAATGGCTAATGATGAACATTTTAATCCCATGCTTATTGGGCATTTTCTTTGGAGAAATTTTTATTCAAATCCTTTGCCTATTTTTGAACTGGATCATTTACCTTTTTGTAGTTAGGTTCTAGGAGTCCCTTATATATTGTAGATATTAAACTCTTATCAGATAGATAATTTGCAAATATTTTCTCCCATTCTGTGGGCTTTCTTTTTATTTTTTGATAGTGTCCTTTGACATACAAGTTTTCAATTTTGATAAAGTCCAATTTATTTTTTCTTTGATTGTTTTTTATGAATGCTACTTTCTTGAATGTTTACAACAACTATATAAAGTAGAGAATACCATTAGCATCCCTGTTTTACAAATGAGAAAAGTGAAAAATAGCAAGTCTAAGTGCTTTGCCTAAGTTTAAGCAGAAAATGAATGAGCAGCAGAGTTGGGATCTGAACACAGCACTCCAGGGTTCCAGGTAGAGACCATCCTCTGCTCCTGTGCTCAAGCTGAGGTGTTTGACTAGGATCCTTAACTTGTCCTGGGACCTTCAAATATTGTTCAAGAATAGAATTCCCAGCTCAACAGTTTTCATGGCTCATTTTTTTTCCTTTTGAAAAAGAATTACTTATTCAATTTTTAAATTATTATTATTATTACTTAATTTGCTATAGAGCATGTGTGGTAAAGAGAGAGAGCTAGTGAAACCCTTTGCCAGGTCCAAGACTTGACCCCAGTCAGCCATATGGAAGTCTAGCACCTCAACCACCACGCCACCTGCTGGTCCCCATAGCTCATTTTCTGTATTGCTCATCAATTGATCTGAAATGTCTGTGCTTGGGGCCTGGGAGGAAGAACATGTCCACAGCAACTTCCCTAATGATGGAGAGCATCCTCCTTGAGCTGAGGCCTCACCCACCTTGCCACATTAGTACTGCCAAGGCTGTCAGAAAGGGGTTCTGGCTTCTCCTTGGAGTCCTATTACAAAAAGAAGTTTCCACAGAGCACCAAGGCCAGCCTAAGTCTGTCAGGTCCAAGGGCAGGGGAGCCCCGAGCTGAGTCACAGGCAGCAGGAGATAAGATGGGGTCCAAGGGAACAAGAGACCCAATCCAGAGGTGTGCGTGGGGGAAGGAGGATGGTCTCAGGGATCAGGGTTCCGGGACGCAGGCAGGGGCAGACCCTGGCTGGACTGCTCAGCCACTGGAAGAATGGGGCCATTCCTGTCTGACCTGTTGGGGGAGCCAAGGAGTGCTGGTCTGAGGAGTCATGTGTGGATGCCTGCTGCCTGGAGACTGGAGGCCATCCTGTGGCACATATCTCCCAGGAGGTGGCATGTTCTATACTGAGCCTGAGGGGAAATGTTCCAGGGCTTCCTACTGACTAGTTTCAGCATCACAGGGAAATGCCAGGTCTCTCTTTGTCTTGTCAGGCAGCAGGAATTCCAGCTCAGGATCTGCATTCTCTAGGCCGGCATGCCCAGGGCACTGTGAAGAAGTTAAGAACATGCTGCCCCCAAATATGCCACTCTGGCATATTGACTATTTTGAGTTAAAGGCACTTGAAAAAGCGGGTACGAGATCACTCTGACCTTTCTTCTGCTTCTTAAAAGCAATAGATGAAATTCCTGTGTGAAAGATGCCTTCCCTGTATGAAAGGGAAGTATCATATTTTTCATCAAGGACAGGAAATTGAGGCCAAGAGAAATCTGTACGAATATACCTTGTTAAACTAACCTTCCTCTTCCTAGTCATTCTCCTGCCGAATTAACTACTCTAGCTTAAGACCCTTTGCCTTGTCACATTTTCATAATTGACTACTCTTTGTCAATTCAGTGGATTAGTGTTCAAGTGCGACTGCGTTTATGAGTCCTTATGAGGTCTCCCGTGCCACATAAAAAGGGGATTAAATACATTTCCATGCTCTTCTACTGCTAACCTGTTTATGTCCGTTTAATTCTCAGGTCCAGCCAGAAAAAGCCTAACATAATAGAGGTAAAATGTTGCCTCCCTCACAACTACAAATTGCAATGAAAACACTAATGATAATAATACCTGCCACATTTGCCAACTGCACATTTTATGCCAGAAACTGCTCTAGGCTCTTTCCATCCGGCCATCATCTCCAACCGTACAATAGCCTGGCAAGGGACCTGCTTTCAGAGATGAGGAAGTGGGGACAGGTGACTGGCTTCCCTGAGGCTGGCTGAAACTGGGGGTGGACCTGAAGCTGGGGGGTGAATCCCAGAGTCAGGAACCTGTCGGGGTTGCTGTCTCTGTCTCTGTCTTGCTCGATTACTCACTCATGGAAAAAATAAATGGATAAACTTAAAAAAAAAAAAAGAAAAAAAGAGGGTCCAGCAGGTGCTGTGGTGACTATATGGCTTAGCATGGTTCAAATCTCAGACCTGGCACTTGCTTTCTCACTTTCTCTCTCTCTCTGTCCGTCTCTGGTCAAATTAAAATAAATAAATAAACAAACAAACAGTTAAATAAAATAATTATTATTTTTTTTTAAATAAAGAGAGAGAAGCTGGTGTCATGGGGGTAGGAGGACTAGGGAAAGCTCTTTAGAGAGGGATTCATCTGGGGAAAACACACTGTTGCCCCTCCAGCCTTTCTACTTATTACCTGGAATGTAGACATGATGGCTGGAGCTCCGAGGACCATAGTAGGCCATGTGGAGACTTTAGGGATATCAGCCATGAACTAAGGCAGCAGTGCATAAAGTTAGAAGCCTGGGTTCCTCATGACCAGTGACCAGGGGCCCACCATGCTAACTCCGAGATGCCCAGATCTCATTTATGTGAAGAAAAGTAAATCCTTATTTTGTTTAAGACTATGTTATTTTGGTTTTCTGCTGTGTGCAGTTGAACCTCCACCTAACTGATACACACACCAAACCTCTGTGGAAGTGTAAAAGGGGCATTCTCATGCTGCTTTCTATACTGTGGTATTGTTTGCCTTTATTGCTATTTCTTTTAACAATAAGGATGCAGTTGTGTGCTACGTGTTTACGTGTCTGTTCTGGAACCCCGGTGAACATGGTTCGAGTGCTAAAGTTTAATACTCCCTAGCTACGTGACCTTGGGCAATCATTCATTTATGAGTCTGCTTCTTCCTCTGTAAAATTGGTATAATAAAAGAACTGGGGCCAGCAGATGGCATAGGGGTCACATCCCCGGACTCCCACATGACCAACTACAGTTCAAGATCCAGATCTGGTGGCTTGAAAATCATGCCGGGTGTGTGTGCTTGCAAGCCCAAAATCCTAAGGAGGAATTGGGGAGGAAAATGACAAGGAAGAGAAAGGTTAGTTTAACAAGGTATATTTGTATGGATTTTTCTTGGCCGCAATTTCCTGTCCTTGATGAAAAATATGATACTTCCCTTTCATACAGTGGAGAAGGAATTGCGGCATGGCCATCCCCCTGGGGGCTGATTTCTCACTTTCCCTCTCATTGATTCTGTCTCTCTCTCTGGTGAGCACAGGCACTGCACCCTAAGGCAAAAACCTCTTTAAAAAAAAAGAAAAAGAAAAAAGAAAAAAAAAAGAACCTATCTCATTCGTTTCTTGTGGAACTTCAGTGAGCTGAAGATATGATACGATTCTTTTAAGTATATTTCTGTGTTTCTTTTATGAGAGTGAGACAGAAGACAAGCACACAAGGACCCCCACAGGGGTCTCATACCATCCACAAGTACCAGCCGGTGGGATCGCAGGCACACATCCACGCCCGGCGTGCTCAGAGAGGTCCCAGGATGAAACCCATGACCTTGCCCATGGGGACCTAGGTGTGCAACCACTGCGCCACACCTGGCCCCCAGATGAAGTCGCTGGCGCAGTGCCTGGCTTACGGCTCGCACGGTGCTACGCTGAGCTGGCACGCGGGCACTGGTGGTGGCAGAACCTAGGACATATTGCCGAGTGGGGAAGCAGGTTGCAAAACTGGCACATCAGCAAGCTCCCTTTTGCAAAACTTATTTTTATTTCTACATTTATATGTATATCTACGCATCGAGAGATGTTTGGAGGGTTGGTTTCCAAATGCAAGCAGCAGTCATTTCCGAGTAATAGAATTTCATCTTCGATATGGTTGGGGAAAACAGCACATATTATTTTGGGGGGGGGGCCAGGAAAATTAAACATAAATACAATAAAAATCTTTGGAAAACAACGCCACAATTCATGCCAAAACTCAGTAAGGCATTCATGCCCTCTGACCCTGCCATCTCACTCTTGGGACTTGACCTCAGGAAATAATTCAAATGAAGAAAGAAACTACAGTCATAAAAATGAACAATGCAGCATTATTTATAATAGGAAAGAAATCGAGTAGCTGCAAGTGACTTACATTAGGGTAATGATTACTGAATTATTCACTCGTTGGAATACTGTGCAACAATTAAAAGAAGGTGATGACCATGCAGCAGCGTGGAAAACTGCTTAGGACAAAAATGAGCAGTGGAAAGGCAGAATGCAAAATTAAATCGGTGCCAGGGTCACAACTGGGCCAAAATATGACACACATTTGTACAAGGTCTAGAAGGGAAGATGAGCAAACAAAAATAGTTCAGTTTGTTGATGCCACTGACTGTGGGTGATTTTTTTCTTTTATATGTAGAATTCTGTGTAATATTTCTACTATGTTGTTTGTCTAGTAATAATAACTTTTTTTTTTTGGAGAGGTTTTTGCTATAGGGCGTGTGCGCACGCCAGAAAGACAGAGAGACAGAAAGTGAGAAATCACCCCCCAGAGGGGATGGCCACGCCGCAATCCCTTCTCCTCCATTCTCCTCTCAGGATTTTGGGTACACATGCACATAGGCCCAGTGTCTTTTAAACCACCAGGTCCTGGACTCAAACTGCGGTCGGCCATCTGTGAGTCTAGCGACGTAACCATTATGCCATCTGCTGGTCCCTAGTAATAATGATTTAAAAATTAGGTTTAAAAATCTTCTCAGGGAGGGGTCAGCAGGTGATATGTTGATTAAGGCACTGAACTCCACATGGCTGAAAACTGTTCAAGTCCTGGACCGGGTGGCTTGAAAATCACGCCGGGCACATGTGCATGTGTGCCCAGGATCCTAAGAAGAGAATGGAAGAAAAGGGACTGTGGCATGGCCATCCCCCCCGGGGGTGAATTTGTCACTTTTTCTCTCTCTCTTTCTGGCCAGCACATGTACCCCATGGCCAAAAAACACAACAAAAAAAACCAAGAACAAAACAAAACAAAAATCCTTCAAGGAATAGAAACAGAAGCAGGGCCAGCAGGTAGAGTGGTAGTTAAGGTTCTGGACTGCCACATGGCTGACCCCTAAGTCTGGGACTTAGTGATTTGAAAACCACGTCAGAAGCATGCGCACAAGTGCCGAAAATCTCAGGAGGAGAATGGAGAAGAAGGGATTAGGTGTGGCCATCCCCTCTGGGACATGATTTCTCACTTTCCTTCTTATTGTCTCTTTCCAGGTGAGCGGGCACTCTAGCAAAAAACTTAAAAAAAAAAAAAAAAAAAAAAAAGGCAGCAGAAGCGGGGAGCAGAAGGCAGGAGGGAGATCTGGAACTCTCCCAGAGAAGGGGCGTAGTCTGAGTGGGAGGAATGGAGAGGTAATTTACAAGGCTAACAATTCCAGTTCGGTCTTCCTCCTGGGAGGTCCCAGAGGTTGCATGTCCTTGCTGACTTGCCTCGAGGATGATGAGGATGATCGGGTGGACCAAAAGCGTCCCCCAAGTTCGGGGGCAGTGCATTAGCGGATAAGAAAGCGAGAGCTAAGCATGGGCTTCAGATGGAAATCATCTGGAAGAATCCTCTCGCCTGCTGTTGATGAGCCCGTAGACAAGGAAGCACAAGGGAGCTGGCAAGAGCACGGGCGGGCTTCCTGAGCGGCAGCTTGGCACTGCGTACCCAAAGGAAGATGGCCACGTCCTCAGAGTCAGCAGTTCACTTCTCGGGACTGAAGGAAATGATTGAACCTGGGCACAAAAATATTTGTATAAAACACTCATCACCGAGTTTATAATAATCGAAAATTATACCCTTCGTTTCATCAAAAGGGATTTGGAAAATTCAATTTTTTGGCAAAATCGTGCAGTGGTCCATTATGGAGCCACACTTAAAAACAGGATGTGAGGGCTGGCTCTGTGACACAGGGATAATGCACTGCTCAAGAGAAGCCAGATCCCACTTGGCGACTGTGGTTTGAATCCCCGGCCTGGCCAGCATTCAGCCTGAAACACACCAGGCACACGTGTAAGTGTCCAAGGTCGACGGGCTGGGGACTGGAGGAGGAAGACCGTGGCATGGAGGGCGCTCTCCACCACACACACACATATGCATGCACACACGCTATCATGAATAAAGAAGAAAATATGGGCCAGCCCAGTGACACAGCAGTAACATGCTGCTCAGTGACTGGGTCCATGTGGAGGATCACAGGTGCAGTTCCCTGGCTGACCTGTAAATGCCAGGTGCACCTGTGGTCCTGGCTGGCTGGAAAGGCAGAGTGCACAACATGAGACTCTGTTAGGGTGCTTGTCTTTTTCTGTCTCAATAAGCAAACTTAAAGAATAATAAAACAAGAAGTATTTATTTTTCGTAAGATTGTTTATCTCAGTGTGTTCATCTGCATATAAGAATTTCTACTGGGATCAGCAGTTGGCGTAATGGCTATGTTGCTGGATTCCCACATAGTTGACCACGGTTCGAGTCCCGGACCCGGTGGCTTAAACTCACGCCGGGCGCATGTGTGTGCGTGCCCAAGATCCCGAGAGGAGAATGGAGGAGAAGGGATTGCAGCATGGCCATCCCCCCTGGGGGGTGATTTCTCACGTTCTGTCTCTCTGTTTCTCTCTGTCTTTCTGGCAAGCGCACATGCCCTATAGCAAAAACCTCTCAGAAAAAAAGAAAAGAAAAATAAAAAAGAAAAGAATTTCTACTAAGATGCACCCATATGCAACCATAACAGTGGTTAAGAGATGAACGGTAGGATTCCTTAATTCGTCTCAGTCATGCTGCAGTATCCAACAGCCCAAAGTGAACTGGTTTACAACAGCGAATGGTTGTTTATCTCTCCTGTTCCTGTCTAGGTGGCCAGCTGCTCTTTTGCCCAACATCGTCATCACTCTGGGGCCCAGGTTAACAAAACAGTCTATCAACACTGCAGGTCCCTGTGATGGAGGCACAAGGCGGTGGACCACCTACCAGCTCTTACAACCAGAGCTGGGCAAGGTTCTTGGCCTCCCAGTTCAGGATATTTAATCCTCCCACCGGCCTTCCCACGGGGAGGAGCGCTTCGGGGAGGGGGAGCAAGCGTTTTGAACAATCATTCAATTTGCCACACGTTATTTCATCCTATACTCTCAAATTCTTTTTTTTTTTTTTTTTTTTTTTTTGCAGAACGGAGTATGCGCATTTTTTTAGTTTATTCACTAATTTATTTCCATGAGAGAGGCACCCCCAATGAGGCCCCACACCGTGATCCACCCCGACTTAGGCAGCCCAGAATCCTGGGCACACATGTGCATTCCTGGCATGTTCAGGAAAGCCTCATGGCTCTAACCCAGGACCTTTCCTGTGTGCTTTTGACTGCGTTATAGCTGCGTGTGCCTGGCACCGAGAATACAGTTCCAGGAAGTGCAAGGTCCCATGGAGATGGGGCCTGGGTACTGTGGGTTCTTTCAGAGCCTCTTGACTCTGAGTCCAAGTACCAGGCAGATATGGTGGCTCAAGCCTGAAGAGGGGGCCACAGAGAGATCCGAAGTCTGCAGGCCAATGAACCTGGGCCCACGATAATAATAAAACGCTGATGAGACAGAGTGCTAGGCGTCCAGAAGTGTCACACCAAGTCTGCTACTTGCTACATAGGACTTGAATCCAGTTAGAGAACATCTTTGAATGTCCCCACCTGTAGGCTGGAAGTTAAGGTAACTGCCCTGCCTACTCCACACTGCCTGGGAGGGGCGTGGCACGATTGTGGGGTCTTAGCATCGGCAGCGTTCTTGCCTGTGGCAGGTGGGGTCCTTTGGGCCGTAACCACATATATTGCATGTCCCCACTCCTCTCATCACCTTAACACCAAAGTCAGTCTTCACCTTCTTGAGTCTGGGCAGTGCCGGTGAAAAGGTGATTTCTGAAGTCCCAAAATAGAGGAGGAGAAGCCCTATGATGGATGAGCCTCCATGGATAGAGGAGGGCTGCGGTGTAGAGGGAAGGACCCAGCTCCCACTTTGTCGTGCCTGGAGGTAGCTATGACCTGCTCTTCCCTCCCGACTCCAGCCTTCCTAAACTAGACTGATCATGAGAGCTGTTTTGGAAGCTTTTAAAAACTAGATTCCTGGGAACCAGCAGTTAGCGTAATGGCTATGTCGCTGGACTCCCACGTAGTCGACCGCGGTTCGCGTCTCGGACCCGGTGGCTTACAACTCACGCCGGGCGCGTGTGCGTGCGTGCCCAAGATCCCGAGAGGAGAATGGAGGAGAAGGGATTGCGGCGTGACCATCCCCCCTGGGGGGTGATTTCTCGCTTTCTGTCTCTATGTCTCTCTCTGTCTGTCTAGCGAGTGCACGCGCCCTGTAGTGAAAAACCTCTCCAAAAAAAAAAAAAAAAAACTAGATTCCTGAGCCCCACCTCTGGAAGGTTCTGATTCATCTGGTGCGGGTGGGGCCAGGCTGAGTGCCTGTGTGCTCTGCCACCCCCACCTGGCCCCCATCCAGTCCCTATGCACAGCAGGGAGGGCCCGGCCTCTCAGGTGGCACGAGTCCTGGCAGCCGGGAGAAACCCGAGTGGGCCCCGGTTATCTGATGGCACACCTGTTCTGGCCAGGCTCACTCGAGTATCAAGATCAGGGGATGGCTCTGGAAGAGGCTCCTGGAGCAGCACAGGTCAGCCGGCTTCCCAGGACACCAGGGGCACAGAAGATAGTAACAAAAACATATCCTCCTTTCCTGCTCCTGGCCCTGCAGAACCAAATGTGTTCCAGAATCCCCTGGCCCGCCTGCGCACCTTGACTGACAACCTAGAGCTTATCTCTTTGAACATCTATCAACATGGTGCTGAGTTCCTCGAGGGCTGGGACAGGTCGCAGGCCTCTCCGAGCGCCTGTATATTATGAGTGCTCGCTGAATATTTCATGAATAAAGGAGAGGCAGTGACACTTACCATGTTACCACAGGGTCAAGGAAGGACTGATATTCACACCCACGGGGCACATGGAAAAGGCACGTGCTCACCTCTGAGAGTAGGGGAACCACACCCTCCATCCCAGCTGGAGGATGAGCTCGGAGTGTCTCAATTTGCAGGGCTACTACTATGTAAATTACGTTGGAGGTCATTTACATAAAAGATACCCTCTGACATGACAAAGCATGAAAGTTAGGAACCTTGGGGCCAGTAGGTGGCACAGTGGTTGGGGTGCTGGGCTCCCACATGGCCAACCACAGTTCAAGTCCTGGGTGACTTGCTTTTTCACTTTTCCTCTTTCTTCCTGTCTTTCTGGTGAGCATATGTGCTCTGTAGCAAAATTTAAAAGAAAATAATAATTGGAGACCAGCAGGTGGTGTGGTAGTTAAGGCAGAGGACACTACTTCATGGCCAACCGCAGCTCAAGTCCTGGACTTAGTGGCTTGCTTTCTTACTTCCCCTCTCTCTGTATCTCTCTCTAGTCAAATTAAAATTAGTGAATGAATAAATGGAATTGAATAAAATAATTCTTTTTTAAAAAAGAAATAAAATAAAGATGATGAAAAAAAAGTTAGGAACTTTGTCCTGGGAAAATGTGTTTCTCCTCTCTCTCTCTCTCTCTCACACACACACACACACACCCTGAACACAATTTCCAGGACGAGACATCAGTCCTTCAAAACACAGGAAAGCTTTCTTTAAAAAAAAAAAAAAAAGTTTATTTTTCCACGAGTAAGAGAGAGAGAAACAGCACCCAATCAGGACCTTTACCCTCTGATACAATGCCAGACTCAGCTCAGTCAGCTCCAGATTCTGGGCACACGCATGCCTGGCATACTCAGGGAGGTCTGCAGACTTGAATCTAGAACCTTCCCATGTGGGTCAAACTTACAGAGCCTCTTTTTTTTACTGCTGCACTACCACCCAGCCCTGGGAAACTTTTTTTTTTTTTTTTTTTAAAGGCTAAATGCCAGTTAATGCATGAAGAAACAATAGGGTCAGAAATGAACACTGTGCAGACCCCAATTTAAGAATCAGTCTGTGGGCCAGCTGGTGACATGGTAGTTAAGGTAGATGGATCCCACACGACCAATTGCATGGTTCAAGTCCTGGACCCGGTGACCTAAAAATGCAGGGTGCGTGGACATGCATGCCCCAAATCCCGAGGAGCATGGAAAAGGAGTTGCAGAATGGCCATCCCCTAGGGGGTTCTGTCTCTCTCCAGTGAGCACATGCACCCTATGGCAAATTATAAATAAATAGTAAATAATTGATATGGGCAAGGATCATCAATGTATACTGAAATCACTGGGCAAATTATTATCAAAGAACAGGGCATTCATTTGTCTCAAGGTATCATACCATAGATGATAATCTACCTAATTTCAAGGGGAAAAAAATGTACCTGATAGTGGAAAGACTGGGTGTCCACCCCCTTAAACAACTGATCAAAATCAGCATAACTGGTAACAGGCCGCCGTGGCATAACATACTCTGAGAAACACATACCTACAGAGTACTCCTACTGAAAATATTCAACCTGAGTCCAAACATCAGGACACAGGCACAACCAGAACGTGAGACATTCTACAAGGTAAGTGGCCTTGACGGAAAAGTTCAGTGCCATTTTTTGAGATAAATAGAAAGGGTCTTAAAATTGTTTTGAAAAATTGAGGATGTGTGTGCTCGCTCAAGAGAGACAGAGACAGAGAAAGGAGAAAGCACCTCATCAATGGGGCATAAACGTGCTGCAACCCCTTCTCCATTCCTCCCTCCTGTTAGGCTCTGGGGCAAGCACACACACATGCCTGGTGTTTTTTTTTTTTTTTTTTTTTTTTTGATTAGTTTTTGCTATAGGGTGCGTGTGCTCGCCAGACAGACAGAGACAGACAGAGAGACAGAAAGCAGGAAATCACCCCCCAGGGGGGATGGCCACGCCGCAATCCCTTCTCCTCCATTCTCCTCTCGGGATCTTGGGCACGCACGCACACGCGCCCGGCGTGAGTTTTAAGCCACCGGGTCTGGGACACGAACCACAGTCGACTACATGGGAGTCCAGCGACATAGCCATTACACTAACTGGTGGTCCCCCTGGTGTGTTTTTCAAGCTGCTGGGGCTAGAATTTAAACCACGGTTAGGAAACCAGCTTCCTTAGCCACCAGGGCTAGTCCCAGAAAAGTCTGTTTTAAAAGAAACTAGGGAGGGACCAGCAGTTAGCATAATGGCTATGTCGCTGGACTCCCACGTAGTCGACTGCGGTTCGCATCCCGGACCCGGTGGCTTAAAACTCACGCTGGGCGCGTGTGCATGCGCGTGCGTGCGTGCCCAAGATCCCAAGAGGAGAATGGAGGAGAAGGGATTGCGGCGTGGCCATCCCCCCTGGGGGGGTGATTTCTCGCTTTCTGTCTGTCTCTTTCTGTCTGTCAGGCGAGCGCACGCGCCCTATAGTGAAAACCTCTCAAAAAAAAAAAAAAAAAAAAAAAAAAAAAAAGAAACTAGGGACATAACAGCCAAAAGCAAAGCATAACATTTCATTGGAAAATGTACCACCACCACCACCCCCTCCAGAACAAAGAGTTTTGTTTGGCAGGACTAGACAGGAGCATAGCACCACAATGCCCTGCGAGGTTAACTCACAGGCAAGGGTCTAGGTTCATGCCAGAGACCTCCCTGAACACTCCGGCCATGTGTGTCCAAGATTCAGGGCTGGCTGAGACTAAGGGTAGACCACGGCATGAAGATGCTGTTGGGGGTACCTGTCTGTCTGACTCTCTCACTTACAGAATAAAGAAAGAAACTAAAAAAAAAAAAAGAAAGAAAGAAAATGCTTTGAAGACATTTGGGGAAATTTTAAAATAGACTGCATATCACTGCATTAATATTCACATTCCGGGACCAGCAGATAGCATAATGGCTATGTCGCTGAACTCCCACGTAGTTAACCACAGTTCGAGTCCCAGACCTGGTGGCTTAAGCTTACGCCGGTGTGTGTGCATGTGTGCGTGCGTGCCCAGATCCCAAGAGGAGAATGGAGGCGAAGGGACTGCAGTGTGGCCATCTGCCCTGGGGGGTGATTTCTTGCTTTCTGTCTCTCTATCTCTGTCTTCCTGGCGAGTGCATATGCTCTATAGCAGAAAAAAAAAAAAAAAAAAAAAAAAAAAAAAAAAAAAACACTTTCCTGGGCTTTAAAGCCCCTGAGGCTATATAGGAATATGTTTTTCTTTTCTTTCCCTGGGAGATACAAGCTGAAATGTTTCATGTGTACAACTTTCAAACGATTTAGCAAAATAAATAAATAAAATACACACGCACACACACGCACCTCTCTATGGAAGGATGAAGTAATGTAGCCTAAATTTAACAACTGATGACTCTATAGGGTGACCACAAAGTCTGGAAACATAGCTATTTTAAGACTTTAAATCTTCCTTTAATTGTCAGAGGGCACGTGCATGTGTCAGAGAGCGAGCAAACAAGAGAAAGTGCCCCATGGGGCATGGTCACACAGCCATCCTCCTTCCTCCATCCCATCATGATCCCGGCCACGTCCTTCCGTGTTTCTCAAGCCTCTGGGGCTGGGATTCAAACCATGGTAGTCTGTGTGGGACCCGGCTTTCTTCATCTTTCACTTGATGGCTGTGCTACAGGACTGGCCCTTGGCTGTTGGAATTTTTATAAGCTGAAGGAGTTGCTTGATGAATATTTGCCCATTTCTGGACCTTACAGATACACTGCAGATGAGTGATGTAGGGCTTCCATCAAACGGTTTCCGTAGGTTTGAAATCTTTCCAAATAAAATGCAGGGCGTGGGGGGGAAGGAACCATCGCCCTAGGCTAAGCTTCCAGTCCCCAGATCAGGATTCCACTCTGGGAAGGAGCCGGGACAAAGAAGCGGACCAGAGTGAAGACAGCCTCCAGATGAGTGCGCCAGGCTATTGAAGTAGCACCATGTGGCGATGTCTGCAGGTACAAGGACAAAGGAGGATGACGAATGCTCTGGGTCTTTCCTGAATTCTCCCCTCTCCTTTCCCTGCCCACCTTCCCTCTCTCAATGGAAAGGATACAGGGAGAAGGTGGGGGGTGGAGGCCCCTCAGGACCGTGTGTGGCTCCTGCCACCCCAAATGTATCCTGACAGGTAGCCAAAACGGCAGGGGCACGACTTCTCTGATCTTCCCCGTTCTCAGGGTCCAGCAGGCGGCCGTGCTAGAGAGAGACACGTCAGGCCTTTCATGTTCTCCTGTACCTGCAGGGGCTAGAAGCCTGAGACGGTCTTCCAGAACCTCCTGCCAGCTTGTATGTGCTTTAAAGTCCCCTAATGAGAGGCACCTGAGAAGCCACTGCCTTCTCCAGCAGTGCAGGGCACAGCTGGGGCCTGTGGCAGGCAGCGAGCACCGCGTTTTGCAGCATGGCCAGGGCGTTTTCCTGTCAACCATCTGCTTTTGTGCTGCCAGCAGCTGAGACCGTTGGCAGAGGCGTCCCGTGCCCTCGCGACTTTCTGACTTCCGGACAGTCGGCGGAGGCTTCCTCTGACACTCACGGCTCACCCTCTCCGTGATTCTGTAAATACCTCGTTCCTGTATTAAATCCCATCCTGCTTGAAGTACCTAGAGGGGATTTGGTTTTTCCAACTCATACAGCTGTCTCAGGACTTCAGATCCGCATGAAGAGGTTTCCTTGAGAGGTCATTCCCATCAAAAGAGTCCCAAACACCGTTCCTGATTTGGTAACAAAAAGGCAAACAGAAGCCGGCAGAGGGGATGAGCAGTGCCTAGCAGGGGACATGCTGGTCTGTGGGCCTGACACGCTGCAGGGGATGCCGGCTCCCAGACCAGAAATGTCCTCCTGTCACTCTCACGCTGGCCATTCCCCTGAGGAATCTAGGGACAGACAATGCCACTTGGAAGGGGAGATGGCACCTGTCAGAAGAGGTGTCTGCAGTGCTGGGCCAGCCCTCCAAAGCCCAGCTGGCATTGCCCTGGGACACAGGACCATCTGGTCATCATCCTTCTGGCACAGGGGAGGGGGCTCTCTGATGCCAGGCCTCTTGGAGTTGAGGCAGGAGGGTCAACAACAGAGAGTCCAGCACAGCGAGACCATCCCAGGAACACCGAAGACCCCTGGAAAACCGAGAGGCCTAGATGTGACCATCTCATCTTACCAATTTCAGCCCTCATCCCCACGAGCACCAAGCCCCCAGTGCCCACAGGCCCTGCCTCACACTCCTTCTCACTTCTCCTGGGTGTACGGCTCTGTAGTCAGGGTTCCCAGGCCCCTAAGATCCCGCTGCCCACACCCCTAACACACCCGCGATCCAGCAGCAGCAGGCCCTGATCCAGCAGCTCCTTCACCTCCTTGCTTGCTCCAAACACGTCCCACAGGGTCAGTTGGGGCTCGAACTGCTGCCAGTGCTGGGGAAGCAGAAGGCCCGGAGGTGGGGCACTGGCCAGGCTGCTCTGGGCCAAGCGGCTGAGATGTGATGAGGGGCAACGTCAGTCTAGCAGGGGGATCTCAGGGACTGACGCTCAAGCGCACCAGGACCAGGCCAGTGGGCCAGCAGGGACATGGGCACCTTCGCTTCCATTCCACCACGTGCAGGCCAAACCCGGCTCCCCGCCAAGCCAGGTCCCCCTCTTCTCCCCTTCTCTCCCTCTCCCCTCCTGCCATCAGGGTATGGCCAGCCCTAGCCAGGCTTCCTGGCTTAATGCGGAGCAGCTCTGAATCTGACTGACCAACACACACTGTCCTTCCTCTCTGAAGGCCAGTGCTGTTTAAGTATCTGCCCACCCCGCCTGCCTACTCCCTCACAGAGCTGAGAAAACAGGTTCAAAGAGGTGAAAGGGTTTGCGACCAAGGATGCAGTAAAATGGGGCTAACAACCCAGGGTCTCTCTAGGCCTAGTCTAGGGTCTTATTACTGTACCACACTGCCAACTGCTTCTGCCCAGCAGGTCCAGCCTCCAACTGACACCCTCCGAGAGACAGGAGGGGTGCGTGTGTGTGTATGGGGGACAGGGAGTAAGCCAAGAGATTGGCTCTGGAAGACTTAGGAGGAAGGACAGGTGTGTGAGACCCCAGCCCCTTACCTGGTGAGTGACTCCCACATCGGTGCGTAGCCCCATGGCCAAGACTTCCTCCAGCCTGAGAGAGAAATCGTCAGGGAGCCTTCGAAAGGAGACTGTGCCTCTCCCATTCTTCAGCTCCTACGCTAAGACGTGTTGATGAGGGACTGGCGGCTCATGCAGTAGGGGTAGGGTGGGAATTAAGAGGTGTGCATGGGGTGGCTCTGGGGGTGCGGGGAACCCTGGCTGAAGAGCCCCGTGCCCGTGGGTGCTCACAGTTCCAGCTTGCTCAGGGGGACACGCTTCCGGGTGCCATGACCAAACAGCATCACCTCCTTCATCCAGTTGTCAGGCTCCAGTGTCTGGATCCGAGCTTCCCGGGAGTGGCCCCCGGCCCCCTGGGGTATAAATCGCCCATGGGCCCCTGACAATACCAATAATCATCCCCATATTAATAGCAGCTGGCATTAGGTGACTACCAGATTGAAATCAGTAGTTTTCAAAGTGTTGTCTCTGAACCTACAGTACCTAACGTGCTAGCGATGAAAACTCTTAGGTCCTATGCCAGCCCTGCCCAAGTGGAATTCTGGAGGTGCTGGCTAAAGCCAATGGTTTTTCTTTTCTTTTTTTTTTTTTAAGAAAGAGATTATTCTTGCTATAGGATGTGTGTGCTTGCTGGGGAGACAGAGAGACAGAAAGTGAGAAATCACTCCCCGGGGGGATAGCTATGCTGCAATCCCTTTTCTTCCATTCTCCTCTTGGGATCCTAGGCATGCATGCACATGCGCCCAGCTTGAGTTTCAAGCCACCAGGTACGGGACTTGAGCCGTGGTCGGCCACGTGAGAGTCCAGTGACTTAACCATTAAGCAATCTGGTGGTCCAAAAGCCAGCAGTTTTAACGGGTCCTCCAGGGCACTCTGATACATGGTAACAATGGAGAATGACCTGGCCAGGCACTATACCGAGCACCTTAAAACACATACCCAGTTCCACAAGGTAGATACTATTTTTTGCCACTCTACATAGGAAAAGGAGGCTTGGAGAGGTTACATGAATGGCCCAAGTTCACAAGGCCGTGAAATTCCTCTCCTGAGTCATCCCTTCTGAAGTTCACAGGGGACTCACCAGGCCCAATGCCAAGGTACTGACCGCACTGCCAGTAAGTCCAATTGTGGGTGCTGAGCGCCCCCTGTGGGAAGGAGGAGACAGTGCAGAGAGAACAGCCGGGTAATTTTCCTGACCGCTCAGTGAGGAGCACCTGGTTAGAATGCCCACTGTCTCAGGTCCCCAGCAGGGACCACAACCCCTTGGTCATATCTCTGTCTACCAGGTCTCCATCTCTGGCCACCAGCCCCATGACTTACATTCCGGGCAAAATTGGAGACCTCATACTGGCGGAAGCCAGCCTCCCGAAGCATTGCCCGGCCCTGCTGGTACATCTCTGCAGCGAGCTCTGGGTCAGGCACAGGAAGGGTGCCCTGTTGCACCTGGGTGAACAGTGCGGTGCCCCGCTCCAGGGTCAGCTGGTACAGGGAGAGATGGTCATCACAGTGGTGCAGCAGTTCCCGCAGCTGCCGGACCCACGGCCCCACCTGCTGAGCGGGCAGCCCCAGCATCAGGTCCACAGACACGCGCCCTGGGAAGAGTCGCCGGGCCTCCGCCAGTGTCCGCAGAGCATCGCGGGCCGAGTGTGTCCGCCCCAGCAGCTGGAGCTCATTGTCGTCCAGGGACTGGGAAAAAAGAGCACACAGGCCAGGGTGAGCACACAGGCCCGCTCAGGAGAGGGGCACTTCCATCTCATTGTAGGCAGAGATACAAAAACACAGTACCCAGCGAGGGGATGGGGGGTGGGGAATGGGGAGTGGGGGGTGGGTGGCAACGGCCAAGTGCCACACTGAAAGGCCACTATGCACCAAGGATTCTTACACAGTGTCCAATTTAATTCTTACAGCCCTCCAACATTAGCTCCATTTTACAGATGAGAAAACTGAGGTTCAGAGACATTAAAGAACTCAACTAAGGCTATACAATTGCAAAGTCAGATCTAGAATTTAGGATCGTCTGACTCTAAAGCCAGCAGTCAGCCCAGCCTCAGTGGCACGTGGCACGGAGGCAGCAGCATACTGAACTGCAGTGCCGGAAGCCACAAGGCCCACCAGGGTTTGGATCCAAAGTAGACCTGAAAATATGCACTCCCAAGATCCCGAGGCACTGGAAGGCTGGCAGAAGGGGGTCACACCATGCTGAGACCTGGAGGGTGGCTGTCTGATGAAGGCATGTGCTCTCTCTCATGAATAAAATAAATACACTTAAAGCCAACCAGTTTTTACTTTACTTTTTCTTTTGAAGTCATTCCAAACTATGGGAAAGTTGAAAGCACATGAAACACCATCTATAATAGATCCAAAACCAACATTTGACCATATTTACTTGGTCTGTTTCCAGCATGCACAGAGTTGTTATTATGCTGAATCATTTAAGAGTGGATAAGGAACAGCACCATCCAAAAGGACTTGTCATAAGGATGGGCGCTACCACGCCCCATCCAAAAGGACTTGTGATGAGGGGAACAGCCTGTGTCTGCACCATCCCACGCACACGCAAAGCTAGGTACGTTCATTAAACACAATAACATTTCGAGACCAGCAGTTAGCATAATGGCTACGTCGCTGGACTCCCATGTAGTCGACCACAGTTCAAGTCCTGGACCCAGTGGCTTAAACTCACGCCGGGCACGTGTGTGTGCGTGCCCAAATCCCGAGAGGAGAAAGGAGAAGGGACTGCAATGTGGCCATCCTCCCTGGAGGGTGATTTCTCGCTTTCTGTCTGTCTCTCTCTGTTTCTCTGGCGAGTGCATGCGCCCTATAGCAAAAACCTCTCAAAAAACAAACAAAAAAAAAAACACAGTAACATTTCAAGCCCACGCTATGTGCCTTCATTCAATAGCACAGTACGCAAATGATTCCATACCCCCTACTTACAGCCCCTAAATACTCACATGGGTATGTCCCAAGAGCAAGGACATTGACTTATACAACCATAATCCGATTACAGAGTTCAGAAAGGTACCATGGATACAGTGCCATCACCTGCCAGTCATATTCAAATCGGGCCACTCGTCTACCATAGCAACTTCCTCCTTCCACCCACTCCAGGGCCACACGCTGCCTTCAGTTGTCCTTGTGTCTTTCGTCACCTCTACCCTAGATGTTCAGCCTTTGTCTTTCATGACACTGACACAGTGAAGAGTGCAGGCCAGCTGTTCCTATCTGCTCTCATCACAATAATTAAAGCTCCTTCGTTTAGGTTTTCCTGATTCAAGACACACATTCTGAGTAAGAACATCCCAGAAGTGATGTGTTCTTTCGGTATGTCCCACCAGCACAAAGCCCACTATGCTACACCCTATGATAAGTGGCATGTGCTGGAAGGCAGGGAGCACCAGAGGCCCACCTCTGAGGTTTCTGCTTACTGAAAAACCTCCATGGCTCCCGTCATGATTAGAAACCCAGACTCCTTCGCAGTGTTGAAGGCTCTTGGGCCCTACGCTGCACCTGTCTCCAACCTCTTTAGTCACAAGGAATGACTCACTGCTCCCCCAACACATGCAAGCCTCTTTCATATCCTGCGTCTTTTCCTCCCACACCCTTACCTGGTGATCTCCTTCTCCTTCTCATTCAAACATCACCTCCTCCAGGAAACCTTCCATGATTTCATCTGACTGAGCTGGCCTCCAGGCTGGTCGTTTGTTTGCAGAAACCCCCTATTTACCATGCTGCAATGATCTGACTGTGGGCCTGCCTCCCCGTGTGTCTCCCATCAGGTAACACATCTTTTTTGAGCACCTACTATGTGCCAGGCCCTATGCTCCCTGCTTTGTGGAGCTTATGGTCTAGTATAGCCGCGGACAATGAAGTACTTAACAGAAGTGTTACCACAGGGGCTGCTGGGTACTGGGCGCTGCCTCTCAGAGCAACTCAATACATGTTTACCCAGTGAACGGGTCTGGCCAGAGGGAGTCAGCACTGACAGGCCGGGAGCACATGGAGTGAGACGTGTTACCTGAAGGCCGATGGATAACCTGTTGACCCCGGCTGCCCCGAACGCTGCCAGCCTGGAGCCTGGGGCTGAAGTGGGATTAGCCTCCAATGTGACTTCAGAGTCTGCAGGCAGGTGGGTGGCCTGTGACACAGCCTCCAGGACAGCAGCCACTGTGTGGGGACTGGCCAGACGGGGGGTCCCCCCGCCAAAAAACACAGACTCCACCCTGGGGGAAGAGCATGGAGAAAATGAGACCTGGGGAGCGCTCTGGAATGCCTACACCTGTCCTAGCCACCCCAAGACCCTGTCTGCAGCCTGCTACCCACCGGCGCACCCCGCTTAGCCGCAGCAGCGTCTGAGCCTCCGTCACCAGGCAGCTCCGCATGGCAGCCTCCTGCAGGCCGCGGGGGATGTACTTGTTGAAGTTGCAGTAACTGCAGCGCTTCTCACAGTAAGGCCACTGGGGACAGGACGGGGTGAGAGTATGTTTAGGGTGAGGACTGATTCTGCGTTGCCTGGACCCCTTCCAGGGTTCCGTCGCACGTGTTCCCATCTCCATCCCAAGGTCAGTCAACAATAGCTATGACATCTAGGCCACACGACGACCCAAGGCAGGTGGCATGGGGGTTATTAAGCCCTTTTCAGTATGAAAAAGCTGAGGCTCAGAAGGGAAATCGCCCGGTCAAAGTCACCCACGCGAGTGAATGAGTCTCAAACGCTTTAGCTCTCCAGACCACGGCACTTCCCTGCCAGCGCACCGCGTTGCAACCCGGATCTCCCCCGGGAGAGGCAAAGACCATAGGTGGGTTCACAATGCGACAAGCCTCCACCTGGGTTTCGGATCGCCACGGCCCCCACCCCCGCACTCACGTGCACGTAAAGCGCGGCGCGCAGGCTGGCGGGCTCAGGACTCGGGGACCCTCCCGCGCCCTCCGCGAGGCGGCGCCCACAAGCCGCTTTGGCCACTGCCGCCCAGCTGCAGGCCCGAGACCCGGGGACAGCCATGGCACCCAAGGCGGCGTGGGGCGCGGACCCGAGCCTAAAGGCGCCCAGGGCACATGGTGCGTGCGGTGCGGGCCGGGTGGGCCGCCCGGGCGGAAGGAAGCGGGGTTGCGTGATTGCGCGCCGCGTCCGACGACGCGCAGACCGGACCGCGGGTCTGCGGCGCCACCTGCTGGACTCGGATAAGCTCACAGCAGCCGCCTGTCTGTCGGTCCAAGGACGTGCGGCGGCTGCCAGTCTTTGGCGCCACGTGCCGCGCGAGTTCCCCGCCCCAGCTCTTAGGAGCTCTTAGTTCGTTCATTTTGTTCCTTCATATGTATGTGCCTGGCTCGGGGTTGGGCGCTGGGGACATCTAGGTGTGTATGAGCAGGCTGCAGTCCGACAGGAGAGGGGCAAACCAATAGGCCAGACAACACGCATTAATCCGATGCCCCGCAGAACACCAGGCCAGTGTGCTCAGTGCTGTAAGGGCGTTCTGTTGCAAGAGCCAGGGGAGTCCGTGAGGGAGGGGAGGGCGCTTGGGTTAGATCTTGAAGGGGCAGGGATTCCCAGGGGGAATTGCTTCGTGGGTTGAGGAGGTTTTTTTCATCACCCTGGTCAGGCTGACCCTGGCACCTGCTGGGAGGAGAGTTGGAAGTCTATGTAGCAGCGACAGGATACAGGTGAAGGGCTGGGAAAGCAGGCGTCTGAAGCACTGTCCCTTGTCGTGGCAGGGTGATGGGCTTTAGAATCAGGTCATACAGGACAGTTCTGCTGTCCTTGGGCCTCCCTGGGTCTCCCCACTTCTTTAATAGCCTGCAGTTCTCAAGACTAGTTGGGAAACGTGGTGGGAATACAACATTCTGAGATAAGGAGGGATTAGCCAGCCCACCTGGGCTGTTTCAGTTCTCTCTACAAGCAAAACGTCCTTCAGTGGTTTAGCTCAGCACGTCATGTTGCCCCAGGGTCTAAGACTCCAGGGATACAGCATCCCTCAACTGAACTGCCAGTGCGGCCTTCACAGAGGATGGCCTGCCCAGGCAGCTTTCCCCCAGCCTTGGGAAACTAGCTTGGAATGAATCCGAGGCTGGGAGCCATGCACCTGCTCGTGTAACTTGTGTCAGGGGACGTTCTGCTCACCAGACTCGGGATTCCATTAGTGACCAGTGCACAGTGAACCTGCCTCACAGACAGCTGGGTTCTAACTGCAGCCATGTGACCTTGGGCAAGACACAGAACCTCCCTGAGTGCCAGCTTCATCATTTCTGAAGAGGGGCTAAGAGGACTCGGGGGAAGAAGTTAAGAGATGTATGTGAAAGCACCGAGTGCATCCTAAATGTGTGCTCTTTCTTAGACAGTGAAGAGAAGGCTGCTACTGGGAACAGGCAGGCTGGGAGGCAGGCCTTGCAGGCAGGAGGGGGGTTTCTGTCTCCGTGACTAGGAAACTGCCTTTTGGAACCAGCTGTTTATTATTCCTTGGAACAATCTAAAACAAAAAGAATTATTTTACTTAACTTTATTTATTTATTCATTTATTTCATATTAATTTGACCAGAGAGGGACAGAGTGTGAGAGCAAGAATGAGAGAGAAAAAAAGTGAGAAAGCAAGCCATCAGGTCCGGGACTCAAACCGTGGTCTGCTGTGTGGGAGTCCAGCGCCCTTAACCACCACACAAATTGCCAGCCCAAGCTATGGCCTTTTTAAAAAGATAGCTCTGCATATCAGGAAGCCTCAGATTCATTGATCAAAAAATAAAAATGGACCTGATTCGGGAGAATGGGAGAATAGAAAATGAGGGATGATGTGGTGTGGGGGACTGGCCCGTGCTCTGGGGGTTAAGGGAGCCAGATTCCACATGGCCTACCCTGTGAATTGAATCCTGGATGTGGTGGCTTGAAAAACATACCAGGTGTGTCTGTATGTGTGCTGGCATGCCCCAAATCCCAACAGCGTGGAGAAGGGAAGAGACTGGCGTGATCATGCCCCATGAGGGGTTGCTTTCTTCCTCTCCCTCTCTCTCTCACTAGCAAGTGCACACACACCCTCTGGCAAAAAAAAAAAAAAAAAAAGTAGGGTTTCTTTTTACAAAAAGAAGTATACATTTAATTTTACTTAGTATTATTTTTAACATTTGCTCTAGGACATGCATGCTCACCAGAGACAGAGACAGAGAGAGAGAGAAAAAAAAGTGAGAAAGCAAGCCGCCAATTCCAGGATTCGAACTGCAGTTGGCAATGTGGGAGTCTAGAACCGTAACCACTCTGCCACCTGCTGTGTTTGTTTGTGAAATGAAGATAATGTTTGAAATGACCTCGGTAATAGTTGCACAGTCCTGTGACTACACTAAAAACCCCTGAATAGCACACATTAAATGAATCATTAGGTGGTATGTGAATTATGTCTCAATAAAACTATTATTAAAAAGGAATACTGGGGTCAGACAATAACATGACAATAAAATGTGATACTCTGAGAGGGAAAGTTCACAGTTCAAGTTCAGAGACCGTCCTGAGCCCACTGGGCATATGCTGGCCCATGAAGGTTGGGGGAGAGGCCATGACACTTAAGACCCTGTAGAGGTCGCTGTTTTTCTCTCTCCCTCAGTTAAACTTAAAAAAAAAAAAAAAAAAAAAAAAAAAAAAAGACTACTTCTTACTTGACTGATCTGACAACAATGTGAAATACCCTAAAGACAAAATAGGCAGGCTGGTTCCATGGCTCGGTGGCCAAGGGAGTTGGGTCCCACATGGTTTTAATTTGGATCTGCCAGGCACACGTGCATGCCACAGATTCCAACAGGATGGAGAAATGGAGGAGAAGGGATTGTAGAATGACCTTTCTGCACTGGTGGTGCTTTCTCCCTCTCTACTCTCTCTGTCAATATATTTTTTAAAAGAATTATTTCATTTAACTGTTTATTTATTTTAATTTGACCAGAGAGGAACAGAAAGAGAGAGAAAGAGAGAAGAAAAGTGAAAAGGCAAGCCGCCAGGTCCGGGACTCAAACTGTGATCAGCCACGTGGGAGTCCAGTGCCCTTAACCACCACGGCACCTTCCAGCCCCTCTCTCTGACAAATTAAAATAAAAAAGAAAGGAAAGGGAAAAAGTGAAAAAAAAAAAAAAACAAAAAAAAAAAAAACAACAAATCATTGGGCTGGCATTTCAAAGGGACAGGGTGCAGTTAGAGGATAATGTACACTGGCGTGTTTGTCACCACTGCTGACATGGAACGGCAAGTCTGCAAATGCTAGTGTCTCTTGTTTTCTTCCTCCTCCATCCCATAGTAGCTGCCAATGGAACACATCAGCAAGAGACCAGCCAAAGAAAACAGAGTTTATGCCCAATCACAAAGACAGACAAAGGGAATGTGGGAGAGGCAGGAGGTGGGCCGCAGAGGCCCCCCCCCCCTTTATTCACAGATTTAGATGTTGCTCCATCTGCTCCCGAAGTTTGAATTTCTGGACCTAGAGAAGAAACAGGCGAGAGTCAGCCGTGGGGCCTCTGTCATCTAGGGTGACCAGCTGTCTTGGTTTGCATGGAACTGGCAGGTTTCTCCGGCTTTTAGTGCTCAAACCGGGCAAGTCCGGGGCACGCCAGATTTAGGTCACCATGTCGCCAGCCTCTTGATGGGTTCTTTTGCCTATCACTGAGGCAGGCACAGGTGGGCCCGCCTCCCTTCTGCATCTGGGCCCCCAGACCCTAGGCTTCTCCAGCTTACACACCTTTCCTGAGATGGTGAGGGGGTAGTTTGTGACAAACACGACGTAGCGAGGAATCTTGAAGTGAGAGATCTGCATCAGGGGGAGGTGAGATAAAGCATGAGTCTGGGCAAGGTCAGGGTCATCAAGGACAGAGCAGCCCCCACCCGGCGGGTTGGCAGGCAGAGGTAGTGAAGAAGTGAACTCGGGGGGGTAGGCTGAGGCTCCCACCTTCCCCTTGCAGAAAGCTTTGATCTCCTCGGCCGTAGTCTCCTCTCCACTCTTCAGCCGAATGCAGGCACAAATCTCTTCCCCCATCCGGTCATCCTTCACTCCCACCACCTTCCGGGGCCAGAAATAAATATCAGACATCTTTATACATGTTTCCTGCCCTGGGGGGATCTCACCTGGGCTCACCTGGGCTGGGCACTCACCTGCACTTCCTGCACCTGCGGGTGTGTGTGAAAGAAGTCCTCGAGCTCTGCAGGGTAGATGTTCTCACCGCCCCGGATGATCATGTCCTTGGAGCGGCCCACAATCTTGCAGAAGCCCTGCTCATCCATCGTGGCGATGTCTCTATGAAGAAAAAAAAAACAGAGATGGCCTCTTACCTCTGCTTCATCTAGCTGGCTCACTCACTCATCAATTTTTTTTTTTTTAAGAGAGATTTTTTTGCTCTAAGGTGTGTGAGCTCCCTGGAGAGAAACAGAGTGTCAGAAAGTCAAAATCACCTCCTGGGGGGATGGCCACACTGCAATCCCTTCTCCTCCATGCTTCTCTTGGGATTTTGGGCACGCGTGCACATGTGCCCAATGTGAGTTTTAAGCCACTGGGTCTGGGACTCAGACCGCAGTCAGCTATGTGGGAGTCTAGTGAAAACCATTATACCATGCACTGGTCCTGCTTATCAAACATTTATGGAGCACCTACTGTGTGTCTTCCACTGCTCTAGACTCTGGGAAACACAGCAGGAACAAGACGCCTTCCCTGAAACTTACAGTCTAATAGAGGAGACAGTGAAAAACAAACCAGTCCCTCTAATATTCTCTCTCTCTCAACATATCTGTATGGAGGTTTTACTTGGCTGGCTTCTTTTTATCATCCAGGTCTCAGCTCAAACCCCCCTCCGCAGCACAGCCACTTCCTCTCCTATTTTATCCTCCGTGTCGTGTTTACTGATGTCTGAAATTATGTGTCGTCCTCCACCAGACATGCGGGCAGTAAACGCAGGATCCTTCTCCTCTTACTTTCCACTGGACCACCCGCGTCTAGGATAGTGCTCGTGTAACTGGAATCTGCTGAGCTGACATGAGCAACTGAACCTTGGCTCTGAGCTGGGGATGCTGGCCTAGTGGCTTTGCCTCCATGCTACATATGATCACCCCCACTGTACATGTTTTGGAAATTAAGTCTCTGGGATGTAAGGGCTCATCTTGACAGCCATGTCCTCCCAGCTCAGCCTCAGGAGCCCCAGCCTCCCTCAGCAGCCAGATACCACCTCCCCCCAGGACCCTGCCTCCTCACCCTGTCCAGTACCACTTGTCCTGACCGACGGCTTCCTGGGTCTTCTCAGGCTCGCCCCAGTAGCCCAGCATGACACAGTACCCTCGGATGCACAGCTCTCCAGGTGTGTTCAGCTCTAGCAGCTTCCTGTCCTCCACATTCACGATCTTAGCCTGGTACAGAGCAGCTTCCAGTTGGGGCCTCCCACCTTCTTGCTTCAGGATAGGGGGCCCTCGGGAATGGGCAGTTTTGTTGTCTCTCCACCCAATAATGAGGCCCCCTAGCTCTGCCCATCCAATCCAGGGAAGGGAAGCAAAGGCCAGAGGAGACCCACCACTGGTCAGCCTGAGCTGGGCATGGAAGAACAGCTGAGGCCCAGGCCAGAGGTGTTGAGGAAACTGGGCAGGGAGCTGCCAGGGAGAAGGAGGCCTGTGGAGGACTCATTAGCTGAAGGATTAGAGACTGCACAACCTCACGCTAAGCAGCACAAAAAGAAGCTGAAGAAGGTGGCGTGGCCTGGCCTGTGAGCAGGACAGCAGAGCTGGAAAGCCTAGCAGAGAAGTGAGCCGCGGCCCATGACACGCGAAGGAAAGCTTCGCCGTGGGCCTCAACGTGTGCACCTGTGAAATGGGGCACGTTATCCCTGCTGGGTGGGCATCTCAGTAAGGTTGGCAGGAAGCCGGAGGAATGGGTAGCACTCACGGGTCGGGGAGAAGGGAAGGCAGGGGATCTGCACTAGGACAGCAGTGAGCCGCAGGGAAAGCCACTGTTTGGGCCCACAGGGCCAAGGCCACCAGGGACAGGGGAAAGCAGGTGCCAGCTGGCATAAAATACCAGCATTGAGCAGGAAAAGAGTCAAGGCTGGGAATTTGACATTAAGATGTGCTCTGGGGAAGCCACTGAGGTGCAATGGGCCCCCAAAGGGACAGGCCACTTGGGAGAAGAAGTGTTTACTCCAAGCAAGGAGAGGAACTCTGCCTGAGTGCACGGCGTGGGGAGGGGGGAGGGGTCTAAGGGGCAGAGGAGCCGTGTAGGAAAAAAATCTCTGTGCTCTGGCTCCTCTTTGAGGCTACCCTGGCTGCCCTGAAACAGACAGTGGGCTTGGCAAAAACACACCTCAGACAGGAAGGGAGGCTGCGGAGAAGTTCGGCTGGCGGCTGCTCATGGCCACTGTCCCAGCTCTCCCCATTTCATGCTCCGGCCCAAGGGGAGAGCTTCGCCAGGCTCAGGATGCCCCGCTGCTGAGGGGCTCTCAGTGAGCTGTCTGATCTCTAACTGAAAGCAGCAAGTGTCTGGGGGGGGGAGGGCGCACCCCAGTTGAGTGGTGGCAAGAGGGGCCTGGGGGTCTTGGTCAGGGGCTCACCTCCGTGTGAGGCATGATTCTGCCCACACTCTCTGCCTTCTGCTCCACCGTGTCTTCTGGGAAGCTCATGAAGGTCACGGGACTGTTCTCTGTCGTTCCATAAGCAACCTACAGGGTCCAGAAAGGGCGTGCAGGGGGATGGGGTGAGCTTCCCTGGGGAACAGGAAGGAACGCACAGAACAGGACAGTGAGGGGCGGCTGAGTGCGGGGAACAGAGACGTCGCTGGTAGAGGTCGGGGGTCGGGCGAGGCACTAGGGTATTGATCAGGCTATATCTTGCAGGGGCCCCGGATCTGAAATAAAATGGAGGGCAGGGAAGCTACTCTTCTAGCCAAGGGTCCAAGTCTCCCATTTCCCATGAGTGACCACGTGCCTGTGGCTTTCGGCATTACCAACACCCCAGACTTTCTCCTGTGTCCCCAGGCTGTCTTTAGCCCCACTTATTGATTTCAGGCGACAGTGTTCCCTGCCCTCCCTTGCAAGCTGAAGTCCCCATAAATTTGATGAGAAGGCCAGCCTGCCTTGGCCCAGCTGGAAGTGGCATAGGCACAGCCTTCCCAGCCCCCCCGAAATCCGGGACAAGTGCCTGGCCTTGGGGTGAGTGCCCCCAAGCACTGAAGTTTCCTGTGAGTTTATTTCCATCAAAATAAAAATACAGCCAAAGCAGGGATTGAAAAAGCCAGTGGCAGCTGCCCCCTCCAGTGGTTGGAACATCCTGAACAACCAAAAAAACCAGAAGCCAGTCTTGGAGGAGCCTAAATATGAGCAGGGAATGTTCTAGGCCAAGCACGACCCCCACGCTAGAGGCAAGGAACTGAAAGGTTCCGGAGAAGGGCAAGCTGGAGACCAGGCCCCCACCCACGCATTGGGGGAGGGGGGCTAGCTACCCTGTATTTCAGGTCCCCTCCACTCTGCAAAGATACCAGACCTTTGTCCACCCCTGCCTACCTTCCCCTAGGTCAACCATGTGGTTCTAGCTCAGCTGGAGCCTGGTTCCTCCCTCCCCCAACGGGGACCAGACCCCATGCCAGAAGGCCGGGGGCTCACCCTGGGCAGAGCTGTGACCCTGACCACTCACCCTCCCCTTGCCACAGGAATTCGGACACCGTGGCTGGCAAATGGGCAGCAGAAATGTGGCTGGGGCGAGGCTGCCCGCAGAACCCAGTGCCTGGAGGCCACAGCGGTCCAGGCCTAGACCCCGTAGGCAGGACCCGGCCCCCCATTGCAACCTCACAGCCCTGGGGCCACTGCCCGACGACGGTGCCTCTGCCAAGTACACCTCGGCGCCACTCGGGCGCCACCCTGAGACCCCTCCGGGTGCGTCCTGACCACTGGGGTCGGCGTGAGGGAACGGGAAACCTGGGGGAGCTAAAGGAGCGGGATGGTGGGACTGCTCGTTCAGGGCCTGCGGTCTCCAGGTGTGTCTGTCACTCCCGCAGGTCATCCCTCGGCTCCCACTTTTCTGCCTCGCTGTCCCCGGGGGAGAATGGGGATGGGGTGCAGGAGACAAACGCAAACCCAGGGCTGGGAGAGAGGGGCCAGGAGCCAGCACAAGGATGGGGAAGGAGCGGCCGGCTCCCTAGGGTTGGCCCTGGAGTGTCTGTCTAGCCAGAAGCGGGAGCCCGCCGCCAGAGCGGCTCTCACGCTCCGCCGGCGCCGCACAAGAGCCCCATTAAAGCGCCGCCCGCTGGCGACCGCGGCGAGACGCGCGTCCGGCTGTCCCGCCCGTCTTCCTCCCTTCGAGGGCACCCGGCCGAGTGTAGGGGAAGGTGGGGCTCAAACTTGAGCAAACAAATAAGTTCAGGGAACGCCCCCCCTTTCTGCGGTGTAACTTGGGGTTCTAGACACACTCGTTTTCCCCAACCGCTCCAAGAAAAGCCCGGGGAAAGGAAGTAGGGAGAAAAGCAGCATTTGAGAGCAGAGAGCGAGGGGCTGGAGCTGGGGGCCACACTCCCGGCCCCCATGCCTGTTGCCAGCTCCCCCTGCCCGTCGGGGGCGGGGGTGCATCTCTGGACGCGAGGGAGTTAAGCCCGGTGGCCTTGATGCTCCACGTAGGAGCTGGCTCGGGCCGCAGGCTGTGGTCAGGGCCACCGTATAAATAGGGCGGGAGACCCGAGCGCCGAGGACTTGCCGCTGCCCGCGCCCCGCCGCCGCCACCCCCGGCCCCGGCCCCAGGCATCCCGGTCATGGCCCGCCCGATGTTCCTATTCAGCCTCGGCCTCCTGGCGGGCCTACTGCCGGCGCTGGCCGCCTGCCCCCAGAACTGCCACTGCCACGGCGACCTGCAGCACGTCATCTGCGACAAGGTGGGGCTGCAGAAGATCCCCAAAGTATCCGAGAAGACCAAGTTGCTCAACCTACAGCGCAACAACTTCCCGGTGCTGGCCGCCAACTCGTTCCGGGCCATGCCGAACCTCGTGTCGCTGCACCTGCAGCACTGCCAGATCCGCGAGGTGGCCGCCGGCGCCTTCCGCGGCCTCAAGCAGCTCATCTACCTGTACCTGTCCCACAACGACATCCGCGTGCTGCGCGCCGGCGCCTTCGACGACCTGACGGAGCTCACCTACCTCTACCTGGACCACAACAAGGTGACTGAGCTGCCCCGCGGGCTGCTCTCCCCGCTGGTCAACCTCTTCATCCTGCAGCTCAACAACAACAAGATCCGGGAGCTGCGCGCCGGCGCCTTCCAGGGCGCCAAGGACCTGCGCTGGCTCTACCTGTCCGAAAACGCGCTCAGTTCCCTGCAGCCCGGCGCCCTGGACGATGTGGAGAACCTGGCCAAGTTCTACCTGGACAGGAACCAGCTGTCCAGCTACCCCTCTGCCGCTCTGGGCAAGCTGCGGGTGGTGGAGGAGCTGAAGCTGTCCCACAACCCCCTGAAGAGCATCCCGGACAATGCCTTCCAGTCCTTCGGCAGGTACCTGGAGACCCTCTGGCTGGACAACACCAACCTGGAGAAGGTGAGCTCCTGGCTGCTGGGCTCTGCCCTGGCTCCATCGTCCCTTCCTGGAGGCCACGGGAGCCAGGGCTGCCGCTGGGCACCAGCCCCCCCATTCCCTGTCCCTCCAGCCCCATCTGCAAGGCAAGGAGCTCTGCCCTCTGCCCCTCACCTTGTCACATCCCCATCTGAACCCTGACCACCGCCTAGCTCAGCCACTGCCCTCCTGGGAAGCAGGGTGCCCTCGCCCTGCTCACAGCCCCCCAGGAGGCATCTCCGATGTTCCTAAACCCCCCACCATGAGCAGCAGCCGCCTCTTCCTGTTGGGCCTTCTGCCCCTCCTCTGCTGTTTTTCCCGTCTCCACTAAACCTACCACCCCATAAAGGAAGGTTTGTTTATTGAGGAGCCTTCCAGAGGAGTCGGGCAGATCAGGCCCACAAAGAGACCCTGTTCCTAGTGGGGGCTGTGTATGTGCTAAGGTGGAGTGTGGGGGGCTGGGGAGTAAATACCTGAGGAAGACCTCCTCCGTGCCCCACAGAGGCCCCGGCAGATGGCCCTACCCGTGTACACACACACACACACACACACTCCACTGCACTCTCAGGTCCACTTCAACTGAGGGGACCAAAGGCTTCCCCAGGCTGCAGGCATGGTGCGGTGACACCAGACCCCTCCGACGGGGAAGGTGGTCTGTGCCTCATGGTTACCCAGACTGCAGACTGCCCTCTGCCCGCTCCGGTCCCAGACCCACCTCCTATCTGCATCCTCACTTGGTCCTTCCTCCCCTGGGTTGTCCTGGATGGCCAGGTGGGGCCACCCTGGACCGCTGTGTAATTCTTTCCTTCTGGAAAATCGGCCTGGTATAGGGGCTTTGGCTAGGTTTGGGCAGGGACCAGGCTAAAGTAGAGCATGGTCTGGTTACTAGATAAGTTCACACCCTCCCTTGGGCCACAGGAGAGGGAACAGGCTTGGAGAGGAGGGCAGAACCCTGCCTGGCAGTAGCCACTCTTAGTCCTGGTGGATGGAGCCTGCCTGAGCCTGGCCTTCTGCAGCCCCAGCCCCGCCCTGCTCAAGCTGAAGTTCCCGTGGCCCACCAGCGCCAGTGCGGTCTTGCAGTGGGCAGCAGAGCCGTGTATCAGGGGCTGACTTGGGGCAGGGGAGGCCAGGCAGGAACTATGGCGCCTGGGCCAACATGTGGGCACCAATAGAACATTTCCTCTGGAGCCGTCCAGCCTGGCCCACGTCTCCACCACGGTGGCTCCACAAATAGCGTCTGGCAGGAGGTGAGGGAGCAGTGAGGACAGAGCTGGGGAGTGTCCCAGCACCCTGGGGCTGTGGGTAGCATGGCCCACTGCCCATCGCACCACACTGACCAGGTTCACTGTGTGCCAGGCTGGGCTGCTGGGGCCACACTCTGGCTGCCCTCCCAGTCCAGTGTTTGTGCAGGGAGTGTGGTGCTGGGGAAGAGGAGCTGGGTGTGGCCCTGCGGCTACTGTTGACTCGCTGGTGTGACCCTGGACAGAGGGCTATACTTTTTCCATTTTCCCATCTGCATTTTGGAAACAGTACCACCTATCTCAAAAGGAGGGGGACTAGATCATCGCGGATACCTTGGTCATGTGGCTTTGAAAATTGTGAAACTTGAAAGGGGCCCATGTCCGTGTCCAGGGAAGGACCCTCCCCTCTGGGGCAATGGAGCTGGGAGAGGCTGGACGCTGGGGCTGGAGCACTCACTCACGCCCCTCACTCCCCAGATCTCGGATGGTGCCTTCCTGGGTGTGACCACGCTGAAACACGTCCATCTGGAGAACAACCGCCTGAACCAGTTGCCCTCCAACTTCCCCTTTGAGAGCCTGGAAACCCTCACCCTCACCAACAACCCCTGGAAATGTACCTGCCAGCTCCGGGGACTTCGGAGGTGAGAAGCCCCCACACACACTCACCACCCCCAGAGCCATGCTGTTGATAGAGTGGAGACACGCTGACCCTGCAGTGAGACGTCCTGGGCATACATCCCAGATCCGCTAATAGGCCAGCGGGGCCTTGGAGCCTCGGTTTCCCCATTCGTAAACGAAGGCGCTAGCTCCTGACTCTCCTGGGACCATGGCCATCCCTGCCCCATAGCTCACTCCCACATCCCTTCTCCAACCTCAGCAACACTCTGTCTCTCCAGGTGGCTGGAAGCCAAGGCCTCCCGTCCAGATGCCACCTGTGCCTCGCCCGCCAAGTTCAGGGGCCAGCACATCCGTGACACGGAAGCCTTCCGCAGCTGCAAGTTTCCCACCAAGAGGTCCAAGAAAGCCAGCCGCCATTAAACAGGTGGGGGGTGGGGCCAGCCCCACACCACAGTGGCTAAGTCCTGTGTACTGGGAGGCAGGTCCCATGTGACCAATCAAGGTTCAAATCTTGGCCCCAGCAGCTTGAAAAACATGCCAGCCAGGTGTACATGCATGCCCAAATCCAGATGGGGAAAAATGGGTTGTGGTATGACCCAATGGGGGCTGGGTGAGCAGGTCCCCCACTCCCCTCTGGAGATTCCAGCATGTGAGCTGGAAATAACACCACCTATCTCAAAAGGGGAGGGCCAGACAGATCCTCTGATTTTGCAGGGAGAGAAGGGGGAGAGTAGGGCCCCCCTCTAAGGGAGCAAGAGACAACACCTAGGACCCCACCATTCTTTCCAGCCATCGTCTGGGCTGCTGGCATCCTGACATCAATCCTTGCCTTGCCACAGGTTCTGACCCAGCCAGTCCTGGTGACTGGCCTCTGCCTTCTGCTGGAGAGACTGACTACTGACCTCGCCACCACCCACCTTCTCCCCACAGCCCCTGCCGATGCACAGCGCTGCCCGCACCCAGACACGTCCTAGCAGGGGCCTCGGCACTCCACCAGCAGCCCAGTTCCACCTGGCAGTGTCTGGGGAGGACGCAGGGCCCCTCCCCAGCCTCTGTGGGCCCCACTGCCACCACCATGGCTCCTCTAAGAGAAGCATTGCCCAGACCCTCACGTCCATCAGAACCAGAACTGGGTGGTCATCAGGATGGCCGCCCTTCCAGATCATCCTTCCTGTACTCTTCTTACCCTGCTATTTGGAAACAAATATCAGATTCTGGCCCACCTACGCTTCCAAAAAGCAAGCCCAGGCCCCAACTCTGCCAGCCCCCGCTGGCCAGGATGTATGTTCTAGCAGGACACGGGTGCTTCGCCGCACACCCTCCCGTGCTGCCTTTCTCCTACAGATTTCTATAAATATAAGTTTGTGTGTGTATATCTGCTCTTGTCGTCTGGCGTCGTGAACTGCCGGGTGCTGATGAAACCAGGCTGTCTGCTCCCATTTGCTTTCTGGAAGGAGGGCTGACTGAGGCGGGGTCTCCCTTGGCGATCCAGCTCAGCTCATCCCCACTCATTCGCCCATCGTTTTTCCCCTGAGCCTGCCTGCCCCCGACCCACAGCCCAACCCCAGCCACTACTCACCACCAGATCCCTCATATTCAACTTCTTGATGATGGCGCGGATCAGCTCTGGGGGTGCAGGGGACCCAGCGATCACACCTGAATCAAAGGGAGGGATGACACAGCTCCCTGCTTCTCCAGGCTCCACTCGTTTGAAGGAAGCTTATTCCCTTCCCTCCCCTGACCTGGGCCTGATCCTGTGTCTGGCAGCTGGCCCTGGACTGGCATCCAGAGGTGCTGGTGCTTTGCCTCCCTCCCACCCATGTTTCTACAGTGCCCTTCCTGCCCCCTAAGTAAGACCAGATGCATATCTCATGCATCTGGGCCCTTCCTGGGCGAAAGCAGCCCCCTCCCCACACCTAGCTGTCCTTGGCCCCACCCCACCTCCACACATGGCCGAGATGTCGTAACTGGAGAAGTCTGGCTGGTTCAGAATGTCCACGAACATGGTGGGGGTGCCATACAGGAAGGAGCCTCTGTATAGATGGGGGAGGGGTCTCAAAATTAGGCTTGGAGGTGGAAAGGAACTCCCTCCACTCACCCACCCCACCATGAACCTACAGCAAGGACCAAGGCCGAAGCTGTGGTGACAGGCAGGAGAAACTCTTGAGGTAGGCACTGGTAGGCATCCCCACCAGCCCAGTCCCCAGGAGGAGACCACTTGGAAAGGGGTTAGGGCCCAGGAGGGAGTAAGAGGAGGGTCTCGTCAGCCCATGGGTAGCCTGACGGCCAATGCCGACCTCTCTTTGCTGACGGCCTCCAGTGCTTTCTTGCCATCGAAGATTGGAGAAGACAGTATGAGGGTGGAACCGTGCATCACGCACACCATCGTTCCCCCCACGGAGCCCAGGCAGTGGTACAGAGGGCTGGGCAGGATCACACGTGACTCCTCTGGTGTCTGCATATGGAGACAGGAGGCTGGGCCCATCATGACCAGAAGCCAGTTCCTCAGGCCTGCAGGGGCCACCCAGCCACTGCCCTCCACCCCTGCCTGAGCTACCGCTCTCTGCAGCCCATCTTTGGCTGCCAGGAAGCCTTGCTTTGGGTACAGCACGCCTTACCTTTTCACCCAGTCTCAGGCGCTCCCCTATCATGTTGGAGTTGTTGACAATGTTGTAATGGGAAAGCGTGGCCCCCTTGGGGCTGCCTGTCGTCCCCTGACAAGACAAGCAGGTGATGGCTGAGCCTCCTCGCCCCCGGCTGTTACTTGGAAGATCCCTGGGCTGGGAGCCAGGAGCTTGGGATTGCTGCTCCAGATCCATCTTGTTCATTTAGTACATTCCCAAAATGCCAGGTGCAAGGATCCAGAAACGCGAAAGAAAAGGTTGGTGCTCTCACGCCCCCACAGGTGGCTCAGAAAGCCTGTGCCCACTAGCGGTGTGCGCCCGGGCCTCAGGTTCCCCACCAGCTAAATGAGGGCTCAGGTCTGCCAGGTCTGAGCTGTGGGGGACCAGAGGCTGGGAAGGGGGAAGTGTGACAGACACCAGTGTGCCCCAGGGCAGAGAGGGCAGCTGGGGCCTGCTTCAGGAGCGAGTGCCTACTCTCTTGAGCTCTTTGCTGTCTCCCCCTCCCCGGGGAAGGGTCATAAGGCAGAGGACATGTGTCAGCCTGTGCCCTACCGAGGTGAACTGGATGTTAATGGGGTCGTGGCAGGACAGGAACTGCTGGGTGTAGCGGAGATGGGCCAGCTGCTGTTCTGTGCTGCCAGCGGCCACCACTTCATCCAGGAGCAGGGTCCCCGGCAAAGGGTCGTCCACCGAGATCACTGTGGTCAGATCCGGGAGCCTGAGGGTAGGGAGGAGGGTGAGAGGCAGGAGCTGCCCCAACCCTGGGGCTGAGGAGGGGATGAAGGGTAGGGATGCTGTGTCATGTACCCCCTAACCTGGGGCACACCCACCTCTGACTCTTCAAAGCCCCCGGCTGGGCCTGCTCCAGCTCTGGACAGATCTGCTTCAGGATGTTGTAGTATTGCTGGGTCCTGAACTGCTTGGGGAACACCAGGGCTTTGCAGCCCACCTGTGGAAGGGGAGCCACCCCCCCTGTGATCAGCGGGAAGCCCCGTCTAGGGCTGTGGGGGATCCTCACTAACTGGGTGCTCTCTCTCGCACACATGTACTGCTGCTACAGTGGCACACGCATGCACTGACTTCTACACACATGCATCGTACGCCAAGACAAATACACACACGGTCCAGCCCCCAAGACATACACACATCACACCCCGAGGAGCATAGGCATCACATACCAGGAGACACATACGCACGTTTAGTGCATGCATGTGCACCATCCCCAACACTCATGCCAGCCTGAGTATCTAACAAACCACCCTCTCCATGGAGTTAAGGTCTCTTTCCAAACACGCCCCGCCTAAGGACATCCTGCCTATCACCCGCCTGTGCATTCCCTCCCCTCCCTGTCAACCCCTGTGGTAGTCGCCGGCTGGGCCCCTCCCCTCACCTTCCTGAGGACGTACTCCAGTTCCATAGCCTGGTAGGCTGGGTTCACAGACACCTGGTGTAAATGGAGAGGGTATGTCCATGTTCTGGGCAGACCCTGCCCTCCCATTGCCCCTCTACCCTCAGGAGGGCACTGAGGCAGCACCTCACAGCCCTCCCCCACCCCCAGTCTCTGTTACGGGCCTCAGGAGAAAGCACTACCTGGTCTGAAACCAGCCAGGCCCTGACTTGGATCTGGGGCCAAGGGGCTAGGAGCCTCCCCTTGAGGGCATTCCCTTCCCCCGCATGCCCAGGGGTGCCAGGCAAGCCCCTCCTCACCAGAATGATGCCGGCCTGGGCGGTGGCCAGCTGTATGAGCACCCATGCGTAGGAGTTGGGGCCCCACATGCCCAGCCGGTCGCCCCTGCAGAGGCCAATGCTCAGGAGGCCAGCTGCAGCTTTATCCACCTGGTGGGAACACATGGGGATGAGAGGTGGGGTGAGGGCAGGCGGAAGGCGCCATGACCCCCTCCTTGAGTGGCATCGGAGTCATCAGGAGCAGAGGAACGGGCAGATTCCCAGGCCTCAGAGGGGCTGTGGTGGAGCTGGGAGCTCGCACAGGGAACAAGTGCCCAGGAGCTGCTGAGGCAGGAGGCATGGGCACCTCTGCCTCAGTCCTGTCCCCTTCCACTGCCACCCCTTGGGGGCCTCAGGCAGCCCCAGCACACTGCCCCATAACCAGGTGCCCCTGTGCCTGGCTCTGCCAACCAAGGCAGCTTGGGAGCTAGTTCCTGCCTAATCTGAGTGTTCAAGGCCAGAACCCACCTCTTCCTTGAGCTGGGCAAAAGTCAGCCTGACGTTTTCCTGGAGAACGACCAAGGCGTCTTTGTCTGGAACCCTCTGTGCTGTGGCATCCAGGCACCGGCCCACGGTCTTGTTGATGAGGCGCATTCTGGTGCGGCCCTGAATGTAGCTGAGGCCTCCGATGGGCAGAGGGGCACTGCGATTCTCCTCTTTGGAACTGTGGGGAGAGGCACTATGGGCGACGGCACCAGGCGGGACCTCCCTGCAGCGCAGGGCCTGGCACGCCCAGCTGGGAGGTTGAGTGCTAACACGGAACTAGGTTTTCTCTGGATCTTTTTGTAAGCCTAGATGCCTCCCACCACCACCTTGACCCTTCTCCCAACCTCAAGCTTAACCCCAAGGCAGCAAAATGGGGGCAAGGTCACCCCACCCTGGGAAGGATGAGATGCCCCAGGGAAATCCGGGAGAGCCCACCTACACAGACAGATCTTACAAGGTGGGACCACACCTACACCCCCAGCCCCTGCCTCCTGGACAAGCCAGAGGTTGTGGGGTCCTTCCTGAGGAAGCAGCAAAGCCCAGGCTTGGCCTCAGAGCTGGAACCAAAGCCTCAGACTTCCGGGCTCCCCGGAGGGCCTGACGGTCAAAGAAGAGGAAAGGGACCTGGGAGGGCAGATGGAGGCCGAGGACAGGCGGCCAGGAGGCTCCTGTCAGTCCATAGGCTGCTCGGGTGCGAGCATGTCAGGCACCTGCGGTCGAAGAAGGAAGCCCGTGTGCTCCACATGGGGCCCAGGCCAGGCTTCACTCTCCGATGCCACCCTGCCAGGCAGTCAGACTTGGGTCTGGGCCGTCAGGGTGAAGCAACCCCTAAGTTAAACGGGCATGGTTCCTGGGGAATGGCGTGGCGTCAGACAGCTTCTCAACAGGAAAGGTCAAAGCTGTTGGGGGTCCTGACAGACACTCTCTCTGCCCTGCTGTACCTGAGACCATATGGAGCTTCTGCCGATGGACAAGCAGGGCAGAGGGGAGCACAGGAGAGTCACCCTGTAAATTGGAGAGGAGACCTCCGCCATTTAGAGGCTCTGGCAAGACGGGGGCTGAGGGGGAGGCTGCTCTGACTTAGGCTCTAGGGCCAAGGAGGCGAGAGTGAGTGGGGAGACCGCCAAAGCTCTCACTGGGGAAGTGAGCAAGCACGGGCTAGGAACGGGGGTCCTGCGATCTCATCCCAAGTGTTACATCCAAAGGTGTAACAGCACCTTTGGAGTCCCGGGTCACACCGTGTCAGCCCACCCCTGGCTGCAGTTGCAGCTGTGGAGGTGGTTGCTAAGGGATCTCCTTGCTGTCTGCTCAGGGACTTCCTCAGTCTGGGCAAGCACAGCCTAGAGGGCACAGAGCTCAACCATGCGGGGCTGGAGCACTGGTCTCTCCTTCCTTCAGCTGGGCAGCTCTGAGAGGCACCTGCATCTTCTCAGAGGGGCCGGTGGAGAAAGTCCTTGTTGCCGCGAGCAGTGACACGTCATACTCTGGCTTTCTTTCTCACTGCTTTGCTCCTTCCACTCCCTCTCCCACCTCCTGGCCTCACTCTCCGATGAACACTACCTGACCCGAATGAAGGCAGAGGACTTCTCCTCCCTAGGCCTCAGCTTCCCCACTTACAAAGTTTCGGAACTGGATCAGAGGCTATTTGCAAGTGAAAGAAGATGTATCTAAATTATTTGGGGCACTGGCTCAAAGGGTTACAGTGAACCACCCCTGCCATGGGGTTCCCTCAGGTGTGCTGGGGCAGAAACACCCAAGAATCGTGGGACTCCAAGGTCTTGCCAGCCAATACTCTCTCCTCTCCAGACACTGACACACCTATAGAACTGCTGAGGTGGCTTCTCATGGTCATGGTGACACACCCCTCAAGGGACTGTGTGCCCCAATTCCTACCTCGCAGGCTTGTTTCCCAAGTTTTACCACCTGGGGAACAACTCTGGGCTTGCCCAAGAAAAACAGAGTGGTGCTTGCCAGAAAGTGGAGGAATCTATTTGGAAGAAAGCCAGTACAGGAGGCAGCAGGGAGAGATGGGGAGAGAGAGAGACATAGTGACAGGCTTCATCTTTTTTTTTTTTTTTTTGAGATTTTTGCTATAGGGCACGTGCACTTGCTGGAAAGATAGAAACAAAGCGAGAAATCACCCCCCAGGAGGGATGGCCACGCCACAATCCCTTCTCCTTCATTCTCTTAGGATCTTGGGTGGATCCTCACAAGTGCCCACTGTGAGTTTAAGCTACCAGGTCGAGGACTCAAACCACAGTCAACGACGTAACCATTAAACCATCTGCTGGTCCCAGTGACAGGCTTAATCTTGAGGTCGTTGAATCCCTAAACCCAGCTACATGGGAAGTCTACCTCCCTCTGGATTTTTCACTTTCAAGGGCCAATAAATTCTCTCCTTAAATTTAAACCAGGAGGCAGATGGTGATGCAGCAGTAAAATGCCACACTGTGTGAGGCAATCCCACATGGGAAGGTTCACAGTTCAAATCCAGAGACCTCCCAGAGTACACTGGGCATGCATCTGCCTAGGATCTGAAGCTAGGGGTGGGTGGTGGTGTTAGGACCCTGTTGAGGCTGTTCCCTCTCTCTCTCTCTCTCACTTATGGAAGAAAAAAACAAATAAACCAAAATAAAATCAAACTAGTTGTTGGGTTTCTGTTTACAGCTAGTGAATTCTGACTCTAACTTTCCAGGTTCAGTGGAAAGTGCCCATGAATGCCTGGCAGCCCAGCACTTGGACTGGGAGGTGGCAAAGTAAAAATCTTAGTGACTTCCCTCGTGTGAAAGAAAAGCAGTTCAGGGACCAGCAGTTAGCGTAATGGCTGTGTCGCTGGACTCCCACGTAGTCGACCGCGGTTCGCGTCCCGGACCCGGTGGCCTAAACTCACGCCAGGCACATGTGCGTGCGTGCCCAAGATCCCGAGAGGAGAATGGAGGAGAAGGGATTGTGGCATGGCCATCCCCCCTGGGGGGTGATTTCTCGCTTTCTGTCTCTCTCTCTCTCTCTCTGTCTGTCTGGCGAGCGCACGCGCCCTGTAGCAAAAACCTCTCCAAAAAAAAAGAAAGAAAAGCAGTTCAGAGCAGTCTGTGGAATTCAACATCTGTTTTAGTTTTTGTTAATTGCCAGAGGGCATGTGTGCTTACCAGAGACAGAAAGAGAAAGCACTCCACAAAGGGGCTTGTTTGTACTGAAATTCCTTTTCCTCCATTTCGCCAACCTCATTTCTCCAACCTGTCAGTACTGGGGGAATACACGCACATGGACCTGGTGTGTTTTTCAAGCTGTGAGGCCAGGATTTGAACCAGAGTTGGCCATGTGGGATATAGTCTCTTTAACTTCTAGGCTATGGGCTGGCCTAGTCCATTTATTATTTTTTTTAAGAGTATTTTTTTGCTATAGGGTACGAGCACTTGCTGGAGAGACGGAGAGAGACAGAAAGCAAGAAATCACCCCCAAGGAGGGATGGCCACACTGGTATCCCTTCTCCTTCAGTCTCCTCTTGGGATTTTGGGCACATATGCACATGCGCCCGGCGTGAATTTCAAGCTGCCCAGTCTGGGACTTGAACCACGGTCGACTACGTGGCAGTCCAGCGACATAACCATTATGCCATCTGATGGTCCCTTGTCCATTTAAATTTTAAAGGCCCAAGTTAATGTGAGTCTGAGGTTTTGGTTATGCTCCATACCCATCAGGTTAATATCCAAAAAACATGCTTAAATTTACAGTGAACAAACTGTGATGTTACAAAGGCTTACAGATTTTATAAGGTGATCCCTGCCCTTTCTTAATCTCTGTGTCCTTAAGTTTGTGATGTAAAGAATAAGAGATGGGGCTAGCAGGTGGCATGGCGGTTAAGGGTGCTGGACTCCCACATGGCTGACCGCAGTTCCAGTCCTGGCAGCTCTCTCTCTCTCTATCTCTCTGTCCCTCTCTGGTCAAATTTAAACAAATAAATAAAGTTAAATAAAATAAATTCTTTAAAAAAAATAAGTAAGGCACAGCCAATCAACTGCTTGTATTATTTGAAATGGACCAGTGTTAATCTTGACAAACAACTTGTTGCCATTCTGTTACATAAACCACTCCCTTGGTCACCATTTCCATGATCACATCTCGGAGAAATCAGTCTGTTTCTCTGGGCACTTTGTCCTAAGTCCTGGCTTAAATAAACCAGTTTGTTTTCACTTATTATGCTTTAGCCTTCTTTTTAGGTAGAAGCTGATCTTGTCAACAAGTCCTTGAAAGGTGAGAACTCTGCCTCCCCACCTATTCTCACAAGGACCAGGAGCTTTCCTTGGTTTACACTCATTTATCATGGTTGTCAACGAAACAATGGCCACCTGGGACTTCTATTTGGCAAACCAACAGGTTGAATTATGTGCACTCGAAATCTAGTTTGGGCTGGTCCCATGGTCTGCTGGTTAAGGGAGCCAGATCCCACATGGCCAACCACGCAGCTTGAGTTCTGGACCTAGAGCCTTGAGAAACGCACCAGGCACGTGTGTGCGCATGCCCCAAATCCCAAAAGGAGAGAGAGATGGAGGAGAAGGGCATGCAGTGTGGCCATTTCCCTGAAAAGGCGCTTTCTCTATTTCTCTCTGGTGAGAGCACACACTGTCCAGCAGAAGAAAAGAAATGAAATGGCAATCTGCTCACTGTTCTTTGTTTCTGTTTCCTTCAGCTCATCTCACTGGAACATGTACTCTATTTTAGGAGGTGATATGTTGCTTCATTCTAGAATCACAAAGTCAACTAAGATATTGAAATTTGCTGTTTGTTTGTCTTTTGACACTAAAACCAAGCAGTGACCTCCTAAAAGAGCTGAGCCCTCAGTTTCCCCTTCTGTTGAGGAAAATATGGAAATTCTCCAACTGAAAATCAATAACTGAACTAAAGTAAAAGGTCTTATTAAACTGCCTTGGAAGGGCTATTTAAATTTTAATGGCCCAAAGGAAGGGCCAGACTTTGGCTATAGTAATTAAGGAAGTGAGCCATGAGTCAGGGGCATGAGGTTCCCAAAACTCCTACCTGAAGGAAAGAGAAGACTTACATTCTTTATTTTTTTTTTGGAGAGGTTTTTGCTATAGGGCGTGTGCGCTCACCAGACAGACAGAGAGAGACATAGAGACAGAAAGCAAGAAATCACCCCCCAGGGGGGATGGCCACGCTGCAATCCCTTCTCTCCCATTCTCCTCTCAGGATCTTGGGCGCGCACGCACACGTGCCGGCGTGAGTTTAAGCCACTGGGTCTGGGACTTGAACTGCGGTCGACTACATGGGAGTCCAGCGACATAGCCATTACGCTAACTGCTGGTCCCAAGACTTAAATTCTTAAAATGTTTTGCAGGATGGGAATGGCTGGTTGTGAGCACAAAGACCCCAGCTTGGATGGTGCCAGAAACAAGATGGTTGCCCCCTCCCAGAATAGAAATTGATTATCTAAGGCTCTGCCAATCAAAAAAAGCCCTGGGGTGGTGGTGGGGGCTTATGGCACAGTGGTTACATCACTGGACTCCCACATGGCCGACCATGATTCGAGGCCCAGACCTGATAGCTTGAAAATTCCACAGGCCATGAGTGCATGCATGCCCAAGGTCCCAGGAGGAAAACAGAGGAGAAGGGATTGCGGCATGGCCATTCCCCTTGGGAGGAGATTTCTCACTTTTCCTCTCACTGTCTCTGTCTCTCTGTCCAGTGAGAGTACACACCCTATGGCAAAAACCTTTAAGAATAAAAAGAGAGAGAGAGAGAAAGTCCATGGGATGCTGAGGTCTCTTGAATCATCATTGAGCTGAGCATGCCTGACACGCCTACCTTTGTTTTCCCCTAAACATGCATGCTTGAAACTCCTCAAGGAGACTGGGCTTTTTCAGCATGAGCTGTCCACTCTCCATGCTCTATGAGCATGAAGCCATATGTTCCCTCAACACACCTCCTGTCTATGGTTTGTGGTGTCACATGGGCGGGCAGACCTAGTTTGAGTTTGGTAACGGCACTACTAACTAATCCAAGAAATGGGGACTGGGTTAGGGCAGTTGTTGAGGTGGAAACAAGTGGCTCCTCCATGGAGTTAAAAGAGTTCTAGAAACTTGGGATCAGCAGATGGCATAAGGGTTAAATTGCTGGACCCCACATAGTGGACCACGGTTTGAGTCCTAGATCTGGCGACTTAACACTCACACCAGGTGCATGTGCATACGTGCTCAAGATCCCAAGAGGAGAATGGAGGAAAAGGGATTGTGACATGGCCATCCCCCCAGGGAGTGATTTCTCACTATTTGTTTCTCTGTCTCCCTCCATCTCTCTGGCGAGTGTATGTGGCCTATAGCAAAACTCTCTCTCAAAAATAAATAAATAAATAAATAAATAAATAAATAAATAAATATAAATAAAGAGTTCTAGAAACTCATATCAATGCAACTTGCACATAAACCTAGGAACCGCCCATCGTTCCGAAAGCTCCAGTACAAACACACTGAATCTCCTTTCCTGCCCACACCCCAACACCTGGGGCAGAAAGGGACAATCACTTCTTTTTCTATTTTCTTTTTTAACATAGCTCATTTATTTTTATTTGAGAGAGAGAGACTGTTCTCCAGACCTCTAGCTCCTCAGGATCTCGGGCACTCATCTGGAGTGTTTTCAGGCTGACCCGGAAGTCCAGACCCACAGCTGGTCCAGTGGGCTCCAGCCCTGCAGGGCAGCATACCACTGCCCGTGCGCCAAGGCTGGGCCTCCTTCTGTTCTCACGGGATCCTTTCTACTCTTAAGGACATCAGATTTTTTTTTCTCGCTATAGCAAAGCAGGGAGTTTATCTAAGAAGAGGAAAGGAAGCACAGAGCTCCTAAGAAGGAAGGGGTCCCAGAAAATGGATTGCCCAAGGAAATTAAGTTTTAAGGAAAGTTTTCTTGGGCCTAGTGGTTCAGGGAGCCAGATCACACAGAGCCAATATATATATATATATTGTTTGTTTGTTTGTTTTGTTTTGTTTTGTTTTGTTTCATTTTGTTTATGTTGTGGTGGAAAACTTAAGGAATTGGAGGAGAGGCAGCCAGTTACTCTCAACTTAAAGAACTAAAGTAAATACTTAGGAAGCATAGCTCTTTATAGTAAGTATATAAGTATAGCTATTTAGCTATTTATATTGGGTACTGTAAAACCCAAGGCCCACAGTGGCCTCACTAAAGTCAAAACTTATAACACTCAGGGAGCCCTCTAGCTATGGAGACTGGGTGCTGTTAAACAAAAGGCCCTCAGGGGCCAGGTGACACTCCAGCCTGTAAGGAGCTGTGAGGGGAAAAGGATCAAAGAACAGCTCCAATTAAAGGTGCCCTCAGAGCGGTGACCTGTGAAAATTCAGGCCTAGATCTGATTCCATAGGAGAAGTTAGGAATAAGACATTTATTACTTACTTATTGGTTTAAGAATTCTCATGACTTTTCAGTTTCGGTAATAAATGTGCTCACTGCTTTATCCTCACTGACTGAATGTCTGGGACATCCAAGATACTCAGACGAATGACCAAGTAAATAAATTAAAAATAATGCATGTCAGGGGGCCGGCACATGGCATGGTGGTTAAGGCCACTGGACTCCCCCCGGCTGACCATGGTTTGAGTCTCGGACCTGGCTGCTTGCTTTCTCACTTTTCCTCTCTCTTTCTGTCCCTCTCACTCTGTCACTCTCTGGTCAAATTAAAAACTAAATAAAGTTAAATAAAATAATTGTTTTTTTTTTTTGGAGAGGCTTTTGCTATAGGGTGTGTGTGCTTGCCAGAGAGACAAGAGAGACAAAAGGTAAGAAATCACCCCCCGGGGGGGATGGCCACACTGCAATCCCTTCTCCTCCATTCTTCTCTTGGGATCTTGGGCACACACGCACGCACGCATGCACACATGCCCAGCATGAGTTTAAGCCACCAGGTCCGGGACTCGAACCACAGTCGACTACATGGAAGTCCAGTGACATAGCCATTACAGTAACTGCTGGTCCCAGTAAAATAATTCTTTAAAAAAATCTATGTCGGGGCCAGCAGGTAGCATAGCGGTTAAGGTGCTGGACTCTCACATGACTGACCATGGTTTGAGTCACGGACCTGGTGACTTGCTTTTTCACTTTCCCTCTCTTTCTCTCTGTCTCCCTCTGGTCAAATAAAAAATAATAATAGTGATGATAATAAATAAAAATTAAATAATTTTTAAAAAATCGATGGAGAGTAAAATATATAGCCACACTTTAAAAAATAATAATGCAAATAATGACTTGATTAAAAAATAGGCAAAAGACCTGAACAGACATCTTTCCAGAGAACATAAGAAATGGCAAACAAGCAGATGAGATGTAAATTTAAACCATAAGGGAGCTGGTCTTATTTTATTTATTTTATTTTTTTTTGGGAGAGATTTTCGCTATAGGGCACGTGCGCTCGCCAGACAGACAGAGAGAGACATAGAGACAGAAAGCGAGAAATCACCCCCCAGGGGGGATGGTCACGCCGCAATCCCTTCTCCTCCATTCTCCTCTCAGGATCTTGGGCACACACGCACACGTGCCCGGCGTGAGTTTTAAGCCACCGGGTCCAGGACACGAACCGCGGTCGACTACGTGGGAGTCCAGCGACATAGCCATTACGCTAACTGCTGGTTCCCCAGGAGCTGGCCTTATTTAAAGCTGGATTCCACATGGCCAGCTGTGCTATTTGAATCCTAGACCTGGCAGCTTGAAAAACATGCCAGGTGTGTGTACATGCATGCCCCAAATCCTAAAACGTTGGAGAAGTGGAGAAGAAATTGCAATATGATGACACCCTATGGGAGGTGCTTTTTCCCTCTCTCTCTTTCTGGTGTGTGCATGTGCCCTCTGGAGAAATACACAACAAAACAAAACAAAAAAACACCTAAAGAGTTACTGTTTCACAACTACTGGGAAGGCAAAAAAATAAATAAATAAATACACGAAATAGGACTAGGTGGTGACGCAGCCAGATTCCCAGGGAGGGATCCTGCATTTGCACCTCAGGACCTCCTTGAGCACGTTGGGCATAAGCAAGCCCATGATCCCAAAGCTGGGGCTGGGGCTAGATTGCAGCTTGGGGATTCTGCCAGGGCTGTCATCTCTCTCACAGAAGGGATAAATAAATAAACTTTGAAAACAAAACAATACCTGAGCCAGCCCCATAGCCTAGTGGTTAAAGGAGCTGAATCCCACATGACCCACTGCGGTTTGAATCCTCACCCCAGTGGTTTGAAAGACATGTCAGGTGCATGTGCATGCATGCCCCAAATCCCAACTGGATGAAGAAATGGAGGAGAAGGGATTGTTGTGTGACCACACCCCATGGAGAAGAGCTTTCTCTCTCTCTGTCTCTCCCTGGCAAGTGCATGTACCCGCTGGCAGTCAGGAAAAATAAATAAATATTAGAAAGCACGTGGAGGGACCAGCAAGTGGCATGATGGCTAAGGCGCTGGACACTCCCACATGGCCGACCACAGGTTCGAGGTCCGGACCTGGTGGCTTGCTTTCTTACTCTCTCTCTCTCTCGCTCTCTCTCTCTCTTTCTCTCTGGTCAAATTAAAATAAGTGAATGAATAAGTAAAATTAAATAAATTATTATTTTTTTTTTTTAAGAAAAGCATGTGGAGAAATTGGAATTGTCATAGATTGCTGGAGAGACTGCAGAATGGTTCAGCCACTGTGGAAAACAGTGTGATGGTTTCCAGAAAGTTAAACATAGCATTACCACAGGACCTAGCAATTCTACCCTTAAGGATACGTTCAAAAGAATTAAAAACAGGTGTTCAAACAAAAACTTGAACATGAATGTTTATAGCAGCATTGCTCACAATGATCCAAAGGTAGAACGACCCAAATGTCCACCAACAGACAAATAAAAAACAAAATGTGATATATCCATCCATACAATGGAATATTACTTGGCTGTGAAAAAGGAATGAATTACTAATACATGTTACAACACAGATGAGCCTTGAAAACATTACACTGAGTAAAGAGGCTAGTAATAAAGGCCACCTATTGTATGTGTCCCATGGCTTTAAACTGACTCCAAATATTTACATGCCTGACTAAGTGAAGAATGCATATTTCCTGTGATAAGAACATGGAGTATATTCCACTCCCCTTGAAAACATTATGTCACACCTTCAGAGCCTACTGATGAGTTACCCTACTGGACTCCAAAATACATATAAACCCGAGTTGGACAGACACTTTGAGACCCAAGGCTGTGGCTGGCCTACACCGTGTGGGTGCTTTAAGATTAAGCTCAGGTTTATAAAAGGCCACACCCTGTTGGCCTTTGAGCTTATTCCAGAAGCCTCATCCGCCAACACAGGCACTGTCCTCCACCGTGAAAGAACCTTAGTGTCTTCAGGGGTGTCTGCTGTGTTGGTCCGGGCATCTATCCTGAAGACCTCTTTTATAAAAGTAGGACCTAAACTTCAGTTGGACCTTGCTTTACACAGAGGCCTACTTCCATTTTAATTGAGCAAGGGGGTGTTAATCATTTTAAACTCTGGGACCCAGCAGATAACATCATGGTTGCATTGCTGGTCTCCCGTGTAGTCTACCACTGTTCGAGTTCCAGACCCAGCAGCTTAAAACTCACATCAGGTGTGTGTGTGTGTGTGCGCGCGTGTGTATGTATGTGCACATGCCCAAGATCCAGAGAGGAGAATGGAGGAGAAGGGATTGTAGCATAGCTATGGGGTGACTTCTCGCTGTCTCTTTGTCTTTCTGATGAGTACACATGCCCTATAGCAGAATCTCTCTTAAAAAAAAATACTGATAATTTAAAACTCTAACAAATTGGGACTCATTCATTCCATGGTTAGGGTACCTCTTCTACTGCGTGTGTTCCCTGTGTTCTTTTAATTCTCCTTGTTAAGCACTGTGAATAAAAAAAGAAGAAAATAATCTCTGTCAATAAACCATGTGATCCATGAAATCATACTTTGACCACCACCTTATTTCAACCATACAAAATAGTATGATTCCATTTATATGAAATGCCCAGAACAGGCAAATCTATAAAGACAGAAAATAGATTAAGTGGTTGCTCAGGGCTGGAGGTGATGAGAGAATAGAGGTAATAGCTAAAGGTATGGGATTTCTCTGTGAAGTGATAAAAATATTCTAAAATTGTGGTGATGGTAACATATACCCATGAATCTATTTAAGACCACTGAATATACACTTTAAAAAATAATGTAGGGGACCAGCAGTTGGCATAATGGCTATGTTGCTGGACGCCCATGTAGTTGACTACGGTTCGAGTCTGGACCTGGTGGCTTAAACTCACACCAGAGGTATGTGCATGCGTGACCAAGATCCCAAGAGGAGAATGGAGGAGAAAGGATTGTGGCGTGGCCATCCCCCCTGGGGGGTGATTTCTCGCTTTCTGTCTCTCTCTTTGTCTGTCTGGTGAGCGCATGTGCCCTATAGCAAAAACCTCTCCCCCCAAAAATAGTATGCAATTCCAGTCCTAGGTATATATCCAGTTTATCAAAAATCATAAAGCAAACACTTAAATACATTCACTTTTCTGAATCTTTTATCTATGGTGTCTTCCTTTTTAAATAATCTTTATTTATTTACTTTTATTTATTACTATTATTTTTTAAATTTGCTATAGGGCATTTACATTCACCAGAGAAACAGAGAGAGAAATGGAAAGGAAGCTGCTAGGTCCAGGACTTGAACCATGGTCAGCCATGTGACAGTCCAGCACTTTAACCACCATGCCAGCTGCTGGTCCCTTTAGGGTATCTTTCAAAACAAAGTTTAAAGAAAACACCTTATAGGGCTTAAGATAGTGTTGAGACAGTGATAATTAATAAACTAAATTTAGCAGTAGATTGTAGCATCTATTCACCATTCTGTCAGAAAATAATGGGTCGTCAGAAAAGTCATGATGTATTTTTCAATGCTTTCCTATGCAAAATGCATCATGACTTTTCTGATGACCCAACAAAAGCAACACATTATTTCTGTGTAAAATGCATACATACATTAATAAATGTTAGGTCCCAACATAAAGAAATGAGAACTGTTTGAGATGATAAATGTGCTAATTACCCCAGTGTGGTCATTACACAGTGTATTCTTTTTTTAAAAAAAAGAATTATTTATTTAATTTTATTTATTAATTAATTTATTTTAACTTGACCAGAGAGAGACACAGAGAAAAAGAGAGAGAAAGAAAGCGAGAAAGCAAGCCACCAGACCCAGGACTTGAACCATGGTCAGTCATGAGGGTGTGTCCAGCGCCTTAACCACCACTCCACTGCTGGTCCCCTACACATATGTATTCTTATACTGAAAATAATCACACTGTACCCCATAAATAGGTACATTTCTTGTGTATTCATTTAAACTAAAACATGAAGCTGGGGAAGTCAAGAAAATATATGTACTTGTAAAATCTGTCTTAGAAGTTACTCAAGAAAAAAAAATGCCATTATTTTTAAAAAAGTATTGTTTTTTAAAAATTTGCCAGAAGGTATATTGGCTCAACACACACACAGAGAGAGAGAGAGCGAAAGAGAGAGAGAGAGAGAGAGAGAAGGTAAGAAAGAAACCCCCCCCAATAGGGCATTGTCACGCCACAATTCCTCCTCCATTTCTCCACCCTGTCATGATGTGGGACAAGTGCACATGTGTCTGGTCTGGTCTTTCTTTCTTTCTTTCTTTCTTTCTTTCTTTCTTTCTTTCTCTCTCTCTCTCTCTCTCTCTCTCTCTCTCTCTCTCTCTCTTTCTTTCTTTCTTTCTTTTTTTCTTTCTCTTCTTAGAAATGTTTTGCTATTGGGCATATGTGCTAGCTAGAAACAGAGAGAAAGTGAGAAATCACCCCCCCCCCCCCAGGAGAGTGAAGTCATAAATCTTCTCCTCCATTTTCCTCAGGATTTTAGGCATGCACGCATATGCACCTGGCATTAGTTTCAAGCTGCCAGGTCAAGGACTTGAACCACAGTTGGCCATGTGAGAGTCCAGAAATGTAACCATTATGCCATCTGCTTAGCCCCACCTGGTGTGTTTTTTGTTTTGTTTAGTTTTGTTTTGTTTTATTTTTGGAGAGGTTTTCGCTATAGGGCACGTGCACTCGCCAGACAGACAGAGAGAGACATAGAGACAGAAAGCGAGAAATCACCCCCCAAGGGGGGATGGTCACGCTGCAATCCCTTCTCCTCCATTCTCCTCTCGGGATCTTGGGCACGCACGCACACGCGCCCGGCGTGAGTTTTAAGCCACCGGGTCTGGGACGCAAACCGCGGTTGACTACATGGGAGTCCAGCAACATAGCCATTACGCTAACTGCTGGTTCCCCACCTGGTGTGTTTTTTGAGCCAAGGGTCTGGGACATAAATTGCATGGTCGGCCATGTGGGATCTGGCTCCCTTAACTACCAGGCCATAGGACCAGCCCAATAATCCCAATTTTGAATGTAGGAGGATTTTCCTTCTCGGGGGTTCCAATAAATGACAATTTCTGTGCTCTCAGTACAGGTATGGTACAGTGTGACTCAGGCCCACTGACCCCTTTCATGCACAGATGCATGTTCTCCAGGAGCACAGAGCAGCCCATGAGCCATTGTTTAGTGCCCAGAATATGGCTTAGTGGATGGCAGGCTTTGGTCCAGAGGCAGCATCCAATCAGAATACTGCTCCATGGGAAACTAGCATCCCCCTGAGAACTACCTCTTTACAAGGCAATTTCGAAGAATGTCTACAGAGACTTTGAAAGACAATTTAGGAGTACAAGAATTCTGCTTTATGAAAATGATAAGCACTCTCAGGGGGGCGGGGAGGCCGAGATGGGTAAACCTCAGACTACAGAGAGAAAAGAACATCACGCACCACCTCTGTAATGCTGGCAAACAGCTTTTCTAGACAAATCATCCCAACAACTTGTGAGGGACAGGTGCTTTTTCCTGCTTTACAAATGGACAATGCGAGACAGAGAAGTAAGCAACTTGTCCAAGACAAAGCAAAATTGGTTGATAGATTAAAAGAACGTCATTACCTGATTTCTCACTTTCCCTCTCTCTCTCAGTGAGCACATGTGCCCTATAGGAAACTTAAAAATAATAATAATAATAATTAAAAAAATAAGTTAAAAAGAAGCAGTCCTGAAACCTATGAAATATGCTTCAGTATCTCCCCACTCACCCCCAGTCTGCCTCCACCTATTCCCTAGTACTGGGAGTTCCTGGGAATTAGATATTTATCAACATTTTGAATATGCATACCTTTGAACTTGCCATTCCACAGGTCTTGGAAAAGTCTTGACACATTTTGGCATAGAAAATCAGAAAAATACGTCATTACTTTTCTGACAACTCAATACTTTTAGGAATCTATCCTTTAAAACAAAACAAAACAAAATAAAACAGGAGCTGGCAGGTGGCATGGTGGTTGGGGCACTTGACTCCCACATGGCCAACTGTGGTTCAAATCCTGGACCTAGCAGCTTGCGTTCTTTCTCTCCCTCTCTCTCCTCTCTCTCTCATCAAATTAGATAATAATAATGATAAAAAATAAAACTGGGACCAGCAGTTGGCGTAATGGCTATGTCACTGGACTCCCACGTAGTCGACCGTGGTTCAAGTCCCAGACCCAGTGGCTTAAACTCACGCTGGGCACGTGTGCGTGCGTGCCCAAGATCCTGAGAGGAGAATGGAGGAGAAGGGATCGTGGCATGGCCATCCCCCTGGGGATGATTTCTCATTTTCTGTCTCTCTGTCTCTCTGGCAAGTGCAAGCGCCCTATAGCAAAAACCTTTCCAAAAAAATAAATAAATAAAACTAAAACAAATATTTAGTTGTGTTTTTATTTATTATTATTCTTTAATTTGACTGGAGAGAGAGAAAGTGAGAAAGCAAGCCACCAGGTACAGGTCTCAAACCATGGCTGGCTATGTGGGAGTCCAGTGCTGTAACCACCATGCCACCTGCCAGCCCCAAAACAAATAATCCTTACCAAAAAAACCTAACAAATGCTTAAAGGTATGAAAAATAAGAACATTAATTGCTGCTTAGCAAAGAACTGGGGAAAAAAAAACTTTATTCCTATGAGTAAGAGATTAGGTAATTAAATTATAGAGCATCTATACCATGGAATACTATACCACTGAAAAAATGGAGACACAGGGCCAGCAGGTGGCGTAGTGGTAAAAGGTGCTGGATTCCCACATGGCCGACTACAGTGCGAGTCCTGGGCTTACTGGCTTGCTTTCTCGCTTTCCCTTTCTCTCTCTTTCTGTCTCTCTTTGGTCAAATTAAAAAATAATAAGAAGTGGAATTAAATAATTTTTTCTAAAATAATGGAGACACTCTAGTGGTACAGAAAATGTCTAATATATTTTAGGTGGAAAAACACATTTCAGAATATAGATGATACTTAGCAGTGTGTCCTCATAGCATCTTTATTCTAAACACTATGCACATGCCGTTGCTGTTCTTTATACACACTCCCCGACCGAGATACATACCCATTTTATAGGTGAGAGGGTGAGGCTCACAGAAATGTAGCTCCTCATTTAAAGCCACAGAGCTATAAGCGGTCAAGCTGGAATTCAAACCCAAGACTGACTTCTAAGTCCGTGATTCTTGGTAGACCCTGATGGCTTAAAAAGGACTTCTAACTACAGCCCCAGCAGCCTGCTCAGACTCGCTCTCTGCACCTGAACTTGGCGAGCTTTCAGGACACTGAAGCACAGACAAGTGAGTCAACTCGCTGAGTCCCACTACCCTGCCCTTCTGCGACAGAATGATCTAGGCCCTTGGCCTGCTGGCTGGAGACAGACGCGTAGCCAGGAAGCTTCTCAGGAAAAGGGAAAAAAAAAAGACCCCAACAACCCCCCCACACTCAGAGTTCAAAAAAGAATAGCAGGAAGCCTGAGAACCTGGAAGGGCTGCCTGCCTGTCTTGGAAGCCTGCTTGATAAAGACAGTCCTTTCTCCCAGGACGGGCACGCCTGAGCTGGGTCGGATGATCTGTGAAGGACATGCGGCCCAGAGCAGCAACTGCAAAAGCAGTCAGAGCACAACCCCTGCGAAAGTCACCCCTCTGCTCACTCCAGGCTCGGCCATGACTGCTGAGCACAAAACCAGCTCCCAGGGATGCCCAGAGCAGATCCCCACAGCCGTCGCCCTCATTCATGAGGGCCTCACCTCCACCATGGCCTGTGTCCCTAAGGGTAGGCTGATGCCTCAGTCCTGGTCAGGAAGCTGTCCAGAACTTATAAAGTAAACTAGTTTTAACACTAGGAAAAAAATAGAAGGACGGACTCCACATGTGTCTCATATGATTCGACCTCAGTCTCAGCCCATTTCCTTTTATGTATGAAGAACCAGAGGTTTGTTTTCTTAAGGTTAGGTAGAAAATCTGGACCCTTTTTTCCTTTCTTTCTTTTTAAATTTATTAATTTCTTCCATGAGAGAAAGAGAGAGAACTGTACCCCCAAAAGGGGCTCCATGCCGGGGGCCAGCAGTTAGTGTAATGGCTATGTCGCTGGACTCCCACGTAGTCAACCGCGGTTCACGTCCTGGACCCGGTGGCTTAAAATTCACACCGGGCGCGTGTGCATGCATGCCCAAGATCCTGAAAGGAGAATGGAGGAGAAGGGATTGCGGCGTGGCCATCCCCTCTGGGGGGATGATTTCTCGCTTTCTGTCTCTCTGTCTCTCTGTCTGTCTGGCGAATGCATGCACCCTATAGCAAAAAAAAAAAAAAAAAAAAAAAAAAAAAAAAAAAAAAATCCTCTCCATAAAAAAAAAAAAAGGAGGGGGAGCTCCATGCCATGATCCATCCCCAACCTCAGCTGCCCAGACAGTGGACAGGAGTGTGTGCAGCCAACGTGCTCCGGAGGGGCTTCTGGAACTCGAATCCAGGACTTTTCCTATAAGGATCCAGTTGTATTACCACTCTGTCACCACCTGGGCCCTGGGCTCCTTTCTGAGTGGACTGCTCTTTACCCTGTTGCCCACCCACAGCTTCCCCTGTGCACTGATGGGGCCCTCTGAATGCCACAGGCCCACAGAAACCTCTCCTGGGAGGCCCCCTTCAGTGACCACCTCCACCAATCCTCCCACCTGGAAACCTTCAAGCACACCCTGGCCTTTGGCTCTGATTCATCTGAAGCATCTGACTCATCCCCTTCCCTGCCTCATCTCGCTGTCCCATTCTCCTGGTTCTAGCCCACCTTGCCTGGTACCAAGCACGATGGCTCTGCATCATTTCTTTTTGTTTTTCCTAATGTAAGTTTTTATTTTATTTTTATTATTATTATTGTATACATTCAATCGCTGTACATCATTTGGCTTGCAGAGAGAATTTACCCAACATGAAATACACCTCAGGGAGCTGGCAGGTGGCATGCTGATTAAGGGCGCTGGCTCCCACATGGCAAACCACGGTTTGAGTCCCTGACCTGGTGGCTTTCTTGCTCGCTTTCTCTCTTGCTCTCTCTCTCACTCTATCCCTCTCTGGCCAAATTAAAATAAATAAATGGATAAATGAAGTTAAATAAAATAATTCTTAAAAAAAAAAGGAAAGAAATACACCTCAGACCAGTCTAGTTGAGGATACTATACACGATATCATCAACAGGTAATAAACCATTACTGTGTCCCACAAATGTCTTGCCTCTCTGCTTCCCCCCTAATATCCTTCCCTATTCTCTTTCTCTCTCCCATCCTCCTTCCATACTGTCTCCAGTGTTCATAACTATTTTCAATGCTTTTATGTCCTCCAGTCTTTCAGTCTCTACCATAGAGTGTGGATAGTCAGAGCTTTGCATCATTTCAATGCCCAATCTTGGGGCCAGCAGGTGGCGTGGAGGTTAAGGTGCTGGACTCCCACATGGCCTACCACAGTTGAAGTCCCAGCTTGCTTTCTCACTGTGTGCCCCTGGTTAGACTAGTCTGGAAAGCCCTGTGCCCTGCATCAGCCCTGCCCAGCCCAGCCCAGTCCGGCCGACCAGCAGCAACTGGATAGAAAACACAGGCACAGAGGTTCAGGAAAATCCAAGTGGAACAGCTGTGATTCCTAACAACCCAGGGCTGGTGACTAAAGTCAGGGTGAGAGGTGCCCATAGACACCAAGAGCCACCAGGGATGTGATGACAGCAACTCCTGAGCATGGCTCTAGAGTTGAGAATCTAAGGGAAGCTGTTTGTTTTACCTGCTGTGACAGTAACTGCTAGGTGAAGGTTCTTGAACTGGGCCAGAGGTTCACAAGTGAACCCTGCCTCTGCCAGAGGCTGGAATTGCCTCAGACCCTGCGCAAAGCCTCTAGATCCTTTCAGAAGCTGCTGGGGAAATAGGATCGGAACACTAAGAGCCCCACCCTCTCTGCGGGGACTTCAGAGAACTCCAAGAACATCCCTCAAGCTGAGGCCAGTCACTGCTTGTCTGGGAAAGGTACCAGGTTGGCCATCAGCAAGGCTTTCGAAATGAAATAAAAAATAATATCCTGTTGTGGTCCAAGCTGGACTGGCCTCTCCCCTTTCCATTCAAAAAAACATATGCCATTGGGACCAGCAGTTAGCGTAATGGCTATTAGTCAACTGCGGTTCAAGTCCCAGACCCAGCGGCTTAAACTCACGCCGGGCGCATGTGCATGCGTGCCCAAGATCCCAAGAGGAGAATGGAGGAGAAGGGATTGCGGCGTGGCCATCCCCCCTGGGGGGGTGATTTCTCGCTTTCTGCTTCTCTGTCTCTCTCTGTCTGTCTAGCGAGCGCATGCGCCCTATAGCAAAAACCTCTCCAAAAAAAAACATACGCCATCAACAAGGCTAAAAGTAGAGCAACTACCTGGGTTTATAAATGTCACTTTATATATAAAAGACAAAAGATTAATATTTAATTTGTACTTAAAAAAGAAACAAAGCTCCCCAAATCTGGGGGGAGCAGGTGTGGTGGTTAGGGCACTGGACTCCTACATGGCTGATGGTGGTTCCAGTGCTGGACCTGGCAGCTTGCTTTCTCACTTTCCCTCCTCTCTCTCTGGTGTGTGCACATGCCCTGGCAAATTAAAATAATAATAATAATAATAAATTTTAAATAATTTTTTAAAAACTCCACAAATAAATAAGGACAAATCTAATACAATAAATGGGCAAACGACATGAACAGAATAGCCACAGAAAACATTAACAACCATTTCAAAACATGACCAATCTTGGGGCCAGCGTGGAGGTTAAGGCACTGGACTCCTATATGGCCTACTGCAATTCAAATCCCGGCTTGCTTTCTTACTCTCCTTCTCTCTGTCTGTCTCTCCAGTGAGAACACATGCCCTACAGAAAACTAAAAAATAATAATTATTGGGACCAGCAGTTGGTATAATGGCTATGTCGCTGGATGCCCATGTAGTCAACCGTGGTTCGAGTCCTGGACCCGGTGGCTTAAATTCACGCCGGGCACATGTGCATGCCCAAGATCCCAAGAGGAGAATGGAGGAGAGGGATTGCAGCATGGCCATCCCCCCTGGGGAGGGGGTTCATTTCTCGCTTTCTGTCTTTCTGGAGAGTGCACACACCCTATAGCAAAATACTCTCCAAAAACAAAAACAAACAAACAAAAAAACACAATGAGAGCCGACCCATGAGTGCAACAGTAATGAATGAACTTCTCAGGAGAAGCTGGATTCCACACAGTGACTATGGTGTGACTCTCAGGGCTGGTCTGCCTGAAACATGCTCAGCACGCACTCGAGTGTCCAAGATCCAATAAGCTGGAAGACTGAAGTAAGAAGACTGCAGCGTGACCCCATGGAGGGGGCTCACATGCTCTTTCTCTCTCACACATGCATCATGATCAAAGAGAAGGAAAAAAAAAAAAAGGATGAGAGGAAAAGATAAAACTTGATTTTTGCTGGAATCACAACAGCTTGGTCTTTCAAGGCACTTCAAGAAAGCGGAATGTGGGAAACCAGCAGTTAGCGTAATGGCTAAGTCGCTGGATTCCCACGTAGTCGAACGCGGTTCGCGTCCCAGACCCGGTGGCTTAAAACTCACGCTGGGCACGTGTGTGTGCGTGCCCAAGATCCCGAGAAAAGAATGGAGGAGAAGGGATTGCGGCGTGGCCATCCCCCCCTTGGGGGTGATTTCTCACTTTCTGTCTCTATGTCTCTTTCTGTCTGTCTGGCGAGCACACGCGCCCTATAGCGAAAACCTCTCCCCCAAAAAAAGAAAGAAATAGGGGGAAATAAACACACACACACACACACACACACACACACATATGAAACTAGAAATGGAAAATTAAAAAAAAAAAAAAAAGAAAGTGGAATGTGTAAACTCTTCAACACCGCAATCCACTGCGAAAGATACAGCCTACGGGACCAGCAGATGGAGTACTGGCTATATCACTGGACACTCATGCAGTCAACCATGGTTCAAGGCCCAGACCCGGTGCCTTAAATTCACACCAGGTGCGTGTGCGTGCATGTGCGTGCGTGCCCAAGATCCTGAGAGGAGAATGGAGGAGAAGGGATTGTGGGGTGGCCATCCCCCTGGGGGGTGATTTCTCGCTTTCTGTCTTGTCTGTCTCTCTCTGTCTTTCTGGCGAGTGCATGCACCCTATAGCAAAAACCTCTCCAAAAAAAAAGAAGATACAGCCTACAAGGGGCCCCTACACTACAGGTTCAGCAAAAAAGCTATACCTAGAGGTGTCAACGTGAATAGATCTCAAATACTGAGAGAAAAAAGATAGAAATAATTATTTTTATTTTTAATTTGCTATAGGATATGTACACTCACCAGAGATAGACAGAGAGGAAAAGTGAGAAATCATCCGACAGGAGTGATGGCTATGCCGTAGTCCCTTCTCCATTCTCCTCTCAGGATTTTGGGCATACACACACCCGTGCTCAGTGAGTTTTGTTAGGCCACTGGATCTGAGACTTGAACTCTATGGTCAGCCATGTGGAATCCAGCTGCCTTAACCACCCTGTCACCAAATGACCCAACTACAGTATTTATTGCTAACATGATGAAAACATAGCATGCGTTATTTATGGAAACCCAAAATAGCAGGAACTTAGAGCACTGTGACTTACATGGCATGGCTGTGAGTACCTTACATGTTTTAACGAATGAAAACTTTAAATGCAGACCAAATGAGGGGCCAGCAGGTGGCATGGTGGGCAAGGCACTGGATTCCCACATGGCTGACTGCAGTTCAAATCCCAGTCCTGAAGGCTTGAAAATCACACCAGGCAAGTGTACGTGTGTGCCCAAAATTCTGAGAAGAGAATGGAGGAAGGCAGACTGTGGCTTGGCCACCACACCTTGGAGGGGGATTTCTCACTTTCTGTGTCTCTGTCTCTATTGAGAAATGTGCCCTATAGCAAAAATCTGTCAGAAAAAAAAGGGGGGGGTACCTAAAACCTTTGAAAGATGGGACAACCTGGCATGTACAGGAGACCCAAAGGACCTGTCATATGAAGGAAGAGGCCACGGCCAACATTTTTGCAATGAGAAGGGCCTGGTCTGCCCAGGAGGTGCACTTGCTTACTCATAGGAAAGCCTCGTCCCATTCAACACCTTTGCTCTGGGTGCTAACCGAACGATCCAATGCATGCCCTAGTCGTGGCAGTTCAAAGGCGGGTTCTCCTCTCCCATCTCCCTTGCATACCACCCTGAGATTCAGGAGCCCAACACACCATTCTTCCAGCCCATGTGCCGCTCACCAAGCCACGTGCCAGGGGGCTGCGTCCTCTCCTCTCAGAGCCACTAGGCTGGTGCTTGACCTTCCAGTGGTACCTGCCATGGGGGCAGAGATGTGCCCAGGGTCAGACGGGCTAGAGGACTGGGGTAAGGGGACGATGACAAGACCAGGCCGTGTCTCTCTCTCACACGTTCATGTGTGTGTGCAAGCACTCTAGCATGAATAAAGAGAAAAAGAGAACAAAAAGTAAATGATCATTTTTTCCATCCTTTGTTTGTGATAGAGTGTGTTCACATGCACGTGGTTATGAGAGGGGGAGAGAGAGACAAGCACCATCCTCAGGGTCTGGCACCAGACCTCCTCCCACCGTCCTCCAGCCCGTTGCATACCGGGCACTCATACACCTGTCCGGCAAGCTTCAGGCTGACGGGGCTGGGCATTCAAATGTCGGTCCCCGTGCAGGATCCAGTGTCCCTGGGGCAGTGCATGACCACCGTACCATGGAGCTAGCTAGGTAGTTTTGTTTGTTTTTAACTTTCTTTTCTTTATCTATGATAGAACACACACACATGAGAGTGAGACAAAGGGACAGAGAGATTGAGAGAAGCCAGTGTCCTCCTCATGGTCTGGTCACACCGTAATCCCCTCCTCCAGTCCATCAGAGCTTGGGCACTCATACATGTGCTGAGTGTTTCTGGTGGATTCGAACTGTGGTAATCAAAGGGGATCTGGTTTCTCTGGAGCAGCACCCTATACCACTGCACCATAAAGCTGGCCCTAAATGGTCATTTTCTTTTTCTTTTTTTTTTTTTTGGAGAGATTTTTGCTATAGGGTGCGTGCGCTCGCCAGACAGACAGAGAGAGACATAGAGACAGAAAGTGAGAAATCCCCCCCCCCAGGGGGGATGGTCACGTCACAATCCCTTCTCCTCCATTCTCCTCTCAGGATCTTGGGCACGCACGCACACACGCCCGACGTGAGTTTTAAGCCACCGGGTCCGGGATGCGAACCGCGGTCGACTACGCGGGAGTCCAGCGACATAGCCATTACACTAACTGCTGGTTCTCAATGGTCATTTTCTTAATAGATGGCCATTTACAGCACCAGAATAATGTGATGTTTATCCTAAGTATGTGCAGCTATGGTGGCACAGGTGGGTAGGGCGCAGCTTCGAGACACTGGAACTGTATGAGAGGTCCCAGGTTTAGGTGCTGGTTTGACCTGATCATGCTGGGCACACCTGTGATCCTGGCTAGAAGAGCAATGGGAGATTGTGGAATAGTGAGACACTATCCAGGGTAGCCCCCCTGCCCTATGAAAGAAAGAAATACACTTTTTTTTTGAGAGGTTTTTGCTATAGGGCACATGCGCTCGCCAGAAAGACAGAGAGACAGAAAGCAAGAAATCACACCCCCCCCCCCCCCAGGTGGGGTGTGATTCCCTTCTCCTCCATTCTCCTCTTGGGATCTTGGGCACAGACATGCACCCTGCATGAGTTTAAGCCACTGGGTCCAGGACTTGAACCATGGTTGACTACATGGGAGTCCAGCGACATAGCCATTATGCCAGCTGCTGGTCCCATGAAATACACTTTAAAAATAACTTAAAATGAGGGGGCCAGCAAGTGGCATGGTGGTTGAGGCACTAGACTCCATATGGCAAACTGTGGTTTGAGCCCTGGACCAGGTGGCTTGAAACATCACGCCAGGCACATGTGTGTGCATGTCCAAGATCCTAGGAGAATGGAAGAGAAGGGATTGTGGCGTGGCCATCCTCCCTCTCACTTTTTCTTTCTCCCTCCCCTGTGAGTGTGTGCACCCTATGGCAAAAACCTCTTCATAAAAGAAAAAACTAGGGCTAGCAGGTGGTGTGGTAGTTAAGGTGCTGGACACTCCCACAGGGCCAATCGCGGTTTGAGTCCTGGACCTGGTGGCTTCCTTTCTCACTTTCCCTCTCTGTGTCTCTCTTTGGTCAAATTAAAAAAAAAAAAAAAAGAATGAATATATCAAAAATTAAATAATTATTTTAAAAAACATAAAATGAGAGGGCCAGCAGGAGGCATGATGGTTGAGGTGCTAGACTCCCATATGGTCAATGGCAGTTTGGGTACTGGACCTGGCAGCTTGCTCTTTCTTGCTTTCCCTCTCTCTCTGGTGAGTGCATGTGTCCTGTGGCAAATTAAATAATGATGATGATAAATATATATTTTCTTAATTTAAAAAAACCTCAGGACCAGCAGATGACATGGTTATGGTTACAATGGTTACATCGCTGGACTCCCTATAGTCGACTGCAGTTTGAGCTCTGGACCTGGTGACTTGAAACTCACACACAGAGTGTGTGCATGAGTGCCCAAAATCCTGAGAGGAGACTGGAGGAGAAGGAATTGTGGCGTGGCCATCCCTCCTGGGGGGTGATTTCTCACTTTCTGTTTCTCTGGTAAGCACGTGCCCCATAGCAAAAATATCTATTAAAAAAAAAAAAACTTAAAATGAATTATGAACTTAAATGTAAAATGTGAACCTATCTAAAAGACACTTAGAAAATTGTTGGAATCTAGGACAAGGCAAAATGTCCTTAGACTTGATACTGAAAGTATGATTGATAAAAGGAAAAAATGTGAAGCTGGACTTTATCAAAATTTAAAAATCTGGGGACGAGCAGATGCTGTAATGGTCATGTCATTGGACTCCCACGTAGTCAACCACTGTTTGAGCCCCAGACCCAGTGACTTAAAACTCATCCTGGGCACACATGCATGTGTGCCCAAAAAAATCCCAAGAGGAGAATGGAGGAGAAGAGATTGTGGTATGGCCATCCCTCCAAGGGTGATTTCTCTCTTTCTCTCTGTCTCCAGCAAGTGCCCATGCCCTATAGCAAAAATCTTTCTCTAAAAAAAAAAGAAAAGAAAAGAAAAGAAAAAAAAATTAATTTTGCTCTGCAAAAGACTCTACTAAAAGGATTAAGAGAACCAGCCCTATGACCTAGTGGTTAAAGGAATTGGATCCCACATGACTGAGCATTGTTCAAACCCTGGCCCCACAGCTTGAAAAACGCACCAGGCATATGTGCACGCATGCCCAAAACCTTGATGGGATGGAGAAATGATGGAGGAGTGACTGCAGCATGACCACACCCCATTGGGGAGTGCCTTCTCCCTCCCTTTCTCTCTGTTTCTCTGGTGAGCATACTCTCTGGCAATTAATAAAACAAAACCAAAAAACAGAGGGTGAAGAAAACAAGCTACAGAGTTAGAAAAAATATTTGCAAACGACCTGACAAAAAAGAATATCCAAAAATGCATTGAAAACCCTGGAATGTTGGGAACCAGCAGTTAGCCTAATGGCTATGTCGCTGGACTCCCATGTAGTTGACCGTGGTTCGCATCCCGGACCCGGTGGCTTAAAACTCACGCCGGGCGCATGTGCGTACGTGCCCAAGATCCCTAGAGGAGAATGGAGAAGGGATTGCAGCGTGACTATCCCCCCTGGGGGGTGATTTCTCGCTTTCTGTCTCTATGTCTCTCTCTGTCTGGTGAGCGCACGCGCCCTATAGTGAAAACCTCTCAAAAAAAAAACAAAACAAACCCTGGAATGTTGAACTGTTTCATATATAACTCTCAGTTTTGTGGATTTTTGTTCAAGTTAATGGGCTGCTTCTCAAAAGCACCCCTCGGTTATTGAGTGAATGAAACCAGACACGGGCACCCTGTGGTGCAGTGGTTATATGTAGCACCTCAGGAGATGATTCTACATGGCCCACTGCGGTTCAAATCCTGGCCCCAGGAGCTTGGAAAACATGCTGAGTGTGTGTGCATGCGTGCCCCAAATCCTGACACGACAGAGAAATGGAGGAAAAAGGATTGAGGCACAGCCACACCCCACGGGGGTGTTTTCTCCCTCCCTCCTTTCTCTTCCTGTCTGGTGAGCACACACACCCTCTGGCAATTAAATAAATATATACACTTTAGAGAAGTCACAATTGACACTTCTGGGGGGAAAAATAGGTCAGATGCAAAGGTAAATATTTAAGGCTAACAAACAGGCCACATTAATCTATGGAGATAGAAATCAGAACAGATAGTAATCAGCAGTTGCCTCTGGTCGGGGAAGGGAAGTGACTAGAAGGAAACCTGAGAGAAATTTCTAGAGCTGTGCCGTCTGTATCGTAGTACTGGTCACGGTGGCTGTAAAACATTTACAAATGTAGTGAGCCCAGACACGGATGTGCTGTATGTGTAAATACACACCCAATTTGGAAGACTTTCTGAAAAAAAAGAAAGTAAAACAGCTTTCTAACAATTTTTAAAAGATCAGTTATGTGTCAATATAATACAAGAGGATTTCAAGAAATCTGTAGGAAAAATGGAATTAAAGTGCAAGTTTGTTTCTGTACAAACAAAATTGAAAACTATGCAGTTTTTTTTTTTATAATCTGCATTCTCATAAGCATTTGAAGACACCCTCCCTTATATTTCCTGTGTTAGGCTAAAGAAAATATAACACTAAAATGAATGATTTTTTGTTTGTTTGTTTGTTTGTTTGTTTTTACTTTTAAAAGAGAGCAACTAGATGGCCCAGCAGGTGGTACGGTGGCTAAGCCATTGGATACCACATGACCAACTGTGCTGTTCGAGTCCTGGACCCAGCAGCTTGAAAAACATGCCAAGCGTATGTGCTTGCATGCCCAAAATCTCAAGAAGGAAATGGAAGAAAAGGGATTGCAGTGTGGCATCTCCTGGGCGGGTGTGTGTGTGTGTGTGTGTGTGTGTGTGACTTCTCACTTTCCCTCCATCTCTCTCCAACAAGTATTCACGTCCTATGGCAAAAACATCTAAAATAATAAAATAATAATAATTAAAAAATGGCAACTAGAAAACTTACAAGTATATACGTGTCTCGCCTTATATTTCTACAAACTAGCATTGTTTTAGAGTGCTATATCGTGGGACGTTAAGTAATGAGTATTGGTAGTGGTTAAAATTCATCAAATTTTATCTGTGCTATTTACAGTAACGATACCATAAAGGCCTACAATCTTCCCACCACCCAACATGAGATCCCGGTTGGAGTCCACAGCCCATGAAGTGCATAGACCACAGGAACTCCTGAGCAGTAAGAGCTACAATAAAAATTTTGAACAAGATACTCTATTTTGGCAGCAGCTTCCATTTCGAACATCTGGAACGGAATGTGTGTGTGTAGGTATGTAGAGAAAGTACTTCAGACGTTGTTATCTGCATCCAGCAAACTCGAGGAGAGAGGAAACATTTCTGAAAGCCTGAAATTCTTAGAGTCAGGAGGTGTCTATGCTACAGATTTTCCTCTGGGATACTTGTATGGAGACCCCAGGGGAAGATGGGCCCTGAATCAGGGGTGGGGGCTGAATCAAGACACATGCCCGTGGATGAGATCACTATAGTCTAGACCTTAGCTTTCCAGGCTCCGTCCTCTCACTGACCTCCACTCACTCAGAGGATTACAGCCCCACAGAATATCAGGAGGTCAGGAGGGCTCTGCACTCTGGTTCCTAAGGCACAAGTGAGATTTCCTGTAAGTACAAAGACTTCCTACTTCAAATCATGGCCCTATTAGCTTCTAGGATCAGGCTCAAATCCCTGTGTCTTTAGGAATCACAGAATGTTTACAGAAATGTAGACTGTCTCTTGCCCAAGTGGTCTATTTTACAAAGCAACTCAGGTCGAGAGATATGAGTAACTTGCCTAGTCACACTCATTTAGAAGTGGGAGGCCTGGGACCTGCTTCCCTCTCATCTAATGCCCAAGTCCAGGAACACATGCCTGCCACTGAGGGTTACAAAATAAAGCATAATTTGTAAACTAGAAACACAACTTGATGGGCCAGCCTGTGGCCTGGTGGTTAAGATGGCTAGATCCTGGGGCTGGCAGGTGGTGCAGTAGTTAAGGCCACTGGATTCCCACGTGGCCGATTGCAGTTCGAGTCCTGGAGCTGGCAGCTTGCCTCCTCACTTTCTCTCTCAATCTGTCCCTCTCTGGTCAAATTAAAATAAGTAAGTAAGTAAATAAATAAATAAATAAAATATTTTTTTTTAAGTGGCTGGATTCCACATGGCCAACTGCAAGGCAAGAGTCCTGGACCTGGCGACCTGAGAAATAGTAGGTATATGTGTGTGCATGCCCATAATCCTAAAAGGTAGGGGAGATGGAGGAGGGATTACAGTGTGACCATCCCCATGGAGGATACCTTCTCACTTGCTCTCTCCTGTCTATCTCTTTCTCTCTCTCACTCCCCGGTGAGGTCATGTGCCCTCTGGCAAATTAAAATACACACACATACAAGCTGTTCAATTCCAAAGGGAGAGGCACCTGACAGAGTTGCTGTCATTATTAGGACATTCCCGTGGCAAGCCCAAAAGATTAAATTACAGCCTATAGGTTGGCTTGATGACATGCATATGATCAGCTTTATTCCAGGCCTCAGCATAAGCACAGGCCTTTCAACACCTCCTGAGCAGCAGGCAACTCCCTTCTCCCTCCTACTCTCCACACACTGTTTCTAGACTGTGGGTTTTGGGTTCACTGGATTCACTGTTACACAAGCCCTGCTTGTAAAACAGCTTACCACTGCAATGGGTTGAACATCTCCTTGGTACCAAGCTGAGTGTTAAGCATTTTCTTACCTAATCTCATTTAACCCTCCTACAACACTATTTACACCCAAGAAAGGTAAAATTCCACTTAAGTCAGAAAGTATTCTGCAAACAAACAAATGAAACCACACACACACACACACACACACACACACACAAAATGACCACAAAAAGGAGAGACAAAGTATTCTGCTTCTCTGCTAGGGTGGTGCATGTGGTAGTGAGCTGAACTGCAGATGACCACCTGGAAGCCAGATGATGACTCTGGTTTGACCCCCCAGGCAGGTAGGCCTGAAACACTGAGTGGATGTAGGTGCCCAAGACCTGACAAGCTGAAGGACTGGAGGAAGGGTATCTTGCTGTGACCAGACCCCATGGACGGTTCTCTCCTTTTTGTTTGTTTGTTTGTTAGAGATTTTTGCTATAGGGCACATGCGCTTGCCAGAGAGACAGAGACAGAAAGTGAGAAATCACCCCCCAGCGGGGATGGCCACACCGCAATCCCTTCTCCTCCATTCTCCTCTCAGGATCTTGGGCACTCACACACATACACACATGTGCCCGGCATGAGTTTAAGCCACCAGGTCCAGGACTCGAATCACAGTTGACTATATGGGAGTCCAGCAACATAGCCATCATGCTAACTGCTGGTCCCAGGTTCTCTCCTTTTTCTATCTTTCTCCTGTGCATGGATTCATTCTATTATGAGCAAAGAAAAAAATGTATTTCTTAAAATAAAACAAAAAGGAAAACAGCTAGGAAATGGTTTATTTGAACCTAGATCGGACTGGTTCCAATGTGTCTGTCTTAGACTGAATAAAACAATGTAAGGGAGATTAAGAGGGCTTCATACTCAGGGTTCACAAGTAAGATTGCAAATGAAGATAAAGAATTCATACTTCAAACAATAGTGCTCTCATTTCAGGCTCAAACCCCAGCCTCTTCAGGAAGTCTTGTTTTCCATTTCTACCATCAGATGTTTCCTTCTTTGATTGATATTCGTAATGGTTCTGCACACTTTATGCCTCGAATCATAGTGTATCTATGGTCTTCCCCTGTAGATATCTTTTTCTTTCAATGACAAGTTCATTCACCTTTTTCTTTTTTTAAATAAAGCTCTAAATTTTTAAAAATTATTTTTTATTTTATTTTATTCATTCATTCACTTATTTTTTAATTTGACCAGAGGAAGACAGAGAGAGAGAGAGAGAGAAAGTGAGAAAGCAAGCCACCAGGTCCAGGACTTGAACCATGGTCAGCCATGTGGGAATGTCCAGCACCCTAACCACCATGCCACCTGCTGGTCCCTACAAGTTCATTCACCTTTACATTCCTTCCCCAACACTCTCCATGGTAGACTGCAACCTACTGCATGCAAGGCAGGGGAGGTGTACCAAGTTCAACATCCAAGATCCTATTTTAGTTTCCATTGTTACATTTAGAATGGAGGATCCCCAGTGGAATGCATTAAGGATAACGTTACCAAACTAATTGTAAATCATCTTCGGGAGATTATGTGTAGCCTATTTTTCTAATTACTTACAGCTTCCACCCAAAACACGTCCAGACTTAATACAAGCTCCTCAAAAAGGGTCCACATTTTGTAGTTCTTCATGAGCACTGAAGTTGTTGGTTCCACATAATGACAACCATTCCCCCAGGGTGGTCCTTGAAGCCTGCTCACCCCTCTATCTGTCCCATCAGCACCATGTCCCCAGATCCCCTGCTCTGAGCACTGCACCCAATTCTGGGGGCTTAAGAAGCTGCTGTCCTTCCCAGCTCCAAGTGTTCCCAGCACCTCAGGTGCAACTGCCATGAGGGGAGGTCTGGGGGAGCCTGCTCCTCCCAGGTTTCTCCTTGGATTCCTCCCTCAGAAGCTCCCTGAAGTCCCAGGCAAGCCCATCCACTTCCCTTGGAGACAGATGGACAAGGGGAAGGAGTTGGTGGTTGGGAAGTTCTAGAGTGATAGAGTTCTTTCCTTCTTTCCAGAGGAAAAGGCTCTAGACAGCCCGGCCTTGGGTGGAGGGGGATGTCAAGCAGATCCAGTAGCATCTGGACAGAAGTCACCATCTGGCACTGGCCAGGAGAAAGAGTCAGGTCCAAGAAAAAGGCCACTGTGGAAGGGATCCTCTCAGCCCTTCAGATCAGTTGGGATTCCCATTCAGACACCATTTGAAGGTTTTCAGAAACCAGCCCTGCCACATAGGAAAGGCTGAGGGAAAGGTTTTGTTCCTCATCCCAACAACCCAGCAAGAGTATATTATTGGCAGCAAACTAACAAGGCAACCTGCCCAAGGTCACCCAAACAGAGGGTGGAGGCAGTAGGGTCGTCACCCAAGACAGTCTAGCTCTAAAGTTCTTGCTTGGGTTGGTTCCATGGCCTAGTGGTTAAGGGAGCCAGAACCCACATGGCTGACTATGGTTCAAATCCCAGCTCCAGCAGCTTGAAAAACACACTGAGTATGTATGTGCACATGCCTCAAATCCTGAGGTTGGAGAAACAGAGGAGAAAGGGCTGCAATGTAACTATGACCCATTGGGGGTGCTTTCTCCCCCTCCCTCTATCTCTACCGCTCCAACTCTCTCTGATGAATGTACATGCCTTCTGGCAAATAATTTAAAAAGGAAAGAAAAAAAAAGCCTTGCTCTTTCTTATCTGGAAAAACCGGAGATTCAGGCCTAGGGTGTCAGGCATCAGGAAAGTAGGGCTATGTGTGACCAGATCAGAAAGAGCAGAGGATAAGGGACCAGCAGTTAGCATAATGGCTGTGCTGCTGGACTCCCATGTAGTCAATCACGGTTCAAGTCCTGGACCCAGTGGCTTAAAACTCACGCCGGGCGCGTGTGCGTGTGTGCCCAAGATCCTGGGAGGAGAATGGAGGAGAAGGGATTGCAGCATGGCCATCCCCCCTGGGGGGTGATTTCTCGCTTTCTGTCTCTCTATCTCTCTCTGTCTCTGTCTGGCGAGCGCATACGCCCTATAGCAAAAACCTCTAAAAAGAAAAAACAAAAAAAAAAAACAACCATGCTGGGCACGTGTGCATGCGTGCCCCCAAATCCCAAGAGGAGAGAAAAGGAGAAGGGATGGTGGTGTGGCCATCCTCTGGGGTGGGGGTGGGGGGGTTCTCACTTTCTGTCTCTCTTTCTCTGTCTCTCTGGTGAGTGCACGCACCCTATACCAACAATCTCTCTTTAAAAAAAAATTGTGATCTTGGAGTTGCAGCCAAAAAGGAGTTTGCTCCTCCCAACTCTTTCTACTCAACTTAAAACAACAAAAACAAGCCAGATCTAGTTCTCTGAGATCCAGTCCTGCTCAGGCTTCTTGCATTACCGTGCCTGGGCCCACCCTCTCTGGTGTCCAGGGGAGTGTTCTGATCACAGCCTTTTGACTGACAGAACAGGCTCCAAGGGGTGCCAACCCCACCACTGTGGATGGCAAAGATAACACCACCGCTCACACAGTTGCATAACCAAGGCACTTGCACGTTTGTGATCTCGTGGGGTCCTTTAACTGCCTGGTGACCCCAGGAAGGCAGCTTTCCTTACTGTGCTGTTAGAGACCAGCCAAGCTACTGCCCTGGTGGGTGCTCAGCTGGCCAGCCCCATCCCTCCCCTCGCACTGAGAACAGAAGAGAACAGGCCTCTGAGAGGCTGGCGAGGAGCAAAAGCGGTGTTTGTCAGCAGCTGATGAGAGGGGAGACTACTAAAATCAGTGGGCTAAGTGGGGAAGGCTGGGACTGGTCCCCCGCCCCCCGACGAAGCAGTCAGCGCAGAGGCAGTGTCCTAGCAGCAGAGCCCAGGCCTCGGGCCTTGCCCCTCCCCCTCAGGATGGACTACAGGCCCACACTCAGACTCTGTGCCCATAAAGGACAGATGAAGCGTTGGTCCAGAACCTGGCGGCAGCGCCGGGTCCCTGCAGCCACCAGCTGCAGCCCAGAGCGTGCCAGCGCGGCCAACTTTTCCAGTTGTCTAGGCGCTAGGGTGAAGGGTGCCTACTCCCCAGCGCGCGCCAAACGGAGGTGGGGCAGCCCGGGATCTTCCGGCCCAAGCGAGTTCGGTCTCCACCGAAGTTCTTCAGCACCCGAAGGTCCCCTCCCGGAGGTTACGCCTCCCCACCCTCCACTCCAGTTCCCGGGGCCCAGTACCTGAGCAGGCGGACACCCTGCAAACTCGCTTCCTGCCAACTCCGAAAGAGAACAGCCCGGGCCCCCAGCACTCCCGGGCTCCCGGCACACAGCCTCCCGAGGCGCAGCATCCCGATGTAGGCAACCATGGTTCACTTCGCCCCGCGTCCCGACCTGAGTAAACTTTTTAAAGTGAGCCAAGGCGGGGCGAGAGCGGAGCAGGCGGGGAGGTGGGAGGGTCGCCTCTGCCTATGGGTGCGGAGGACTCAGTCCGGGTAGGGCGGGGCGAGGCAAGGAGGTGGCGTCTGTGCAGAGTTCGGGGGCCTAGGCTTCTGTTGATTTCATAGTGGGGAGCCAGTATTCTACTAAGACAGGATCAGATGGCAAGGCCAAGCCGGGTCCATGCCCTGAGCCCAATTTAGCGCTCGGGTCACGTGCTGCCTCCCCCACCCCCACCCCCAGCCTCCGGGGCCCCAACAGTTGCAGCTGGAGGCCAAAGGAACAGACGCGAAGAGCCCCCACGGCGTGCCAGCTGGGGCAGAGTGCCCGCGTGCGTTGGGTGGGGAGACAGCCAGGACAAAGGGTGTCGCGGGTGAGCCCTCTCTGGGCTTGTTGGCACTGGGCCGAGTCCCAGCTGAGGCCACACATTAGCTACGAAGGAACGCCAATAGGTAACCCCATCTCCTTCAAGGCAACCTTCCGTTTCTGCCCCTGTGCTTAGCCTAGATCCTCGGAGTAGGGCCCCGACTGCACAGTGAGGGGTCCTCAGAGTCTAGAATCTGTGTACCTCACCCCTACTTATCTGCCCAAGCTTGGGGCCTAGGGCAGTTCCCTGCGCTGGCCACTGGGGACAGAGTGGAAAGAGGCGGCCTGGAGGCTCAGCCCTGCACCCCCCACTGTCACCTTCCCTTTTCACTCTCCAGCCGCTCCCTACCCGAGAACCAGGTGTGAGAGGGGTAGGAAGAGCTGGGCAGCGCAGGTGACTGACTCTCTGGTCCTGGCTGGGAAAGGTGGCGGTTTATACAAGTTCCAGGGCCTAGCAGTCTTGGCCTAGCCTTGACCCTTACTCCAGAGGAGGAGGGGAGAAGAATGGGGGAAAGGCCCTGGCAGGGTGACCTCCCCTCTTCTGACCTGGAGATGAAGTAAGCCCGCCAGGCAGAAGGGGCAGTGGGGTGGGGCCTGGCCTGAGAAGAACTTTGCCCTATCTGAGACCTTTGGCTCAGCTGTGGTCATGAGCAGGCATCCACGCACCTCTTCCTTATGATTCTGAGAGAGACCTTAAATCCCCTTAGAATCCTGGCTCCTGGGGAGGGTCCCCTACCTGGAACTGTGCTGTGTTGGGGCAGGGAGGAAGACCAAGGAGCAGAGCGATTACAGCCAGCTGGACTTGCGTTTCTTTCTAATTAGACTCATGGTGTCTGATAGTCCCACCCAGGGATGTGGTCCACCAGGCCTGGGGACCCAGCCACATTTGTGGATTATGCCATTAGCTTGCTGGGTGGCCCTGGATAAGTCATTGCCTCTCTCTGGGCTTTTGAAATGAGGGGTAGATGTTGATCTCTCTCTCTTTTTCTTTTTTAATTTGCCAGAGGGCGTGTGCACTGGCTAGAGAGAGAGGCAGAGAGGGTCCACGGGGCATGGTCATGCTGCAGTCCCTTCTCCATCTTGTGGGGACTGGGGTCGCCTACGTGCACTCGAAGCCATGTTTTTCAAGCCTCTGGGTTCGGACTTGGATCACAGTTGGCCATGTGGGATCTGACTCCCTCAACTAGCAGGCTACCAGGCTGGCTCTGCAGTACTGTAAATGAAGCGAAGTGAGCTCTTGACAACTTGTAACCTCCTCTCTTCTTACCATTCTCTTTTTATTATACAAACCAGCTTTCTCTGTTGCCGTTGTGACGAGCATGTGTCTAGAAAATCAGACAGTTGCTCCTCTGGGTGATTCGGCCCAAGCTCTGGCTCAAATAAAACTCCTACTCTGTTTACTATGCCTCAGCCTTCTTTCTAGGTTGACAGGTGTTGCAAACTATTTTTGGAAGAAGGAATTATTTTTCATCTCTGCAAAGTCTTGGGAGGCCCTGGTTCTGTGGACAGGGAGGAGGGTTGGGAGAAAGGACCACCGAGAGGGCTGATGTGGGAGTTTCTGAATGGTGGTAGGGGGATCAAGCTGACTCAGGATTCTGGGGGCAGTGTAAGGAAGGGGGAAGCAGGGTAAGCCAGCCATCTGGGCCCTCCAACTTCCCTTCTCTCTTCAAGCAGCTCAGTTCCCTGTTGCTCTTCAAGGGGCTTCCTGCCTGAGCCAAGCACGTGTGCTGTGAGCTGCATGTGACTCGCCCGGTTTAGGTCCCCATGATTTTGCTCAGGCCATTGACTGCCCTAACAAAGTCCTTGTTCCCTCCCCTTTGTCAATATCCTTCCCTTCTGTGCTTCAGAAATGGGCTCAAAATGTAAACACAACCTATTGACTTTTTTTTTTTTTTTAAATAGCATCAACCTATGAATAAAGTCCAGAAGCCTTAATCACAGCAAGGGGACAGAATGTAAAGTCACTCTCCTTGGAAGTTACATCGGGCAGCTGAGTGATAAATGCAGGGAAACAGGGTGGGGGCAGATATCCTTACCTTATAAACTGAGGAGTCTAGAATCCTGTTTATGATTGGTAGTACATGAAATAAAGGACTATGCTATTGTATACAAACATAACAATAAACCAAGGCCAGCAGGTGGCAAGGTGGTTAAGGCCCTGGATCCCACATGGCGTATTTCACTGTTCAAGTCCTGAGCCCAGTAGCTTGAAAGATATGCTGAAAGCTCGTGGGCCAGCAGATGGCATAGCAGTTATGTTACTGGACTCCCACATGGCTGACCGCTGTTCAATTCCTGGACCCAGTGGCTTGAAAATCATGCCAGAGGAACGAGCAGATGGTGCTTACATTGCTGGACTCCCACATGGCCGACCATGGTTCAAGTCCTGGACTCAGGTTTAAAACTAACATCACGTGCATGTGTGCATGTGCCCAAAATCCCAAGAGGGGAATGGAGGAAAAGGGATTGTGGCATGCCCATCCCTCCCCCCCCCCCCCCCCCCCGGTGTGATTTTTCGCTTTCTGTCTCTCTCTCAGACAAGCATATACACTCTATAGCAACAACAACAAAAAAAAATCTCTCTATAAAGAAGAAAAAAATCATACTGGGCATGTGTGAATGCATGCCCAAGATCCCAGGAGGAGAACGGAGAAGAGATTGTGGCACAGCCATTTCCCCTGGGGAGTGATTTTTCACTTTCCCTCTCACTGTCTCTGTCTCTCTCTCTCTCTGGCAAGAGCATGTGCTTCAAGGCAAAAACCTCTCAAAACAAAAAAAAAAAAAAGAAAAGAAAAGGAAAGAAAGACATGATGGTTGTGTGTGTGTGTGTGTGTGTGTGTGTGTGTACCCAGAATCTTGGAAGGAGAGTAGAGGAGAAGGGATTACAGTGTAGCCATCCTCCCTGGGGGGGGTGGTGATTTCTCACTTTCCCTCTATCTCCCTCTGGTGAGCACATGCACCTATGGCAAAAATCTGAAAGAAAAAAATAATACTGGGGCCGGAGAGGGCGTGGTGGTTAAGGCCTCTGGACTTCCACGTGGCCGACAGTGGTTAAAGTCCTGTGTGGCTTGCTTTCTCACATTCCATCTCTCGCTCTTGCTCTCGCTCTCACTCTCTTTCCACTCTCAATCTCCTTCTCTGGTCAAATTAAAACTAACTAAATGGACCAGGAGTTGACATAATGGCTATGTCGCTTGACTCCCATGTAGTCAACCGCGGTTCGAGTCCCAGACCCAGAGGCTTAAACTCACGCTGGGCACGTGTGCGTGCGTGCCCAAGATCCTGAGAGGAGAATGGAGGAGAAGGATTGCAGTGTGGCCATCCCCCCTGGGGGGTGATTTCTCGCTTTCTGTCTCTCTGTCTCTCTCTGTCTTTCTGGCGCGCGCACGCACCCTATAGCAAAACCTCTAAAAAACAAAAACAAAACTAACTAAATAAATAAAATAATTATTTTAAAAAATAAAATGATATCAGATGGACTTAAGGAAGGGGAGGGGCAAATCCTTATCTGTCAGGAAATCAAGAACAATAGAATAGTACGTTGGTCAGAGATAAATAGCAGGAGATAAAGCTGACAGCATTGGAATCATTAAAATAGGCCAGCCTGTGAAGAAGCAGTAGGTCACTGGTGCTAATAAGCCGATCAGCTACGCTGGAGCCACGTAAGATTGCAGGTTTGTTTCCTGGGCCGGCCTGTACCTGCCCAGTGCATCTGCCTGTGATCCTGGCTAGCTTGGAGGGCTTGGGAGGGGAGGCTGGAGATCACAGCATGGGATCCTGCTGGGGGCGCTTGTCTTCCTCTCTTTTTTTGTGAAAGAAATAAACTTTAAACTTTTTTAAAATTTTGTCAAAAAAGAATTACTAAATTTTATTTGTACTAAAAAATATGACCGGTTTTTCTTTCTTTTTTTAATTGTGCATGATTTTACTCATTTCTTTTTTTCTCCACATTTTATTGATTCATAAAATATCTTTTTTCTTGGAGAGGTTTTTGCTATAGGGCGTGTGCGCTTGCCAGACAGACAGAGAGAGACAGAGAGACAGAAAGTGAGAAATCACCCCCCAGGGAGGATGGCCACACCGCAATCCCTGCTCCTCCATTCTCCTCTTGGGATCTTGGGCACGCACGCACACATGCCTGGCGTGAGTTTTAAGCCACCAGGTCCGGGATTCGAACCACGGTCGACTACATGGGAGTTCAGCAACATAGCCATTACACTAACTGCTGGTCCCACAAAATATCTTAAATAATCTAACTACTTTCAATAGCAAGGTCAGCTGATATATACATAGCTGTGAATACATGTCTGACTTTAGGCATGAAACTCTGAGTAGAATGAATATACTATAAAGTAGCACCTAGCTGATGCTATATAGCTTACTGTGGTCATTAAATAGGTATTTTTTATATATTTTTTAATTTCAAGAAAACCAGTTTTAACTTTAATAAATAAAAATCAAAGAAATGCTAAGAGAGCTTTGCTTAAAACTTAAAGCCAGGTAACAGGCTAGGATTCTGTTCGAATAGTAGGTACATGAACCTATTGGCAGCTCTAGACAAGACAAAAATCCTTAAATCCAGAAAACAAAACCTAGAAGAAAATCAGTAATGTTTTAGTCAAAAGTCATAAGATTCTATTTCACCAGTTTAGTCTCATGTGCTTAATCTATCTTCTGTTGTGGTCTGATCCTCCTGATTAAATTCTGGGATATAATATTCAACTCCAGATTTGTCCCTACCATTAAGTTGGCCATTTTCTTAGTTGTTTTTGAACTCTTATTTCTGTGTGTCTGTTTTTAGTTCTGGTAATAGCACACTCCCTTTGGAACTTCTTGGAGAGCTGGTCTGCTGGTAAATTCTTTCAGGTTTTGTTTATCTGAGAATGTTCTGGTCTTTTCTTCCCCTATGAAGGATAATCTTGCCAGGTATAGTACTCTAGGTTGAAATTACTTTTCCCTTAACACTTTAAATATATTTTCTGGGAACCAGCAGTTAGCGTAATGGCTATGTCACTGGACTCCCACGTAGTCCACCACGGTTTGTGTCCCGGACCCGGTGGCTTAAAACTCATGCCAGACGCGTGTGCGTGCGTGCCCAAGATCCCGAGAGGAAAATGGAGGAGAAGGGATTGCGGCGTGACCATCTCCCCTGGGGGGTGATTTCTCGCTTTCTGTCTCTATGTCTCTCTCTGTCTGGCGAGTGCACGCGCCTTATAGTGAAAACCTCTCAAAAAAAAAAAAAAAAAAAAAAAAAACTGATAGCCTGAAAAACACACCGAGCACATGTGCACGCCTGCTCAATATCCAGAAATGAAGGGGAGATGGAGAAGGGATCACAGTGTGACCACCCCCCAAGGGGGTTGCTTTATCAATCACTTTCCCTTTCCTGTGTCTCTCTGGCAAGCGCATAGGCCCTCTAGCAATTTTTTTTTTTTTTAAGTGGTTTAGGGACCAGCAGATGGCCGGCTACTGTTTGAGTAGTAGACCCAGTGGCTTCAGACTCACACTGGGCACATATGCATGCATGCCCGAGATTCCAGAAGAACAGAGAAGATATTACAGCCTGGCTAACCCCCAGGGGGCGATTTCTCACTTTTTGTCTCTCTGGATAGCTCATGGTGTCCTATAGCAAAAATTTCTCCCAAAAAAATAATTTAAGTGTTTTTTTTTTTTTTTTCTTTTTCTTTTTTCAACAATCCTAGGCACCTGCACACACCTGGACACCTGGAGCCTGGATTCGAACCCATCCATTCAGCCATGTGGGATCTGACTTTTTTTCTTTTTTTAAAGGTTTTTGCCATAGGGCATGTGTGCCCCACTGGAGAGAGACAGTGAGAGGGAAAGTGAGAATCATCCCCTGGGGGCATGGATATGCCACAATCCCGTCTCTTCCATTCTCTTCCTGGGGTTTTGGGCATGTAGACACATGCATCCGGCATGATTGTCAAGCCACTAGGTCTGAGAGAAGGAAAAAAGTACCCCCCCAATGGGGCATGGTCACACCATAATCCCTTCTTTTCTGTTCCTCTATCCTGTTGGGATCTTGGATACACACACACACACACACACACACACACACACATACACACACACCTGGCATATTTTTCAAGTCACTAGCCAGATTTGAACCATAGTCAACCATGTAGGATCTGGTTTCCTTAACCACTAGGCTACGGCCAGTCCTATTGAGCCTTGAAAAGGAATAAAATTCTGACACCTGCTATAATATAAATAAACCTTGAAGACATGGTAAATTAAATAAGCTAGACACAAAATGACAAAAATATTGTAGTAAAACAGACATAAATATACTGTTTTGTTTTAGATTTTTGCTATCGGGTGCACGTACTCACCAGAGAGAATACGAGAAATCACCTTTTTCCTCCATTCTCTCAGGATTTTGGGTACACATGCACTTGTACCTGGCATGAGTCCCAAGCTACCTGGTCCAGGACTCAAACCGTGGCCAACTACATGGGAGTCCAGTGACGTAAGCATTACGCTATCTACTGGTCCCAATAAACTGTTTGATTTCACTTAGGTGAGGTACCTAATAGAGCCAAATTCATAGAGAGAAAGTAGAATGATGGTTGCCAGGGACTGTGGGGGACAGAGAGTTATTAAGGGGTACAGAGTTTCAGCTTAGGAACATGAGAACATTTCAGAGATGGATAATGGTAGCGGTCTCATAACAATGTGAATGTACTTAAACTCCTGGAACTGTATAACACTTAAAAATGATTTGGGACCAGCAGGTGGCATGGTGGTTAAGACGCTGGACACTCCGACATGGCCGACCATGGTTTAAGTCCTGGGTCTGGTGACTTGCTTTCTCACTCTCTCTCTCTCTTTGTGTCTCTCTCTGGTCAAATTAAAATGAATGAATGAATGAATGAATGAATAAAATTAAGTAACTAATTCTTTCAAAAAAGAAAAACACCTAAAAATGACTTAAAAGGTAATTTTATTGGGGCCGGCAGGTGGTGTGGTAGATTCCCACACGGCCAACCACAGTTTGAGTCCCAGACCTGGAGGCTTGCTTTCTCATTTTTCCTCTTTCTCTGGTAAAATGTAAAACAATAATAATAGTAAATAAAATAAAATATGTATTTTTTTAAAAGGCAATTTTATTTATGTCTACTTTACCATCTTTTTCTTTTTTCTTTCTTTCTTTTATTTATTTATTTATTTTTTTGGTATAGGGCCTTTGTACTTGCTGGAAAGAGAGAGACAGAAACAGAAAACGAGAAATCATCCCCAGGATGAATGGCCACACTATAATCCCTTCTCTTCCATTCTCCTCTCAGGATTTTGGGCACACACAAGCACCTGGCACAAGTTTCAAGATGCCAGGTCTGAGACTCCAACCACAGTTAAGTGGAGGCCAGCGACGTAACCATTGTGCCATCTGCTGGTCCCTACCATAATGTTTTAAAAGGGCATGAGACTAGGAGGAGGGGTAGGGGCAGAGAACTACTGTTTTTATTTTTTTTAATCAATTTTTAAGAAATTTGCTACAGGGTGCATGCACACACCAGAGAGAGAGAGAGAGAGAGAACACCCCCTAGGGGGGATGGCCATGCCATCCTTTCCTCCATTCTCCTCTTGGAATTTTTGGGCATATATGCACCCATATATGTGTTTTTCTTTATATTTGAGGGGGAGGGAGAGAGGTTTTTGTGATAGGGTGTGTGTGCTGCTGGTGAGACAGAGAGACAGAAATCGAGAAATCACTCCCCAGGGTGGATGGCCACATTATAATCCCTTCTCCTCCATTCTCTTCTTGGGATTTGTGGCATGCTTGCACACATGTCCAGTGTGTTTTAAGCTGCTGGGTCCAGGACTTGAACCATCAGCCATGTGGTAGCCCAGCAGCGTAACCATTACTCCATCTACTGGTCCCCACACATAGGCGTTTTTCAAGCCATCAAGTCTAGGACTCAACCGCGCAATCTGCCATGTGGGATCCAGCCACCTTAACCTCCACACCACTGGCTGGCCCCAGAAAATTGCTGCTTTTTGTTCTTGTTCTATTTTCCTGTAGATGTCTTATCTTAACAAAATGTTTGATAAAGGAGGGAGGCTTCCTGCCTTCCATCAGTCCCAGGGACCAGCAATTTTGGTGAGGTTTTCTCTGTAAAGCAATGAGTGCAGGGGTTTGCTGAGATTGGGGGTCAGATCTGGGAAGAAACCGGCCTCACTGCTTTCTCTGCCAATGACCTTGAGCAAATCTCTCTTTCATGGTGTCATTTTTCACAGCTCTGGGTTGAAATGGACTGTTTCCCAAGAGTATGTGAAAAGTGGCCCTTGTTTTTTTCTTTTTTTGGAGAGGTTTTTTTTTGCTATAGGGCGCGTGCGCTCGCCAGACAGACAGAGAGAGACAGAGAGATAGAAAGCAGGAAATCACCCCCCAGGGGGGATGGCCACGCCGCAATCCCTTCTCCTCCATTCTCCTCTCGGGATCTTGGGCACGCACGCACACGCGCCCGGCGTGAGTTTAAGCCGCCGGGTCCGGGACTCGAACCACGGTCGACTACATGGGAGTCCAGCGACATAGCCATTACGCTAACTGCTGGTCCCGAAAAGTGGCCCTTGTAAAGAATCATCTGCACTATGAGTCTGAGAAGGGAGCTGTCTCATAAAGACTGAACAGGAAGGAGAAGTACCAAAAAAGGAAATTACTCATAGCCACGTAAAAAAGAGGCGAGAAGATTTTCTTATACTCTGACAATCAGGCCAGTCAGATCTAGTCCTCAACAGCCACGAAAACAGAAAACAAGGCTGACAAAAATCGTTCTAAAACAGGTGTTTCTGGTTTCTAAACTGAAAGTGAAAATACGGAACTTGCTCTGACAATTGTGTAGAGTACAATTATCTTGAGCTCAGCCAGTAATGGAGATCAGACACTAGCAGACAGGATCTTAAAGGATCAGTATTTTCTTACTAACAGGCCCAAACTGAAAACTAAAGTAAGCTACAACCTTGGCAAGCTGCCCAGTGTTGTGAAAGTCTTGCTTTCGTTAAGAGGAGAGGATTCAAATCTTTCCTTGGATGATGTAACTTTCACTTTTCTTAGATCCCAATCAAGAGCTAAAGCCAACTGTAACATCTTGAATAAAACCCAGTGTCATCAGACCTTATCTAATCTATCTGCCTCATTCATTCATTGGTCCTGCATTCACTTGGTGCCAGCCCCATGCTAGTCCCAGGGCAGGAGATAGGAAAGAGATAGGGATTGGCCCTCAATGACCTTACCGTCCTGGGCCAACTGGAGGCATGGTGGCTAAGGCATTAGATCCCACATGACTAACTTCATGGGTTCAGGGTCCAGTGGCTTGAAAAACACTCTGGGCGAGTTTGCATACATGCTCCAAAATCCTGAGCAGAAAATGGAGGAGAAGGGAGATTGCGATGTGGCCATCCTCTCTTGGGGGAGGGGTGGGGATTCTCAATTTCTCTCTTGTTCTGTCTCTTTACATTTCTGGCAAGTGCACATGCCCTATAGCAAAAACAAACAAACAAACAATCAGAAGAAGACCTCATTGTCCCAGAGAGAACTTCCACCCTGAGACTGATAACGGCATCCTGTGTCTAGTGCTGTGTGAGGGTTGTGCAGGGGAGGGTCGCCTACCCTAGACGTGTAGACCACGAGAAGGTCTCTTGGAGGTCTGAGTGGAGTCCTGAGAGGTGAGCAGCACATTCGTTTCCTGTTCCTTCAGGAACAAATTGCACACACTGAGTGGTTTAAAATGAAGGAGATGTATTCTCTTGTGGTTCTGGAGGCTGGAAGTCTAAAGTGAGTCTTCTGGGACTAAAATGAAGGTATTGGCAAACAATTCCTTCGTTTCCTCTGACTATTTTTTTTTTTTTTTAGAATTATTTTACTTAGGGACCAGCAGTTAGCGTAATGGCTATGTCGCTGGACTCCCACGTAGTCGACCACGGTTCGCGTCCTGGACCCGGTGGCTTAAAACTCACGCCGGGTACGTGTGCGTGCATGTCCAAGATCCCGAGAGGAGAATGGAGGAGAAGGGATTGCGGCGTGGCCATCCCCCCTGGGGGTGATTTCTCGCTTTTTGTCTCTCTGTCTCTCTCTGACTGTCTGGCGAGCGCACGTGCCCTGCAGCGAAAATCTCTTAAAAAAAAAAAAAAAGAATTATTTTATTTAACTATTTATTTATTTACTTATTTATTTTAATTTGATCAGAGAGAGAGAGACAGAGAGAAAGTAAGAAAGCAAGCCACCAGGTCCAGGACTCGAATCACAGTCGGCCATGTGGGAATCCAGCACATTAACCACCACACCACTTGCCAGCCCCTCTCCTGCAGCTTTTAGGGGCTCTAGAGTGTTACCTGTTTTGTGGCCTCATCACTTTAATCTCTGCCTCTCGGGTCACCTTGTCTTTTCTAGTTCCAATCTCTGCTCTTCTCTTTTTATTTTTGAAGAATTATTTATTTACTTTTATTTAGCATTATTATTATTTTTTAATTTGCTACAGGACACCTGCACTCACCAGAGGGAGAGACAGGGAAATCGAGAAAGCAGGCCATCAGGTTCAGAATTTGGACTACAGTCGGCCATGTGCGAGTCTAGTGCCTTAATCACCATGCCACTTGCTGGCCCCCTTCTGCCTTTCTCCTAAGGACACCATCATTCCCTTTAGTGCCCAGCTCGGGTGATTTTAATAGACTAAATGACACACACATGCTATGTATACAGCGTCTACTGTGCACTTATTGGAATTGTAAACATGGTGACCATTTGGTGAGATTCACGCCCTGCGACTAAGAGGTGGGGCTTTTCAGGCCCAGGGCTGACTGGCTGGTGGCTCGTACATGTTAGCATCATGACCCAAGCCACTGTGCCATTTGTCATGTGTAGGCAGTATCTTTCCTCATGTTCCCAAGATGGCAGTTTCAAGCATCACGCACACAGGACCAACAGTTGGTGTAATGGCTATGTCGTTGGACTCCCATGTAGTCGACTGAGGTTCGAGTCCCGGACTCGGTGGCTTAAACTCACACTGGGCACATGTGTTCATGCCCAAGATCCCAAGAACAGAATGGAGGAGAAGGATTGTGGTGTGGCCATCTCCCCTGGGGGGGGGGGGGGATTTCTCGTTTTCTGTCTCTCTTTCTCTGTCATTCTGGCGAACACACATGCCCTATAGCAAAAACCTCTCAAAAAAAAAAAAAAAAAAAAAAAAAAGAATCCTCAAGCATCACACACACTAACACCCAAGAGGCTTGGCTGCCTTTGACTAGCAAGGAAAGCCTTTCTCCGAGCTGCCCACAGACTCCGGAGCTCCATGGCTGACGTCGTTCATGCCAGGTTCTAATGCAAAGCAGGGTTAGTGCCCTGGGCCTCGCCCAGTGTCAGCTCACTGCCAGTCTGGGTGATCAGGCAAGTCTTCCTGGAGGGGATGGTGTCTAAACGGGGTCTTGGCAAATGAAAAGAATGGAGACCATGGAAGGAGATGAGAGCATCCCAAGGTCAATGGCATTAGCAAAGGAGAGGAGTTGGGAGCATGGAAGAGGAGATGAGACAGTTTCACGGGAGTGATTCCCCCGCCCCATATTCATGACCGAGCATGTGCATGTGTATATGAGAGAGGGAGGAAAGAGGAACCCCCTCCACACAGGCTGGTCTCACCATAGCTCCCTTCCTCCAGCCCCCGTCCTGTCTCAACACACAGTGATTATATTCACCCATTCATTCACTGCTTATTTATGTGTGTTGAACTTCTCCGTGTTATATATTTTTTAAATTTCTCTCCCTTTCATGAGAGGAGAGAGAGAGAGAGAGAGAGAGAGACAGAAAGAACACTAATAGGATTTGTGTTTTGTTTGCTATAGGATGTGTGTGCTTGCTGGAAAGACAGAGACATGTTTGTATAAGCCTTGAAAAAGATATAGGAAAATATCCACACGTTCAACCTTGTTCGCCTTGAAGATTTATTACAATGGACCTTACTACTATTATTTTATACGTTTAGGTTTTGCAAGAGGGCATATGCACTTGCCAGAGAGAGAGAGAGAGAGAGAAAGTGAGAAATCACCAGTCTGGGGGGATGGCTACACTGCAATCCCTTCTCCTCCATTCTCCTCTCAGGACTTTGGGCATGCACACGTGTGTCATTTTCAGGCCACCAGGTCCAGGACTCAACTCGGGCAGTTAGCCATGTGGGATCCAGTGCCTTAACCACCACTCCGTCTGCTGGACCCCTAACAGGATCTCACCATGCCACAATCCTCCCCTTGGCTCTCCAGCCAGCCAGGAGCACGGACAGACTTGCAGCACGTCCTGCATATTCGGGTCTACCCAGGATCTGCACCTCAGGCCTATTTAGCTCCAGTGTCTTGAAGCAGTACCCACCACCGTGGCACCACAGCTGAGCTTCTATATTATAATTATAATTTATTAAAAGTAGTAAGGCAGGGCCAGCTGATGACGTGGTGGTTAAAGTGGCTAGATTCCACATGGCCGGCTGAGTGCTTTGAGTCTCGGATCCGGCAACCTGAAAAAATCACCAGGTACATGTGTTGTGTGCCCAGAGTCCTGAGAGAAGACTAGAGAAGGATGGCGTGGTCTTCCCTCTGGGAGGGGCTGTAAGTTCTCACTTACCCTCTCTCTCTCTTTCTCCAGTGAGCACACATGTCCTACAGCAAAAGCTTAAAAAAAAAAAAAAAGAGTTAAGGTCAACTGTAACGAATCTGCAAGATAAACAAGGTTGAAAGTATGGCTATTCTCCCATCCCCGTTCCTAGGCTCATACAAGTAGGTAGACACAGGTATAAGTGATTCTGTTTCCTTTATTTACTTTTACAAAAAAAAAGAGATCATGCTGGACAGTTGATGACAACAAAATAAGGCCCACGGATTAGATTATGTGGTATTGATTACTGTTAACTTGTTGATTTTTATAACCATTTCCTTGTACTTGGGAAAAACACCTTGTGTTTCAGGATAAAGAGGCATCATGTCTACATTATATTCTTTTTTTTTTTTTCGGAGAGGTTTTTGCTATAGGGCATGTGCGCTCGCCAGAAAGAGAGAGACAGAGAGAGAGAGAAGGTGAGATATCACCCCCCAGGGGGGATGGCCACGCCACAATCCCTTCTCCTCCATTCTCCTCTTGGGATCTTGGGCACACACGCACACGCGCCCGGCGTGAGTTTAAGCCACCCGGTCCGGTCTCGAACCATGGTAGACTACATGGGAGTCCAGTAACATAGCCATTCCACCAACTGCTGGTCTCCACAAATATAATCTTAATTATATATTAATCATATTCATTTTTTTAAAAAAAGCATTATTTATTTAATTTTATTTATTATTATTATTTTAAAAATTTGATCACCAAAGAGAGAGAGATAGAGAGAGGGAAAGTGAGAAAGCAAGCCACTGGATCTGGGACTTGAACCCCAGTTGGGCATGTGGGAGTCTAGTGCCACAACCACCACGCCACCTGTTAGCCCACATTTCTTTTTTTTTTAAAGAATTATTTTATTTAGCTTTATTTACCTATTTATTTTTAATTTGACCAGAAAGAGAGAGAGACAAAGTAAGAAAGCAAGCTGCCAGATCCAGACCTCGAACCGTGGTCAGCCATGCGGGAGTCCAGTACCCTTAACCACACACCACCTGCCAGCCCCCTACATTTCTTTTTTAAAAAAGAATTGTTTGTTTAATTAAATTAATTAATTCATTTTTAATTTGCTATAGGACATGTGCACTCACCAGAGACAGAGTGAAAGAGAGAGAGAGAGAGAGAGAGAATGTGAGAAAGCAAGCTGCCAGGTCCAGGACTCGAACCACTGTTGGTCATGTGGGAGTCCAGTAACCTAATCACCATGCCACCTGCCAGCCCCAATCATATACATTTCTATCTGTTTGCAGCTTCTCTGTTTTGTTCGATCGATCTGCCTTCCTACTCCAATGCTATACTGCTTTGATCTTTATTATAAGAGCTACGGCCTGGTAGGGCAGGATGCTTATTGCCATTTCTTCATTTCATGGCAATCTTATACCTGTACATTTATCTTTTCATATGAACTTATTTCCCCCTCTGTATCCTTTTTTTTTTTTTTCTTAAAAATATTTATTTTTAAAAATACAGTCAGGGCCAGTAGGGGTCATGGTGGTTAAGATGCTAGACTCTAACATGGCCAACCACGGTTCGAGTACTGGACCTGGCAGCTTGCTTTCTCATTTTCTCTCTCTGTCTCTCTCTGGTATAGCAAATTAAAATCATCATCATCATCAATAAAATAAAATAATTCTTTCTTCAGAGAGAGTTTTTTGTTGTTGTTGGTTTTTTTTTTTTTTTTTTTTTGTTTTTTTTTTGTTGTTGTTGTTCTTGCTATTGGGCACGTGGGGCTCACTAGAGAGACAGAAAGTGAGAAATCAGCCCCCGGGAGAATGGCCTCACTGCAATCCCTTTTCCATTCTCCTTTTGGGATTTTGGGTATGCACGCACATGTGCCCAACATGAGTTTTAAGCTGCTGGGTCCAGGACTGTGGTTGACTACATGGGAGTCTAGCAATGTAACCATTATGCCATTGGCTTGTCCTTAAATAAATAATTCTAGGGGCTGGCAGGTGGAGTGGTGGATAAGGGTGCTGGACTCCCACATGGCCGACCACGGTTCAAGTCTCGGACCTGGTGGCTTGCTTTCTCACTTTCCTCTCTCACTCTCTCTCTCTGTGTGTCTCTCTGGTCAAATTTAAAAAATAAATAAATAAAGCAAATGAATAAATAAAAATTAAATAAATAATTCTTTAAAAAAAAATAAATAAATAATTCTAAAATAATACAATTGTTACCTATATCCCTCTGATACGCATTTTTTTTGAGAGGTTTTTGCTATAGGGCACGTATGCTCGCCAGAAAGAGAGAGACAGAGAGACAGAAAGTGAGAAATCATCCCCCAGGGAGGATGGCCATGCCACAATCCCTTCTCCTCCATTCTCCTCATGGGATCTTGGGCACGCATGTACACGTGCCTGGCATGAGTTTAAGCCACCGAGTCCGGGACTCGAACTACGATCAACTACATGGGAGTCCAGCAACATTGCCATTTCGCTAACTGCTGGTCCTTCTGATACGCATTTTAAAATAATTTTTACTTAGTTCTTAGAACAAAAATTTTATCGGGTTTTCTAAGTGCAATTGCTTTACATGCGAAGGTTACCTTGCACTGTAATTTGGACATGTCTCTCCAAAATTCATGCGTTGAGCCCTTGTAATGAGATTAAGAGAGGGAAAACTTGAACCAATTATGGTGTTGAAATGTGAAGCTTTGGGGTAGAGATGCGTATTAAAGTCTTTAGGGCAGGGCCCTCAGACTGAAGTCTGGTGGGTTTTTATTTATTCTTTGTTCATGATAATGTGCATGAGGGGGAGAGAGAGGAGCACCTGTGGAGTCTGCTCCTTCTACGACCCCCCTCCTCCAGTCCTTCAGCCCACCAGATCCCGGGCACTCACACGTGCTCCAATAGGTCTTGGGTTGATCAGGCAGGGGATTCGAACCATGGTTGCTGTGTAGGACTCAGTTCTCTTGAGCACTACATTACTGCTATGCCACGGAGCGGGCCTCTGGTGGGTTTTCAGGGAGAGGAAATGACACCAGGACAGCGTGTGACTCTACTGGAGACAGCCGCTCCGCTCTGCTCTTGCTCGCATGTTGTTACTGTAACTGCATGATGACCACAGGACATGGCTCTGGACCTCGGACTTCCAAACAGCAACTTTTATAAATCAGCTCTATTTTTATAAATCCCATTTCAGGTATTTTCCGTTATTAGCAACAAAGCAGACTAGAACACCTTGGGAGGACTGACTTACAGGAACATGGTGTATCTCTCCACATGTGGAAGTATTTAAAGTAAATCTAAGGACCAGCCGATGGCATAATGATTCCATTGCTGGACTCCCAAGTAGTCAACCGCAGTTCAAGTCCCAGACCTGGTGGCTTCAAACTCACGCCAGGCGTGTGTGCGTGCGTGCTCAAAATCCTGAGAGGGGAGTGGAGGAGAAAGGATTGCTGCATGGCCATCCCCCTGGGGGCGGGGGGGATTTCTTCCTTTCTGTCTCTCTCTGTCTCTCCAGTGATTGCACATACCCACCCTATAGCAAAAATCTCTTTCAAAAAAAGTTAAAGTAAATATATATAAATTAAAAAAACAGAAATAATTTACACTCCAAAGTTCTTCACGGGCTCCAATCCTTCAGCTGTGAGGACACACTGTAGGGACGTATTAAGGTTGACTTGGGCTGCAGGGTGCTCTTTTTTTCTTTCTTTTTATTTCTCCAGCGAGAGAGAGAGAGACAGCACCCCAACAGGCTTCCAACACTACAATCTCCCCAGCCTTCAGCTGGTCCTGAATGGTGGGTGTGGACAAGCAGGGCTGCTAAGTTACTGTGGACGTCACGGTACCCTTTGACATGATACGGTTTGAAAGTTTGGAGTCTCTTCCCAGGAAAACACCCTCTCTCCTCTGTTTGATCTGTCTCTCTCTCATACACGCACACACATTCCACAAATAATTACCAGGTTAAGAGTATAGGTTCTTGGGGCCAGCAGATGGTGTGATGGTTAAGGTGTTGGACTTCCACATGGCCAATCATGGTTTGAGTCCTGGACTTGGTAGCTTGTTTTTCACTTTCTCTCTCTCTGGTGAGTGCACATGCCCTATAGAAAATTGTTAAATGATAGTAATAAATAAAATTTGAGGGCCGGCAGGTGGCATGGTGGTTAAAGGCATTGGATTCCCATATGGCTGACCGCAGTGGCATGGTGGTTAAAGGCATTGGATTCCCATATGGCTGACTGTGGTTCAAGTCCCAGACCTGGTGGCTTGCTTTCATGCCTTCTCTTTCTCTGTCTCTCTCTGGTAAAATTAAAAAATAATAATAACAAATGGAATTAAATAAAGAAATTTTTAAAATAATAGTAAGAAATAAAATGAAGCAAAAAATTCTTTTTAAAAAAGTTACAAAAAGAGTATGGGTCCTTTAAAAAGAGAAAGCTCTATTTTTTAAAAAGTGTGTTTATTTATTTATTCTATGAGTGAGAGAGATGGCACCCCAAAAAGGTCTTGACTTTACCCTCCACCCCCAGCCTCAGCCAGTCACAGATCATGGACACACTCATGCCCTGGGTGCTCAAGGAGGTCTCTAGCCTTGAACCAGGAGCCTTCCCCTGGGAGACTGTCTTGCAAAGCATAGCATTTACCACTGCGACACCATCAGGTGCCCATAGTGCTGTTTGGTCTTTTTCACAAGTGTCTCTCTGTGCATCCTTGACACACTTCCCGATCTCATCATGCCCACGTCACAGGAGAAACAGAAGTGTGGAGAGGGGCAGTGACTTGCCAAGATCGCCCTCGTGCTGACAGAGGCAAGGCTGACCAGAGGCCCCGCGGTTTTCAGGAAGCTGCTGCCTCCTTTCTGGGTTCTGATCTTTGACTTCTTAACGGCTGCTGGTACCTTTGTTCTCTTTGGCAGCTCTTCAAGTGACCTGGATGTACAGGCACAAGATGGTACTTGATTTAGGGCATAAGGTCAGTCCGTTGCTCCCAAAGAAGAGGTGGCCATTAGATGACAGGCTTCGTTTTTCTCACGAAGCTATGAGTATCCGGCCTTAGAGATGAAGGCTTCTTTGAAGGAAGAAACATAGGGTGTAGTGAAAAGAATTTGGGTCTACCCCGCTGAGGACAAGTTACTTTTCTTTCCTGGGCTTTGGTTTCTTCTTTCTAAGAGAGGATTCAATACAATATGCCTCATAGTCTCTTCATGTACATTATCAGAATTAGATAATGGATGCTCAATGAGTTTGAGATTGCCAAATGCTAATGTGTGGTTTACCCAGCGGCCTTTGTTTCCCAGAAGCCCAGGGCAATGCCTGCTGGGGTCAGGGAGGGCTGTGCAGAATGAAACTTTGTTAAATGAGTAGACCATTGCATAACTTCATTTGGTCCCTACAGTTCCCCTCTGAGATAGCTTTATTTTTTAGAATTATTTTATTTAACTTTATTTATTTAATTACTTATTTACTTTAATTTGACCAGAGAGGGAGAGAGAGAGAGAGAGAGAGAGGGAGAGAGACAGAAGAGAAGAGAAGAGAAGAGAAGAGAAGAGAAGAGGGAAAAGGGAAGAGGAAGAGAAAGCAAGCCGCCTGGCCCAGGACTTGAACCATGGTCAGCCATGTGGGAGTCCAACACCTTTAACCACCATGCCACCTGCTGCCGCCCACACTGAGATAGCTTTACTATTCCCATTTTGAGAAGTTTAGAATGGATAAAAGTCTGTTCATTCACTTAACAGACTTTTAAATGAGCAACTACCAGAAGCAGACATTCAGACTCAAAGACCATTAAGACAAAATACCCGCCTTTAGTAAGTAGGTGCCAATCATTGCTATAAAGTCTTTTTTTTTTTTTTTTTTTTTTTTTTTTTAAATAAGGCTATAACGGCTTTTACTAGCTCAATCCCAGGCTCTACAGGTAGGAACCATGACTGACTGACTGCCTTTCTCTTAGATCCATAGCTAAGACCTATGGTGGCTGCCTAAGGTTTCCTAAGGAGCAAGTGGCACAGTAGGATTAATGCGGACTTGCTCTCCTGTCAGATGTCCCACTTAGCTCTGAATATAAGCCTCTGATGACAAGGTGGCACACAAGTCCTACCCCAAGGAGGGTCCCTTAACAGTCTGGCCTTCTGTGTCAGAGGAGGCATCCTGAAGGGCTAGGAATTCCCTAGGCTGAGAAGGTGGGTGGGGAGCACTGCAGGAGAAATATAGGTATGGAAGCCACTTACCAGAAGTCCACACAGCAAGTCCAAGTAGGGACTGGAACTTGAGGAGGCTGCAGAGGTAGGCAGGATCCAGCCCAGAAAGGACAGTGTCTCTATCCCAGAGTTAGAGCAGAGAGGTCAGAAAGGTGGGTGGGTGGGGAGAGATAATAGCTGAGGCAGTGGGGAGGAGAGAAAAGAAATTCAAGAAGTTGAGTTTCCCGGACATTGGTGATTTAAGAGTTTAGTAGCAATCAGGGAACAATTTTGGAGAACACCCAACTTCTCCTATTTCAAGGGAATGGGGGTGAGCTCATGAGGTCAGTTTTGGATGGGAACCCAGGTTTTTCTGCAGCCTAGTCCCGTGCCCTTTCTCCTCCTGGCGCTGCCAGGAATTATGCCCGCTGGAGGCCACCGGGGAATCAGGCTGCGGCTCCCTGCAACCGAACTCCGAGCCTGCGACCTGTCCCCTCGGCCGTGGCGGCGACGCGCAGTGCACACTCCTAAACGCCAGGGGGCGATCCCGCGCACGTTTGGGCCGCTCTGACCCAGCTCGTCTCAGTGGCCGCGGAAGGTGACGTGGACACGGAAGTGGTCGTCGTCGCGGCGGCACCGGTGGGAGCAGGGCGCGGGGCTCGGAGTGCGGCCGGCGGTCGGACGGGCGGCGGCGGAGGGCGCCAGCGTTGTCGGTTGGGGGAGAGTCCGCTGAGCCGACGGGCGCTTTCCAGCTCCTTTCTTCTGCCCATCGGAACCCCAGAGCCGGGGCCCGCGCAGCCGGCGTCACCATGACCAAGGCCGGTAACAAGGGCGGGAACCTCCGCGACAAGCTGGACGGCAACGAGCTGGACCTGAGCCTCAGCGACCTGAACGAAGTCCCCGTCAAGGAACTGGTCAGTGCTGTCCCGCGAGGCCCAGGCGCTCACATGCACCTGGCGTTAGCGCCTGCGTGGGCCTCCCCCCAAGCCTCAGTTTCCCTGTTTATAAAACGAAGGGCGATAGGACTAAGCCCCCAGGGACGCCACGTCCGGCCCCAGCGTTCTTACTGGGATGTACACGTGTCACTTTGGCACGGTTCCAGGGCCTAGAGAAGATACGCTTGTCGGGCTCTGGGCCTCGAACTGACCAAATAAGCGATTGTGCCCCCGTATTGGGACTTTCACAGCGCCGGGCTCCGTGCCCAGCCCAAAGCAGGAGCCCAGAGAGCGGTTTCTGGATGTATTGGAGAATGAATGAATGACCCGGTCGGAGGAAGTAGGCCTCCTAGGAGACCTGGGTGTGGCTCAGAACAGGGCATTTCTAGGAAGCCGGCAATCCCTGCTGGCCGCCCCAGCCCTGAGGCGGCCTTCTTTCAAGGATGTGAAGTTTCCCTGCTTGGCCGGCAAGGTCTCACCTAGATGTTCTGAAACTGGTGGAAATCCCAGGTCTCCACCAGGGAAACTGAGGTCTGAGACCCCCAGGGAGTTGACACACTTCATTGATTGCCAACGTGGAGCTAGATTCTACATCCCTGCCTTTTCCCTGCTCTTCTGCACTTTCACCCCCCACTTTAACTTCACTTTGGATGACCTACACTTTCCTTACTGTCCTTAAGGAATTACGTTTGCCTTTGGCACTTGGCCCAGTCTTCACTTCGCCATGGCTGCGTGCGGTGGTGGTTAGAATGGCGCTCCAAGTTCCTATCCCAGCGCTGTTGCTCAATAGCTGAGTGCCTTTGGCAAGCTAGTTAACCTTTATGCTTAGATCGCCTCACTTGTAAATGGGTGTAATAGTTCTCATCTGGTACATTATCAGAGGATTAGATATGATTGTAATATAAAATGCCTGGAAGGGGGCAAACTGATAGATGTAGCTGTTACTATGCTGTTCTTCCCGCTGTGGAGTGTCAAACGGTTTTAGATGGTCACACTTCATTTTTAGGACTCTCTGTTAGAAAATGCAAGTTGGCCTAGGGTCCTTAGCTGAATATTTGCCTCTTTTCCCACCCCAAGAAGATGGTCAGCCTTATTTGAGCCTCGTCCTAGGACTGCTGTCTCAAACCATCTACATCTAGTTCCCAGGGAGAAAGAAGAATCGGGTGCACTGAGCCTCTCCAGCCGCCCTGGACATCATAGGAAAATCGGGTTGGGCCTGGCAGCCTTGTTTTGGCTCTGGCATTCACTCCTTACTTGTTCATTCAGTCTTGATTCAGCCACCATGTCTGGATGTTGAGTGTCTGCTCGGAGGGGGGACCTTAACTGGGGATTGTGAACATTGCAAAGCTTTGTTAGTTAGTCACACAGTCCCTGCTTTGAAACCTACTAAGGTGGAGAGAGGGACTAGAGAAAAACATTCAATAGAGAATTCCTAAGAATTTCAAAGTTTTCTTTTGTTGGATTTCCACAACCAAACCCCTGCTCTTTGCATTCAACCCTATATTGTAGCTGACTGACTACCTTTTTTCCTCTCTTATACATTATACTTCGGTGCCATTCTGTGCAAGCTTTTCCTGATCATGGGAACTTTCTCTGGAAAAAGCTTCATTAGCAGATGTCACAGAATCGTTCCAGGTGTTGGTCTGACATATTTTTCTCATCCCGTTTCCTAGGCTACCCTTCCAAAGGCCACCATACTGGATCTGTCCTGCAATAAATTGACTACTCTACCGGTAAGTTGGAAAAGCCACTGTGACTCCCTCTGGAACTCTGGATGCAAGCCCTTCCAGTTACATGGTGGGGGTGGAGGGATCATAAGGCATAATTTCAGGATAGGCCTACAAGCAAGCTGCAGCTAAATCTGAGCATGCGGGTGTGTGTGTGTGTGTGTGTGTGTGTGTGTTGGGGGTGGAGTAGGGTATTTAGTCTCAGTGAAAAGGGAATGGAGGTAGAAGCCTCATTGTTTAGAATGGTGGGAAAAGGCAGGCCCAAGAAAACTAAAGTCAACAGGATGCTGGCTGAGCCACTTATTGGCCTCATCTTTTTTTTCTGCCTTATTCTATTTTTTTGAAGAATAGTTTACCCCTTATTGTGTAGAGGAGGCTAGACACCTGTTTATAATTTGCTGTGCATTCCAGGGAGAAAACTGTACATCTTGTGTATTCTCTCCTCCTCATGTATCTTTTGATGAGGAACAAGAAAGATTGTGAATTTTTTATGGGACTACCTTATCATTCTTTCAAACAAGGACGTGAATTATTTGAGACCTACTACTTTTTTTTTTTGGAGAGGTTTTTGCTATAGGGCGTGTGTGCTCGCCAGACAGAGAGAGACAGAGAGACAGAAAGCGAGAAATCACCCCCGGGGGGTATGGCCACGCTGCAATCCCTTCTCCTCCATTCTCCTCTCGGGATCTTGGGCACGCACGCACACGTGCCCGGTGTGAGTTTTAAGCCACCGGGTCCAGGACGCGAACTGCTGTCGACTACGTGGGAGTCCAGCTACATAGCCATTACGCTAACTGCTGAGAGACCTACTACTTTTTTTAAATTCCTTTTTTTTTTTTTAAAGCCTAAGACTTAGGTCCATGAGAGGAAGATGCTTTTTACATTTTTTTCTTTAGTTATGATGAGTACATCTATACATATGAAAGAAGGGGAGAAAGAGAAGTGAATGCTCTCTGCAGGGTCTCTGGTCACATCACGATCCTCTTCCTACAGTCCTCTAGCCTGTTGGATCTCGGGCAGTCCCATGTGTGCCCAGCGTGTTTCAGGCTGACTAGCTGGGGATTTATACCACAGTTGCCATGTGGGATCTGGCTTCTGTTGAGCAGCGCATTACTGCTATGTTACAGAGCTTCTCTCCTGCCTCCTTCTAAAATTCATGTTAAAGCATGTGTCCACATATGAGAGAAAGAAGAGGAAAACACCTTCCAGAAGGCTTGTTCATCCTGTGGTTCCCCTTCTATTCCTCCCGGCCACCAGGATCCTGGGCACATGTGTTTTCAGGCCAGGCCAGCCCAGCTGGAGACTTGAACCTTGATCAGTATATGTGGATTTCCAGCTCCATAATCCAGTATCCTGTCAACTGCAACACAAAAGCTGGGCCTTGGCTTTGTTATGTTTTTGTCCAGCACATACAATCTGGGGTCAGATCTTGGGCACCTTCCCCCAGTTCTCCTTTTGTTCCACCATGTAGGCATTGCATTTATTCAGCCCCTCAACCTCTCATAGGTAATTGCTGTCTTTCCTCCTCAGCAGCACTCCTAATTGGTCAGACCTAAGTTTGCTGTTATCGTTGCCTCTTCCACCCGTCCCTCCTTGTTGTGCTTTAGGGTTGCTTCTTATTGGATTCTGGCTCAGAGAGTGAGTTTAGAGGTTGGCAGATTCTTCATAGGATCATTAGTCCATGGCCCGCAGTGTTCCTCTAGGCCTCACTCACTGTCTGCAGTATCTTCCCATAGTTAACTAAAAACTGTTTCTAACATTCAAAAGACATCTGAAATCTCTCTTTTTTTTTTAGAAAGTATTTTTTGTCCAGTTAAAGAAGAGCAGTAATTCCTTGCAGCCTCACTTGGCTGGATTTGCACTGAAAAGTGCACTCTTCAATCTGAGTTTGTTCCATTGTACTGACAGCTTCCATCTCACTGTGCAGTGCACATCCCCTTGGATTTACAGGTCCCCAGAGAGCATAAATAGTCCCTCATTAGCTGAGGCTGTACCATCACTTGCAGATGGCTGCTTAGCAAAGGTTCTGGGCTGTGCCGAAGAAGAGCCAGGATGTGGATGGGATGGCCCCAGTTCAGTCACTCAGAGGACACTCACTGAGCACCCGTGCGAGTATTGTGCTGCATGCTGGCAATAACAAAGGAGGCAGAGACTGGGAACTGAAGGAGTGTCCAACCTTTTTAGGAAATGGACAGTCACACGAGGTTTTGACAGGTCCTGTGATGGATGAACATGGGTGCTATGGGAAGACAGGATGGGTCTCTAATCACTCCAGTAGCAGTGTGGAGGGTAGGCTGGAGGGAGAACTGAGGATGAAGGAAAACACAAATATTCTGCCTGCTTTACTTCCATACTGCGTCTTGTTTTTATTTATTTATTTTTTGTAGAGGTTTTTGCTATAGGGCGTATGCGCTTGCCAGAAAGAGAGACAGAAAGTGAGAAATCACCCCCCAGGGGGGATGGCCATGCCGCAATCCCTTCTCCTCCATTCTCCTCTCGGGATCTTGGGCACGCAAGCACACGCACTGGTGTGAGTTTAAGCCACCGAGTCCGGAACTCGAACCGTGGTCGACTACATGGGAGTCCAGCAACATAGCCATTACGCCAGCTGCTGTTAACAGCTGCGTCTTGTTATATACACACCACAGTAATTACCACTAGGAGTGTCAGGTGTTCTCTGTTTTCACTCAGAGAGGGTTAGGGATGAAAGGTAGAGTTAGGATTTATACATAGGGGCCTCTGAGTTGGGGATTTTTAGACTATGGGACCAGAGAGTATAAGCCCAAAGCTTCAGTGTTCTCTCTTTGGGTTCCAGTCGGATTTCTGTGGCCTCACACACCTGGTGAAGCTTGACCTAAGTAAGAACAAGCTACAACAACTGCCTGCAGATTTTGGCCGTCTGGTCAACCTCCAGCACTTGGATCTTCTCAACAACAGGCTGGTCACCCTGCCTGTCAGCTTTGCCCAGCTCAAGGTAACAAAATTATGAGCCAGTGTTTCAAAACCAGGTGTGGCCCAGGGACTGAGGGAGCCCTGCTGAGGGAAAAGTTGACAGAAATACCTCCTTGTAGGCCCTGCCTCAGTGTCTTTCCTTGAAGGTGGAACACAGAAGGACTTTCTTCCTGCTCACTTTGTCCCCCTTAAGGGCTTAGCCAATCTCTTTGCCCATCTCTCTAGAACCTGAAGTGGCTGGACCTGAAGGATAACCCCCTGGACCCCGTCCTGGCCAAAGTGGCAGGCGATTGCTTGGATGAGAAGCAATGTAAGCAGTGTGCAAACAAGGTAAACACAGAGCTCCCGGGGGTTTGCTTCCTACACTCCCATGGGACTTCCTCTCCCTCCTTTTTTCCTCTCCAGGGTACCTGTAGCTGTGTGTTGATCAAAGTTGATCACTAAGTTCTCAGTGAGGTATGTCCACTGTGCACCAGTCAAGCAGAGCCTTTTGTTTCTTCCTTTTTAAGTAATAGAACAATAGCCTGTTCTGCTCTACTTCAGTCCGTTCGTCTTAAGAAATGAGGATGTTGCATGGTGCAGCATTCACTTTGTTGTAAGCTATTTTTGTTTTGTTGTTGTCGTTGTTAGATAGAGACAGACAGAAAGAAGGAAAGTGAGAAATCACCCCCCCTGGGGGGACACCCATGCTACATTCCCTTCTCTCCCATTCTTCTTGGGAATTTTGGGCATGCGCACACACTCACCTGGTATGTTTTCAAGCTACCAGGTCCAGGACTCATGCAGTCAGCCATGAGAGATCCACGTGGGTGCCTTAACCACCACGCCACCTGGCTGGCCCAATCAGCTCTTTTAATGGGACAAGGTGGTCAGAGGTTGTGGCCTTTCTGAGGCAGAGTTGTAGGAATTTTGATAGTAAATGTATTAATATTTGTAAGTTTATAGCTATAAACAGCCCGAGCAGACCTGGCATTTGATTACAGTTGAGTTATGTGACATCGTGAGGAGTGGATGGCACCATGCAAAGCAGATGTTGCTGGTGGCCAGTGACCTTGAAGATGTCTTCGCTTGGTCATTAAGGACAGCACTATACTAATTTTTCAGGAATGCCAACGGTAGTCCTTTTTCTCCCTCTGACTTCGGGACAGATCACTGATGCTTTAGCTGAGCACCAGATGACCTACTTGGCTATGTTTACTTGGCATGTTGAACAAAAAAGACTTTAAATATTGGAAATTAATGTAAGTTAAATATATGTATGATGAGTCTAGACTATGAATCTCAAAAGTAATGACCTTTTTAAAATATCATTACCTCAGAGCTTCTCACATAGTTTCATCATCTATATTACCTATTGTTACAAGAAACTAAACACAGGGACCAGCAGGTGGTGGGGTGGTTAGGGCCCTGGACGCCCACATGGCCAATCATGTTTGAATCCCAGACCTGCCTGGCTGCTTGCTTTCTCACCTTCCCTCTCTCTATCTTTCTGTCTCTGGTGAGCACATGTGTCTGTAGCAAATAATAAAATAATAAATAAACATTTCTTTAAAAAAAAAAAAAAACAAGCACAGGAATCAGTCTGTGCTCTAGTAGTTAAGGGGGTCGGATTCCTCGTGGCTGACCATGCAGTTGGATCCTGACCCCAGTGGCTCAAAAAAACTGCCAGGTGTGTGTACATGTGTCCCCCAAGTCCCGATAGGGTGGAGAAATCAAGGAGAAAGGATGGTGACATGACCAGGCCCCATTTGGGGTGCTTTCTCCCCCCCTCTCTGTATGTCTGTGTATCTTTGGCAAGCGCACATGTCCTCTGACAAAATTTTAAAAAAGGAAGAAAGAAATTAAGCACAAAATTGACACAATGAAGTAGCAAGACAGCAGTTTTCTCTTAGATGAGAATAACCCAAAAAATCAGTGAAATCCCGTATTGAAAACTTGGTGCTTTAAGAGTGACGTTTGTTCTTGGGGACCAGCAGTTAGTGTAATGGCTATGTCGCTGGACTCCCACGTAGTCGACCGTAGTTCGAGTCCCGGACCCAGTGGCTTAAAACTCACGCCGGGTGCGTGTGCGTGCATGCCCAAGATCCCAAGAGGAGAATGGAAGAGAAGGGATTGTGGTGTGGCCATCCCCCCTGGGGGGTGATTTCTCGCTTTCTGTCTCTCTGTCTGGCGAGCGCACGCGCCCTATAGCAAAAAAAAGAAAAAAAAAAAAAAAAAAAAAACCTCTCCTAAAAAAAAGAGTGATGTTTGTTCTCAACACTAACAGTAGCTACTACTGGTTACTCTTCTTTCATCTTAGATGTGTTATCTCATAGTCCTCATGATCCTGGGAAGTAGGTGTCACTTCCATCTCTAACACAAGAAACCCTTAGCATGTCCATATCTTTCATTTATCCATTCATTCATTCATTCAGAGTAATATGTTGAACCATATGAAAATGATGATATTCCATAGTTGCTGATTTTCAAAAATTTTTATTGAGTGCAAAGGTCTTTTGTATTTGCATGTATCTTCCTGACCAAGCTCTAGGCAGCACCATGCATTATGGAGGATGTAGTCATTTAAGTCATGGTCCCTGGCACTGCTGTCCCAAAGCTGCAGCATCTTTAGGCATTGTTGGGGAATTTTTGGGCCCATCAAAATGAGGTCACTTGTCTTCAGGAGTTAGGTTAGGCCTCACCAGCTCTGACCTTGTAGGTGCATTGATTAGTCATTGTAACCGATCAGCTTGCTGCACATTAAAATACCTTTTAAAAATAATTTGTTTTGTTGGAAGCTCTCCCAGGCGGCCGTGTGGTTCAGGTGTGCGCAGGCGTGAGCGCTTGCATGCATGCGAGTGACTCCCTCCCAATGCCCCTAGCACTGCGCGGGGCTCAGTAGCAGTTACAGCTCCCAGATATATTTTTGCCATCGTGGATCAGTTTAGAGATGTAAAAAAAAAAAAATTATAATAATTTTTTTATTATAAGTCTCACTGCTGAGACTTGTTTGGCATGACTATGTTCTTTCTGAGTGGGGAAAGCTGTGGATTAGAAATAGACACAGTAACAAACAAAGACACACAAGTATAGAAAAGCGAGGATTGGGTGGGCCCAACTTTTTTGATGGAGAAATTGTGATTCCGAACCGACCTCAGATTTATTCTTTTAAAGAGCAGAAAATGGGGGAAGAGGAAATGGTATGCAAAGCTAGTTGTTTTGGGATGTTAATTGTCTGAAGATGTGAAAGTGACTGGTGCTATTTAATTTTTTTGATTTTTGGGGGGACCAAAATTTGATAAACAGGTGACTTTTTTTAGCCTGATAGGATATTGTAGTATTGGGGTACTGGGTATTAACAACTGTAGGAAGATAACCTTGACAACAGACAGACAGCACTTCGTATGTAAATACTTTTTTTTTTTTTTCTTCTTTTTTTTGGAGAGGTTTTTGCTATAGGGCGCGTGCGCTCGCCAGACAGACAGAGAGAGACAGAGAGAGAGAAAGTAGGAAATCACCCCCCAGGGGGGATGACCACGCCGCAATCCCTTCTCCTCCATTCTCCTCTCGGGATCTTGGGCACGCACGCACACGCGCCCGGCGTGAGTTTAAGCCGCCGGGTCCGGGACTCGAACCGCGGTCGACTACGTGGGAGTCCAGCGACATAGCCATTACGCTAACTGCTGGTCCCCGTATGTAAATACTTTTTAATAACCCTGCTAGAATAGCTTACAGAAGTACATTTATAATAATTTGTTTGGGACCAGCCGATGGTGTAATGTTTACCTCATGTAGTCAACTGCAGTTTGAGTCCTGGACCCACTGGCCTAAAACACTGTGCAGGCCCAGAATCTTAAGAGGAGAATGGAGGAGAAGGGATTGCGACACAGCCATCCTTCCCGGGAATGATTTCTCCCTTTCTGTCTCTCTCTCTGGCAAGTACATGTGCTCTATATCAAAAATCTCTCTCAAAAAAATAATAATTTGTTCAATACTATTTACCAGGTGCTTACTTTAGGCTGTGAACTGAGACAGGTAGACAACATCTACCCTCCACGCCGCAATCCCTTCTCCTCCATTCTCCTCTCGGGATCTTGGGCACGCACGCACACGCGCCCAGCGTGAGTTTAAGCCACCGGGTCTGGGACTCGAATCGCGGTCGACTATGTGGGAGTCCAGCGACATAGCCATTATGCTAACTGCTGGTCCCAGATAGCCTGTTTTTTTAACCTTGACTCCTTTGGGAGAGGCACCAGCAGGTTTAATTCCTACATCACTCAAGGCAGGGTTCCTTATGGCCTCTATCTGGGCTCTTAGAAGGAAGTGCTTTTTTTTTGAAGAATGAATTATTTTAATCATCATCATTATTAATTTGACCAGAGAGAAAGGAAAAATGAGAAAGCAAGCCACTAGGTTCAGGACTTGAACCCTGGCTGGCCATGTAGGAAGGAGTCCAGCACCTTGATCACTACGCTACCTGCTGGCCCCAGGAAATGCTTTTGCAGGTGGGCTTCTGAGCTCCTCTTAGGATGAGTGTGTGCCTGTCTGAAGTTTCCAAGAAATAAAAATAGGTTTGAATACACAAATCTCTCTTGCAGGTTCTTTAGTCCAGTAGTGAAACAACACCCTTTTGCTATCTTAATTTAGAATAGTTCAGGTTTTTCTCTTTTTTTTTCTTACACAATAAGGAAGATGAAATGATAAGGCAGCTATAATCGAGTACATCTCATACTAGGGATTATGCTAGGAGGCTAGTACTTAGAAAGGTTAGGTTGCTTGCGAAGGTCACATAGAAAGAGTCAGGATTGCATTAGGCTCCAAGCTTACCTCTGTCCCCTACATCCAAGGGATACCAGCTTCTAAAACATATATACAAACACAAAAGTCTTTTATCTCTTCCCCCAACCATGCCCTTAGTGAGAATCTTTGTGCCTCAGAAGTCATAGGTGGATGAGGATCTGGGTGCCCAGGATGTTGAATACTAGTGTGTAGCATTTGGGCCTTTCTCTTTGAGCTCTTCTCCTGTGCATGTGGTAGAAGTGAATGGAATAGCCCTGGCCTTAGCTGTGCTACTGTCTAACCATGTGAGGTGGCTAAATCACCCTATCAGACTTGGTTTTTCTCCTCTTAAATGGGATTCCAGTCAGTCATTTACCACATTTTTTTTTTTTAGCGGTTTCTTCTATAGGGCGTGTGCACTCTCCAGAAAGACACAGAGAGACAGACAGAAAGCGAGAAATCACCCCCTGGGGGGATAGCCACACCGCAATCCTTTCTCCTCCATTCTCCTCTTGGGATCTTGAGCACACACGCACACACACCCGGCGTGAGTTTAAGCCACCGGGTCCAGGACTCAAACCGTGGTCAGCTACGTGGGAGTCCAGCGACATAGCCATTACGCCAACTGCTGGTCCCATTTACCACATATTACTGAATGTCTTTGGTTAGCTGAGCTCTGCACTAACCACAAGGGATACCTATGGTCAGGGTGGCAGTGCCTGCCCTTAGGAACGTACAGTCTTACGACTGAGAGGGGCAGCAGGTAATTTCAGTGTTCTGTGTCGAATTTCACAAGAGTGGCAGAGGGGGACCTCAGGTAGCCAGAGGAGGAGAGGTCAGGAACATGTTACAGGAAATGCTGTCCCCGCCTATCACAAGGGGCTGGAGGAAGGCTTCTATGAAACCATACATATGAGCATGATTGTAGTGTCAGAATGATTTACAGATTTGAGTTGGCATTGTATTTCACAAACTTTTTTCTGGCAGCTTTCATGAACTGGCTATGACTTCTCCAGCAAAGGTTGATACAGTAGCTTAGGAGGCCCAGATCAGATTAACTCCGTTAGTTCTGCATTGCTGCTGGGACCAGGGTGATCTGGGGTCCTGAAACCAGCAATCTTTTTTGACTTCCCTGAGCACACATGAGCTGTGCTACAGCTTTGAGTAGTTCAAGTGCCCGTCTCCCTTTGCAGGTGTTACAGCACATGAAGGCAGTGCAGGCGGATCAGGAGCGAGAGAGGCAGCGGCGGCTGGAAGTGGAACGAGGTAGGTGGCGTTGTTCTCAGAGTCATCTTCTAGGTCCACCCCAGCTGAGTCTCATGTTTCAGGAGCCAGAGTCCAGTCAAAGAGTCATGGCAAACAGTGGAGACAGCACAGCATTGCTGTGGGGGTGGTTTCATCCTTAGCCGATGAGTCTCTCTCCAGTCCTGGCTCCTCCACTGAGCTCCGATGTCACATTCAAGTGCTTTTCATCTACTTGGAGGGTTAATAGGAATCTCAGATGTCCCCTCAGCCCTTCCAGTGTTCCTCCATAATGGGAAATTACTACCCCCGTACTTAATCAAGCCTGAACTAAGACGATGTCCATATTTCATTCTTCTGTTATTCCCACACCCATTCTGTCAACAAGTCTTACGTGTGACTATCTCTCCTCCAGTGCCAGCTCTGTAACAGGCCTCCATCCCGTGGGCTACTGAGCACCTCCTAAAATGTCTCCACAATTAGCCATTTCTAAAATCCCATCTTCTACACAGCAGCCAGGGAGATCTTAAAACATAAACTAATGATGTTGCTGTCTTCCTAAAACCCAGTAATGGCACCCCACTGAACTCAGAGTGAAATCCTAACTTGGTGACATGGCCAACGAGGCCCACCTTGGCCAAGACTGCTCGCCTTCCCTTTAGACCTTGTTCCGTGTCTCAGGGAAGCAGGCCATTTCAGCCACAGGAGCCTCTGCTGTTGCTTGAACATACCAACTAGTCTCAATTGAGGCATGTTGCTTGGGGTGTCCTTTTCCCTCGGTGTCTACATGGCTGGCTTTTTAAAATCCGTATCTTTGCTTCCATGTTCCCTTAGGTTAGCCTTAATCCTTTCAGAACCACCCAAACTGGAATAGCCATCCTCCCTTCCCCTCGCTGTTGCAGCCTGTTATTTTGTTTGTGGCATATTTCACTGTCTTTGCTATGTGGTTCACTTGTTTATTATCTGTCTCTCTCTGTGGAGAAGCAAAACACTTAGGCAATAGAACCTGGCCTGCCTTCTCCACTGCTGCTTCTTGGCACTTAGGACAACTCAGTAGCTGCTCTGTTGACCAGCTGACCTCTGGAGGATGACTGGTTGTTTAGGACTGATTACAGGGTGTCCCTGAGGTCACAGTGCCTCAGTACAGCTGTCCCTTATACATGCGTGGCCACTGTGGCCAGACATGCCCACGTTTACTCCGACTCCTGCTGCTTTTACTTTGTGACAGCACATGTTCCCCAGAGGCCGGGTGTACCGTGTTCTTGGCATTCTCGCGGCCTGCTGGAACCCAGAGTTGTTTGTACGTAGAGAAGCAGTGGGAAGCTACAGTACTTATAGTGCTGCTATTCAGCTACATTATGGTTCAGATAGGCTTGTAAGCCCTAGAAGAACATTTAACCACCCATTTGTGGCATTTTGGCTTTGGAAAAATATATTTCAGACTTCCAAATAACTAATTTGGAAATGCATTTTTAGAACCTAGTAATTAGAAGTGCGGTATTGCATGTAAACATGCTTGAGCTGTTAAGTAAATCTGAATGTGTTACATAGTTTCCTGAGAGGAAATCTAGAGGTTACTCTATTAGTCTCACTTTTTAAGAAAACATTACTGGGGCCAGCAGGTGGCATGGTAGTTAAGGCACTGGGCTCCCACATGGCCAACCGCAGCTCAAATCTTATACCCTGCAGCTTGAAAATCACACCAGGCACGTGTGTGTCGCGCGCGTGGGCCCAAAATCCCAGAAGGGATTACGGCGTGGCCTCCCCCCTGGTGGGGGAGATAATTTCATACTTTCTGTCTGTTTCTGGCAGTCGCCCTATCACATAAAGCTTAAAAAAAAAAAAAAAAAAGTCAGCAAAACATTGCCATTGTCTCTAACCCTAAACTCGAGTGCTCATTTTCTCTTTTTGCTTGCCCTCCCCATGCCACATGGATTTCAAAGCTTGGGAAGAAGGAATGCCATAGAATGAACACCTTACTCTCCTCATGTCTGGGGTCTAGAAGACTGCCAGTCGCTGTGCCTTCTGAATTAGTCCCTCTTCTAGAGGAGTACCAGTCTTATCACCGTGCCTGCTTTAGGTCCCCCTAATCTCTCTGCTGCTTGTAGCTAGGAGCACCTTGATAAGAATCCGTTCAGCAAACCCTGAGCGCAGCTTACTGTATTTTAGTGAGGACGGCTTACTTTGCAGAGGACAGCAGATGGCTGTTCCCCTTCAGTACTTAGGTGACCTGGGGTACAAAAGAAAAGGTGGCTAAAGGCATACTTTTAATCACTCGGGAAAGCAAACTGCTGGAGGGCTTGTGAGAGCAGCTCTGTTTCGGTGTGTGTTGCTATAGAGGCAGAGAAGAAGCGTGAGGCCAAGCAGCGGGCTAAAGAAGCTCAGGAGCGGGAAGTGCGGAAGCGGGAGAAGGCGGAAGAGAAGGAGCGCCGGAGAAAGGAGTATGATGCTCTCAAAGCATCCAAGCGGGAGCAGGAGAAGAAACCGAAGAAGGAAACAAATCAGGCCCCGAGTGAGTTTCTTGTCTGTTGCTCGTTTTCAGCGGGGTGCAGTGGACTCATTCGAGTTTTGTGGCATGGACAGTGAGCCTGCAGATCTTAGTTGGTTAAACTGGGTAGCCTGGGAGCAGCCAGGGAGGGCTGCAGACCAGGTCCCGAATGGCTACCGGGAACAGGGTGTTCTCCTGGGGAGCTTGGGCCCTAGCAGCTTCACTTCCCTGCTACCCACCACGTACTTCTGTGCAAGCACCTGAGTCAGATGGGCCTTAGAGCATTCCAGGGCAGGGAGTCTCACTCTTGTTGGGGTGAGGTTCTGAAATCCCCGAGATCGGACATCACGGTCAAGTCCCTTCCATCGTGAAGTGTACAGGTGTGTTTTGAATCTATGGTGCAATCTCTGTAAAGCCAGTGCTGCCTGGGTTATTTTTCCCACATCAAAATAGATCACCCTCTTGCCATGTGGCCTGCATTTGGGGCCATGCTCTTTAAAAAGAAGAAAAAAAATTTCTGTATTTTCCCCAAATATCCCATTGAATTTATGGTGTGATGTGTCTCCATATACAGGGAGGATCCTGTACCCTCTGGGCCACACAGGGCCCCCAAGGGAAGAGGTACTGAGAGGGGACGGAGCCCTGGACAGAGCTGGGGGCTCATGTCCCTCACCTTGCTCCCTCTTGCCTTGAGCCTAATCTCACTGCTTTTAATTTCCTTGTTGAAAATGAGGATCATAACTACACATGAGATAGTGAAAAGGATTAAGTGCGAAAACAGGATCACACAGTTCTTGGCGGTAATGTGGGTGCTCTGTCATATTTTTAAATGTCATCTAAAATTAACAAATCCAGTTTTTCCTAAGTGTAATATATGTTCACTGTACAGAATTCCAAAAAAAAAAAAAAAGCTTATATCAGAAAATGGCAGTCACCTGAAAGTTCCCTATTCCTAGCAATAATCACCGTTTACAACATGGTGTATTACCTTCTGGGCTTCCTTTTAGGCTTCCTTTTATACACACGTTATGTAACTAACACACTCCAGTCCTGTTTTCCCAAGTAGGCAGCACCGTCAGTGCTTGCAGCCTCCTGACAAGTCCCTCCCCCTACCAGCCCCAGGGCTCTAGATCATCTCTGTGTTACCAAGGAGAATTTAGGACACTGGGGACCGCGAGGGACGTTAAGACGTGCAGAATGAGTTCGTGTTTTGAATGTACTCCCTTGAGATCCAAGGGAGAAAGCATTTATGTTTCAGCCTCTGGATAGCAGTTTTTAAGAGCTCAGATATTATTAAAATGTGTTTTAGGGACCAGCAGTTAGTGTAATGGCTATGTCGCTGGACTCCCATGTAGTCAACTGCAGTTCGAGTCCCGGACCCAGTGACTTAAACTCACGCTGAGTGCGTGTGTGTGCCCAAGATCCCGAGAGGAGAACGGAGGAGAAGGGATTACGGCGTGGCCATCCCCCCCTGGGGGGATGATTTCTCGCTTTTTGTGTCTCTGTCTCTCTCTGTCTGTCTGGCGAGTGCATGCGCCCTATAGCGAAAACCTCTCCAAAAAAAAAAAAACAAAAACAAAAAAACCTCTCTTAAAAAAAGTGTTTTAAGAACCTGGGGAGTTTTTGCATGAGGAGGGGTATCAGTGAACTGCATAGAAGAGACCAGCACAGATTGAGAGAGAATGGGTCTCCTCCAACTGACTGAATTTGTCTTGTGTACTGTGACTTTGTCCCTCCAGAATCTAAGTCTGGCTCCCGCCCCCGCAAGCCACCGCCCCGGAAGCACACTCGGTCCTGGGCTGTGCTGAAGCTGCTGCTGCTACTGCTGCTGTTCTGTGTGGCAGGTGGGCTGGTTGCTTGTCGGGTGACAGAGCTGCAGCAGCAGCCCCTCTGCACCAGCGTAAACACCATCTACGACAATGCAGTCCAAGGTCTGCGCCGCCACGAGATCCTCCAGTGGGTCCTCCAGACCGACTCTCAGCAGTGAGCTTGTCCTCAGTACCTGCTGCCTCCCGGCCTTGGAGCTTGGATTCCTATGGAATTGGATTCTGCTGGACACAACCTCTTTTTAGCGTCAGACCTACCTGCCATCATCAAATGGCTGCCGATTGGTACTTGAGATCTCTTTGTAGGACTTCTTTGTTCCTTAGTCAGGGTTCCCTGGTGGAATGAGGAGAAATGGGAGGTGGTGGGGGACAGTTACCTGCATGCCTAAAGCAATAGGCCTGGGGGTGGGGAGAGAGAAAACATAGCCTTTTCTAGTTGTTATACAAAGCTGTGTAAAGGCAAGGCTCGTTTCTACTAAATGGTCAGCTGTCACTACACATTTATACTTTTGTATGTCACCAACCCTTTCTTTCATTCCTCCCTGGGTAACCAGGGCAGATCAGGAGGCAGTATGTTATGGGGACTAGGGGACACCACACTCAGCAAATCCAGCCTAAATTGGGGGGTGGGAGGGGTGTACTATTTTCTTAAGGACCTCAGATAGTCAAGCATTTCAGTGACCATACAGAACCTCTGGCTGTGAAAGGGAATTCATGACCATCCAGTCCAATATGACCCTTGTGGATGGAGAAACCGAGGCCCTCTCGTGACTTGCCTTGGGTCTCCCAGCTAGTTTGAGGCAGAACTAGACTCCAATTCTGGTGTACATTCTTCCCTTCACATCATTTTGCCTCCTTCATGATGTCCTAAAAGAACAGAATTCACTCATACTTCAGGGTAGACAGATTTATGACTCAAATAGAAATCTCATGTCATTAGGATCTTGGGCATCTCCTCAGTAGTCTGGCCCCAACTTACATGGCTTCTAGAAATGGGAACAGTCCAGGCTTCTTGCCTCCATTTTAGAGCATTAACTCCCTAATTGCCAGTAAGCAAGAAACAGATCCCTGCCAAGCTACCTTGTCTATGACAGCTCCGGCCCTGTTAGTACTAGATGTGATTAAATACCTCAACGGCAACATGAAAACTCTTGAGGTTTAGAATAGTTTGATTCTAGACCTGTAACTGAAAGGAATGAAGGAATGGAAACAGGAAATGAGGGAAGCAAGCAGCGTCATGTGCATTAGCTGATGACTAGCACAAATACGGGCAGTGCTGTCCAGTCTCCCATCTACCACATTAAGCATTTTCTTGCCTCATCTTTTCACAACAGCTGGATGAAGGGATCAGAGACGACTGTCATGGTGCTCATTCATGGAAAATTCCTAATCGCAAGTTCCTTGCTTCTCCCTGGAGGGAGCAAGAATCTATTATAGTTCAGAGACAAGGAAGGCAGCATCCAGCTTTTAGCCCTTCTGGCCCTTTTGGATAGGGGCGGCCGCTCATGACTGTCCTGTTACTGGAAGGAAGGCCTTTATTCTCTTCTCCCCTGATAGCTCTGCCATGTAGGTCCACACCTTCCTCAGAATCACTACACATTCATTTAGTCTTCATCCAAGCTCCAGAGCCATTGGTATAAATGCTTTATTGAAACTAAATACACAATGTATAACAGATTAAGATCATACAGAAATCAGCATAGCCATAGCCTGTTCCTTGGCTGGTTAAGGCAGTCCTGGCTGAGCCTAGTCAAGCCAACCCACACGCTACAGTTCACTCATGGATTGGAGATGAGATGCTGATTCTTTTGGATTTTTACAATGATTAAATACATGTCTGAGTGGTCTGTCTTTGTTCCTTTGTGTTTTGAGGATTGTGGGCATGGGTGGGGTGGATTGTTGGTGGCTGCTGGGTCTTGCTAGGGGGGGAACAATAAATGCCATGAAGGTGGATGCAAGGGTCTCAGCCTCTGCCCTGAGCTGACAGGGAGGGAGGCTTTTGCAAATAATGGAAACCAGGAAAGACTGAACCTTACCCAGGCTTGTACCGCAGGAGATGCTTCCATTGCAGTCACATTCTGGAGGTGGGTAAGAGGTGGAGTATTTGTGGAACTCCTGCTTCTAGTCCTTGGCCCTTAGGGCTAGCATCAGTCTGCACTGTCTAGAGAGAGATCTGGCTGCAAAGTAGTCATCTGAAGGTAGATCCGCCTGGACAGCTCTCGTCCAACACGGCGGGAGGTGGATGTCACGCCTTCCCCTCGGCGCACCTGTATGTCTGCTAGCAAATTCTGACGTTCTTGCTCCGAAAAACAGCGCCGGTAAGCCTGGGAATGGTAAATTACCTCACCACCACATCATCCAGTCATCCTTTGTTCATGAGCAAGGAGGGTGTTAGGCTTGAGCTGGGGCATGAGAACCTGTCCTCCCTCCTTGGATCAGTGTAAACAACTCTGACTTTAGCAGACCTGTGTTGTCCCGGAAGGCATTCTTGAGCCCTCAACAGTGCTGTCCATGGAAATGGACTAGTGGGGTCCACTGAGGCCACAGGGCACTGGGTGATCCCTGGAATAGCATACCTGTACCAGAAGCCGCGGGGAAGGATAGGCATCCACAATGGCGCTGGCCATTTCTAGGCTGACGCGGTTCAGCTGCTGGATCTGTCTCCTCCAGACCAATGCGAGTCCCTTGCCAGAGCGGTCTACCTTCACCCCGCCAGCCCAGTCACTCTCCAGGCAGAAGGAGAAGCTGGTTTGATCTCGGAGCTTCCTGCAAATGGTACAGTTTGGAGAGCCGAGTTGCGTGCTACTCCTAACCCTTCAAGTGGGAACCAGAAAACCCACCTTCAACTGACATTGGAAGTGGACTGGCCTAGCTGAGCTGCCAGCAATTTAAGTGCTAAGTGCTAGCTGCTGATTTCCCTTAAAACCCCATTTCTTAGAAGGTGCCAGATTCTCTGGCTTTTGTTGAGCTGGGGTTGTCTGGCCAGGGAGGAAGAAGTGTGCACAGAGCTAAGCACAAGGGACTAGTATCAGGCAATTTGGAGTCCATTTCAAGTTCTCTGAACTTGCTAGAAGCCTAGAGAAGTCCATCTCTCTTCAGGCCTCAGTTCTCTCAGGTATAAAATAGGGACTTGGGTTAGCTCTGAGGTCCCTTAATAATTTTAAATTCTGACTTTGAACTCTTCTGGCCCACTGGGAGCCTAGTACCAGCCTGGAGAACATACACATAAGCTAAAAGAATATTTTCAAAGGGACTGGGCTTGAGGGCTCGTTCCAAAAGTCTAGCATGTCAGTTCCTCCTGCCTCAAGTGTGAGATAATGGAATGACCACAGAGTTCAGAAGAAGGAATATTTTCTCTGGCTTCAAGAAGCACTGTAAAGGGCAAGGCCCAGCATGGAGGCTGGCCCTGCTGGGGGCACTCACTTGAACGGTGCCTCAGCCACAGCCTTGGTGAACGAGCATGCAAAGTCAGCCAACTCTTTCCAGGTCTGCACTATTTGAGCCCGGGCTTCTGTGTGTAGCTGCAGATCCACCAGTGCCTAGAAACCCAAAAGCAGTGAGGAGCTGGAAGGGTGGAAGTCGTTCTTTCCCTGTTCTCTGAAGCAGCACCTCAGCCTCTTGGCTCCTGTTCGGCCACTTCTCGCCTCTTCCCTATCAAGGCAGGAAGGCGTGTCATTTATTCTCTATCAATAGCTAATCTGCTTAGATGACCAGTGAGCACCCAGCCGGACAGGCAATAAGGAGGTCTTACCTCTTCCACATCTACCCTGGATACCACGGGCCCTGTGTTGGTCTCTGGTTGCTTCTGCTGCTTCTTGGCCTGCTTATTTGCTGCTCCCTGTCTCCTTGTTGGAGGATTCTGAGCACTAGAGCAGGAGAGGAAATCAGAGGACAGCAGCTCCAGGTTGAGCTTAGCTGAAGAGGAGCAAGAAGACTGGATCAGAGCATCCTACAGGGCTTGTCAGAGGTGCTATCTTGAAGTGACCATATCTGGAATGAGACACTCACCCTTGGTGGTCCAAGAGCATCCCCATTTAATGCTAAGTCTCCAGGGCAAATCCAAACCTGAAGTATTTTTCCTGATCCACGATCACCAGTGACAGAGCTCTCCCTGCTGTTTTTGCTATGATGTCAGTGACAAAGCCCCGAAGTGTTCCTTTCCCTTTCTCAGTGCTGTCCAGACTCCCCTGCAGGAAGGAGCAGAAAGTGCATTAATTCTAGCTCCCTAGTAAGAGTTGGCCCTATGTTCCAATGACACCTCAGCCCCTGTCCCTCGGCTCTGCCCACCTGTTTTAAGCTGCAGATCATGGACAGGAGCACCTCTGCCAAGAGTAGCACCAGGACTGACGGCTCCTCCACCCAATCCTCTTCATCCTGCCAAAGGGCCCGAACACAGCACAGGGAGGAGGTTCAGGAAGTGTTGAGCACCTGTGAGAGTGGCCCAGGTCTTCTAGGTGAATGAACTCACCCTTGCCTCTTTTGTATTATCATTTTTCTTCTTGAATGAAGCAACCACCCATGATCCTGTCCCTCCCCAGGTCTCAATTGTTCAAACTCAGTGCACTGGTCTCAGAGATGGTGAATAAGAAAGGAACATCAGGGGGCAGCAGATGCTGTAGTGGTTACGTTGGCAGACTCCCACGTGTCCAACCGTGACCGGTGGCTTGAAAACCATCACCCCCGCCTCCCCATGCAGGCAAGCCCAAGATCCCAGAAGAATGGAAGAGCAGGGACTGCTTCTCATGGGTAATTTCTCACTTTCCCCTCTCACTGTCTGCCTCTCTCTGGCAAGGCCCTATTGCAAAAACCTCAAAAACAACAGCAACAAAAAGAACATGAGAAAGTTGAAAGCAGCCAAGTAACTGCCAAGTTCTGTGTGCATTTTGAATGGGGGTGGTGAGGAAGGAAACTCATCCAAGGAAAAAATCACTCTGGCTTTGAAGGTGATTACAGAAACAGGTTTTGTGTGAGGAAGGTAACAATCACAAGGGAACCTTCAGCCTATGAGAGCACCTCCTCCTTATCATAGCCTGGGCATAATCAAAGTCAAGGTTGCCTTAAGGCCAGCAATCCCACAGCAGTACAGTATTATGGCATCATTGAGAAGTAGGACTTCATAGGAAGTTATCTGATTAGATCCCCAGAAGCAAACACAAGACTCAACACAGCTAAGTGCAGGTGGGAGGAGCTCCGAGTTCTAGTTCCTGCTGTGATCTCTTACGAGGCTTTTAACGTACCTGAGCCCCAGTTTCCCCACCTGGGATATGGGAAGGACTCCCTTGTTAAAGGATAACTGACTGAAATACAAGAGAGATGGTGGAAGTGCTCTGAAAGGATAAACTGCTATATGAATATAAAAGTTTGCCAATACTCCCAAAGTAAAAATTGAGGGTAACTGTCCTAAATTACTGAGGTTAGGAGATGCAAAGAAAGAAAGGACATCATTAACAAAAATCAACTCAATGCGACCACACATGGTGTAATGGTTACATCGCTGGACACCCATGTAGTAGACCACAGTTCGAGTCCCAGACCCGGCCACTTAAAATTCAAACCTGGCGAGTATGCATGCATGCCCAAAATCCCAAGAGGAGAATGGAGAACGGACTGTGGTGTGGCCATCCCCCCTGGGGGGTGTTTTCTCGCTTTCTCTCTGTCTGTCCAGCAAGCACACATGCCCTATAGCAAAAATCTCTCTTAAAAACCACCAAAAGCAACAACAAAAAAAAACAAAAAACAAAAACAAAAAACAACAAAACCCTCAAATGATAAAGCTACTGGTAGAAAACACAAGGAAAACTTTTGGAGACCTTCAAGTAGGCAAGGACTTCTTAAAGAAGACCCCCAAAAGCACAGGCAATAGTCCCTAAAATAGACAAGTGGGACTACATTAGGCTAAACTTCTTTTTTTGAGAGAGAGAGGTTTTTTTTGCTATAGGGCGTGTGCGCTTGCCAGAAGAACAGAGAGACAGAAAGTGAGAAATCACCCCCCAGGGGGGATGGCCATGCCACAATCCCTTCTCCTCCATTCTCCTCTTGGGATGTTGGGCACGCATGCACATGCACCCAGGGTGAGTTTAAGCCACCGGGTCAGGGACTCAAACCATGGTCGACTACATGGGAGTCCAGCAACATAGCCATTATGCTAACTGCTGGTAACTGTCCTAGTAATTTCATTCTTAGGTATCTACCTAGAGGATAGGAAAGCCCTCCAACAGAAAAAACACTTGCACATCCATGTTTATTGCAGCATTACTTGCAATTGCTAGGACATGGAACCAACCCAAATGTCGAAAAATAGATAAGTGGCATATGTACTCTATGGAATTCTACTCAGTTATACAAAACAATGAAACCCTGACATTTGGAACAAAGTGGATGAATATGGAAGACTTAAATGCTAAGCGAAACAAGTCAGTCTATGAAAGACAGTTTGTATGTCCCAGGTCAATATAAACCGAATGTCTGTGCTCTCTAGCAGAAACTGCAATACTGGAAGGTGTAATAGGGAGGGCAACTGTAGATACTAGAGATAAATGAGAGGTATGTAATAGAGGGTAACAGTGGAAGGGAAGGAAGGAGGGAAATGGGAAAAAACAAACAATACATTTAATTGACACACAAATGAGAGGTTATTTGTTGATGATAATGTATATGGTAATGTCTCTGTCTTAACCGTATGCACTGGATTCGTGCTGGGAAAAACCATGTTATACACTGTAAAGATATACAGTGATTAAATGTAAGTAACAAGTATATATATTTAAAAGAAAAAAGAAAAGAGGAAAAATCTTTATGTTCATCTATAAATTCTAGAAAATGAGGAGTGTGGTCTTTTGGATGCACAGTCAAGAGGAATGAAAGGTCCAGGACTTGCAGTAACCTGAGGAGCCCATGTTGAGGAACGAACATGAGCTGTGTGCCTGCTACGTGTTCGTGCTGGTTATCCCACTTAGTCCCCACAACACTGGAGACGGAAAGGATGTAACAGGGTCCTCATTGTATACATGAGGCAACTGAGGCATATGTAATAACTTCACCAGCATTGTGGCAATAAGGCCATGAAGCTGGGATTCAAACACAAGCCACTCACCTCCCAAATCCCCAAAGCCCAGTTAGGGAACCAGGAATCCTGTGCAGATAGTCTTCCCTCTGCCCCACTATGCTCTCTGCCTGAAGAGGGAGTGACCTCCACAGCCATTACCAGGACAGCATGCCCTCTTGCTCCCAGCTGGATGTGATCAGTGGTGAACTCCAGTGAGGAAAGGAAGCTGGACAGTGAAGTCAGGTTACTTCTTTCCTTGGCTCTCTCCCAATGGGATCACCTGAAGTTTGCCACACCCCTCTACTGGAGCTGAAAGCTTCCCTCAAGGTGACCCTCTACATTTCTCCTTCTGGACTTGGCTAACCACCTCTTCCCCTTATCCCTTCAGAATTAGGGATGGTAACCGCTACGCCAATGGTTCTCAACTAGGGGCAATTTCCCTCACAGAGGATACCTGGCAACATCTGGAGGCATTTTTGATGATCATAACTGAGAGGGATGCTATTGGCAACCAGAGAGTGGGTAGAGGCTAGGGATATTGGTGAATATCCTACAGTACACAGGACGGTCTTGACAACAAAAAATCAACCAGGCCAAATATCAACAGTACCAAGCTCAAGAAACCCTGAGCTATGCTGCTATTGCCCTGACATACTGTGCTGTCCCTCGTAGTGTCCTTGCATCCTGCCCACACTTTGGAACACAGTCCCTTTATTAAATCCTCCTCAAAGTATCCTACGTTGAGTGTGCCATCTGTTTTTCTGCTAGGGCCGACTGATACATCTCCTTTTCAAATAAAAGCCTATTTACCACAGAACTTGAAGGGGAGGACAGACGTCAGCCAGAAAACCCTACCTCGAGTGTTCCAGCCCTTCTCCAAGTGATGCTGCACGGCACAGCCTGTGACTCAATCACACAGCGGCACTCCATGGACTGCAGAGCTCCAAGGAGCTGGCCCCCACCTTCCATCTGGAGAAGTACTGCAACAGATGGGAAAGGGCCAGTCAGTGGGTGGTCCAGAACACAGATAACTGAGCACAGGGTGAAGGCAGATGCTAGCAGGACCTGGATCCAGCACCACTGTGATGTGCTTTAAGCATTCGTCTGGCCTCTGGGCTTTCAACCTGTTAACCACTGCTGCCTTCTGCTTTTCTTGTTGTCCCAGGATGCTTCCCTTCTGGCATGCTTGTCCCTGCTGCCGGTGTCTCTGTGTTCCTCTTCCCTGGACCTTTGGGTCATGCTTGGTTCTCTTCCGAGGTGGGGGGATGTCAGAATTTGTTTTGGTTACTGGCAAGCTGTTGCTCTGGATAGGGCAGGTAGATGTGTAGGCTGGAAGCTGATGGCTCAGATTGTCCAAGATAGGGTCCCTGTTATTCTGTGCACTCCTCTCAGAGGTGTCATGGAGGGGAACACCAGGAATTTTCAGAAAGGGTTGTTTTTTCCAGTCATATGCTCCTTCACTATTTTGATGACCCAAAACACTATTAATTGGGGAGTTAGAGTCCTCAGAGTTCAGCTGCTTATGAGTCAGGAACTTACATGTAAGCCTCTCAGCCAGAGGAACAAATTCTTCTTCATCCTCACTTTCACTGCTTGGCACCCTGACTGGCTCTGTCTGTGGGGTGGTTTCAGCTGTGTCTGGGATAGGTGGTAGATCTTTCAACCCTGGGGATAAAGGACTAGAAGCCTCAGAATCTGAATTGTCAAGTACTATAATCTTCTCCTCCCTCTGAGGTTGTCTCCTCTTGGTTGAAGATGGTTCCTTTCTCAGAAAGGCAAATGTTGGCAACTCCTCAGAGTCGCTCTCACTGGTATCCAGTGCCAATGATGGTTTCTTCAGAGCCATCAATGTGTTAGCGAATTAATTCCCTAAAAGAAAGATGAGATTGTTGCATTCAGTTCAGTCTACCAGATGTGTTCTACAGCCTCGCTTGACGAAATAAGTATGATATAGAGAAGCAGAGATACAGAGAAATGGGACATGGCCCCCAGCATGTTCAACCTGGAACTCAGAAAAGCTGTACCTGCAGTCTTAACAGGAATTCTCTCAAACCCTTTCTAGGTCAGGATGAGGTATAAACAAAGAGTTATTATTACAAAATTTTAATGGGGTAGTAACAAGACTCAACACTACTCCCTTATTCTCTACATTTGAAATGGTGATGGCCAGTCATCTTTTTTTTTAAATTACTTATTAAATTTTATTTATTCATTCATTCATTTATTTTTAATTTGACAGAGGGAGACACAGAGATGGAGAGAGAAAGAGGGGAAGTGAGAAAGCAAGCCACCAGGTCCAGGACTTGAACCGTGGTCAGCCATGTGGGAGTGTCCAGCACCTTAATCACCATGCCACCTGCTGGTCCCGCCAGTCATCCTTTTTAAAAGTTTAGATATAATTTGTATATTATAACACTCATCCTTTAAAAATGTGTATTTCAGCAGTTTTTAGTATATTCCCAATGTTGTGCAAATATCACCACTATCTAATTCCAAAACATTTTCATCACTCAAAAAAGAATCTCCATAGCCACTAAGCAGTCATTGCTCATTTCCCCCTCACCGAGTCCCTGCAACCACAAATCTACTGCCTCTATGAACTTGCCCATTCTATTTCATATATGTGGAATCAATGTATGGCCTTTTACTACTGATTTCCTTCACTTGGCATGATTTTCTTTTTTAAAAAATTTGCCAGAAGGCACTCACCACAGAGAGACAGAGACACACACAGAAAGAAAGCATCCCCTCTGGGGAATGGTCACACTGCAATCCCTTCTCCATTTCTCCTACCTTTTTGGATTCTGGGCGCATGTGCGCGCACACACACACGTGCCCAGAGTGTTTCCCAAGCTGCTGGGTCAGGATTCATACCTGCAGTGAGCCATGTGCCAGCCAGCCACCACAAGCTGGCCCACCAGGTTTCCAAAATTCATCTGTTATGGCATGCGTCAGTAATCCGTTGCTTCCTAAGGCCGAATAATATTCCATTGTATGGATATATTGTATCTGTGTATACATTCATCACTTGACGAACATTTGGATTGTTCCTATTTTGGGCATTACGAATAATCTGCTATGAACATTCACGTACAAGATTTTATTTTCAACTCTCTTGCATATATACCTAGGAGTGGAATTGCTGGGTCATGTGCAAGACCCATTCTGTGAACAAATAACTATTAACACTGTAGGTGTGACCCTAGATGACCATGTAAACTTCCTGGACCCTGGTTTTCTTTATAATAAGATAGGGATGGGAACCAGCAGGTGGCTGGTAGTTAAGGCGCTGGACACTACCACGTGGCTGACCATGGTTTGAGTCCGGACCTGGTGGCTTGCTTTCTCACTTTCTCTCTCTGGTCAAATTAAAATGAATGAATGAATGAATGAATGAATGAATGAAGTAGATAGATAGATAGATAGACAGACAGATAAATCTTTAAAAAAACAAGATAGAGATAATAACAACACCAAGTTTATTTATTTCTTCCATGAGAGAGTTGAAACAGGCGCACCCTTAACAGTGTCCTCTTAGGGCCGTCTGCTTTCCTGCCAGCCAGGATCCCGGGTACATGTTCAAGTCAACCCGGGAGTTCAATCTCCCCTACCGCTCCAGGAGCACTGGGGCTCTCCACGAACCGCAATACTAACTTGTAGGGGTGTGAGAATGAAATGAAATAATGCATCTGCCGGCGCTCAGTACAGTATCTTGCACACAGTAACCTGGCTAAGTAAGTTGAAAGACTAAGAAGGGAACGTCATCCCTGTCCCCTCGCTGTGCCTCAGGTGACTCCAGCAAGAGAGTCGGAAGGCGAGCCCCTGCCGGGCACGCTCCGTGCCTCTCACGCCCGCAGTCGGCTGCACGGCCCCGGGACGCCCTGAGAAATGGGACATGGCCCGCCAACGCACCGCGGACGGGTGCTCAGGAAAGCAGCCTCCACTCGCTAGAGGGACAGCGACCCACGCCGCTCACCTGCAACTCCTCGCGCCACTCTTTGAACAGCTACGCCGGACCCGGAAGTAGATCTCGCGGTGGCGGAAGCAGAAGCGTTCCGAGGCCGGAAGTGCAAAGGAGGCGGACATGGCGTCGGCGGTGCTAGCGCTGAGGACGCGGGTAGCCGGTAACAGGACACCTTACCCAACGAGGGCCTGGGGTGGAAGTAGGGTGGCGATCCGTCAGGGAAGACGGCGGGTGGGAGCGGGCCCCTGCGGAGGACCCTGGATGCGGGGAAGCGTGGGGGACACGCGAAGTTTATGGGGGTGCAGCTGATGGCGATCACGTGACACTCCCCGGGCGGATCTGCGTGTTGTAGGGAGGTCGGAGAAGCCTGTTTCCTTCCTGTGCCTCGGGAGCACAGACAGGTCCCGGGCGGTTGGTGACCTGTGCGGGCCGCTTGCCCTCTGGGTTTGTGTGGATCTCTTCGTTTATAAAAGGGATTAGTCACAGTGGCACGCTGGAGCACAGAAAGTTCGTCCGTTCACTCGAGGTTGAGGTCTGTCTTTGTGGCAGACTCTGGTTAAGGCTATCAGCAGAAACACGAAGACCTGTCCCCTACCTTCCTGGACGAGTCCTTCTAGTGGATAAGGCAGTGCATAAGCACGTGTAAAACAGTTGTAAATTGTGACAAGTGCCGTGAAGAAAGAGTGAATGTCTGTGTATGTGCATACTCGCATGTTTCAAAATGGGATGGGCAGGAGATAACATCTATTTAAATTAAGACCTTCAAAAGGTGACAAAAAGCCTAGCCCTTATCTCTGTGTAGATTGAGGGGCAGGGGCTGGCCTGTAGCCTACTGCTCGAGGGAGCTGGTCCCCCTAGGTCCTTGGTCAAGCTGGGGGCATGTTGAGGGAGCTGGTCCCCCTAGGTCCTTGGTCAAGCTGGGGGCATGTGCCTGCATGTTTCCAACTCCAACAGAATGGAGAAATGGAGGAGAAAGGATTGTGGCGTGGCTTTTCCCTGAGGGAGTGCTTTCTCATTTTCACTCTCCATCTGTCTCTCTGTGATGAGTGTATACATCCTATAGCAAATTAAAATAATAATATTTAAGTGTCATTGAGCCCTTTGGAATGAGAATAGAGAGGTCAGATTAGCAAGGGCAGTATATCAGTCTCTTTTTATTTTTATTTATTTACTTTAGAGAGTTTTTTGTTTGTTCGTTTGTTTGTTTTTCTATAGGGCACCTGCACTCACCAGAAAGAGTGATGGAGAAAAAGTGAGAAATCACCCCCTAGGTGGGATGGCCATGTTACAGTACCTTCTCTGCCATTCTTCTCCTGGGATTTTGGGCACATATACACACATGCCTGGTGTGAGTTTCAAGCCACCAGATCTGAGACTCAAACTATAGTTGGCCATGTGGGAGTCCAGCTCCTTAACCACCATGCCACCTGCTGGCCCCTGCCAGTCTCTTTCTAAAAAATATTACTTTGAGGACCAGCAGATGGCATAATGGTTATGTTGCCAGACTCTCACATAGTCCACTGCAGTTCGAGTCCCAGAACCGACAACTTAAACTCACTCTGGGTCCATGTGTATGCATGTCTGCCCAAGATCCCAAGAGGAGAATGGAGGAGAAGGGATTGTAGCAATGGCCATCCCCCCAGGGGGTGATTTCTTGTTTTCTGTCTCTCTCTCTGTCTTTCCGGCAAGCATGTGCACTCTATAGCAAAAACCTCCCTTAAAAAGATATTACTTTAGGGAACCAGCAGTTAGCGTAATGGCTATGTTGCTGGACTCCCACGTAGTCGACCGCGGTTCGTGTCCCGGACCCAGTGGCTTAAAATTCACGCCGGGCGCGTGTGCGTGCGTGCCCAAGATCCCAAGAGGAGAATGGAGGAGAAAGGGATTGCGGCGTGACCATCCCCCCTGGGGGGTGATTTCTCGCTTTCTGTCTCTAATGTCTCTCTCTGTCTGTCTGGTGAGCGCACGCGCCCTACAGCAAAAATCTCTCAAAAAAAAAAAAAAGATATTACTTTATTCATGATAGCGTGCATGAGAGAGAGGAAGGAAGGCGACTTCAGGAGTGTCTCCTTACGTTGTGATCCCCTTCCTAGCTCTCCAGCTGGTCAGAATCTTGGGCATCTGTGTGCCCACACCCTCCCCACTCCTTGGCATATTCCAGGTCAACCGAGACTCTGAACCCTTGGCTTCCAGCACTGTAGTTGGGCTCGCTATCCCCTGTGCCATCAAGACTGGGCGTATAAGTCTTGGTTGGACCTCTGCTTGATGGACTTTGGGGAGAAAGAATCTAGCCTTCTGAGATGGCCAGGAGCTTGTAGAAACCACCTTCAGAACAGCTGCCCTTTTTGTTGGCAGGTATCTGGTAGGTAGTAGTTGAGTAGATAGTTTAAAAAGGTGTGTGTGTGTTGGGGGGGAGGCTGAAGCGGAAACCTCTCTCTGTGTCTGTTGGTGAGCTCTCCAGTCTGTGGTTTGACTACTGCACTGGGCATGAGGGTGAATGAGGCTGTGAAGTAGCAGCTCTGTGGTGTCCTCTGCTGGCTTCTGTTTCTGTGCTGTTTGTTTTTCCCCAGCAGGACTGCAAGTTTCAGGACCCAGAGCACATGATGTATATATATATATATATATTTTTTTTTTCATTTATGCTTCCGTCTTCCCCTGACACACACACACTCACACAATGCTGACATCTAGACGATAGAAGGAATGAGTTACCCCCTGCCCTGGGAAAAGGGCAAAGACTTCCAGGTACTCTGAAAACCAGCACTCTCAGGGGCCCTTCTGTACCCTCACACAGCGTCCTCACCTCCCCTGCTACCTCTCAGCTTAGCAAATGGCCCATTGAGACAGAGAAGGAGTGTCCGGTTGGAAACTTCTTCTGACAGCCTGTTTTCTCTGCAGTTGCAGCCTTGCTGAGTCCTCCTCCACCTACAGCTCTTGCCGTCAGATATGCTTCCAAGAAGACAGGTGGAAGCTCCAAAAACCTTGGTGGAAAGTCATCAGGCAGACGCTTTGGCCTCAAGAAGATGGAAGGTGAGATGTGCTTTGGTTTCTGCTTCCCGGCTACACCCTGCCTTCTGCTCCTGGTGTTCCTTGTAAGGGCAGGACAACCACACAGATGCCTGGCCCTGTAAGCGTCATGCAGCTCACCAGAGCATTTGCATTTGGTCAAAGGGGCATGGAAGACCTGAGGTGGGTTGGGCGGGTATGCACCTTGGCGGTACACCTAGAAAGAGGCTGCTGGGTAGATCATCCGCGGCTTGCTTTTGGCCAGAGGCAGGCTTAGAGGCTGGCGCGCAGCACTGGGACTGTTGTCTAAGCATTTCGCTGTGCTGCCCCGATCCCTGGGGCCCAGAGTCAGTGCAGTTGTGAATTTCTCTTCTAGGTCACTATGTTCATGCTGGCAACATCCTTGGGACTCAGCGCCATTTCCGCTGGCACCCAGGCGCCCATGTGAGTTGCTCCGTGGCCCCCCTTTTTTCTTTTCTAGGACCACCTCTCTGTGCCCCTAAGCATGGCAGTAATAGTACAGTTACTTTATTGGGTTGCTGCTAAATGCCAAACATTGAGTTGATTTCCATGGCTACGTTAACTCACTCATCCTGACCCATCTCTGTGAGGTAAGCATCAGTTCTATTTCATAGGTAAAATGCCAGAGACTTGGTGAGTGGTGGGGCCCAAGACTCAGCTAAGATTGGAACGAGGTCTTTCTGATAATAATGATAACAAAGCTAGTATGCTTTGAGAGAGACAGAGAGAAAGCGAGAATGTACGCCCCATGAGCCATGGTCACACTGCAGTTCCTTCTCCATTTCTTCCTCCTTTTGGGATTTTGTGTCAAAACACACATGCCCAGTGTGTTTTCTAAGTGACTGGGTCTGGGACTTGAAATACATAGTCAGCCATGTGGGTTCCGGCCTTAACTACCAGCTCCAGGCTGGACCAGTATGGCTTGTGAATGGCTATATAGATACGGCTTCAGGTAGCAGCCTGCTGGGACTGAGCAGCTACCAAGATTGGCTGTTGGAGTTTTCTTTTGCATCCTCTGTTACGGAGTCATTAAAGAAGCAGAAGGCAAAGAAGTGCCATACAGTGGGAAAGGGAATCAGAGATGGAGCTTGCTGAACCCTGCCCTTGGTCCCAGGGCCTGTCCTGAACCCCTGGGAAGGACCTGGCTCTCCATCCAGCTGACCAGGTGTGTGTGTTGCAGGTGGGGCTGGGGAAGAGGAAGTGCCTGTATGCCCTTGAGGAGGGGATCGTCCACTTCACTAAGGAAGTCTACGTGCCCAACCCCAGGAACGCGGAGGCTGTGGATCTGGTCACCAGGCTGCCCAAGGGCGCTGTGCTTTACAAGACTTTTGTCCACGTGGTTCCTACCAAGCCTGAGGGCACCTTCAAACTGGTAGCTATGCTGTGAAGTCCTGGCTCAAGCTATTGGACAGAGACTGGAGCCCAGGTGACAGGAGCGGGCAGTACCAGCAGAAGTCAAGTGTTGGAATGACCGCAAAGCCTCCCGAGGACGAGGTCTGCCTGATGGCGACCCTGTTGGAGGCTCTCATGTGACTGTTGGGAAACTCTCGGGAGACCTGGCCTGGGCCACGAATAAAGTTGGTCATTGCCTGTGCTAACTGGGGGCAAACCTGGACGGCGCTGCCTACGCGTTGGTTGGTCCTTACCTGTGTTCTCTAGTGTGTACTGAGGGGGAGCCTCGAAGTGGGGGCCAGGCTTGTCAGAGTGAGGAAATGAGCAGAGGAGACTGATTGGGGGACAGAATTGCTTTGGCACTATCTTGTGAGAGGGAGGCAGAGAAGAGCTCGTGCCTGAGACTCTTCTATTCCTGGATCCTGTAAAAGGATTGCAGTGGTGCAGCAGCCACAGGGTGGCCATGACGACCGCCGGGGTGAGCCGACCCCTTCTCCCCCCAACTCCCCGCATGGTCAGGGCAGGGGCCCACCTCCTTCCAGATGGTTCTACTCTGGAGGCTGGCATAGGAGTGACCTCACCGGGAAAGCATGACCAGCAGGACGAACTGAGGTGCAGACACTCCCTTTATGCTGCTGCACCAACTCCGGGAGCAGACATTTGTGCATCTTCCTCTCCTGGACCCTCTAAAAGCGATGTGCTAGCTCTGGGGGTGGGAGGTATGTGGGGGGAGTCAGTAAAAGCAGCAGCACACTTACGTTCCTCTCCTGGAGCCACATGCAAAGGGAGCTGGAGGGGCAGCCCCACAGGTGGCTGCACAGTAGGCCCCTCCCCGGCCCTGTATATCCAGGATGAGAGCATGTGGGGCGGCTGGAGAGCCACCTGAGAAGCCTGGTCAGGCCCCATCTGCCCTGGAGTACCAAGATCCTTCCGATGGCCAGGCAGAGTAGATCACAGTTAGTTTCTTCCAGCCCACCCAAGGAACTAGACACACGAAGTGCACATTCTTTTCTGGTTCCTCATTTATTCCAACTTAAAGACAACGGCAGAAATATCTGGTTTCGGAAATATTCAGTGAGGGTCTAGAGTAGACTGGGTGCTGCCCTCATTGTCATCCCAACCAAGATCATTAGAGGCTTGGCTTCAAGTTGGAGGGGCCAGGAAGGAAACTGCAGTTGGAGGATGAACATTTTTTTTGAGAGAGAGATTTTTGCTATAAAGTACATGCACTCGGAGAGACAGAGAGATGGAGAAAGATAAAGTAAAAATGCCCCCCCCTTCCCACCCAGGAGGAATGGCCATGCCCCAACCCTCTCTCTTCCATTCTTCTCTCTGGATTTTGGGCATGCATACACATGTACCTGACATATTCAAGCTGCTGGGTCCAGGACTTGAACTGTGATCAGCCGTGTGGGAGTCCAGTGCCTTAACCACTACACCATTTGCTGGCCCCAGGATAGTCATTCTTGGCCCTTGGAGGTAGGCAATACTTGCTGTAGCCCCAGAGCAGGGCTCATAAAGTCTAATGTCTTCCTTCCAAGGACCTTCTCTGCCCTGTAGGCAGGAGTCCTGGGGATTGAAGTCAAAGAAGCCTCTCCATTGTGGGCTTCTGCCTTAAACTTGTTGCCTCATCTCTCAGATTCCCCACCTAGATTCCCCATCTCCTAATGATCCTTGGCAAAGGTAGGGTTGGGGCTAGGGGTTCACTTTGGCATCCTGCATGGGGGTCCCAGGTACCAAGCCCAGCAGGGCTAGTGCTTGGGGGAGGTTGGTGGGGGCTATCCCTTCTAGTCCTCTGGAGAAATGGGAAGGGCCAGGACAGAAGTGGTTGCTCCTTTCTACAGGCAGGTGGCTGCTTCCTGGGACAGATGAGCAGAGCGGTAGTTGAGGGGTGGCACAACAGCTTGGCAGTGGCTGGAGGGATGGGCGGGCAGATGTTAGCGTCCCCTTGCCCTGTCCCCTTGTCCTCTCCGTAGCACACACCCTTTGGACTGCTGCCTCTGACTCCTCTCCCCAGTGCCTGGTCCTGGAAACAAGCTGGGTCCTAGTGCTGCCGGCTCCATGAAAACCCCTCTGCAAGAGCCAGTCCTGACTCTCAGGGTAGGCCTCCCTGGGCTGGGACTGCCATCCTACACAAAGGACAGGAGGGCCTCTATCTAAACCCTGGGGTTCTTCACTAGTGGCTTTTTCCTGTCCTGACCCAAGGGCTTCTCATTTGGCATTGCGGGTAGAGTGAAAGGACTCGGGTCTCCAGGGCACCTGGGACTAGGAGGGCTGGACGTTCACCTCTCTGCGGGCCCCGAGCCCCAAACCCTGTAATCAGCTGGTGAATCTGCTGCCCTGCCTGCTTTCAAACACTTCTAGCTGGACAGGTGAGCGGGCCACCTATGGGCAGCCCCACTCAGGGACAGACCTGTGACCAAGGAAAGTCAAGGAAGCAGAGGCCTACACACCGTCATCCAGTCTCTTCCCCAGAGTGAGCCTAAGGGCAGGTACTTCCTGCAGGAAGCCTCTCTGGGCTTCATCCCATCTTCCCTGTCCCTTACATTTTAATCCCCAGAACCACAGTAGGCCCTTCACCTGGTCCCAGGACCCTAGCACACACCTCTTCCCCTACCTCCTACATGGCAGCCCCAAGGAAGCTCACCTGCATCCTGGGCTTCTGGGCTGCTTTCTGCTGGCTGGACCTCACTGGGGTATCTCTTGGTTTTGAAGTAGGGAGGGGGCCAGTCCTGGGATCATAAGGGGTGACTCAAAGTGTCACTCAGGCCTTGGGGTCAGAATCCAAGTACTTTCTGGCCCCCTGTGCCCTTTCCTCATCCCTTTAGTCCTCTGCACCAAGTACAGGGCACCAAGTTAAGACCCTAAGCATTTCTGAAGTGCATGAGGGCGTAAAAAGAGTTCCCTCCTTTCTGGCCATTGGCTCGTTGTCTCCTGGTGCCATGACCTTCGGAGGGAGAGTCAGAAATCCTCCTGCCCAGGCTCCTCTATTCTGGGTCTGGTGCCCAGAGTCGGGGAGGTTAGAATTTGGGGAAGGCAGCTCAGATTGCTTTTGGTGGCTTTTTTTTTTTTTTTTTTTTTTTTTTTACCATTAGAGCACATGCTTGCCAGAAAGAGAGAGACTGAAAGTGAGAAATCACCTCCCGGGGGGATGGCCATGCCGCAACCCTGTCTCCTCCATTCTCGGGATCATCAGCACGCACGCACACGGCGTGAGTTTAAGCCACCGGGTCTGGGACCAAACCAGGGTCGACTACATGGGAGTCCAGAGACATAGCCATTACGCCATCTGCTGGTCCCAACCTTTGCTTTCTATAGGGGTTACCACATGGTGCTTTGCCCTAGGAAGAGGACTGACAGTGTGGGAGTTGCCACTTACCCCTCTTGGCTGGAAGTCTGGCTCTGGGCTTTTCCAGGAGCTGGAGAGCTGGGAAAAGCCTGTTGTCTCCACTGAGCTGCTCTTGCAGTCTGTACTAAAGGTCTGGGGGCGCTGGCTGGGATTTGTGTGTTTGCATTAGGGCACATGTGCTCACCAGACACACAGAGAAAGTGAGAAATCACCCCCCAGGGGGGATGGCCACACTACAGGTTTTTTCCCTCTGTTCTCCACAATGGTGGTAGTGGGAGGTGGTGGGGGAGTACACGTAAGTGCCCACCTGCTGGCCCTGCTGGCTGAATGTTCTTAACCCTTCTCACATTGCTGCCCTGACCCCAGGCTGGAGGGTGCAGAGTTCATCAGAGAAGAGATCCCAGCGGCCCCTTCCAGCTGAACAACTGCTGCTCAGCCAGAGACAGAGCTCAGGTGTCCTTTGTCCCACTGGGGTTAGGGGCATGAAGACAAGGGGCTGATGAGTGTGGGAGCTCTTGAAAGAACAGGCGGCAATGCAGGTCACTGCACAGCAGCAGCAGGATGGCCATTGCAAACAAACACGGGGTGAGGCATGCATGGCTGGGCATGCAGGGGCCCACCGCCTTCCAGACAGATTCACTCCAAGGTGGGTGTGGGAGTGGCCGTGCTGCCGAAGAGACCAGCAGAGCAAACCTGAGGTGCAGGCAGCTCCCTTTTGCTGCTGCACCAACTGCCGGGGCGTGACCTGCGAGGGAGAGCAGCGGCTGTGTCCTCTCTTCCTTCAGCACAGGGAGGGAGGGGCGAGTGGGAGATTTCACATGGACGTGGAGGGAAAGGGGCAGCCACCTGCAGACACTGGATCTGAGGAGACAGGAAAGGACCCAGAGCCTGAACTCCAGCCACTCCACTTTCAGCGAGAAACCTACTCTGACAGGGACCTCTGGGGTTGTACACGGCATTCTTCCCGAGTGGCCTGGGGACAGCTGTTGCCTAGGTGACCATACAGATGAAGAGGCTGGGCTTCCGGCCTATGGTGGGAGGCCAAGGAGGCCTCTGTCCCAACCCTGGGCCTTGGAGTGGCAGGAAGTACTCACCAGTGGCCACAGTGATGGCCAGGAGGCCGTTGTCCATGGTATGGTCTGCACACAGAGCAGCAGCAGCTGGAGGTGCCAAGGAAGGCATCAGCCTTGAGGCGCAAGGTTGGCCCTCCCCCTGGTGTGCCAGCCCACCCCAGGAGCCCTGGCCCAGAGGAGCAGCATCATTCGGAACTGGGGCAGCCATGAGCAGCTCTGCAGAGTCTCAGCCTCCTGCCCCTAGTTGTCCTGGAGTCCCAGATGGCACGCTCCTCTGCATGCCTGGCAGCCATGAGGGTGCCCCTATAACCTTCAGGAGAGGGGTTTGGCTTTGCTCAGCCCAAAGAGCCAGGAGAGCTCCTGCTGGCCTGATCCCTCCTGCCTGAGTCTGCCCACCTCCACTTCCCAGGTGACTGGGCTCTGGATGCCAATTGGCTGTGCTCTGGTCTTGGCTCCCACCGCTAATGGAACTGTGGGGTCCATTGTTGCCCTGGCAACCAGGCATGCAGGCCACAAAAGACAAAGCCTCTCGCCAAGGCTCTTCTCCTCCCTCCCAGGCAATTATGCAGCTCCCCGGGAAGCCAGCCTGCGGGGGGGGGGGGGGGGGGGGGGGGGCCGGCGCTCCCCACCCCTACTCCATGTCTAGCCTGGCCAGAACCCAGATCTTGACTCCAGGGTCCTAGCCAGTGGACTTCAAAGAAGCCTCAAAAAACTCCAGACTGATTTGACCTTGCAGAAGATAGGTGAGGAAAGCTGCCTGCCAGGAATTCAACCAGTGAAGCTGCCTGGCACCTGCCTCAGTGACCCGAACAGGGGAGAGGACGAGAGGAAAGGGCTCCACCTCACACCTGCACCCTGAACCTGTGGAGTCCTGGAGCCTCTAACAGACAATCTGCCAGAGCAGCAGGGATGGGGCTGGCCATCCCTTCTCGCCTGCAAACGAACCACCTGGGAGCTTCACATACATGCTCTCTGTGGTGCCACCTCAGACCAGTTAAATCCAAATCCAAATCCTGTCATCCACCCAGCTAAATAAGAATGCAAACTCCTCTTAACCACCATGCCAGCAGGTGACATGGTGGTTAAGGCGCTGGACTCCCTCATGGCTGACTGCAATTCAAGTTCTAGGCTTGAAAATAGCTCCAGGCCCCGTGCGTGTCTGTCCAAGATCCCTAGGAGAATGGAGAAGGGACCCGGCAGCTTGAAAATCAGGCCGGGCCCGTGTGTGTGAGTGTGTGTGTGTGTGTGTGTGTGTGTGTGTGTGCCGAAGATCCCTAGGAGAATGGAGAAGGAATTGTGGTGTGGCCATCCTCACTGAGGGGTGATTTCTTGCGTTCTTTCTGTCTCTCTAGTGAGCACACGTACCCTATACCAAAAATCTCTCAGAAAAAGAAAAATAATCTTAAGATGTTTTCAGCCGGCCACAGCCATTAAGATGTTTTACAGTGGTGGGGCCACTATAAAACTATATGTTTTATAGTGGTTAAGGCGCTGGACATTCTCATATGGTCGACCACAGTTCAAGTCCTGGACTTGGTGGCTTGCTTTCTCAGTTTCTCTCTCTTTTTCTCTGTGTCTCTCTCTGGTCAAATTTTAAAAATGAATGAATAAAAAATGAAATATATAATTCTTTAAAAAAAAAAAAAAGATGTTTACAGTGGTGACAATCAGGTATAACCAGGTGAGGAATGGAAGAGGATGAGACAGTGCAGGCCCACCTAAGGAAAAAACCATACTCGGAATGCTGCTGTGTTAGTCTAACAGCACAGCCTCAGACCCGCAGCTGGCTGCGAGCTCCCGGCCAGCGGCTCTAAACGTCCCGGTATTTACTGCCTGCGCCTAATGTTCTGGATCCAATTACTCATTTTTCTTTGTGCTGACCTAACAGTTGATGTTAGGACACAAAACAAAAACCCTAACATTGCAGAGAGCCAGAGTACAGCTTTAAATGTTCAGTAAAATAGGAGCCAGACACAATAATGATCTTAACCTTGGAACCGAAATACCATTTCCTCTGAGTTTTTGCAATTACCCCTTCCTGGTTACTGGTACAGCCAGGCCATCCTATGAGAGCAGGGGAATGTAGTGACAGAGTGGCTCTGGGCGCTTCCTGCCTCCCCCCGAAACTTGCTACTAATAGCTAGCTATGACTTTGGGCTCAAGCCTCAATAATTTCTTTCTCTTTCTTTCTTTTTTGGAGAGGTTTTTGCTCTAGGGTGCATGCACTCGCAGAAAGACAGAGACAGAGAGACAGAAAGTGAGAAATCACCCCCTGGGGGGATGGCCACGCTGCAGTCCCTTCTCCTCCATTCTCCTCCTGGGATCTTGGGCACACACACACACGCCTGGCATGAGTTTAAGCCACTCGGTCTGGGACTTGAACCATGGTCGACTACATGGGACATAGCCATTATGCTAACTGCTGGTCCCAAGCCTCAATTTCTGATCTGCAAAAAGGAGATAATAATAAAAGTGCCTGCCTCCAGGAATTATGAGGATTAAGTGAGATACTGCCTGCAAGATCAGCAGCTTTTTCCATGAGTACATGTGCCCTGTGGGGGCAAAAAACCAAAACAAAACAAAAAAACAGCAAAGTGGCCAAACCAACCCAAAAAATTGCATTGCTGTTACTGGTAGTCAGGAGTGCCCTCTGCTGGCAGCTAGGACGATCTGCTGTGGCAGCCGGGGCAGGAATTGAGGCCTTTGTCCCTCAAACTCGGTGCAGCTGGCCACAGGGTGATTTAGACAGAGGTCTAGAGATGTTCACTTTTTTTAAATTAATTAAAATTTTTTTCAGAGATATTTTTGCTATAAGGGTATGTGTGCTCACCAGAGAGACAAACCCCCTGGGGGGATGGCCATGCTGCAAATACCTTCTCCATTCTCCTCTCGAGACTTTGGGCATGCACTCACATGTGTCTGGCCTGAGTTTCAAGCTGCTGGGTCTGGGACTTGAACCACAGTAGGCCATGTGAGAGTCTAGCAATGTAACCTTTACATCATCTGCTGGTCCCTAAAGGTTCACTCCCTATTTATTACTACATTAAGGAGTGAAGGACTGACAAGGGAGGAGGATGGACAAACCTATTCAAGATGACCCTCCTAGGTCCCAGGGCAGTGGTCAGGAACCTAAGTCATTGCTGCTCCTGCCCCTCAAGGGACACACTCCAACGGTAACCACCAGGTCATGGCTGGGATTGCCTGTTCTTGAGGGTACACCATAAGGCAAGGTTGGACAGAAGCAAAAGTGACGAAGGCTTTAGGATGGGCCCTGGTGATACTGAAGACAGAGAAGCCAGTATCTGCTGCAAGCCGGCTAGTGGCAGGGGTGGAAGTGCTGGGGCAGCGTTCCCAAGTACTAAGCCGATGTCCTGCTGTTCCATCGTTGGGTGGACACGAGGAACTTTGAGGCTATGTGAGCCTGTTAGTCCCTCAGAAGAGGAATCTGGATTAAATGGAGTCTAACTTGTTTCTGCTCTGCCGGAATGACACCTTCATCTTCCGGAGGCTGCCGCAGTACCAGGGAAGACTTCTGGGAGAAGCTAGCCCACCAAACGGTGATGGGGCCCTGACATCCAGGAGGAAAAACACAGAGGCGCGGCGTAGAGATAGACATATATTTCTTCTGTTGCATATTTCAGACTTCACACTGAGCTTGAGGCACAATGCTACTCCGCGTTCTGCTGAGAGCCCTGATTCGTCGCCTTCCCACGCCGCTCACGAGGGCTTACCCTCTGGGCACACCTGGGAGTACCTGGGAAGCTCTGCGTTGGCCTCAGGAGGCCTTGATGCCTCTCCCATCAAGGGGCAGAGTATGCTGGAGAGAAAGCCCTAGAGCCAGCCCCCGCCTCCTCGGGTCCCCTGGCTACAAGAGGAGAGGCTGACCTGCTAGAGCCCTGCTCTGCAGTGGCCCCCCAGTCACCTGTTCTCTGGGCCTCAGAGTCTGGCAGGGCCCCACAGAGCCTCGGCCATGAGCACCACAGGCCCAGGCTGGGGGACGAGGCCCAGGCCCCACCTCATCCAGGGCAGTAGCATACGGTTCAGCTGGCCCCTGCTCCCCAAGCCATGGCCCACTTCCTGGGGCTGCTCTGAGCCCTATTGCACAACTTCTGTTTCTAGTTCTTCCCCCCACCACCCATTTTTCCTTTTTAAATATTATTAATAATTTCTTTAAAAAAATACAAACTAGGGAGGAAGGTGAGGAAGAGCCGGGCATGGAACGCCGCTGAACCCTTTTCACGTTCCCGCCAACCCTCTGGCCCCTCGCTGAGCCATTGGCAGTAGCTAATGCTGCCTTCACCTTCCCTGCCGTCGGTGCGGGTTCTCGATGGCTGGAATGGGGGTGCTGCCAGGCCTCTGGTTCTCGCCTGTGGGAGGGAATCCCTTCCGCTGTCTGTAAGGTGCAATTCCCCCAGTCCTCCGTGGGGGGCTGGCTGGGGCCCTGCTACCTGAGTCGCCCATCTGCTTTGACGGGCCCCAGCTCCGATTTGGGGTCAGGGGACACAGAGCTCCAGCTGGTCAGTCTGCAGGGCTCCAGGGAGGCGCAGGCAGAGGGCCCCATGGCACACAGTCCAGCCACGGACCAGAAGCCGCTCAGCTCCCCATCTGTCCAGGCCTCGAGGGCCGGGCCCGTGAGCTCCAGGTGCCGCCGGGCCGCCTCCTCTGCCGGCTCTGGCTGAGGCAGGTTCAGGATGCTGCTCAGGCCCTGGAAACTCTGCTCCATGTACTCGTTGTGGGGTGGCCCCCCATGCAGCCAGCTGGCATCATCTGGGGGTGCAGAGCAGACAGTAAGCATACCCCACTCAACAAATTCCGTGGGGACCAGACCCTGAAAGCCAGGTCTGGGTACCCCAGTTCCTGTCCCAATTCTACCACCCAGTCACATCTTGCTGTGTGACAGGCTGATACAAGGAACTTCTTTTTCTTTTTTTTTTTTTTTTAAGAGAGAAATTTTTGCTATAAGGTGCATGGGCTTGCCAGAGAAAGAAATCACCCCCTGGGGAGACGGCCATGCCGCAACCCCTTCTCCTCCAGTCTCCTCTCGGGATCTTGGGCTCGCATGCACATGCGCCCAGCATGAGTTTTAAGTCGCTGGGTCCAGGACTCGAACCGCAGTCAACTATGTGTGAATCTAGCAACGTAACTATTACGCCGTCTGCAGGTCCTGAATCCAAGGAACTTCCTGTCCCTGTAAAACCGTTAGTTTTATGGAACAAGCAGTAATCCCTGATTTCCCAACTTCAGGATTAAGTGAAATGGCAAGTTCAAGGTGATTTAGAAAACAAGGTTGCTTTCTGGTCCCAGCCTGGTTTGTGTTACCCACACCCCTTCCTGACCATCACCCGTGCTTCCCAGGCTCTCGGACACCAGCACTCCGCCACTCAGCTGTGGGGCTCTGCCTGCCTCACTGGCCTTCCTTTCCACCACCCTCCACACCCTCCTGCCCCTTCACCCCATCTCCCTCAGCTCAATACTTGCTTCTCTGTCTTAGCCCCTGCAGAGCAGCCAGACCCCATGCTGCAAGGCTGGCCGCCATCCTTCCCGTCCTCCACACTAGGCTGTGAGTTCCGGGAGGGCAGGGGACAGGGCTCACTGCTATGGATCTGTCTCCTGGCACCCCCCTCCTCTGGGCTCCCCCTGTTCTTACCACCTTCCTGTGATTGGGGGCGAGGGAGGGAGCACTTTCCTAGTGAGCACGCGCTACGTATACCAGCCACCTCCGCTCACCCACTGAGCCCCAGCCTCTCGCGGGAGTAGCTGCCCTGTTCAGTCTGCTCCCTCAGCCTCAGCCAAGCAGGCAGACGGCCATGTGATCCTGCCCACCGACCACACAGGGGCCCGGAGTGACCAGCCACATCTGCTGTCCCCACTCGGAACTTGAGGACCATCTCTGTCGCACTGATAGGCCATGTATGGAAAGACAGAGCCAGAGCCTGAGGCTGACACGCAGAAAGACAAGGGAGAAGAGGCCGCAGAGGTGGAGAAAACACCTTTGCTCCCGTGACTTCCTGGCCCCGTGGGTTGAGCCCTACAGTCTCCCAATAATTTTCCCTTTTATTATTTGCACTCGTTCGAATGGATTCATGTTCCGTGCACCCAGGAGGCCTCTGAGAGTTGTACCGCTCCTACTTTACATGCCATAAGGCCAAGCCAAGCAATTTCCAAGGATAAAAGCCCAATTAAAGTGTCAGACTCCCGGCTCAGACAGCTCGAAAAACGCACTGGGTGTGCACATTCGCACATGTGTCTGCACCCCAAATCCCAACGGGCTGGAGAAATGGAGAGGAGACGGTGGCGTGATCATGCCCCATTAGGGGTATCTTCTCCCACTCTCTCTGTCTCTGGTGAACGCACATGCCATCTGGCAATTTGAAAAAGAAAAAGAAAAAGCTTTGACAGGAGTGTCAGATGCATTCCGAAGCAAAGGCCATCTCTAAAGCTGCTCTCTCCCGCACGCCACAGGGCCAGGTGGCGTCACGCCGAGAGCAGATCAAGGCACCCGTCTTCCCTTTCTCCTCCCCAGGATGGAGTCAGCTCTGATGGTCACCTTCCTGGGGTCACCTCTCTGGTGAGTCCTACTCTATCCGGGTTGTGGCCACCATTTGGGAGCCAGATCCTTACCTTTCCTGAGAGGTAGTTTACGGTTGAAGGTCAAGGGCAGCACGAGGAAGCGGGTCTCACCCAGGGGCTCCCAGAACTGGAGCAGTCGCACGGTCCAGGCCCCCGGCCGCAGGGGCCGGCTCAGTGGAGGCTTGTACTGCGTGACCTCAGTCTCTGCGTCTACTGTGATGTCGTACGACGTGGCCACCACGTAGGTTGGGTCGATCCAGACCACAGTGGCTGTGAGGTTGGGGCCCCTGGCCCAGCGCTGCACGGCCACAGGCTCATCCAACGGCCCCAGCAACCCCCCAAAGTTCCGGAAAAGACGCTCTTTGGGGTCCCACTCGGTGCCAACCTGTAGGGAGGGAGGCAGCTGGGCAGGAGCCTGAGGAAAGGGCCTTCTCTCTACTCTGCTGCTGCCTCCTCACCACACACCCTCAGGCCAGTCACTGCCTTGGGCCTTAGTTTCCCATCTGCAAAATGAATTGGACTCAGAGATCTTTACTCCTGTCTCCCAGCTCTGAGATTCATGCTGGGCTTCTGTTCTGAGCGGCTCCACAGTGGTGGGGACAGGGAGTCAGAGGGGAGGCTCTAAGCCCTGACCTGGGCCGTTCCCACATGAAGCCAAAGCCTCTAAGAAAAGCTTAACCCTGTGGCCAACTGGAATGTCCCGAGTTCCTCTGAAAAAAAAAAAAAAATCCCCAAAGTTTGGAAGAGTGGGCTTGCACTGCAGACCTGCAGCTCCCCGCCCTGCTCAGCGCATGCCCTCCGTGTGCCCTACGGGGGAGGTGCGTGTGCATGCTTGTGGGGGCAACACGGGCATGTCTGCAGGGGGATGTCACCAAGGCTGCCCAGCTGGCACAGAAGAGTCCAGTGAACCCAGTCCACAAAGGCCTAACCAAGTCCTTACCCCTCCCCTGCCAACTATCCCTCTACTCATGCTACCCTGGGTCTTACTGGGGGTCAAGAGAAATCAAGAGGGAGGGCCTGTCCCACCTCCAAACTCTGGAGCCGGCTGGCCTGGTCACTGCGCCCCAACAGTTTCAGCGACCCCTGGGGCATCAGCCACATCTCAAGCGTCTCTGCTGGGCCCTGGGCTGAGGGCTGCACCGTCTGCGTCACCAGGTAGCCCTGGAAATGGTCGTCATAGAAATACAGGTGCACGCTGGACGGCAAGCCCCTGGGCTCAAACCTAAGAAGGTTCCAGCGGGGAGAAAGGGAGATGCCATCAGCACACCCTGGCATCCCAGGGAGGGGATCTGGGGAGTCCCATCCCCAGGCACTTCCTTTCCCCAGATTTCGCACCCCACAGCATCTACACGCCTGGCTCTTGCCATCCTTGAGTTTGCCTCAGACTGGGGGCTTGCTGTGGGCAAGGGCTGGTTCTGACTGGCCTCCCTAAGGGCCTGCTGTCTGTCAGCAGGGGGTCTCACCTGCAGAGTGATGTGGTCAGGGAGGGAGTGGTGGTGGCGGCATGGCGCAGGCCGAGGCGGCTGAAGGCGGTGTAAGCGGTGAGCATGACATCGCTGAGCGCACTGGGGCCGTCGGCCACGTTGTAGGTGTTCTCCCAGTAGGCCTTGAGAGCCGGCGTGCCGGGCGGGTAGCTGCCATACAGGTGGAAGTCCAGGATTTCCAGAACCTCCTGGTTCACAGTTGACTCAAACTTCCGAGCAAAGAAGGTGGGTCTGGAGACTTGCTGGGGTGGCAAAGGTAAGGAGGGTAAAGGGCTCTGGAGGTCCCACAGCAGGGGGCTGCCCCTCCCCGCACTGCCTGGAAATCAGCCTCCTGGGGCTTTTCCTGCTGCCAGGGTAGCCCCAGGCCCCCAAGGGCTGCTCCAGGTGGAAACCTCCAGGTTCTGACAGGCCCACCCACCTCTCTGACCCCGGAAGCTCATGGTGCAATGCTGGGGTGAAGACCTCCCACGGGGCAGCCTCCGGGGCCCAGGCAAGCACCTGCAGCCGTAGGAAGTCCTGTGGCTTGAAGTCGTTGGGGGAGCAGCCGCACCAGTCCACGATGTGCTTGTACTGGCACTTGCAGCCCAGCTTGCGATTCCAGTTGGTGACCCGTAGGTTGTTGTCCACGAGGCTTTCGCAGGCCAGGCTGTTCTCCAGCACGGTGTGGAAGAAGGACTGCGGGTGCAGGGAAGGGACAGGGTGAGCCGTGGGCGGCCCACCCTCGCCTCCCCAGCCCCGAGCCTGGCCAGTCCCCACCTCAGCTGGGAGCAGCGTGTACGTGTAGAACTGGCGCAGCTGCGCCACCAGCGGGTCGTCCGTGTACACCACATACTCCACGAAGCTGCGCGTCAGCACAAACCAGTCAGAGCCACCATCCACCACGATGCCCGCTGGGATCTGCCGCTCGCCCAGGCGCCACATGTGTGAGTCGCACTCGTGGAAGAGCCGGTCTAAGCCCTGCTTCTTGATGAACCTGTGGGTGGCAGAGGGCCCCACAGGGCCATCCAGTTTCTCATCTGCCTGGCAACCAGCATTCCTCAATCTGTGATTGGTGGGGGGCTTTGTAACCCAGGGCAGGGGTGTGACACTCCCCCTGCTGTGCTCAAGGACTTGTGACAAGGCCCAGGGCCAGGGTCAGGGCCTCCCGCCCCATCCTGCTCACCTGGAGTTGTCCCGGCCATGTGACTTGAGGAAATTTTTGTCTCGGTTCTTGGATAGGAATGCCACCAGTTCCTCGTTGGTCCTGGTGGGGGTGCAGGGAAGGGGCGCGTGAGGGCAGACTCCCCCCAGCACTCTACCTCATCCCGGGCCCTTCCTTTCTCACTGCACGCTGTGTGGCCCTGTGCCCTAGCCTGGCTGATGCTTTGGGTGGTGGGCCTTGGGGGCCCCGAGGAAGACCTCCCCACCCCTCCTGTATGCCATGGCCCCAATGCCCAGGGGCAGATGTCTGGCTCCTCCTCTCATCTCAGATCATCTTTCTCCAACCCTTCCCTCGAACATGGCTGGGGCCAAGGGGGTCATGTCTAGGTTGTGTGGATCCCAGCATGAGGTTTGAGGGAGGGGAAGGGTTCCACTGCCCCATGCAGGAGCCCCGTGCCCACACCTGGTCGGGTAGTCAGTGGCGCTGAGGTTGATGAAGAAGTCCCAGGCCCAGCCAGGCACCTCCAGCAGGTCTCGCATGCTCCGCAGATACATCCTCAGGAGGCTGGCCCCACCCCAGATGGTGACCATGCGCCAGGGCGTCACCCGCACATTGTCGTAGCGCTGAGCCAGCTCCACCACCTCACGATGGAGGTAGTTGGAGCGCTGCAGGGAGGAGAGACTCAGCAGACGCGGTAAGGCCCCACACCACAGCCGCCTCCCACGCCGGGAAAGAGCACCGGCAGGGCCCGGCTCCTAACTGGCTGCAGCCCCTGACCTGGCCGCCCCCCCGGGCCTCAGTTTCCCTGTCTCTAGGCTACATGAGCCAGGTCAGAGACTCCATCTCTCTGTGGCATTCCGAGTGTCTGTCCTGCTCACCCGAGACCTCCCTCCCACAGTACCTTGTCCACGTGGATATAAAAAAAGTGCTGCTCATGGTAGACAGCCTTGAGGAGACGCTTCAGCTGGCGGATGGCGCGGCCGTGAACCACCAGCATGTAGGCGATTCGTACCGAGGGGCCATCCACGGGCTGCTGGGCCCGGATCTCGTCCCACTGGATACCGGGACTCACCTTCCCTGAGGGCAGAGGACAGTGCCTGGGTAAGGCCCTCCTAGGTCACAGAGTGGGGTGAGATGGGACAAGGGGGCTGCCTGCCTTCTAAAGGAAGCAGCCCAGACTGGGAGCCTGATGTTCCTGGGTCCCAGCTCCACCTCTGCCACTCGGTACACTTACCGCAGGGCGGTGGCCTCTCTGAGCTCTTTCTACCTCTGAGAAATGGGGTAGGGTCCAGGACACATGCCCCACCCCCAGCCCCGCCCGTCCATGCCAAGGAAGGAATGGAGCGCCCCGTCCCTCACCAGCCAGCTGGCAGTGCCGAGGCACCACCTTGGGCATGAGGCTCCCAGCCTGGTGCAGGCACACCACATTGGCGATCTCTTGCTGGCACTGCTTGGTGCTGGCCCGGGCCAGTGCAGACAGCGCGTCCTTGCCCACAATCTCGCACTTAGGGGTGAAGCTGTGGTCCGTGGGCTGGGGGGCGCCCTCCACACTCCCCGTGTCTCCATGTGGTAGGAAGCCGGCTGCTCCTACCAACGCCTCCCCCGCTGCGGCCCCGCTCAGGTTCTGGCGGCCTGGGGCTTCTGGGGGTGGGGCTGGGGGGACCCGCCGGCTGGATCTCTGCCGGCTGGTTACCGCCCGAACCACCTTGGCCACGGGCACACCCGGGCCTTCAGCACGACCCCGCCAGCGCCCATGCCTTCTGCCCGCACTGCCCCGTCGCCCTGCAGAGCTGTCTGTGTCTTTGGAGCCCTCTCCAGGGTCCAGCGGCCTTGGCTTCCTCTGCCTTCCTTTCTGTAAAAGACAAGTAGACGCAGGTCAGTGGGGCGGTCACTCACCTCCTGCTCCTTGCACTTCATCTCAGCCAGGGGCATCCTCAGACCCAGAGCTCCAGCCCACCCCCTACCTAGAGAGGTCTTGTTCACCTGAGGACTCTGCACAAGCAGCACCACCAGGACGCCTCCCTGAGCGGCTGCGGCCCCACACCCCTCCATCACACCCACAGCCCGCCAGCACACTGTCCTCTTGCTATGCTCCGGGCCCAGAGAGCACTGTTTTTCAGCCGATGCGAAAACGAATGTTCATGTATGTCCTAGGGAAGGGTGTGCAGACCCCACAAAGGACACAAGAGGGTCCCGCCAAGACTCAGCACTCCCACCAGGACTGGCTGAGAAGGGATGCATTTTTCAGAAGACTAATTGTCATATGAACCCAAAGCATTCCTTGGACTGTAGCAAATTCCATGTGAGAATCCTGAAGCCACAGTACAGTGAAGGGGTTTCCCCAGACGAAGAACAAAGGTGCAACTTGAAGCCCAGTATTGGCTGGGTCCTCTGGGAAGCAGAGGTCAAGAATTGGAGGGCAAGAGTTTCCTCACAAGTACACTGGCGGGGCTGGGGAATGGGCGAGCGCCTGCAGGGAGATGCAAGTGAGCCAGGCCGACACCAACGGCGCAGCGCTAAGTCCTGGCCAGCTCTGCGGGCAACTCCAGCACAAGACTGCCGATGTGACGAGCCCTGGTGCCACTGCCATGCTCAGCCCTCGACTAGAGAGCAGGGCACGGGCTCTCTCAGCAGAGGACTGAGGCAGTGCCTCCAGGCTGCCTGCTGCACCCCTGCTCCCTGGCTCTGCATGCACCTCCCCAGCACTCCCCTAAACTGGCCAGCCTGATCCTCCCTCCCCTCCCTCCACTGTCTACTCTCTTGAGCTCCTCTCTGACTGACCAAATCTGATCCAGCCTTTAAGATTAGCTCTGGGGCCAGCAGTTGGTGTAGTGGTTAAGGTGCTAGACACTCACATAACCAGCCATGGTTCAAGTCCCAGACCCAGCAGCTCGAAGCTTGTGCCGGGCGTGTGTGCGTGCATGCTAAAATCCAAGAGAATGGAGGAGAATAAACTGCAGTGTGGCCATCCCCCTGGGTGGGGGTGATTTCTAGCTTTCTGTCTCTCTAGAGAACCCACGCACTCTATAGCAAAAACAAAGCAAAACAAAAACACCTCTCTTAAAAAAAAAAAAAAAAAAGGAAAAAGAAAAAGAAAGATCAGCTCCAAGTCTCCTGGCAGGAAGCCAGCCATAGGTGGGCCCCAGTGGGGTGTGCTGAGCTCCAAGGCCCTGGATGCTCCCCCAGGGGAGGCTGTCATATCCACTCCATCACCCAGGGCCCAGTGGAGTCGCTGGCACATAGGACATCCAGCTGGTGTCTGGGAGCTGAGATATGGAAGGGGTATGAGAGGCACTGGGTGGACACTCTGGAGCCACCAGGGCTCTGGGCTAGCTCTTAACTCAGCAGCAGTTACCCTACATCCCTGACAGCACCCCTCAGCGATGACCATGCCAAACATGACCTAAGGCACGAGTCTGCAGCTGGGAATAGCGGTCCCATCCCTGCTTGATCCCTCACTGTTCCCAGGGAACCCTTTCCAGGGGTCTTGCCCCCCGCCACTCTGCCAGCTGTTGGTCATGACTTTATAGACACTCTCTTCCTAGAAGCTCTTTCCTATTTCCCTACCTCCCTAGCTACTCCTCAGTCCTCCTGGCACCCTGCTGTGGCTCCCAAGGTGCACCCTGGAGCTTTCTTGTCCTAGCTTTTTCTTCCTTCCTTCCTTCCTTTTTTTGGAGAGGTTTTTGCTATAGGGTGTGTGCAATCGCTGGAAAGACAGAGAAAGACAGAAAGCGAGGAACCACCCCCCAGGCCACGCCACAATCCCTTCTCCTCCATTCTCTTCTTGGGATCTTGGGCACGCAGGCACATGTGCCCAGTGTGAGTTTTAAGCCATCTGGTCTGGGACTCAAACTGCGGTTGACTACATGGGATCCCAGCAACGTAGCTGTTACACCATCTGCTGATCCCATTATCCTAGCTTTTTCACTTCCTAGGTCTCATTCAGTGTCAGGTTCTGTTCTTTTCTTTTCTTTCTCTTCTTTTCTTCCTTCCTTCCTTTCTTTTTTTGAAGAGGTTTTTGGCTTAGGGGATGTGTGCTTGCCCAGAGAGAGAAAGAGAGAAACAGAGACAGTCAGAGGGAAAGGGAAAAGATCACCCCCGGGGGGATGGCCACTCCACAATCCCTTCTCTTCCATTCTACTCCCAGGATCTCGGGCATGCGCACACACATGCCCAGAGTAATTTTGAAGTCACGAGGTCCAGGACTCGAGCCGTGGTTGGCCTTGTGGGAGACCAATGATGTAACCCCTATGCCATCTGCTGGTCCTGTCGGTTTCTAAACTCTATCCACACTCCTCAAGTCCTGTCTCGCTCACACTGCTCCCTGGACCTCCAGGCATTTAACTCCCACTCTCCTTGACACCTCCCTTGGGAGTTTAAGAGGTCTCTCAAACCCACAAGTCTAAAAGCGAACCCCAGGTCAGCCGGTAGTATGGTCAGCAGGGCTGGATCCCACATGGCCAATGGCAGGGTTAGAGTCTCAAACCCAGTGCCTTGAAAAACAGGCCAGACATGTGCATGCCCAAAACCCAAGAGGAGAAATGGATAAGTGATTGGGGTGTGGCTGTCTCCCCCGAGGGTACTTTTTCACTTTCCTGTTCTATCTCTGTTTCCAGTGAGTTCACACACTATATAGCCAAAAAAAAAAAAAAAAAAAAAAAACCTCTGTTCTTCCTTCCCAATCCACCCCTGCTGCTGTCTCCCCTCCCTTAGCCACAACTCCACCCCTTCAGTTGCTCAGACCAGAAACATCTGGGAGCCATCTTTGACTGTTCTCTGTCCCTCACACTCGGTATCTGAATTCCACCAGCAAATCCTGTTGGGGCTATCTTCGAAATACATGCAGGGCTGAGTCCCTCGCTGCTTCCACCTCTACGTCCCCGGCGGGTTGCTCCTCCTCTTGTTCCCATAAAGTCTTTGAGGGGAATTCCGAACGCTCATAGAAAAATGCAAGAGTTATTTTGGTGCAAAAAATGTTGACATCCACGTGTTTTTATATAGTATGGATTTTCCAAACTTTTTAAGTACCCTGCATTTTCACATATAGCAGCCAGAGTTCCTTTTCCTTTTTTTGAATTTTTGCCAGAGGGTACATGTGCTTGCCAAGGAGACAGGGAGAGGGAAAAAGCACCCCTTAATGCGACATGGTCATGCCACAATCTGTTCTCCGTTTCTCCACCCCATTGGGATTTTGGGGGCACGCATGCACACATACCCAGCATATTTCCCAGGCCACTTGTTCAGGATTTGAACTGTGCAGTTGGCCATGAGGGGTTCTGACTCCCTTTACCACCACAGGCCAGCCCACCAGCATTCTTGTTAAAACTTAAGGCCCACCTCTTTTTTTTCTTTTGAGAAAGATTTTTGCTATCGGGCATGTGCACTCACCAGATAGAGAAACAGAAAGAGAGAAATCACCCCCCAGGGTGGCTTGGGCCATGCTCCAATCCCTTATCCTCCATTCTCCTCTTGGAATTTTGGGCATGCACACACACGCACCCGGCGTGAGTTTTAAGCTGCCAAGTCCAGGACTCGAACCATGGTCTGTTACATGGGAGTCCAGCAACGTAACCATTACACCATCTGCTGGTCCCAAGTCCTACCTCTTAATTCCTTTGCTTGAAATGGTCGGTTGTTTCCCCTCGTAGGATGAAAACCAAAGTCCTCATAAGAGCCTGCAAAGGCTGCTCCCTCCTGCTGCCCTGCGCCCTCTGACCTAATTTTCAAACCCCCCCTCCCCCAATGCTCACTGTCCTCTAGCCACAGTGATTTCTTGGGATCCCTCCATCCCACACAGCACTCCTTAGCCTGGTCCTTGCACTGTCCCCTGCACCCAGAATCCCCTCCCCTCAGCTATCCCTGCGGCTAGGCCCCTGCCTCCTCCAATTCTTTGCTCATTCAGCATTTTCTCATGAGTCCATCCTGAGCCTCCTGAAGTTTCTACATGAAACTCCAGCCCTCCCCTGCCTCTGCTCGATTTTCTCCATGGCCCTTCATGCCTTCCACCACCTGATCATTCATTTATTTACATTGTGCTACTCTGCCTGTGCCCTCCCCAGACGGTAAGCACCACAGAGGCAGGGATCCTGTTCTGGTCACTGTGTTCTGAGAGCCTGGGAGAATGTCTGGCAAGAGCGGACATCAAGTAAGCATTTTCTGCATGAACGAATGAATGTAAAGGACCTGGCTTGGCCGCAGCATTCGTGAACACTGCTGTCCTTGTCGTTATTACTACTGTAAGGGGAGGAGGAAAGACCAAACGTGAAGTCGAGACAGAGGCCCAAAGCCCTGAGATATCTTGGACCTCCCTGGGTTGGGTTTTCCCTGTCCCCCACCTCCCTAGGCCCCTCCTTCCTTCCCCTGTTCAAACATGTCAGGGCCCTCACACTGTCAGGATGACAGCTGCCTTCAGGCCAGAGCCACACCCTTCTACCCTAACACCCATGCCCTCTGTGCCCAGCACCCAGCCAGCCCTGATTTCTTGAGAGGGCCAATGAGAGCTGCAGTATCTACCCCCATCTGAGAAGAGATAACTTGCAAGAGGAGACAGGACAGCAGTGACAGTGCTCACAGAGCAGAAGGCAGCCCCAAGGAAAGGTGACTGTAACCCCACTGAGCTGAGTGCACGCCAGCCCTGGGACAGCTGACCCGGCCACACAGCAAGCAGAGAAGCCTAGGTCGGCACAGACCATGGTGAGGAACGAGCTCTCAGAGTAGAAGCCAGTAACAGCGAGTCAGGAGGGCAGGGCACAGGGCTCAGGGCCAGGCTGGCTGCGGTGGGGTACAGGATGTAGATGGGCAGGCTGGTGCCCTGCACTGCAGCAGGGAGCAGACTGACCCTGAGAAGGGCAGTCCCAGAAGAGGCTGGGGGACCAGGAGGCAGCAGTGAGGGATCTGGTGGCAGCTCACCCCACTCCAACCCCTCTCAGGTATATTCATATGAGCATCAGCAGGGCCCCAGACTTGTGGTCCTGGCAGCCCTGACATCAGGGCCCCCCCTGATTTCTCAGGAAGGGGATTGGTCCTCTGACCTTGCCTGGCTGCATTCTGGCCTCAGAGGCCCCCTCCTCCCCACCAAGGAGGCACTTAAAGACTGCTGCCACTTCCTGGCTCTGAAGCTCCTAGACTCTTCCCCTGAGCCACAGAGACAGGGAACACAGAAAGGCTCACCCCACACTGCACCTCCTTCAGACTTCTCAGGCTGCACGTAAAACAAGTGCTGATGGTTTGTGAAAGCGACCGAGGGGCTCTTTGCAGGTTAGTGGTCACCCTGGTATCCACTGTAGCCCCTCCACAGAGCAGCATGCGCCCTAAATGCACACGGCATCCCAGCACAGCTCAAAGCTCTTTGGTGCCCTCCCAGTGCACTCAGAATACAGCTCTAGCCCCTGGATGCGGCCCTTTTGGCCACATGGAATCGAACCTTCTTCTAGAGAAAGCACCACACCCTCCTGTCCATTCCTGTCAGAGGGTGTCCAGCTGAACTCTCTTGCTCCCTCTTCCTTGCAAGAAGCCTTTCCCGACCACATGGTCCAAACTAGCCCCCCTAGTTATTCTAGTGAGTTTCCTTTTCACTGACTGACTCTCCCTGTAGACTGCCTGCCCATGAGGGCAAAGACCTCATCTATTTTCTTTATTTCTGTATCCCCACCATTAGCACACGGCCTGGGAGGAAGGACGATTTAAATATCTGTTGAGTAAATGACTGGATGAGTGAGTCCCTGTTTGCAGTATGCAGCGTGCAGATAATATTAAGAGTTATTTACTGTCCGTTTAGCATGTGCCAGGAACTCCTGAAGTGCTTCCCGGGCAGCACTTTCTTTAATCTCTATAATCACCCAACGAGAGAGGCGTGATTATTATCCCCACCTTGAGGGGGATACTGAGGAGGCTTCAGAAAGAGGAGAGGTAATTGCCGGTGGTCTACTCAGTAGCAGCGCTAGGGCAGGATGGTGGAGCAGCAGGTTCCACTCCGGTGCCCACCTCCCCAGCCACTATGCTAAGCTGCCTGGCCACCCCAAAGTCTAGTGAGGTGGCTGCTGAGGAGGTCCAAGCACCGACGGCTGCCTGGACTGCACCACCTCTAGGACATCGGGATCTTCTTCCATCCCAGTTCAGACTCCCATGTGGGTCTCAGGCCTGAGGAAGGAGGAGGAGGAGGGTGGGGTCACGCACCTCCCAACCACTCCATGGCTCTGGTTCCCCACCTTGGGCTATGGCAGGGCGGCAGGGACTCACAGAGCCCCACGGCTCAGGGCCATTTGTTTCCGAGAACACCCAGATGTTTTAACATACACCTCTCCAGGCGGTCCCTGGCCTCGCACACACTCAGGTCAGAGGCTCCCTCGCTGCCCGGCAGCCCACTCCATCTGTGTCCCATTGCCCATTGTCCCCAAGAGTCGTCTCACACTGGGCCTGAGCAGCTCTCCTCTTCCTCCTGCTCACTGCTCCCCACAACCAGCTCACTGCATTTGGGTGTCACGGAGCCAGCCTCCCACCGCACAGCTGCTCTGGAGTTAGGGTCTCATGTGACTGGCCCAGCTCCCCTCATCACCCTAGCCCCTTGATTCTCCCAAACAAGGTGAAGTGGCAAGGGCAGGTCTTCTGCTGTCCCCTCCACACCTGGCCTTCAACTGCCCACATGCAGGAAGGGGAAGTGGACAGAGGCTCCTTTGGGCTTCACCTGCCAAGCCGGAGAGGACAGGCCAGCAGAGCATCTGACCCAGACTCCTGACCTCTGGCCCACAGCCTAGGGCTACAGTTTAGCCCATGCCCCTGCCCTTCCAGGGTGGACCCAGGCCCCACTGGACCCTCCCTAACCACACTAAGGAGGTCCCGGCTCAGCCTCCAGCTCCATCAGCCGAGGTGCGGAAGAGCCTGAGGGCCGGGACCTGGAGACAGACTGAGCAGGACGGCCCCACTCTGCACCCGAAGGGGGCTCTCTGCTAAATCGGCTGCTCTGTCGCCATTCCCTTACAGCCAGAGGGACCCCCACACACACAATTCCCTAATGTTCCGAGCCCAACTCACTTCCTCCTCCCATCTCCTCCTGAAGACCCACCCAACTTCTTCGGACCCCTGGCTGAAGGCACAGCTCAGGGATACACCAGTTCGCTCCCTCCAGTCGCTTCCTATTCCCTCACATCCCACTGTCCCAGGCCTGACTCCCACCCCCGACTCCACGTCCCCGCCAGCTGTTTCCCCTGACGTGCAGCTGGGCACAGATGCCCGGGGCTGCTCGGCCTCCCTCCTCCGCCCACGGCGCGCACACCCCCGCCCCCTCCCAACTTCAGAAAGTTTGGCCTGGGGCTCCCCACCCGCAGCACTCTCGGGCCCAGCCCCGCTCCCCGCGCCTGACCTTCATCGCTCCCGGGCGGGAGACCACCCCACCGTGACCCGCTCCTCCCGCCCTAGCCGGAGTCCGCCCACAGCCCGGGCCTCGGGGTCACGCATCGCTCCCGCACGCAACGCCCCCAGGTCCGCCCAGGAAGGGGGAGCCAGGGTCTAATGCCGGGTTTCAAGCGGCCGCTGCACTCCGCACGCACGCGGCCGGTGCCCCACTTCCCAGCCAGGGCTGCCTGCAGCCCCGCCAGGACCCCGCGCGCCCCCGCGCCCGGCCTGCCCGCCTGCCCTGCCGTCGGAACACCTCGCCCGGCTCGTCGTCCTCCAGGCCGCTGAAGCTCCACACCACCAGGCCCTGCAGCAGCAGGATGGCCAGCGCCGTGGCGATCGCCAGCTTGTAACGCCGCACCAGCTTCTGCACCCGCGCGCTCGCCACCATCTTCCTGCCCCGGACGCGGGGCGCGCGCCCAGCCCTGCAACCCGGCCGCGGGCGCGCGCACGGGCGCGGGGCCGAGCCGTCCCCTCCGCCACGGGAGGCGGGCCGGGCGCGCACCGGGGCGGGGCCGGAGGCGGGGCCCGCGGGCCTGAAGTGCCGCGCCCCGCAGGCTAGGGGCGGAGCCTGGGCCGGGAGAGCCTCCAGCCTAGGCCGCCGCCGGCGCCGCTGCTAGAGGCCCTCCGCGCTCACCTCCTGGGCTGGGTCTGCAGCCGGGGCAGTGCCTCCCCGGTTCCTGGCAGTGCTCTCTAGCCCACGTGTGCTCACCTCCTCCCGGACCAAACGCGCTGTACCTGCGTGCGAAGGGTCTGCGTTCCGACGGAGCGTGGAAGAACCGAGCCCCAGCGGGTAAAGCTCTCCGCTCCCGGGGCACAGGGAGCTCCCAGGAAGAGCGAGTTGTGAGAACTGGTGAACGCGCCTGCCACAGGCCACAGACCCCTGTTAAAACCTGGCGGCTCAACCTACGGGGAAAGTATGTCTTTGATCGGCCCTGAAGGCCCTCCGTAATGCTCCCCTTTGCTCTCCGCACTTACCTTTAACATCCCCAGGCCTCTGCTAAACTCGTGGTTCCCGAACTCCAGCCTGAGTGCTTCAGAGTCACCTGGAGGACCTGATAGAACACTGCTAGTCCTTGCCTCGGCAGTTTCTGCCTTGGTAGGTGGGGAGTGGGGCCTGAGGGTTAGCACTTCAGCAAGTCCCCGGGTAACCCTGATGTGCCGATCTAGTATACGCTGGTCCCTCCGCCAGGTCCTAGTGTAATAGCTGTCCTCCCCCTCCCCTCCTGCCCGTCCAGGCATCCTCTCCTGGGCCTCCGCAGCCCCGCGCTGGAGAGCACTGAGCGCACAGCTGGAGCTGCTTCCTCCGGGGTCATGCCTTCTCCACCTCGGAATCCTTCGCTCCCCATCGGAGCCCCAGCAACGCTCAAGAAGTGTTGGCGACCGCCAGAGCAAGTAGAGCCCCACTTCTAACCAGCCGACCCTAACTTTTTGAGAGCCCGATAAGTGAAAGCACCGCATTGGATGTCTAAACAGAGGGCAGGGGAGAAGAGGGGAAATCGTGCCCCTCAGAGCAAGGCGAATCCCCTCTTGTAACACCAAGCACTGTGCGAAGGGCTTTAAAAAAAAAAAAAGGCAAAACTAAGAAGATTTAAAAGGGAAGACTAAAAAGTGCTACAGAAAGGCTTGGAAAGATAAATGGCTTAAAAAAAAAGTTTAGAAAGTTTGAAGGCAGTGATAAAGGGGTTTGGAAGTTGCCGGATTAGCACGGTGAGGGAATTCTAAATTGCAATGCTACCGGAGATGCAGTGATTTGACTGCACTTAAATAAAACCTCCTTTAATCATCTCCTGCCGCTTTGGCATTTGTAATCATTCCATTCCTCGGCGTTAGTTAAGTGGGAGAATTGTAAACAATGTTTCAGATGACAGTTGGGCTACTTAAGAGGACCTACACTTCAAGGATTTTGGAAAACATCAATTGACATGCCAGCAATTGATATGTTAATTAAATATCGATCTGATGTGCTCATTAAACCAGGTCCCTTAGGGGCCTCTATCTGCCAATACTTTCCCCCCAACAATGAAAATAGCTTTATTTTCTACTGATTATATAAATAATACATACTCATAATACATAACATTTAAACGTTTAAAAAAAAAGGAAGTCACCTGAAGCACCACCTTTAACATTTTGGCGATAGTTCTCATCTCTTTGTATGTTCATGATTTTGCATAGTAGGGGTCATATCACACATGGTTTGTAAATATAGAAACTTACTTTAAAATATTTATTTCTCAGGAAATAGTGTAATGGCTACATCGCTGGATTCCCACATAGGCGACTGCAATTGGAGTCCCAGACCCAGTGACTTAAACTCACACTGGGCACGTGCAGCGAGCATGCCCGGAATCCTGAAAGGAGAATGAAGGAGAAGGGATCCTGGCGTGGCCATCTCCCTCAGGGAAGTAATTTCTTGCTTTGTGTCTCTCTGTCTCTCTCTGGTGAGCGCACGTGCCCTATAGCAAAAATCTCTCTTTAAAAAAAAATACGGGACCAGCAGATGATGTAATGGTTACATCGCTGGACTCCCATGTGGTTGACTGCGGTTTGAGTCCCAGACCTGGTGGCTTAAACTCAAGCGGGGCGCGTGTGCGTGCATGCCCAATATCCTGAGAGGAGAATGGAGCTTTCTGTCTCTCCCATGAATGCACACGCCCTAGAGCAAAAAATCTCTCTCTCTAAATAAATAACATTTTATTTCTCTTTCCCCTGCCTGTTAACAGCCTGGCTTGCTTGCTTGCCTCCTCCCACCTGTCTCCATGACCATTCACACACATGTGTGCCCACCTTTTTGTTTGTTTCTTGAGGGAGTCATTATACCTAATTTTTTTTTAAATTTTGGGAGTGTTATATTTAAAAACTTAAATTGTATTACATATACTTCTCTGCATTTTACTTTTTTCCCTTAGCCATAAATACACAGCAAAAGTTCCCCTAAATTGGATGGGACAGGTCACAGTTTTGTTTTTGTAAAGAATGGCAGCCTGCAGGCACGCAGTGCCTCATTTGGATGGGTCTGGAGACTTGGAAACTTGATTCCCGATGTTCTCCTACAAGGGACCTGGAGAGCTTGTTTGGAGGTTCTAGCAGGGGCTCACAGCTACTCGTAGTGTTAGGCCAAGTTAGCATAATCACCGCCATGTTAGGGAATGCTGGGGCAAGTTAGCTTAATTGCTACCCTGTTAAGTCTTCAAGGACGGAGACCACTTTGTTAGGGCCTCAAGGATGGAAACCAGGAGTCTGGGAACTCTCAGATAGTGGAAAACGTGGCACCTCCGAGGCAAGGTCATTCAAACCCTTAGCTGAGAGCCCTTATCTAGACCTGAGCAGGTGGTGACAACTGGACCCTCACTTCTCATACCCCCACCCTCCTTTGTGTGTGTTACATTCTAGGGAACATCCTGAACTATAAAAGATCCCTTTATCTTAGGTACGGGGTCCTTGTGAAGGCCCGCTGCGACAGGCAGAAACTTGGACCCCAGCTAGCTGGAAAAAATAAAAACCTCTTTTGCAGTTGCATTGTCGTTGTCTTTTCTGTGTCTCCATCAGTTAGACCGATCCCTGGACCCTTACAGTATACCCTTGGCTGAAGACCGGTCCTCCTCTCTTGGGGATAGTCATCCTCTCTGACTGAGTGCTCAGTGCAGCTTCGAGGGGGAAGCACACGGAGCAGTGAGAGAGGAAGGGGACACCCACCCAGCCAGCCAGATCAGCTCAATCAACCCCGGCAATCAATGGGGTGACAGATGCCACAGCCAGATTGCCTCACATTCTAAGTTATTCTTTTTAATGACTGCATAATATTCCACTGCTTTTTTTTTTTTAAAGCATTTTTTTTGGGGGGGAGAGGTTTTTGCTATAGGGTGTGTGTGCTCGCCAGAGAGACAGAGAGACAGAAAGTGAGAAATCATCCCCCAGGGGGGGTGGCCATGCCACAATCCCTTCTCCTCCATTCTCCTCTCAGGATCTTGGGCACGCACGCACATGCGCCCAGCGTGTTTAAGCCACAGGGTCCGAGACTCAAACCGCGGTCAACTACATGGGAGTTCAGCAACATCGCCATTACGCTAACTGCTGGTCCCTTAAAGCTTATTTTTAAAACTTGTGGTAAAGAGCTGATGTGTATACACAAGAGCTAGAGAGAGAGAGAGAACCCTTTACCACACTGCCTGTCACACCGCAATATTTTTTCCTCCAGTTCTTCGGCCTGTCCAAATTTTGGGCACATGTGTGTACCTGGCATATTTTTAAGCCACTGGGCTGGTATTTGAACCCTAGTAGGCCATGCAGGATCAGTTTTCCTCTGTGCAATGCTTAACTGCTGTGCTATGGGCCTGAATTTTTCATTTTTATAGATATTGCCAGATTGCTTTCCCAAAATGCTGCGATAATTCACATTTCCAGCACTAATGTATGAGAGTATCATTTTCCTCCATCCCTTCCCACAGCAGGGGTTATTCTGTTTTTAATATTTGTTCCTCTGTTAGGTGAGAAGTGACCTCATCTTTTTTCAATTAGCAGTTCTCTGCTGGGCAGTGTCCGTTAATTGGTTTATTGACTATTTGGTTGGCTTTTTCCAGAATTGCCTCTTCGTATTCTCTACAAAGAATTGACTACTATTCCATGGTTTGGTTTTATTCTTACCAATTTTAAGAATTTTATTTACAAGTTAAGATTTCTCTCAATTCTCTCAATTTATCGTTGCACTCTGAGTTTTGTTTTTTGCACGTTGACTTTTTAAGGCCCTGCTAACTGTTGTTGTTGCTGAGACTGAGCCTTGCTAGGTGGTGGCCCTCCCGCCTCAGCCTCCCATGACTGGGACTACCGTTCTACCCTCCCTAGACTGAGCCGTCCTCAAATGTTTAAGCTTGTTTTAATCAAATATGTTCCCCTTTTTTTCCCATAGCATCTCATTTTCTGTTTTGGTTTTGGTTCTGTAGTCCTTGATGATGTATGTAGTCACATATTTCACATATTTTCTACCATAATTTTTATTTTGCATTTTAAAAAAAGAATGATGGATTCATTTCATTCCACTTATGTACTTATTCTTTTTTTTTTTTTTTTTTGACTAGAGAGAGACAGGAGGTGAGGGGAGTGAGAAAGCAAGCTGCCAGGTCTGGGACTCTAACTGTGATCTGCCATGTGGGAGCCCAACACCTTGACCATCTCACCACCTGCCGGCCCCTGTTTTGTATTTTTAACCTTTAACTCCTGAATCAATCTGGAATTTGTTTTTGTGTATGGTATATGAAATGGGGTGCAGGAGTCTTTATCTAGCATGTATTCCCAGTCATTCTATCAGTATCTATTTACATTCTACTGCTTTAAAATATGTTTGCCAGCGGGTATGTGCACTGATGGGAGGAGGTGAGAAAGTGCTTCCCATAGGGAATGATCATGCCACAATTCTGCTTCTCCATCTGAGATCTGGGGCATGTACGCACAGGTGCTCATGTGTTTTTCAAGCCGCCTGGTCCGAGACTCAACTACATGGTTGGCCCTGTGGGATCCAGCCTCTTTAGCCACCACGCCATTGGCTGGCCCAATTTTACTATTTTTTAAAGAATTATATTATTTATCTTCATTTATTTAATTTGACCAGAGAGGAACAGGGTGAGAGAGAGAGAAGGAGGGAAAGTGAGAAAGTAAGTCGCCAGGTCTAGGACTCGAACTGTGATCAGCCATGTGGGAGTCCAGCACCCCTAACCATCACGCCACCTGCTGGCCCCCCAATTTCACTTTTTTTATAATTATTTATTTTTATTTACTCATTTATTCGTTTTAATTTGACCAGAGAGAACAGAGAGAGAAAGAGACAAAGTGAGAAAGCAAGCCACCAGGTCCAGGACTCAAACCACAGTTGGCCATGTGGGAGTGTCCAGCATCTTAACCACCACGCCACCTGCTGGTCCCTTACTTTTTTTTTTTTTTTTTTTTTTTTTTACTATAGGGCTTGTGCACTCGCCAGACAGACAGAGAGAGACATAGAGACAGAAAGCGAGAAATCACCCCCCAGGGGGAATGGTCACGCCTCAATCCCTTCTCCTCCATTCTCCTCTCGGGATCTTGGGCACGCACGCACACGCGCCGGGCATGAGTTCTAAGCCACCGGGTCCAGGACACGAACCACAGTTGACTACGTGGGAGTCCAGCGACATAGCCATTACGCTAACTGCTGGTTCCCCCTTACTTTTGTTTTTAAGAATTATTTTATTTAACTTTATTTATTTACTTATTTTTAAAATTTGACCAGAGAGGGACAGAGAGAGAAAGAGAGATAAAGTGAGAAAACAAACCACCATGTTTGGGACTTGAACCATTGTTTGCCATGTGGGAGTCCAGTGTCCCTTAACCACCACACCAGCTGCAGGCCCCATATAAAATGTGAGGTTCATTGTACCCCTTTGTCTTCTCTGCATGTTTGCCTTTAACTTCCATCATGCTTTTTTTTTTTTTATTGTAGGAAGTCTTAAAAATGCAAAATGGTTCATCAGCAAATCAGCATGGAAAAGCGTTCTTTGGTTTTAAGTAGGTTGCTTGTATGACATATCCTTTCTAACGTGAAGGAATTATCCTTACAGTGTTGGTTTGCAGAGATATTTTATGAGGCGTAGATGCTGACTGTTTCAAATGTGTTTTCAGCAGTTAGAGTCCACGCTTGGCTCAGCCCCAGACAGCAGGCCCCTGCAGTACAGCCTGAAGCCTGTGCCTCCCAGCGTCTCCCCAGGCTCTGTCTTGGGGCCTTTATCTGCTTTCTGCTTATCTGGCCTGTTCCTTCAGATTGACACCTCCGTAAGCTGTCTGCTGGACTCAGCCTGACTTCAGCCCTCCATACTACCTCCTGGGGCAGACTCTGTCAACAGCCCACACACCCAATTCAGCCCTGGATCCCTGGGTCCCTGCTTGTCAGGAAGTTCTGACATCTATTGAAAGGATCACATTGGCTTTTAAAAAAAATTTTTTAAAAGATTTATTTAATTTTATTTATTCAATCATTTATTTTAATTTACCAGAGAGAGACAGAGAGAGAGAGAGGGAGAAAGTGAGAAAGCAAGCCATCAGGTCTGGGACTAGAACCATGGTTGGCCATGTGAGAATGTCCAGCACCTTAACCACCACACCACCTACTGGCCCCACACTGGCTTTTCTAAGGTGACCTATTGAGATAATTCTCTAAAAAATAATTTCTGGGGCTAGCCTGTGACCTGGTAGTTGGGGTGGCTGGGTCCCACATGACTGACTGTGTGGTTTGAGTCCCAGACCTGAAGGCATAAAACTCATACTGAGTACATGTGCATAGGTGCCCAAAGTCCTGAGAGGAGAATGGAGGAGAAAGGACTGTGGCATGGCCATGCCCTGGGCTGGTGATTTCTTGCTTTCTGTCTCTGTATCTCTCTGTCTCTCTGGCAAGTCGTTTAGGGTCCTCCCTGAGTGAGCCCAGCACATACATGCCCGTGATCTGGGGCTGGCCAACGCTGAGGTGGCTCCCAGGATCAGGACCCTGTCCTGTATGTCTTTGTTTCTTTCACTCATGAAAGAAATAAACAAAGTAACCAAACAAAATAAAACTAGTAAATCTAACTCAACTTATATTACAACCTAAAGCAAAAATCTACTAAGACCCAATGACATTTACTCTAGGGATGCAAAAATGTTCTAATATGTGGAAATTATTATGATTATTTTAAATTTTGCTACAGGGTGTGTGAATGTCAGGAAAGAGAGAGAGAGACAGCTAGAAAGCAGCCCCCACGGGGCACGGTCACACCATATGCCTACCACATAGGGCTTTTTTGTTTGTTTGTTTGTTTTAATTTGTTGGAGGGTACCGTGAGTTTGCCAGAGGTGAGAGACAGAGAGAGTGAGGGGAAGTGAGAAAACACCTCCATGGGGAGGGTCACACCACAGTCCTCGTTCCATCTCTCCCTCCTTTGGGGAATTTTGGGCTCACCCTAACAAGCACCAGGTGTGTTTTTCAAGGAGCCAGATCTGAAACTTGAACCGTGCAGTTGTCCATTTGTCCAGGCTACTGTCTGGCCCTCTGCACAGGGTTTTGAAGCATTTGAATTCAAATTCCTGAAGAAAGGATTGCACTCACCAGTGAGCACACCATAGCTCTCTCCTTCCCTTGCCATTTCCCTTGTAATCAACCACGTCCCTGTATGTTACTTTCTGAAAACCCTTGTAGCATGTGCTCACCAGAGAAAGACAGAGACAGAGAGAGAGGGAAAGTGAGAAAGCAAGCTGCCAGGTCCAGGACTTGAACCTCAGTTGACCGTGTGTGAGTTCAGCGCCTTCACCACCACCCACCCACTGGCCCCCTTTTCTCACTTTTTTATCTTTGGTAAATTTGGAAGTCAGAGTTATATCAGTTTACAACCCAGATTAAGGAGCAGTCTTGCTTTATTCTTCTTTTGAAATAATTTATATAACAGTAGACATTGTTATTCCACAAGCATTTGAGAAGCCTGGCCAGCAAAAGCCTCTCACCCAGGAGCCCTTTAGAGAACTAATTCTTTGGTAACCTATTTTTTCCTCTCTTGGCTATTGGTCTATTCAGAATTTTTGGGTCAGCATTGTACATTTTTGTTTTGTTTTGCTTTTGGAGAAAAATTGAAATACTCTGCTAGGTCTCTCTTATTTTTTTTCACAGTTATTCTGTTTATGTTATATGTCAACAATATGAATTATTTCAAAATGAAATGGTCACGTCTCTTTCACCTTTGTATTTAATTAGCAGAGAGCCCATATGCAGTATTAGCTTCCTCTTTGGTTCTCTGAGCTGTCTAACCTGTAGAGGGGCTAGCAGATGGGAAAATGGTTACATCACTGGACTCTCACACGGCCATCCACAGTTCGAGTCCCGGACTCGGCAGCTTGAAACTCACGTGTGCACTCAGTCCCGGACTCGGCAGCTTGAAACTCACTCATGTGTGCACTCAGGCCCAAAACCCAAGAAGAGAATGGAGGAGAAGGGACTGCAGTGTGGCCATCCCCCTGGGGGGTGATTTTTTTACTTTCTGTCTCTCTGTCCCTCTGGCAAGCTCACGTGCCTTATAGCAAAAATCTCTCTAAAGAAAAAAAGCCTGTGGTAGGCAGGTGCAGTTCACAAAGGGAGTGTAAGCTGGACTTCCACAGCCAAGCAGAAGGGCACTTGAGGTGGGAACATTCTGTCCCTGCAAATCCTTTTCCTGCCACATGGGGTCGCTCTCAAAGGCTGGTCCACAATTAGATGTTGCCCACATGGGCTTTCCTTGGTCTGGTAGGCCCATCCCTGATCAGCCAGATGAAAATTCTGTTACTTGGGCTTCCAGGGTTACAGTCTCAGGGCTCAGCTCCTTGACCTCTCTGACAATATCAGCTAGTATGTTTCCACTCTGAGAAGTAGAAACAGTTTCTCCAAGTGACACAGACATTAAGTTCATGCTGTGACACACCCTTGATGCGCAGGGCGACCCGCATGGTGTAAGGAGAGAGAAAGTTTGCAAAGACATCAATAAGACACGGATAGGTTAAAAGGTGGGCGAAGCATCTCAGTGGACAAGAGGAAAACTAACCGGAAAGCAGAAGGGTGAGGAGAACCAAAGCCAGGGGCCTGTGGGAAATGGAAACCAAAATGCTGCGCAGGAAGTAGAGGATAGATCGGCCTCTGCGGCTGAGCCGGGGACGGAACAAGGCCTCCTCACTTGTGAAAGGAGGTGAAAACCATGCGGCTGACGAGCTCTCAGGGACTGTAGCTAAAACTGGACCTCTGTAGGCAACAGCAGAACCAACCTCACCACCAAGAATTGGGTCAAGCCATCTCCTGCCTCTGTGACTGCGTCTGATGGTCCCCAATACCAGTGAAGAGCATGAGTTCTCAACTGCCATCACAAGACTAAGGCACGTGGACACAAGCTCAAAACTAAATCTACCAACTGAGGGAAAAAAAAAAGTGAAAATGTGGCCAGCAGGTGGGGCATAGTGGTGGTTAAAGCGCCAGGCCCCCCTCCCCCAAGACCCAGTGGTGGACCACGTTTCAAATCCCAGACCCAGTGGCTTGAAACACCAGGTGTGTGTGCGTGTGTGTCCAAAATCCTAAGAGGAGAATGGAGGAGAAAGGATAGCAGTGTAGCCATCCCCCCGAGGAATGATTTCTCGTTTTTCCTTCTCTCTCTGTGTCCTTTGTCTCTCTCTGCTGAGCACACAAGCCCTATAGCAAAAAATAAATAAAAAATAAAAAGCCACCTGATGGTTATGACGTTATATAGATGCACATAACGTATTCAGCCATTGCTAGTCATGTAGGCGCTGCCTATAAGGTGCCGGAGCGCCTTCCTCGGTGTGGCATGCTGTATCGTGCCTTTATTTGCGTATAATAGATCCTCACGAGTGAGATGGTATTTACATTTCAATTTTAAAAGATATTGCCAGACGATTGCAAAACTGGTGCTAGTCATTCACATTCTTCTGTGAATACATGAAGGTGCTCCTTCTGCTAAACCTCTAAAGCAGGGAATCAGGCTGGATTTGATCTCTTTCTTCAGTTTTTGCATCTGATTTTTTCCTAGTATCCTGGCATACATCTGCAAGTGATCTATTCAAGAAGAGTGCTCAGGAGGGATTATCCCTTAAACACCTTTTACACCTGAGGTCTGTTTGTTGCCTTCATACATGAATGACAACATGTATTTTTCTTTAGATTTTTTTTTTTTAAATCAGTATATTTCAAACTGCAGGTCACAGTCCCCTCAGTGTAATGGACTATGACTGCATTTTTAAAAAATGTAGAATGAGGGACCAGCAGATGATCTAATGGTTACATGGCTGGACTCCCACATAGTCGACCGTGGTTCAAGTCCTGAACCTGGGAACTCAAAACTCATACCAGGCACGTGCGCATGCATGCCCAAATCCCAAGAAGAGAATGGAAGAGAAGGGATTGCATGTGGCCATCCACCAGGGAATGATTTCTCGCTTTCTGTCTCTCTGTCTCTCTGCCAAGCACATGTGCCCTATAGCAAAAATTTCTCTCTAAAGAAATGTAAAATGATATAGCCAAGGATAGTTGGGGACCAGCAGATGGCATAGTGGTTATGTTGCTGGACTCCCATGTAGTCGACCGCAGTTCAAGTCCCAGACCTGGCAGTTTAAAACTTATGCTCGGTGTGTGTGTATGCGTGCCCAAGATCCCGAGAGGAGGAGGGAGGAGAAGGGATTGTAGCGTGGCTAATCCTTCTGGGGGGTGATTTTTTGCTTTCCGTCTCTCTGGCTAGTGCACACGCCCTATAGCAAAAAATCTCTCTAAAAATAAAAAAAGAATAGAAAATATTTAATGCAGTAAAGGTAATTATTACATCATGAATGTCTGAAGATCAATAAGAGGGGTATTTAAATTTCTTTTTTATGTCTTTTATCTTATTTATATGTGTGTATGTGTACACCCATACCTACCTACCTACCTACCTATATATACACACATATATGTATCACCACAAGGTAGAATGTATTTTTAATTAGTTGACATAGAAAGAAGTTGAGGGCTGGGCCCATTAGCATAGTGGTTAAGAGAGCTGGATCCTATATGGGCTTCCACAATTCAATCCTGTCCCCTGTGGCTTGAAAATCACGCCTGGTGTGTGTGTGCACCAACTTCCAACAGGAAGGACAGATGAATGCGTGTGAGCTCTGGGGAGCACATGTGGCCTTTAGCAGTTAAAAAGAAAGAAAGGAGTTGAGTTTGTTTGTTTGTTTGTTTTTTTAAAAAAAATTGACATTTGGGGCCAGCAGATGGTGTAGCAGTTACGTCACTGAACTCCCACATGGCTAGCCATGGTTCGAGTCCTGGACCTGGTGGCCTGAAACTCATGTTGGGCGTGTGTGCATGTCCAAGATCCCAGAGGAGAATGGAGGAGAAGGGGTTGCGGTGTGGCCATCCCCCGGGGAGATGGTTTCTCACTTTCTCTTACTCTTTCCCTGCTGAGCTCATGCACCCTAAGGCAAAACCTCTTAAACAAACAAACAAACAAGAAGTTGACATATATTTCTCTGAATGTTATGATAAGTCTGAAATCATTTTAATTAAAGCTTTCTTATTTTTTCCCACTTGTCTGTAAGATCCTTATTTATCACTCTTCCCCAAAATGTAAAGTTTTTTAAATGAAGAAATACATAGGCCCAGCAGGTGGCGTGGAGGTTAAGAAGGCTAGATTCCACGTGGCCACCTGTGTGGTTTGAGTCCTGTTCCTGGTAGCTTGAAAATGTGCCAGATGTGTGTGTGTGCCAAAAATCCTAAAAGGGGAATGCAGGAGAAGGGATTGCAGTGTAGCCATCTTCCCTTGGGGGTGATTTCTCACTTTCTCTCTCTCTTTACATCTGTATCTCTCTGATGAGAGCATGCACCCTATGGCAAAATTAAAAAAAAAAAAAAAAAAGTAACAGTGAGAGAAATATATGTGTGTGGTATCAAAAAAAATATTTTAAGAAAGTAAAATTTCTCTCCCCTTTCAGTTTTCTGTTCCAAGTGTGTGTTCCCAGAAATTTTCTTACCTTATTTTTTTCACTTTAGAATTCCCAAAACAGGGTTGTGTCTAAGTGTGGCCCTCCTTTCATTAACTTTGTATGGAAGCCAGAACATTCTCTCCGTTTCCAACTGAGTTCTTTATACCAGAAATGCTTTCTCCTCCCTTCAGCCATTACTACTTTCCCCACATCCGTTTTGTTCTCTCCAGAATTCCTCTTATTCCCAGGTTACATCCCCTGCGTCGGACCCCCTGCCTCTCTCCTTTCTGTCTCTTTGTCGCTTTACCCTTGACCGTGTTCAGGATATTCCTTCCAGCGTCTCATCTGCTATTTACAGCCTCCTCCACGGCTGTCTACCCCGGCCACTGTGGTTTCTGTCTCCTCGCTGCACTTCCTGCTCTCAGATGTCTCCTTATTCTGATCTTTTCTAGTTTCCAGGTCTTTGCCAGTGCCTTACGGATTTGAATCAGATATTCAGATACTTTGTTTAAAAAAAAGTGTGCTGCAGTGAATTTTTGCCCCCAGAGAGACGGCTTTCTCAAAACCTTCAGGGGATGTTTATCTTTCAAACAGCAGAGTCTCTTTCCAGATCATGTTTTTGCTTTGCTTCAGTCTCACAGAGGAAAGGTTAAGCCTGTTCTGCAAAGCTGTTAGGGTAGAATCTTTACTACCTAGGTTTCTGTTTTCTACATGGAGGTTAGATTTGGGGTAGACAGGGTAGGTCACAGAAACTCTCAGGATTTCTCTGTCACTCACTCAGAGGAATGCCTTATCAGATTGGTGAACATGGCTCAACCTCTTTTCACAAAGGGTATTTTCCTGGCAATAAGTAGCTTGGCCCTGCAGGGGGCAGTATATTGGGGATGGACGGCAAAGTCCAATTCAGGGGTAAACAACCAGGGAGCCCATTTGTCAAAGGAGCTGAAACCATATTCTCTGTTTCCCTTTGTCCGTGATAAACCTGACAGTTTGATCTCAGTCTGCCTAATTCCTGTGACCTATTTCTCAAATAATCTGGCACCCAGGAGGGGAAGAAAGGGATATCATTTGTTGCTTGTCTAACGAGGACTTCAAGTCAAGAAGGAACAGAGCTACAATCAGTGGGAGGTGGGTAAGAGTCCCTGTCTGAACCTTTCTGAGAGGGTCATTCAGGTTCAGACCAAAGGAATCAAGGAAAATTGGCAGGAAACACAGCAGGCCAAGTGCCTTTCAGACGTCCTGCAGCCTGAGAGGAGGGCAAGAGAGCAGGAGCTAAGCCTACCGCTGGGAGACTTCGGGCCACCTCCACCCATGGACTTTTTAGAAAAGGAAAACAGAGAAGGTATACTATTTTTAAATTCTCAAGGAGACGTAACAATTGCAAATAGGTTATTAAACGGGCCCGGGGGCTCCTGGTAGGACAGTGGCACAGTTTTCTGCTTCGTGGGGCCTCCAGCACTCTTTGGGGGCTCCTTTATGGCTGCACCCAGGTGTGGTCAGCCAGGCACCCACAGTGCACCTGGATGGTCCGAATGCTGCAGGGATGCAGAGTGGAGGGAAGCTTGGGGTGCACACTCACCTGTCACCTCCTCCAGCCATCTTGGCCTCCAGCCCTTGCCTTCTAGATGAGGGGACGCCCCTGGGAAGAGCATCTCGCATTTCGTGCTTTGTCCTGAACACACGGTCCTGTCTGGCAGTTTGGCAGCTGGCCTGTCTCAGCGAACCTTTTGTTTGGCCCCAGAGGCATGGTCTGGCTGAAATTGCTCAGGTCTCCTTGCTGTCATACATAACTCGTTTCCAGGGCAGTTGCCAGTCAACCCGGTTTCTGATGGCTTTTCAGGAGCACTGTATTGGAACAGGATGGGGAGGAGGGCTGAGGACAGTATCGGAGAGCAGTGTCTAGGCCCCTCATTGCCAGGAATTCCCAGCCCAGTGTTACTCACATGTTCAGTTACTATGGCTACTTCAACACTGGAAAACAAGAAAACTCGTTTTGTTTGTTTGTTTGTTTGTTTGTTTGTTTTAGAGAGATTTTTGCTATAGGGCACATGAGCTTGCAGGAGAGACTGAGACAGAAAGCAAGAAATCACACCCCGAGAGGGGATGACCACACGGCAATTCCTTCTCCTCCATCCTCCTCTACGGAATTTTGGGCACGCATGCACACACACCCATCATGAGTTTTAGCCTTCAGGTTGGGGACTCGAACGGAGGTCAACCACGTGGGAGTCCAGCTATGCAACCATTATGCCATCTGCTGGTCCCAGTTATTTCCTGTTCTTCATGTTCTACTTTTTGCATCGTTTTTTTCTTTTAATCTGATCTCTGTGATGATTTTGGATGGTAAAAGAGGCCCTGACAACAGAGGGTTCTTCGTGAAAACAGTGTTGGTGGGAGAGCACGGGCCTGGACAGCCACTGAACCACTCACCACTCTTGGCTGGCGAACACAAGGTCATCTCAGTGCAGCTCAAGGCCCCCTTCTGCTTCCCCGCTCCCTGGGTCCTCCTCTCCCCCAGGCAGAGCCGGCCACGGTGACCCCCACACTCCCTGTGTATCACCTTCCCCCCATCCTCTGGTGTGCCCCTCTTGGTCGGCTCTGATTTTAAAGGGTGCTCCCCTCCAACTTCGACTTCAGATTGGGAAACACTTGAAAGGTCGTCTTCTGGGCTTTTAATGCTTTAAAACTCATGGAAAGACTGAAACGGCAGAGGCCATTCCCAGTCAGTGCAGGCGTTTGTGCACCAGAGGAGAAAACGTGGGGAAAAGCATCCCAGCTTGCACAGCCAACCCCGGGCAGTGCTGAAGAGGGACGTCTGAGGGCCTAGCACTTTCTGAAGGTTTCAGAGCTAGTTCTAGAAAAATGGCCTTTTGAAAAGCGGAAGTAGTTGCAAAAGACTGTGGGTTCACCCATTCATGTTGTGCCAGGGCTGATTCTTATTCTAAACGAAGCACCAGGAGGGGACATGAGTCACGTGGATGACAGGCAGGTTCTCATTGGTCCTTCCTGGGGAGGACCCTGGAGCCACTGACCGCCCTGTGTCCCGAGAAGAAGTGGTCCACTTCCAAATGTTAACCGGGTCAGGTTCGCACAGAACTGGGCCTCCGCCTGCAGACTCAGGGGCTTCCTGGAATGGATTCCTATCATCTCTGTCGTGTGTTGTGTTCACACCCTCATGGGTTAGGGACACCAAGGCTCTGAGGAAGCACATCCATGCCTGACCTTGTTTTCACTTTTACTGATAAAAAAGAAACTGGCCTCGATTTAGCAGGCCTAACGTCTGTTTTAAGTTTATCTGTTTCTTCCATGAGTGAGAGAGGCAGAGAAAAAGAAAGGGACAGAGAGACCACACCTTCAACACAATCTTTTTTTTTTTCTTTTTAGATATTTTATAGATTTTTTGCTATAGGGCATGTGTGCTTGCCGGAGAGACAGACAGAGACAGAGAAACTGAAAGCAAGAAATCACCCCCTGGGGAATAGCCATGCTGCAATCCCTTCTCCATTCTATTTTTGAAATTTTGGGCACGTATGTGCATGCGCCTAATGTGAGTTTCAAGCCACTGAGTCTGAGACTCGAACTATGTGGGAGTCCATCATGCCATCTGCTTGTTTGTCCTCCAACAGAATCTTGATGCTACAATCCACCCTCGCTCAGCCAGCCCCAGATCACAGGCACGAACATGTCTGACGTGCTCAGGGAGGTCTTGGGGTCAGAACCTGGAACCTTCCCAGGTGGGTCACCCTCACAGAGCATCATGTCTTCCTGCCATGCCAACACGTGGCTGGCGGGCCTTAACTTTTACCAGACTACGGGTGCAGCACTACGATGTCCTGCTATGGGGGAATTGTGTCTGGCAAAGGCACGTCCCTGTTGACCCTTGCAGAGGCCAGTAGTTCCACCCCAGGCATGCAGGAAGAACTAGTTTCTGTCGTAAGCTCTCAGGGCCTGGAGGTGGGCTGGGCTAAGAGGTGGACAAACCTCTCCTCTCTCTTGACTTGATCATCGTTGGACTCCAAATAGAAAGGATACCCAACATTATCACCCAGGGGGGTTTAACTAAGCACCTACTATGTGCCAGGCATGACTCTGAACACTGGGACACAGTGAATGGGACCAAGGCCTACTGAGGAGAGAGAAGTGACAAACAAGCCAGAGTGAATGAGGGCCATCTGGATGGTGGCAGGTGCTGTGGCTGAGGTGACAGAGAAGGGCGGTGTGACTGTCAGTGGTATGCTCAGCTAAGGTCACCTGGAGCACCATCATGACAGGGGGTAATGACCAGGAGAAGCCATCCAGGGAAAGGTCCTGGGGTGTGTCCTGCTGGGAGTGGGCTGGGCACATTCTCAGGATGGACGAGGGCGCAGGGGCCGCAGACGATGAGCAAGGGGAGTGGTAGGAAGTGGGTGGAGTGGTGGCGGATGAAAACCCCAAACCCCGTGCTCGAGGTCATTGCCCTCCCATGTGGCTGACTGAGTGGCCAAAGAGATGAGGGTGCCTTAGAGGATGAGGTGGCCCCAGTGAGGGGCTCCGGGAGGTTTCTCTAGTCCCACTCTGTTCCTGTCACCTCGGATGTTGGCAGCAGATGGAAGCTAGTTTCCTACTGTCCTGGCAGGCTCTGGGAAGGGCCTGAGCCAGTGCCAGGGATGGAGAGGGAGGCCTGGGAGACTGGAGAGGGAGGCCGGGAGACTGGAGAGGGAGGCCGGGAGACTGGAGAGGGAGGCCGGGAGACTGGACAGGGAGGCCTGGGAGACTGGAGAGGGAGGCCGGGAGACTGGAGAGGGAGGCCGGGAGACTGGACAGGGAGGCCTGGGAGACTGGAGAGGGAGGCCTGGGAGACTGGAGAGGGAGGTCGGGAGGCTGGAGAGGGAGGTTGGGAGACTAGATGGGGAGGCCGGGAGACTGGAGAGGGAGGCCGGGAGACTGGAGAGGGAGGCCGGGAGACTGGAGAGGGAGGCCGGGAGACTGGAGAGGGAGGTTGGGAGACTAGATGGGGAGGCCGGGAGACTGGAGAGGGAGGCCGGGAGACTGGAGAGGGAGGTTGGGAGACTAGATGGGGAGGCTGGGAGACTGGACAGGGAGGCCTGGGAGACTGGAGAGGGAGGCCGGGAGACTGGAGAGGGAGGCCGAGAGGCTGGACAGGCTGTGACCTCTGTTCCCGGTGGAGGGAGCTGGGCAGTGGTGGGGCTGAAGGCCGGGGGACACAGCAGGAGCTTGGGGAGGGTATAAGGGGACCTGTCAGCCTTCCCCAGTGAGTCCCAAGAGTATTTCCTAGGTTGGATTCATGGGAACTGGAGCCCCCAGGACAGGTGCCCCGGCTGATGAGGTCAGGGCATGGTGATAGCACTGACCATGAAAACAGTGGCCTCATGTGGCCAGTTTCCTAGCAAAGCCCAAGCCAGAGAACTGGTGGGCTGGGGGCCCTGTGGCCTCTACTTGTGGGAAATGAAACACGTAAGGGCTTAGACTTTTCTGTTGAAGGAGGAGGCGTAAGATTTTTTATTCACTTTTTCCACCAATCAGTCTATAAAGTTTATTGAGCGACTATTTGTGTTAGACGCTGTTATGGTCGCTACAAATATAATGATGAAAAAATGGGCAAAAAGCCTCTGACACACTAAAGCTTCTTTAGTGTGTGTATTTGTGTGTGCACACATGCATATGCACACACACGTGCTAACAGGAAGGAAAATCCCAGGAAGGAAGGAAGCAAGAGGGCAAGAGAAGGGAGAGGATGGGGGGGTCGGAGCCACCTGAGGAGCAGGTTTAGAACCTTCATGGAGACAGCAATTGGGCCCGAGGCTGAAGGGTGCAGGGAGGCCCTGGACACCCCTCTACCCTTCGCAGTCCAGGTGCCAGATGGCATGGAGATGCCAAGGGCTATCCTCCCTCTGCTCGCCCATCCCCAGGTCTCCACAGACCACAGCAGTTTTCAAGGTCTGAGGGCTCTAGGCACCACCAGCTTGGCCCACAGTCTCACAGCCGCAGGCGCTGCATAACTGCAGAAGTGGAGGCAGCACGTGGGCCAGGACTGGCCAGGAAGAGGCTCAGACAGGGAGGCTGTCCTTGGGCACGAAGATGCAAAGGCGGGGTCGGCTAAGGACCCTGGAAGGGCGGAGGGGGCGCTGCAAGCAGCTTAGGATTGGGGCAGTCATGGTAATGTGGCCTCCTTCGCCCTGTTGAGGCCGGGGCAGGGATGACAGATGTGTGGTTCCTTCAAAGCAGCCTGCTTCAGATGCTTGCTAAGTGGAGACGGAGATAAACAGATGCTGCGTTTATAAACCCTGTGTATATATCCCCTGCACTGGAAACGAGGGATTTATTGCATGCATTTGTTACTTGCTCTTTTCTGCAGCACCGTTTATCGGGAGGCCTATTAAACTGTTTAAATATGAGGCAACAATATAAATCTGTCCTCCTGGGCGAGCAGCATTCCTGTGGGACTCGGTTTCATCACCTCGGCTGACTCCAGCTTCGACCTCAGGAAGCACGGCGGAGTCGCTGGCTGGTGTGAAGCCCGTGCTGTGCCCACTGTGAATGCCCTCTGCAGTTGACATGTTTCCTGGGTGTGCACGTAACAGAAATCATTGAGGGTGGAGAGCAGTACTTTTAAATGTCCACCCGAGGGCAATGCCTGTGCTGGTGGGAAGGGGATGGTCTGGAACTTGCCCCTGTGTGAGGAAGCACCGGGGAGCCCTGGGTTAACCAGAAGCACGCTCCTGATAGAGACCAGAGGTTCACCCCAACAGCTGCCGAGCCGGCCTGCCTCTTCATCCGGCTCTACCAGGAGGCCTCTAGGTTATACTCGGAAGTAATTAGCCCTGGTTTCAGCTAAGAGTAAGTGTAACCCTATTGCCTGAGAGTGTGGAAAGGTAAAGCCCCATCATTAGATAACCTACCCTACAGTCAGAGCTTCAAGAATGGTGCAGAAAGCTTAACTCCTGGAGTGGAGGGGTGGGTGAGGCAGATGGAGCCTACATGACCAACTCTGTGGTTCGAGTCCTGAACCCTGCGGCAGGAAAAATATGCTGGGCACATGTGTGTGTGTGCCCAACACCCTGAGAGGAGGGAGAGATGGAGAAGGTGAGGTTGCATGGGGTCATTCTCCTGAGGAGGGAGAAAAAGACGGCTTTTTCACCTTCTCTCTCTTTCTCTCTGTCTGTCTCTCTCTGACAAGTACATGTGACCTCTGGCAAATAAAAAGAAAGAAAAGTTTACTTATTATTTTCCACTGAGCTCAACTCAGTGGGCATCAGGAGTCTCCTCTCTCTGGTTCTTCTGTTCTCTCTCCTCGCCGGTCTGTTTCATCCATTTGCTTCTCCGTCCTGGGTTCTCAGCCACGTGGTCATTTTCTGTTTTATTTTTTCTAAAGAATTATTATTAATTTTTTTTCTTTTTTTGGAGAGGTTTTTGCTATAGGGCGCGTGCGCTTGCCAGACAGACAGAGAGAGACAGAGAGATAGAAAGCAGGAAATCACCCCCCAGGGGGGATGGCCACGCCGCAATCCCTTCTCCTCCATTCTCCTCTCGGGATCTTGGGCACGCACGCACACGCGCCCGGCGTGAGTTTAAGCCGCCGGGTCCGAGACTCGAACCGCGGTCGACTACGTGGGAGTCCAGCGACATAGCCATTACGCTAACTGCTGGTCCCCTAAAGAATTATTTTTTAAAAAAAGAATTATTTATTTTTAAGTTATCATTTTTATTAATTTGGCCAGAGAGAGAGAGAAAAGGAAAGTGAGAAAGCAAGCCTTCAGATCCAGGAATCAAACCGTGGTCAGCCACGTGGGAGCCCAGTGCCTTAACCACCATGCCACCTGCTGGCCCCTGAACATCCCCCCATTTTAAATAGAGGCTGGTTAATTACCTTTTTGGTGAGTGACTGGACCAAATGATTCCTCAACAATGTCTTAGATAGGATCTAGGGAAATTTTCTTGGCTACTTGTTCTAAGAATACATATGTCATTGTAGTGGACATCTGCTACTTCCACCTCCCGGCCTGCTTTATCCCTCTGTCAGAACTATTTCTTTTATATATAGTTTTCTATTTATGTATGTATGTATGTATTATAGAGAGATTTTTGCTATAGTGTGTGTGCGCTCGCCAGAGACAGACAGAAAGCAAGAAATCACCCCCCAGGGGGATGGCCACGTCGCAATCCCTTCTCATCCAATCTTCTCTCAGGACTTTGGGCACACACGCACATGTGCCCAGTGTGAGTTTCAAACCACTGGGTTTGACACTTGAACCACAGTCAGCTATGTGGGAGTCCAGTGATGTAACTATTATGCCATCTGCTGGTCCCCAAACTATTTCTTTATTTCTCTCTGTCCTGGGTAGGATGGGCTTTGCCGCAGCTGCTGGGAAGGCCTCACTGATCACATGAACACATGATACAAAATCTCCACGTTCTGTGCCTACTCCCACGGGTCCATCTACACACCTTTCTCCAGACTGTCTTTCCCATAGTCATCATCTTTTTTTTTTTTTTAAGAGAGAGATTGTTGCTATAGGGCGCATGCGCTCTCTAGAGAGACAGAATACAAGAAATCTCCTCCCAAGGGGGATGGCCATGCCACAGTCCCTTCTCCTCCATTCTTCTCTCAGGATTTTGGACATGCATGTACATGTGCCCAGCCCGAGTTTCAAACTGCCAGGTCCGGGACCTGAACGGCAGTCGGCCATGTGAGAGTCCAGCAATGTAACCGTTACACCATCTGCTGATCCCCTCATAGTCTTCTAGTTGTCTCCTTATAGGTCCCTGCCAACCAGCCAAGCCATGCGCTGCTGTCCCCGAGTGCATGTATAGTCTCACCTCTGCCCACCAGGTAGATGACCAAGGGTACTATCTGAAGCCCTGCCCAGGTGGGACTTCTCTTCCTTGCTCTTTCAGGGATGCCCCTTAGCAGAGCTCTAGAGCAGCCAGGTGCTCCTTTGAGCCTTTCACTCACACAGTCAGCTCATCCACGAACCACACGCCACACGGGCTTTTTTCTTCCACTGATGAGTTGATTCTAAGCCTCCCAACCTCCATCCCAAGGTGACTGTTAATGCAGTCTCGGCAGGAGGCATGGATTCCGGTGAGGAGGATGACAGGCACTCGGACACCTGCTCCTGCAGCTTAAGCCTGCTGGCCCCCGCTTATGCCCGATCCCTAAGGTGCTCGAACCGCGTAATGGATTGCTGTTGGCCTGCCTGACTTTGGTGGATCTGACATATCTAGCTCATGAGGGCAGCTCCAGCCACGTGCTCAATCAATGTCCCATTGTCAAATGCTGTTATGGGTAATTTTATGTGTCAATTGAACCGGGCTAAGAGATGCCCAGAAAGCAGGTAGAACACCACTTTCAGGGTTTGTGTGTAAGGCCACTTCTGAAAGAGACTGGCAGTTAACTCAATAGACTGAGTAAAGAAGGTTCATCCTCACCAGTGTGGGGGTGTCATCCAACCTACTGAGGACCAAATAGAACAGAAAGGTGGTGGAGGCAGAATTCCTCTCACTTCTTGAGCTGGGACACCCATCTTCTCCTGCCCTCCCACATCGAAGCTCTCAGTTCTTGGACTTTAGCATCTAGAACTTACAACAGTGGCCTCTGGTCCTCAATCCTCCAACTTTGGACTGGAGTTATGTCATTGGCTCCCTTAGGTCTTAGGCCTTTGGACTTGGACTGAATTACACCTCTGACTTTCCTGGTTTTCGAGCAGGTAGTCAGCATATCATGGGACTTCTTGGCCTCCACAATTACATGGACCAACTCCCATAATAAATCTTCTCTCATATATCTCTGTTTTTCCTATCGATTCTGTTTTTCTGGAGAACACCACCCAATCCAGATGCTCTGTTTCTGAGACCCAGCAGCATACCGGGAGCTGTTTTTCAGATGGTGTATAGTTTTCCACTGTAGATGGAATGGCCTTGCTTCAGAGCCTTAGGCATCTCAGCTGTGGTTCCCTCTGGTGCTCTCTGTAAATGTCACACAGACTCCTCTCCTACCACAGCTCTCTCTAGCCCCATAGAGTACTTTGAGTCACATGGCCCAAGTTGCAGAACTGTCTGTATTACAGATGAAACTGATGGGAAGGTTCTACCAACTCTAATCATGCCAATTCCAATTCCATGTTAAGAGACCAGGAAAATGGCTACCATGTTGGCCACAGACCTCGTGGCTCCACTAGAAAGCTGATCATGGGGAAAGGCTGAACTTATTACTTAAGCCCACCTGCCCCCACTCTACCCAGGGCTATGATGACGCTTCAAGTTTCTGGGTGTCACTGACAACTTGGACTCTGTGTCCAACCATTCTCAAATGTCTGTTGGTCTCCTTCCCCGGTGTATGATGACTGGAGTAGTCATCCTGTGAAAGGGCCGGAAGAGTCTTATCTTATCCATGGTCCAGGTGGCGCAGGGTCTTTCTTTGTTCAGTAAGGTCCTAGGTCTTAGATTGGGAACTGGACAAGGGACCATGACTTTTTATTGGGGTGCCTGACTTAAGTTAAGCAATGATGTTTGGGGGCTGTCCAGCTATCTTGCCACTACGAACACTACATTCTTTTTCCAATTTCCAGAGGGTGCTTGTGAGTCAGGGAGAAAGCAGTCCCCTGGAGCATGGTCATCCCTTCTCCTCCATTTCTCCATCCTGTTGGAATTTGAGGGTGTACATGCACACATACTTTATTAAGCTGCCAGGGTGGGGATTCAAACCACTGTCAGCCATGGTCAACCACGGTGTTCAATTCCCTTAACCACTAGGCTACGAGGTGGCTCTAGGAACACCATGTTCTGCTAACAGCATCGAGACCTCGGGCAGCCTCCTGACCTTGTTGCGCATATGAGAATGGTGCCCACCTTCTCAGTTCAGTGCTGCCGAATGCTCTTGATGATCTCTGGCTCCTCTTGTCCTTATTAGTCTCAGGGAGCCCGTTCTGTGAGAGCATCTCCCACCTCTGGGCCTACAGAGGATAGCCAGCATGGACTTCACAGTGATGCCGGTGTTCCCTCAACCAGCATGCCTTTTTTTTTTTTTTTTTTAATAGAGTGTGTGTACTCAACAGAAAGACAGAGAGAGAGAGGAGGGAAAGTGAGAAATCACCTCCCCATAGGGGAGATAGGGAGATAGCCACCCATAATCCCTTCTCCTCCATTCTCCTCTTGGGATTTTGGGCATGCACACACCTGTACCCGGCTCCACCAGCACATTTTTATTGCCTTTGAGGACAGAAGTCTGACTGCTTTTTCCTACTTTGAAAAAATCCCTTCAAGAAAGCCTGGGGTGAGTCACACCAACAAACATTAATAAACCATTTTGGCTGAGTTGACAAAAAGACACTTCCTACCTCCTGTCCCTGGCACAGTATCTTTGTAATGGGTGAATCACACCCACAAACATTAACAGACCATTTTGACTCATTGATAACAAGACTCTTCCTACATCCTGTTCTTGGGACAATATCTTACGACCATAACAAGCCCTCTTATCTCTGTTAAAGTACACTCTTCATTGATATTTTTCTGAAACACAGAAAGCCCACCTATAACCTACAAGCCCTTACTTCCAGATGTCCTGCCTTTTGGGGCCAGACCAATGGGAAAACTCTTTTCACTAAATTCCAAGCCTGTCTCTCCCTCTCAAAACCAAATATAAGGAACGCCTGCATCTGATCACTCCAGAAAGGCATGTTTGCCTTTCTCAAGGTCTGTCACACATATTCTTGTTCAGAAATAAACTGCATTAATTATTATTTCTTCATAGTTGGTTATTTCCATTGACACTTTAGTAAAAGACTATCCTATGGGCGCTCTCAGAGAACATGCTCAGCTGGGGGCATTCACAGGCCTTACACAGAGGAATCCCTGTAGTGGGACTTCTTCTTGAAGCCAGGGGATTCCTTCCTCTACCATCCACTGTGGCTGTTTGGGCTTTTATATTTAGTTTGGTCCGTTGCTGTTTCAAGGCCTCTAAGAGCCATCCCAGCACCTTTTTCTGGGTTCCTTGCTGGGGTTAAAATCTTACCTCATAGGAGATTGCTCCCTTACTAATAAAGTTCTTGCCATCAAATGTAATGTTCTTCCTTCTCGATCCTCACCATCAAGAGCCATCACCCTTCCAACTCCTGCCAGTCCACATTGGCAAACTCTGCAGCTCCTTCAGGGCACAGTTCTATTCTTGCCTTAGCAGCAGGTCCAGCATACCCTGGACTGTTGTGTGTGTGTGTGTGTGTGTGTGTGTGTGTGTGTGACTTAACTCTAGTGGTGGCTGGGAAGGGTGCATGCTCTCTTTCAAAGCTGAGTCCCTGCATCATCTTCAAGCAAGAGGAGGCTTCACCTGGGTGGAATGAGTGCTTTGGTCCCAAAGGGGAGAAAGAAGTAGTGAATCCAGAATCTACTGCCCTGAGAAAGAAGTTGACCCAGCAGAAGGCAGAGAGGAGGGAAAGAACAACAGCAGGTTCTTGGGTGACATCTTTGGAGCTGGTGGATAAAACCTTACTTGAGGGACCAGCAGATGGTGTAATGGCTCTATTGTTGGACTCCCTGTAGTTGACCACAGTTCAAGTCCCAGACCTGGTGGCTTAAACTCATGCCGGGCACGTGTGTGTGCGTGCCCAAGATCCTGAGAGGAGAATGGAGGAGAAGGGATTGAGGTGTGGCCATCCCTCCGGGTGGTGACTTCTCTCTTTCTGTCTCTCTGTCACTGTCTTTCTGGTGAGCACACATGCTCTATAGCAAAAACCTCTCCAAAAAAAGAAAAAAAAAAAAGGCAAAACAAACAAACAAATGAAAAACCTTACTTGAAGCCACATTTCATTTGTATATTTCAGTTAAGCATTCGAGGCAAATTCTTCTCCTTGTTTAAGATGTGAGTTGGGATTTTTGTCACTTGTGATATAAAGAGTACCCATGAATTCAAGTATAAACATTAACAATTTATTACCTTTTTAAAAAATTAGCAGCTGGGACCAGCAGATGGTGTAATGGTTATGTTGCTGGACTCCCACATAGTCTACTGCAGTTCAAGTCCCAAACCCAGAGGCTTAAAACTCATGCTGGTCGCATGTGCCTGTGTGCCCAAAATCCTAAGAGGAAAATGGAGGAGAAGGGATTGCAGCATGGCCATCCCCCCAGGGAGTGATTTCTTGCTCTCTGTCTCTCTCTGTCCATTGGTGAGCACACATACCCTATAGCGAAAATCTCTCAAAGAAAAAAAAAATCAGCAGCTAAGATTAAATTGTGAATTGGAACATTTATTAGTTAAAAAAAAAAGGTTTCTGCATAAATTAATAATGATTCTTTGCTTGGTCCATAGTGTTACCTGAATATGGAGTGGGAATTACTTATGAAAATATTTACAGCTTATACTGCAGTATAATTGGTGCCTGTTTGAACACTTCATTAATATTTAATTTTGCATCATTTCTTGAACTAATTTATTGGCACATTTTTAGCATTCCACTGAGAGACGACGTAAATCACGTTAATAATAAATGGCACAGTAGCGTTTTATGTCTCTTTTCTGAGTTATCATTTAAAGATAATTTTCTGTGACGGAATTCTACATGTACTATTGAAGATAAGATTGTTTTAAATGTCTGCTTCAGCAACTGACAGGAAATACAATATGATTTTAATTGTATTTATGTCTTGGGTTTTGAAACGGTGTCTTCTGTTATTAACTCGTATGGAGTGTTCATAAAGCATTTTCGGCCATCCATGAAAAAGCAGGGTTGAGGATGGATGATGGTGCAAGAGCGTGACATGAGGCTCCAGGAGGCTGACCCACCTGGAAAGGATGCCAGCCATGTCTGGAGGCCTCTCTGGGCATGCCAGCAGTGCAGGTGCCCATGATCCAGGGCTGGCTGGAGCCAGGAGTGGACCATGGCATCGAGAACCTGTTTTTCTCTCTCGCTTTATCCCACTATCTTTCTCATTCATGAAATATAAATAAATAAATAAACAAACAATTTTTTCCCTTAAGTTTTTGCCATAGGCCATGTGCACTCTTCAGAGAGAGACAGTGAGAGGGAAAGTGAGAAATCACCCCCCAGGGGAATGGCCATGCCACAATCCCTTCTCCTCCATTCTCTTCCAAGGATTTGGGGTGTGCACACATATTCACCCTGCATGAGTTTTAAGCCACTGTATCAGGGACTTGAACCAAGGTCAACTCTGTGGGAGTCCAGCTACATAATCATTACACCATCTGATGGTCCCAAGAAAATATACTTTTAAAATAGTTTAAAAAGGAGCCAGCAAGGGGCTGGCAGGTGGCATGATGGTTAAAGTGCTGGGCTCCCAAATAGTTGACCCTAGTTCAAGTCCTGGACCTGGCAGCTTGCTTTCTCATTCTCCCTCTATCTCTCTATCTCTCTCCAGTCAAATTGAAGAAGAATAATAAATTTTTTTGAAAAAAAGGACCAGCAGTTAGCCTAATGGCTATGTCACTGAACTCCCATGTAGTTGACCGTGGTTCAAGTCCCGGACCCGGAGGCTTAAACTCACGCTGGGCACATGTGCGTGTGTGCCAAAGATCCTGAGAGGAGAATGGAGGAGAAGGGATTACAGTGTGGCCATCCCCCTGGGGGGTGATTTTTCGCTTTCTCTCTCTCTCTCTCTCTCTCTCTCTCTCTCTCGTCTTTCTGGTGAGCGCACGCTCCCTATAGGAAAAACCTCTGAAAAAAAAAAGAAAAAAAAGGAGCCAGCAGATGGCATGCTGGTTAAATCACTGGACTCCCATATGACCAACCATGGTTCAAGTCTCAGACCTGGCAATGGAGAATCACACTGGACACGTGTGTGTTGCATGCCCAGAGAATGGAGGAGAAGGGATTATAGCATGTCCATCTACCCTGGGGCATGATTTCTCAGTCACCCCCCCGCCCCCGTGTTTCTCCAGCAAGTACACACCCTATTGTAAAAACTGGAAGAAAAAAAGTTTAAGAGGAGCAGCTGGTAGTGTGGTGGTTAGGACAGTTGGGTCCCTCATGGCCAAATGTGTGGCTCAAGTCCCAGACCTGGCATTAGAAACATGCCAAGCACCTGTGAGTTTATACCCAAAATACAGAAAAGAAGAGAGAGATGGAAGAGAAGGGATTGCAAGGTGATCATCCCACGTGGGAGGGAGGGTACTTTCTCACTTTGTCTCTCTCATTCTCTTTGTCTCTCTCCAGTGAATGCACACACCAACTGGAAAAATTAGGAAAGAAAAAAATTAAGATTCTTAAAAACATTATGGCAAGGGGCCAGCAGGTGTAGTGGTTAAAGTGCTAGACTCCCACATGGTCGACTGCAGTTTGAGTCCTGGACCTGGTGGCTTGAAACTCAAGCCAGATGCGTGTGTGTGTGCCCAGGATCCCCAGAGGAGAATGGAGGAGAAGGGATTGTGGCGTGGCCATCTCCCCTGAGGGTGGTTTCTTGCTTTCCATCTCTGTCCCTCTGGTGAGTACATGTGCCTTACAGTAAAAATCTGTCAAAAAAAAAAAAAATTATGGCAAAGCACATGGATACTAAGTTAAATGCAAACCTTATGCTTCAGGGGCCCACAAGGGAAAGATCCTCGGTTCATAGCCCGGAGTGCCCGGAGTGCCGTGCCGGGCGCGTGCACACATGTCTGGGATCTAGGGCACTGGGACTGGGATTGGTCTTGGCGTGAAGACTCTCCTGGGGAGAGTGCCTGGATCTCTTTCTTTCTGTCTCTCTGCAGGAATAAATAAAGTTAGAAACTTAAAAAAAGATATACAATATATTTTAAATGACCCTCTAGTCCCCTTCATTGCTTCTAGAATGGTCAGGATTCTTCTTATCAAAAGTGACAGGAAGGAACCAAATGGTGGCCCAGTGGTAAAATGCGACACTCTGGAAGGCTGACCCACGTGAAGGGCTCAGGGTTTGCTTAAGGAACCCCCTGAGTTCTCTAGGCCCTCGCGTGCCCCTGAGTTGGGCAGGCTGAGGCTGGGGGTAGATCACAGTGTCAAGATCCTGTTGGGGAATACTGTCTCTCTGTCTCCTCACTGTCTCTGTCTCCTCACCCTCAGAAGGAATACATAAACTGTAAGGAAAAGAAGGAAGAAAAAGTCAGAAAACCAGCATAGTGCAAAGGGATTAAAAACTTTTTAAAAAGTCTGTTTCATTACAAAGTAAGAAGGAGTATTCTTCCGTCCCTCCTCTGTATCCCATTCCCCCTTCCAAGGGGACCCTTGAAGGCTGGGGTAACTCTTGGCTGTGTGTGCACATCAGCCTTCCTCTGGCAGGAGCACCTCTTCTTCCAGGCAAGTGCACCCAGCCCCAGTGATCCTGGAAGGGTTGGGAGTGCGGTCAGTTAGCGCCCCTCCTGCCCCTCAGCTAGAGCCCAGCACCTGGTTTTCTGTTCTGACAGCTGCTGCCTCCCTCCACCCCCTTCCTTGAGTCTGAGAAGTCACAGCTGCTCCCTGAAACCAGAAAGAGCAGACCCCCCAGCCGCACTGGCTCCCACGCACTCGCAGAGGAAACGCCAGCTCGCCTCAGCAGGCTCGCCTCTTCTGAGCCTCTCTACTCCAGGCTCACCAAGCCTTTCTGCATGTGCACCCCACCTGTAGGATGGTTCATGCCCCGCTGGATACCGAGCTGGGGCTCAATTCAGGTCTCTATTCCAGATTCAAAGGAGCCAAGATTGGTAGCCTTAACATTCTGGAAGCACTTTGGGAAATGAGGACATTTACCCCTGTACAATCTCTCTCTCTGTTTTTTTTTGTTTTTGGGGTTTTTTTTTTAAGAGAGAGTTTTTTTTTTTTTTTTTTTTTTGTTATAGGTATGTGTGCTCCCTGGAGAGACAGAGAGAGATAGAGAGACAGAAAGCAAGAAATCATCCCCTGGGGAAATGACTATGCTGCAATCCCTTTTCCATTCTCCTCTCGGGATTTTGGGCGTGCACGTATCCACACTCAACATGAATATTAAGCAGCTGGGTCCAAGACTTGAACTGCGGTCTCCTACGTGGGAGCCTAGTGACGTGACTATTAAGTCATCTGCTGGTCTCACCCCTGTACAGTCTCTTGATGTGGCTTCTGTTTTCATAAAAATGTGAAGAAGGTTCCAGAGGCCCCCCCCCCCCCCGGGGTGACTGCTTGCCGTCTGGGGTGGTGCCCCTCTGGACAGAGACTGGGCGCCCCTGAGCAGCTCCTGCTCACACTCCTCCTCCCGTCCTGGGTGTGCTGGACGTGCCCCTGGCGGCTTTCCCTCCTCCTTTGCTTTTATTTTTCTCCATTTTTAAACTTCAGGTGCAGAAATTTGCGTTAATCATAATGCCTTCCTAGTTCACGGCTTTTGATCATAACCAGTCTGTGCAAAGTTCTTGTTTGTAATTATTTATTCTGTTTTATCCACATATTCCTTCTGCAGTCCCCACCCTTCCCCGCCATAGGCACATATTCTGTGACTCTTTTTTCTTTTAATCATCAGAGGACGTGTGTGCTCACCGGAGAGAGAGGAAGGCAGAAAGCATCCCTTTGCGGGGTGCAGTCGCCCCACATCCCTTCTCCTCCATCTCCTGTCCCGCTGGGCTCTTCAGTGTACACACACACACACTTGACATGTCCTCCAAACCCCGGGGCCAGGATTCAAATTGCAGTTGGCCATGTGGGGTCCAGCTCGCTTAACCACTAGGCTACAGGGCCGGCCCACATCTTTTGTTTGCATGTGTTCTTGTAAAAAGTATGCCTAGGGGCCAACAGATGGCATAATGGTTACGTCATTGGACTTCCATGTAGTCAACTATGGTTCGAGTCCTAGACCCAGAGGCTTAAAACTCATGCTGGACACGTATGTGTGCATGCCCAAGACCCCGAGAGGAGAACGGAGGAGAAGGGCCATTCCCCGCCAAGGGGTGATTTCTTGCTTTCTGTTTTTCTGTCTTTGTCTCTCTGGCGAGCAAAAGTCTCTCCAAAAAAAAAGAGTATGCCTGTTTCATGTGTGTATTTTTCTCCATGCATACATGTTAGATGTTCACAAATGACATAGGGTCAGGTAGCTCAGTCTATGTCCTATTTGTCTCACCTCGTACTACGTTTCCAGAATCCATCCATGGGTGCCTGCACATGGCTGGCCCATCGCTTCTAACTGCCGAATTCTCCACGATGTGCACACTGAGTACTCTCCATTTGTGCTGTGCTCTGGGACTGCATCATTTTTTTCTTTTTAGAATTATTTTATTTAACTTTATTTATTTAATTAATTTATTTATTTTAATTTGACCAGAGAGGGACAGAGAGAGAGAGAGAGAAAGTGAGTAAGCAAGCCACCAGATCCAGGACTCAAACCGCGGTCAGCCATGTGGGAGTCCAGTGCCCTTAACCACCACACCATCTGCCAGCCCCTGGGAACAGCGTGGTATTTTCTGGCTTCCAGTTGGGTTTGCTCTTTGGGAGGCACCCTCAGGAAACGGAGGGTGGGTGGAGAGTGAGGTCAGATGTTTATTTGATTGGATCGGCTGGAGGTGGCAGCGGCCACATTCGTCTACCAAGGGCCATGGCTCCCCCCACAGACCACAACCACCTGGGAACCACCCCCTGCCCTTGGCCGTCACTCGCAGAGGAGGTAAGAGCTCTTTGTGAGCGCGCCTGGGGTGCTCCTGAGAGTCCCTGGTCGACATGTTTGAACACCGCCTCCGCCTGTTATGTTATTGTGTCATCAAACTGAGGACAAATTCCTGACTCTTGTTATTTCAAAATTGTTTCTAAAGGGGCCAGGAGGTCACAGCTGCAGACGTTCATCTCGCTAAAGCAGACCACTTTGGTCTAGTTGATTCTGAGGTGCTCCCCCACGGACCCCGGCGGGGCATCACCTGGTGCCTAGGAAAGCTCTCTTCCCTCCGTTAAACTCACCTTTCCTTCTGACTCGGTCTTTCTGAGATGAAGACTGTGCTTGTAACCAATCACAAACGCAAGGATTTGTAAACCCACTATAGCCCGTAAGCTGCTGTTTCTGAATAGCCCGCCTTTCTGGGCCAGGCCAACATGGAAACTCCAAAAGGAAAGAGAGGGGAAGAGAGGGGAGTTGGACTTCGGTCTCCTGCTCTCAGAATTAAATAGAAGAGTTCCAGTCGGAAGCCCGGAACACTTTCTCAGGGCTCTCAGAGGCTGTGTTTCGGGGCCACGGCCACTCAGGCTGGCTATGAACAAAACTTGCCAAGTGTTTTTACAGACTTCAGTCATTTCTGTGGACCCCTTGGCTTCCCCTGCAGAACCAGACTCCTGCATAATTTAGCATCTGCTCCTTTGTCTCTACCCACCAGCGGGGACTCATGCATTGCCATCACCCACCCCCAAACGTCTCTGAAAAACACCCTCAATCTTCCCTTTTACTACGGGCCCCTTCCTTTCCAGTGTGAGGTGTGTACTCCAATTGGGGAAGCTATAGCAGCGGGGACAGTAGTTCTTCCTTTTTCTTTCTTTCTGTATTTTTTTTTTCCTGAGGGAGATTTTTGCTATCGGGCACATGTGCTTGCCAGAGAGATAGAGAGAGAGAGAAAGTGAGAAAGTTGGCCATCCCTTTTCCTCCATTCTCCTCTTGGGATTTTAGTCTCACACACACACACACACACACACACACACACACACACCTGGTGTGAGTTTCAAGCCTGTGGGTCTGGGACTCAAACTGCAGTTGGCCATGTGGGAATTTAGTGATGTAACACTTCACCATCTGCTGATTCCCCCTTGTCTAGCCAGTTAACTCAGTGGTTCTTCTCAGCCAGGGTGATCTGACCCCCAGGGGACATTTGGCAATGTCTGGAGAGAGAGAGAGAGAGAGAGAGAGAGAGAGAGAGAGAGAGAGAGAGAGAGAGAGAGAGAAAGTGAGAACACCCTCCCTAGAAGGGATGGCCACACTGCACTCCCTTCTCCATTCTCTTCTTGGGATTTTGGGCATGCATGCACACACACCCAGCATATTTTTCAGGCTGCCTGGCCTAGGACTTGAACTGTGCAGTCAGCCATGTGGGATCTAGCTGCCTTAACCACCACGGGCTTTATATTTTTTCATGGAGAGGCAAGGGGAGATCTTTTGAGATCTTGCTTCGTGCATCCTGATAAAAGAAGCTTTGTTAGAGCAAGCTCCGGCTTCTTCCACCTCCTTCTCTCCTCCCATGCAGAAGGTGTGACATCTCTGATCGCCAAGTTTCTGAGTGTTCAGAGAAAAGCCAGGTAGGCCCTCTCAGCTCCTCCCCTTCTGTCTGGGAGCATGGTGCCCAGGAGAAACCCACATATGTCCCAATCCAGAGAGCATGCAGGCCATCCCTGCAGGGCGGCCTAGTGATGGGAGAGCTTTCTCACTCCCTTTCTCCCAGCTCCATCCTTGAACTCCAGCCCAGGCAGGGAAGCCTCTGTTGGCAGTGAAGGAGTGGAGGACTGAGTGGGCTCTGCAGGACAGGCTCTCAGGAAGCAGGCACTGAGGGGGAGCTTGGCCTGGGAGAGATTTACCAGGGAGCAGCACAGAGCAGGATCAGGAGCAGGCAGGGGCCCAGGCGAAGTGCTGTGACTCTTCTGACCAACAGGGTCACCTGAGGATACAGAGATCTGAGTCAGGAGGGAGAAGGAGGTGTCATGCCGGGTGTGCTCCTGCTAAGCCTCTCTTGTCCTCCATTTTTGTTAGGGCAACAGAGGAAAGAAAGTTATTCTTTTAGAGAATTAGGAAAAAAGAGGGGATTTCCTGAACATGTTGGTACCAGTATCAACTAGGAGGTCATCGGCTAAATGACACAGAGGCTGGACAGAACACTTGGGATCTGGAAAAGTGCGGTTACCGGAGCACACACCCATCTAACAGCCTCCTGTTGTTTGCAAGCGGGAAGGCCACACTCCCTGGGCATGCATTCGTTCATTCACTCAGAGCCCGTAGATCCAAGGTGTTCTAGGAGCATGGCGTTTCTGTTGTTCTCTAACAAGGTGTGATGTCTGGAGGGGGTTGGGGGAGCTTGGTCAAGGATGCTGCGCTTAGGCATATGAATGGACGAAATAGTACATTTGAGCATTCAATGATTCACAGCTAGGCAGCACCAGACTGGCTCCGCCCAGAGTAGGAGGGGGAAATTTTAACATCTTTTGGCAGAAGCTAAACAAAGTAATCAGTTGATTATTTGAGAGGAAAGTCCCTGGAGCCAGTGGGTGGCATGGTGGTTAAGGCGCTGGACTCCCACATGGCCAGCCGTGGTGCGAGTCCTGGACCTAGGGCTTGCTTTCTCACATTCTCTTGCTCTCTGGCAAATGTATGTGCCCTATATCAAATTAAATAATAATAATGATTTTTTTAAAAGTGGGCCATCCTGAGAAGTTATTTGGGGGTTTCAGATTGGGTAATGCAGGTTTACACTGAGCTGGGTTTTAGTTTGCTTCTGTAGGACTCAAGGTCCCAGAGCCATCAGGGCTAAATGATCTCCTAGTTAATAACAATAATAATTTTATTTGCTACAGGGTGTGTGTGTTCGCTCGAGAAAGGGAGGAAGAGAGAGAGGGAAAGTGAGAAAGCACTCCTCTCCAGAGGGGATGGTCATGCTGCAGTCCCTTCTCCATTCTCCTTGGGATTTTGGGCACACACACATGCGTCTGGCATGTTTTCCAAGTCTCTGGATCTGAGACTCGAACCATGAAGTTGGCCATGTGGGATCCAGCTACCGTAACCACCATGCCACAGGCTGGCCTCCCAGTTAAATTTTACATCTCAAATGGTTGGTCCTTCATACTTCCCACTTCCGTCAACCATTGAATGTGCCCCTCCCCCCATAAAATGAAAGGCTTAGGGCCAGCAGGGGGCATGGTGATTAAGGCAGCCATATCTCACATAGCCGAATGTGCAGTTCAAGTCTCAGACCTGGTGGCTTAAAAACAGGCAGGGTGTGTGTGCCCCAAATCCCAAGAGAATGGAGAACAGACTGGGATGTGGCCATTGCCCCAGGGCAGGCTTCCTTACTTTCTCTCTCTCTCTGGCAAGCATATAAGCTCCATAGAAAAAAATCTAACAAAAGGGGAAAAAATGAAAACTTGATGCTGGGCGAGGCAGGCTTCACAGAGGCAAACCCTGAAAGAGAGGAGGACAAGTCCTTGCTTGACTGGGGGCTGAAGCAGCACATTCCTGTCCCACCGCTGGGCACAGAGCCAGAGGAAGCCCTGGCCCTGCCTCTCTCCAGACACGATTTCTCCCTGAAACACGCTCTAACTCGAAGTATCAATTTGGGAGAAAAAATGTTTTTCCTTCTACTCATCGACTGGGGTCCCTTTAACAAAAGACAGATTAACAAGGGAAAAACAGGGACCAGCAGATGGTGTAATAGAGTTGCTGGACTCCCACATGGTAGACCGTGGTTCGAGTCCTGGACACAGTGAGTTAAAACTCACTCTAGTCGTGTGTGTGTGTGTGTGTGTGTGTGTGTGTATGCGCGTGCGCACGGGCACTCCAAAACCCAAGGAGAATGGAGGAGAAGGGATTGCCGTATGGGCATCCCCCCAGGGGGTGATTTCAGGCTTTCTGTCTCTCTGACTCTCCAGTGAGTACACATGCCCTGTAGCAAAACTCGCTCACTTAAAAAACAAAAACAAGGGACCAGCAGTTAGTGTAATGGCTATGTCGCTGGACTCCCATGTAGTTGACTGCAGTTCGAGTCCCAGACCCGGTGGCTTAAACTCATGCTGGGCGTGTGTGTGTGCGTGCCCAAGATCCCGAGAGGAGAATGGAGGAGAAGGAATTGCGGAGTGGCCATCCCCCCGGGGGCTGATTTCTCGCTTTCTGTCTCTCTGTCTCTCTCTTTCTGGCGAGCACACGCGCCCTATAGCAAAAACCTCTTCAAATAATATCCAAAAAAACAAAAACAAAAAATGAAACAAGCAGAAGCTTTGTTTTTTAATGTTTTTGCTATAGGGCACGTGTGCTTGCTGAAGACACAGAGAGAGACAAAGTGAGAAATCATCCCCTGGGGGATGGCCGGGCTGCAATCTCTTCCCCTCATCCTCCTCTCAGGAATTTGGGCATGCATGTACACACACCTGGCATGTTTCTTAAGCTATGAGGTCCGGGGTTGGAGCCACCTGCCATGTGGGATCAAGCACCTTAACCACCATGCCACCTGCTGACCCCAGAACCTTCTTAATATGTACATTTCTCTTTTCTTAAAAAAAAGATTTATTTTTAGGGACAAGCAGATGGCATAATGGTTACGTTGCTGGACTCCCACATGACCGACTGAGGTTTGAGTCCCAGACCCGGCACCTTGAAACTCAGGTTTCGTGTGTTTTTCGCATGACCAAAATCCCGAGAGGAGAATAGAGGAGAAGAGATTGCACTGTGGCCATCCCCCAGAGGGTGATTTCTTGCTTTCTGTCTCTCTGTCTGTCTCTGTCTCTGGTAAGCACATGCACCCTATAGCAAAAATCTTTTCAAAAAAAGGAGAATTATTTGTTTTTATTATTTATTATAATTTTAAAAATTTGACCAGAAAGAGAGAGAGAGAGAGAGAGAAATCTCTGGGCCTGGGACTTGAACCACAGTTGGCCACGTGGGAGTCCAACACCTTACCCACCACACCATCTGCCAGCCCCAATATGTATATTTCATATGTACACGGACTCTACCAGGGAATGAGTATGTCTCCACAGGGTGGCTTAGAATTCCAGCTTATACAGCATTTTCAACAAAGAACAGTAAGGTTTTAGCACTCTCACAAGGCCAAGGGAAGGACTTGGGGTCTCTTAGGGACAGCAAAACTGTAGGAAGGTGAATAAGTGGGGGATCGAGGTTAGTTAGAAAAGCTTGCTATGCAGATTTCCATGGTGCTGATAAGGATCTGACGTTGTCTCTGGCAATCAACCTTTGTCCTTCCTGACGCTGAGGGAGAACAGCTTTGTAAATGTGTGTCTGCTTTTAGGCAGATGGGGGAGGGCTGAGAGCTCTTCTCTATCTGTGTCTCAATTGTCTTCAGCTCAAAATTACCCCTCTGCCAAAGAGGCATGCTTTGGGGGGCATATGCTGGTCTCCTACTTGACACTATTCATGACTTGAAGGGACTGGGGGGAGAATGACTGCAGTCGTCAGGGGTCCCACCTGGGTTTTCAGCCAACAACTAGCCTGACAGGGTTGAGAGGCAGTTAACTGTATTTTAGTGGCAAGTGAAAGTCCCTTGGGTCAAAACTTACCCTTGTCCTTGTTGATAACAAACTGGAGCCAGTCCTTCCCCACTGGGCAGTGAACTACCCTGGCTGGTCCATACACCAGAGATTAGATAAGGGAATGTCACCTTTGACAAGAAGAGGTCTGAAAGGAAGAAGGGAAGGAGAAACCTGACTTCAGATTTGCATTCCTGGACGGACGTGCAGTCCTCCTGGATTAAGACCAAACCCCCACACGATGACGGGTCAAGGGGATCAAGGGGCCCTTTGGGGACTGAAGCTACACTGGCCTCAGACACTGCGGCAAGTTTTCCCTGAGCAGGGACAGTTCTCAGCATAGTCTCATGCCACACAATGGCATCTTAGTCAAGGACAGATGGCAAATACCACAACGGAGCTAAAACCCGTCCACCGAGTGGCATCACAGCTGGGGAGCAAAGCACAGCGGCTCACTCGTGGGTCTGCGGCGCCCCTGGTGCAGACCTACTGCCCTGCCAGTACGAAGTACCCCACGTGGTCGTTCCGCACCTAATGCTTGATAACGACCAGAAACAACTGGCTTGTGTATTTACCACACTACACTTGTTTTTTTTAAGCTTTTTTATCATACAGTGCATGGGCTCGCCTGAGAGAGACAGAGAGAAAAAGAAAGCGAGAAATCGCCTGCCAGGCAGATGGCCATGCCACGATCCCCTTTCCTTCATTCTTCTCTAGGGATCCTACCCATGCATACCCACTCAACCAGTGTGTTATTCAAGCTGCTGGGCCTGGGATTCAAACCACAGCGTTGGCCATGTGAGATCCAGTGCCCTAACCACCATGTCATTATTTTAAGGTGCATTTCTTCTCAATACTTAAAAAGAAGACATTTACTGTGTGGGCCAGTAGGTGACGTGGTGGTTAAAACACTGGACTCCCTGCAGTCACAAAAGTTCACAGGAGATTATTTGGACATGGCGATTACCACTCCAAATCGGGCACCACCTCCTTTGGGGCACGTGAGATCGTATTAAAGTCTATTTATTATTTCTTGAATTTATTTTTCAGTCAGTTATGTAAAATAAACTTATATACTCTTCTCCTTGATTATTGTCATTAAGCTTTTAAATTCTAAACAAATTGTAATGCGTCTATTTAGGACTTAGGTTTGGATGTGCTACGGTATGAATATTAACAGAAAGTCTGCATGTTTCAAGCCCTTCTGTAAAATATAAAGAAAAGTGCTCGTAGCATCCTGTGTAAAACTGTATTGTTAAATATGGGACCAGTGGTTAGCATAATGGCTATGTCACTGGACTCCTATGAGGTTAACCACGTTTCAAGTCCTGGACCTGGTGGCTTAAACTCATGCTGGGCACGTGTGTGTGCCCAAGATCCTGAGAGGAGAATGGAGGAGAAGGGATTGTGTCATGGCCATCCCCCCTGGAGGTGATTTCTCGCTTTCTGTCTCTCTGTCTCTCTGGCAAGCACGTGTGCCCTATACCAAAAACCTCTCCAAAAACCAACCAACCAAACCAAAAAGACCCTATGTTGTTAAATATGTTTATGTATGCAATGATTTAAAATAAGTAATTTGGAGACGATTTAAAGTATACAGGAAAGTGTGCACAGTTATATGCAAATACGGCAGCATTTTATAGGAAGGACTTGGCATCCCAGTTTTTGGTATTCATGAGCAGTCCTGGAACCAATCCCCCATAGATACCAAGGGATGACTGTATCCCACACTAGTGCAAGGTATTAATAAAAGGGGAAACTGTGGGGCCAGCAGGTGGTGTGGTGGTTGAAGTGTTGGTCTCCCAAATAGTCAACTCAGTTAGAATCTCAGACCTGGTTGTTTGAAAATCACATTGGGCTGGTGTGCATGCCCCAAATTTCAGGAGAGTGGAGAAGAAGGGACTGCAGCCTGGCCATCCCCCTGGGAGGTGATTTCTCACTTTTTCCCTCACCATCTCTGTCTCTCTCCAGTGAGTGCATGTGCCCTATGACAAAAATCTAAAAACAAAAAGGAGGAGAACTGTGGGATGAGTAAGGTAAAAGGCCTGTGGGAGATTTTCTGCACCTTCCACTCAATATTTCTATAAACTTAAAATACTCGAAAAATAAGGTCTATTAATTAAAATAAAACAGAAACATTTATATACATTCATATTCCTAGTCTTTTCCAATTAAAAATTATAGTGCATGACTACAACTGTATTTCTTTGCTTTCTTTATTGGGGGCAGGCACGCTTAAATGCCAGGTATGCTTTTCAAGCCCCCGGGTCTGAGACTCAAACAGCGTGGTTCGCCATAGTGAGACCCTGCTGCCTAAACCACCATGCCACCAGTGGGCCCTGCGATTGTATTGTCTGCAGAGAGAACCATTTCACACTCAGAAGAAATGATGCAAACTCCAACTTTATCATACTTAAAAAGTCAGTTTTAGGGACCAGCAGATGGTGTAATGTGCCTCACTGGACTCCCATGTCGTTGACCGTGGTTTGAGTCCCAGACCCGGCGACTTAAAACTCACGCCAGGCCATTGTGCATGTGTGCCCAAGATCTGGAGAGAATAGAGGAGAAGGGATTACGGTGTGGCCATCCCCTCCTAGGGGGTGATTTCTTGCTCTCTATCTCTCTCTAGCAAGCGCACACGTCCTATAGCAAAAATCTCTCTCTCTAAAAAAAGGAGTCAGTTCTACATACACTAACTTAAACGGACACAGACACCCACCCACCCACCCCCAATTCACACACTAAGAGTCTTCCAAAGTTTGCGTTGTGATCATTTTCGGTTTCAGCAACTTAATTATTGATCTTAGAAAATACCAGAGCCTTGGACAAATAAACCCAAGCTAAATCTCTGGGAAATGAACTTACGGACAGGTTTCCCATCTCTGGGCAGGCTCCTTCCCGTAGGACCACGTTCTTTGCCAAATAAGTCCTGATTCCAGCTTGGAAGAGAGGAAGTTTTATAAACACAAGGACAGCAGACGCACATGTGCTTCCTGGAATCTGACGGTTGACCAGCGAGTGAAGGGCCTGTGCTGTTCCCAGACCTCTACTCAGTCGTTTCCGGGCACTCCCTGTCCACCTGACTCCAGTCCAGGTTCCAGGGGCCCCTCCTCTCAGCAGGCAGCAGGGGGCCTGACCCAAGGAGAGGCAGACCCTCCCTGCTCTTTGCAGAAACGGAAGTCTTTGCCTCTCTCAGCCTGGATTGGGACTTTGCCCTGCCCCCTTCTTGGGGACAGCCTCCCACTGCCTGCTGTCATCACCCAACCTCACAGCCCCCAGACCTGCTTGCATGTAATGCTTCCTTCTAAGAGAGCGCCCTGGCTTTGTGCACATGCACCGTTCATTTGCAGCTGCAATCAGCACAGGATTCTGCTGCTGATCAAATAGGCCTCTTCCAGCCCTGCGGACAAGCAGATCAGATTTGAGGGGTCTTTACAAAGTTTGTGGAAAATGTGTCTTATGAAAAAACTATGCATTGGTTTCCAACCTTTTTTTTTTTTTTTGCACCAAAATACATGCATACTTGAATTCCATTTTTCATGACTTTGAAGTCCCCTTATATAGTCGTCCCTCAAGATCTGCTGAGGATGGGCTTCAGGGCACCCTGTAAAAATGGAGACTCTCAAGTTTCTTGTATAAAGTGGTGACGTACTGGGGCCAGCAGGTACTGTGGTGGTTAATCTCACAGGGCCGATTCTGCAGTTAGAGTTCTGGACCTGGGAGCTTGAAAAACACTCCGGGCCCATGTGCATGCATGACCAAAATCCCAAGAGGAGCATGGAGGAGAAGGGATTGAAGTGTGGCCATCCCCAGTAAGGCCACATTACTCATTTCCTTTGTCTCTTTCCAGGAAGTGCATGTGCCTTATGGCAAAGAGAAAAAAAAAAGTGGTGGAGTATTTGAATATAACTTCCACATCCTCTTATATACCTTAAGCATCTCTAGATTATGTAGAATGCCTAAAACCATGTGAATGCTATGGAAAGAACTATTATGCTATAGTTTTAAATTTTGCATTATTTTTTACCGTTATAATTTTTTATTTTTTGGAGAGGTTTTTACTATAGCGTGGGTGCACTTGCCAGAAAGACAGAGACAGAGAGACAGAAAGTGAGAAATCACCCCCCCCCCCCAGGGGGATGGCCCCATCGCAATCCCTTCTCTTCCATTCCCCTCTTGGGATCTTGGGCACGCACACACACGTGCCCGGCGTGAGTTTAAGCCACCAGATCCGGGACTCGAATCATGGTCAACTACATGGGAGTCCAGCAACATAGCCATTACGCCATCCGCTGGTTCCACTGTTATAATTTTTAATTTTTTTCCCCCAAATAGTTTCAACCCGTGAATGACTGAAGCTGGGATGCAGAATCACAGATGCAGAGGGTGACCATATCTGTCTTATGAGAAAGGCCTAAGCAGCTGCACCCCCACATCCCCCTGAAACTCTACCTTTTCGGAGCCAAAGTTCTAGATGTCATGCTCCCCCACCCCCAAAGATCCCAGACAGAGGTCCCTGCCGTGCCCCAGGCCTCAGTTGGCACAACAGCTGTGTTGCTCTCGTGGTTTTGCCCTAATTCTGGCTGGAGAAGGGAGCAGCTCGGGGGCCGTAGTCTAAGAGCTGCTGGCCCTGCCCTCTGAGGCAGCTGGGGCTGGGTTGAGGCCTCAAGCCCAGAGCCACGGGCATGGTCAGTAAGAGCTTCTTGCCCCACTGGTGGGTTTTGGTGAGAGAGCAGGTGATCGCAGCCTCTGCTGGGGCTTCATGAAGCCACCTGACCACCTCCCACCTGGAACCCATTCCTCTGCCTGGAAACTCTGTCAGAAACGCCGCACTTACAAACCCCCACAGCCCAGCGAGCTACTGCACCATCCTTTGCCTCTGCTTTAAATGTCACCCCAGTGCTTAAAACAGTGCCCGGAGGACGGTAGGCTCGGGCTTACTGTGTGGTCTCTGTGTGTCCGTAGAAGAGGTCATTAAATGATTATTTCATCACTGACACCCTTTTAGTTTCATGTCCCTTTCTGAGCAGTCTCCCCCTGATGTCATCACCAAGATGGTGCCCGATGATCCTCCCCACCGGGTATTACAACCCTGTGTAGTGCCCTCTCACCCCTCCCACATGGGGCCAGCCCCAAGGCCAAAGACTACGGTAGTAGAGGGCCAGCAGATGGTGTGGAGGTTAAGGCACTGGATCCCACATGGCTGACTGAGCAGTTCAAGTCCCTGACCTGGTGGCTTGAAAATCACAGGGATCATGTGTGCATGTGTGCCCAAAGTTCCAAGAGGAGAATGGAGGACAAGAGATTATAGTGTGGCCATAGCCCCTGTGGGAGGGAGGTGATTTTTCACTTTCCCTCCCTCTCTCTGTCTCTATCTGGCAAGCACACACATGCTGTAACACCAACAGAAAGCAACAACAAAAAAGAATTTGGTAATAGTGTTCAAAGGTCACTACCAGTATAAACGGTTATACGAGACTTCAGCGTCTATGTCTCTTTAATTGCTTGCTCTGGGGAAAGCCAGCTGCCGAGTGATAAGGACACTCAGAAACTTACAGAGAGGCCTTGTGTTCAAGACTAGAGGCCTCCAGCCAGCAGCCATGTGCCAGTTTAGAAGTGAATCCTCCACTGAGTGCAGTCCCACTAGACAGCTTGACCATGCACCCTGAGACACCCTGAGCCAGAACCACCCAGCTAGGCCACGCCCAGACTCAGCTAAGGTTGGGCATGACTTGTAACCCAGCAATAGATAATACACCCAGGAATAATGTCTATTACATTTCTTCATGTAGCAAATATTCATTGAGCAACTACTATTACAAAAGCAAAATCCTATCTAAGAATCTTTTTTTTTTTTTTTTGGAGAGGTTTTTGCTATAGGGCGCGTGCGCTTGCCAGACAGACAGAGAGAGACAGAGAGACAGAAAGTGAGAAATCACCCCCCAGAGGGGATGGCCACGCTGCAATCCCTTTTCCTCCATTCTCCTCTCGGGATCTTGGGCACGCACGCACATGCACCCGGTGTGAGTTTAAGCCACCGGGTCCAGGACTCGAACCGCGGTCGACTACGTGGGAGTTCAGCAACATAGCCATTACGCTAACTGCTGGTCCCCCCTTTTTTTTTTTCTTTTTAAATTTGCCTTCTGGCATGTACTGTTGCCAGAGAAAGACAAAGAGAGGCAAAAGAGAAGACTCTGCAGCTCCCCTAGGGCATGTTGCACCTCGGTCCTTTCTCTTCCGTGTCTCCCTCTTGGGATCTTGCACATGTATACACACATGCCTGGCATGCTTTTCAGTCTTCCAGGCCTGGGACTTGAACCACACAGTTAGGAATGTGGGATCCTGTTTCCTTAACCACCAGGCCACAGGCTGGCCCTGTACCTCAGACTTTTAAATGAAGAGCAAAGGCTAAAAGACAGCATGGAGGCTAAAATTGGATTTTTGTCAAGTGTGTCGAATGTGTCCGGGAGATTTTTACGCTGAACTGGTCACGGCCTTCCACCATTGTCCTATATGGTCTGAATGTCTTTACCGTGAGCATGTGGGACTTTCATAGACAGGAAACCCATTGGGGGAATAAACCTATCTGAATGTGCCCCCCCAGGGAGGGTGCAAGACCACATGTTCAGAATCAGCTTTGGCAGGCTCTGACACAGCCAGTTACCTGGGGGGGGGGGGGGTCTGCAGAATGCAGGGCTCAGTCAGTGTGTTGCTGGGGGTGAGGGGGTTGAGATCCTGCCTTTTTTTTAGGCTTATGCCATAGGGTATGTGCACTTGCTGGAGAGAGACAGAGAGATGGAGAGAAGGAAGTGAGAAATCGCCCCCACCCCGAGAGGAGGACTTGACTGCAATCCCTACTCCATTCTCCTCCTGGGACTTTGGGCACACATGCACACATGCAGCCAGTGGGATTTTCATGCTGCCAGGTTTACGACTGGAACAGGACTTGACCACTCAGGAGTCCAGCACCTCATCCACTACGCCACCTGCTGGCCTTGAGACCCTGCATTTCTGACGAGCTCCCGGGAGCCCCAGGCTACTGGTCCAAGGACTACACTAGCGCTCTAGGGCCAAATCCTGACTTTGTCCTCAAGGGGTGGCTGAGCCTTGGGAGCTTGGTCTTTGTTTCCTCTGTGTAGGTGAGCCTACAGTTGTTGCAAGTCCTCCTTTGTCATTGAGCCCTCTCTGGGCTCTGAAGTGGACCTGAAAAGTACTTTTCCAAGTCACTACATCTGCCTCTTCACAGGGGGTGTAGGGAGATGCACCGCAGGCCTTCCCAGAGTGGGCCCTGAGTCTGCCTTTTCAACGTTGTGGGTATCTTTGCGTCCCTGCAGTACCCCGTGCCTACAGCTGATGGCAGCAGAGGACAAGGAGTTTAAACGGGCAGCCTCCCACTGGCTTTGGGGGGACCGTGGACACTTGTTTTGATGTCTTCCAAATCAGATACAAGATGAACGGTGCCGATTCCAATTTACATTTTTATTTGTTTAGGATTTAGGCTCCAGCCCCCCGCCCCCACTACCACCACCACCACCACCAAGAAGAACAGAAGCATTACGCTGTGTGGGAGAATTCAGGATGAGAAAGTAGGTCGGAAACCATGCAATGCACTTACCTGGCCCCTGAGCTGAGCCTCAGGTGCTGAAATCTAGGGGTTCGCGGAGCTCGTGTTTAGAACATATGCTGCAGCCACACTCCGGGACTGCAGGTGGCTTCATGGGGACAGTGTGTCCTGGCTCTAGATGTTCAGCTGTGAGGGTCAGATAACAACACAGTGTAAAATGTGACCAAAGCAATCCCTTGTGCGAAGGTTCCCAGTTCACATCCAAAACCTCCTTCCATACACTGGGTAGTGCTCGCCCATGATCCAGGCTGGCTGGACTGGGGGGTGGATTATGACAACCCCTGCTGCATAGTGGTTACGGTGCTAGACTCCTACATAACCAACCGTGGTTCAAATCCTGGGCCTGGAGGCTTGAAAATCATGTCGGGCATATGTATGTGCGTGCCAAAGTCCCAGAAAGAGAATGGAGGAGAAGGGATTGTGATGTGGCCACACCCTCCTAGGGGGTGTGATTTCCCACTTTCCCTCTCACTGTCTCTCTCTCTCTTTCTCCAGTGCCGTGTATGCCCTATGGCAAAAAACTTAAAAAAAAACACTGTTGGAGGTTCTCTCTCTCTCTCCTCTCATTCATGGAAAAAATAAATGAATAAACAAACAAACAAAAAATCCTTTCTTTTTTTTTTTTTTTTGAGAGAAGTTTTTGCTATAGGGTGCGTGCGCTCGCCAGACAGAGAGAGACAGAGAGACAGGAAGCGAGAAATCACCCCCCAGGGGGGATGACCACACCGCAATCCCTTCTCCTCCATTCTCCTCTTGGGATCTTGGGCACGCACGCACACGCGCCCGGCGTGAGTTTTAAGCCACCGGGTCTGGGACGCGAACCACGGTCGACTACGTTGGAGTCCAGCGACATAGCCATTACGCTAACTGCTGGTCCCAAAATATCATTTCTAAGATTCCTTTCCTTCAAGGAGGTAAAACATTTAGATCGAAGTGAGGAGAACTATGGGCCTCCAGGGGTCTGTTTTGGTTGGGCCTGGAAAGGGGAAGCAGCAGGTCTTCAGCAGGCAGGCATTTCCCTCCCTGCTCTGGCTGTCTGGAGCTGCCTGCTGCAAGGGCCAGGGCCAGCGTGGGCTGCCCTCCGCTCTGCGGCCAGGAATGGAAAACCCTGAAAGGTGGCCTGAGCTCGAGTCCTCCCAGGCCCGGTGCATCCAGTACAAGGACCTGCTGGAACTGGAACCAAATTGGAGATGACAAGGAGGGGGAGGCATGAGAGGAATGGTGGCCGTCATTCAGGTTGTGACCAGGGGCTGGGTCCTCTGGGAGGAGGTCCTGGCTCAGGCTGTCTCTGAGGGAACTGGTTGGAACAGATCATTGTCACTGAGTAGTTCAGAGGGATTGCTAAGAATTCTAGAAATTAAGGGCAAGTGGAGGTTAAGGCGGCCAGATTCCAAATGGCCAACTACCTGGTTCAAGTTAAAGACCTAGCAGTTTGGAAATCATGCCAGGCATGTGTGAGTGCGTGTGTGCCCAAAATCCTGAGAGGAGAATGGAGGAGAAGGAATTGCGGTGTGGCCATCTCCTTGGGGGAGTGGGGTGGGAAATTTCCCACTTTCCCTCTTCCTTTCTCTTTCTCTGGCAAGTACAAATGCACTATAACTAACTAACTTACATACATACATACATAAAATGAAATATTGAAATTAAACCCACTGGGGCCTTGCTCCTTGGCCCGGTGGTTAATGAGGCTCGATCCTACATGGCCAATAATGCAGTTTGAGTCCCAGACCTGGTAGCTTTGGAAACGCGCTATGTGTGTACAAGGGTGGGGTGTGTGTGTGTGTGTGTGCATGCCTAAAATCCTGAAAGGAGGGAGAATTGGAAGAGGAAGATTTGCAGTGTGACCATCCCCCATGGGGAGTGCTTTCTCACTTTCCCTTTTTTTTTTCTCTCTCCCTAGTAAGCTCACACACCTTCTAGCAAAAACAAAACAAAACAAAACAAAACAAAACATACCATCAGAAATAAACCCATCTGATTCTCATGGTAACTTCCTAGGAACCTAAAGGCTCTCCCAGACTGTTTCTTGTGACTGAAACTCCGAGACGTTATCTCAGAACGTCCCGATGTTTTCCAGATAAAGGAGAGTTGAAATAAATGTTTCGAGTGTGAGTGGCAGCTGTGTGGGAAATTGATTTCACGACAGTCCATCTGGGCTTTTCTAGGATAGCTCTGACCTCCGGCAGTCTGCTGCTGTCAGACTGTATGCCCCCGTTTGGGCATGGGAAATAGAGTAATCACAGATGTGGGCCGGGTTTATGTTTCAGAGATAGGGGAGGAAGGGCATTTTCTGCTATTTGAGAACTTTTGCTAGGGGGCATGGTGGCTAAGGTGCTGGATTTTCACATGGAGTCCCAGATCTGTCTGCTTGGGAAGCAGGCCAGGCACATATGCATGCATGCCCAAAATCCCAGGGGGAGAATGGAGAAAGGATTGTGGCATGGCCATCTACCCTGAGGGGTGATTTCTCACTTTCCCTTTCCCTTTCTCTCTCTCACACTGGCGAGTGTACATGCCCTATGGCCAAAATCTTTTAAAATAAAATAAAAATAAACTTAAAAAAAAGAACTTCTGATAGGGTTTACAAATGGCATTTTGTTGGTCTAGAATCCAGTAGAATTGCTTCTAAGGAGAGGGTAATTGTTTAGAAATGATTAATACGTAGCACGTGTGTGTTTTGAGACATGACCCTCTGGACAGATCTGCAGAAGATGGGGTTCTAGGTTACCTAGAAGCTACCCTCTGCCCCAGGAAGTACATTTGACTGTGAGAGACTCAGGGAGCACTAGAGGATGATAGACTGGGAGAGTCAGCAGTTTTAACTTCTTGGGTCTCCCCCACCCAGGGTTCTTGCGATGGTGGCCAGGGCACCTTGCCTGTCCTGGGTGAAGATCTGACAAGTCTTAGGAAGCTTGAAGCGGGGCTCACTGAGCCACTTGTCCTCAACCACTTCTTGCTTAAACCTCAGCACGACTGCTTGTGCAGTGAACCCCATCACCGGTTCTGGGGGCACGTTCTCGCCTGGTTACAGACACCAGCTTGCTACGCGTCTCGTCCAGGCCACTGAGTCATCGGTTTGGCAACAGCTGGTCTGAGCCAGGCCCGCTCTGTATTTCCACATATTACATGACCCAGGAGGAACCAAAGCTTCTGAAAACCTGCCCATCACACCTCTTCTGCCCTGGAGCTCAGGGAAAGTCAGGTACACCCAGCAGCTTTGTCAGCAGGGCTCGAAGGGGGGTGCAGGAAGGGAGGCTGTGTCTGGGGTGAGGCTAGGGACAGGAGGAGAGGGTCTGCTGTGGTCGAGATGGCTAGCAAGGAACTGCGCAGCAACGCAGAGAGGACATCCGGACCCTCTCTAGCCATCTTGTTTTACATTCAAGGTAAGGCTGGCCTCGGAAGGCTGGAAGGCTTGAGGACCCATAGGTGACAGGCATTTGAGTAGATCTCTGGTCCCTTTTTAGCCTTCGCTAGGAGGATATTTATTCTGAGTCGAATCTGAATTCTGCATGAGAGTTTTGCCAAGAGGTGAAGACCTCCTTTGATCCCGTCTTCCTTGTGTGAGATGGCCACAAATAGAGTAGCGTGTCCTTTAAGTTCTCACCTCTAAGTTTGACTTTGTTCTTTCTAGTCTCCATTTCCTGCCCCAATCTCCCAGGTCGCAGGTCTCCAGCTACATTTCCATAGCCTTCTATTTTTATCTTTCCCCCTTTGTTTTGTAGATAAGAGGATGTGGGATACATTTCCCTCCAAGGAGGACTTTGGGAATGTCACAGGGGGGCAGGAGCTATGCAGAAACAAAGAGATGGAACTGGGAAACTTGTGGTTTAATTCTAGCCTAGTCATGCACTGACATCAGCCCGACGGGAGGTCACGGCCCTTCTCAGAATCTGTTTCTTCATCATTAAAGGGACAGGGTTGGTCTAGCAGCCACTCTGGGCTCTTTGGGCTCCAAATGACAACAAACCAATTCAAACTAGCTTGAGCCAAATGAGGGCTTCGTTCACTTTTGGTCGCCAAGGAAGCATGGAGTAGTCTGGCTACGGGAAGGCGGCTGGAAGGCAGGGAGGAGCCGAAGCAGGCCGTGGGAGCCTGCTGCCTTCACGTCCCTCCAAATGCTGGCTCATTCCCTCTCACTGGGTTCTCTGTCTAGGACGGCCACCAGCAGCTCCAGGTTGCCCTCTAACAGCTTAACCACCTGAGCAATCCGGAGTCTGGACAGAAATAGAAAAATCTATGGGAGGGATCTGATTGGCCCAGACTGGGTCAGTGTTCCCCTTGGAGCGGGTGAACCGTGGCCAGCCAAGCAGAGACACACGGGGCAAGATGGCCACCCCTAGACTCCCCGTCTCTGTGTGATTGGGGTGGGGTGGCAGTATGTGGAGACAACCCTCAGAGAAGCCAGGGGCTGGGCGGGTGGTCAACATGGTTGCTATGTGACACGTTCTGAACCTAGTTGTCCGTGAAGTCCTGCTGTGTCCTAACAACATTGTCTCCCTGCGCCTCCAATCAAAGCTCTTGACAGCCTTGGAATAGGTTAGTGTGAAACTAACGCAATGTTGAATACATTGCTGGTCATCTATTAGTTTTCTCCAATGGGCAGAATTAAAATATGATCCCATGGGAGGGCTCACTCACGCCAGGAGTCCCCCTCGGGTATGCCAGGGGCATGCCTGCCCAGACCTGGGACTGGTTACACAGGAGGAGGATGTCCGTGTAAACACCCTGTCGGAGGTTCCTGTCTCTGTCTCTCACTCACAGTCCACACGTGCGTGCACAGCACACACACTTATGCCTCACAGACGTACACCTAGATGACCAAGAAACTGTCACTGAGGCTGAGGGCTTGTTCCTGCATCTCTGGGGTGAGGAGTCATACCTCGGCCTCAGGAAAGTCGTCCTCGGACCAGGAGGGGAAAGACCCGCTGGGCTCGGTACTGGTCGCTGTGGTGAAGTGTCCGCGCTCTGTGGACCTGCTCCCGAAGTCCTGCAGTTCATACAGACCACAGTCTGTGAAAGGCCGTAGCCGAGCTGCTCCCTGGGCACGAGGAGCAGCAGTAGGAGCCCTGAATGCGAGCCAACGGCCTTGTGCCTGGAGGTGGGGAACTCATTTTTTAAAACCTTTTTATTGTGGGGCCGACAGGTGACGTGGTGGCTAAGGGCACTGGACTCCCACATGGCTGACCATGGTTCGAGTCCTGGCCCTGGTGGCTTCCTTTCTCACTTCCACTCTCTCTGTCTCTCTCTCTCTGTCCCTCTCTGGTCAAATTAAAAATAAATACAGTTAAATAAAACAATTCTTAAAAAAATTAAAAAGTAAAACCCTTTTCACTTCAAAATCCTTACAGATTAGGACCCAGCAGATGGTGTAATAGTTCTATCACTAGACTCCTATGTTGTTGACCACGGTTTGAGTTCCCAGACCCGGTGGCTTCAAACTGACATTGGTCGCATGTGCATGCATGCCCAGAATCCCTAGAGGAGAATGGAGGACAAGGGATGGTGTGTGGCCAACCCCCTGGGGGGCCATCCCTCCTGGGGGGTAATTTCTTGCTTTCAGTCCCTTTGTCTCTCTCTCTCTGCCAACGCCCCGTTGCAAAGCAAAAAAAAGTGCAAAGAGATCCCAGGTCCCAGGCTCTCTTCGCCCATGTCCTGCCAAGGGCCCGGTCTGTAACGGCTAATGGCTACATCTCATGCACAGTATCAATACTGGGAAGGCAGCTCTGCCGCTTGGTAGTTAAGGCCGTGGGATTCCCCCTGGCCAACTGCATAATTCTGGTCCCGAACCTGGAGACTTGAGAAACACATTGGGCGCACATGTGTGTGTCCAAACTCCTGATGGGAGAGAGAGATGGAGGAGGAGGGGTTGCAGTGTGAACCTTCCCCACAGGGCATGCCTCTCCTCTCCCTCTCTCTGTCTCAGGGGAGTGCACATGCCCACTAGCTAAATAATAATAATGATTAGAAATACAAAATGTTAAGCATCATGGAATTGATGGTGAAGGCACGGGATTCCCACATGGCTGACTGCAGTTCCTGCCCCATACCTGGTGGCTTGAAAAATCATGCCGGGGTGCATGTGTGAGCATGCTCAGAGCCCCCAAAAGAGAATGGAGGAGAAAGAATTGTGGCATAGCCATCCCCCAGGAGGTGATTTCTCACTTTCTGTCTATCTCTGTCTCTGTCTCTGTCTTTTTCTCTCCCTTGCCAGCAAGTGCATAGGCCCTATGGCAAGGACTTAAAAAAAAATTAATGAAAAATAGGGACTAGCAGTTGGCGTGATGGCTGTGTCGCTGGACTCCCATGTAGTCGACTGCTATTCGAGTCCCAGACCCGGTGACTTAAACTCACGCCAGGCGCATGTGCGTGCGTGCCCAAGATCCCAAGAAGAGAATGGAGGAGAAGGGATTGCGGTGTGGCCATCCCCTCGGGGGGTGATTTCTCACTTTCTGTCTCTCTGTCTCTCTCTGTCTTTCTGGTGAGCTCATATACCCTATAGCAAAAACCTCTACAAAAAATTAATGAAAAATAAAAAAGAAATTGGAAAATTGACATGGGTACACTGTGTCAGTTTGTCATATATGTGTAACTGTGTAGCTACCACTGCAATTAAGGTACAGACTTTGCCCTCACTAAGATCTTCCTGTTACAACCCCTGGACAGTCACACCCACCCCCTCCCCACATCAATCACTTACTGTCTCCCCATCTCTCATGCTGAGGAGACTGTTTTAAATTCGACTTTTGAGCCTCCCAGCTGTGTGACTGTGGACCAGTCACTTCTCTTTTCTGGATGTTGACCTTCTTATCTGTAAGGTTGGGCAACAGTATCATGCCTCTTGAGAAAAAAGGTTTTTAAAAAGAGGGCCAGCAGATGGTGTGGAGGTTAAGGCAGCTGGATCCCACATAGCCAACTTTGAGGTTCGAGTCCCGGATCTGGTATCTTGAAAATCACCCCAGGCAAGTGTGCATGTGAGCCCAAAATCCCAAGGGGAAGATGGAAGAGAAACGATTGCAGCGTGGTCATCCCTCCTGGGGAGGGAGGTGAGGTAGGGGTGATTTCTCACTTGTCTTCTTTTTTTTTTTTTTTTTTTTTTCCGGAGAGGTTTTTGCTATAGGGCGCGTGCGCTCGCCAGACAGACAGAGAGATAGAAAGCGAGAAATCACCCCCCAGGGGGGATGGCCACGCCGCAATCCCTTCTCCTCCATTCTCCTCCTGGGATCTTGGGCACGCACGCACACGCGCCCGGCATGAGTTTAAGCCACCGGGTCCGGGACTCGAACCGCGGTCGACTACGTGGGAGTCCAGCGACATAGCCATTACGCTAACTGCTGGTCCCTCTCACTTGTCTTCTTTCTCTGTCTCTTTCTCTCTCTGATGAGACCGCACATCTCATAACAAAAATAATAATAATAATAATAATAATAAATAAAAAGAACGAAAGAAAAAAATAGGAAAACAAATTTCCTGTGGAAATCTGAGAGAAATTAGGCCCTCAAATTCCACAGCAATCTGGAGCTGTATGGTGAAACCCCCTAGGAAACGCTGCGGTAATGGTGATGAGATGGCTGCCTTACTGGGAGTTCTCAGCCCCTCCCCCCTTTAGTAAGATTTTTGTCTCTCTCTCTCTTTTTTTTTTTTTTTGGAGAGGTTTTTGCTATAGGGCGCGTGCGCTCGCCAGAAAGAGACAGGAGAGACAGAAAGCGAGAAATCGCCCTCCATGGGGGATGGCCATGCCTCAATCCCTTCTCCTCCATTCTCCCCTCGGGATCTTGGGCACGCATGCACACGTGCCCAGCGTGAGTTTATGCCACCGGGTCCGGGATTCGAACTGTGGTCAACTACATGGGAATCCAGTGACATAGCCATTATGCCAACTGCTGGTCCCTGTCTCTTTTGCAATAGCGTATTTATTTATTTATTTTATTTTGCCAGAGGTCATGTGCACTCACCACAGAGAAAGGGAGTCAGAGGAGAGACAGGAGGTCCCCGACAGGGCACAGTCGTGCCGCGGTCCCTTTCTCTCCATTCCTCCATCCCGTAGGATTTAGGGCACACACATGCGTGGTGTGTTTTTCAAACTGCTGGGGCTGGGATTCGAACCACAAAGCTGATCATGTAGGATCCGCTCCCCTAACTAGGAGTTCATGGGACTGCCCCATGTTTATTTATTTATTTCCATAAGTGAGAGAGAGAAGGAGACAGACAGAAGCTAACACCCCAGCAGGGTCTCGATGACGTGATCTACACACTCCCAGCCTCCAGTCATGGACCATGGGCGTGTGCATGCCGGTGTATTTGGGGCTGGGGATCCCTGAACACAAGTCAAAACCTGTGTGGTAAACCTCTGTGCCATCACCCAGCCCCACTGGCCCTCTGATAGGCTCAGGTGCAAGCTTTTCAGCACAGGCCGGATAAGCAGCTTTTTCTGAATTTGTCGGGACACTTAATGCTCCCCCTGTCCCGTAAGAAATGATCTTCTAGTGCTACTTTTTGGGGGACTATCCTTTGAGATCCGCTCTTCCAGGTGATCTCTGAAGTCCCTTCCAGAGAAGAGCTCTAGGGGTATCCCTCTGAGGTGGGTCTCACTGTGCCCCCACAAAGCTCGCGTCCACTTGGATTCTCCCAGTGTGACCTTATCTGGGATAAGGGTCTGTAAGGATGTAGTTAACACACGGCTCTTGGGATGAGCTTATCAGAGACAGAAAAGGAGAGCACGCGCAGACATGGAGGAGAAGGCTGGGGGAAGACAGAGCGTGGGGGACAGCCAGCGAGGATTGGTGGCAGCCGCCAGAGGCTAGGACAGGGCACAGAATGGATTCTCCCTCAAGGCCTCCAGAAGGAACCAAGCTTACTGATATCTTGATGTCAGACTTCCGTCTTCCGGCCTCCAGAGAGAATAAATCCCTGTGCTTTTATTTTTTTGAGAGGTTTTTGCTATAGGGTGCGTGTGCTCATCAGAAAGGCAGAGACAGAGAGAAAGTGAGAAATCGCCCCCCGGGAGGGATGGCCACGACACAATCCCTTCTCCATTCTCCTCTCGGGATCTTGAGCACGCATGCACACGTGCCAGGCATGAGTTTAAGTCACCAGGTCCGGGACTCGAACCGTGGTGGACTACTTGGGAGTCCAGTTGACATAGCCATTACGCTAACTGCTGGTCCCTTCAATCCCTGTGGTTTTGAGCTGCCCAGTTTGAGGTTACTCCTTCCAGCAGCCCTAGAAAATGCCTATATCCTCTGCTGATAGTTCTGGAGACTGGAAGCAGGGAGTAGTCTCTTAAATTTCTTGAGTGATAATGCCAGCAGGTGGCATAGTGTTAAGCCACTGGGCTCCCACATGGCTGACTGTGGTTCGAGTCTCAGGCCCAGCAGCTTGAAAATCACACTGGGCACATGGGCATGTGTGCCCAAAATCTCAAGAGAATGGAGGAGAAGGGATGGTGGCATGGCCCGCCTTCCTGGGGAGTGATTTCTCACTTTCCCTGTCTGTCTCTCTCTGGTAAATGCATGCATCCTGTGGCAAAAATCTAAAAACAAACAAAACGCCTTGAGTTTTTTCAAGTTCCTTTTTTCCTCAGGGCCTTTGCACATGCGGCCGCTCTGCCGAAGTACTCTCCTCCACACTTTCTGCACATCGGTGTCCTTCCCACTCTTCAGGACGTCTCCATGTCTGCTCCTGGGAGAGCGCCGGCCTGGCTGCCCTCCCCACAGCATGTCCCCACCCGTCGCTAACGTCACAGGCACTTCTGTCCCACGCTCAGCACACGGTGTAACCCAGGCTCGCTTTGCGGGTCGTTTCAGTGGCACGTGTTTTCCATGAAGGCAGAAGCGGTGCGTGTTTTGGGTGTCATCTTTTTTCTTTTTTTGGAGAGGTTTTCACTATAGGGCGCGTGCGCTCGCCAGACAGAGAGAGACATAGAGACAGAAAGCGAGAAATCACCCCCCAGGGGGGATGGTCACGCCGCAATCCCTTCTCCTCCATTCTCCTCTCGGGATCTTGGGCATGCGCACACGTGCCCTGCATGAGTTTTAAGCCACCGCGTCCGGGACGTGAACCGTGGTCGACTACGTGGGAGCCCAGCAACATAGCCATTACACTAACTGCTGGTTCCCATTGGGTGTCATCTTTAACGAGTTCCTGGAATAGTGCCTGACTCGGGGAGGTGCTCACCGAGTACTGAGGAAAAGAAAACAGGGGTGTAAGGGAGAAAAGGAGGAAAAGGAAGGATGCAGCCAGTCCTTTTGGACGGCGAGCCTGGCGCCACGCCAATGGTGCCCAGGGGTGTTTGCAGGGGTAGCGAGAGATTCCTTTCCTGGGCGTTTCTCCTTTAGGACCTTTTGGGTTCTGCTATTGAAGTGCGTGACCGTGTGTGACCATGGTGACTACAGGTAGCAGGTCAGTCAACAGAGTGCTGCCTTGTTCTGGACTCCGGACAGAGCTCTAGGCAGGTCCCTGCCCCTGAGAAGCTTGAGTCCGGAGAGGGGAGACAGACCACCCACTTGGACACACACACGGGTGATTTCTGCTACTGAGTCAGGCTGTCAGGGAGGGCTTCCTTGAAGAGGTGACGACTGAGCTGGAAACAATGTTAAAACGATGGCAGCCAGGTGAAAACCTGGAGAAGAGGCTGGGGATAGAGAGGATGAAAAGCCATCGAAAGGCCTGGGCCAGGCTATGATTTTGGATGGGCAAGGCAGAGAAGGCTGCGGCTGGGATGCAGTAAGAAGGCGGCCGTGGGGGGCAGGGAGTTAGGGGAGGCAGGAGGAGATGGTGTCAGAGGGGAAGGAAGGGCCACACCTAAGTCCTGTTGGCCAGTCAGAGGTTCGGAGTTTATTCCAAGTACAGTGGGCACTAATGGGGGACTTGAAGCAAGGGAGTGATGCCTTTCATTTATGCTTTAGAAAGAGCTCCTGCGTGCAGTGCATGGGATGGACTGTAGGGGGCGTGATGGAGACAAGAATGGAGGTTGGGGACCCGCGAGGAGGTCATTAGGAAAGCCTGGGCTAGAGGTGCCTGTGGCTTGGTCCAGGGCTGAAAGGGTATAATGGTTCGAAGTCCACGTGGGTCTGTTTGGAAGGCAGCACCAGCAGGATGAGGGGGTGTGAGAGAGAAATTCTTAGTTGTTTTGGTCTGAACAGCTGTGGATGGGGGTGTCATTCATTCATTCATTCTTTTTTAAAATTGTTTTGCTATAGGGTGAGCATGCTCCCCAGAGACAAAGAGAGAGGGAAAGTGATAAACCACCCCTCAGGGTAGATGTCCACTCTGCAGCTCCTTCCTCTCCATTCTCCTCTCTGGATTTTGGGCAACCACACACAAGCAACCAGTGTGTTTTTCAAGCCTCCATGTCCAGGACTCGAACCATGCAGTTGGCTGTGTGAGATCCAGCTGCCTTAACCTCCATGTCACCTGCTGGCCTGTACCATTTATTTGTGATGGGACATCTTGGATGGAACTAGATTTGGGGGTGAGAGGAAGGGGAAGTCAAAGTCCACTTTTGGCTGTTAGATACTCACTAGGTTTCCAAGAGGGGATGTTAAGTAGTTACGTACAGAAGCTCCTCAACCTAACGGTGGGGTCACATCCTAATAAACCCATCATAAAGGAAAAAAGGTATTTAATACACACAAGGTCATAGCTTAGCCTCCCTCAAACCTGCTCAGAACACTCACATCAGCCCATCAGCCTACAGATGGGTGAAATCTTCTAACACGAAAGCCTATTTTAAAATATTATTGTTATTATAAAGAATGTTCTTTTCAGTCTTTCATATAATTTTATTTCTTCCCTTCAACCATGATAATATGATATCCAAAGTTTGTCTTAACTGGTGGGTCTGTACACACAGACTTATCCATCCTACTGACCGGCAAGGCAAACGCTGCTTCTTGAAATGGTCCCACCAGGGACCCTCCGGTCACCCAACCCAAGTCACCCCCTTGCCTGGGTTTACCTTCACTGTACTGTGTGGCCACTTCATTGACTCTCATTCCAGACTTTAACTTTTCCATGGCTTCCATAATTTTGCCATGTTTTTCACATAGCATGTCTGGCCTTTACTGTATTGTCACCACCTTTGGTACCCTGAGCCTTCTCATCAGCACTGTCACTCCCAGACGCTGCTTCCCCGTTACCCACTTTTCCAGAACCACCTTTTCCTTTGAGAAAGGACTTGGCCATGAACATTCCACCTGGTGTCATACAAGCCCCCTCAGGCCCTATCTATAAAGAATTTTGAACCCAGGTCATCAGGTGGCATGAGAGTTTAAGTGTTGGATTCTCACATGGTCAACTGCGGTTCAAGCCCCAGACCTGGTGCCTTGAAAATCATGCTGCCCAAAATTCCAGGAGGAAAATGGAAGAGAAAGGATTGTAACATGGTCATTTCCCCTGAGGGTTGACTTCTCACTTTCCCTTTGTCTCTCTGTCTCTCCAGCAAGCATATGTTCCCTATGGCAAAAACCTCCAAAAAAAAAAAAAAGAATTTTGAATCAGAATTCAAAATTCAAAGTACGGTTTCTGTACTGAATTCCTATTGCTTTCACACCACCGTGAAGTAAAAAAACCTTAAGTTGAAACCATAAAAACTGTGTAGTTGAGTCTGGAGTTTGAGAGAGAAGTCTTGGCCAGAGATAAAGATTTGAGATTCATCAGACAGAAGAAGGTCCGTGAAGTCACAGAAGATCGGAGCCCCTGTGGGAGTGAGTGAAAATCAGGAGGACAGAGCCAGAGCCAGAGCCTCTGGGTCCACTGTCACTCAGAGAGGGTGGAGGAGGGGAGAACGGAGAGTCTGAGAAGGCACAGGCAGTGAGTGAAAGGCCAACCAGGGGCAGGTGGAGACAGAGAAGTCCAGAAAGCGAAGTTTTTCCAGAAGGAGGCGGTGGCCAAGTGTATCAAATGCTACTGAGAGATGAGGCCAGAGACTGGGTCTTCGGCTCAGCAGTATCAGGTCACTGACGGACAGGGGTCATCTCATGGAATGATGGGACAAAGGGTAGATAGCACAGGGGATGAGGACGGGTGCAAGGGAGTGGAACAGCAGACCCCAGGGGGCTGCGCACATCCAGGGAGGGCTTCCTAAACATGGAGACAGGGAATATGAGAAACGGACATAGTGGGGCCAGCCGGTGGCATGGTGGCTAAGGTGCTGGGCTCTCACATGGCCGATCATGGGTTGAGTCTTGAACCTGGTGGCTTGCTCTCTCTCTCTCTCTCTCTCTCTCTCTCAGCACGTGCTCTATAGCAAACTTAATACAACAATAATAATAAAATAAAATAACATTTTTAAAAAAGAAAAGGACAGTAGTGACCCGGCAGAAGGGGGAGAAGCTGCTGCAGGGCTGAGTACAGGAGGCAGGTCCCGGGAAAGTGGGAGGAGAGACTCCTGTTGTCGCCAGGAGCAAGGAATCAGATGAGGGTGCAGGCGCTGGGGCTGAAATGAGGGGGTCCTTGTGTGATTACATTTATTTTTTTGTTTCATTGCCAGAGGGTACATGTACTCCCCAGAGGAAGAGAAAGCAGCCCCCAGTGGAACGTTTTCCTGTTTCTCCATCCTGTCAAGATCCGGGGCATACATATGTGCCCGGCATGATTTTAAACCCACCAGGGCCAGGAATTGAACCATGGACAACCACCCGGGATCTGGCTCCTGAAGCACAGGACTTAACCCCTGTGCTATGGGGCCAGCCCATAGCCATGTTTTCCTCCCTCGGAAGCATGTGATGGTGTTATCAACAGAAACCGAGGTTGAAAGTGTGGGAAATTAGGTAAGATTGGAGAGTATGGATTAGTCACGTGCGGAATGAGGAAGTGACGCAGCCCGGGCCTCCCTTAGGAGAGAAGGGCCCACTTGAGATCTGCTGCTTTGATTTTGACATGAGTCCAATCAGCCAGGTGTGCTGGTTCTCGAGTAAAAGTTAACTTCCACCAGAGTTTGGGTCTTCACGGGAAGAGCGCAACGGATGGGGAAGGGGGTGAAGGAGACAGAGCAGGGATTGTGAGGACGATTCAGGATGAGGGCGATGGCACCATGAAGGGACAAAGGCCAATGGCTTGGAGGTCTCAGTGGCTTCAGAGAATCACCGACACGGTGGTAATACACCACCTGGGCTGGAGGAGTGGGGGGTGCTCTTCTGAGAGTGGGAAGTTCGAGGGTTGTCAGGCTACATTTAGGTCTGTCACTGGAGGCGGAGGCGGAGGCGGAGGCGGAGGTGGAGGTGGGCTGGAGGCAAGTCCCTGGAGGTAAGGGGCTCTCTGAATTCCCCTCCCCATTTTGGAGTCAGAGAGCTACACCCTACCAGAGCCTGAGAGGTTAACCTCTTTATTATATAAATAGGGAAACTGAGGCTGGGGATGCTGGAGGCAGAAAGTGAAAGGTCGGGAGCTGGAGTTCCGAGTCTGGGGGTGGTGGTGGTGAGCTTCTCGCTGCTGACTCCCTCCCTCCCACGCCCCACTGTGGAAGCAGGTCTCCTTTATCCCTGGAGCAGGTGCACTCAGGTCCTTCCCACTTAGTGTGCCTTCCTACACCCTGCAGCGTTTCCTGCACGCTCCAGTCCCCTGGGGGGGTCCCCTTCACGTAGAAGTTCAAGTCCACAGCCAGCAGGCATACCTCCTTGATGGGACCCTGGCTGCACGCTTCCTTAGAGATACCTGGTGGCAGACGCCCACGCTCATGCACTTACTCACGCACTCACTTAAATCATTCATTCAGTGATTCCATCTTTCAGTAACCCTTCATTGATTCTGAGCTGCTCAGCCAGCCAAAAGGGATGAATTTTCAGTCACCGTGAAAACGCTCCTCCAGCAGCCAGGCCCCGTGCTTCTCGGGTCCGGTGTAAGCCGGGTCCCTCATGAGTGCTGCGTAGGTGCGATGTGGGCTTCCAAGTGCCTCACGTCCCTGGCAGGTGACTAGACTTGCCTATGCCTGTCAGGTCTCTCCTCTGAGTCACATGCATGTCATATATGTGCCACATGTTTGAAGTCCTTCTAGCATCTTCCTCATAGCAGAGCTGATAATACTAATCGCCAGGAACCAAAGTTCACAAGGTGAAGCGTCATAAACACCCGAAGCTGCCTGTATTCCCAGGGAACTGCTCTCCGCCGTGGACAACGCCCACGCACGCAACATGAAAACTCCCTTACGACTGGCCACCTCCAGTCTAGTCTCTGATGCCAGCCATTGTTACCAGCGTGGTGACTGCGGGTCGACTCTAGATATTATCTACACAAAGAAAAAAAGAGCTGCACACAGAAGGTTTGTATGGCAGTGCTTGTGTTTACAAACTGAGGTCGCAGGCCATTGTTCTGCAATTTGCTTTTTCTCTGTAACAATAAACGGACATTGAGCCAGGTTGTTGCTACAGATCTACTTCTTTTATTTTTTTTTTCTGTTAAGAATTACTTAATTTTTATTTATTATTATTTTTTCTTTTAGAGAGATTTTTGCTGTTGGGCACATGTGCTCGCCACCAAGACCGAGAGACAGAAAGTGAGAAATCACCCCCCAGCGGATGGCAATGCCACCATCCCTTCTCCTCCATTCTTCTCTTGGGATCTTGGACATGCATGCATACACGCCCAGTGTGAGTTTCAAACCTCCAGGTGCGGGACTCAAACTGTGGTCAGCCATGTGGGAGTCCGGCAATGTAACCATTACGCCATCTGTTTGTCCCAGTTATTTTAATATGCTATCAGGCACGTGTGCTCACCAGAGACAGGGAGAGAGGGAAAACGAGAAAGTAAGCTGCCAGGTCTAGGACTTGAACCATGATCAGCCATGTGGGAGTCCCGAGCCTCAATCACCATGCCACCTACTGTCCCCTCCACTTTGTTCTTTTTAAAGGCTACATAGCGTTCACAGTATGGATGTACTTTGCTTATTTAACAGCTACTGTTGGTGGACTCTTAAGATGTCTTGATTTACACACACACGCGCGCGCGCGCGCCACTGCCCCTGCCCAGGCTACAGTGTTGCGACGGACATCCCAATGAGCGCTTTTATATGAGCTTTTCTGAACGCTGTGTCCTAGAAGTGGAATTGCAAGGTCACCTGCAATTTTAATGGCTACCCCATGCCAGGCACGGCGCCTCACGCGTAGAGGACCTTTGGGAATATCTGAGGCACAAACAAATAGTGCTGACGGCCCTCTAGGAAGGCCACATCATTTCCAGTCTCACCAGCAGTGGCCAGGACACCGATACAAGTGGTCCCGGCAATGCCGGACGTGAGAACGGTCACTCTCCTTCAGGCCACCCTGCTGCTGCTGGGAGGAGTAAAGGCCTCACGTCATCACCACTGAGAGGACAGCAACATCCAGGCAAAGGGGATCCTCCTCTTGCAGGTCGCCAAAGCCCATTGCTCAACATCCTCCCACCATGGCGCCATGGGCAACCACTGGGCAATGTCCGCTCGGGACTTCCCTGTCTGGAGCTAACCACATCCACATAAGCACTGTGCTGTCCTTCTGCCACCCCCGCCCTGCCCGACACTGAGGAAACGCCCACTTACAGTTGGGCTCTCTCTCCCACTGCCAAGTCTGGCGCTACGTGGTTGGCACCGAACTCTTCTTCCCTAGGGCCTTGTCTCCACCAGGAACCCCCAACCCACGGCCCCTGCTCCTGCCATGTTTGGGGCTGCCTGTACATCTCCCCACTCCTGGCCCTGCCACCTGCCCGGTCCTGATGCCCCAAGGATTGGTATTATTGGGAGAGCCCTGGGGGAGGCACCCCCACCAGCACAGCAGGCAGCAGGGCCAGTGCCACGTCCAGGCCTTCCAGCGCCCTACTGGGTCCCCTGCCTGGAGAGAGCTGGCAGTGAGTGGACCGGGGCGCAGTGCGAAGGGAAGGACCAGCGCAGAGGTGCCCAGCCCTGCCTAAGCCCCCCAAAACGGGCGCTGGCTGGAGTCTCCCTCGCTCTGCCGCCCCTGTGGGGCTCCCTGCTCTGCCAAGGCCCCCACTGGGGTTCGTGCTCAGCGAGGCTCTCCCAGGAGCGATGGTGAATGCCTCCTTCCTTGCAGGGGTTAACTCTGCGGGTGGGGCTGAGTGGCAGCACCCCGGAACCTAGGGACCTAGCAGGGCTGGAAGAGGAGAGCAAGAGCCGCCACCTCCTGTCACCTCCTGTCCTCTTCCGTGAGATCCCAGAGTGGATCAGCTCACAGTCTCCCTCACAGAAGCCCAGCCCCACCCAGCCCCTCCCTCAGCCTCCTCCCGCCCTCCTCCTAGTACGTTATTTCCAGGCGGTCTGGTCCTCTGCTGCTTCATGGATCCAGCCCCTCCCAGACCACTTCTCCCCAGCTCCTGGTGAGTCAGTCCGGGAGCTGAGCTCTGGGTCATGTCTCTTTTATCAAAAAGGGCGAGCAGGGGGAGGTCACACAGCAGTCACTCCCACCCCATTCGCAGGCTCTCATCACCAGAGTCCTTAAGGACCTGGAAATCCAAGCCTCTCCCTGCAGCGGCCAACGGTGAACTGTTCTCTTAGAATGGCTATCAGAATGGCTTCTGGAGGGCTCGTCAACGGCAGGACTGTGCCCAGGGATCTCCCCACCCCCGCCCCCATGCCCCGCGGCACCTGGGCTCCCCTCCCTGGACCCCTCCTCGCATAGCCAGAGGCAGACGCAGCCACAGTCAGCCGGGTTTAGTGAGCACACGTGCCTTGTGCAGGAGGCGGGGCACAGTGGGGTCCTGGCCACGCAGGCAGGACTGGAAGGTGGCTCAGAGATCACCTGGCCCAGTCTCCCAGCAGGACAGAGCGTCCCCACAACATCTCAGAGCGGGCCGTCCAGTCGAGATCTGCATACCTCCAGGAGCACTCCTCTGGCCAACACCTCCAACTTCTGATATTTTCGTCTTGGCAACCCCTAACGTGAGTTGGGGTGTGGGCAGATATTGTTCCCATCCAGCCCTCCGGACAAGAGAGGCAGCTGTCATGGAACAAGGGTGGGAAAAGCAATAAGTTAAATCCAGGGATGGCCAAAGATGTGGCAAGGTGGGCAGGAGCGTTCCAGGAGTCCCAGAAGTCTCTGGCTTGATCCAGGCCTTGAGGAGGAGGCTGCTGCCGGCAAGATGCCAGGCTGGAGGTGGCTCAGAAGGTCGGGTTGTCAATGCCCCTCTGTGCCCCAGTGTAGTCTTCAGGCCTGAGGCTGTAGGGAGGTGGTGGCTCTGTAGGGGGCAGGCCCAGGGTGGGCTTCAGAATAATCTGTAGGGAAAAAAGGAGATGGAGTCTTCTCAGGGCCTGGCGCAGCCACCACCCGCACACGCCGGCTGAGGCAGGATTACTAGGAGGGGGTGACTGATGCCGGCTACAGCTCCCCCAGGCCCAGAGGCCTGGCACACGGGAGCTATTCTGGCATCCCTGTGGCTCTAGCAGTCCAGATGACAAGGAGGTACAGCCGCCAAGGAGCAGAGTACAGAGTGGAGCAGAGATACCCACCTCGCTGTAGGGAGGTGGAGGCTCAAAAGTGGGCGCCATGACCCTCTCTAGGGGTGCCGTGGGGACCACTTCTGGGGGTGCCTGGTGCTCCATCATGAGATTCTGTTCTGGCTCTGTGCAGTTGCGACAGAAGCGCTTAGCCAGGCCGCAGATGCACAAGAGGGGTAGGATGACCAGGAGGATGATGATGAAGATCCTGGGGTAGAGACCGTCAAAGTCACCTGAGTCCCCAAGCCGCCCGGCCACACTGCCCGCCCTTGGTCTACACCCACCCCTCGCAGGACATCCATCCTAGGTGGACCAGGCCCTTCCGTGGACTGTGCCCTGAGTCTTACCTAAAGGGGCCAGAGAAGAACTCATTCTCCTGGCAGCAGCCTTCTCTACAGCATTTAAATCCTTTGGGGCAGGTGCTGGTTGGGGACAGACAGAGGCAAGGAGAAAGTGGGCACCAAGGTAGAGGTACAAGGGTGCCAGCCTTCCCAGAACACACCCATCTGCTCAGGACACGAGTCACCTGGCAGTGGGGTGCTCCCTCACCCTGAGCTCAGTGGGAGGAACGTGGGCTGGGACCCGGGACCATTCCAGGCTCATCTCACAACTGGCCTGTGCGCTGGTGCCAAGGTACGCTCCATGCTGGGTCTCACTCTCCCCTCGGAAGTGGGCAGAGCGAACAGCCCGAGGGGGCCTGGCAGGTGCAGGCCCTGAGGCTGCACGGCTTCAGCATCACTCATCTGACTGTGAGGTGTGGAGAAGGAGGCGTAGAGGAGGGCCAGGAGCTAACTGGGGGGAGTGAGCGCTGGTTGGCACCCACGGAGTGTGAGGCAGGCAGGGACAGGGCCTTCTGGGGCCTCCCTGCACTTCCCGCCCTAGCGTCTCCTCACCGTGCTCCGGGCTTCCTGGCATTTATATTTAGGCTCACCACGGACCGCTTGCCCACCTCCCATGCCCCAGAGCAGGGGTACCTGGGAATGCAGTGAGGAGGCTGGGGATGAGGACACCCCCAACCTAAAACCGGAGCCCAAGCAGGAACTCCCCCTGGCTTGTTAGTGGAGGGAGGCAGGGTGTCGAACCTCTCTTTCTGGGTGGGGTGTAGGGCTGGCTTTTTGATTGGAACAGGTGTAGGTGAGGACGATGGATGAGGTACTGTCCCCTCCCCACACACTCACACACGAGTGCACACACACGCACGAGCACACACACACATATGTATGTGCGCACGGGCACACACAGCAGGAAGATGGCAGGGCGTGATTTGACTGTCCCCCCCTCCCTCTCCCCGATCAGAAGTTACAACTGAAGTTGCAGACTTACAAGAAACCACAATCGGCTGCAGCCTGTGGAAGGAAAGAGGCCGAGGTCAGTGGTCATGAACTGGGGTACCAGGTGCCGCCCCGTCCCTCGCGGCCAGCAGGCCCCCGGTGCACTTGGCTTCTCCCCCAAGCCTCTCCCTCTCTTCTACCACATCCAGGTCAGGGATTGGAGGCCGGCTGGCCCTCAAGGGTTCCTGCGCTCCTTCCTCTCCTCGCCACACCCCCCACCAGAACCCCCCCACCACAGGTTCATCCCTGGTTGTAAATACAACCCTCTCTACCGTTCCAGTGCACCTAATCCTCAACTCTCCTCATCCCCACTCCATGCTCCATCACTCCTCCATCACTCTGGCACCGCAGGCAGGAGGCCCCTTCCTACATGCGAATCTGATCACCTAACAAGCTCGAATCTGATCACCTAACAAGCTCGCTGAAAACCCCAGAGAACCGCAGCCCTCCTCCCTTTTACTCCCTCCCTCCATCCCTGCTGTTGCAAACACATTTGTGAACACTTGTCACCATCAACAGCAACCCAGTGTATCTCAGCCTTCCCTGCAAAACTTCCCCCAGGTGTCTACGGGTTGGCTAGCACCGCCCTCCCCAGTTGCCTTATTTTAAATCACACCCATTCCCCCAAAGCATTCCGCTCCCCCTTGTGTGCTGGATTTTTCTTTAGGGCTCTTCTCAACAGCTGACATACTATATCATTTACTTTATGTTGGTAACTGTCTGCCTAGTAGAACGGAAACTCCAGCAGGGCGAGTGCTGAAAACACAACATCAAAATATTTGCAGCGTGAATGAATGAGCATTCATTGATAACTTGGTTTCATTTCATCCTGGCCATTCCCAGACTGCACTCCACCCCAGCTTCCTGGGACAAACAACCAGGGCCCAAGAATAGGAAATCAGCTTTGGCAAGACCACCACTACTTTTTAAAATCACTATTTACTTAAAACAATTAGAAAGTATTTCAATTGTTAATCATAGCAGTAAAGATAATATCAATGACAGCCAATAATATTTGGGGTGATTCCCCATTTTCATGCTCAGTACCAAGCTGAGAACTTTTTCTTCCCAAGCTTTGACCCTTGGTGGGTACAGAGGGAGGAATAAACTTCTGCAGGTTGGCCCAGAGAGGGTGTGCAGTCTTCCAAATCACGCAGCACACAGAGGCAATTACAGAACTGGAGACAAACTGCGGGGTCTGGACACTTGGTGTCTCCCCTTCTCATCTCAGATCCCTCCTCTGTCCCTCTCCCTCCTCCTGGGCCCCAGGTGAGAAGTGAAGGACAATTAGCAGTTTTAGTAAATTAGTCTCATTCCTGTTTGGAAGGGGGAGGAGCTCTTCTACCAGATTCCAAGTCCCCTCCACCCCCATTTTAACCAAGGATGGGTCTTGTCTGGGGTGGTTCAGGGCCTGGGTGTCAGACTGATCTTGGGTGGCCTCAGCTCACTTACTTGTGACTTGGGGACATTAACTGTGCCCACCCCCTGGAGTTGCTGGGCGGAATCATCAAGAGGATGCTCAGCCTGTGCTGGTAGAAACTGGTAGAAACTGACCTCTGATGACAGAGAGTGAAGATCCGCTCAGATCCGCTCAGCTCGCCCCGTTACCCTGGGCCCAGAGAGGAGCTCCCTCCAGCTGCTCTGAATGGTCAGTGCAATTGCGGGAACATGTTCTGTGCTGGGGACTACCCTGGGATTTCCCCCAGGGATTATCATAAACAGAAGTAAATTTAAAATGCGCATTTCCGGCCCATTCCAGTGCGCGGGATAATCTCCCATCTCTTGTAGTTTCTGTGGGAGGAACGGGAGGATGGAGGCTCCTCCAACTCTGCCTCCGTCTCAGAATCACTGGTCTCAGAGCACCCTAGCCTTGGGCCTGCCAGCCAGGTCAGACCCTACCACAGACTGGAGTTCTACGCCCAGTCTCAGAAGAATATGAGGGAGCCTCCTCTCCCTGGGGCATAAGCAGGAAAACACTGCCCCAGAGAGGGCTGGGACATCCCCAAGGTCACCCAGCACTGGAGGAACAGAGCTGGGGAGAGGGGCTGGCCCACAGCCCCAGACCACACAGGCTTGCTTTCTGACAGACCACGAGGAGCTGGGCAAGCCCAGGCTAATACGGGGGTCAAAGTCCCCATTCCTGCAGAGGCACCAGGTGTCAGACAAGTGGTGGGAAGAGCGGGGATCCCACCAGGCATCCCTCGACAAAAGGCGAGGGAACCCAGGCTTTCCCAGGGCCTCCCTTCGCCGCCCCCTCCTCCACAGCGAAGAGAAAGGAAGTTGCTAACTGCTGTGGTCAGGAGGAAACCTTGACAATGGGAGGTGGTGACCAGGCTCCAGAAGCAGGCCCCTGACCCACAGGGTAGGGCCGATCGGCTGAACAGACTTACTTCCCAAGCTCTCACCTGTTGGAGGCCGGCCAGCAGGCTGAGCAGCAAGGTGGGTGCGAGGCTGAGGACCCAGGAGTAGGACATCCTAGCACTGGGCCCACTGAGCTTCCGTGTGTAGGGGGAGGAGGGAAGAGGCGGAGCCGCGACCCCTCCCACTTCTCTCCACCTATGGGGCCTCGCCCGATGGGGGCGGAGCTAGTGCACCTGGGATGGGCCCGACTAGGGGTAGCGAGAAGGAGAGGAGGCTAGGGCAGGGGAGACGCAGGGGAGGGGAGAGGTCTTGGGTTTTGGAAATTGGAAAAGTGATGAACCGATTTTAAAAATCGCCGGGTCAGCTCAAGACTACTAAGTTAGGCTTTCCTAACTCCCAGCTCCTGCACCCCGAAGTGCCCCAGAGTGCAGGAGGAGTGCTGCGCCAGGCTGGGAATGGCTCAGGGAGTGTGGAAGGAGCCGGACCGTTGGAGGTCCTTTCTCATCTGCACTTCCGGGGCTGGCAGGGTGGGGAGCAGAGATTGAGGAAGAGGGGAGGCGAAGGCGCAGGAGTGGATCTGTGAAGGGCCTGTGTGTGTGTGTGTGTGTGTGTGTGTGTAGGGGAGTGTCACCCCATTGTGTTTGGCCAAGGAGAGAGGAAGGGAGCGGCAGGGCCGATTTCAAAGTGACCTGAGATTGCGGGTGTGGGGGAAGGCGGAGCAGGAGCTGGGCCCTCATACATTCGTGTCCCCTACCCAGGAGAGGGGTTGGTACATGTCCTCTCTTGGACTCAGGGGAAATGGAGTCCCCCAAACCTCAGAGACCTGCCCTCGGGTCCGAAGCTGAGGTAGAGCGGCGGCCAGGCGAGCCGGAGCGCGGCGAGCAGGCCCATCCGGATTCCTGGAAGGACCCCTCTGGGCGGGCCGGCCCGGGAGCTGTCGGATTCCGACCTCGGGGCGGCCGCGGGGCCGGCCCTGGAGCTCGCGGTGCGGACGGGGTCCGGCCGGCAGGTGGCAGCATCGCCCAGCGCGGGGTGCCCTGGGCGCCGGGAGGTGCGCGGGCTGGGCCTGCGAGCCCACTCCCCGGGCGTTGGCGGGTGGGAGAGGAAACGCATGGAGACTGGGCTGGAGGTGGGGAGGTGGAGGCCGGACCCCTGAGAGACGGTGGGCGGGGCGCTGCTCCCTGGCCTGGGGAAAGGAGAGGGTCGCCTTGAGATCTCAGTTCTTAGGTCCTTAGGTGCCTTCTGTGGGGGGTCTCCCGGCTGACTTTGCCATGAAAAAGGCCCCGACTCCGTAGGGGAGGCCAGCGTCCCCCGTCTGGCTTCTTTCTGCTCCATCTCCCGCCTCTTTCTCTGTTTCTCACCTCTCCCTGTCACGGTCTCTGCCTTAGGTCTAAGCGCTCCCCATTTCTCCAACGTCCGTTTTCCTGCTTCGTGTTCCCGGTCTCTGTCTCTCCAGCGTCTTTCAATTCCCCCGGCTTCCTTGTCTGTCTCCTGTCTCTGCTGCCCCCCCCCCCCCCCCCCCCGCCCCGGGTCTGGTGGAGGGTCTGTTTTTCTCTGCCCCGTGTGTCCACTGCCCTGGTCTGCGGGTGGATGCTGCCTTCCCAACTCCGTTCCCTCTCCCTGTAGATCTCCTGGTTTCTGGCTCCCTCTTGTCCCTTGTCTGTTTCTCACGATCTCCGGGCCCTTTTCGGCTCTTAAGAGCAGAATCGCCGCCTTGCTGGGAGAATCCCCTCTAGTGGCAGCTCCAGGAGAGTCTGAGCTGAGTGCATGGGCAGCTGGGACCGGCTCTGCTTCCCTCCTCCCCTGCAGCTGGAAGTGGACCCAGACTGCTGCCTGCCCCCTGCCCCCCTCCAGTGAGTGCTGGACGCTTCTCCCGGCAGCACCCACTCCTCTGCCTCTTTAGGGAAGTCATTGCTAACTGGGGCTTCCCGGCCCTGCTGCCCCTGACCAAGGCCTGGGGTATCTATCTCCGCCCCCGACCCGCCCAGGCCTGGAGCCCAAGGACCTATGGCCCTGAGGGAAGAGGAAGATGCGCTTACCAGAGGAGGGGGCCTGGGTGTGAAGTGAGCTTGGGGGGCAGACATGGGAGGCTAAAGTGCAGAGGTGAAGTGACTAGGCAGGCGCTCTGCCCCTCTGGGTGTGTGACACCCACGTGACCCAGATCTGGGGTTATCAAGTAAAAGACAATTAAATTTGGGTTTCGGGGGACCAGCAGTTAGTGTAATGGCTATGTCGCTGGACTCCCACGTAGTCGACTGCAATTCGTGTCCCGGACCCGGTGGCTTAAAATTCACGCCGGGCGCGTGTGCGTGCGTGCCCAAGATCCCGAGAGGAGAATGGAGGAGAAGGGATTGCACGTGGCCATCCCCCCGGGGGGTGATTTCTCGCTTTCTGTCTGTCTGTCTCTCTCTGTCTGGCGAGCACACGCGCCCTATAGCGAAAACCTCTCAAAAAAAAAAAAAAAATTTGGGTTTCGGATAAGCGAGGAGGAGTTTTCTTTTAGTGTACGTGTCCTAAGCAACAGTTGAGTCGTTTATTTGTTGTTAACCCAAAATTCAAATGGAACCGAGTGTCCTGTATTTTTACGTTAAATCTGGAAGCCCTGACCAGGTCCCTAAAATGTCCCCGGGGCCAGATGTTGAACACAGCAACCGCACCTGCTGCCTGCACTCACCCGGCAGAGTCCAAAGGGCCCCTGGAACCTGCTCTGGGCCCCGGTTTCTCCCATAACATGAAATTGCTCTTCTATGTTCCTTCCTGCAGATGGGACGAGGCCAGGAGCAGGAGGGAGGTGGTCCTGGCCCAGGCCAAGGACACCGGGCCCTGTTGTCAGCATCCGTCATGGCTCGGCCTGCAGTTTTCTGGTGTTCAGGTCAGGTGGGGGTGGGGCGCCATGGGTCCCCGGACAGCACAGAGGAGGCTGTTGTCTAGAAGGGAGGGGGGTCCTGGAGGGGGTGGTCTCTTCTCTGCAGTGAGGGAGGGAAGCATGAGCGTGCATGCGTGTCTGTGCCCAGACATGCCGGGACATGAGGGCGGGGACCCCCAGCTCATGCAGTCAGCGGGTCCCTCTGGATCCCACAGCACATTCCAGCTGGGGCTTCCCAAGAGCAGGGAAGTCGTCCGTTTTCCTCTGAGCTGGCTGTGTCCCGGCCCACGCACAGAAGAAGGAGCCGATTGTGCGTGCGTCTTCCCAGGGCAGCTGGGGGGACCTCTGAGGTCAGCTGGCTCACTCATTCCCCTTTCAGAAAAGGCAACCAGAGCCCAGAGGGGCGGAAGGCCACATCACCAGGGGGACTAGGGGCTGAGTCAGACCAGAAACACGCAGGTTCGAGACCCCACGCCCCGTGCGGCAGCACTGCCTGGGCTCCAGGAAGCGCTGCCTAGGCGGAGGAACGCCTCACTGGGGTGGGTTAGGACGCCTGGCCCAGGGGGCCGGGTCCTGGGTGAGGGAAAGGGCCAGGCCGAGTGCTGTTCCGCTAAGCACCGTGCCCTCCCGCTCCCGCACTGGCTCTGCGCTGATAGGCGGCAGATGCAGATGGCTGAGGGCGCTGGGCTCCTTTTCAAAGCCCGCAGAGCGCTCTGCCCTGGCCAGGCGCTGCCTGTAGGGGCGGCCTTGTGTCTTGTTGGTTAGCGTGCCACTTACCGTGGTGTGCTGTGTGACCTTAGACAAGAAACGACCTCTCTGCGCCTCTCTCAACTCCTGAGTGAAAGGAGCGGGAGGAGTTGGATAGCAGAACCTGCCGTCACATGGGCCACTGTGAGGAAGAAGTAGGCCGCCAGTGCCTGGCGACAGTAATGGCAAATACATGCTAGCCGTTTTCCCTCCGGCAGACCAGAGGGGCCAACGGGGCCTTCCCTCCGTTTCACACAGGGGCAACGCCGGGTGCTGAGGAATGAAGGGGCTTGCTTCCCCGTAATCGCGGCTTTGACCCCCGCCCACTTCCCCAGCATGCCCTGCTCACTTGCCCCCTCTGCTGGCATGGGTGCTCTGGGCCCCACCTAAGGCCACGTCAGAGAGGGAGGGGCTCATGACCCACCTCAGAGGGTGGCCTGGGACTGGCTACTCCTGGGACTGGACACTCGAGCACTCCCCTCTACCCCGGTCTGCCCCCTCTCTTTCTAGTCCAACTCGGGCTGCCTGTGTCCCCCTGCCCCAGGGGTTAAGAGCTCGCAGGGACTGGAGACTGCCTATCACAGCTGTCCCCGCCCCTGATCCCCGTGCTGTAGTGTCCTTGTAGCCTGGCTCGACAGGTCAGTGTCACAGCCTGAATTCCCGTCGCCTGGTTAGGTCACTCTCTAGCTCTCTAACCTTCAGAGGCTCTCCACTTCCACCTGAATCATCCCATGGCAGGAAGACCTTCAGGGCCCTCGGCAACTGCTCCCACCTGCCCCTCCTGTGTGCTCTCTTAGTCCTCCCTGTGTTCTTCAGCCCCTCACCCTGCCCTCCGTCTCTTTCCTGGCTTCTGCCTGAGCTGTCTTCTCACATTTTCCCCTAAACCCCTCCTTGAAACCCAATAAATTCTTACCTATCCTTCAAGGTCAAGCCAAATACCACCTCCTCCAGAAAGCCTTCCTGGACTTAGATCTCCTTGCAACAAGTGATTGTCCCCTCCCTGCTCACCCCCATGCAGGCCTCTTTCCTGGGCCTCTCTGACAGCCCTCGGCCGTTCTCCCTTGATGTGTGGACGTGTCCAACTCCTCACAGGAGTAGGCTGTAGGGGCTGGGCGTCTCTGATTCAGCTTGCCTTTCCCCATGGCGCTTTGTTCCAAGTAAACACTGGCCCTGTTGTGGCTGAACCCAAGCTGGTTAGAGGCCTCCCTGGGTTAGGGGCCAGACTTCTAAAAGGGGACAGGGAATTAATTTCCAAAGTCTTTGGTGAGAGGCTTGCAGATGGGGGGTGGGATTCAGACTGGACTTCTCCTCCTTACTGGCTGTGTGGTGTTAGGGATCCCCCACTTCTGCTTCTCCTCAAAAGTCTCACACCTGCACACCTCCTACGTGAGTAAGTAGCTCCCTAGGGATGGAGCGGCTTCTAAGAGGGTGCCATGAGGGCAGGGGCCTGCTGCCACCTTCTGGATGGAGTGCCCGCAGGTCGCCAACAGGACGTCTGGACTTTCTTCCCAGCATTTCTTTGGAACTTGAAGCCCACCAGCCTTCATTCTCGGCTGAGGGAGATGAGTTTTGGAGTTGACCTCAAGTTCGAGAGGCAGGCGTGTGGGCCAGGAGAGCCGAGGGAGGCGGGAGGTAGCACCTGCCAATTAAGGGTGCAGAGAGCTTATTATCCTAAGGAGCGGTTGAAGGACCGACTCGTGCTCACCTTCCTCAAGGCTTAGCAGAGACAAAAACGGCATTTGGGAGCCATTATTCTTCCAAAGTGTAGGTTTCCAGGGCACAGGCCAGGAGTGGAAAGAGAAACACCTCGAAAAGGTGGGGTGGGGAAAATCAAAGGCAGGAGGTGGGGGGGCACAGCTGCGCCCGCGAACACTGGCCGACTGGGCGGCAGAAGGACAGATCCATGGAGACTCAGGCTGGAAAGCTGGGCTCAGAGGAGGTTAGAGTCTTGAGGGCCCCAGCCCCAGTCGTCTCCTCTGGGGCCCCTTGTCCCCACCTCCCACTGCAGCCCGACTCTCACCCAACCCTCACTATTTACCCTCTGAGATGTCCCTGTAGCCAGAGAGAAGAAAGGAATTTGGGATCCCAGGACCCCCACTTTGTAGGGCTGCTCTTGCTCCCATGGAAAGAGGGCTGGACTACTCCGTGTGGCTCCTGTCTCAGATCCAAACACTGCAGGGCACTGTGGTTAGACAGGACTGCTCAGTCCTAAAGAATCTCCACAGAAGCCCAAGTCTCAGCAGCCCGTGGAAAGTGGAGCCCCTCGCAGGCTGGGTACATGGAAGGGAGGGCCTCGAAGTGGTCTGGGGGCTCTGACTATGGTGCAGCGGCCAGCCGGGGGTGCAGACACTCCCTGGGAACATCCCCGAAGTTGGCGGGCAGAGGATGAGCGCGGGGTGGGGGAACCAGGCCCGGAGAGCACATTCTTCTGTAATCGCAGTTCCTCTGGGCAGCCACATCATCTGGCTCCCAGCTGAGGACAGACTTGGCCCAGCTGTGTGCATGCACGCATGTGCGGGTGCGTGCATGTGTGTACATATATGTGCATGTGTGTGTATGCACACCGGCCAGCCTCATGTGCTGATGTGGCAGCCTCCACTCCCCTCAACCCACTGCCTGGCTTCCGGTCTCCAGGCCAGCCTTTAGGAGCTGGCTGCGGGGACCCCCTCGCCCTGGAGGCCCTGTTAGCACCTCCTCCCTCCCTTGTTAGCGCCTCACAGCCCCTCTTCCTCCTCCGGCCCCTGCTGTCCCCCAGAGAGGCCCCGTGGCTGGCAGCCCAGTTCTCGCCTTCTGATCCCGCTTTGGCTTCTATTTTTCGAAGTTTGGTTCTCTTCCCAACCTAAGCCCCCTGCCCTGTCCGTTTCGCCCTTGCCCACGTGGAGAGGTCCTTTGCAAAAGTGAAGGTGGGGAGGGGGTGAAGTCAGTTCCCTCCAATATGGCATGCAGTCCTCTTCCAGGCTGGGGCCCAATTTGAGCCCCCTCCACCAGCCTTCCTGGCCTGGAGCTGGGCAGAGGCCTGGGCAAGGGGGGCAAGTTGGGAGGGCCCCATCCTGGGGGTTAAAGATAAGACCTGGTGCCAGCTCTGCCACCTTCCCAAGTCACCACCATCTCTGCAGCACTGAGGGGGTGGGGGCTCTGGATAGAGACGCCTGCTTCTGCCCACCCCCTGGGTCTGCTGTGCCCGCCTGAGCCTGGGCGGCCTGTGGGACAGGGTGGTCCTCCACTCGCAGCCAGGCTGTCAGGCCGCCAGGCTTGCAGGTTTCCTCTAGCGAAGGGCCCCTTCCCTGCCGGCTTTGATGTGTCTGCGAGGTTAGTGGAGGATGTTTGGCTTCAGGGCCAGGCGCCAGGATAAACTCCCTCTGCCTGCTGGGCCAAACCGCTGCCTCCTCACCTCCTGGCTTGCCGCCGCCCCCAGCCCAGGCCTGGCCTCCTCCAAGGCCGACGCGCCCTGCCTGCCCATCACAGTGGCACCGGGTGCCGGCTCTTACTGCTCCCGGGGAGAGACCCAGTGTCCGATGGATGTCCCGGCCCCCAGGCTGGCACTGGACACCTACCTGCTGGGTGACCAGGGGTCTGTTCCAGGTGTGGGGTGAGGGGCTGGACCCCAGCTGTGTGTAGGCGTGGTGTGAAACGGAGTATGGGGGAAGGGGTGTCTACGTGGAGCTCCCTGCACAGGCTTCAGCTCTTCCAGATGTGCAGAGGCTCCAGATGTGGGGATGACTCAGCCTGGAATGGGGAGGGGTGGGCGATCCACAGAGGGGTGTCGAGCAGGGGATGTGAGGCGCTAAGCAACTACCAGCAGCTACTCCTGGTCCTCCCCAGGTCCCCCAGACCCGGCTATTAGAGTGGGGGTGGAGGGGACAACAGACAGAGGGCAGGGAGAAGCAGGACTGAAATGTTGGGCCCAATGGGGTCACTTTGGGGTGCAGCCCCGGAGCAGGGTGTCCGGATACAGACTCTGTGTGAGTGTGTGTGTGGCCACACTGCTGGGGTGGGGTTAGGTGTGGGGATGGGGCACGCTGGGTGAGCATCGTGTCTGACAGGCGTCGGCTGTGTCTGAGCAGGGCAAAGGAGGACGTGTCTGTGGGGTGTATGTGGTGAGGTGGGGCGTGGGAGCCGGTCCATGGTCTGTAGGACAGAGAAGGAACACGGAGATGGGTCTGTAGCGCTTGGCTCTGGTGGGAAAGGGGCCGATGTGTGTGCTCATCCCTGTTATGGGTGCCCACTGGCTGCTGGGCCCCGACAAGCTGAGGCTTCCTGCAGATCTGGGGAGACTTGGGGGAGCAGGTCCAGCGTCCCGGAACCGAGTCTCCCTGTCTGGGCCCCAGACCCTGTGGTCTCTCTTGCAGGGCAGCGAGGGTGCTCTGAGCTCGGGAGCGAATCCCTGTGAACGCAGGCTGAGCTGGGCAGCTGGGCCCACGCCTCTCCATCCAGCCCTCCTCGGCTCCGCCTAGCTGCTGCCCTGGCCTCCTGTCTGGCCTGCAGGTGGGTCTGCTGGCAGGGCCACTGGCTGCTCCCTGGAGAGGTCCACCTGTGCCAGCCGCCCATGCCAGGGTAAACAGGCCACTTAGTGTCTGGGCTGGTGCCTGCCGCAGGCTGGGCACCGCTTCTCCTTGTGGGGCTCAGCTCCCGGCTGTGGCTTGGGTCATCTCCTCCAACTAAATGACATGTCTGATGCCCCAGACCCCATAAACAGTGCTTTCTGGGCAGGTGGGTGTCATGGGGGCTGGTCAGCAGACGGGTAATCACATTTTATCAGGAGGACAGCCTGTCGCCTTCTCTGGGGGTGGGGGGCGTTGTGACTGTCTCCCCGTGCTGCAGGGGTTCTTACCCTTCTTGGGCAGCACTGCCCCCGAACACACACACACGCTCAAGCACATGCACACACACACTCCTACTCACTTCCACACTCCTACACCCCATCCTGCCCTGTCCTCCGGGTTTCCAGGGTGTCAGCACAGGCATGGTTCTGGGCACAGCAATGCCGTGAGTGCAGGACACCCTCAGAGGGGCGTGGGTTCGGCACTACCTGTTCCCCTTTTCCCAGTTCAAGGGCAGAGCCTGGGGAGATGAAGCCCAGCCCCAGCGTCACCCCTGTGATGCTATAAGCGTGGATGTGTACATGGTCCCAGATGCCACAACCCTCCCTGCCTGATCCCTGGGCATCTCAGTCCCTCCCCCTGGCATCGCGGGAAGCAGACTCCTCCTCCGGCTCTCCCAGCCTCTCCACTCCCTTCCTCCCGGCTCCTCTACCTTCCCCTCCCCTGGGCTGATTCCTCTGCCCTCCCTCTGCACTCGTGGCCAGGCTGTCACCCTGCAGGGTAACCCCACAGGAAGGGGAGCCTTGACTCTAGACCTCGTGAAGCCCCCCTTGACAGGGACGGGGGACCTGGGAGGAGGGGCAGGTGGCAGCTGGACCTAAGAAGGCAGGACTCTGGGGGGGCTGGGGGGGGGGCGGGCACTGGGCGGGGCCGGGCTGCCTGAGATGGAGGGGGGTCGGAGGGTCGGGAGGTCTGGCCAGAGATGGCTGATAGCAGGGGGAAGCCTCGTAAACTCCCAGGCCTTGCAGGATGAGGAGCAGGCGCCTGGGCCCCTGCCACCTGCCTGTCCCGAGGAGGGGGAGCCACTGCAGGGAGGGGCAGCCTTCGTGCTTCAGCAGCCCCGCCAGAGGCCCCGCCCACCGCACACGTCAGGGCTGAGAGCCAGAGCGAGGAGAGTGGCCCAGGAGCCTGGGCGACCAGGCCCACGTCTAGGCCCGGGAGTGCCACACACGCAGGGGGCTGCTGCCGGGCCTGGGCTCCAGAAGCACCCCTCACTTCTGCCTCTGCTGTTATTGTCTCTGTTCCTGACTCTTGCTCTCCCTGCCGGGGACCCCCTGTTTCTCTGTGCGCCTGTCTCCTCTCCCCCCTGGCCCCCCCCTTGCCTCTCCCTCCCTCTCCCAGGGCCCTGTGGGGAGCAGCTCCCCGTCTGTGGGGCAGGTTCCCAGATTGGAAGGTGGTTTGTCCAGGGAGGGCCTTGGCCCAAACCCACAGCCTCAAAATAACCACATCCAGCTCCCCTCTTCCTTTGGCCAGGCCCTTTTTGAGGAACCCCCAAGACCTGGTGCCTTGGAGGGGGGGATCCTTGGACCAGAGCACATGCTGAGCTTGGCAGGTGGCATGGGAAGGGGACCCATTTTCAGAACCTCCCGCCTCAACCACTGGGGGAAGATCAATCTCTCCAGTCCCTGAGAAGCTGTGCTCCGGGAGGCCGGTCCCTGGTGACCAGATGCCGGTGCGCCTGCTTGCGCCTGCGTAGAGCACCTTGGTGCCGTGGCCTGGGGTAACTGTTGACAGCACCCCACAGTTCCGATTTGGATTCCCAAGGCCCAGTCAGACCCTGGAGAGTCTCACTAGCCCCCCATGCTGCCTTTTGTCCCCCAGGAGAGCTGTGTAGCCTGCTTGGGCCTCACCCAAGGACAACAGGGCCGCACACCAAGTGGGGTGCAGAGGCTGTATAAATAGCCCATTTCAGGGGAGGCCCCAGCACTGGGCAGGGCGGGCCTGCTGCTGCAGAGGGAGTGAGAACTGTGGTTGCCCCCAAGCAGCATGTAATTTAGGACTTATTTTGGGGCATTCTCTCCAGCTCCGGGTGGAGCTGAGGTTAGTTTAAGAGTTTAATGGAGTGGGGCTTTGGGTGGGCAGGAAGAGAAGGAAGCCCTCCTGTTTGGGCTTGGCTGGAGCAGGGGCCTTCCCAACAACCCTGCTAGCCTCTGTCCCTGGGGTCCTCCCTGAGACCCCCCCACCCCGGCCCCTTTGCACTCTTCTCTGGAGAGTTTGCAGTCTCTTCCAAGGCTTGGGGTCTCTGTCATGGGCTATGGCACCCCTGACAGCACCAGGAGTCTGGGTGGTTTCTGAGCTCTTGCTCCCAGATGCTCCACCCTCTGTCCTCCTGAGCTGAGGGTGCTCCCAGCCGGAGGGAGGAGCAGGGTCTGGTCTCAGGGCACCCACAGTCTGAGGGGAGAGAGGACGTTGGTCTTACTTTCAAAAAGCGGCCAGTCATGGTGGAAGCCCGTTATGATCGGTTTTCTGTTTACATTTTTGGGAGGTTTATCCATTTGGAGTGGTCCTGTAGCACAGCCCAGAGTTCTGGTGGATTGAAACACACGTGCCCATGATCCTGACAGGATGGGGAACCGGGAGACTGCAGTGTGACCGGGCCCCGCTGGGGGTGTTCTCTCTCTCTCCCCCGTACTCACCCTTTGGCATTAAACAAAAATTTATTCATTTATCTCTCTATGAGTGTGAGAGAGAGAGAGGGAGAGCACCTCCCACAGTCTTGACACCACGACCCACCGCCTACCTCAGCCAGCCCAGGGTCACAGGTTGGCATGGGTCTGGCCCGTTCAGGGAGGTCTCTGGACACGAACCCGGGGCCTGGTCAGCCTCACAGAGCACTGTGCTTTAGCACTACGCTACCACCTCCCCGCTCCCCAGCATGATTTTAATTTCAGTCCTTACTTGTGTGGAACCTGATGGTCGTTCCTAGAACTTACACCCCCTGGTGCGGGGGCTTTATTTCCCCTCCCACACCGTCTTCGGCTTTGCCTGGCTCAGAGGAGGCGCTCGAGAAGTGTTTCCGAAACAGCACCAGACCCAGAAGCCCTGGGGTCGAGGCAGCTGTGGACAAAGACTAACCCCTTGGCAGTCCAGCCCGCATGAGGTGGCCCCTCCACACGCAGCCTCCTGCCCCTCTGGCCACACGCTTCAGCCACCAGCTACCTGAGCCACCGGCTGCCACCTAATGTTGGCCCCCCTCCCGCCTTCCCACCTTTCCTCATCGCCTTCCCTCTTCCTGCCAGTGCCTTTGTTCTCCTCACCACATGACCAATGCTGCCAACACTTCAAGGCCCCCTGCAGGTCACCTCCTCCACGAAGCCCACTCAGATCCCTCTGCTGGACCTAAACTGTAGCTTGCTCTCTGGGCCTGTGAGGGTTGTTGTTTTTCTCCCCTTTAGACCATAAGCCCCTGTCCTGGAGCCTGGCACCTTGTGAGGGCTCAATTAGAGGAAGGGGGAGTCACCCGGGGAGCAGGGTGGGGGTGTGTATCCCTCCCTGCCCCAGCTCCCGACGGCTCTGGATGATTCTATGGTGAGAGCTGCATGCGGTGGGGTTATTTCAGGAGTGGGGGGAGGGTAACTAGGACCTGAGTAGGGTGGGGGTGGTATACAGTTTCCCTGAGAAAGGTGCCGAGCAGAGCATGGGAGAGGGCATGGGGAAGCATGAGGGGGCATTGAGGAGCTGGGCTGGGGGACAAAAATGGGGGCCGTGAGACTGAGGGGCAGCGGGGGGCAAAGGCTGCCTGGGCCCTGGACCACACGTCCCTTCTCGGGCCTCAGCCAACTCACCTCTGTCCTTTGGCCACTGGCCATGCCTCCTTTAAGGCCGCCTCCCTTGGGGGCCTTGGGGCACGGGCTACTCCCTCTCCAGCTTCTTCGCCAGCTCTGCCTTCTCTGTCTTCCTCGGCTTTGGACCTGGCCTCTTCTGTCTCCACCTTCCACAGGGGACCTCCGTGTAACCAGCCACCTCGTGGGCATCTCTACTCAGAGGCCCTGTGGGTGTACCAGCCCCACCATGGTCACAGCAAACCACCCAGCCAGAGGCTCAGACCTGGAGCCCGAGAGCCAGCCTTAGCGGACCCCTGCCCTCGTCCCTTTGCAAGTCCTGTGGCTCCAGCTCCTTAATTATCTATCAGCTTGGTCACTTCCTTCCACCTCGCTTTCTCCTGGGAGGCCACCCGCCTCCATTCTGATCCCCTTCCAGCCCATTCTCCACACCTCGCCCAGAAGTTGGCCTGAAATGCACTGTGGGCTCCTGCTGCTCCGTCCGGGCCACTCCGGGTCTGCACACCTGCTGCTCCGCACTGGCTTCTCGCTCGCTGCTTCTTGCCCTTTACAGATGCTTTCCCTCACCGGCAACACGCCTCCTCCAGAGCTCCTCCAAGCTCTCACTCTGGGGAGCCTTCCCCCAGTTGGGTCAGGAGTCCCCTTCCAGGAGGGCTGTCACCTTAACTCCCCACCACAGGCGTCAGCTCCTCGCTTCACATCTGGAGGCTCCAACAGAGCGGAGAGGTCATCCCCAGCCCTAACAAGGCCCCAGGCAGCGCGGGTGTCCAGGACTCATTTGCTGCCGGAGCCCTTGTTCCGGGAGACCTGTCAGACGAGAGGGAGGAAACCAGCTTGAGCCTCCTGGTGGGCGGGAGGTCCCAGGGCCTGAGATGAAGCAGGAAGCCTTGGCTGGCGCTGGTTGGGTGCTGGCGCCAAGGTCAGTGTGGAGGCTGCCTCACATCTGTGCTAACCGTGGGAGGGCAGCCCTTTCCCTAGCCACTCACCTTGTGAAGTGTAACTCCCTGGGAGGCGAGAGTCCACAGAGCTCCAGCTCCAGGCCTGCAGTGAGAGAAGGCATGTGCACCCAGGTCGGGCCTGCGGGCACCCTCAGGCCCCCGCAGCACAGCCTGGGCGCTGGACGAGATGGCTGCACACAGGAGACCGCATCTCAGCCCAGCTCGTGGCCAGGCCAGGGCAAGGACGTGCTCTGTGGCGAGCTCAGACAAGTCCTGGCATTGTACGACCTGCCCCGTCCCGCCCGTGCCCTGCCCTCCCACGCTCGCTCTTTAGCATCAGCCCCACTACCGGCCCTCTCCTTGCTTTGGAAAGAGTGCCGGACCAGGAGTGGCAGCCCGGGCCCTGCAGACTGACCAGGCTGTCGTCCACAAATCGGGCTGTCAGCCTGACAGGCCCCAAGGCAGCGGCTGCCATCCGTGGACAGAGGTGTGAAGACGGTGATCACACTCGGAACCCCCATGCCAGCTGGGGGCTGGGTGCTGGGTGCTAGGAGCCCGCCCTCTCCAGACCCTCCTGGGGCTGGGGAAGCAGCAGAGGGCTGCGGGACTGGCACCCGAGCCTGGCCCCCATGCGTGCCCAGAGCAGGCTGGGGGTCCCAGCAGCTGCTGCCCCCTCCCAGGCTAGAGGAAAGGGTGAGCTCACCCTCTGGCCCAGGCAGAGCCCGCGAGTAGGAGACATAATTAAAATGCCAGAGGTTAGGAGGTGAAGCTACAATGGAAAGAATGAAACCAGCGCTGCCGCGGCTCCTTCTCCCGCCCCGCTCCCTCTGCCAAGCCCACATTTGATTTTTATTTCGGGAGCCGCCAGCACAGCACTCGGGAGGGAGCGGAGAAACCTCACTACTGCCTGCCACGTCTGGAGCCGGGCTCTGCACGGGGGAGGGGGCTCCCGGGACCAAGCGGAAGAGTCAACCCCAGGGGACCCCAGGCCTGGACCATTGGTTCCCAGGGCCCAGGTGCCATGGCAGGGAGTGGGCTCAAGGGCAAGGAATGGAAACTCGTGAAGAATGAAGGCTATCCCTTATTCTGATGGGCCTTTGCCCCTTCACGTCACTCACCCGGGACTGAGGAGAGAAAAACACCCAGCCTCGTCACTCACCCGGGACTGAGGAGAGAAAAACACCCAGCCTCGTTCCTGCTCCCCGGTTCCAGCATCCCCCATCCCCACCACGCCTACTCTGGGGACTTCCCATGCCCAGTGATGTGTGTGCATATGTAGAAAGGTTCTAACCCCAGTCTTGTTTCTCATGACTTGCTGTGTGACCTGGGGAAGTCACTCTCCCTCTCTGGTCCTTGGTCTTATCTGTGAAATGGGAAGGCTGATAATATAAGCAGTTTCGAACTGGCTCTGCAGAGCTGTCCGAGGCCTGGCCCCGCCTCCCCCAGGCCACCCCGTCTTGGCACATCTCTTATCTGGCTTCTTCAGGCACTGGGGAGGTAGGGGAGCTGCATTTCCCCCTTCCTGCAGACGGGAGCTGTGGAGGCCAGCTCACATTTTCCTGCTAGCGCCTTTCCCTCTGCCCGTAATGCACTCCAGATGGTTTCTGCATCGGAAAGCCGAGGCAGCAGATTCCAGAGGCAAAGTGGTTGGGCTCCTCTCTGGGCTCCTCTTTCCATCAGGTTTCAGAGGGGCCAGGGCCAGGGGTTTGGGGTGTCTGGAAAAATGGAGCGGGGGTGGGGCTAGGTCCGCAACAGCGAGGTGGGAGGAGAGGCCTTCTCAAGACACTTTGTTTCCAAATAAGGGCTGGAGATGGTGGGAGAGACCGAGGCAGGGGGCTCCAGACCCCCAGGACACTTCTTGTGTTTCTAGTGTTGGGGAAGGAGCTGGTGCGTTGTGGTTCAAATCCCAGTGGGGCCACTTGCAAACTGCTCATGGCCTGAGTTCGAGGAGCCTCAGGCTCCTCACCTGTGAAGTGGGAGGGCTGATGCCAAGCACCTCAGGGTGGTTGTGAGGTGACTGGGAGCGTACAGACGAGGCACCTGCATCCTGAGGTCGCCTGGGACGCCCTCCCAATGCCGGCTTGCCTTCTTAGGAAAAAGCCCTGCTTGGTGAGAAAGCCCTCCTCGGGCTGACTCAGATCTCTCCTGCTGTGGCTTCTTGGTGGTTCCTCTGAGGGCTTCCAGGGGACTTTAATCACCCCTCAGAGACTGTTCTGGGGACAAGCCCAGGGAGGAGAGTGCCATGGGCCTGAGGCCGAACCCCAGCCCAGTGCCATCCACCCCCTCAGACCAGGCAGGACTCTGGGCCCTGGAGAGCCACGTAGAAGCAGGGCGGGTAGTGAGAGGGGACTGAGCGGGAAGGGGGAGCGCAGTCTCTCCCTGGCCTCTGCCCACCCCTCACTTCCCAGCCGGGACAGCCTCCCAGCCACGCTCACCCTCAGCCTGGGCTGTACCAAGGAGAGGCTTCGATTTTTCCACCAGAAGAGCCAAGAGGGAAATGAGAAACAACTCCAGCCCGAGGCTGCCCATCAGTGAACCCTTAGCCCTCTCCCTGCCCATTCCGAGGCTCCAGGACCCCAGGGGCTAAGGCTCGGCTGCAAGGAAGAGAGGGACCCTCAAGGCTGGGCCCAGCCCTGGAGAATGAGCAGAGATGGCTCCCCCTTCCCCCAACTTCCCCAATCCAGGCCTTCCTGTCAGAGGGGAAGGGGCAGAGGTGGAGGGGGAGGCCGTGCTCAGGTGGCCTGGGCTAGATAAGGACATGGGACCTCCCAGCCCCCCAATTCAGTAAACCCTCTCCCTGACTGGATGCCCTCTCCCTGAGGCCCATGCCTCCAAGCCCCCCTTCTGTCACTGAGCATCCTGCCCCCACCACCCTCCGTCCCCGACAGACGCCCAGTCCACCAGCCCTACCTGAGACATCTCTTGCTGGCCTGGCCCATGGGCTGCCCCTCTTTGCAGTGACCTGGGCTCCGGCCACTCCCAGGAGCTGGGGGCCGCCACAGGGGCAGGTAGGCCAATAGCCTTTACCCCGTGAGGTGGAGTCCACCCTCCCCCAGGCTCAGCGCCTGCCCAGGCCCCCAGCCTCCCTGCACCGCTCAACCGTTCTCCCCACATGCCCACGAAGGCACCCTCGTGTCTCAGCTCCCTCTACGCCGGAACCCTGCAGATTACCTTCTGGCTCCCTCCTCCCATTCCCGGCTGCGCTGCTCAGAAGCCTGTCTGTAAGTCCATGCACTGCGCCGGCTCCGGCCTGGCGACCAGCTGGACCCTGGAAAGAGCCACACCCAGGAGCAGGGGCGAGCTGCAGGCAGGCCAGCTCCTGCCTCAGGATGACGTACCTGCACTCTGGCTGGCTGCCAGAAGGAGTGGAATTCGCTCTGAAGGAAAATCATCAACCAGAGCGTGGACGGCCTGTCACACGGAAGACCCGCCATTCAGTAGCACTCTGTCGGGAGCTCCTCTTCCTCCCTCCCCCTCTTCTCTTTCTTCTTTTCCCTCTTCTCCATTTTTCTTCCTACACTGTCTCCTCTCTCCTCCTGTCCCCCCTTCTCGTCTTCCTTCCCTTTCTTCTCTTCCTTCGGGTTCTTTTCCTTCCTTTCTCTTCTCTTCAGAACCAACTCAGCCCAGAAGCCTTTAGGTGGAGCAAAGCCAGGTAGGCGTCTGGGGTGTGTGCGCAGGGGAGAGGCAGGTGTCCAGCACATGGTTTGGGAGCTTCAGGGAAGTAGGGGGGCATCTCTGATGGGAGGCGGTCAGGCAGACAGAGCCAGGGGATGCGTACACGAAGGGGCAGCGTGATGTGGGTGTCAGAGCCCCGGCCAGGCAGGGAGATGTTTGCTTGGGGCCTAGTAAGGGAGACTGAACCCTGGGAGAGGTGGAGAGGGCATCAGCCATGCAGTGGCCAGGAAGCGGGGGTATGAGAAGGGCATCCCTACAGGGACGGGGCAGGGCTCGGGAGAGCTTGGTATGGGATGTCAGAGCCTGGCGAGGCGGTGAGCACACCTACGTAGGACGAGGGGATGGAGTGTCCTGAGGCAGGACGCTGAGCCCATGAGGCTGAGGATCCCTTCTGTGTGGGAGAAACAAGGTGTGCTGGAGGCAGAGCAGCCGAGGAGGTGCAGGAGTCGGGGCTCAGAGAGCTGAGGGGGTCTGGCTGGGTAGAGGGCAATGGCATGTTTCTGCTGAAGCGTTGGTAACTTTCTCAAAACACCCTCATAATAAACAGATGTTGTTGTTCTTCGGTCCTCCAGAAAGCCAACGCCCAGAACGCCTGAGCATCCCAGAAAAACCATTTCCAGGACGATTGTTCTCGTCTGGTGTGCTTTCGCTCTGACGGACCACTTCCACTTCTTGGTAGCCATCGCTTTGATCGGTCTTTGTCTTAAAGATCATGCTGACCACGCCACAGGTCATCTCCTATTACAATTCTTTTGAAAATTTAAAATTTGTTATAGGCACGTGTGCTCAGCAGACACACACACACGCACAGGGAAAGCGAGAAAGCCCCATCATGGGGGACGGTCACCCCACAGTCTCTTCTCCATTTCTCTCTCTGGGACTTTGGGCATGCATGCAAACACGCCTGGTGTGCTTTTCAAGCTGCCGGATCCAGGACTCAAACCTCTCAGTTGGCCAAATGGGATCCAGCTGTCTTAACCACCATGCCACCAGCTGGCCCTATTACAGTTCTTCAAAGAAATGCTTCCGGATCTTGATCCCGCGTGTTTAACATGTCTGTGGAAAGCTCTGCAGTTTTGGCACCCGTGGGACAGAAAGTCGGCTCAGCCTTCGTGTTTCCCTCAGGACTGTGTCAGTTGAACCGGGGAGATGTCTGTGACGTGGACTGGTTCATCATCAGTCCTCTTGAATGAGGGCAGGAACCAGAATAATTTTTTTCCTCGCAAATTAACATGGATGGTCTGATGCTGTATGCCATCTCAGCATGGTCTCGTCTCTTCTTACAATGAACTTTCCATTTGTAAATTGTCAATTTCATTGACACATTGTCCCCATAAACTTTTCATCCAGCATCAAGGATTCCATCATTCTGTCACCCACGTTTTCGCCCTAAATTGCTTGCCGGTTCCTGCTTCAATTTGAGCAGAATTCGTATCACTCTTATAGGGGCTCTTTTCAAACTAGATCCCATTCAGATATGACAAGTTACTATGAGTTTATTTTAGTGCAAAAAAAGGAAATCTATGCATACTTTTTGGGTAATACACATTTCCATGAACTTGCTGAAGATGCCCCCTCTGTCTGTAAGGATACTTAAAGCCATTGAATTATGTACTTGAAATGGGTGAATCCTATAGCATGTGAATTATAGAGTGAGTGAGAGAGAGAAAGTGAGAAAACAAGCCACCGGGTCTAGGACTTGAACTGTGATTGGCCGTGTGGGAGTCCAGTGCCCATAACCGCCATGCCACCTGCCGGCCTGAATTATTATACCTCATACCTCTATAAGCTGCTTGGTTTGTTTTTTAGGCTTATTTATTTATTCTATGAGTGAAAGAGACAGAGAGAACCAGCACTCCCAACAAGCTCTTGATGTTGCCGTTTCCTCTCAGCCTCAGCCACTGGGTGCCACAGGAATGTGCGTGCCCTACGTGCTCAGGGAGGTCTCCAGATGCCAACCAACAACCTTCCCGCGTGGGTCAGCTCGCAGAGCATCACGTTTCACCGCTGGGCCATGATCTGGCCCCTCGTTGATTTTTTTTACACAGAAATGTTCAAAGAATGATACGGACATGTCAGAAGGACACAGAAACCAGCTAAAAGGGTTTTTCTTTATTTAAAAAGTATTGATTTAATTTTATTAATTATTATTATTCTTTAAAGAATTATTTTATTTAACTTTATTTATTTACTTTAATTTGACCAAAGAGGGGCAGAGTGAGTGATAGAGAGAAAGTGAGAAAACAAGCCACCAGGTTTAGGACTTGAACTGTGATTGGCGATGTGGGCGTCCAGTGCCCATAACCGCCATGCCACCTGCCGGCCCGAATTATTATTATTCTTTAATTTGACCTGAAAGAGAGGGAAAGTGAGAAAGCAAGTCACCAGACCTGGAACTTGAACCATGGTCAGCCATGTGGGAGTCCAGCACCCTAACCACCATGCCACCTGCCAGCCCCAAAAGGGGTTTTCAATAGCCAGATCTGAACAATTTAAACATCTAAATAAATGAATAAAATTAATGCGTTATGCTGTGGTTTGAATGCATCCTCCTATGTTCGTGTGTTGGAAACAATCCCCAATGCAAGTGAACAGCAGTCGCTTTGAAAGGAGGTTAGATCATCTGGACAGAGCCCACACTGATGGATTAACACTGTTCTCATGGGCTCGTCATCACAAGAATGGCTTTGTTGTCAGGGTGCATTTGGTCCTCTCTCACGTGCTTTCTGCCGCCTGATGCCCTCTGACATGTGTGATGCAAGAAGGCCCTCACCAAATGCAGCCCCTCGGTTTTGGACTTCCCAGTCTGCGGAACCGTGAGCCAAATAAACCTCCATTGTTTATGAATTACCCAGTCTGTGGCATTCTGTTCTATCAGTGCAAAACAGAAACAGATGATAACGTATGGATCCATGACTATGCTGACCTAAATAAAAAAATGCACTGAAAGTTTGCTGAAGAGTGTGATATTTAGATAGTATTAAAGCATCACCTCACAAAATACTTACTCATTACAAAGAGAAAACACATAACTATCCAGTGGAGAGGCCTGACAGACACCCCCTTAATCAACTGCTCAGAGTGAACCTTGCCAATGAGACAATCACGTACCACCTGTCGATTGATGAGAAAGACAGTATCACTTCTGTGGTATTCCTGGACACGATGCATAACCTGAATCTAATCCTGTGGACACATGGAATAAGCCCACATAAAGGGATCTTCTACAAAAGAACTGGCTTAACATCTGTGAAAATATCATTGAAGTTAAAAAAAGGTACAGGCGGCTTGCTTTCTCTCTCTGTCTCTGGTCAAATTTTTTTTTTGAGGGGTTTCTGCTATAGGGCATGTGCACTCGCCAGACAGACAGAGAGAGACAGAGAGACAGAAAGCAAGAAATCACCCCCCAGGGGGGATGGCCACGCCGCAATCCCTTCTCCGTTCTCTTCTTGGCATCTTGGGCATGCACGCACACGCGCCCGGCGTGAGTTTTAAGCCACCGTGTCCGGGATGTGAACCGTGGTCGACTACATGGGAGTCCAGCGACATAGCCATTACACTAACTACTGGTCCCTCTCTGGTCAAATTTTAAAATAATAATTAATAAAATAAAATAAAAAATTTAAAAAATACTGTCTCTCACAAAAATGTAAATGATTATATATAAATTAGAAAGTACAATAAAAATAAACAATAGTAAATTTTCAGGCCTGGTAGGTAGCATGATGGTTAAGGGTGCTGGACTCCCACATGGCCAACCATGGTTCGAGTCCTGGACCTGGCGGCTTGCTTTCTCACTTTCCATCTCTCTCTCTCTCACTCTGTCCCTCTCTGGTCAAATTAAAATAAATAAATAAAGTTGAAAAAATAATTCTATTAAAAAAATAGTAAATTTTCAAAGTCTTCGAGGAGTTTCTACCATGGGACTCTCAACAGTCTGCTGATGCACTCAATATGCCTAAATATTTAGCAGTGTCATGAAACAAAAATTTGCATGCATTAGCAACAATGATTAACAACCTTACCAAAAAAAAAAAAAGAAAGAAAGAAAGAGAGAAAGAGAGAAAGAGAGAAAGAGAGAAAGAGAGAAAGAGAGAAAGAAAGAAAGAAAGAAAGAAAGAAAGAAAGAAAGAAAGAAAGAAAGAAAGAAAGGAAAAGAAAAGAAAAGAAAAGAAAAGAAAAGACAAGACAAGACAAGACAAGACTAAAGAAGTGCTCCAGATTGAAGGAAACTAGAGCTACCTAAGAGCTACCTGTGATTCTGAACTGGATCCTTTTGCTGCATGGATGTTATTGGAACCCCTGGTCATACCTGACTGGAGTCTCAACTAGCTGGCAAAATGAGCCAGTGTTAATTTCCTGATTTTGATGGTGGTATTGTAGTTATCTGGGAGGATGTCCTTGTTCATAGGAATTACATGTGGAAGATTTGTGAAGTGATCGCATCATATTCTCAACTAATTCCAGGAAAAGTGTTCTTTATACTATATTTGTGATCCTTCTCTAAATTTGAATCTGCTTCAAAATTAAAAAAAAAAAATTGGAGCCAGCAAGTGGTGTGGTGGTTAAGGCATTGGACTCCAACATGGTTGACCATGGTTTGAATCCCAGGCCCATCAGTTTGAAAACCATACCAGGCTTGTGTATGTGAGAGCCCAAAATCCTGAGAAGAGAATAGAGGAGAAGGAATTGCAGTATGGCCATCTCCCCTGGGGGGTGATTTCTCACTTTCCCTGTCTCTGTCTCTCTCTGACTAACTCACATGCCCTATGCAAAAAAGAAAAAAGAAATTTTAAACAAACTAAGTTAATGCCTGAAACCTATCAAAAGAGCAGACCATAGAAAATATGGCCTTGCAGAAGAGCCAGGTATTAAAGTTATCAGATGCAGTTTTTTTTTTAATTGCCAGAGGGTGTGCGCACTCAACAGAGAGACAGAGTGTATCCCCCAGTGGGGCATGGTCGTTTTCCTCCATTTCTCCTCCATCAGGATTTGGGGCGTGCACACACATGTCTGGTCTGTTTTTCCGGCTGCTGGGGCTTAACTTAGAACTGCAGTTGGCCATGTGCTAGCGTCTAACCTCTGCAATACTGGCCGACATTATTGGATAGTTTTTAAATTTGTTTCGCTTTACTTACAGGGCAAGTGCACTCACCAGAGAAAGACAGAGACAGAAAGAAAGTGAGAAATCATGCCCCACTGGGGGTGGCCATGCCAGAGTCCCTTTTCCAGTCTCCTCAGGATTTGGGGACAAGCGCACACACACATCCTGCATGACTTTCAAGCTGCCAGGTCCAGGATTCGAACTGTGATTATGATGTACAGTCACGTATCACATAAGTATAGGGATACATACTTAGCCTTGTGGGGTAGCTATTGCCCCCAGGCTACACACTTGTAGAGCACCTTACTGTACTGAGTACGGACAGGCAGTTGTAACACCACGATAAGCATTTGTGTGTCTAAACACATCTAACTACAGAAAAGGTACAGTAAAAGCACAGTATGAGTGGAGTCTACGTTCCCTATTGTTTGGAACTTTATGATCTGATAATTGGAAAAAAAAATCATGTTTATCATAAAAAATAATTAGAATAATAATAATAATGATTGGGGGAAACATAGGAAAGATATTGAATGTTGAAGCGGGGAGATTAATGTCTCTGTACTGACTGACATGCATGGCATTCCCTTTTGAAAAAGCAATGGGGAACCAGCAGTTAGCGTAATGGCTATGTCGCTGGACTCCCACGTAGTCGACCGCGGTTCGAGTCCCGGACCCGGCGGCTTAAACTCACGCCGGGCGCGTGTGCGTGCGTGCCCAAGATCCCGAGAGGAGAATGGAGGAGAAGGGATTGCGGCGTGGCCATCCCCCCTGGGGGGTGATTTCCTGCTTTCTATCTCTCTGTCTCTCTCTGTCTGTCTGGCGAGCGCACGCGCCCTATATCAAAAACCTCTCCAAAAAAAAAAAAAAAGCAATGTAATACACTGCAAAGTTATATGTAATTCAATGTAATAAAAATAAATAAATTAATTAATTTAAAAAAACCACAGTATGAAAACCTTTTCTTTTTTAAGATAAATTTATTTATTTAATTCCATTTGTTATTATTATTATTTAAGTTGACCAGAGAGAGAGAGAGAGAGAGAGAAATGGAAAGCAAGAAAGCAAGTCACCAGGTTCAGGACTTGAACTGCGGTCAGCCATGTGGAAATCCAGTGCCTTTAACCACCACGCCACCAGCTGATCCCTGGAAGTTTTTTTAAATAGTCCCCCTCTATAAAGCGGGGTTTGCAGAACTGGGAATTGCTCTAGATTGTTTGTGAGTGAATAGGACAGTCTGGGACACTACTGCTCACTACGGCAGACTCTATGGTACACTTAAGCTATACTAAATTCATAATTTTTTCCTCAATAATAAATTAATCTTAGCTTGCTGTAACTCTATTACTTTAGACACTTAAAAATGTTATTTAACTTTTTGACTCTCTTGCAATATTTGCCTTAAAATGCAAACATATTGTAAAGCTGTCTGAAATATTTTCTTTCTTTCTATCCTTATTCTAGAAGGTTTTTCTATTTACAAATATTTTTAATCTTCTTTCTCTCTCACTTTCTTTGGATTTTTGCCGTGTGTGTGCTTTCGCTGGAGACAAGACAAAGGGAAAGCGAGAAATCACTCCCCAGTGATGTCACCATGCTGCAATCCCTTCTTTTCCATTCTCCCCTCAGGATTTTGTGCATGCATGCACACATACCTGGTATGTTTTTTCAAACTACCAGGTCCAGGATTCAAACCATAGCTTCAGCCATGTGGGATCCAGTGCCTTAACCAGCACACCACATACTGGCCTGATCTTCTTTTACTTTTTAAACTTTTTGTTAAAAGCTAAGACCAACAGATGGCGTAATGGTTATGTCGCTGGACTCCCACATAGTCAACCATGGCTCAAGTCCCAGACCCAGCAACTTAAAACTCACACTGGGTGCACATGTGTGTGTGCGCAAAATCCTGAGAGGAGGATGGAGGAGAAGGAATTGTGGCATGGCCATCCTGCCCAGGGTGTGTGTGGGGGAGGGCGGGGGGGATTTTGCACTTTCTGTCTCTCTGGTGAGCACCTGTGCTCTATAGCAAAACTCTCTTTCTAAAAAACCCTAATACATTGGGCCAGCCCATGGCGTAATGGTGAAGGTGGCTGGATCCCGCATAGCTGACCACGCAGTTTGAGTGCTGGATTCTGCCACTTGGGAAACATGCTACATACATGTGTAAGCATGCACAAAACCCTGAATGGAGAAGTGGAGGAGAAGGAATTGTGGCATGACCCTCCTACAGGGAGAGTGTTTTCTCATTTTCCTTCTCTCACTGTCTCCCTCTCTGGTGCTTGCACACACTCTCTGGCAAATTTTAAAAACAAACAAACAATGACAACACACACATTAACCTAGACCTACCCAGCATCAGGATCATCAATATCACTGTTTTTCACTTCCACATCTTGAAAGGCGGTGGCAAGCAAAACAGTAGGAGATTAAATCAAGCACAAGGGAAAATGAAGCCACCAGGAGATAGTAAACAGAGATGTATAAAGCCGCAGCTGGTGTGACATGGCACACTATTTCACAGCAAACATTTTTTTACAGAAGTATTAATTTATTTTTATTTGTTATTATTTGTATTTTAAAATTTGCTATAGGGCACATGCATTCACCAGAAAGAGAGAGAAAGTGAGAAAGCAAGCCAACAGCACTGAAATCGTGGTCAGCCATGTGGGAATCCAGCACCTTAATCACCATGCCACCTGCTAGACCCCAGTAAACATTTTAAGTAGAAGGGGTGCACTCTAAAATAACAATAAAAATGTAAGAAAATGGGGACCAGCAGTTAGCGTAATGGCTATGTCGCTGGATTCCCAAGTAGTCGACCGTGGTTCGCGTCCCGGACCCGGTGGCTTAAAACTCACTCTGGGCGCATGTGCGTGCGTGCCCAAGATCCTGAGAGGAGAATGGAGGAGAAGGGATTGCGGCATGGCCATCTCCCCTGGGGGGTGATTTCTCGCTTTCTGTCTCTCTGTCTCTCTCTCTGTCTGGCGAGCGCACACACCCTATAGCAAAAACCTCTAAAAGAAAAAAAGAAAGAAAGAAAGAAAAAAATGTAAGAAAATAAGGACCAGCAGGTGGCATAGTGGCTAAGGTGCTGGACACTCCTACATGGCCACTCATGGTTCAAGTCCTGGGTCAGATGACTTGCTTTTTTGCTTCTCTCTCTCTCTCTCTCTCTCTCTCTCTCTCTCTCTCTTTCTCTCTCTGGTCAAATAAAAAAAAATGAATAAATAAAATTAAATAAATTATTATTTTTTTAATGTAAGAAAATAAAAGCCAGTAATATAGTCATTTAGTATCATTAGTAAGCATGTTGTACCAGCAGGGACCAGCAGATGGCATAATGGTTATATCACTGGACTCACATGTGGTTGACCGTGGTTTGAGTCCTGGACCCAGCAACTAAAAACTCATGCCAGGCACATGTGCATGCGTGCCCAAAATCCTGAGAAGAGAATGGAAGAAAAGGGATTGTGGCATGGCCATCCCCCTGGGGGGTGAAGGATGGCCACCCCACAGTCCCTTCTTCTCCATTCTCCTCTCGGGATCTTGGGCACACATGCACACATGCCCAGCATGAGTTCAAAGCCACCAGGTCCAGGACTCGAACTGTGGTCAGCTACGTGTGAGTCCAGCAGCATAACCATTATACCATCTGCTGGTCCCTCAATTAATGTAATCTAATCCATCCCATCAGTGGGCTAAAGAAGAAAATTCACATGATTGCATAATAAATGCCAAAGAAACATTTAACGAAATTCACAGCCATTTATGATAACTTTTAGAAAACTAGGAATAGAGGGGGATTTCTCAACTCAATATAGAAAAATCAACAAAAACCTACAGTTAACATCATACTTAATGATGAAAAACTGAAAGTTTTTCTAAGATCAAGAACAAGGTAAAGATGTCCCCTCTTACTGCTCATTAATATGATAAAAAATATATATACTGATTGGGAAGAGAGAAATAAAACTTTGTTTACAGATGACATGACTGTCTATGTAAAAATACAAAAGAACTGACAAAAAAAAATCTCCTGGAACTATTAAATGATTATAGCAAGGATACAAAGTTAATTTTAAAAAATAAAATGCTTTTTTATGAATAAATGAGATTTGAATTTAAAAACACATTAAAATTACCCAAAATGAAATAAGTTGTCAGGAAAGTCATGACATGTTTTTCTATGCAAAATTACATCATGACTTTCCTGACAACCCAATACTTTGGCATAACTCTAACAAAAAAATCTACAATATGCATATGAAAAAAAACTAACATTTTGATGAAAGAAATAAAAAAACAAAATATGGAGAAATATTCCATGTTCATGGATAGAAAGACTCAATATTGTTCATGGATAGGAAGACTCAATTACAATTTCAGTAAGATTCCAAGAAAGTTATTTTGTAGATGTTGGCAAACTAATTCTAAAATTTATTGGGTTGTCATAAATTTCTATGCAAGAATGCATAGAAAAAATGCATCATGACTTTCCAACAACCCAATATATTGAGGCAAAAGACCTAGAATAGCTAACACAGTATTGAAGAAGAACAAAAGTCAGAGGACTGAAACTACATAATCTTAAGACTTACTATCAAGGTACAGTAATCAAAATGGTGTGGTATTAGGAAAAGGAGAAACAAACAGGCAATGGAACACAAGAGAGAGCACAGAAACAAATCCACAAACATATGGTCAGCTAATCTTTGATAAAGCAATAAAGGCAATAGAAAATTAGTCTTTTCAACAAATGATGCTAAAACAACTGGATATCTATTTGTAAAATATAGACACAGACCTAACACCCTTCACAAAAAATTAACTCAATTAAACCATAAACCTAAATGTAAAATGCAGAACTAGTGGGACACTGGAAAAGTCATGACGTATTTCTCTATGCAAAATGTATACCTAATATATATCTTCAACTCATAGACAATAACAGAGGAGGGTGGGTGGCCCTGTGGTTAGTGCTTAAGGGAACAGGAGCCCACATGGCTGACAGCAGTTTGTATCTTGGTTGGACCAGCAGGAGGTGTGGTGGTTAAAGGCGCTGGATTCTCACATAGCCAACCGTGGTTCAAGTCCTGGACCTAGCAGTTTTCTTTCTCACTTTCTCTCTCTCTCTGTCTGTCCCTCTTTGGTCAAACTGAAATAAATAAATAAATAAGGTCAAAGAAAAATAATTCTTTTTAAGAAAAAAGACAAAGAAAAAAGCAGTTTGTATCCCGGCACTGGTGGCTTGGCCAACACTCCAGGCATATGTGTATGTGCGCTCAAAATCCCAATAGGATAGAGGAGAAGGAATTACAGTGTGACCACGTCCCAGTGGGACATGCTTTCTCCTTCTCTCTTTCTCCATTTCTCTCTCTCTTTGTCTCTCTGGTAAGCACATGTGCCTTCTAGCAACTGAAAAAAATTCAGGAAGATGACATAAGAGGAAACTTAGATGACCTTGTATATGGTGATGATTTTTTAGCTACAACACCGAAGGCATAATCTATTAAAGAAAAAATTGAGAAGGTGAACTTAATTAAAATGAAAAACGTCTGCTTTATGAAGGTCACTGTCAAGAGAATGAGAAGATTGAGAGAAAATATTTGTAAAAGACATATCTGATAAAGGACTCATCCGCCCCCCATATATATATATATATATATACATACATATAAACCTTAAAATTCATCATTAAGGCCCAACCACCCAACCAAGACACATTGATAGCACCAGTGCCCTGCAGTGCTGGAAGCCAAATGGTGACAAGGTTCAGATCTCACGTGAGCCTGAAGAACACAACATGGGTGGGAAGGGGGCATGCACATGGGTGCCCAGAATCCTGAGGAGCTTGAGGTCTGGGAAAGGGGATCACTGCATGATGAGACCCTGCTGAGGGTGCTCGCTCTCTCTCTCTCCCTCTCTCTCTCTCTCTCTCCTTCCTCCCTCTCTCTCTCTCTTCTCTCTTCTCTTGCATGTATTTGCACATACCTTCTGTCATAAAAAGAAAGGGAAAAAAATCCTTCAACAATAAGAAAACAAACAATCCAATTAAAAATGGTTAAAAGGCCTGAACAGATATCTTTTCAAAGAAAATACGCAAGTGTCAAGTAAGCATATGAAAAGATGCTTAACTTCATACAGCATTAGGTAACTGCAAATTTAAAAACCATTGAGATAGGGGATCAGCAGTTAGCGTAATGGCTATGTCGCTGGACTCCCATGTAGTCGACCGCGGTTCGCGTCCCGGACCCGGTGGCTTAAACTCACGCTGGGCGCGTGTGCGTGCATGCCCAAGATCCCGAGAGGAGAATGGAGGAGAAGGAATTGCTGTGTGGCCATCCCCCCTGGGGGATGATTTCTCACTTTCTATCTCTCTGTCTCTCTCTGTCTGTCTGGCGAGCGCACGTGCCTTATAGCAAAAACCTCTCCAAAAAAAAAAAAAAAAAAAAACATTGAGATACTCTTACACACCTACACACCTTTACCACTGGACTCCCATGTAATTGACCGTGGTTTGAGTCCTGGACACAGTGGCTTAAAAGTCACGCCGGGTGTGTGTGCGTGCATGAGAGGAGAATGGAAGAGAAGAGATTGCGGTGTGGCCATCCTCCCCGGGGGTGATCTCTTGCTTTCTGTCTCTCGCTGTGTCTCTGGTGAGCACACACGCCCTACAACAAAAATCTCTTACGGGGTTGGCAGGTGGCATAGTGGTTTTGGACTCCCATACAGCTGACCACAGTTCAAGTCCTGGACCTGGTGGCTTGCTTTCTCACTTTCCTCTCTATCTTTCACTCTGTTTCTCTCTGGTTAAATTGAAATAAATAAATAAATAAAGTTAAATAAAAAAATAATTCTTTAAAAAAAAAAAAAAAAGAATGGCCAAAATCCAGAACACTGACAACACCAAATGCTGGTGAGGGTATGGAACAGGAATGCTCATTCTTAGAGGTGAGAATACAAAGTGGTACAGCCACATTGGAGTGCGGTTTGGCCATTTCTTATAAAACTAAACGCACTCTTACTGTATATAATCCATCGATTGTGCTCTTTGGCATTTACCCAAATGAGCCAAAAGTGTATGTCCACATACCACCCTGCGCTCCAACGCTTGTACCAGCTTCACGCATGATTGCCAAACCTTTGAAGCAACCAAGATGTACTTTTTTTCCCCCAAGACGTATTTCTGTAGGTGAATGGATAAACAAACGGTGGTACATCCAGACGATGGAGTATTATTCAATGCCAGAAAGAAATGAACGATTAGACCATGAAGAGAAATGGAGGAACCTTAAATGCACATTGAGTAAAAGAATCCGAGAAAGGACCGGCCCCCACAGCGCAGCCGTTAAGCACAGTACATCAAGAGCCAGATTCCCATGTGGCTGATGGAGGTTCAATCCTGGCCCTTACAGCCTGAAAAACATGCCAGGACTTATTATTATGTAGAAAATCTTTATGCTACAGTATTTAGTCATGGAATGCTAAATGATGTCATGATGTCTCTAATTTAATTGAAAATGAATTCAAGATATACACACACACACAGCTTTGAAATGCATATGACAAATTTTTGACAATTGTTAAATTTAGGTAATGGACATTCAAGCATTCTTTGTACTTTTCCCAGCTTTTCTGTATGTTTGCAAGTTTTCAGAATGAAAAGTGTGTATGTGTCTGTAAAGCTATGTCTTACTTGAACATAGCAGAAAATTAAATGAGAGGGCACTGGATTCTTGAATCCATGAGTTTTTGCATGTCATCAACTGAATAATTACTATCTATAATATATTTTGAAAAGAATTCAAATATATGAGGCCGGGAGGTGGTGGTGGTTAAAGCACTGAATTTCCTCCTGACTGACTGCAGTTTGAGCCCCAGACCTGGCAGTTTGCTTTCTCACTTTCCTTCTCTGCCTCTCTCTGGTCAAATTACAAATTAATTAATAAATAATAATAATAATGAATAAAGTTAAATAAAATAATTATTTAAAATAATTTAAATACAGATATGTTTAATTTAAAAATAAAACTACTTTAAGACCAATCAAAACTGAGAGAATTCAACTGCAGCAAACCTGTACTTACAGAATCATAAAGGATGTTTTCCCAAAAAAAAGAAAATAATCCCAGATAGAAGCATGATAATGTGAAAAGAAATAAAAAGCAGCAAAAAAGGAAAACAGGGCTGGCCCCATGGTGCAGTGGCTGGGCACCATGCAGAGGAAGCTGGATTCCGTATGGCCAACCAGGGTTCAATTTCCATCTTCCTACGGGAGCTCCATACCTGGCACCCACACATGTGCTAAGGATCCTAAAGGAATGGAGATCAGGGGGGAAAAGGATTGTGGTGTGATCAGGGTGCTTTCTCTCTCTCTCCCTCCCGCACGCGTGTGCCCTTTGACATTCAAAAAAGTGAAGAATACCTGGTATGGCATCTAGCCTCCTGATCTGCATCTCCTTATATTCACACTCTCTACACTTCCCCTTCCACGGTGTGTCAGGGTCAGCCTGTGTAACTGATAGGATATGGCAGAAGGATGACTTGCAAGGCCAGTTCATAAAATATACTGTGACTGCCCACTCTCTCTCCACTCACTTTGGGCAAAACCACCCAGCTCAAGAACGAAGCCATGAAGAAGGACCCACACAGTGAGAAACTAAGGCCTCTGGCCAACAGCCAGTGAGGAACTGAAGCCTCTGGCTAACATCCAGGAGAAGGAAGTTGAAAGTGCAGCCTTCAGGGCCAGCAGATGGCATGGTAGTTAAGGCACTGAACTCTCATATGGCCAACCATGGTTGGAGTCCTGGACCTGGTGCCTTAGTGGACCTGGTGGCTCTCTCTCTGGTAAGCACACATGCCCTATAGCAAATTAATAATAATAATAAAGATGAAATGAATAATTATTTTTTTAATGTGGAGCCTTCTGCAATGTTTAGAGATTCTATTTTAAAAGAAGGGTTGGAGCCAGCAGGTGGTGTAGTGTTTAACAGTTGGCTGACCAAGGTTCAAGTCCCAGATCCAGTGGCCTGAAACTCATGCGGGATATGTGTGTGTATGCATGTGTGTGTGTGTGTGTGTGTGTGTGTGTGTGTGTGCGTGCCCAAAATCCCAAGAGGAGAATGGAGGAGAAGGGACTGTGGCATGGCCATCCCCCTGGGGGGGTGATTTCTCACTTTCTATCTCTCCGGCAAGTGCACATGCCCAATAGCAAAAAAAATCTCTCTAAAATAAATAAATAAATAAATAAATAAATAAAATAAGAGAAGGCTTAAGATAAATAATCTGAGCCTCCTTCATAAGCAACTATAAAAATAAGAGCAGGGTCAGATTTTTAGTGTGACTTTTAAACACTGTGTACAGGGAGCAGGATCCCACATGGTCAGCTGCAGTTCAAGTCCTGGCTCCTGTGGCTTGAAAAGCACACTCGTTGCATGTACATGTGTGCCCAGGATCTTGATGAGATAAAGTAATGGAAGAAGAAACTTGTGGTATGACCACAAGTATTGAGAGATGCTTTCTCTCTTCCTCGAGCTCTCGCTCTCGCTCTCTCACACATATCCTTTGGCAATTTTTTTTTTTTTTTTTTTTAAAGAGCAAAGTGAATCTAAAGTATGTAGAAGAAAAGAAAACAATGTTCACATAAGAGTGGAAACCAGGGCTGGCCCTGAAGCACAGCAGTTGAGTGCTGTGCATAGAAAGCCCCCATGCCTGGCTGTGGTTTGAATCTTAATGGCGTAATGGTTACATTGCTGGACCCCCACATAGTTGACTAGGGTTTGAGTCCCGGACCCAACAGCTTAAAATGCATGCCTGGCACGTGTGCGTGCATGTCCAAAATCCCGAGAGGAGAATGGAGGAGTGGGGATTTCAGTGTGCCCATCCCCTCTGGGGGACAATTTCTTACTTTCTGTCTCTCTGTCTCTATGGTTAGCATGTGTGCCTTATAGCAAAAAAATCTCTCTATTAAAAAAAAAAAAAAAAGAGGGACCAGTAGATGGCATAATGATTATGTCACTGGACTCTCACATAGTGGACTGTGGTTTGAGGGCCAGATCTGGCAGCTTAAAACTCATGCCAGGTACACCAGGTACACGTGCTTGCAGGCCCAAGATTCGGAGAAGAGAGTGGGGGAGAAGGGATTGCAGCATGGTCATCCCCCTGAGGGGTGACTTCTTGCTTTCTATCTCTGTCTCTCTTTGTTCTCCTGGTGCACACACTCACCACATAGCAAAAATCTCTTCTTAAAAAAAAAAAAAATATGCCGGGCACCTGTGTGTGCATACCCCAAATCCTGCTGGGATGGAAAAATGTAAAAAAGGATTGTAGTGTGACCAGGACCCATTGGGAAGTTCTCTCTCTCTCTGGCAAGCACACATGCCCTCTGGCTATTAAAAACAAGTTACAGGACCAGCAGATGGCATAATGGTTACATTGCTGGACTCCCACACAGTCCACCACAGTTCTAGTCCCAGACCCGGTGGCTTAAAATTCACTCTGTGGGGCTGGCAAGTGGCATGGTAGTTAAGGGTGCTGGACTCCCATATGGCTAACCACGGTTTGAGTACTGGACGTGGTGGCTTGCTTTCTCAATTTCCCTCTCTTTCTCTCACTCTGTCCCTCTCTGGTCAAATTAAAATAAATAATTAAGTGAAATAAAGTAATTCTTATAAAACAAAACAAAACAAAACTCACGCCGGGTGCATGTGCGTGCATGCCCAAAATCCGGAGAGAAGAATGGAGAAGAGATTGCAGTGTGGCCATCCCCCATATTGGGTGATTTCTTGTTTTCTCTCTCTCTGTCTCTCTGTGTCTCTTTGGTGAGCACATGAACCCTAATGCAAAAATCTCTTTAAATTATTTTTTTAAATGAGCAGAAATTAATGAACTAGAAATATGATAATAATACAAACAACGAAACTAGAAGGCAGTTCTCTCGGAAAATGAATAAAATTGATAAATTTCTAGTTTTTGATCAAGAAAAATGCTTAATCAAAAAGACAGCAAGAGCCAAAGGCAGCTGCCGAGACCTGTGTGCTCTCTCATTCCAAAACCGCGCCGCCGACGCCAAGGAGCCAGCGCGGTGCTGGAGCTGAAGCGCATCATCCAGGCATCACCCCCCGCCGGCCCCCCCCCCCCTCACGCGCCCCCCGACAAGCAGCGGCCAGACAGGGTTGACCAGCTCCTGGATGATGGCAAAACACCAGGCCAGTGCTACTTTCCTGGCCAGACGGCGCGGCCAAGGCCAGGGCTGCGGTGGGACTGGCTCTCGTGCTTATGAGGCCTCTGAGGCCCGCCGCACCCAGCCCTTCTCCAGCCCCTGGAGCTGCCCGACCTAATGCAGCCCCAGGATTCATTCAGGAAACCGCGCCAGTGAACTGGCTCTGCAGCCAGAGCCCCTGGCCTGCCCTCCAGAGGCCCAATCCCCTACCAATAAAAAAGATTTGGGTGTTGGGAACCAGCAGTTAGCATAATGGCTATATCGCTGGACTCCCACGTAGTCGACCGCGGTTCGCGTCCCGGACCGTTGGCTTAAAACTCACGCCGGGCGTGTGTGCGTGCGTGCCCAAGATCCTGAGAGGAGAATGGAGAAGGGATTGCGGCGTGACCATCCTCCCTGGGGGGTGATTTCTCACTTTCTGTCTCTATGTCTCTCTCTGTCTGGCGAGCGCACACGCCCTATAGCAAAAACCTCTCAAAAAAAAAAAAAAAATGATTTAGGTGTCAAAAAAGAGAGTTTTGTTATAGGGCATGTGCACTTGCTGGAGAGACAAGAGAGAGACAGAAAGCAAGAACTCACCCCCCAGGGGAGAGGATCCTTCTCCTTTCTGTTCTCGGAATTTTGGGTGGGCACGCAGGCACATGTGCCCTGCCTGAGTTTCCGGTGGGGATTTGAACTGCGGTTGACCATGTGGGAGTCCAGTGCCTTAACCACTACACCACCTGCTGGTTCCTGAAAAAATATATTTTTTAATTGCCAGAGGGCATGTGCACTTGCCAGAAAGAGAAAGTACCCTCCGATAAGGCATGGTTATATTGCGATCTTTTTTCCTCCAATATCCTTAAAAAAGAAATATTCGGTTTTAAGTGTTTTTTCTTATCTTTATTTTTATTATTAAACTTTCTCTTTTTTCTTTTTGCCATCCCAGCAGGATCTTGGGCATGCATACATATGTGTCCAGTGTTTTTCAAGCTGCCAGGGCCAGGATTTGAACAACCATCAGTTATGCCCCCAAATAATTTTGTATGTGGGAAAGAGAACAGGCGGGAGAAAAGGAGATAGATGTTTTTGACAGGATCTCACCCTGTTGCCATTCCCTGCCCAGCCTCCCAGTTAGCCAGGACCACACCGCTGCACTCATCTGCTTTAGGCTGGACTGAGAATCAGACTGGGCTTCCCATGTGGCCCTGGCCATCACCCAGTGTCACCCTCCCACTTGTGCCACAGCAACTGGGCCAAAAAATATTTTTGACAGATGGATCAATGAAAAAAAAATGTATATATATACATATATATATATATATATATATGTGTGTGTGTGTGTGTATAAATATATAAATATAAATATAAATATAAATATAAATATAAATATAAATATATATATATAGGGTCAGCAGACAACGTGGAGATAAAGGTGGCTGGATCCCACATGGCCAACTGCACAATTTGAGTCCCAGACCAGGAGGTTTGAAGAACATGCAGGGCTGTGTGTACACATGCCCAAAACCCCAAGTGGGAAATGGAAGAGAAGGGATTGCAGCATGGCCATCCCCACTGGGGGCTGATTTCTCACTTTCCCCCTATTTTTTTCTGTCTCTGTCTCTGGCAAGTACGTGTACCCTATAGCAAAGCAAAACAAAACAAATGAACCAAGTAAAAAGAGGGTAGATATCAATCCCCGGATAGCTATAATTACATTCGCTGTAAGTTGACTAAAACAAAGACCGTCAGAACATATTTTTAAAAACATTTTACTTGTCTTTTTTTTGAATTTTCCAGAAGGTGCATATGCTTGCCAAAGAGATGAGAGAGACAGAGAGAGAGAGAGAGAAATGGGAAAGCACCCCCTAGGGGAGATGGCTATGCCATAATCCCTTCTCCCCCATTTTTTCCTCCTTACGGGATTTTGAGCATGCGCACAGCCTGATGTCAAAGCTGAGCCCAGGACTTGAAACACACAGTTGGTCATGTAGGATCCAGCTGCCCATGCCACTGACTAGCCTGAGTTAGAGATTTTTTTTATAAAGAATCATTTATTTAATTTTATTTATTGTTATTATTTTAAAATTTGGTATAGGGATGTGCACTCATCAGAGAGAAACAGAGAGGGAGTGAGAAAGCAAGTCGCCAGGTCCAGGACTCTAACCATAGCTGGCCATGTGGGAGTCCAGCACCTTAACCAAGATGCCACTTGCTCCTACGTAAGAGATTTCAATAGACTTTTCTCAGTAATTGATAGAGGAAGCTGATCAAAATCTGCAAATAGAGATTTAAATCAATATGACCTAACTGGGAAAAAAATTACATATATATGTAACCAACAACTTAAGAATATACATTCTTTTCTTGGGGCCAGCAGGTGGCATTGTGGTTAAGGGTGCTGGACTCCCACATGGCCAACCACAGTTCCAGTCCTGAACCTGGCAGCTTGCTTTCTCACTTTCCCTCTGTCTCTGTCTCTCTCTCGCTCTGTCCTTCTCTGGTTAAATTAAAATAAATAAATAAAAGTTAAATGAAAATAATTCTAAAGAAAGAAAAAGAATATACATTCTTTTCTTGTACTAAAATAATTACCAAAAATGACACTATGTTTTTAAAATTTATTTATTATTATCATAATCTTGTTTATATTACATTGAATCACATATAACTTTACAGCATATTACATTTCTTTTTCCAGAAGGAATACCAAAATTGACACTATGTTGAGTCAGAAAACAAGCCTCAAGGGATGTCAAAAAACATAAATTATAAGACCAGCATTAGATGTTATGGCTATGTCACTGGACTCCCATTTAGTTGATCGCGGTTCGAGTCCTGGACCTGGTGGCTTAAACTCATGCTGAGCGCATGTGCATGCGTGCCCAAGATCCCGAGAAGAGAATGGAGGTGAAGGGATTGCAGTGTGGCCATCCTCCTGGGGAGTGATTTCTCACTTTCTGTCCCTCTGTCTCTCTCTTTCTGGCAAGCACATGTGCCCTATAGCAAAACCTCTCAAAAAAACAAAACAAACCAAAACAAAAAAAACCATAAGTTACAAAGTAGGATCACTGAAATCATGGACTTGCTAGAAATTAATAACAAAAGTATAAAATCTGTGAATGTTTCAACAGTAAGCAAAGATGTCTAGAAATCTCATTGTTTAAAGAAGAAATCACATGAGAATTGAGGAATAGTCTAGGCCAGCCAGTGGTGTGGTAAAGGCAGCCTGATCCCACATGACCCACTGTGAGGTCTGAATCCCCAACCCAGCAGCTTGAGAAATACTGGGTGCTGTGTGTGTCTCCCCAAAATCCCCAGGGAAGACCTGAGAAGGGACTGTGGTGTGGCTACCCCCCCTGAGGTGCTTTCTTGTTTTCCCTTTCTCTGTCTCTCTCTGTCAAGCATGCATGCCCAATAGCAAATTAACAAATTAATTAATTGATTTTTTTTAATAATTATTTATTGTATTTTATTTATTCATTCACTTAGTTTTTTTTTTAATTTGACCAGAGAGAGACAGAGGGTGAGAGTGAGAGAGAGAGGAAGTGAGAAAGCAAGCCACCAGATTCAGGACTTGAACCCTGGTTGGCCATATGGGAGTGTCCAGCGCCTTAACCACCATGCCACCTGCTGGTCCCCTTAATTGATTTTTTTAAAAAGAAGCTTCTTCACATAAGGAACTGTGGAAAAATGGAATTACCGTATGAGTTTATTTTGGTATAAACATTTTGAAATCCATCCATGATTTTTTTCATACTATGCATTTTCATGAACTTTTCTATATATCTAGAGAGAGAAATATACTTATTTCTATATCTGTTAGAAAAGTTGTATCAGTAATTAAGCATCTTCTCACAAAGAAAACTTCAAGCCCAGACAGCTTGGCTGCTAAATTCTTTCAAACATTAAAGAGAGAAACAAGTCCAGTTCTATGCAAATTCTTATAAAGAATACAAGGAGGAAAAAAAGAACATTTCCTAACTTTTTGGATGAGGGCAGCATAACCTTGATATTAAAACTGAACTAAGACATTGCAAGAAAGGATAAATACAGAGCAATGTTTGTCAAAATATAGACATAAAATCCTAAACAAAATAATAGCAAACCAGATCCAGTGTTATGTAAAAATGATAATGCGTCATGAAAAATTTGAATTTATTCCAGGAATGTGAGGTTGGCTTTCCATTAGAAAATCAATTATGTAACTAGCCACATTAAAAGTATTAGGGACTAAAATCACGTTTAATAGATGTTTAAAAAGCATTTAATAACAATTCAGCATTTATTAATGATAAAAATTCTTAGCAAGCTGGAAATAAATGGGAATTTCCTTAATATGATCTTTTTTTTTTTTGATTGCCAGAGGGTGCTCACACTCACCAGAGAGAGACAGAGACAGAGAGAGAGAGAGAGACAGAGAAGGAGAAGGAGAAGGAGCCAGCCCTGATAATAAATATCTTTTGAAAGCTTCACATTTGGGCCAGCAGATGACATGGTGGTTAAGGTGGCTGGATCCCATATGGCTGATTGCATGACTTGAGTCCTGGACCTGGCAGTTTGAAAAACATACCAGAAACATGTGTGTGCATACCTAAAATTTTGGAAGAAGAAACGCAGGGGACCAGCCGATGGCATAAAGGTTATGTTGCTGGACTCTCACATAGTCAATTGCAGTTTGAGTCCCAGACCTGGTGGCTTAAAATTCATACTGGGTACATGTGCATGCATGCCCAAAATCCTGAGAGGAGAATGAAGAAGGGATTGCAGTGTGGCCATCCCCCCTGGAGAGTGATTTCTCACTTTCTCTTCTTCTCTGTCTCTCTGGCGAGCATACGCACCCTATAGCAAAAACCTCGCTAACAAAAAAAAAAAAAAAGAAAAGAAAAGAAAAGAAAAGAAAAGAAAAGAAAAGAAAACTTAAGTGAAGGAGACAGGATTGCAGCATGCCCATCCTCCTTGGGAGGGTGCACTCTCACTTTCTCTCTCTCTCTAGCAAGTACATGCACCTTCTAGCAAATTAAAAAAAAAAAAAAAAAAAAAAAAAAAAAAAAAAAAAAAAAAGCTTCACACTTACTTATCAAAAGTTATCCCCTTGGGGACCAGCAGTTGGCATAATGGCTGTGTCACTGGACTCCCGCGTGGTTGACCACAGTTCGAGTCCCGGACCCGGTGGCTTAGGTTCACACTGGGCGCGTGTACATGCGTGCCCAAGATCCCGAGAGGAGAGTGGAGGAGAAGGGATTGTGGCATGGCCATCCCCCCGGGGGGGGGGGGGTGATTTCTCACTTTCTGTCTCTCTGTTTCTCTTTGTCTCTCTCTGTCTGTCTGACGAGCGCACACACTCTATAGCAAAAAAAAAACTCCAGAAAAAGAAAAAAAATAAAAAGTTATCCCCTTGAAATTGGAATAAGTCTAGGAAGCCCACAACCACCACTTTTATTCAACATTGTATGGGAAGTCCTAGCCAATGTAATAAACAAAATAAAAAATAAAAGGTTTGAAAAGAAAAATAAGACTGCGGCTATTCTTTGATGACATAATTATGTATTTAGGAAATATTTTGAAACTACAGATACCCTATGAATTTTAAAATTTAGTAAGGTTGCTTGAAACAAGGTCAATATACAAAAATATATTGTTTTATTGTTTGTTCATTGATGATTTTTGTTTGTTTGTTTAAATTTTTGCCATAGAGTGTGTGCACTTGCCAGAAAGATGCAAAAAGAAAAAGTGAAAAATCACTCCCCAGGGTAGGGGTGGTGCTGGCCATGATCCAATCCCTTCTCCTTCTTCTGCTCCATTCTCTTCCTGAGTTTTTAAGCACACGTGCACATATGCCTGGTGCATTTTTCAAGCCACCAGGTCTGGATTCTAACCACAGAATCAACCACATGGGATCCAGTGCCTTAACCACCACACCACCTGCTGGGCCCCATTGCATTTCTAAAAACTGGCCATAGCAATTAGAAAATGGGGGTGGGGGATGATCAAAAATAGCATCCTTAACACCAAAAAAGTTAGGAATAAATATGGCAAAATACACTCATGAATCTATACAGAAAACTATAGAATATTACTGAAAGGAAAAGAAGACCTTTACAAAAAAAAAAAAAAAAACATAGAAATATACTATGTTCATAGATAGGTAGTCAGTAATGTAAAGTGGTCAATTCTTTATCCAACTGATGTGTAGATTCAACACAACCTCATTCACTGCTAGTGAGAAGGTAACATGGTGTAAATTTTTTGGGAAAGTTTTGTATTTTTTCCAAAGTATAAACATAATGTTACCAAGTAGCCCCTTAGGATTGGAATTGCTGAATCGTTTGTCCAAATGGTGAAGAACAAAGGAGACACAACCTTAAAATTCTGATGGAAAATGATTTTATACAGTAAGACATTTTTAATGTTCAAAGTTTCAGAAATTCTACTCCTTTTGCACATCTCAAAAATCTACTGGAAGATGAGTTCCTAAAAAACAAATGAATTCAGGAAAGAGGAAGACATGGGCTTCAGAAAATGAAGGAATCAAATCTAGAAAAGAGGGAAAGAGAATCCTTTGGAGACATGGGAGTTGTTGAGTATACCAGAAAGCAACCCATCAGAACCTGGGCAGATCAAAGCCTGCAGGAGAGAATGCTTCAAGAAGAGGAAGCTGACAGAACACCTGATGAGTCTGAACACCCTAACAGGGGATTTGGATAACTGGGGCTGAAATAGCTGGAATTACACAGAAAACTAAATCAATATCAGTAACAACAAAGCAAGATAATGATTAATGCTAGAATTACAAGCAAAAAGTGGTGATAGCACACTACACAGCTCAGATAAGAATAACAATTATGGGGGCCAGCAGGTGGCGCAGTGGTTAAGGTGCTAGACTCCCACATGGCTGGCCTTGGTTTCTTGGTTTGAGTTCTGGACTTAGCAGCTTAAAATTCACGCTGGGCGCACGTGTACGTGTGTGTGCACGCGTACACGCGCAAAATCCCAAGAGGAGAATGGAGGAGAAGGGATTGTGGCTTGGTCACTCCCCCGGGGGGGTGATTTCTTGCTTTCTGTGTCTGTCTCTACAGTGAGCACACTCACCCTATGCAACAAAAATCTCTAAAAAAAAAAAAAAAAGAGTAATAACGATGACGTCACCATAATAAACACTCACTATTGGCCTAACCAAAATCATCGTATAACCATATAGGGAAGCTAGTGGTTCTGGAACTGTGCCTGGATGTGATGAAGGTGAGGTGCCAGAAAGAATTAAATCCAGGGGCCAACTGGTGGTATGGGGGTTAAGGCTGCTGGATCCCACATGACCAACTATGTGATCTGAGTCCTGGATTTGGGAACTGGAGAATCATACTGGGCAAGTATGTGTGCTTTCTCACTTTCCTGCTCTGTTTCTGTCTGTCTCTCTGGCAAGCACACATACCCTATAGCAATGATAAAAAATAAATAAATAAAAGAATCTCTGAAGTTCTCAGCCAAAAAAAAAAACAAAAAACATAATACTTGGTAAATGGATAAGTGGAGGGGCCAATAGGTGGCTTAGTGGTTAAGACACTGGACTCCCACAAGGCTGATTGAGGTTCAAGTCCCAGATCTGGTAGCTTAAAACTCATGCCAGGCACAAGTACATGTGTGCCCAAAATCCTGAGAGGAGAGTGGAGAAGGGATTGTGGCACGGTCATCCCCCTGGGGGGTGTGATTTCTCGCTTTCTGTCTCTCTCTGTCTCTTCAGTGAGTGCATGCGCCCTATAGCAAAATCTCTCTCTCTCAAAAAAAGGCTAAGTTGAAGAATAAAATATGATCTTATTAATTAAATAATAATAATTATTAAATCCTTATTTTCCATACTGAAAAGTCAAAATATTATGCTTGAAACTGAAAAATTAAGAATTCACAGTGGGACCAGGAGTTGGGGTAATGGCTATGTCGCTGGACTCCCATGTAGTCGACCACGGTTTGAGTTCCGGACCCAGTGGCTTAAACTCACCCTGGAGGAGAATGGAGGAGAAGGGATTGCAGCGTGGCCATTCCCCCCGGGGGGTGATTTCTTGCTTTCTGTATCTCTGTCTCTCTCTGTCTTTCTGGCAAGCGCACGTGCCCTGTAGCAAAAACTCCCCCCCCCCCAAAAAAAAAACAACTCAAAAACATGTTGTATAGAGAGATGGAGAAAATCTCCAGAAAAGAGAAAGAAGAGAACTGGCCCTGTGGCCTAGTGGTTAAGGGAGCTGGTTGGAATCTTGGCTCTGGTAGCTTGAAAAACATGCTGGGGGGAACCAGCAGTTAGCGTAATGGCTGTGTCGCTGGACTCCCACGTAGTCAACCGCGGTTCGCGTCCTGGACCCGGTGACTTAAAACTCACGCCGGGTGCGTGTGCGTACGTGCCCAAGATCCTGAGAGGAGAATGGAGGAGAAGGGATTGCGGCGTGACCATCCCCCCTGGGGGGTGATTTCTCGCTTTCTGTCTCTATGTCTCTCTCTCTCTGTCTGTCTGGCGAGCGCACGCGCCCTATAGCGAAAACCTCTCCAAAAAAAAAAAAACAAAAAAAAAACCAACAAAAAAACATGCTGGGCAGGTGTGCTTGCATGTCCAAAATACCAACAGGATGGAGAAATGGAGGAGAAGGAATTAGGGCTCCATCATTCCCATTTGGGGATGCTTTCTCCCTCGTTTTCTTTCTCTAATACTCTCTCTCTCTGGTGAGCACACATACCTTCCAGCAAATTAAAAAACAAACTCATTGAGTTGAGTTGAAATCGCATCACTGAGGGCCAGTCCTATAGCCTTCAAATTAAAGGAAGCCAGATCTCACACGGCCGACCACAATTCAAATCCTGACTCTAGTGGCTTGAAAAACACACCAGGCCCTAGTGCGCGTGTCCATAAGCCAGCAGGGTGGAGAAAGGGAGAAGGGACTGTGCTGTGATGACGCCCCTCTGGGAGACGCCCTCCCTCTCTCTGTTTCTCTGTATCTTTCTGGTGAGCACATGTGCCCTCAGGCAATGAAAAAAGTCACCGGCTCTGAGAAGCAGGAAATAAGCATGAAGAACTGAGACTGGTTTATTTATTCACTTATTTTTCACAGTCCTGTAGATTCTTGGCCTCTTAAACCAAGTACATAATGAGGAGTCTTCAAAAAGTTCACGGAAAATTCCCACTATGAAAGTACTAATGCATGGACTTTAACAGTTTCTTGCATCAAAATAAATTGGCACTTTAATTTCATGTCTCCGCAAATCGTTTTTTTTTTTTTTTTTTTTGGAGAGATTTTCGCTATAGGGCGCGTGCGCTCGCCAGACAGACAGAGACATAGAGACAGAAAGCAAGAAATCACCCCCCAGAGGGGATGGTCACACCACAATCCCTTCTCCTCCATTCTCCTCTCGGGATCTTGGGCATGCACGCACACGCGCCCAGCGTGAGGTTTTTTTTTTTTTTTTTTTTTTTTCCTTCTTTTTTTTGGAAAGGTTTTTGCTATAGGGCGCGTGCGCTCGCCAGACAGACAGAGAGAGACAGAGAGACAGAAAGCAGGAAATCACCCCCCAGGGGGCATGGCCACGCCGCAATCCCTTCTCCTCCATTCTCCTCTCGGGATCTTGGGCACGCACGCACACGCGCCCGGCGTGAGTTTAAGCCACCGGGTCTGGGACTCGAACCGCGGTTGACTACGTGGGAGTCCAGCGACATAGCCATTACGCTAACTGCTGGTCCCCCCAGCGTGAGTTTTAAGCCACTGGGTCCGGGACGCGAACCACGGTCGACTACGTGGGAGTCCAGTGACATAGCCATTACGCTAACTGCTGGTTCCCCACAAATCGTTTTTTGAAGAGAAATTTTTGCTACAGGGCATGCGCGCTCACCCGAGAAACAGAAAATGAGAGATCACTCCCCAAAAGGAATGGCCACACTGCAATCCCTTCTCCTCCATTCTCCTCTCAGGATTTTGGGTACGCACGCACAAGTGCCCAGCATGAGTTTTTTTTTTTTTTTTTTTTTAATTTAATTTAATTTTATTTTTTTTATCTATTTTTTTATTACATTGAATTACATATAACTTTACAGTGTATTACATTGCTTTTTCAAAAGGGAATGCCATGCATGTCAGTCAGTACAGAGACATTAATCTCCCCGCTTCAACATTCAATATCTTTCCTATGTTTCCCCCAATCATTATTATTATTATTCTAATTATTTTTTATGATAAACATGATTTTTTTTCCAATTATCAGATCATAAAGTTCCCAACAATAGGAAACGTAGACTGCACTCAGGGCTGGACCAAGGGTGGGTCTCGTGCAGCCCCGCAAATGTAGGTGAATCTCCATGGAACACAATTTCAGGAACGCGGCTCAGGAAAGCAGAGACGGCCATCAGCGGTTGGGGCACGCGGGGCAGAACCCGGCCACGGCACGCGGGGGCAGACCCTGGCCACAGCACGCGGGGCAGACCCCGGCCACGGCACGTGGGACAGGGCCCCGGCCACGGCACGTGGGGCAGAGTCCCGGCCACGGCACGCGGGGGCAGAACCCGGCCACGGCACGCGGGGGCAGACCCCGGCCACGGCACGCGGGGGCAGACCCCGGCCACGGCACGCGGGATAGGGCCCCGGCCACGGCACGCGGGGGCAGGCCCCGGCCACGGCACGCGGGGCAGAGTCCCGGCCACGGCACGCGGGGCAGAACCCGGCCACGGCACGCGGGGACAGAACCCGGCCACGGCACGCGGGGGCAGACCCCGGCCACGGCACGTGGGGGCAGACCCCGGCCACGGCACACGGGGACAGGGCCCCGGCCACGGCACGCGGGGCAGAGCCCCGGTCGGGCCTGACCTCTGGATAGGGCATGTGGTGCAGAGCCCCGGCCACGGCACGCGGGGCAGAACCCCGGCCACGGCACGCGGGGCAGAGTCACGGCCACGGCACGCGGGGCAGGGCCCCGGCACCGGCACGCGGGGCAGGCCCCGGCCACGGCACGCGGGGCAGAGCCCCGGCCACGGCACGCGGGACAGAGTCCCGGCCACGGCATGCGGGGCAGAACCCGGCCACGGCACGCGGGGGCAGACCCCGGCCACGGCACGCGGGACAGGGCCCTGGCACGCGGGACAGGGCCCCGGCCACGGCACGCGGGGCAGGCCCCGGCCACTGCACGCGGGGCAGAGTCCCGGCCACGGCACGCGGGGGCAGACCCCGGCCACGGCACGCGGGGACAGGGCCCCGGCCACGGCACGCGGGGCAGAGCCCCGGTCGGGCCTGACCTCTGGATAGGGCATGTGGTGCAGAGCCCCGGCCACGGCACGCGGGGCAGAACCCCGGCCACGGCACGCGGGGCAGAGTCACGGCCACGGCACGCGGGGCAGGGCCCCGGCACCGGCACGCGGGGCAGGCCCCGGCCACGGCACGCGGGGCAGAGCCCCGGCCACGGCACGCGGGACAGAGTCCCGGCCACGGCACGCGGGGCCCCGGCCACGGCACGCGGGGGCAGACCCCGGCCACGGCACGCGCAGGGGGCACGTGGGACAGGGCCCCGGCCACTGCACGCGGGGCAGGCCCCGGCCACTGCACGCGGGGCAGACCCCGGCCACGGCACGCGGGGGCAGACCCCGGCCACGGCATGCGGGGGCAGACCCCGGCCACGGCACGCGGGGCAGACCCCGGCCACGGCACGCGGGGCAGAGTCCCGGCCACGGCACGCGGGGGCAGACCCCGGCCACGGCACGCGGGACAGGGCCCCGGCAACGGCACGCGGGGCAGGCCCCGGCCACGGCACGCGGGGCAGACCCCGGCCACGGCACGCGGGGGCAGAGTCCCGGCCACGGCATGCGGGGCAGACCCCGGCCACAGCACGCGGGGCAGAACCCCGGCCACGGCATGCGGGGCAGAGTCCCAGCCACGGCAGGCGGGCAGAACCCCGGCCAGGGCGCGCGGGGCAGAGTCCCGGCCCGGCCACGGCACGCGCGGGGCAGACCCCGGCCACGGCACGCGGGACAGGGCCCCGGCCACGGCACGCGGGGCAGACCCCGGCCACGGCATGCGGGGCAGACCCCGGCCACGGCACGGGACAGCATGAGTTTTAAGCTGCTGGGCCCAAGACTCAAACTGCAGTAGACTATGTGGGAGTCCAATGACATAACCATTACACCATCTGCAGGTCCTTCCCCACACCTTCTGAAGTCCCTTTACATATGCTTTTGGTAAAAATTTAAACTACATTTTAATTTTTGTATTTATGATTTTTTTAAGAGAAATTTTGCTATAGGGCACATGCGCTCTCTGGAGAGACAGAGAGATAGAAAGTGAGAAATCACTCCCCAGGGAGATGGCCATGCTGCAATCCCTTCTCCTCCAGTCTTCTCTCAGGATTTTGGGCACACACACACATACACACACACACACACACACACACACATGCACCTGTCATGAATTTCAAGTCACCAGGTCTGGGATTTGAACTGCAGTTGACTACGTAGGAGTCCAGCGGTGCAACCATTATGCCATCTGCTTGCCCCTAAGACTACATTTTAAAAAGGTAAATGTGGGGGTTGGCAGGTGGCGTGATGGTTAAGAGTGCTGGATTCCCACATAGCTGACTGCAGTTCGAGTCCCAGACCTGGAGGCTTGCTTTTTCACCTTCCCTCGCTCTTTCTCACTCTGTCTCTCTCTGGTCAAAATAAAATAAATAAATAAAGTTAAATAAAATAATTCTTTAAAAAAAGAAAAGGCAAATGTGGGGCCAACAGGTAATTTGGTAGTTAAGGTACTGAACTCCCATATGGCCAAGAATGGTTCAAGTCCCAGACCCAGTGGTTTGAAAATCACAGCATTGTGCGTGTGTGCCCAAAATCCTGAGAGGAGAATGGAGGAGAAGTGATTGTGGTGTGGCCATCCCCCCTGGGGGGAGATTTCTCACTTTCTCTCTTACTGTCTTTCTCTGTCTCTCTCTGGTGAGTGCATGTGCTCCATGGCAAAAATCCTAAATAAATAAATAAATAAATAAATAAATAAATAAATAAATGTGGGTTTGACTCTATAGTACCATGGTTAAGACCTATGTATAGCGAACCAGATCCCACATGACCTGTGGCAGTTCAAATCCCAGTCCTGGCTGTTTGAAAAACATGCCAGGCGTGTATGCACATCCAAAATTCTGATGGGATGGAGAAGTAGAGGGAGGGCATGGCCCTGTCCCGCTAGGGGTTCTCTCTCTCCTGCACACGTGCTTCAACTTGCATGTCGTCTGACAATTTTTAAAAAAAAAGGTAAATGTGAATAACAAAAGAGAAAGAAAGATTTTAGAAGAAAGCAATGGAGAATAACACAGGAAAAATATACTCATGATCCTGGAATTAGGCAAAGAATTCTTAAACAAGCTACATGCGTATCACTCACCACAAGGAAAAGATTAATAAGTTGGATTTAAGTAAAAATTAAGGGCTTTTATTCATCCAAAGACATTACTGAGTGGAAAAAAAAAACAAGCCAAGAAAATGAAGGATATTTTTAATTTATGTACTTGACAAAGGACTTATATCCAGAACATATTTAAAATATTCTACAAAATAAGAGAAAATGACAGCCCAATTTAAGTTTCTTTCTTTCTGGCTTCCATGAGCTGGACAGACAGACAGGGAGACAGCACCCCCAACAAGGTCTCGACACCACGATTGGCCTCCAGCCTCAGCCAGCCTCATCTTGGGCCCACGTGTGTCTGGCATACTCAGGGACGTCTCCAGATGTGAGCACAGAACCTCCCATGTGGGGCGGCTTTGCAGAGCTCCACATCTTACCACAGTGCCTCTATTTGGTTTTGTTTTGTTTTGTAGAGGTTTTTGGCTTAGGGTGCATGTGCTCACTGGAAAGAGAGACAGAGACAGTGAGAGGGAAAGAGAGAGACACCCTCCACCCAGAGGATGGCCATGCCTCACTCCCTTCTCCATTCTCCTGGAATATTGGGTACACATCCCATGTGCCCAGTGTGAGTTTCAAGCCACCGGCTCTGGTACTTAAACCACGGCCAGCCATGTGGGAGTCCAGCGATGTAACCGCTATACCATCTGCTGGCCCCACTGATTTTTTTTTTAAATGGACAAATGACCTAATATGCGTTTTGTAAAAGGAGATATCCAAATGGTGAATAAACATATGACAAGACGAGTCAGCCAGTGGTGTGGTGGTTAAGGGACTGGACTCTACATGATATACTCAGTGGTGTGAGTCCTGAACACAGTGGCTCGGAAAACATGCTGGGCGCATGTGCACGAGGGGGGAATGGAGAAGGGATTACAGCATGTTCATCACTCATGGGGGTGATTTCTCACTTCTTTCTTTCTTTCTCTCTTTCTGGTGAGTGCATGTGCCCTATAGCAAAAACTAAAACAAGCAAACATATGTCAAGCTATTCAGCATGGTTATTGGAAAAATATAAATTTCCCCAAGATGAAATACAATCCAACATTCACTGGACTGGCTAAAATTTAAAAACCTGGGGCCAGCAGGTAGCATGATGGTTAGGGCACTGGATTCCCACATGGCTGACCATGGTTTGAGTCCCAGACCTGGCAGCTTGCCTTTTTTTTTTTTTTTTTTTTTTTTTTCATGGTAAAGACTGCTTTATTGATGGCAGTTAGTACAAGTCAATAAATATTGATCCCCAGAGAAGAGCTCAGTTATTTATCATATTACTGGTCCACAGAGAGCTGAATGAAACTGAACGAAAGGACGGCTGGGATGACCAAAGTCAATCCTGCTTTTTGGGAAATGAAGCCATAGCCAGCTGATAAATGGCATAAGCTGTTCCACCAACTGTAAGAACCATAGTGGCTCTATACAGGAGGGCATCGGCTACTCCACCCTTAAGATGCACAGGAATTCCATTATCCTCCTGAAACAGCTTTTGTTTCTCTGGAACTTTATTTTCAAAATGTCTGCGTGAAGCAGTGCTTATGGTCCTCTGGGTAATCTGACGAAGAGCCAGCACATTCCGCAGCATCTTGTCTCAGCTTGCAGCTTGCCTTTTCACCTTCCCTTTCTCTCTCTCTGGTGAGCACACATGCCTTAAAGCAAATAATAATAATAATAATAGTAAATAAAATTAAATAGATCATTCTTTAATTAAAAAATTTAAAAACCTGACAATACTAAATTTTGGCAAGGATATGGCCACTGGAACTCTCAGACTACTGGGAAAGTTATAAATTTGTTCAACTATTTTAGAAAAAAGCTGGCAATACCTACTGAAGCTGAACATACGCAATCCTTATAATGCAGCAGCTCCACTTTTTTTTTTTTTTTTTTTTTTTTTTGAGAGGTTTTCCTTGCTATAGGGCACATGTGTTCACCAGAAAGACAGAGAGGGGCAGAGAGACAGAAAGCGAGAAATCACCTGCCTGGGGGATGGCCACGCCGCAATCCCTTCTCCTCCGTTCTCCTCTCGGGTTCTTGGGCACGCACGCACATGCGCCCGGCGTGAGTTTAAGCACTGGGTTCAGGGCTCGAACCGCAGTCGACTACATGGGAGTCCAGCGACATAGCCATTACACTAACTGCTGATCCCCACATCTTGGTTTCTAAGTATCATTTTCCTCAGAAAGGAACCAGCTTTTTGGAGAAATGGCTGGTTTGGGGACTGGGGCAGGAATATACCAAATGGGACTAGAACATTTTCTGACAGGAAGTAAGGAGCTACTCAAGGAATGCTGGGGACTATCTTAATCATCTGGGTTGTTGTAACAAAGACAGTACAGACTAGACAGCTTAAATGACAGACACTTCTGTCACAGTGCTGGAGACTGAAAGTCCTTGGTCAAGGTGCCTGCAGGGTTGGTTTCTCTGAGGCTCTTTCCTTGGCTTGTGGATGGCGGCCTTCTTGTGGTGTCTGCATGTGACCTTTCAGCTGGGCTTACGCTCTCCTGGTGTCTCTTCTTAGAACAACACCTTCTGGGGGTCTTATTGAATTGGCCCCTACCTACTTAATTTAACCTTAATGATCTCTTTTTACAATTTTATTTATTTATATATACTACATGAGCTTGCCAGACAGAGAGACAGTGAGAGGGGGGATGGCCATGCCGCAATCCCTTTCTCTCCATTCTCTTCTAGGATTTTGGTCATGCATGCACATGTGCCCAGTGTGAGTTTCAAGCTGCCAGGTTCGGGACTCAAACCGCAGTTAGCCGAGTGGGAGTCAAGCACCTTAATCACCACACCATCCACTGCCCACCCCCTTAGTTACCTCTTTAAAGTTCCTATCTCTAAATATAGTCACAGCATGGGATAAGATTTCAACATATGAATTTGATGGGGGAAAGGGACAATTCAGTCCATCATGGGGACAAATAAGAAAGGCACAGAAACCAACCGGAAGAGGCTTCCAGGAGCTGCATCTGGACAATGCGAGCGTCAAAATAAGCAATGACCTTAATACTGATACAAATAGATGAAGAAAAGATGGAGTTTTTCTGGAAAAAAGTAGAATGACTAAAGAAATGATGGAATTACATAACCGCCACTTGGCATCTGTTATGGAGTCAATGTCTTCCCCGAATTCATAATTTGAAATCCTAAGCCTCGATGCCATGCTATTAGAAGGTGGGGCTTTGCGGAAGGCATTAGGTCATGAAGGTGGATCCCTCATGAATGAGATTAGTGCCCTTATCAAAGAGACCCCAGAGAGCTCTCTTATGCCATGTGAAGATTCAAGAAGTTGGCCACTGCAGCCTGGAAGAGGGCCCTCACTAGAACCTGGCCACGCTGGTGTCCTGCTCTCAGACTGTCAACCTCCAGAACTGCGAGAAGTCCATTTCTGCTGTCATGAGCCCCCAATCTGTGGAACTTGGTAATAGCAGCCAAAACACAAACATTTCAGCCAAGAGACATCAATGGGTGCTAAGATGAATGGAAACAAGTTGGATGAGGTCTGAGACTTTACCAAGTCTCAATGTCTCTCCTCACACACAAAACAAGACTTTGAATGGCAACGGGACAGGGAAGTAACTTTACAGCAGAAAAGCCCGGTAGACACTGCCTTAATCCATCAAAGTTAACACACTGAAATTCTGTACCACCTGATAAGATGCAATAAAGAGAAAATGACGTGCATTCTGTGATATTTCTACTCAAAATCCATAACTTGAATCTAACCACAAGGAAACATCAGATAATACCAAACTGAGGGACACTCTACAAAATGGTCATGAACACTCAAGATAGACTGGAGAGAAATGCAATGCATGAATACTGGGGTGAGACTCTTTTGCTACAAAGAACATTATTAGGACAAATGGCAAAACGTGAAAAAAATATAATAATGGACCTGCTCTTTCAATGGTTACATCATGGTTATTTAGAGGAGTGTGGTATAGAATTGATACACTAATGTGTTCAGAGACCATGGAACATTATTTCAAGTACTTTAGGGAAAAAAAAGTTTCTCAGGACCAACAGTTAGCATAATGGCTGTGTCACTGGACTCCCATGTAGTCGACTGCGGTTCGAGTTCCGGACCCAGTGGCTAAGACTCACGCTGGGCTCATGTGCGTGCGTGCCTAAGATCCCGAGAGGAGAATGGAAGAGAAGGGATTGCGGAGTGGCCATCCCCCCTGGGGAGTGATTTCTCGCTTTCTGTCTCTCTGTCTCTTTCTGTCTTTCTGGCAAGCGCACGCGCCCTATAGCAAAAACCTCTCCCCCCAAAAGAAAAGTTTCTCTAACTATTCCTGGAACTTTTGTATGCATTTGAAATTATTTGCAGGGCTGGCAGGTGGCATGGTGGTTAAGGGTGTTGAACTCCCACATGGCTAACTGCGGTTCAAGTCCCAGACCTGGCGGCTTGCTTTCTCACTTTCCCTCTCTCTCACTCTGTCCCTCTCTGGTCAAATAAAAATAAACAAATAAATAAAGATAAATAAAATAATTCCTTAAAAAAAAAGAAATTATTTCCAAATAAAGGAAAAAATTGAGTCACCCCCATAGCACAGTGGTTAGGGAACTAGATCTCACGTGGCCCAGTACAGTTCAAGTCCTAGCCTGAGTGGCTTGTAAACATCCCAGGCATGTGTGTATGTATGTGTGTTCAAAATTCCAACAGGATGGAAAATTGGAGGAGAAGGGGTAATGATGTGATCACACCCCATGGGGGGGTGCTTTCTCCTTCTTCCTCTCACTGCATCTGTCTGATGAGTATGTCTTTCGGCAATTAGAATAAAAAAAGGAGAAGGTCAGCAAGTGGCGTGGTGGTCGGGGGTGCTGGACTCCCACATGGCCAACTGCTGTTCAAGTTCAGGACCTGGAGGCTTGTTTTCGCACTCCCCCCCCCCCGCCCCACCCGCTGCTCTGTCCTTCTCTACTCAAGTTAAAATTAATTAATTAGTTAGTTAATTAAATTAAATCATTCATTTTTTTAAAGAGAGATTTTTACTATACTGTGTGTGCGCACTCCAGAGAGACAGAAAGTAAGAAATCACAACCCCCCCCGGGGGGGGGGGGGGAATGGTCATAGCACAATTCCTTCTCCTCCATTATCCTCTCAGGATTTTGGGCACGCACACAATATACGCCTGGTGTGGTTTTTTTTTTTTTTTTTTTCTTTTTTTTGGAGAGGTTTTTGCTATAGGGTGCGTGCACTCGCCAGAGAGACAGAGAGCCAGAGAGACAGAAAGCGAGAAATCACCCCCCAGGGGGGATGGCCACGCCGCAATCCCTTCTCCTCCATTCTCCTCTTGGGATCTTGGGCACGCACGCACATGTGCCCGGCGTGAGTTTAAGCCACCGGGTCTGGGACTCGAACCGCAGTCAGACTACGTGCGAGTCCAGCGACATAGCCATTACGCTAACTGCTGGTCCCTGTGGTGGGCAGTTAGTTAGTCGTGAGAAGGCAGCCCTAAGAGAAAAGCGAAAGGCTCATCTAGCTCTGGGCGCCAGGAGGGCAAGGCAGTTTGCCATCTTCCTTCCTTTGGGCCTGAGGAAAACACACAGGGATGATTCCTAGATTTTTCTCTTATCTAAAAGACCTAAGCAAGCGTTTTGGTCAATGCCTTAATTTCTATTAGGGAGATGGACTAATTGGGCAGTCTAATTGGGGCAACCTGGCTCACATTGGGCGTGTGCAATTAGGTGATCAAGTTCCTCATTCTTGGGACCAGCAGTTAGCGTAATGGCTATGTCGCTGGACTCCCACGTAGTCGACCGTGGTTCGAGTCCTGGACCCGGTGGCTTAAATTCACGCCGGACGCGTGTGCGTGCGTGCCCAAGATCCCGAGAGGAGAATGGAGGAGAAGGGATTGCGGCGTGGCCATCCCCCCTGGGGGGTGATTTCTCGCTTTCTGTCTCTCTGTCTCTGTCTGTCTGGCGAGCGCACGCGCCCTATAGAAAAAAACCTCTACAGAAAAGAAAAAAAAATGTTCCTCATTCTTTACCTGTGAGGAAGGTGCGCAGGTGTAGGAAAGAACGTGTGGATTCAAATTTAAAGGAAGGACATAGGCAGCGTAACGGGCCTCCCACTAATGAATATTCATGACCTCTAGTAATAAAAATCACGGTTAACGCAGTTGCCACCTGGCAATCTGCCCGCCCAAGAACCTTTTCGGGTGTACTTCCTTTTTTTCTTTTCCTTTCTTTCCTATTAAATCTTCTTTTCTACCTACTTCATTCGTGGTTGCGGTTTCATTTTGCGTCTAGGGACAGATCTCTAATTTTAAGTGATCTGGACCCGAAGAACCAAGGACATCACAACACATCGCGATACTTTCTCATCCGTTAACAGGAATGGGTGCGTACGTACCCAAGATCCCAAGAGGAGAATGGAGAAGGGATTGTGACATGGCCATCACCCCGTGGGGTGATTTCTTGCTTTCTGTCTCCCTGTCTCTGTTTTTCTGGTGAGCGCACGAGCCCTATAGCAACCCCTCCCCCCAAAAAAAGTATGTTTATAAAATATGTGTGCGTATATATTAATTCATGCTAGCAGCCAAGAGGTGGAATGTTCTGAACACCCATTGTTTCTGCCTGCCCTAGTAGTCCTCTCTCTTACCCAGAAATAGCATTCAGATTTTATTGGGGGCCCACCCCTCCCCCACTCTCTGTCCATATGTGGCTGGTGTGAGTGCGTGCCCAAGAAAACTGGCATAGTTCATTGCCTGAGTGTGGTCATTGGTTAGGGAAGGGCATGTGACTGACGTCAGACCAATACGGGTCAATCTCGGGATTTTTTTTTGGTTTTTGTTTTGGTTTCTTTGCCTGAAACTATTGTGAAAGAGGCTCTGTTTTTCTCCCGAGGTTGCTTAGTTTTTAGAAAATAAGTCTGGGTAGGTGGCCTGGGACCACCACGTGGAGCCAAACTGACCAAGAAAAAAGCCATTTCAGAGAAAAGCCAAAGAGCGAGAAGAAAACCAAGTGTTCTTGATATCATTTTAGCCCATGGACCCAGCTGCACTGGCCTTTTTGGTTAAGTAGGTCAAATATCTTTAATTTACTGTTACAGCCACTTTGAGTTAGGCTGCTGGCACAGGCCACTGAAAGAATCATGACTAATATTAGGAAATTCCTAAATCAGCCGGGCTGGAGTTCAGAGGGTGGGGAAGGAGTGGCCCGTTGTAGCTGACAGCCAGCCTCCACGGGGCCTCTCGGCGCCGGAATTCAGGGGGAGTTCTTGGGGCCTTCGGAGACACTGGAAGGTGCTGTTGCAGAGGCGGTCAGAGCAGCTGGCAGGGAGACCATGGCCAGGCAGGGGTCCCTGGGTGTCTTTGGACAAAGCTTGGCCCTAGGCTGACTCCCAATCAGCCCTACCTCATAGCTGCTTGCTGTCACTCCCAGAGCCCAGAGGCCCCACCCTTGCACAGGGATGTCTGCAGGCCTGGCTCTGATCCCCCCTTGCAATCCTGTGGTGACCAGGCCCGGCATTTCTTCACCCTGTCTTGGTTTACAAAGTGTCCTGTCCACATTGCGTGTGAGGGACCGTGATGACCAGTGTGAAGGTGCTAGGGTGCCGTGACTCCCCCGTTACGGGGGTGGGAGTTGAGGCTCAGAGAAGCAGAGCCACCTGCCCAAGTCCCATGGCCACTGGTTGCAGAGCCAGCACTGGGCCACTAGGCTTTCTCTTCAAGACCAGAGCCACTTCCAGAGCTCCCCAAGAAATGAAGCGATGAGCACCTGGCAGCTTGTCTAACGCAGGCTACGAGCTTACCCCCGACGCCGCTCTGAGCACTTCAAGTTCTCATAACATTATGAAAAAGATCTGTTATTCCCATTCTGGTCTGTTCTGTGGCTAATAACAGGAACAGCTGCGTCTGCGGACATTTATAAATCTAGAAGTCTGTCCAGCTCTCGGTTTGGCGGTCCCAGGTACAGGAGGAAGGCCTTCCTGCTGGTGAGGTCCCAAGGGTGTCACACAGTGAGGGAGCAGGACGGCCATGTCTGTCTGTCTCTGTCTTCCTCTGTCTGCTTAGAACCCATCAGGAGTTGATCTTTAGAGGCCCTACCCTAATTACCTTAATTCCTAATTCCAAATGCCACCCCTCTCAACACCCTACCTCATTAAACTTGCACCCGCTCAGTCCCATCACTACCAAATCTCGGCACGTGAATTTTGGAGAGGATGTCAAATCCCAGCAATGCTCCATTTTAGAGACGAGGAAACTAAGGCACAGAGAAGGGAAGGGACTTGCCCAAGATCGGCACCGGTAGAAACAAGGGGCTGGAAGTTGCCCAGAGCCCAGGCTCTGGAGAACTGCGTTACCTGACTCCTGATTCACCTCACCGCACCCGGCTGCACCCCAGGCACCGCGCTAGGAGCCGGGATGCACCTGACAGACACCCCTCCTGGAGCGGGTCCGTTTGGTGGGAGCCGCAGCCAAGCGTGGGTTCTGCCGAGGACCCTGATGGGGGCCGTCGGGGTAAGCCTCCTGCAAAGGTGGGACCCAAGGCGAGTGTGCAAGGTGAAAGGAGTCAGCGGCGCAGGAGGGAGCCTGGGCCACGCATCGGGTGGAGAGGTACTGTCCCAGACACGGGGGGGGGGGGGGGGACGCTGCCGCTCGGTGCAGGGGTCCGCCCTGAGCTAGATGCGCCCAGTCTCGAGGGCCCGGAAAGGGGTGCGGTGGGACAAAGGCGGGCGGTGCACCGTCGGGTTGCCAAGCTCCTCAAGGTCACCAGCCCCGAAACTAAAACCGAGAGATTGGCCTACGCTGGCTGGGGGGGCCTCGGGTCCTCTCCAGGGTTGTGTCTGAGGGGACCCCTGAGCACGGAGCGGAGTGGGCTGAAGGTGGAGGGAAGACCTGGCCCTCGTTAAGACCTGGTAGGCATTAAGACCGCTCCAGGAGCTAGGCGGGGCAGGGAGGAGGGAGGCGGTGGCTGGGATTCGCACATGAAAGGAGGCCTTGGGTGGAGAGATTGCAGAGGGGAACGCTGAGCCCCATTGATGGCCCTCTGCAGCGGGATTTCAAGCCCTGCTTGGCTGTCAGACTCAGCTTGTTCCCTCGCTTGTAAAGTGGGGTTCATCCATGTTTCGCAGGGCCGTTGTGAAGACTGACTCAGTGTGAGCCCAGGGCCCCCAGGTGCGCCACGCCCTAAGTACACAGCTCAGTCACTACTCCAGTGCGGGTCGTTTCACAGACGTCTGCGTGGGGGGGAAAGAGCCTTTGGCCATAAAAAGTCTTAGGCTCCTTTCCTACCCTCTCCCCTATAAGTTGGGTAGCTTTGGGGGGGAGCTCCTGGGCCCTGATTTGTAAAAGGCCCTCCCTAGACATTGGGATTTGTCTTCCTTCCTTTCTCCCTCTCTTCCTTCCTCTCGCATTTTCTCCCTTCCTTCTCTCTTTTTTGCTATAGAGCACGGGCACTCACCAGAGAGACAGAGAGAAAGTAGGAAGTCACCCCCCTGGGGGGGGGGGGGGTCACGTGCTGCGGTCTTTTCCTCTTAGGGATTTTGGGCATGCACATGTGCCTGGTGTGATTTTCAAGCCACCATGTCTGGGACTTGAACTGCAGAGTCAGCCACGTGGGATAGAATGCCTTCATCTCCATGCCACCTGCTGGCTCTTCTCTCTCTCTCTCTTTTTTTTTTTAAGAAGTTTGTATTTATTTATTTCTTCCATAAGGGAGGAAGAGTGACAGAGAGAAAGAGAGAGAGGGAGAGAGAGAGAGAGAGAGAGAGAACCTTCAGCAGAGTCTCCATGCTGCGATCCCCAGCCTCTGCCAGCCCAGCTCCTGGGCACGGGCTTCCGGCATGCTCAGGGAGGTCCCTGAGGACCCGGGAACCTTCCCATGTGGGTCAGCCTTGCAGAACATTGCATTTTACCACGGAGCAGCCACCAGGCCCCTCTCACTGGACTTCAAGTGGAGCAGTTGGGACACTGTGTGAGCAAGAGCTGGAGACCCACCGAGAGACGCTGCCATGGGAGTTGAGTCATGGAAGGATCTTAGGGGCCTCGCTGGATTCCCTTCAGGGATTTCCTTATCTGCTGTGGAATGCAGCCTCAGCAGGGGGGAAGTGCTTCTCACACTGTTAATATCAGCAACCCTGTAGTGGACATGGAAATCACACAGTAACCCCCCCAGAGAAACAAATGGGAAAAAGAACATTGTTGTTCTAAAATAATTTTAAAATGCAACTTTGTAAAAAGCAACATGTAGGATAATTGTCACACATCAGAGAGGGAGATGATACCTTCTGGAAGTCTCCACCAGGACAGCTAGGCTCTGAGTGACCATAAGGAGTCATACGGAGCTTTCACATCCTGTCCGTTTCTTTTCTTACTACTTATTTGTACTAAATTAGAAAATCCGAAACCACAATTATAGGTCATTAGAAATGGCAGCAAATGTTTGGTGGCTCTGTCAGATGGTGTGGATTTAGCCCAAATAAGAATCCAGAAATCACAGAGCTATTTCTCCCTGAAGACTGCTTTCCCTTTTCTTGGACACTGGGTCAAGAGGTACAAAACTTCCAAAAGCTAGAAGACTTGCATATTTCAGAGAGAGAGAGAGAGAGAGAGAGAGAAATACAGACCCGTAATCTGTTCTCTGCTCATATTTGACTCTGGAAAGAATGCTTTAAGTTCTGACGTAATATTTGGATGCAGTTTCAAAATAGTCTTAATAATATGTCAGTGAACCCTCTCCTGCTGATACAGAACCAGGGCTTGCTGAGAGGAGTCAGGCTCTCACCGTGGAGAAATCTGCCCAGGCTTTGTGGTTGTTTGGTGCTATCTGGGCGATGTAGATGTCAACCATAGTGCCGTCTGAGCAAGCTGCTGGAGGCCTTGGCAGTGGTCTTGTACGCAGGCCAACAGGTGGCATGGTGATTGGGGCTGGGCTCCCACATGGCCGACTGCAGTTCGAGTCCTGGACCTGGCAGCTTCCTTTCTCACTCCCCTCCCCACCCCTGTCTCTGTCGGATGAGCGCATGTACCCTATAGTGAATTGAAAAATAATAATGATAAATAAAATAATAAAAAAAAAGTGATCTTGCAGCGCCTCATCAATGACAGGAAGAAATGGTTAAGGGAGCTGAATCCCACTTATCCAACTACAGTTCAAATCCTGGCCATTGGGGCCATAAAGTGGCATAGTGGTTGTGATGGTGGACTCCCACATGGCCGACCGAGGTTCGGGTCTCGGACCTGGTGGCTTGCTTTCTCACTTTCCCTTTCTCTCTCTCTTGGTCTCCCTCTGGTCAAACTAAAAACCAAATAATAATAGCAAATAAGGTTAAATAAATCATAAAAAAAAAAAATCCTGGCCATTGTAGCTTGAAAAACACGGGGTGTATGTGTGTGCCCCAGACTCCAACAGGATGTAGAAATGGAGGAGAAGGGATTACAGCATGACCATGCCCCACTGGGGGAAGTACTTTCTCCCTCTTCTTCTTCTCTCTCTCTCTCTCTCTCTCTCTCTCTCTCTCTCTCTCTCTCTCTCTCTGACAAGTGCACACACCCTCTGGCAAATTAAAAAAGAAAGAAAGAAAAAGAAATGGTCATGGGACCAGACAATGGAGCAGCAGGAATGCAGGCCTGTGAGACTGACCCCCAGGGAAGCTTCTGGACTCGTGTCTGGAACCTTCCCTTCACACAGGCGAGCACACATATCCACAATCTGGGCCAACAGCAGCTGGGGGTGAATTTTTTTTTTTTAAAGAATGATTTAAGTTTATTTATTCACTTATTTTAATTTGACCAGAGAGGGACAGAGCAAGAGAGAGAGAAAGTGAGAGAGCAAGCCGCCAGGTCCAAGACTCAGACTGCAGTCACCCACGTGGGAGTCCAGCGCCCTCACCATCACGCCGCCTGCCGGCCCTTGGGGTAGATTTTGATGTGAAGACCCTACTGAGGGTGCCTGTTTCTCTGTCTCTGTCTCTGTCTCTGTCTCTCTCTCTTTCTCTCTGCCTCTCTTACTCATGGAAGAAAAAAAGAAGTAAATCTTTTTTCTTGAGAGAGAGATTTTCGCTATTATGGCACATGGAAATCTCTCTCTCTCACACACACACACACACACACACACACAGGGGGATGGCCATGCCTCAATCCCTTCGCCTCCATTCTCCTCTTAGGATTTTGACCATGCACACACACACGTCTGACTTGAACTGCAGTCGGCTATGTGGGAATCCAGCACCTTAACCACTACAGCACCTGCTGGCCCCCAAAATGAGTAGATCTTAAAAAATGGTTTTGTCTCGTCACTCTTCAAAACTCCTTGTGGGAAACTTTTTCCTCCACAGCTAGAATATCTCAGGGTGGTGGGATCAGCAAATGGTATAATGGTTACATCACTGAACTCCCACGTAGTTGACTGCGGTTCGAGTCCCAGACCCAGTGGCTTAAAAACACGCCAGGTGCTTGTGCATGCATGCCCCAAATCCTAAGAGCTGACTGGAGGAGAAGGGATTGTGATTGTGGCATGGCCATTCCCGGGGTAGGGGGCTGATTTCTCACTTTCTGTCTCTCTGGCGAGCATGCATGCCCTAGAATAAAAATCTCTCAATAAATAAATTAAATAAATAAATAAATAAATAAATAAATAAATAAGAAGTCTCAGGTCGGGAAAGCTGCACCTGGAACTTGCCCTCGTCTTTGCGCAGCATATGGGAAGAAGCTCGCTTAGCGAAGGGGACCGGATCATCATCACAGCTTCCACTGTTCCCTGCAACTCTGCCTTGGGTAGGACTTGGGCCTGGCTCTTCATTACAGAGATCCAAAATAATATCAGCTTAAAAAGACAGTTGTTGACCTCACTCAGCTCATAGCCAGAGACAGCGTCCAGGACTACAAGACCCAGGCTCCTCCCGTCTGAGGTTTGTGCTACCCTAAGGTCCCCCTCATCCACCCTCTCCAAGGCTGCGCCCCTCAACCCAAAGTTCAAAGCAGCAGGGGAGAAAATGGGCCAGAATAGCAAGCCCCTCTACCTCTAAGAGCCTGAAAGTCAAGCTTCAACCTGCATCCCATTGGCCATAACGTGAGCACCCCTGGCCGGAGGGAGAGATGGGAAATGTAGTTTTTTCCCCCTCATTTGCTATAGGGCTCATGAGCTCACCAGAGAGAGATACAGTGAGAAAGTGAGAAATCACCCCCCAGAGGGGATGGCCCCACTGCAATCCCTTCTCCATTTTCCTCTTGGAGTTGCACCCAGCATGATTTTCAAGCTGTTGGGTCCAGGATTCAAACTACTCAGTTGACCATGTAGAAGTCAGCTGCCTCAACCACCATGTTACTGGCTGGCTGGCCAGGAAATGTAGTTTTTGTTTGTTTGTTTTTAAATCATTGTTTTATTTATTTATTTGTTTATTTGACCAGAGAGAGAGAGAGAGAGTGAGAAAGCAAACTGCCAGGTCTGGGATTCAAACCATGGTCAGCCATATGGGAGTCCAGCACCTTAACCACCGTGTCACTTGCCAGCCCCAGAAATGTAGTTTTGATCCTGGGTGATCATATGTCCAGCTGAAAATCAGGGATACTATTCCTCTGAGAGGGAAGGGGAGAAGGGGTCCTGGGGGACAGTAGCTGGTATGCCAAGATGCTGAGGGATCAGAAGTGGGTGTGCCCGTGCTCAGGCCTAGACCGTTTTATTCCTGGAGAAGTCCTGGCTGCAGATGGCTGGCACTCCCTCAGCAGCGATTGCGAAACCACCTTTTCAACTCGTATCATGATTCACAAAATAATCACCCAGCAAAGGAGCTTCCCCTGGTTTCCAGTGATGAAACCGACAACTCTCAAGTGCTTTTCTCTCATATAGAGAGCCACACATATGCCAAGTGTGTTTGGGCTGATTTTCCCCCATGATTATTTATCTAGGAGAGGGAGAGACAGAGAGAGACAGAGATACTGGCACCCCCAGTAGATCCCCATGCGACCATCACCCCCAGACTCAGTCAGCCTGGATCGCAGGCACACACGTGGTGTGCCCAGGGAGGTCCTGGGGTGCAAACCCAGGACTCGCCCCACATGGATTCGGTGATGTCACCCTGGGCCACCACCTGGCACCTACGTCATCAGTCTTTAACCCACTCCACACACATGGGCTCACATACATTTTTGAAAAGACAGATGAGATAAAAACCATTTCCTTAAGTCATCAAAGGTCACTAGAAGCCTCGACAGCTTGCACAGGTGACGACACATCCACTATTTGTGATAGTCCAAATCTATCCTTTGAGGAACGATAATGTACAATTTTTTAAAAGACTTTTGCTATAGAGTGCATGTGCTTACCAGAGAGGCAGAAAGAGACAGAGAGACAGAAAGCAAGGAATCACCTCCCCCCTGGCAGGGGGATGATGGCCATGCTGCAATCCCTTCTCTTCCATTCTCCTCTCAGGATTTAGGGCACACATGCACATGTGCCCTGCATGAGTTTCAAGTTGCCAGGTTCGAGACTTGAACCGTGGTCAGCTACATGGAAGTCCAGCACCTTAACCACCACACCACCTGCTGGCTCCAAAAATATACATTTTTTTTTCTTTTTTTGGAGAGGTTTTTTCGCTATAGGGCATGTGCGCTCGCCGGACAGACAGAGAGAGACAGAGAGACAGAAAGCGAGAAATCACCCCCCGGGGGGATGGTCACATCACAATCCCTTCTCCTCCATTCTCCTCTCAGGATCTTGGGCACACACGCACACGCGCCCGGCGTGAGTTTTAAGCCACCGGGTCCTGGACGCGAACCGCGGTTGACTACGTGGAAGTCCAGCGACATAGCAGTTACACTAACTGCTGGTCCCCAAAATATACAACTTTTAATGAGAAGTATAAGATAGCGGGATTTATTAAAATCAAACTATTGGGACCAGCAGTTGGCGTAATGGCTATGTCACTGGACTCCCATGTAGTCAACCATGTGGCTTAACTCACACTGGGTGCGTGTGCATGCATGCCCAAGATCCCAAGAGGAGAATAGAGAAGGAGAATGGAGGAGAAGGGATTGCAGTGTGGCCATCCCCCCTGGGGTGGGATGATTTCTCGCTTTCTGTCTCTCTGTCTCTGTCTTTCTGGCAAACGTGCATGCACTGTAGCAAAAACCTTAAAAAAAAAAAAAAAACTATTTTCTCATCATGTATGTAACTGATATTATGCAATACCTAACGCTGTCATGTAGTGAAGGAAATTTGCCAAAAGTTGTTCTTTCTCTCTTCCAGGAAGGTGTCGTTTATAATGTAGGTGTGTTACAAGCTTTCAGATACTGTTACTTCGTATCTGTGTTTTATTAAGAGAGTGAGATTGTAAGTGCTGTGTCTCCAGTTTTTTTTTTTTTTTTTTTCCTGCCTTTAGTGTGGGTGGGGGAAATCCATTAATTTTTTTGTCCTGGAAAGCTTATTTTCCTCTTGTTCTGGAAAGAAAGAGGAAAAAAAAAAAAAAAAAAAAAGAAAAAAAAAAAAAAAAACCTCTAATGGTTTACCAGAAAGGTCACTATGCTTTGTTTGAAAATGATGTGAAAGTTCTGATGGCTTTATGCCACTAACTGACAAAGTTTCATTACACCCAACCCGCCTGGGATCAGAATGGAATGGGAGAGCAGTCCAAATGAAGTCGTTTCAGATATTCAACATCACACTCACTGTTTACACTTTTCTTTTTCGGCTGTTTGTGTGAAATCCTTAGACTTGTCCCAGTTCTTAGAGATCTGCGTATTTTAGAACTAGATTCTCATTCACTATTTCCTTTTTTTCCCCTCCAAGTTTTTTGCCATAGGGCACACAAACTTGCCAGAGAAAGACAGTAGGAGGGAAAGTAAGAAATCACCCTCCCAGAGCGGATGGCCACGCTGCAATCCCTTCGCCTCCAGTCTCCTCCTGGGGTTCTGGGCATGCATGCACACGCACTTAGCATGATTTTCAAGTTGCCAGGTCAGGGACTCAAACCACGGTTGGTCATGTGGGAGTCTGGTACCTTAACCACCATGCCAACTGCTGCCCCTACTATTTATAATATAATTTTATAACATTATTCTTAGTGGGCCAGAAGGTAGTATGGTAGTTGGGTTGCTAGACTCCCAAATGGCCAACTGCAGTTCAAGTCCTGGATCTGGCAACTTGTTTTCTCACTTTCTCTCTCTCTGATCAAATTAAAAAATAATAATAATAAATACAAATTAAATAATTCTTTACAAAACATTATTCTCAGTTGTATTTCGGTTACTATTTTCATCACTCCTCATACGTTTTAATGAGCCACTTTTAAATTTTTTTATTTTTATTATTCTTATTATTTTTAAACATTCAGTTGCTATACATCATTTGGCTTGTAAAGAGAATTTACCCAACATGAAATACACCTCAGACCAATCCAGTTGAGAATACTGTACATGTTATCATCAACAGGCAATAAACCATTTCTACATCCCACGAATGTCTCGCCTCTCTATTTTTTCCTCCCTGGTTTCCTTCCCTATACTCTTCCCCTCTCCCATCCTCCTTCTACTGTCTCCAGCGTCCGTAACTGTTTTCACTGCTTTTATGCCCTCCAATCTTTCAGTCTCTACAAAGAACCACTTTTTTGAGAGGTTTTTTATTTTATTTTTTATTTTTTTGCTATAGGGTGTGTGCATTCGCCGGAAAGACAGAGAGAGACAGAGAGACAGAAAGCGAGAAATCACCCCCCAGGGGGATGGCCACACCACAATCCCTTCTCCTCCATTCTCCTCTCGGGATCTTGGGCACACGTGCACACATGCCCAGCATGAGTTTAAGCCACCGGGTCCTGGACTCGAACCATGGTCGACTACATGGGACTTAGCGACATGGCCATTACGCTAACTGTTGGTCCCTACAATGGACCACTTTTGAATCGCTGACTTATTATTTAGGTTGAGGATACTACACATCACAAAGTACTCACCAGAAGTCCATACATGACATGACAATATATCGCCTGAATATTGGCAAGACGGAGCAACCAAATCCAAATGCGCACAGGCAAATGTGAAGAATGTGACTGTTTTAAAGGACAGCAATGGGAAACCAGCAGTTAGTGTAATGGCTATGTCACTGGATTCCCACGTAGTTGACCGTGGTTCGAGTCCTGGACCCGGTGGCTTAAACTCACGCCAGGCGCGTGTGCATGCGTGCCCAAGATCCCGAGAGGAGAATGGAGGAGAAGGGATTGCAGTGTGGACATCCCCCCTGGGGGGTGATTTCTCGCTTTCTGTCTCTCTGTCTCTCTCTGTCTGGTGAGCGCACGCGCCCTATAGCAAAAACCACTCCAAAAAAAAAAAAAAAAAAGGACAGCAATGGAATTACTGTGAAAATGTTAATCAGTTTTGATTACCTGAGTAAAATAATCCCATTCTTTTTCTCTCGGAAACCTCTTACACCTGGCAACTACTCGTAGCCCTTGAGGGACCCGCAATGACCCATGGACCACACTGTAGAAAAAGCCAGTAGCCAGTAAGCCTGCTGTCTGAGTCAGAAACAGGGTGGGGTTGTTCTACTACCCTGGTCTCTGGCTACCCCCAGTTGGAGGTGCCCATTCTTGGTAGAGTTACCTACTAGTGGGGGGACACCGATGGACATAGGGGGCGTCCAAGAGAGATCCAGCGTCACGTGACAACCAGGAGCCTGGGCAGCCTGGTTAGGAGGAGACTTGTGAAGACATGGAGAGTCTGTCAGAACCTGGCTCACAGTGGGCAGCTCTGGTCACGTGGTCACCTGATGTCCTCTGACTGCTATTCGGCTCTGCCAGGGCCCTATCGTGTGTAACAATCTTTTTTTTTTTTTTTTTTTTTTGAGAGGTTTTTGCTATAGGTCACGTGAGCTCGCCAGAAAGACAGAGAGAGACAGAGAGACAGAAACGAGAAATCACCCCCCCCCCAGGGGGGATGGCCATATCGCAATCCCTTCTCCTCCATTCTCATCTCAGGATCTTGGGCACGCACACCCAGTGTGAGTTTAAGCCACCAGGTCTGGGACTCGAACCACGGTTGACTACATAGGAGTCCAGCGACATAGCCATTATGCCAACTGCTGGTCCCAAGAATCTATTTCTGAATAGAGTATCTTCCTTCAATGCGGATGCCCGTTCTCCAGAACCTTGGGGTCTACATCATGATTCTTCTATTGGGGGCCAAAGTCTTTTTTGATATCTCTAACACTAAAAGGATTGTGGGTCTACAGTCAAAGAAGACTTCTAACCACACCTGGAATGACCCAGATGATCCAGGCGCTTTCAGACTCCGTAACAGGCGGTAGAAGAGTTAATATACCCTAGGACATGACCTTTAAGGTACACAGCTGCCCGTCCCAAGAGAAGGCAAACGGTTTCTGCATCTCCTTCTTGGTCAAGATGAGAAGCGATGCATTTTCCCAGATCAACGGCCAGAAGCGGAAGCTGAGCCTGCCCATCGGCTTTAGGAGAGATACCCCACCTGCTCACCACGGCGTCAGGGCCAGGACGTGGGGGCCTTTCCCTTAGTCCACTGTTGGGAACTAACGGAGCACGTCTGGTTTTACGTAACACAGCGCGTCTCAGAAAGCTCGTGGTGGGGCCGCACAGTGGCGCGGTGTGGTACAACTGGACCCACGTGGGAAGGCCCTGAGTTTGCACCCCACTATCTCCCTGGACCTGTCAGGGCCCCACACGTGTGCCCACGGTCCAGGCAGGCTGAGAAAGGTGGTTCTGGATTCTGGAGTGAAGACCCTGTTGGGGCGACTGTCTCTCTCTGTCTCTCTTTCATGAAAGAAAGAAAGAAATCTTTCTTTTAAGCTTATAGAAAGTGGGGACCAGCAGTTGGTGTAATGGCTATGTTGCTGGCCTCCCATGTAGTTGACCGTGGTTCGAGTCCTGGACCCGGCGGCTAAAGCTCACGCTGGGCACGTGTGCGTGCGTGCCGAAGATCCCGAGAGGAGAATGGAGGAGAAGGGATTGCGGCGTGGCCATTCCCCCTGGGGGGTGATTTCTCGCTTTCTCTCTCTCTGTCTCTCTGGTGAGCGCACGCGCCCTATAGCAAAAACCTCTCAAAAAAATGTACATTACGAAAAAACTACATAAGATTTCAATATTTTTGAATCACAATAAACTCGAATTTTAATTTCATTTTTACATGAATGTTTTACATTTTCCCCATGTATCTATTCTGTGGTGCTGTACATCCCCGAGCTCCTGTGTCCCCATCCTGCGTGCCCGCGTCCCCGAGCTCCCTGCGCGCGCCCGCGTCCCCGAGCTCCCGTGTATCCGTCCTGCCAAGTGCACTTCCCTGAGCTTTAGACCCTGCCGCCTACAATCCGCCATGATAGCTCTAGCCTCTCTACTCAGTGAAAGGCCGTGAGAAACTCGAGGCCAACAGCCCACTGCAGGGGCTCTAGCCCACTCCTGGCACTGACAGCCTTGGGCTGGGTCCTCAGGAACAGACTGAGGCTAGCTGTACGTGTACGGTCTGGGGAGTGAAGGAGCAGGACCGGGCCGATGGAGACGGAGACGTTTAACTGCAGCGCATCACAGAAAGGGCTCAGCCAGTCCCACAGTGCCCTGGGGCTCAGATAACCCTCCGCAGTTGCCCTCCCTTGAGACAAGGTGTCAGGGCTTGTGTGCCCTCGCAGCCAGTCATCTATAGAACGAGCATGCGGGCGTGTCAGCGCGAAGCAGCAAAGGACTCCTTGAAAGACGGGAGCCCCGTCGCCCTTCCTGTGCTGAGCATGGCCAGTTGCATGGGTATGGCGAGAAGCCATGTGGAATTGCCAGCCGGGGAGGGGACAATGGAGGAGGACCCATGTGGTTCGTAGGGCACCCAAGTTCCCTCTCAGCTCTAGGAAGCGGGTCTGGGGCAATGCCTTGGCTCTCTAGGTCTCACTCTCCTCCTGTGAACTAGAGGTGTGGAGACCCACCTCCCAGAGCTGTCATGAGGGTTCCTGAGAAGAGAAGTGTGATGAGGCCGGTTCACGACGGCGCCTCCGCAGATGGGGAGAGACAGCATGCCGAGACCGTTCTGTCCCCGATGGCTGATGGTGTGTGATTAGTCCCCAGCCGCGCGATGCCGTGACCCTTCTCAGTGTGGGCACTGATGGTGTGAGCCACTGTGGCTTTGGGGGTCTTCGTGGAAAACACGAATTATGAAAAAGACTATGCATGGGTTTCAAATTCTTGTGCACCAAAATAAACGCGTACTTTAATACTATTTCCCATGAATGTTTTGAAGTCCCCTCTCACGTGCTGATAGGTATTTCTTCAGCCCAGGTGGGAGAGCACCCATGAGCAGCCATCCTGGTGCCTCAGACCCACCAAGAGTAGCAGTTACACGTGGGGGCTCTGGGTCTGAATCCCAGCTCAGCCACTTCCTGGCTTTGTGACTTCAGGCAAATGACTTAACCCCTCTGTTCCTCTGTTGCCTCTGAAACTGGAGACAATAACAGCACCCATCTCAGAGGGCTTCGAGGCGGCCATGATTTCAAATGTGTATGGCGCGCACACAGAGCCTGGTAGAGGTCCGAATGTGTACTGAGTTGGCCGGTCCGGTTCCCACGCCTTCCAGGCCAGCAGATATCTCACGCCTGGAATGTCCTTCTTGAGCCTGACAGTCCCCTAGGTGGAAGTTCCTAGAAGGGCGCAGCCCAGGACAAGAGCCAGGGCAAGCTGCAGAAACCATCACACTGGAAAGGAGGCCCCAGGAGCTGGTGGGAGAGTTTTTTGGAAAGTGAGTTTATGGCGCTCAGGGAAGAGAACAGAGAAGCAGCTTCTGTGGGTCCCGGCTGGCTGGGCCCCAGGAAGACTTGCTCTGCGCTAGCCCTTCCCCCACTCCCTCTCCCTCCCACTCGAACCAGGGATAGAGCCGAGTGTCCTGAGGGGGTGGTGGGAGTGGTCTCTGGCTGGACAGGAGGTCTGATTCTCTGAAGTTCAAATCTCACATCCCTCTGCTCTCCCTTGCCCCTGCCCTGCCTGTGACCTGCAGAGGAGAACGAGGAGTTGGACGGTGTAAAGGGGTGGCCTAGACAGAGAGGGAGGTGGGACGAGAGCAGAAACGGAGCTCTCGGAAAGAGGGAGACAGAGAATGGAGGGTTCTGCTGCACCCGAACTAGAGGAGCGTGTGTGCATGCGTGTGTGTATGAGGACCGTGTAAGTGTGTGTGTGCCCAAGAGACTATCTGTTTGACTGAGAAAAGACAGAATCCTAGACCAACCCGAGGACGGGACTTTTCCTGTCCAGACCCCTCATTTTGCAGTTGAGGACACTGAGGCTCAGCGCTGGGAAGAATTCTCAGTCACTAGGCAAGTCAGCAGACCCTGGTCTCTAGGCAAGGAATCCAGGGCAGATTGGGGGATGGATGAGGGACAGAGGAAGGGGTGAGGAGGAGAGGCTGGAGACCCTGCCTACACCTGCCCCCCATCCCCTGTACCCCCAACTGTTTCTCCAGGCTGGAGGGAACTGCTGAGAAGAGGGGAGGAGAGGTGAGGGGGCCTCAAAGGGCACTGGGCTCTGTGGGGAGGGTCCAGGCACGTGGCCTCCCCATTTCTGTGGACGTGGACTCCCCACCCCCGCCAGGACGTGTCATCCTTGGAGCCAAGGCAGCGGCGGCCTCTCCAGCTTTTCTGCCAGACCCAGCCTGGACTGTGGGGAGGGCCCTTCAGAAAGAGGCTTGGGCGGGCTCCCAGTTTGGCAAAGCTGAGCTCTAAAATAGAGAGGGTCGGCCCTCCAAAGTTCAGTTTCCCCACCTGGGAAATGGGAGAAAGGACAGGAAACTCTCTGCCACGGGGGAGGTGGAGTCTGGGTGAGGGGTGTCAGGGCCTCTAGGGCCCCTCCGGACTGCAGAGAGAGCATGGCCTCCCCGTTGCTGCCCTGCATGGGGCTCTCTCCTGCTCCACAGCCCCCTGCCTGGGAGGGGCACCCGCTGCCCTCGGTTGGGGGAGGAGGGGACCGAGGGTCCAGGCTGGAGGGAAGCAGCATTCACAGCAGACATTCCCGATGACTCACAGGCCGAGAACGCCTGCAGAGCCAGCAGGGACAGCCCCCGTTGGGCTGGGGCAGCTGGACACCAGGACCTGGGGGCAGGGAGGCGAGAGGCAGAGGCAGAGCCCGGCAGCTCTGGCCTGGAGACAGATGGAAGGGAAGGTGTCAGAGGTGCCTCGTGGCCCGGCCACCCTCTGCGTTGTAGTGACAGATGGCACTCCCAGTGCAGGAGGAGGGAGAACCCCCTACCCCGACCTTCAGGGACCTCTTCTTCTTGGGAACAGTTTGAGGGAAGAAGAAACATCAGGCCCTTGCCCCATCCTGGGCTGGAGAATTACACCCTCCTGCCCTGGGGAGGCGGAGGGATGACGGTGCTGACCTTCGGAGAGCTACCCCGCCCCTGCCAAATTGCCCACTCCAACCTGCGCCCCTAACCCCAGTGGCCTGCGTTTACTGGGCCTCGGGTTTGAGGAGGGGAAACTGAGGCCTGTGGTGGAGCTCAGCTGCCCCACCCTAATGCTCGACCTGGCAGAGCCTGGCCAGGGGCCCGTGTCCTGCCCTTCCTCCCTCCCGAAGACGCAGTGAAAAGCCTTCAGTCTACGTGGCAGGCAGGCGAGGGGCCTGCGGGCCGGGAGCTGGGAATGAGGTCAGCGGGTTGGATGGGCCAGGCTGGGCCGTGCAGGCATCTGGGCTGCAGCCGGCTGGAAGGTAGGGCCGGGGCTGGGCCACTCTGGGCCCAGCCCACCACCCCCGCCCCCCAGCCTCCTCCCCCCCCTCTCCTGCTCCTCCTCTCCCTCAGCCCACACTCCTCCGCCCAGGCCAGATGGTTCCCATCAAGCCTTTCCATGTGGCAGCTCCTCCCTGCCCACCGGCTCCCTTCCCCCTCTGGCCACACGCTCTGCTGAGAGTTGAGGAGCACCTCTCTGGACTGCCTCCCCAGGATGGAACTCGGATTATGTGGGGTCCCTGTGCCGTGCTGGCCACCCAGCCTCAATTGCTTCCCTGGCCCTGCCAGCTCCCCCAGCCCTACCACCCAGGGATCGGCAGTGCAGCAAGAACCTTACCTGTGGCCCCCAACCCCAGCTGTGTGACCTTAAGCAATCACTTGCCTTCTCTGGGCCTCTGTTTTTACATCTGTTCAAGGAGGGGAGAGCAGAATAACCTCAGCTGAGTATTTCTGATTTTCCATATTTCTACCTCAAGACTTTGAAGTTCTGGAATCCCTCAGAGGTGGGACACCAACCATGGAGGGGTCCCAAAAGCCCCAGCCTTCTGACGTAGGACCTTCTGCTGTCACCAGGGTATTAGTTCTCGGGCAAGTCCTTGGCAGAAAGGTCATAACCGTGCCCTGCTCAAATGCAGTCGCTGGACTTTTCATTTACATTTCAGAAATACTGACGGACTGAATGCCTCACAATTCCTGAGCTGCCGCATCGCTGTGATGGCCGCCTGGCACATTTCACGTACGCTGTATAGTGAAGAAACATCTCTGTGTGTGTGGTTTTTCACTCTGATTGCCAGAGGGCACATGCACTCACCGGAGAGAAAGGGAGGAAGCGCCCTCCCCCCATGGGGTATGGTCACCCCGCAATTCCCTTTTCTGTTTCTCCATCCTGTTGAGATTTGGGGCACATGTGTGCGTGCACACACACAGTGCTCAGTGTGTTTTTCAAGCTTCCGTGACCGGGTTTCATACCGTGGGCAGCCATGTGGAATCTGGGTCCCTTAACCACTAGGCCACAGGACAGGGCCCAAAAAAATCTTTATAAAATTGATACAAGGGGGACCAGCAGTTAGTGTAATGGCTATGTCGCTGGACTCCCACGTAGTCGACTGTGGTTTGCGTCCCGGACCCGGTGGCTTAAAACTCACGACAGGCGCATGTGCGTGCGTGCCCAAGATCCCAGGAGGAGAACAGAGGAGAAGGGATTGCGGCGTGGCCATCCCCCCTGGGGGGTGATTTCTCGCTTTCTGCCTCTCTGTCTCTGTCTGGTGAGCGCACGCGCCCTATAGCAAAAACCTCTCCAAAAAAAATAAAAATGAAAAAAAAAAAATTGATACAAGGGGGTCAGCAGGTGCTGTGGTGGTTAAGGCAACTGGACCCCATGTGGCTGACTGCAGGGTTCACATCCCAGACTCCAAGGCTAGAGAAATATGTCAGGTCCATGTGCGTGCCCAAAATCCCAAGAGGAGAATGGAGGAGAAGGGACTGTGGGATTGTGGCATGGTCATCACCCCCGGGGAGAGGGGTGAGTTCTCACTTTCTCTCTCTCCCTCCCCTCCTTCCTGCTTTCCCTCCCTAACGAGTGCATGCATCCTATAAGAAACTAAAAAAAAAAAAAAAAAGCGATATGACATTGATAAATAAGTTTCTCAAAAATATACGTATTTTTAAAATTATTTATTTAATTCCATTTGTTGTTGTTATTATTTTTTAATTTGACCACAGAGAGACAGAGAGAGAGAGAGGGATAATGAGAAAGCAAGCTGCCAGGTCCAGGATTCAGACTGTGGTCAGCCATGTGGGAGCCCAGTGCCTTAACCACCACAGCACCTGCCCCATTATCTTTTTTTTTTAATTGCCAGAGGGCACATGTGCTCACCAGAGAGAAGAAGAGGGGGAAAAAGCACCTCCCCGTGGGGTGTGGTTATGCTACAGCCCTTTCTCCTACATTCTCTGTCAGGATTTTGGGCACACACACACATGCGCCCAGAGTTTTTCAGGCTAGGGCCAGGATTCAGACTGCAGTTGGTGGGACCAGCAGTTAGCGTAATGGCTATGTCGCTGGACTCCCATGTAGTCGACCGCGGTTCGTGTCCTGGACCCGGTGGCTTAAACTCACACCGGGCGTGTGTGCGTGCGTGCCCAGGATCCCAAGAGGAGAATGGAGGAGAAGGGATTGAGGTGTGACCATCCCCTCTGAGGGGTGATTTCTCGCTTTCTATCTCTCTGTCTCTCTCTCTCTGGCGAGAGCACGCACCCTATAACAAAAAAAAAAAAGCAAAAAAAAAAAAAACAAAACAAAAACTCTCAAACTGCACTTGGTCACGTGAAATCCCGCTCCCAATGCACAGTGCTTAATCACTGCACTACAGGGCCAGTCCCAGGAATATCTTTTTGATAGTTTAAAAATTACCAGTGTAAAATTAAATAACTTTTCCCCACTACTTTAAAAATGCTTCTAACTGGGGGAACCAGCAGTTAGCGTAATGGGTATGTCACTGGACTCCCACGTAGTCGACCGCGGTTCGCGTCCTGGACCCGGTGGCTTAAAACTCACGCCGGGCGCGTGTGCGTGCATGCCCAAGATCCCGAGAGGAGAATGGAGGAGAAGGGATTGCCGCGTGACCATTCCCCCTGGGGGGTGATTTCTTGCTTTCTGTCTCTCTGTCTCTCTTTGTCTGTCTGGCGAGCGCACGCTCCCTATAGCGAAAAATCTCTCCTCCCCAAAAAAATGCTTCTAACTGGGACCAGCAGTTGGCATACTGGCTATGTCGCTGGGCTCCATGTAGTCGACCACAGTTTGAGTCCCAGACCCAGTGGTTGGGCTCCATGTAGTCGACCACGGTTCAAGTTTCGGACCCGGTGGCTGGGCTCTCATGTAGTCGACCGTGGTTTGAGTCCCGGACCCAGTGGCTTAAACTCATGCCAGGTGCATGTGTATGCATGCCAAAGATCCCGAGAGGAAAATGGAGGAGAAGGGATTGCAACATTGCCATCCTGCCTGGGGCGGGGGGGTGGTTTCTCACTTTCTCTCTGTCTCTGTCTTTCCAGCAAGTGCACTCACCCTATAGCAAAACACACACATACACACACACACACACACACACAAAATCACAAAAAAAAAAAAACCCTCTCCCCCCAAAAATGCTTCTAACACTATTAATGGAAAAACTCCAAATGAAATCTGTAGCTCAGTTACAACGATGTACCAACTGGAATCTTGGTTTTGACAAATGTACCATGACGATGTGAGATGTTAACATTAGAGGAAACTGAGTATGTAGGAATATAGGAATTCCCTGTTATTATCTTTGCCACTTCTCTGTGAATCTAAAATCATTCCAAAATAAAAATGTTATTAGGAAAGAAGTAGTCACCAACTCCCTGTGGCCACTAGACCGAGTATAAATTATTTTCCCAGAATTCCAATCTCTTCAAGTGAGCCCTGTCACTAGCCCTGCTGGGCTTGGCTTAAGAACAGCCATGAAGGTGTCCTTGTCTCTCCTGACATCCTCACCACCCTTTGGTCTCCATGGAGGCTTCTGTTTACTGATGGAGACACAGGCCAGCAAGGTGTCACATCATGGCACCCACTCCGCCCAGTGACTGCGTGGTCTTCTGCAAATGCAGACCCAATCTGGGCCATACCCTGTTTTGGACCCTCTCCTAGAGCCCATAGTTCAAAAGATACAGACAGACCGGGACCAGCAGTTGGCATAATGGCTATGTCGCTGGACTCCCATGTAGTCGACTGCGATCTGAGTCCCAGACCTGGTGGCTTAAACTCACACCAGGTGCATGTGCGTGCGTGTCCAAGATCCCGAGAGGAGAATGGAGGAGAAGGGATTGCGGCGTGGCCATCCCCCCTGGGGTGATTTTTCACTTTCTGTCTCTCTCTCTCTCTCTGTGTGTGTCTTTCTGGCGAGTGCACGCACCCTATAGCAAAAACTTCTCAAAAAAAAAAAAAAAAAAAAAAAAAAAAAAAAACAGAAAGCCCTGGTGTGGCCTATGGCCTGCCCAGCCTTCACTCTCCGTGGCTCAACCCCGGCGCCCTTCTCTGGATTCCGTGGACATCTGGAACTCAGCCTGTTGCCCCCGCCCCAGAACCACTGCGTATGGGGTACCACTGTGGTATGCAATGTGGTAAGCACGCCGTGGTACCACTGTGGCCACCTCACCTCCCAGCCTGCCCCTTCCCTGAGTTATTTTCACTCATCCATCGGCTGAGTCTGGGAAGCGGCCCTGGGCACCCAAGGCCAACACGGAGCCTCTGCGGTGCCTGACTCGGAGTCCCGCGTTCCTTTGTATCGTGTATAGTTGCGGTTTCATGGTCGTCCACGTGGCTTTGCTCATAGCCATCTCTTCACGAGTCCCATGGGGCAGGCGCAGGTTGGTGCTGCTCGCCGCAGGCTGCCCGGTGCCCAGCAGAGTCCTTGGCATGTACGTCTTGGATGCAGACATCAGTGAGTGAACGTGTCCCCTCAACAAAAGGGACTGATGGGGTGGCTTTTGGGCAGGAGGCAGGGCCATGCCGTCCACACTGGCTCCCTTCTGTCCAGCCAGACTCTGTCCAAAGGGTCGCTCTGCCTTGGGCTGGTGCAAATGAGCAGACTGGGGTCCCCCCACCTTTCACCCTTCTCCACACCCGGAACCCCCAAATCCCAGGATCCCAGCTTCGCCAGGAGGCAGAATTGGTAGCTGGTAGGCATCTGTGGCTTTCCTGGGGTTGAGGGGTCCTGGGGGTGTATGAAGGGAGGAGATGAGGACCTGAACAGGGACCTCTTCCCACGGAGGCTGCCGCCTCACTCAACCCCTCTTGTTAAAATTCAGGCTTCAAAGGAACCTCCGCATCCACCTCCCGGCACACTCAAACCAGACATGGGGTTGGGAGGAAGCCCTGGCCCCTCCCGCCCCTACGCTGGCAGCTCTCCCTCTGCAGCAGGAGACCGCTGGCCAGCGCCGCCCCAGGACACCATGGAGGACCAAGAACCAGAGATGGCAGAAGCAGAGACACCGGAAGAGACTAGAGAGAAAAAGAGGGAGGGAGAAAAGGAGTGAGGGGGTGGAGGGGTGGGAAATGGGCCAGAGGCAGAGGAGAGAGAGAGAAAATGACTAAGAATGGGGGGAGAGGAGGGAGGAAGCTCGGAGAAACATTAAGGGACAGAGACTGGAGATGGGGAAGGGAGGGAAAGGGAAAATAGAAGAAAAGGAAGGGAGGGAGGAAACGAGAAGAGGAAATGAGATAAAACAAGCACAAAATTGAACCAAACCAGAAAAGGGTAAATAAAAATCCGGTCAATTCACTCAGCCAACCTTTACCAAGAAACTACTCTGCCTCCAGCTGCTACAGGGTGGTGAGGCGGCTAGGGATGCCAAGGAGAAACCCAGGCTCCCACAGGAGAGGTGGGGGCAGATGGCATAATGGTTGTGTCACTGGACTCCCACAGAGTTGACTGAAGTTCGAGTCCCAGAACCAGTGGCTTAAAAACACACTGGGGGGAACCAGCAGTTGGCGTAATGGCTATGTCGCTGGACTCCCATGTAGTTGACTGTGGTTCGAGTCTCAGCCCCAGTAGCTTAAACTCACACCAGGCGCGTGTGCATGCATGTCCAAGATCCCAAGAGGAGAATGGAGAAGGGATTGCGGTGTGGCCATCTCCCTGGGGGGTGATTTATCACTTTCTGTCTCTGTCTGTCTTTATGGTGAGCATATGTAGCCTATAGCAAAAACCTCTCAAAACAAAACAAAACACACACACACACCAGGAGCATGTGCATGCTTGCCCAGGGTCCAGAGAGGAGAATGGAGAAGGGATTATGGTGTGGCCATGCCCCTGGGAGAATTCTCACTTTTAGTCTCTCGGTCTGTCTCTCTGTCTTTCCAGCGAGCCCACACTCCCTATACCAAAAATCTCTTTAAAAGAAAAAAAAAAAAATGACTCACTGTTGAATACCACAGAGCAGCAGTGAGGGCTAGGGTCACCAAGCCAATATCCCCCCTCACCGCTCCCAAGCATCCCCTCGGCTGGGACCCTGCAGAGGGGCTGGAGTGGGCTGGGAGTGGGGGGCAGCTCTGGGCTGGCAGTCCTGGCATCACCTAGAGGCCATGTCCCAGCTCTTCTCTTTCCAGCTCTCCCTTGGTCCCTCTGTCCAAGTCCCCACTCTGGACTGGAGCATCCCAGAAAATGGGGTGGGGATCCGGCCAGGACTAGAACTCAAGCCTTAGCCTCTAGAGCCTGGACAGAGGGCTTTTACCAGATGAGAACGAAGTAGAGCTGGGCCAGGCTGTGGATCCTGGAGGGCTCAGGTCACTTGGGAGGAAAAGGGAAGGGGGAGGAGAGCAAAAAAGGCAAGCAAGAGACACGCAAAAAACGCTGGCGAAGGGGATGGAGAAAGAAGTGGAGCCCCAGGGAAGAGGCAGGAGACTGAATGGAAGACCGGGGTAGGTGGAGGGGGAGGAGGGTAGGCAAAGCAGTGGCCGCTCTTCCCTGACTCCCTTCCTGGCCTCCTCACACTCTGTGGCCCCTCCAGTCTGGCTCCCTCGCCCTTCGTTCCACCTAAATGTTCCCACTGGGGCGCCAACCACCGCCATGTTGCTAAACCTGGGAAGAGTTTCCTCCTGGTCAAGCTGGTTCTCTCTGCCTCCTTCCTCCTTCTAGAATGATCCCTCTCCCTAGAAGAGACTCTGCTTTCATGCCACCTCAACCCTCTCCTCCTTGCCCTCTTCTTCTCTGCCTTCTCTTCCTCTACCAACCCTTACACCCTGAGGGGCCTCCCCCAATGCACACCCTCTGCCCTCCGCTATCCTTTCTCTGGAGGCAACTCATCGTCCTGGGGGTGGGGGGCCCATATTTGCCTGTCCTCTTATCATCAGACCCAGGTACCCAAATGTCCCCCCCACATTTCTGACTGTCTTACAGGCATCACTCAAAGTTTAATTCATCATCTTCTCCCCACACCTGGGGAGGAGGGAGGGAGATCTCAGAAGACCGCAGGACTTGGGTTTGAGACTAAGGCATGGAAGAGCAGAACTGCACCTGGATGCTGAGGAAATTAGCCAAGGGCTAGACGATGCCAGGCCCGGGGCAGGGGTCCTCGACAGGAATCATACCGGGCTCTGTGAGGAGGACACGTGGGAGCATCACGCCATGGTCTTGGGGTTGTTGTTTATGACGGAGCATGTGCAAGAGACAGGCAGTGAGAGAGAGCCCCTCGGTGGGCTCATCACACTGGGAATGGACCCCCCAGCCCTCCAGCGTGCCGAGCCCACGACCAACCATGGCGTCCAGCCCTGCAGGGCACTTGCACTACCTGCTGCATGACAGAGGCTGGGCCTGCCCGTGGTCTTCTTAGAGCACCCTTCTCTCTCGTCAGCCTCTCTCCTAGGGACCCTCTCCCCATCGCCGTCTGAGGCCTGAGGACAGGGGCATCCTGGAGGGCCAGAGTGTAGAGGAAGGACAGCAGAACCCCAACGGGGAGCCCGGGCAGCAGGGAAGGGCAACCCAGGTGGGAGACCAGGTGCAGCAACCCCTGGGTCTCTCCTTCAGATGCGCTCTTTCCCTGTCCCCACCACGGAGCTCAGACGGGAGGCCTGCGAGGGCCCAGGGACATGGGGATGTAGAGAGCACAGGCCTTCCCCTGCTTTGGGGGAGCACTTGGGGAAATTTGGAGGGAGAGAACTCAGAGCTCAGCACTTTCCCCTGTGTTTTTCTTCTTGAGGAATTCTTTTCCCTACTGCTGATGACTTTACCATTTCTTGGGGGTGGGAGGAGGAGATTTTGGCTCTTGCCCCCCCCCACTCCAAGTGCCGGACAAAGTCTCACATTCCACAAGAAGCCAGAGCTTCAGAGTTTCCTAAAGATGAGGTGGCGTCTCCTCCCCTCTCCAGCCCAACTCCCTCCTCCCCCCGCCCCCGCCCCCAGTCTCTAGCCCTTCATCCTGGCCAGGGAGGCCCAGCCAGGCTGGGAGGAGACCCTAAGCACATTCTTCCTCTCACTGTCATGCTGCAGAAATTAAAGACACATCTTCGGGCTGGGCGCCCGCCAAGCGTTTCAAGTCAAAGAGTGGCAGCGGAGGCTCTGGGCCCCAGCTCTGTGCCACGTGGAAAGGATGCTTGGAAGCCATCAGCCTGTAGGTCTGGGATGAAGGCTTGGAACTGGATGCTGGGGTGGTGGCTTCGCACACCACACACACAGAGCTCCATTCTGGGGTCTTCGAACATCCTGCAGAACCCCAGGCCATGAGCTAGCCACTCCCCATCCCCACCTCAGAGGCTTCATCTGTTCTTGAAGGTGGGCTTGCAAAAGCCTGCACAAGAAGTGGGGAGGGGGCTACAGGCAGGAGTTCTGGCCACAAACACCCAAGAAGCAGTGGGTGAGCAAGCCTCCTCAGCCCTCATACCCGGCCCTGTGACACCCTGCCCATGCACCACGCCAAATGTCTACTTCTCCGAAGGACAGGACCCTTGCTTCCCTATGTGGGAGGGGGCACCCCTGGGAACTGAGCAGCAGCTGAGGGCAGGATTTGAGTGGGTCCAGGGACTGCCATCTCAGCACCTCGGCCCCCAGGCCTGCCCTGCAGTTGCTGGCACTAGGAGGGGCAGACCCCGGGCCACAAGCTGCTGCCACATGGTCGGGATAATTGATGAAGGCCTGTCCCTCCATGGCCGTCTCCAGCCCTGCCTCTCTGGAAACTATATTTTCCCTGTAATTATAGCCCCTGCAGCCTCCCTCGCCGCCCCGCCCGCCGCTCCTCCTGGCTGCCCACGGCGGCGACGTGGCTCCCTCCCTTCTGTTCCCTTGGTCTTTTTTCCCCTTGCCTTCGTTGCACAAAACCAGCTGGGGGAGGGTGTGGAGAGGGGCGGCGGGAGGCGATGGAATCTTGGATGGTTTGGGGGAGGCGGGACTCCCCGCTTCCACGTTTGCAGCTCTGGAGCAACAACGGGGGTGGGGGAGTTAGACAGGAGGGGGAGGACCAGAGGGCCCTGCAAGGAGCCCCCCATGGCTTTCTCTGGGGCCCACAGAATTTGGCCGGATGAGGGGCCTGGGTGGATTGGGGTTGAGGCAGACTGGGAAGGGGGATTGAGGACTGGGACACTGGGATGACCTCTCGAGACATCGTTCCCCAGCGTAGCCTGCTGCTCTGAGGGTACAGATGAGTCTCCCTGGTTCCAGGGCCAGAGAGCAACGGTTTGATCCTTAGGGCAGAGACAAGGTGGTGGGGGGCAGCCTTGAAAATGAGGTCACTCAACACCCCTGCAATTCCATCCCCAAACCCCAAGGGCAAGTCTCCCCCCAGATACCCAGCATCTCCGTATGTCTCCGAGTCCAGGTACACCTGAGAAAGGGCTTTGAGCAGCTTCTAGTAGGACACCTGCCCTGGCCAAGTGCCTGCTCCCCAAGCTCTCTCTGGTTTGACTGCACCAAGCAGTAGGGTCTCTGACCAGCTCCTGGCCATGGCCATGGCAGACTCAGACCCTTTTCTAAGTCGCCAGGGACCACCGGCCTCCCCCTGCAAGCTCACTCCCCAAGTCAGTGGTGGAAGAGTTTGGGGGGTGAATTTGAAGGGTGCTTTAACCCCGTCTGCACTTCTGAGTCCCCAGGACCCCACTCTCCACTCTGCGGTCAGGTCACTCAGCACCAAAGCTTCCTACTGGAGAGACCACGTAGTCAAGGCCCTCACCCGGCGCCTGGTCCTCCCCACCCCGTCTCTCTGTCATGCATGGGCTTGGAGGAGGGCATTTGAGTCTGTCTCGGAGCCTCAGGCATAGCAGAAAAATCTACATCTTCAAAATAAAGCCCCCTTGGCTAGCATCCCCCTGTACTAGGTATCAGATTCTTAATGTCTATGAAGGAATCTCTAAATCGTTCCCCAAACATTTCTAAGTGCCGTACCCCTCCGCACCAGAAGATACCCCAATGGGCACATCTTTTAAACTTCCTGGTTCTCGGGATTGGGGAGGCCCCCAGCTGGCCTCGCTGTAACCATCCCTTAGCTGTCACCAAGGGTAACAGAGGGTGAATGAGGCCTGGCCAGGAGGACCCTCTCCCAATCACCCACAATCCCTCCTCCACTTTTGAAGGGCTCCCCACCCAGTCCCCAATTCCATTTCTTCTTGATTGGAGGTCCCAGAAAGAAAGTAAAAGGGACTCTACCCACTGCTCAGCCCACACTGTACTGGGAACCCCGATGCACCCCAGCGGCATCTCTGGCCCAGGCTGGGCTGGGGGGCTGGGGAGGCACAATTGCAAAGGGGGAGACGTGGAGCAGATCCCTTCCCTTCCCATCCCTCCTCCTCCCCCTCTCTGTTCCAGCTCCCAAATTGGGGGCCGGGCCAGACAGCTCTGATTGGCTAGGGGACCGGAGGCAGGCTCCCCCTCTCTGAGGGGCAGGGTTCCTCCCGGCTCTCTGTCAGGACGGTATAAAAAGGGTCAGGGCCAGGCGTCGGAGCAGACGGGAGTTTCTCCTCGGGGTCAGAGCAGGAGGCACGCGGAGTGTGAGGCCACGCATGAGCGGACGCTGACCCCCACCCAGCCGCAAAGAGTCTACATGTCTAGGGTCTAGACATGTTCAGCTTTGTGGACCTCCGGCTCCTGCTCCTCTTAGCGGCCACAGCCCTCTTGACGCACGCTCAAGAGGAAGACCAAGACCAAGTTGTGGACCAAGAGGAAGGCCAACTCAAGGACCAAGGAGACAGTAAGTCTCAAACTTTCCGGAGTCCGCGCCCTGAGCTTGGCACCGGGCCCGCGACATAAACTGAGACGCGGGATGCCCAGAGACGCGGAGATGGGAAAGAGAAGATGGGGGCTCTCCCTCGGCGTCCTGGGAGAGAAGGGAGTTCGGCCTGGGGTGGGGGTAGGAATGAACACTCCTCAGGAGTGGGAGATGAGGATGGAGCACTGCGGGAGTTCGCAGGGGAGGGAAAGTGGGGATCTGGGCTCAGGGCGGTGTGTGGGAGGCGACACGTCGAAAGTGGGATGGGGGCGCCGAGCTGGAGCCCGAGGTGATAAAGTGATCGGGAAGGCAGTGGGATGATTCATGAGGAAAGATTGTTTGCCCTCTCTGCAGGCTAAACAGTGTTCCTAGGGCCGCGGGGGTGCTGGGCCGCGGGGGGAGGGGGCGCGGAGAGTGGGCGGGTTGGAGGATGAGAAACTTTGGCGGGGACTTGGCAGGGCCGGGTCCTGGCGCCCCCTGCTGATCAATACTGAGCACCGCGCCTCCCTAGCCAGTACTTCCCGGCACGAGAACCGGAGCTGGAATGGGAAGATCGGGTTATTGCCGGGTGTGGACCCCACCTCTAGACCTGGAAAATAAAGGCCAGGATGGGTAGCCCCTGCCTCTATAAAAAGGGGGCCGGTCGGGTGATATTGGCCCCGCCCCGTCCCCATCGCTTAGCGTTGCCCGCCACCTAGTGGCGATTTGGGTAGATGCTGGCGGTGGGCGTGGTTAACCACTATGCGGGGTTTGGGGCAAAGGAGAGTCAGAGGCAGTCGCTGACTTTGAGGGACTGGGGCCGGCCCTCGGGACAGGCTTTTAGGACGTCAGGACGCTGTGGGTTAGGGTGTATCCTACTCTAGGGGTACATTTCAAGCCTCGGCAAGGGGCTCCATCCCAGCGGCCCCGCCCTATTCTCCCAGCCCCGCCCACGCCATCCCACCTGCGCAGGGAAGGCGGCGGAATGAAGGCGAGACCTGGGTTCTCCGCCCCGACCCGCTCCCCGCGTCTCCACGCAAACCACTCCCCCACCCCAAGCCTGCCCTCTCGATCGGGCCCCTCCTGCGCTCTCCCTCCTGCACCCCCACCCCTGTGACTTTTTATTTCACTTGGCTCCAGCGCCGGCGGGCTGAGGTTGGAGCTGGAAGCAACCCCTGCCCAAAGCTTTGTTTAGATTCCTGAGCTGGAGAGTTCCAGCCGCCCTGGCCCGGCGCCTCCGCGCTGTCACTGGCGCTGACGAGGCGCAGACGAGCTCTTCGGGCTTTGCGGAACGCCGGGGGAGCGGGAACAGGGCAGGCGGGAAATGCAAACTCCAAACGTGCCTCCGAGAGGGAAAGGGCGGGTGGAGTTGGGGTCCCGGGAGCCCCGAGGTGGGGGTCGTGGGCGCCGCTGACGGCCACCCTCCTTCTCCACGTGCCCCAGTCCCACAACGCGACTGCGTCCAGGACGGCCTCCGGTACCAGAACCGAGACGTATGGAAACCCCAGGCCTGTGAGATCTGCGTCTGCGACAACGGCACGGTGCTGTGCGATGCCGTGGTCTGTGAGGAGAAGTGCCCCGGCGTCCAGGCCGCCGACGGCGAGTGCTGTCCTGTCTGCCCCGATGGCTCGGGTACGCTCGTGCCGGGAGGTCGGGGCGCGCCCTTGCCGCGGGGTGGCCTCTACGCGGGGAAGCTGGCCACGCCGTGCGCACAGCCGGCCTCTAACCCGCGTCTCTTCTCCCCTTAGCGTCACCTACGGAGGAACAAACCGCAGGAGTAGAGGTAATCCTCCGCTCTGACGTTTGCCCCCCCCCCCCGCCCCCACGGGGACTCCTACCCACCCTCGCTTTTCTAATCCGGCGCCTTTTCTTTCTTCTCCCTCATCCCCAATAGGGACCCAAGGGAGACACTGGCCCCCGAGGCCCAAGGGTAAGCCTTTCTCTCCGCTGCAGGGGTGCGGGGTGGAGGGGCTGGAGGTGGGCGTGGCTCCTCGCAGGCGCTCACCCGGCCCCGCCCTCTCCCCCTGCAGGGACCCGCAGGCCCCCCTGGCCGAGATGGCATCCCTGGAGAGCCTGGACTTCCAGGACCCCCTGGCCCCCCTGGACCTCCCGGACCCCCTGGCCTCGGAGGAGTAAGTGGAGAGTGGAGACACCCCGTGGAAGACCTTATGTGTTCCTTCTCCTTCATTTTGCTTTTGCTTTTCCGCGAATGATTTAACTTTGTATTTGGAAATCATTGCAAACATGGAGAAAAGCTGCAAAGAATTGCCATGTCCTCCTCAAGGCCTATCACATTTGCTTTGTCAGCGCATTTTTTTTTTTTCTCTAAGCCATTTGAGAGAAAGTGGCTGATATTATGCCCCTTTGCTCCCAAGAAGTGTCCTTTCTAAGACAAGTGCATTCTCTTATCGGGCCATCGCAGAGAGATGAATCGTAGAAAGCGTAGTGTTGTTCTACCATGTTATCTCACAGGCAGCCCGGATGCGAATTTCACCATGTCTCAATACAGCACTTGTTCCCCGATCCAGAACCCAACCCGGCAACATGAATTGCATTTCATTGTGGTGCCTCTTTCGTTTCCATAAGTGGGGAACTTTCCTCGGAATGTCATTGTTTTTTACAACCCTGAATGTTTTTGAAGAATCCAGTTGTTCTGTAGATCGAAACAGCTCAGATGAGATTCAGGAGCTGCATTCTGGGCAGAAATAGCTCCAATTTTCCTTCTTAGTATGACGTCAGGAAGCACTTCATGTTGCTTTGTCCCATTCTTGGTGTGTGTGTGTGGGTTTTTTTTTCCTTTTAATTCATTGTCCTGACCCTGGTTTCTCATGTACTCTCTCTCTTGTTTTTTTTTCCCTAGAACTTTGCTTCCCAGATGTCTTATGGCTATGACGAGAAATCAGGTGGAGGAATCTCCGTGCCTGGTCCCATGGTGAGCCACCAGGGGGAGCAGAGATGACAGAAACAGCCACAGGACAGGGATCTGGCCGGGGACCAGTGCTGGCGGATGCGAGCATAGATGGCTAGGGCGGCAAAGTCCTCGTTTGGGACCTGAGGATCCAGAGAAGATGCAGGGCAGCTGGGTGGGCCCCTCGGAACCGGGGGAAGACAGCAGGACTATATCCGTGCCGTGCTTCCTGCAGAAGTCTCAGCACGGCCCCCTTTCTTTTCCCTCCACAGGGTCCCTCTGGTCCTCGTGGTCTCCCTGGCCCTCCTGGTGCACCTGTAAGTATCTAGGGGATTGTGTATGCCACCTGGTGCTTTGATATTTTGGGATGAGGGAAGAGAAGTTGCTCAAAGATATTTTGGGGAGATGGGGAGAGGTTGCAGGGACCTGCCCTTCTAACCCCACCCCTCTCTTCTTGTTCTCTAGGGTCCCCAAGGTTTCCAAGGCCCCCCTGGTGAGCCTGGCGAGCCTGGAGCCTCAGTAAGTACCTCTACAGATATACACTCCATGTGCATACACGCGGATTCTCCTGTTGAAGATTGACCTTTCCCACAAACACACACACACACACACCTGAATCTTCCTCCCCTCCTCCTTCCAATCCTGGTCTCCCTCTTCCTTTCTTCTCATCCTGGGCATTCTAACCACCTCTCTTCCTATCTCTGCTAGGGTCCTATGGGTCCCCGTGGTCCCCCTGGCCCTCCTGGCAAGAATGGAGATGACGTAAGTAGCCCAGCAAGAAGATACCCTCGGACTCTATGGCCCCCATGGGTTGGGTCCCATAATCACCCCAATGTCCCACCACATTTGGGAGAGAGACCAGAGGAAAGAGGGCGAGTTCTCCCCAGTGCAGGGACTGCCCTTGAACAATAGTCTCTACTCTCGGTGGGAGGGTTTCCAGCCCCGTAAAGCAGTCTCCAGCCCATCCCGGAGGTGAGCGGCTTTCTCAGGCCTGACTGCTCTTGGCAAGCAGATGGTGAGATTAAAATGCTGCTGACAGAAACGAGCATTCCTTTGGAAGGACTGAAATACCACTGAGCTGGGGTTCTAGGGTAGATTTAAACTGAGAGTCAGAGAGAAGATTCTGGGCCCCCCAAAGCTGACCATCAGCAATTCCAAGAAGCCTGAGACCGGGCACACTTCTCCAGCCCCCGGGGGCATGGGCGTGATGGCCTTTCCCCTCTCTCCAGGGAGAAGCTGGAAAGCCTGGTCGTCCTGGTGAGCGCGGACCTCCTGGGCCTCAGGTGAGCAGGGGCGTGTGGCTGGACCCTTGGGCTTGGCTGCCTTTAGAGTTGGTTTGGGAGCTGTGTCTACAGTGCTGTATTCTAATGTCCCCTTCTTGTCCTTTTCTTTTCTCTCCAGGGTGCTCGGGGATTGCCCGGAACAGCTGGCCTCCCTGGAATGAAGGGACACAGAGTGAGTCCCTTTCGAGTCCTCTAACCTCCCGAAGTCCCTCACACCCTGCATCCCAGCCCTCCCCCGCAGCATCCCTGTGCGCGTACGGTGGGTGGCAGCGGCACACGTCGCAAGGGCCTCAGAGTAGACACACCCCAGGAACTTCCTTCCCTGTGTGGGAAAGAAGTTGCCCTACAAGGACTGGGTGAGACCTGCGGCCGGCGGGGGTGGAGTCTAGCTCAGAGACAGGGAATGGCTGTGGTGACCTCCAGAAGCTTCCTCTCAGGTCTGGGCGAGTGTCGCTGTGGCTCACCCTGTCCTTCCTTCCCATCTTAGGGTTTCAGTGGTTTGGATGGTGCCAAGGGTGATGCTGGTCCTGCTGGTCCCAAGGTAAGAAGCTGTCTGAATGCCGCGGCCCTCCCCCTCCCCAGGTCCCAGGGAATGAATCCCTCACTCTGTGCTCTCTGCTCTGTAGGGGGAGCCAGGCAGCCCTGGTGAAAATGGAGCTCCTGGTCAGATGGTGAGTGTGAGGGGAAGGGAGGGCAGGGGCGGGAGCCAGGCGGGGGCTTGGGGCCTCGTCTCCCCTCTCATCTGGCTCCTGTTGGTTTGGTTGTCAGGGCCCCCGTGGTCTGCCTGGTGAGAGAGGTCGCCCTGGAGCCCCCGGCCCTGCTGTAAGTACTCCTGGCCTTTGGAGGGTCCCTGGGTGCTGGGGGTGGGGGGCTTCCCAGGAGCTGCAGGGACTGGCCAGTGTGCAGTGGGCATGATGGACCTCCCCTCTTTCCTGCAGGGTGCTCGTGGAAATGATGGTGCTACTGGTGCTGCTGGACCCCCTGTAAGTGTGGCCCCGGGAGGGGAAGGGTCTTGGGCCAGCCCTCAGGTAGACACTGGCGGCAGGGGGGGGGGGGGGGTGTTGATCTGAATTCCAGGACTGCTTCCGGCCCAGGGTGTGGTTGGTGGTTCCTCCTTCCTTCTTGCTAACCTCCCCATTTGTCTGTTTCATCACAGGGTCCCACTGGTCCCGCTGGTCCCCCCGGCTTCCCTGGAGCTGTCGGTGCTAAGGTGAGACCCCTGCTTTCCTCTGAGTGTGACTCTCACTGTCCCAAGTGGCCTGTGGCTCCCTGCTCTCCACACCAGAGGTATCTAGAGTGACAAGAGAGAAGCCATCCCCCAACACCCTGGTCCTAGGGTCCCCTGCTCTGGTCTTAGAGTCCCGATTCTTGTCTCATGCCCCCGTACCATCCAGGGAGAACACTGGGTCCCACTGGGTGGCTTCTGATGTGTCCTTCTTCCTGACCCAGGGTGAAGCTGGTCCCCAAGGAGCCCGTGGCTCTGAAGGTCCCCAAGGTGTTCGTGGTGAACCTGGCCCCCCTGGCCCTGCTGGTGCTGCTGGCCCCGCTGTAAGTGACCCCACCTCAGCTTCCTGCGCCACTTTCCAACCTCAGAGTCTTTGCCTGTCACTTACCATCCTGTCTCTGTGCCACAGGGAAACCCTGGTGCTGATGGCCAACCTGGTGCTAAAGGTGCCAATGTAAGTGCCCTGTGGGGACACAGCCTGATTCCTGGCCACTGCCCACCGGCCTCATGCCCTCTGCTCCTGGGCTCAATGTCTGCTCTGCCTCCTGCAGGGCGCTCCCGGTATTGCTGGTGCTCCTGGCTTCCCTGGTGCTCGAGGCCCCTCTGGACCCCAGGGCCCCAGCGGCCCTCCTGGTCCCAAGGGCAACAGCGTGAGTACAGCCCTCTCCCTCCTGCCCCAGCCCGTGCACTGGCTCCACGGGGCCCACATCCATCTGGGAAGTGTGAACCTGCAGGCCAGCTGAGTACCCCCAACTCGACTCCTCCTCTTCTCCCCCACACAGGGCGAACCTGGTGCTCCCGGCAACAAAGGAGACACTGGTGCCAAAGGAGAGCCTGTAAGTCCCCCCGCCATCCTCCCTGCAGCTCAGCCCATCCTGCCCTGGGAGCCCTGTGGGGAGGCCCAGGGAGGAGTCTGTGCATAACCCCAAGGCCCCTGATGCTGGGGCCCAGCCTCAGCCCGCTCTGGGACTGGCACCAGGACAGCCCCTCACCTCAGGCTGTCTCCTCCCCTCTGTCCTCTCCAGGGCCCCACTGGTATTCAAGGACCCCCTGGCCCTGCTGGAGAAGAAGGAAAGCGAGGTGCCCGAGGTGAACCCGGACCTGCTGGCCTGCCCGGACCCCCTGGCGAGCGCGTAAGCACCCCGGGCCCCAGGCCTCCCACATGCCCAGTGCCTGGAGTCCGTGTACCTGAGCTCACTGGCCTTTCCTCCTGCAGGGTGGACCCGGTAGCCGCGGTTTCCCTGGCGCAGATGGCGTTGCTGGTCCCAAGGTAACCTCTCTTCCTACCTGTGAGGCTGACCCCGCACCCCTGAGCATGGCCTTCCTTTCTGATGGAGTCAAGCCCCTCCCACCACCCAGCCCCAAAGTCCTGAGTGCTCCCCGCTGCAGCTGCAGCTGTAGGGGTGCGTCTCCTCTCTTCACTCTGGGCCTTACCTCGGCCACCCCACCCCTACCAGTGCTCCTCCAAGCTCTCTGAAGCAGCGCCCCCAGTGCTCCCCGAGGAAGGTGACACTGGCCCATGGTGAAGGGCCCAGGCTTGAGACCTAACGTCACATCTCTGTGACTCTCCCAACAAGGGTCCCACTGGTGAACGTGGCTCTCCTGGCCCTGCTGGCCCCAAAGGTTCTCCTGGTGAATCTGGTCGCCCCGGTGAAGCTGGCCTGCCTGGTGCCAAGGTACGACCCCACCCTGTTAACCCAGCTCAGCTAGGACCCTGCCCCTCCTGTGTGGGGGCTGGGATAGGGTGTTCTAGAATGGGCCCATGGATCTGCCTTCTGCCCCTCATCACCCTTTCCCTGCCCTACTTACACCTTTCTGGCTCCTTTTAGGGTCTGACTGGAAGCCCTGGTAGCCCTGGTCCTGATGGCAAAACTGGCCCCCCTGTAAGTACCACGCCCCAGGGTCCCCTCCCGCTCTCCTGGCTGCCCACCCTCTGTCCTCACCTCTTTCGCTTCTGTGCCTCCCATCCTCAGGGTCCTGCTGGTCAAGATGGTCGCCCCGGACCCCCAGGCCCTCCTGGTGCCCGTGGTCAAGCTGGTGTGATGGGATTCCCTGGACCTAAAGGTGCTGCTGTGAGTATTCAGTGAGGAGCGAGACAGAGCCAGGGACAGACACACTGACCTGCCACCGACTTGCTCTGTGGCCTCAGGCCACTCACACACCTTTCTTGGGCCTCAGTTTCCCTACCTGTAAAATGAGTGACCTTTTCTGTCCCCACCGTCATTGTTCTGGCCCTGGGAATGATTGTTGGTGGCCGTCCTCCCACATGCACATGAATAGGTTGAGCCTTTCATGACAGTCACCCCCAAATCTTGGGGGTTTCTCTGAGATTCCAAAGGAGAGACCAGAAGGATGAAAGTCCTTCACAGTTCAGGTCCCATGTGATAGGAGGACAGAGGGGAGAGGTGAAGTGGGGAGATAGGAGGGCATCTGGTTTAGGGGAGAAGACTGAGGAAGAGGCCAAGGGTCTCAGCCACCAAGGCCAGCGCTGGCATCCCCCAGGGCCCAACGCTGGCAAACAAAGCCATAGCAGCTTTCAGTGAGATGATCCCACTCGGAGCCACCATTAGGGACCAGGAGGCCCCAGTACAGCACCCGAGCCCCTCAGCCCTAACTCCCTCTCTCCACAGGGTGAGCCCGGCAAAGCTGGAGAGCGCGGTGTGCCCGGACCCCCTGGTGCTGTTGTAAGTGTCTCCTCTGTCCCTGCCCTTGACTTACCCCCTCCCTAGGGGTGCCGGAGGCTGTGGCCAACCCCCAGAAGACGCCCACCTGCACCCTCTTCCTCCAGCTGCCCCGAGGCCTCACCACCCTGAATCCTCCCCTCTTCTCTCCCCACAGGGTCCTGCTGGCAAAGACGGAGAAGCTGGAGCCCAGGGACCCCCTGGCCCTGCTGTAAGTGTCCTTGACAGGGAGATGTGGGGAGCAAGAATGGGAAGGCACCCCCTGTCTCCCCTCTTCTCGGCCTCCTCGTGAACATGGCATTCTCTCTGTGGCAGGGTCCTGCTGGAGAGAGAGGTGAACAAGGCCCTGCTGGCTCCCCCGGATTCCAGGTGAGGCCTCGGGCTGGCAGGTGTGGGCAGGTGGAGTGGGAACACCTCTTTGTTTGCTTCCAGATTCTAACTTCCCCTTCCCCACTATTTCTCAACTGCAGGGTCTCCCTGGCCCCGCTGGTCCTCCTGGTGAAGCAGGCAAACCTGGCGAACAGGTAAGAGGTAGGACCGGCCAGTCGGGTAGGAAATGCAGGAAGTCTTGAGTGGCAGGCCGCGGCTCCTACTGATCAGGTGCCCAGCAGCTAGCGGCATCCAGGTTAGGCACCGGGAAGGACTTCCTGTCACGGAGCTACGCAGAGGAAAGCAGGGCGTGGTGTGGCACGATCTGGAAGGAGCTTCCTGGCTACTAGTCTGGGCGGTTTCTTTTTTTAGCTTTTTAAAAAAGTATTTATTTAATTCGATTTATTATTATTTTTAACTTGATCAGAGAGAGAGAGAGAGAGAAATTGAGAAAGCAAGCTGCCAGGTCCAGGGCTTAAATCGCAGTTGGCCATGTGGGAGTCCAGCGCCTTAACTACCGCACCACTTCCCGGGCCCGTGGGTGGCTTCTTTTAAGAACAGCTGAAATACTCTGTGACTTTCCCTCAAGCCTCTGATCATAACTGTCGGTCCAAAATTTGTGGAGGAAAGAGGTCTTTGACATCTCCCAAGGAGAGTTGAGGAGCCATTGCACGTAATTCCAGTTCGGTGTTGAGCTGTTAATCCTGGAAGCCAAGGGCCAGCCCTCGGGAACAGGGATGGGGTGCTGTCTGGTGGGGATGACCCAGGCAGGTGTCGCTCACTGTTTCTCCCTCCCCCTCAGGGTGTTCCTGGAGATCTCGGTGCTCCTGGCCCCTCTGGAGCAAGAGTAAGTATTAATAGAACCTGTCACTGCTCCCATCGAGACACCCCGTACTCCGTCTTGCCTCTGGGACAACTGTCATGTGTCCTGTTCTTCCCTTCCAGGGCGAGAGAGGCTTCCCCGGTGAACGTGGTGTGCAAGGTCCCCCTGGTCCTGCAGGTCCCCGTGGGGCCAACGGCGCTCCTGGCAACGATGGTGCTAAGGTGAGGGTGGCACGGGGAGGGACTCTGAAAGCCACCTGGGGACCAGGTCGCTCCCCTACTGTGGCAGGGGTCAGCTGGCTAAGACCAGATGATGTGGATGGAGGGAGAGGGGTGGCTGGTGCAGCCTGAAGTCTGGGCTGTCTTTCCTCTCAGCTGGTGTCTGTCTTTGGCCTTGAAGCCAAGCCTGGGAGGTCCCGAGGGGGAGCACAGGGCTCCGACCACTCCCGGGACCCTGAGCCTCACTCTGGTCTTCTTGATCGTCACGTAGGGTGATGCTGGTGCCCCTGGAGCCCCTGGTAGCCAAGGCGCCCCTGGCCTTCAGGGAATGCCTGGTGAACGTGGTGCAGCTGGTCTTCCAGGCCCTAAGGGTGACAGAGTAAGTTCAACCTCCCCCCGAGCCCGTCATGGCTCCCATCTCTCTCCCTGCTTTGGGTCCTTTGGCATCTCCCTTTCTCCATGGGATTCTTTTCTCTTCTCCTTCATCCTCCCTTCTCCTCTGACCACTTTGCTGATGGGATCATCTCTGTGGTCCAGGCCCTTCTCCATGAGTTACCACGGCGATGAGAAGTGGGGCTTCTCCTTGGTGGGACTCCCTTATTCACCTCCCTGTACAAGTCAGGGGCCCTGAGTAGTTACCTTTTCTCCTAAAAGGATCTTAAGTCCTTGGTGCAGGTGCAGCCGGGATGGAGCTGGGGAGGGCCCTCAGGGTCCCAGACATAAGCAGAACACCCTAGGTCCTTGGCCCACCTGGAAGTCTTAGATTTTTATGTCTTTAGGGTGATGCTGGACCCAAAGGTGCTGATGGTTCTCCTGGCAAAGATGGTGTCCGTGGTCTGACTGGTCCCATTGGTCCTCCTGGCCCTGCTGGTGCTCCCGGTGACAAGGTGAGGTGACCACCTCCCCACTTCTTCTCTAACGCATGGCTTCACCAGCAAACCTGGGGGCGGCCCTCAGGGAGGGCTGGTCCTACCGTGCTGAGCCGGAGACCCAGGACGCGCAGGGAGGAGGAGCGGGGAGCTGTCCTGGGGTCATGGCCAGGAGGGTTCAGGGCACTGACCCCTCCTCCTTCCCTCTCAGGGTGAGACTGGTCCCAGCGGCCCTGCTGGTCCCACTGGAGCTCGTGGTGCCCCCGTAAGTACAGAAGACCCAGTCGAGACCCCACCTCGGCCTTTCTCTCCCTTCCCACTGTCCCCTTGGCCCTCTCTGCCCCACGCTCTACCCCTCCGCCTTCTCCAAAGCCAGGCCTCTCTCCAGCTCGCCTCTCTTTCTCCTAGGGAGACCGTGGTGAGCCTGGTCCCCCCGGCCCTGCTGGCTTTGCTGGCCCCCCTGTGAGTACTGAACCCCTCGTCATTTTACATAACCCAGCGGACCTGGGACCTTGCATGACTGAATGAGGACAGAGGTGTCGGCCTGAGTGGGGGAGATGGGTGGGAGGGGACGGCTTCCCGCCTGGAGTGCCTGCCCCTCCCGACTCCCTCCTGACACGGGTAGGGGTCGGTCCTGTCCTCCACTCACCAGCTCCTTCCTCCCGCAGGGTGCTGATGGCCAACCTGGTGCTAAAGGCGAGCCTGGTGACGCTGGTGCTAAAGGCGATGCTGGTCCTCCCGGCCCTGCTGGCCCCGCCGGCCCCCCTGGCCCCATTGTGAGTGTCACAGCCTCTGTGCCCTGAGAGGTCGGTGGGCTCAGACCAGGACTGGCCCAGACTTGATGCCCCTTTGCTCTCCTACAGGGTAACGTTGGTGCTCCTGGACCCAAAGGTGCTCGCGGCAGTGCTGGTCCCCCTGTGAGTAGTCCGCCTCTCTCCCGAGCACCCCCGCCTACTTGGTGTGGGGGCGGGTGGCTGGTCAGCCTGGTCACTGAGTGGGTTGGACAGCCCCCCTGACCATGCCCATGCGCTCTTCCCCCAGGGTGCTACTGGTTTCCCTGGTGCTGCTGGCCGCGTTGGTCCCCCTGGCCCCTCTGTAAGTATCCGCGGGGGGTTGCTGCTCTAAGTAGGGGCACAGGCTGTCGGGAGGGTGGAGCCCAGCTGAGCCTCAGTGACGCTCCAGTGTTCACTAGAGACTGACAGGCCCTCTTCTTCACACCCAGGGAAATGCTGGACCCCCTGGCCCTCCTGGCCCTGCTGGCAAAGAAGGCGGCAAAGGTCCCCGTGGTGAGACTGGCCCTGCTGGACGTCCTGGTGAAGTTGGTCCCCCTGGCCCTCCTGGCCCCGCTGGCGAGAAAGGATCCCCTGGTGCTGACGGACCTGCTGTAAGTGCTGACGCGGGGCCCTGGAGCTGCCCAGAGCTGGGCCGTGGTCCCCGTGGCCCTGCATATCGCCTCATTCCCTGTCTCCCTCCCCAGGGTGCTCCCGGTACTCCTGGACCTCAGGGTATTGCTGGACAGCGTGGTGTGGTCGGCCTGCCCGGTCAGAGAGGAGAAAGAGGCTTCCCTGGTCTTCCTGGCCCCTCTGTAAGTGCCCCTCTCATCTTGGGAGACCCTCCAAGAAAGATTGTCAAGGGACTTGGGCCTTGGAGGGTGCCCTGGGGGTGGTGGAGCCAACAAGGTTGACAGCAATGACTTCAGGGTGCTCTGGAGCCCTCCCCAGCCTGTCTCTGGCCTGACTCTTTCTTCTCCCTTAGGGTGAACCTGGCAAACAAGGTCCTTCTGGAGCAAGTGGAGAACGTGGTCCCCCTGGTCCCATGGGCCCCCCTGGATTGGCTGGACCCCCTGGTGAATCTGGACGTGAGGTGCGCAGTCCCCGGCCCCCGGGCCAGTGCCCTCAGCATGACATTTTGGCCCTTGCCTGAGCTGCCCTCCCCCGGCTGGCTCTCACCTCTCTCTCTTTTCCTCTCTCTCTCTCCAGGGAGCTCCCGGTGCTGAAGGCTCCCCTGGAAGAGATGGCTCTCCTGGCCCCAAGGTAAGACGGCACACCCCAAGGCCACAGCCTCACCCGTCATGCTGTTCCCTGCAGCTGGCACTGACCACCTTCCCTTACCCTTCCCTCTCAGGGTGACCGTGGTGAGACCGGCCCTGCTGGACCCCCTGGTGCTCCTGGTGCCCCTGGCGCCCCTGGCCCCGTCGGCCCTGCTGGCAAGAATGGCGATCGTGGTGAGACTGTAAGTGACTGGGCTCGGCTCGGCTCCCCACTTCTGGTCTGGCCAGGGGCTCCCTGGGCCTGTGTAGGGAACCAGGGTGGACATCTGGCCTCCCAGGCAGAGCAAGGAGAGGAGGTCTTGCGAGATGGCCAGGCCCGGCCTCCCTGAGAAAGCAGCCCCAGTGCTGGCTCAAGGCCCCTCTCCCAGAGAGAACCCCATTTCCCCCAAACGAGGGGTTCACTTAGCTCTCATGAAGCCTGGCTCTGGGGGTCGAGAGGGACATGACTGCGGGAAGATGTGGGAAAGAGGGGTCTGGCCTGGGACACTCTCGTCCTGCAGCCTGGGCCTCTCTGTCCGGCTCTCACACCCTCTCTGTTCTTTCCAGGGTCCTGCTGGTCCTGCCGGCCCCATCGGCCCTGTTGGTGCCCGTGGCCCCGCTGTAAGTGTCCTGCTCTGTCCTCCATGCCCTCAGAACCCTTGTCTAGATGTAGGTGCACCCCACTCAGCCCAACAGAACCTCCACCTGATAGCCTGTCCCCTCCTCTCTTCTAGGGACCCCAAGGCCCCCGTGGTGACAAGGGCGAGACAGGCGAACAGGGCGACAGAGGCATAAAGGGTCACCGTGGCTTCTCCGGTCTCCAGGGTCCCCCTGGCCCTCCTGTGAGTATGCTCAGCCCTCCCCAGCCCAGGTGCCATTGTCTTCCGTATGGTCTCCCCCTGCTGTGCTATGTGATAGTGGGGGAGGAGCACTTTGCCTCAGTTTCCCCCTCTGGATAATCTTTCTGACTCTTCCCTAGTGAGGTCTTGGGTCTGAAGATTTACAGCATTTCCCAGTAGTTTCTGAGGGTTGAGAGATGCTACAGAAAGGGATTGTGAGAGGGGTCTCAGCCTCCAGACACCCTGGGGCTAGCGTTGCAGAATAACAAGGGGTGCGGGTTGCCCGTGCTGCCCTGCGTCTCCCTAGCCAGCCCCGCTGGCTGCATCTGACCCACGCTGGCCTGAATTGCCTTTGCCTCTGTCCTTCAGGGCTCTCCTGGTGAACAAGGCCCCTCTGGAGCTTCTGGTCCTGCTGGTCCCCGAGTAAGTCATATCTCCTTCCTCCTCCTCCTCCTCCGGGTGCCCAGCCCAGGCTTACCTAGGCCCTTTGCCTGGGACCTGGGCATCCCCCACTTCTCTGAAGAAGGCTTCTGGGACAGGAGTAGAGAAGGGAGGAAGAGTCCCGGGCAGACAATTTTACCCGCCCTCGGCCTCCCCACTCTCTGCGCCTCCCTGCCACACCACGATTCTTGCTCAGCGACAGGAGTGAGCAATGACGTGTCTCAGGGAAGAGGCATCTCGGGAGGTGGCTCTGTGAGCCAGCAGGCGGGTGGGGAGCTTCTCTGCTGGAGTTAGGGTCGTCTTGGGACTTCTCTAACCATCTCTCCCTTCCAGGGTCCCCCTGGCTCTGCTGGTAGTCCCGGCAAAGATGGACTCAACGGTCTCCCAGGCCCCATTGGTCCGCCTGGTCCTCGTGGTCGCACTGGTGATGCTGGTCCTGTTGTAAGTAGCCCTCACTCTCCGGGCCTTCTGGACCCCCCAGCCCGAAGGGCACTCGGACACTGGTAATCCCTGCTTTCCTTCTCTGCACAGGGTCCCCCTGGCCCTGCTGGCCCTCCCGGTCCCCCTGGCCCTCCCAGCGGCGGTTTCGACTTCAGCTTCTTGCCCCAACCACCTCAAGAGAAAGCTCAGGATGGTGGCCGCTACTACCGGGCCGACGATGCCAACGTGGTCCGTGACCGTGACCTCGAGGTGGACACCACCCTCAAGAGCCTGAGCCAGCAGATTGAGAACATCCGGAGCCCCGAGGGCAGCCGCAAGAACCCAGCCCGCACCTGCCGTGACCTCAAGATGTGCCACCCCGACTGGAAGAGCGGTGAGGGCCTCCCCTGGCCGCCCCTTACTCCCCCTCAGGCCAGACGGTGTCCCCAAGCCCTTGTGCCCCCCTCCCCTGACGCCACCTTGCCCTTCTCCACCGCAGGAGAATACTGGATTGACCCCAACCAAGGCTGCAACCTAGACGCCATCAAGGTCTTCTGCAACATGGAGACTGGTGAGACCTGCGTGTACCCCACCCAGCCCAGCGTGGCCAAGAAGAACTGGTACGTCAGCAAGAACAAGGACAAGAGGCACGTCTGGTTCGGCGAGAGCATGACCCACGGATTCCAGGTGTGTGAGCTGGACCCGAGAGCCATCTCAGGAGGTGGGCTAGGCCTCTGCTCAGTGTGATGGACGGAGCCGGGCTGGGAAAGGAGTCCGGGTCCTCGGTACTGGCTCAGACATGGCGCCCATAAGCAAGCGATGCTCTCCCGATGTCAGGGGTCCCTGGGACGCTCTCAGACTCAGGCAGAGACGTCAGGGACTGGGGCGTCGGCACAGTCACGCACTCCTCACTCTTCTCCTCTCTCCCCTGCAGTTCGAGTATGGCGGCCAGGACTCTGACCCCGCCGATGTGGCCATCCAGCTGACCTTCCTGCGCCTGATGTCCACCGAGGCCTCCCAGAACATCACCTACCACTGCAAGAACAGCGTGGCCTACATGGACCAGCAGACTGGCAACCTCAAGAAAGCCCTGCTCCTCCAGGGCTCCAACGAGATCGAGATCCGGGCCGAGGGCAACAGCCGCTTCACCTACAGTGTCACCACCGACGGCTGCACGGTGAGTCCCCGAGGGCCCAGTGGGGCCACCGGCTCTCCGGGCTGGGGCTCTTTTGGCAGGCCACAGTGCCCCGTCATTCCCACTTGGTAACACCCCTCTCCCGTCATCTCCCTTCACCCCAGAGTCACACCGGAGCCTGGGGCAAGACTGTGATCGAATACAAAACCACCAAGACCTCCCGCCTGCCCATCATCGATGTGGCTCCCTTGGACATCGGCGCCCCAGACCAGGAATTCGGCTTCGACGTTGGCTCTGTCTGCTTCCTGTAAACTCCCTCCACCCCGACCTGGCTCCCGCCCACCCCACCCACGTTCCCCTCACCCTGGAAACAGACAAACAACCCAAACTGAACCCCCCAAAAAGCCAAAAAATGGGAGACAATTTCACATGGACTTTGGAAATTTTTTTTTTCCTTTGCATTCATCTCTCAAACTTAGTTTTTATCTTTGACCGACTGAACATGACCAAAAACCAAAAGTGCATTCAACCTTACCAAAGAAAAAAAAAAAAAGAATAAATAAATAACTTTGTAAAAAAGGAAGCTTGGTCCACTTGCTTGAAGACCCAGTGGGGGTAAGTCCTTTTCTGCCCGTTGGGCTTATGATACCCCAACGCTGTCCTTTCTGCTCTTTTCTCCACCCCCTTCGGGGCCTCCCCTCCATTGCTCTCCAAATCTAAGTCTCCCCAAAAGGCACAGGAAACAATGCATTGTCTGCCTAGCAACCAAAGGCAATGCTAAAACCCAAGTGGCCCACACCCCTCAGCCCAGTTCCTCCCAGCCACGACTCCCAAACCCTGGGGGACCTGAGGTTTTCAGACTGCCAAAGAAGCCTTACCACCTGGCATCCACGTGACCCCTGCGACATACCCCTCTTCGTTTTTGAGGGGTCCATGCCAGGGGCATCACTGGCCCCTCAACGGGTTCGGAGGAGAGTCAGGAAGGGCCACGACAGAGCCGAAACATCGGATTTGGGGAAAGCGTGTCAACCCCCCGTGCACAGGGCTGGGTGGGAGAGATTGTTCTGTTCCTTGTGTAATTGTGTTGCTGAAAGACTACCTCGTTCTTGTCTTCATGTGTCACCGGGGCAACTGCGTGGGGGTGGGGACGGGGGCAGGGTGGAAGGGCTCCCCGTTTTATATCAACGGTGTGACATCTCTGTGACGGGGCAGGGCGGGGAGGGGGTCACTGGTGCTATAGAACTTGACATGCCCCCCCCAGGCCAGCAAACCAGCAAATGTTCCTTTTGTTCAAAGTCTTTTTTTTATTCTTTGTTTTTTTTTTTTTCTTTCTTTCTTTTTTTAATTCTTTCCACGGATGGGGACTCATGTGAATTTTCTAAAGGTGCTATTTAACATGAGGGGAGAGAGTGCCTCGCGCCAGCCTGCCTGCTCAGTCTCCACTCTCTCCACCCACCTCTGGCTTCTGCCCTCCTCTCTGACCTCTCTCCTCTGAAACCCTCCCCTCCTGCCTCTGCATCCCATCCTCCTGGCCTCGGCCTCTCTCCTGGTCTGTCCTGCCTCCTCTCTCGCCTCCTCTCTCGGGTTTCAGAGCACAATTTCCCAAAGCACAAAGCAGTTTTTCCCCCCAGGGGTGGGAGGAAGCAAGAGACTCTGTACCTATTTTGTATGTGTATAATAATTTGAGATGTTTTTAATTATTTTGATTGCTGGAATAAAGCATGTGGAAATGACCCAAACATACCTGCAGTGGCCTCCTAATTTCCTTCCTTGGAGTCAGTGGAGGGGGACTTGGGAGGCGGCTCCGGGGTGGGTGGGCTCGCCCCCCTTGCCTGCCCTTTCTCCCCTCCCCCTCTCCTCTGTCCCCCCAGCCCCTTCGCTGTCCCCTGGTCTTTCTTCAACGTTTTTCTTTACTCTTATTTTCCTCTCTCTTGCAGTCCTTGCAGTTCTTCCAAATCCTCTTCTCTGCAGCAGTGCCATACCCGCACCCCACAGGTGCAGCAACACATACGCACACACACACACATACACACGCACATGTGTGCACACACATGTACGCAATTCCCGTCCTGGGTTGCCCACACCATGTGCCCTCTCCCCCATCAACACCACCATCTCCCCACTGCCTTGGGCACCCTGCAGGGCTGGGGGGCTGCTGGAATTGCGTGTGGCTTTGGGAGGGTGAGGAGCACGGACTGGTGATGAGGACCTGGGAGCCTGTGAGTAAGGCCTCCCTCCCTGCAAACATGGCAAACATGGAGACTATCTGACCTCGTCTCCCTTCTCTTCCCTTCCCAAGATGCACTGGGAGGACAGCAGGAGGGGTCTGCTGAGCTGGGGACAGGGGAGCAGGAGAGCAGGAACCCCAGGTGTGGGGGAGGCCTCAGCGGCCTTTCGCTATCTGGAAGGACAGAAGCCCAGGCCTGGGCCCCTCTGGGCCCTCTGAGTCACCAGAACATGATACCCCTGGGGTGCTGGGTGGCCTGGGGGAACCCCTACTTCCTGCCATTCCTTTTCCTTCTCCTTTCCCCTCTCCCAAATTCTTGCCTCCTCCTCCTTGCCTTCTTCCCCTCTTCTGTTTTCCTTCACTCTCCATCTACCCTCTGCCCTGCCCTACCTGCCTAAGAACCCGAGCCCCAGAGGAAAGGCGACAGTCTCAGGAAATGGCGGCAGCTGTGTGTGGCCAGTGGGGAACAGGAAATCCAGAATCGGAAGCCTGGAATGACATGACTACCCAGAGACCCGAAGACAGGGAGATGACAGCCATCACCCCTCCCACCCAGATCTCAGGGCTGAAACCTCCAAGGAAGGAGAGGCCCCCGTGGGCAGAGGCTGTCTGTGGGCAGCGCTGGTAGTATGGCTGTCATTACGTATTCATGACTATTAATTATGGCCTTTCACAACCCATCGTTAGAGCTGCCACAACAAGGATGTGTAGACAGGGACTTGGTCTCCAGAGGCTAAAACCCCATGGCATATTAACAAAGACTTATTCCTAAACGAATTACCCAAAGTGATGTGGTGCCCACTGACCCACCACTCAGTGCATTGACTGATTGGTGATGTCTGCCTGGGAGACTGTCCAGGTAACCTCCATCTGCCTGGACCTCCGGCCCTTGCTGTTCAGGACCCACCTCCATCTGTCCCCATGGGGGGTCTAGAAGTTTCCCAAACCCAGCACCCAAGGCTCTGCCTGACCACTGTGTACCTAAGCTCATGTCCCCTCCCGTCACTATATTTGTCACCAGCCGAAAGGGACGCTGCAGCTCCCACACGTGTGCCACACTTCCTGTTCCCAGGCCTTTTTATTTTTTGGGTAGCGAGTGCAAGCATGAGGGAGAGGGGCACCCTCAATAAGGTCTCATCACACTATGATACCCCCTGCTCCAGCTCTCCAACTCCCTAGGGTCCTGGGCACCCACACGCACTCCTGGTGTGTTTGCAGACCGACCTGTGGATTCGAACCTGTGTACAGACATGTGGCTTCCAATACTACAGTCCAGCACATTGTGGACTATGCCATCTCTCTGGGCTCAGATCTTTTAAAATGCTTCTTCCTGTGCCTAAAATGACATCCCTTTTCTCTCCTTGCTCAACCGCCCACCCTCCAAGCCACACTCAAAAGTCTGAAAGTCTCATCGTCTCTCCATTTCCCCGCCTCACCTAGGCCACTGAACCAGCTCTGAGTTGCCAAAGCACCCCAGGTCTGCAAACTCGCCCCGGCTCTCCATCCCGGAGATTGTTGCCGTGTTTGTGCCATCATGTCTTCTCCCTGTGATTGCCTCCAGGCCAGAGGCCACTGGGGTGCAGCCGTTGGGTGAGGAAGGAGAGAAGAGGTGAACTAGAGGAGCTGTCCTTTAGGTGAGAGTGGGGCTGTGCACAGGAGCGAGCAAGTGAAGACCAGTCCTGCAGGCATCACACGGCTGCAGAAGGCTCCGGCCAGCGCTTTCTCCATAACGAACAAGTCCTGTGCCTGTGCTGTCCACCATGGTGGCCACTAGCCACTCCGAACACCCGACCACTTGCAATGTGGCAAGTGCAACCGAGGAAGGCATTTCTGCCCTTTGTTTCATTGTTATTGCTCTCACCAGCTGCGTGTGGCTTAGTGCCTGCTGCACTGGCGCGGTGCAAAGGGGTGGCTACGTTTCTCCCTACAAATGTGCAAACCTACACCCAGGTGTGTGTATATGTGTACATGTGTGTGCACGTATGTGGACACATGCACCACGTGAAGAGCTATGGTGGTGGCAGGCTGTGTGTGGCCGTGCAGCTCTGTGTCTGTGTCATGTGGCGTGGGGCCAGTGTGTGGTTGCAGTGCGTGCGCAGGACAGGAGGGGAGGGGGACAAAGGGGCCATTGTGCCACATTCCCAACTCAAACCCTCCTTTCCGCTGACGTCACAGCTGCCCTAAATACAGCTGCCCAGGCCCGCTCCCTGAGACCCTCGCCACCCCCTGTGCGGCGGGACTGACCTGCTGTCCTCAGCACTGCTCCGTGAGACTCACCTTTGTCTTCTCCAGGAGAACCATGTTCCTGTGGCTGATTTTTCAATCAAATCCAGGAAAATTGTAGAAAAAGAGATTTCATTTGGATTTTCACTTCTGCTGCTCTCGGAATCCTGGGACATCTAGGGCCTGAGCCCATCTCCTGGGGGGACCTTCTAGAACCGGAATGCGGTGTGTTTTCCTCCTTTGCCCCCTAGCTTCTTAACCTTCAGCTTCCCAGGTGCCTCCAAGACGTCCCTGGACAGACAGAGCTGGGTGAGGTGGAGGAGGTGAGAGGTGGCGATGGCACTTGCTGGAGTGAGGGAGGGACAAGTGCGTGTGTACGAGAATGTGGGGCTGCTCACAAAGCCGGTACCCATGGGAGGAGGCCTGACTGGTGGCATGTAAGCAAGTGAGGGGGTGACCTGGGTGGTGTCTGTGCGGGTCCCTTGGTGGTACCTCAGGAGGGGAATGTCCCACTCTGAGCTCACCCACCTAAGAACAATTGTGTCTGTGCTCATGGGGACCCTGGGCATGTATGTATGTGTGTGTGAGATGGGGATGGTGACGGTCACTTCCCCACACCCAGGGCAGTGGGAGAGATGCTGCCTGACCCCTGAGAACGCATAGCTGTAGGCACTGGGCCATGTGTATGCATGGGCATGGCAGAGGGCCACGGAGGGACTGTCTCATTGAATGAGGATGAAGGAGGGTGAGGGCAGGAGGTCACCATTCCCAAGACCCAGAGCCCGTAGGAGCCCTGGTGCCAGTGAGAGGCTGACTCTCTGTCCCCGTACTGCGTGTGGGCTCCAGAGGTTACTGAGTCGGGTTGAGGACAGTTCAGTGGACCAGAAGACAAGACCTTTGTCTAGGCGAGTGACAGGCCTTTACACGCACGGAGCTGTCAGCACCTGGCAGAGGGTATGCAAGGCCAGGCCGGAGGTAGGGGCGGAGAAGAGAGTGGTGCATGCCAGTCCCAGGAAAGGTGGGCTCTTCTCTGCATGAGGCAGTGGGAGGAACAGAGGAACGGGGTTGCTGAGTTTGTAAAAGGGTAGAGAAGAAGAGGAGGGTAGAGCCGTCGCAGGGACCAAGGCGCATTGCAGAACAACCAGACCACAAATTGAGTTCTAGGTGAGCTCACCACCATGGGAGGACTTCCTTGGGCTTCTCTGACGCGTGCGCTGACAGGTGTTCCGTGCCACAGCGGGGAAAGGCGCTGCGGGGAAAGTCTGCGATAGAAAGCCCGAAACTGACACTGCCAAATAGAGATGTGATGGCCACGTAGCAATTCTTCATGTCCTAGAGCCTTTGGCTTTCCTTTTGTTTTTCTTCCAGAGGGATGTTTTTTTTTTTGTTTTTTTTTTTTTTTTTTTTTTTTTTTTTTTTTTTTTTTTTGCTATAGGGCGTGTGCGCTCACCAGAAAGACAGAGGAGACAGAAAGTGAGAAATCACCCCCTAGAGGGCATGGCCATGCGGCAATTCCATTCTCCTCTCAGGATTTTGGTCGCACACACGCACGTGCCCAAGCGTGAATTTTAAGCCACCAGGTCTGGGACTCAAACTGTGGTCAACTATGTGGGAGTCTAGCGATGTAAACCATTATGTTATGTGCTGGTCCCTCTAGTAGCTATTTGGGGAAAAAAAAGAAAAAAGGTCTGGCCTCATAGCACAGCGGGTAAGCTCTGTGCATTGGGAGCAAATCCTACATGGCCAACCGCAGTTTGAGTCCCAGCCCTGGTGGCTTCAAATCCACTCCCGGTTTGTGTGCGTGCATGTGAGCAAGTGTGTGTGCATGCCCAAAATCCTGACAGGAGTTTTCACGGGGAAATGGGTGAGAAGGATTGTGACATGACTTGCCTCCGAGGGAGGGGGAAGACTCCTATCTCTGACAAGATCACACACTCTGTGACAATAAAAAATAAATAATAGGAAACTGGTAAAATTAAGTTGATTTATTTTGAGTTTTTGCTATAGGGAGCGTGCACTCACCAGACAAGACAGAGAGAGGGAAAGTAAGAGACCATCCACCCGGGGGCGTGGTCACACTGCAGTCCTTCTCCAGCCTCCTCTCAGGATTTTGAGCACACACACACACACACACACACATGTACTCGGCATGGTTTTCAAGCTCCGGGGTCCAGGACTTGAACCATGAAAACAGCCATGTGGGATCCAGTGCCTTAACCACTGTGCCACCTGCTGGCCCTTAAGTTTAGTAATCTGTTTAACTATTATATTCTGAAATATTACCATTTCGTCATGACACTGGGGCACATCTCGATTGGGACTGGCTGCATTTTGAGGGGCCCCGTGCGGCCAGTTGCTGCTGTAGAAAGCGGTGCAGCCCTAGCAGGAGGTCCAGGCCCAAGACTCCTCAAATTTCAGCCACCACCCCAAGTTCACAGGAAGAGACTGAACTTTTCCTGGGGTACAGATGGAAATGGACCCTGTTTAGCCTGGATCTCAGAGACAGGGAGTCCCCAGGACCTCTGGCCTTGGGGGGCTCTATGGGGTCTTGTAGGTCATCATGTCTCCATTCTCAGGAGCTCCAGGAAGGCTGACTCCTCACGAACTCTCCCAGCCGCCCCAAGGAGGTTATGAGAGCCCTGTCCTGAGCTGGCTGTCGGCTCCTGTGGCAGAGCCATGACGCCAGTTGTGCTCCGGAAAGTGCGCTTCTGGGGGCCGGGGCCTGCTGTCGGTGGTGCCATGTCCCCAGTCCCAGCCTGTGAGCGGTGGTGAGGAGGTGTCTGGGAGTCGGGCCAGGGTGTGTTTAGGTGGGGTGAGGCCACACTCCGGGCCACGCAGGCAGTGCCATCAGCGGGACTGGAGCAGACAGGGTGGAGCAATGTGGGCTGTCTCAGGGTGGAGGTGGGGCGGCAGATGGCGGCTCTTTGTGCTGTTTGCAGGGGAACGAGGGTGCCTCCTGGCTGGAATCTTGCCCTTCAGTGAGCGGAGGGGCACTGAGCGTGCTGCCGGGCAGCTGGGCACGTGTGCTCGCGTGTGTGTGTGTGTGCGTGCTTGTCCAGGCGTGGCTCAGTGTCCTTTGCAGTCACACCATCCTCCCAGCTCCTTGTCTGGGCTGCTTCCTCTCAGACCAGTGGCCAGGCTCCTGTGTGCTGCTGGGAGCTGAGCAGGGAGGAAGGAGCTGCCAAGGCCCCGAGGCCAGGCTGGGCAGCAGAGGAAAGGGAGGAAGTGTCCTGCACCCGCCTCCCGGCCGGCACAGGAAGGGCACAGTGGAGGCCCAAGGTCAGTCTGGCAGCAGAGACCTGAGCTCAAAGATTGAGACAGGGCAGCCCCTCCTCCAGGAGGCAGGGATGAAGGAAGAGCCATCCCAAACCCCCCAGACCCCCAGACCCTGGCGGGACGCTCCGAGCCTCCTCTCTGAGCAGATTCTGTGCACTTTTGGAATCAGGAGAAAGAGGAGGTGTGAATAAGAAACCAGAGGCACCCTGTAGTCAAATAACCCACTTGGGGGAACCAGCAGTTAGCGTAATGGCTATGTCGCTGGACTCCCATGTAGTCGACCGCGGTTCGCGTCCCGGACCCAGTGGCTTAAAACTCACGCCAGGCGCGTGTGCATGCGTGCCTAAGATCCCGAGAGGAGAATGGAAGAGAAGGGATTGTGGCGTGACCATCCCCCCTGGGGGGTGATTTCTCGCTTTCTGTCTCTCTGTCTCTCTCTGTCTGTCTGGCGAGCGCACGCGCCCTATAGTGAAAAATCTCTCAAAAAAAAAAAAAACAAAAAAAAACAAAAAAAACAAATAACCCACTTGGGGGAGAGGGCACAGATGGTGGCATGGTGGTGAAACACATGCTCTTCCAGGCAGTCCCATTCATTCAACAAACGTTAGTTGAACATGTGTGCTGTGCCAGCCCAGTGCCTCTGCCTGGGCATCGAGGTTTGATGACTGACTCACTAATGGGCCTGGGATGCCCCGCAGGGAGCAGAGGACTGGAAGGTAACTGTAGACGCTTTACCAATGGCCTTGCTCACCCCCAGAAAGAAGAGGCAACCGGCTTCAGAACTGAGGGGCCAACAGGTGGCATGGAGGTAGCTGGCTCTCACATGGTTGACTACTCGGTTCAAGTCCTGGACCCGGCAGCTTGAAAAACATGCCAGGTGCAGGTACATGCAGGCGTGCTCAAAATCCCAAGAGTAGGGGAACCAGCAGTTAGAGTAATGGCTATGTCGCTGGACTCCCACGTAGTCGACCGTGATTTGCGTCCCGGACCCGGTGGCTTAAAACTCATGCCGGGCGCATGTGCGTGCATGCCCAAGATCCCGAGAGGAGAATGGAGGAGAAGGGATTGTGGTGTGACCATCCCTCTGGGGGGTGATTTCTCGCTTTCTATCTCTCTGTCTCTGTCTGTCTGGTGAGCGCACACACCCTATAGCAAAAATCTCTCCCCCCCCCAAAAAAAAAATCCCAAGAGTAGAATGAAGGAGAAGGGATTGCAGCATGGCCATCCTCTCTAGGGGGTGATTTCTCTCTTTCTGGTGAGCATACCTGCCTTAGAGAAAAGCAAAACAAAAACAAAAGTGAAAAACAACAACAGAAACCTCGGAACAAACCCAGACCTGCTGGTGTCCCTGCAGCCTTCCCTTTGGCATTCCTGAGTGCCGTTGTGTGCACACACCACAGCTGCAGGGGTCAGACAGAAGCCCACAACCTAGTGCCGATGAGCCCATACAGAGCATGGTCTCAGACAGGAGGCCCTACGGGAGCGGGAGCGGGAGCGGGAAAGTCCTCTTGAGTTGGCCCAGGGCGGTGGGAACCTGGCCCTCCCTTGGATCCCCTTGGAATTAGCACCAGGAGAAGAGACTGGGGCTGGGCCCCTCACTCCTCTGCACCCCCTCATTACCTGGGCCCTTCTTGGGCTGAGTCTCTGACCGTCCTTGCAGGGGCATGGTGAAAAGTGAAGCTGGGTGCGGCTCAGGATGGCAGTGAGTGGGGGCAGGGCCGGCTAGCTGTGGGGTAGCCACCTACGAAAAACTAGCGCAGGCCTCTTTGCGGACACCTGGATTCTCCGGTGCTCACATGGGTTCGAGCCACCCTGGTGACACTTAGCTCAACAAGGGTTCTGGGATGCCCTCTGCCTATCTCTGGAGGAGCCAGCCGGAGAGGGCCCTGAGCCCAGGGCACCCGGCCTCACTCCAGCCTGTGTTCCTCCATACCTAGGCTGGCGTCTCTCCCAACATGACACACAAAGGGACTCCCCTGGGGATCTTAACAAGGGCCAACTATTAAATCTCGGGGAGAAAGCCTAGCTCTCCGGTTTCCAGACCCCCGCAGCCTCCAGAATGAGGCAAACATGCCAGATTGGAATCCACGCTCTGCCGCTCGCTTGCTCGGTGACCTGGAGCAAGTCACTTACTCTCCCCAGGCCTCAGTTTCCCGTCTATAACACAGGTATAACAACCCAGTAGTAATCCCTCATGTTTGGGTTCATGCGAGGGCTGCACACGCAGGGCTTTCTCTCTCCCAGAGGATGTGAGAAACCCGCAGAATGCCAAGAGTCCAGAGGGCAAGCCCTTGGCAGCAAGGACTACAGAGGGCTGCAGAGAGGGAAGCACAGGTGGCAACGTATTTACTCAGAGCAGCGCACATTTATTCTGTGGGTCCTGACAGCGACACCCTCACCCCGCCGCGCCCCATCTCTCTGCCTGTTCAGAGCCTGGGGCCAGTGGGGCTGGAGCTGGAGCCGGAGCCGGAGCCGAATCAGCAGGCAGGCTGTGGCCTGGGTTGCAGCTGCTCTCTGAGTGGAGAGAGCGAAGGGAGGCTGAGGCCAGGGGACTGGAACAGCACCGGGCAGACAGTGGAGCCTGAGAGGGCCAGACCCTGGTTTTCCTGCCTCCCCATCCCAAGCCCCTTGCCCTACACTGGCACAGCCCTGGCACCACTAGGCGCCCCTGCCCAGCCACTTCAGCAGGCCGGGTAGGTCCATGTACCCCTTCCCCTGACCTCCCTCGTACCCTACCACTGCCCCAGCCTTGAGCCAGAAGCCACGTGGTTCCCGGAAGTGAGGCGGCATGGCCAGCCAGACGCACCTGGCAGGGCCCTCAGTGCTGGTCCAGGATGAGGGGCACCTGGGCACTGTCCACGCGGGGAGGCAGCCGCTCGCCTGTGCGCACGTTGAACATGGGCAAGGTGGAGAGCGGCCGGGGCACCTCGCGGCTGGCCGCCATCTGCCGCAGCTCCTCCGTGTTCCCATGGATGGTGCAGTGGTGGACCATCTGGATGCTGGGGGCAGAACCAGGGCATCATCAGCTCTAGGAGCCAGCCCCGCCTCCCCTGCCATGGGTCCAGCCTGGCACTTCCTCTGAGTCAACCCATAATCTCCCCTACCACTTCTGGGGGAGGGGGGCTCCAACACATGATGCAGGTGGGGGGATAAACAGGAAGTTCTCTGGTGCCTGCACAATGCCCAGCCCACAGTGCTGAGGATGGGCTCTGGGTGCAGGCAGCTTGGATCCGAAGCTGTGTGTCCTTGGCCAGTTGGTTAACCACTCTGGGCCTCAGTTTTCTCAACTGAAAAATGAAGATAGTAAAACCTACTTCCTGGGAGTGCTGTGAAGATGAATCAAGAGAATGTGACTGGTGTTTACACGGTACCCAGAACACGGTACGCACACGATACGGGACTTGGATACGGACTCCCAAGGGCCAGCGCTGCTGGGCTTGAGGTTCTGCCTTTGTACGTTCCAGATGAGCCTCCTGGTCCCTCCCAGCACTCAGTCCCCTCCCCCAGCCCTCCCCAGTCCTGTGTTGGTCTGGCAAGCCTAGCTTTTCCTTGATCTTTTCTCACCTCCTAGCCTTTGCCTGAGCTGTGTCCTGTCCTAGAAACACCCCTCCCACGTCCTGCCAGGCATGAGCGTCTCATCTCACGGGTCACCCTCTGCTCCCGGTACCCAGACTCCCTCCCAGCCCCTCCTAGCCTGCCCCCACACAGTCATCCCTCTCTGTCTCCTTTACCCATCAGGGCTCTTTGAAGCCTGACGCTGCTACCCACTCTGCAGGGGCTGGAAATCCCAGCTGCACCATCCTTCCTCCTCAAGAGGCAGAGCCTTTTCTCATGGAACATTCTCCTGGGCTTGCTTTCTGCTGCCCAGGGCAAGCTTTGGTTCCTTCTGACAGGCAGGGTAGCACAGCAGGTGAGCATGAGTGATTGCTTTGGGTTTGAACCTGACTTCCACTGCTGGCAGGCTGTGTGCTCGTGAGCAAATTACTTAACCTCTCCGTGCCTGAGTTCCCTTGCCTGTAATGATTATTGTATGAATTCAATGAGGAGAAGCATTTAAGCTCCTGGTAAGCTTGCAGCAAGTGGTAGCTATTATCACGAGGAGCGTTCAGTAACGATGATTATCCTCGGTGTTATTTTATGACAAGCTACCGATGAACTTGGCTGCCAGTAGAAGGGTGTGTCCAAGTCTCTTTCCAAACCCAACCATTCTGTTGGTCCAGCCCAGAGACATTTGCCCAGACTACCTGGTCACAGGGTCAGACGAAGCAAGGATTCTTCGTTGTAAACAGGAAGGATTGATTTTCTGGGAGCTGGACAGTGGCACGGTGGGAAAAGGCAGTGCCACGTGAGGCTATCCCACATGGGAAGGTTTCAGAGACCTCCCTTAGAGTACCAGGCGTATGTGCCCATGATCCATGGCTGCCTGGGGCTGGTGGGGAGTGTGATGCCACGATCCTGTTAGGAGTACTGTCTCAGTGCGTGCATGCGTGTGTGTGTGTGTGTGTGTGTGTGTGTGTGTGACTTATGGAAGAAATAAACCTTTTTTTAATGGCTTTCCTTCTTTCTTTTTTCTTTCTTTCTTTCTTTCTTTCTTTTCTTTTCTTTTCTTTTTTTTTATAGATTTTTACTATAGGATATGTGTGCTGACCAGAGAGACAAAGAGAGACAGAGAAACAGAAAGCAAGAAATCACCCCCCCACACCACCACCACCCCAAGGAGGATGGCTATGTGCAATTCCTTCTCCTCCATTCTCCTCTTGGGATTCTGGGCACGTGTACACATGGCGTGAGTTTCAAGCCGCTGGGTCTGGGACTCAAACCATAGTCAACCACGTGGGAGTCCAGCACCTTAGCCACTACACTACCTTATGGCCCCTCTTTTTTGTTTTTAATTGCCAGAGGAGGAGAGAAAGAGAAAGAAAGTGACCTCCAGTGGGGCGAGGTCACATCACAATCTTTTTCCTCCACGTCTCCCTCCTGTGAGGATCCTGAGCACACACGCACGGTGCCCTCTGTGTTCTTTAATCTGCTGGGACTGATATCTGAACTGTGGTCTGCCTGGGATCTGGCTCCCTAAGCATGGTGTTAACCACTGTGCTCAGACCACCCAATAATCAGTTTTCTTTCCTTTTCCTTCTTTTTTTTTTTTTTTTTTTTTTTTTTTTTTTTTTTTTTTTTGAGAGATTTTTGCTATAGGGCACATGCGCTCACCAGAGAGACAGAAAGCAAGAAATGGCCATACCACAATCTCTTCTCCTCCATTCTCCTCTCAGAATTTTGGGCACGCACGCACACGTGCCCAGCGTGAGTTTAAGCCACTGGGTCCGGGACTCCAACCGCGGCTGACTAAGTGGGAGTCCAGCGATGTAACTATTACGCCATCTGCTGGCCCCATCATTGGTTTTCTTAGAGGAACTGGGCCCCTTGTCAGAACAAGGAGGGGAAGTGATTCCCACTCACGTCCAAGTCTCATGTGGTGGGCATGGACTCCAGTCAGAACCTGAGCAGTTAGACTACAAGAAAGACTTCCTACAACAATTTCAGACTGAGTGGGCCACCCCGCTCTGCCCAGGAGTAGGACCTCCTGCCTGGCCAACAGGAAGAGGTGGGTCGCCAGCTAAGACCAGGGGCCAGTCAAGATAAGCTGTTGAGTCTGGAATTCTGCAAGCTGAATTGTCCAAAATACAGTTTCCATTCCCAGGCAAGAGGATAAGAAGAGGGACCAGCAGTTAGCGTAATGGTTATGTCGCTGGACTCCCATGTAGTCGACCACGGTTCGCATCCTGGACTCGGTGGCTTAAAACTCACGCCGGGTGCATATGCGTGCATGCCCAAGATCCCGAGAGGAGAATGGAGGAGAAGGGATTGTGGCGTGACCATCCCCCCTGGGGGGTGATTTCTCGCTTTCTGTCTCTCTGTCTCTCTCTGTCTGTCTGGCGAGCGCATGCGCCCTATAGCGAAAACCTCTGAAAAAAAAAAAAAAAAAAAGAGGATAAGAAGAGACAAAGAGGGAGAAGTATGTGGATGATGTGATCAAGAAAGCCAGGCCGATGATGCCCTTGGTGGGGGAAGGGCCTAGACGCTGGGCCCCTTCCCACCCCCAGCCCCGCTCCTGGTCTTGTCGCTCCAACAACACATACGTGAAAAATGCTCTGGGATGTTTTTCTAGAGCAAGAGCAAGAGCCAGACCCTCCAGTGTCTCCTCCGTAGTCCTCCCACATCCGCATGTGGGCACACATTTCCATGTGCATGCACACACATGCGGCCCCAGCGCTCACCCACACCCTCCCTACCAACCATGGATTCTGGCACACACACCCACAGGAAAGTCATGGGGCCTGGAGGGGGACCTCGTGAGCAGTGAAGTCTGTGGCAGGTGAAAGGCGGGCAGGTCAGTCAGTGGCATGGTGGTCAAGGCAGCTAAATCCCACATGGCTGACTGTGCGGTTCAAGTCCTAGACCCGGTGGCTTGAGAAATGTGCTGGGCTTGGGTTGGTGCAGGCCCACAATCTCAAGAGGAGGATAGAAGAGAAAGGATTGCGGCGTGGCCATCCCCTCGGTGGGTGATTTCTTACTTTCTGTCTCCCTAACTTTCTCTGTCTCTCCGGCGAGCACATGTACCCTATAACAAAAATCTCTAAGAAAAGAAAGAGAAAGAAAAAAGAAATCAACACAAAATGCAAACCGAGACCAACATTACATAGGGTAAAATTGGGTATCGATTCCAAATGGATGGAGGAAGCAGATCTTTCTGACAACATCAGAACTACAAACTGACCCAGGAAGCTAGACATGACAGGAATATCGGTACAAAAAGTATCCACAATGGCAGTAGCTATAATTAATCGAATGCAGCACAGCCCCCCAAAATTGCAGGATCAAATCCTCTTTGTGAAATTTACATGGAAAATCATTGATCTTAATGGGGGGAAAATCTATAAAACGAAAATAGAAAAAAACCAGAGTAGGTGGGCTCTGTAGCCTAATGGCTAAGGGAGCCAGGCTCCATATGACTGACTGCAGCTCAAATCCTGGCCCTGGCTGCTTGAAAACACTCCAGGCGCTTGTACTTGTATGCCCCAGATCCTGACAGAATGGAGAAATGGAAAAGGGATTGTGGCGTGGCCACACCCATTAATGGGAGCTATCTCTCTCTCTCTCTCTCTCTCTCTCTCTCTCTCTCTCTCTCTCTCTTTCTCTCTCTCCCCATCTATCTCTGCAAGTACTCTCTGGGAAGAAAGAGAGAAACAAAGAAAGACAAGAAAAGCAAGTGCCTTTTAACTTTTTTTGAAAGAATCATTTATTTAATTTTATTCATCGTTATTATTTTTTAGTTTGAGACAAGGCTCATGTGCTCATGAGAGAGAGAGAGAGAGAGAGAGAGAGAGAGAGAGAGAGAGAGAAGGCTGCCAGGTCCAGGACTTGAACCACGGTCAGCCATGTGGGAGTCCAGTGCCTTAACCACCACACCACCTGCTGGACCCAACCTTTTAACTCCCTTGTATAGAAAGTGGCTCAAGGAATTAAATGAAGTTGTACAGTTCAAGGAATTTCATTTCTGTTCACTCTGGGAAATATTGGGTCATCTGAAAAGTCATGATGCATTTTCTATGTTTTTCTAGGCAAAAATGCACCATAACTTTTCCAATGACACAATATATTCACCATAAAAAGTCATAAATGTTGGTATAATTACGACGTTTAAAAGTTTGTACTCCTCAGAACCAGAAGTTGGCGTAATGGCCACGTTGCTGGACTCCCATGTAGTCGACTGCGGTTTGAGTCCCGAACTCAGTGGCTTAAACTCACGCCGGGGGCACAATGCGTGCATGCTCAAGATCCTGAGAGGAGAATGGAGGAGAAGGGATTGTGGCGTGGCCATCCCCCCTGGGGGGGGGGGGGGGCGATTTCTCGCTTTCTGTCTCTCTGTCTCTATCTTTCTGGCAAGTGCATGCACCCTATAGCAAAAACCTCCCCCAAGAAAAAGAAAGAAAAGAAGGAAGGAAGGAAGGAAGGAAGGAAGGAAGGAAGGAAGGAAGGAAGGAAGGAAGGAAGAAAGAAAGAAAGAAAGAAAGAAAGAAAGAAAGAAAGAAAGAAAGAAAGAAAGAAAGAAAGAAAGAAAGAAAGAAAGAAAAATTTGTACTGCTCGACACAGAGGCTCAAAGACCCAGTGGGTGGAGACGGGGTTGGGGGGAGGGTATCAAAACAATGGGTTTGAAACTGGGGTCTCAGAGCACCCTGACATCGGCTCAAGCTTGTGCAGACACACATGTGCACACACCGTATGAGCCCACCCATCTGGCCCACACAGCCACAGCCTTCCTCCGCAGGGCACCTGGCAGGTCAGATGCCCTCCTCAGCTGGCACCTCTTGCTGCACCCTCTCAGCAGGGAACAATGAGCCCACTGTGACCCCTGCAGGATTCTGGTAGCCTCACAATGTGCCCCTGAGGTTACCACAGAGATAACCTTGCCACCCTCTGCACCCACACACCAGTCTGCTGAGGCCAGGCGTGAGCGATCACCCTTGGTCTTCCCTCTGGCCACGCAGGAGAAGGCGTGGGCTGGAGTCCTACAAAGAAGCGTCTGAGGGAACCAGGAGCTGGGACACACCTCCCCACCCACTGAGGAGCAGCCCAGGGGCACCTCAGCCGCCACCCTGGAGGTCCTCACACCCAGCTCCCTTCGCTCACCCCAGGGAGAGATGCAGAAAGACTCTGCACTAGTGCCCCCACCCGCACCCTCGGCCTTGAAGGCTGCCATGAACGAGAGCCAGCAGGCCAGCGCATCGGGGGTCCCCGGTAACAGTGAGACTGCGCTCTGCCCCCGTCCCAAAGCCCACCGGAAGCCCAGCATGTCCAAGGTGATCCTGAGGGCAATGGCAGACAAGGAGGCACACGAACGCATATCTCTGGCCACCCTGAAGAAGGCTGTCATCGCCACGGGCTACGACATGTCCCACAACGCTTGGCGCTTCAAGCAAGTGCTCAAGAGGCTGGTGGACAAGGGCATGCTCAAGCAGGTGACTGGCAAGGGGGCCTTGGGCTCCTTCCGCCTGGGCAAGAAGCAGGCCTCCAAGACCAACCTCAAGGCCAAGAGACAGCGGCGGCCACGGCGACAGCCTGGGCAGCACGGGTTGCTCCTGGGCTCCAGACAGGGGCATAAGCGGCTCTTCAAGGGGGTCCGCAGAGGGGCCAAAAGCCGCCACAGTTAATGAGGCAGGCCAGGCCACTGGGTAGGGGTGCCAGGCCTACCGCAGGCTCAGTGCACTGAAAATAAAAGGGGCCTAAGTAATTTCACACCTGCCTCCTAGAGTCTTTGGGGTTTAGGAGGTGGGAAAGGGAAAGGGTACAGAGGAGAGTGAAGCCATGGATAGGGGGCACCTGGGCAAAATAAGAGTGTGATGGGTTGGAAGGGCTGCAGGATTGCACTCATTCACAGACATCAGCTAGTCCAACCTCACCACCTCAGGTGGGGAACCCGAGCCAGAGGGTAATGAAGTATGTGACCTTTTTTTTTTTTTTTTTTTTTTTTTGCTATAGGGCGCGTGCACTCGCCAGACAGAGAGAGACAGAGAGACAGAAAGCGAGAAATCACCCCCCGGGGGGATGGCCACGCCGCAATCCCTTCTCCTCCATTCTCCTCTCAGGATCTTGGGTGCGCCCGGCATGAGTTTTAAGCCACCGAGTCCGGGACTCGAACCGCGGTCGACTACATGGGAGTCCAGCGACATAACCATTATGCTAACTGCTGATCCCAGTATGTGACCTTTTAAAAAAAAAGTTTTAAGGTTTTTGCCATAGGGTGCATGCATTTACCAGAGAGAGAGAGTGAGAGGGAAGGCGAGAACTCATCTCCTGGGAGGATGGCCACACCACAATCCCTTCTCCTCCTGGGATTTTGGGCATGCATGCACATGTATCCTGCAAGAGTTTCAAGCTTCTAGATCCAGGACTTGAACCATGGTTGGCCATGTGGGAGCCCAGCACCTTAACAATCGTGCCACCTGCTGGCCTCAATTATACGACTTCTTATTCTTGGTGGTGGGGGCGGGTGTACACCGAGAGGGGCCTCTGGTTGCTTCTCAGGTTCGTTTCCCTGGAGGGGCAGCAGTGCGCCCTCCCCTTATGCCACAGCTGGTCCTTCTTTTTTTCTGTTTTGTTTTTCAGAGAGATTTTTTGCTATAGGGTGTGTGTGCTCACCAGAGAGACAAAAAGCGAGAAATCACCCCTAGGGGGGATGGCCGCGCTGCGATCCCTTCTCCATTCTCCTCTTGGGATCTTGGGCATACACACGCACATGCCCAGTGTGAGTTTTAAGCCACCAGATCTGGGATTCGAACCACAGTCGACTATGTGGGCGTCCAGCAATGTAACCATTATGCCACCTGCTGGGCCCCACAACTGGCCCTTCTATGGAGACCAGACTGTAACGGGGCACGGCCAGGCAAGGTCAGGCCAGCACGCAGCCAGCCCAGAGGTCAGGGTGGCTCCCTTCTCGGAAGGGAACTGGGTTCATCTGTGCTGCTCATGGAGGCTGGGCGATCCAGCTTGTCCACTAGTGGGACTCCCACCCAGCCCCTAGCTTCCCCTACTCACTCAGAGGTGGCCAGGTCTCTCTTCAGCCTGCGGAAAAGGAGGGAGAGTCAGCCCCAGTCCGGCTGCCACCCCCGGGGCTGGGGTGTGTACAGTCACCCAGAACCTCCCCCGGCACCAGGCCCCGAGCTGCCTGGAAAGGGGCCCCACACTCCTTTCCTGGCTGAGGGCCCTCTCCCTGAGGGGTCTGAGTCCCTAGGTAGCACAAATCCCCCCCCCCCGGTGCCTTCCCTACCCTCCGACCCCACACTCACCGTCCCTCCCGCCGACAGCACATGATATAGGCCAGCAGCAGTGTGAGCAGCAGGGCCACCAGCAGAGGCACCAGCAAGGTGACCAGGGCATCCGTCAGGAAGTCCCGAGCTGTGGCCTCGGTGGGTGGGCAGAAGAATGGGTCGTGCTCCAGGATTCCATCACCTGGGGTGGGCACCTCATCCGCAGGCTCCGGAACTGACTTATCCACCTGCACAGAGCGCCCGGGGCTGACCCAGGGGTGGCTGGCCGGACACAGCCCACCCCTCGAAGGACACCCAGGGCTTCCAGGACATTTTACCTCTCACCCTGTGCAACCCCAGCATTTCCTCCCTCCTGCATCCCCCAGCGAGGTGACCCAGCAGGACAAGCACTGGGCGAGGAGCTGGGAGAGACAGATGCTAAGCGCTAAGGTCTGACTCTGGCTCAGACAAGGGCTCGGCTGGGAGCGCTTCCCCGTACGGGTCCCAGTTTCCTCACCCACAGAAGCAGAATAATAGTGTGCCTGCTCCTCGGGTGGTCATGAGGATATCACATGATTTAAAGTACGTAGCACGTAGCAAGAGCTCAAGACTTGTCAATTACCAGTCGCTGGCTGTGTGGCCCTGCATGAGTCCCTTGGTCATTTACAGGAACAGAACATGCCAGCAGCTCCATCCTGGGTTGTCAGGCTCTCTAGGCCCCTACGTACCTCTGCTTAAGACCCAAAGACGTAATGAGCATCTTGGGTTCATAACGTGGAGAGCTATCTACTCCTTACGGCAGGTGAGTTTGCCATGCGGCGCCTTAGAGGGACGGAGAGCATCACACAGAGGCATTTTGCAGGGAAAGCGGGAAGCGCCCGTGGGCTGGGCAGACCCGGACGGTTGGAGACTCCATTGCGGACGGCAGACTCTGTCGCCCTCTTGTGTGAGTGGGTAGAATTTCAGGGCGTGTGTGCACGTTCCTGAACAAGAACTGGACTGAGCTGACCAACTAGCCTGGAGAAGGAAGCCGTGGAGGAGGAGGAAAGGGACTGCGATGGGGCTGTGCCTCGCCCCCTCCCCTGGAGGCAGGGTCCCTCCTCACCAGGGACACATTGCACCAGTCAACGCGGAAGTGGGGTGCCAGGGTGTCGTAGCAGGACAGAAGCGGAGGCTGGCCCTGGGCACAGCGGGCGTGGCTGGCGGGGGACGCCACCATCTTCAGGCAGGTAGAGAAGGGTGTGGTAGAGCCCGCCTGGATGTATACCCTGGGCCCAGAGAGAAGCTCCATCAGCAGAGCGTGTGACCCCCTGGCACCGGCCTGCCCAGTGGGGTCAAAGCTGTCCTGAAGTGGGCCGTGACCCGGGGGTGGGATGGAGGGTATGGACTGGGAGGCAGAGTCAGCAGAAGTGAGCAGTGCTGAGGCCTGGCAGGAGAGGTCACACCCCCACCCCAGGATCTGGGGTTAGGGTAAATATACAGAGCACCTCACTTCCAGGGGGCCTCTTCCCCAGGAATGTTCTTTGATGAATAAATCTTCCTCTTCTTCTTTTTTTTTTTTGATGGAGTGCATGTACACTCACCAGAGAGAGACAGAGGAGAAAATACCCCCATGGGAAATGGTCACACCGCAATCCCTTCTCCTCCACCTGTCCTTCCTGTGGGGATGTGGGCATGTAGGACCAGCACTCAGCATGTTTTTCGAGCTGCCAGGTATGGGACTGGAACCATGCAGTTGGCCATACAGGATCCTGCTGCTCCAACCACCAGGCCACGGAGCCAGCCCAGGTGGATGGATCTTTTTTTTCTTTTTTTTTTTTTTTTTGGAGAGGTTTTCGCTATAGGGCGCATGCGCTCACCAGACAGACAGAGAGAGACATAGAAACAGAAAGCGAGAAATCACCCCCCGGGGGGATGGCCACGCCGCAATCCCTTCTTCCTCCATTCTCCTCTCGGGATCTTGGGCACGCACGCACACGCGCCCAGCATGAGTTTTAAGCCACCGGGTCCGGGATGCGAATCACGGTCGACTACGTGGGAGTCCAGCGACATAGCCGTTATGCTAACTGCTGGTTCCCAGGTGGATGGATCTTTATTCCTCATGGGGCACAGGGTAATGAAGGTTTGGGCCCAGGAAGGACAAGAAGAATATGAATGGTGGCTGGAGGGGAGAGGACAGTGTCAGGAAGCTGGGGGGCGGGGGTATGGATGGGTGTGGTAAGGATGTGCGAAGGGGAAAAGTTCCACCTGGGAATTAGGGACACCTCTTTTCTATGCCCACCACCCAAACAAAAGACAAGCTGCTCCTCGTCTTTCAGGAAGCCCTCTTGGGTTTGCCTACCCTTCCTTGCGGCCCTCAATAGGAAGGGGGACACGGCCCCCACGGTCCAAGGCAGAAGTGATGTTGAGCAGCTGGAGCTCCCCTGGTTCCCAGAGCCCCCCCAGGGCTGTGAGGAAGCGACTTTGAGGTGTCAAAGGCAGCACCTCCTCCACATCATGGCTGCGCACCAGGAACTCGGCTTGATATGGCAGCAAGGGGCCTGGGACGGGCAGGTGGGCACCTCAGCTACCCCCAGCTTCAGCTCCCCCCCACCGCCCTGGACCCTCTCCTGAGCTCCTCCCCACACCCCCTCACACCCCTTCCTGCCCCCCAGCACTCCGTATATACCGCAGGCCCCAGATGCCCTCCCCCAAACCCACAGCCTCAAAGACGTGCCTGCAGTCTATCCACAGGGCAGCCCACTAAGCAGCTCCAGAGCCTGGAAGCCCAGTCCAGCACCCATTCCTGGAAACTTTATAAACATTCTCTCCCCCACCCCCAGACTTTCCAGGATGCCCTGCTCCCCGCCACTCTTCAAGCCTCTCCCTTTCACAGCCAGCTTCCCCTTCCCGGGCAGAAGTCCCTGAGCTGGCATTGATAGGGGAGGGTTGGCGTGGGTTGGAGGTACCTTCTGGATCCTCAATCAGTAGCACCAGCTTCTGCCGAGTGGTGTCAAAGCTGTCCCGATTGTAGGCTGTGACCTGGGGAATGAAGAGAGCTGAGAAGTGGGACTGGGGGGTAGGGGGGACCTGAGCGGCAGGGCAGGGCAGGAGAGGACTGAGGCACCGCCGAATTAGAGCTATGTAAATTATATGTAAATGAGTGAGAACGAGCACCAATCCCGGCTGTCAGGTCCGCTCCCGAGAGGCCATGTTGCCCCGCCCCCATGAGTTCCTGCGGGTCCCTGCTGGCACCTCGATGACCTGGCGCCCGCGATCTTCTGGGGTGGCCGTGCCGTAGAGGAAGCCAGGTTGCTGGGGACTGCGCTGAGTGTAGCGGAGCCACCGGGGCAGGTCTGGGTGTCCCTGGAGGTGGGCCTGGTAGGTGATGCTCACGGTGGGCGGTACAGCTGGTGGAAGAGAGGGGAGGGGACTGGAGGCCTGGGAGGAGCCCCAGCAAGGCACACCCCAGCCCACTGGGTGCCCATGAGGCCCTCTCACCAACATGCTCTGGAAGGCGCAGGAAGGTGGCGTGGTCCAAGGTGTGCACAAAGACACGGCCCACGAGCGGGTGCAGGGTTGTCTGCTGGGCCTCCGTGGCTCCCAGCCCTGCCAGGAGACCTGTGGGGACACCACGGTTCCAAACACTCAGGTCCTGGGCAGAGCAAAAGCTCCCTTCCCCACCCTGTCCGAGTCCTCAGTGCCCCTTGGAAGGGGATCCTTTGCTGACTTCCAGGAAGCGACAGGGGCAAGGAATGGGTAGGGAGGCTCTGTTACCTTTTGTTTGTTTGTTTAGAGATTTTTGCTATAGGGAGTGTGCACTGGCTGGATAGACAGAGAGACAGAGAGACAGAGAGACAGAAAGCAAGAAATCACCCCGCAGTGGGGATGGCCATACTGCAATCCCTTCTTTTCCATTCTCTAGGAATTTGGGGCAGGCACGTACACGCGCCAGGCGTGAGTTTTAAGACACCCTGAGACTCCAGTCCAGTCAACTACATGGGAGTCCAGCGACTTAACTATCACACCATCTGCTGGTCCCCACCTCTGTTGCCATTTTAATTGGTGACAAGATGCAGACTTCTCTTTTATGGGCTCATGAGAGGACCTCTCCCACAAAAACCTTTCCACTCCTCATTTTAGGGCCCCACTGGGGGTCACAGGGGGTGGGGACTGATATTTGGCTGGGAGGGGTGTGTGTGTGGTGTGTGTGTGTGGTGTGTGTGTGGTGTGAGTGGTGTATATGTGTATGATATGTGTGGTGTGTGTGTGTGCAGTGTGTGTGGTGTGAGTGGGGTATATGTGTATGATATGTGTGTGTGGTATGTGTATGTGATGTGTGTGGTGTGTGTGTAGTGTGTGTGCTGTGTGTATGTGATGTGTGTGTGGCATGTGTGTGTAGTGTGTGTGCTGTGGTGTGTGTGTGTGGTGTGGGTGTGCAGTGTGTGTGGTGTGTGTGTGTGTGTGGTATGTGTATGTGACATGTGTGGTGTGTGTGTGGTGTGTGTGTGGGGTATAATATGTGTATGTGGTGTGTGTGTGTATAGTGTGTGTGGTGTGTGTGTGTGTAGTGTGGTGTGTGTGGTGTGTGTGTGTGGTGTGGTGTGTGTGTGGTGTATGTGTGTGTATGATATGTGTGTGTGGTGTGTGTAGTATGTGGGGTGTGTGTGCATGTGGTGTGTGGTATGTGTATGTGATGTATGTGTGGTACGTATGGAGCATGTGTGTGTGGTTTGTGTATGTGTGTAGCATGTGTCAAGGGCTTGGAAAAGCGCATGCTGTGTCTGAAAGGGGAGGGCAGGGGGAGGGGAAGGAGTCTGCAGAGGAGGAGGGATCCCCATTCTGAGCCGGGACCCCAGCTGCCTCCCCTGCAGTACAGGAAGGAGTGGGCTGCACTAGAGGCCAGCAAAAGCAGAGCAAGGGTGTCCTGAGCCCAGAAGACCAGAGGCCCTGGCCCAGCCCCCTCCCACCCTCTCTCTCAGGGCCAAATTTAGCCTGGGCCCCGGCAGAAGCAGAGCTGGCCGGCGCATTAAAGGGCCCATGACCCTCTGGGCCTGCCAGAACACCTCAGGACCCCAGAGCTCCCACCCTACCTCCCTGAGTCCAGCTCCCAGCCCCTTCCCTGCAGCCCCTGCCTGCAGTGACATTTATACCTTGCACCCCTGAAGCCCTTCGGCCTCTGCCTCACCCACCCCAGACCTTTCTCCTGAAGGCTCTCCATATTTCCATCTCATCCCCCCTGCCAGTCACACCCCCCCATACCGAACCTCCCCCACACAAAGGCCCCAACTTGCCCAAAAGGAGAGGAATCCAGATTAGTGTGGCCGGCATGGCTGCCCCAGCCTGGCCCGCCCCTGTGAGTGACAGAGACAGGGGCAGGGAGGAGGGAGGCCTGGAGGGTGGAACGGGGAGTGTCCCAGAGCAGCTGGGGCCGTTTCAGCCAGGGCACCCTCATCGCTGCCAGAGCAGGCCCTGAATCCAGGAATCCTGGCGGCCACCATGCTCACACCCGGCATCCCGCAAGCCCTGCTCTCCTGGTGGCTACGGTTTGAGCACTGACCCTACAATCTCAGTCCTCCTCCCAACCCTAGGGCTCCCATTGCCCCGGTTCCCCCAGCTCACCTCCAGGTGGTGTGGAGGCTCTTCCTATGCCTGGCCATCTTGCCCGGAATCCCCCTCTGCCCACCTCCATCTACTCGTAGGCTCCTCCCAGCCTGGTTCAGCTCTTCCCAACCTCGATAAGCTCCCTGAAATCTCCAGGTCCTTGCCCAAGACCTTCCCTCTGCCTGGAGTTCTCTGCCTGCCTCTTCCAAGCAGTACACTTCCGGTCACCTTTCAAGATGAGGCACAGACGTCCCCTCCTCTGAAATCTTGCTGACCGCCTCTGTTCTCCTGGGCTGAGCTGGTGTCCCTTTAGCCCTGGCAGCAACCCAGCCACATAGGGTGGTGAAGGTGCTCTGAACTCCTCAGAGACTAGGGTCTTCTTATCTTCGTATCCCTGGACCTGGTGCAAGGTTGGCAATTAGTAGCTGTAGGGGGCAGGCAGCCTCCTGGACAGCAAACACAGGTGCCCACCCACTCAGCTTTTAATCCCAGACTGAGCACTCCTGACAGGCAGGCCTGGGACGAGGGAGAGCCCTGGACAGCCCAGCCAGGCAGGGACAGGTGCCTTCTCTAGCTCACAGATCACGGCTTAGCGCATGGGCTTGGAAGCCTGCAGGCCCAGGCAGGAGCCCTACCTTGGCCACAAACTGGAGATCTGGGCTTGAGGAACTCACATGCACTTTCTAGCTTTTGATTTCCATAAGCTCAAATCCACAAACAGTGCTTGCCTGTTGGGTCATTGTCAGGAATCCCCCATATAATGAATGCAGCACACACATTTGATACCTACCAGCTGGCAGGCACTGGGGATGCGGAGGACCAAGCCCCGCCCCGCAGAGTGCACAGGCTAGTGGGCAATCAGCTAACCCTGCCTGCAGCAGCTGGGCCTAAGTCTTGCCTACATTTACGTAGACCAGTCCTTTAAAGACAAACAAAGAAGAGGCCAGCAGGTGGCATGGTGGTTGAGGAGCTAGATCCCACATGGCTGAATCTGCAGTTTGAGTCTTGGATGGGTGGCTTGAAATCACGCCTAGTGTGCATGCGTGTGTGCCCGAAATCCTGAGAGGAGAAAGGATTGTGGTGTGGCCATCTTCCCTGGAGGATGATTTCTCACTTTTCCTCTCTTTCTGTCTCTGTCCAATGAGCGCACATGCTCTATAACAAAAAAACTAGGGGAAAAAATGAGTCAGTTCTTTCCATCCTCACAGCAGTGCCATGAGGCGGGTGTTATTTACTGATGATAAAACCGAGGCACAGGGGAACCTTCCCAAGGCCGTGCAGCTGCAAGGTGAGTGTGTGTTTCGCTCAGTGCCTGCCTCGGTCACTTGTGCCCAAATGCACTGGTTGGCAAGGTGCCACTCCCCTCCTTCCTGCATCTGCCAAAGGACCTGGGTCCAGGTGTGAAGGGGGTGGGCGGCCCTACTTTCCCTGGCCTCCTGCTCAGAGCAGGCAAAGGGACTCTCCCCAGGTGCCTCGAAGACCTGAGGACCCATGGCTACCCAGGTTCCCAAGTCCTTGGTGCCTGTGTGAGAACGCTTCTAGGGCCTCAGGATGAAAGGTGGTGCCCATTTCACTCCCAGCACAAGACGTCCCAGGTAAGGTTGTGCAGGATTGCCCCAGGCTGGCCCTGCGGGGGAGAGTGGTGGCCTGTAAACTAAGGTGACTGCTGCACAGGTTTGTCCTTGTCCCTTTCTCATTCCCTCTCCTGCCACCTGACCGTCCTACCCATCCCTGGAGAGGCACCAGATTCCAGAGTCAGCATCCACTGGGGCTCTCGGGCAGGGCAATGTGTGTCCTAGAACCACCGTGGCATCTCTGCCTCCTCAGAGATACACAGAGAGAGAAAGGAAGGTTCTGGAGACACCGGGAGAGCCAGAGGGCGGGGCGGGGCGGTGGGGGGAGGGCCAGATGCGGAGGTGCCAGTTTGGGCAGCTGCCCAGGCCTCAGCCATTGAGCATCTCCACGTGACTCCCGCCCTCCCCTCTGCCTCCCCTGCTATTTTTGGAGCCACCCACTCACACCCTCAGCTGTCTGAAGGTAGCAATGCCTGTACCCACATTGCCAGGCCCACACAGGCCAGCCCTCCTCAGTGGAAGAGCTGCTGCCACTTCCTTCTCTGGTCTCCCCACCTTCCCCCATTTCCCCCAGAGACAGCTGGAAGTCCCCAGAGAGCCTCCCCGGGCCCCTGGCTACTAGAGGAGCTCCCCATCTCAGATGCATCTAGATTGCAACCTGCTGTTGTAACACGCAGGGGCCTGGGGTAGGATGAGGGGGTCAGCCCATGTACTCATCTGGCTTCAATGTCAACTCACGGCTTGTCACGGCTTATACCCTAGCCCGCCTTCCCCTTCCTTTTGAATTTCATCTGCATTTCCGTGTGTGTCTTTAAAAGATAATGACTCTTTTTAGCATAAGCACCTAACATAGTTATTAACATAATCAAGAATGTATTGGACTGACTGAATTGCCTGATGGTTAAGGCAGCAGGATCTCGCACGGCCTACCACGCGGTGTGAGCCCTGGACCTGGCAGCTTAAGAAACACACTGAGTGCATGCGTGTGCATGTTCAAAATCCCAAAAGGAAGGAGAGGTAGAGAAGAAATTGGTATAATCATTCCCATAGGGATGCTTTCTCATCTCCCTCTCTCTGGATTGTGCATGCACCCTTTAGCAGAAAAAGAATTTACTAATATCAAACTTCCAGTGTTCAAATTTTCAATTTCCCATAAATGTCTTTTTTTTTTTGTAATGTATTTGTATGGATGGGGGTCCAAAAATAAAGCGCACACATTAGAACTGATCAGAGGTCTCCTAAAGCAAGTCAGGTCTGTGGTCCCCGATCCACCTCTTGTTGTCTCTCTCCATTTACTTTCTTTCTCTCTCATTCCTTTCTTCTTTCCTTCTTTTCTCACCCTTGTTTTTTTTTCTTGAAGGAACCAGGTCATTTGTCCTGTAGTTTTCAGTCCTGACTTTGCTGATTGCATCTCCATGAACTTTCTTTTTAAAGAATTATTTATCTCTTTTTTTCCTTTTTTAAAAATTTTCTACAGGAGGGAACCAGCAGTTAGCGTAATGGCTATGTCGCTGGACTCCCACGTAGTCGACCGCGGTTCGCGTCCCGGACCCGGTGGCTTGAAACTCACGCCGGGCGCGTGTGCGTGCGTGCCCAAGATCCCGAGAGGAGAATGGAGGAGAAGGGATTGCGGCGTGACCATCCCCCCTGGGGGGTGATTTCTCGCTTTCTATCTCTCTGTCTCTCTCTGTCTGTCTGGCGAGCGCACGCGCCCTATAGTGAAAAACCTCTCCAAAAACAAACAAACAAAAATTTTCTACAGGACACATGTGCTCACCAGAGAACAACAGAGAGATAAAGTGAGAAAGCAAGCTACCAGGTCTGGGGTTCAAACTATTGTTGGCCATGTGGGAGTCCAGCACCTTAACCACTACCTGCTGGCCTCGTCCATGGTGATTTTGAACATGTTCCTTAGACCTGTATTTGCTGTACCTTTTTATTTCCTGTAAATTATAATAATTGGATCGAGAAACATCATCAGGTTTCCATTTAGTTTTCTTCAGATCACTTCATAGGGACCAGGAGATGGTGTAATGGTTATGTTGGTGGACTCCCACATAGATGACTGCCGTTCAAGTCCCAGACCGGGCAGCTTGAAACTCACGCTGGGCTTGTGTGCGTGCATGCCCAAAATCCCGAGAAGAAAATGGAGAAGGGATTGTGGCATGGCCCTATCCCTAGGGGGTGATTTCTCCCTTTCTGTCTGTCTCTGTGTCTTCAGTGAGTGCACGCGCCCAAAATCTCTCAAAACAAACAAACAAACAAAAAACAAACAAAACAAAACACACACATGCACACACAAAAAAAATAGGTGCTGGTGTTCTCACATCAGGACAATCCTCATGTATATCTGTGATAGCAGTGTCAGTGCTTCAGCCATCAGCTTTATTGTCATTATTATTTTCTTTTACACAATGATGAGATTCAGGGCCAGACAGTGGTGTGATGGTTAAGGAGGCTGGATCCCACATGGTTGACTCTGAAGCTCATGTCCTGGATCTGGTGACATGAAAAACACACGGGGCATGTGTGCATGCATGCCCAAAATCCTGAGAGGAGAATGGAGGAGAAGGGATTGTGGTGTGGCCATCACATCTCGGGGGTGGGGGTAGGGGAGTGACTTCTCACTTTCCCTCTCTCTTTCCCTGTCTCTTTCCAGCAAGCACATGTGCCCTATAGCAACTTTAAGTAAGTAAGTAAATAAATAAATAAATAAAAGTCAACAGTGGGGAAAAAATGATGAGATTCAAATTTGATCACTTCTGGAACCAGCTGGTAGCATGGTGGTTAAGGGGCTGGACACTCCCACATGGCAGGCTACGGTTTGAGTCCTGGACCTGGTGACTTGCTTTCTCACTTTCCATCTCTCTCTCTCTCTCTCTCTCTCTGTCTCTCTGGTCAAATTAAAAGGAATGAATGAATAAATTAAAAAAAATTTTTTTTTTTGATCACTTCTTCCTTCACTAGCTGGAATAATTCAAGACAGGGCAACTGTCCCTCACTCACAATTTGGTTACTGAGTGATGCAATTCATATGTCACAAAACAGGATACATGTTTGATTATTTTCCTGTATTTCCCCATTTCAAAATAATATGTTGATTTCCTAGTATCTTCCAATCATGAGCAGCTAGCTTTTTCTAAATTATGAATTTATGGCTTGAGCATACTTAATTGCTTCAATCCATTGCAACTAATATCCCTCAGGCTGTCCCCACTTAAGCATCCGTCTGGGGGAACCCGGGACCTGGGGGTCTCTCCATCTCTGTCTCTCTCAGCCTTGTCTCTGCAAGCTCAGTAAAGGCTCCCCCTGTCTACTTCAGGCCTGCCCTTTGCCATCCGTATCCATCTCCCCAGCTTTCTACCCCGCTCTGCCCATCGTGCCTACACTTAATCCGCCTGGTCCTTTGTCCCAGTCTCTCTCCATCACTGTGACTGTTGGGTGAATGAACGAATGAATGCATGAATGCATCGTCTCCCCAACTCTGCCTCATTCCACTTCAGTCTCTGCGAACCTGTCTCCCTAAGTACTTGATCTCTGTGGGCCGTATTTTTTCCCTCTGTATCTATACAGGGGGGTTATACGTTGGCATGAGGGACAAAGGAAAGGGATTCTTGTTATTGTGATCAGATTCCCGCATCTGCCTCCCAGACTCCACCCACATCTTTCTCCCCATCCTCTTCGCCGCCCCCAGCAACAACAAAGGGTGCGACTCGGCCAGTGAGCCACGAGAGGGCGCGCTCGCCGGGTTCTGCCTGGCCCTGCGCCTGCGCAATGTTGGGGAGGAGCAGGGTGGGGGTGGGATGGCAGCAGAGCGCCCCGCCCCGGGCCTGGGAAGCGCGTCAGCCGTGCGTGCTGAGCGCGGCGTTAGAGCGGGCGACGCAGGAAGGGACTCAAGGCCACGAGCGCTCTCATTTTCTCTTTCCAGCTCCAGAGGATGTTCTTCCCTGCAAGGAGGAGAACCAGCTTGGAGGCAGGGAACTGGACATAATGATCTCTTCCCCATCCCACTCATACCCCTGCATCGTCTATACCCGCCCTCCGACTTCAAAGGGCATTTCCATATACCCTAGACCTTTTGGAGCGCCAGCCTGAGGATCGGGTGTCCTCAGACAACCTGCCATTACACACACTCGCACGCAACCTTTTTAACGTGTCATAAAGATGATTCTCGTGGACTTCAGCCTTCAAAGGGGTTCCTGGAGCCTTTGGCCTCTCAGCTGCCTAAAGCCATCAAGCATGAGTTCGAGAATGCCAGACGCCATTCCTGGCCAAACTAGCTTACAGAAGGAGAAACAGAGGGACTGTCCCAGGTGTCACGGCACCGCGTTCTGTACGCTAGATGGCTGGACGCCGAGCCCTGAGCTGTTTCCACCGAGACACGCCCTCTCAGTAAGTAAGGGCTAAGAAGGATCAATGAGATAATGGAAGCGAAAGTGCTTTGTAAACTGTAAAGCTCTGGATCCAGTAAGGGTCTTTTATTTATTTATAACTGACAGTGCAGGGTAATAGCTGCCCAGCTGGTGCCCACTGGCATATCCCCAGAACTGGAAGAGGTCAGATTTACAAGCCACCACTCACTGACAGAGGATTAGGGAAATAAAAGAGACCGTTTTTTCCTGCCATCTTTTGTAGATAGTATGATTATTTATATAGACAATCCAAGAGATTCTGCAGGCATAGTATTAGAATTATTAAGCGAATTCAGCAAGGTTGCTGGCCAAAAATCAACACCCAAATACAAATAAAAACCAAGTTCAACAGCGTTGGTATACACTGGCAATAATGTATTAGAAATGATCTTTTACAAAATAAATCATGCACAATAGAATTAAAAATTGTACAGAATCCAGGGCAAAAAAAACGTAAGAAAGACATTTCAAGATAGTTATGGAAAAAACAGTATTATAATCTATAAAAGGAATAAGTGGAGGAATGTGGAGAAGTATCAAACTTGGGGATGAGAAGCCTCAATGCCATAAAGATTATTCTCTTAATATTCATCTGCTGATTTTTTATTTTTTTTTTTTTTGGAGAGGTTTTTGCTATAGGGCGTGTGTGCTCGCCAGACAGACAGAGAGAGAGACAGAGAGATAGAAAGCGAGATATCATCCCCCAGGGGGGATGGCCACACCGCAATCCCTTCTCCTCCATTTTCCTCTCGGGATCTTGGGCACACATGCACACGCGCCCGGCATGAGTTTTAAGCCACCAGGTCCCACACGCGAAACGCGGTCGACTACATGGGAGTCCAGCGACATAGCCATTACACTAACTGCTGGTCCCTCATCTGCTGATTTTAATGGATGTCCAATAAATATCCCAATAAGATTTTTTCAGAGCTAGCAAACTGATTCTAAAATTTGTATGAAAAAGCAATGAGCCAAGAAAAGGCTAGACTGTCCTGAAAAGAATAAAGGGGGACTGTCCTTAACAAATTCCAAGACTTTTTTGAAAACGATAGTAATTAGGGGCTGGCAGGTGGTGTGGTGGTTAGGGACGCTGGACTCCCCCCCATGGCTGACCGCGGTTAGAATCCCGAACTTAGTGGCTTGCTTTTCTCACTTTCCCTCTCTCTCCCTCACTCTGTCCCTCTCTGGTCAAATTTTAAAATAAATAAATGGGTAAATAATGTTAAATAAAATAATTCTTTTTATAAAAAAGAAAGAAAATGATAGTAATTAAAGCAATGTGGTATTGGTGCTGAGCTAGACAAAGGGATCGATAAAATAGAGTGCCCAGAAACCTAAGCATATGTGGGAATTTGATTTATGATGGTGGTGGCGTTGCAGCTTAGTGAGAGAGAAGAGACCATACAATACAAAGTGTGACAGCTGGCCTTTCACAGGAAGACTATTCCGCTCCTACCTATTCATTCCAGAGGAGTAAAGACCTGAATGTGAAAAACGAAACTTTAAAATAATTAGGAGAAAATGTCAGAGACCTAAGAGTAGGAAAGCACTTCTCGGACGAGACATGTAGCTTGCAAAAGATTGACTGGTTTTACTATGTTACCTACCTCCACGAAAGCCCCCTGCTGTAACAATTAGGAGTAAATAAAGCTAAAAAGATGAGAAACAAGGGGCCAGCAGGTGGCATGGTAGTTAAGGCACTGGATACTACATGACCAGCTGTGAAATTCGAGTCCTGGGCCCCGCGGCTTGAAAATCACTCCTGGTTGCATGTGCGTGAATGCCCAAAATTCCGGGAGTGGAGGAAAGATTGTGGTGTTGTCATTCCCCCTGGAGGTGACTTATCATTTTCCCTCTCTCCCTCTCTCTCTCTCTGTCTGGTGAGCACACGTATCCTATAGTTAAAAAAAAAAAAAAACAACCCACACACAACCAAAGTAAAATAAGCAACTGGACCTGGACCAGTACAGGGGTGCAGTGGTAGCACACTCCTGGAGCCACGTGAAAGATGGCAGGTTTGGGAACCAGCAGTTAGCGTAATGGCTATGTCGCTGGACTCCCACGTAGTCCACCGTGGTTCACGTCCTGGACCCGGTGGCTTAAAACTCACGCCGGGCGCGTGTGCGTGCGTGCCCAAGATCCCGAGAGGAGAATGGAAGAGAAGGGATTGCGGCGTGACCATCCCCCCTGGGGGGGTGATATCTCGCTTTCTGTCTCTATGTCTCTCTCTGTCTGGCTGGCGAGCGCACGCGCCCTATAGCAAAAAAAATAAAACCTCTCCAAAAAAAAAGATGGCAGGTTCAGGAGGTCTCCTGTAATCTGGACACACGTGTGCACATGCCCCATGTATATCCATGACCATGGCCGGGAAGACTGGGGCGAGGCCCTGTTGAGAGTGCTTATCTTTGTCTCTCATAAAATAAATTAACTTTCATAAAAAGAGAAGCAACAGCCTGGGTGACAACCTCGGCAGTGCACAAAACGGGTAGAGTATTCAGAATACATACAGACCTCGTAGGAATCAATCAGGAAAGGCCGGCCCTTCTGAACGCCACCCCAGATGACATCCCTTCTCTGCTTTGATAACAGAACCCTGACATAATTCAGGGGTTTGGCCTTGCGGGAGGCTGGGCCTGCCCCAGACCCATCAGGGGAACTGTGATTGACCTAAATATAGTAATGATATTAATCACTTTGTTTTCTCTGTTGATGGTTGGTTTAGGCATGGACAAGAAAGCAGTTCTGGTCACCAAGACTGACAGGGAGAGCTCCTGGGGGCCCTCTGGGAAAGAGACTCTCAGAAGACAGCATCCGCTTTCTCCTGCCTCTGGACATTGTCGTCTGCAGGAGACTCAGAGCTGGAGCAGCTGTGTTTGGACCCTGAGGCTCGTAGTCTAAGACACACACCAACACAACAAAAAGCGTATTGCAGGGAACCAGCAGTTAGCGTAATGGCTATGTCGCTGGACTCCCACGTAGTCGACCGCGGTTCGCGTCTCAGACCCGGTGGCTTACAACTCACGCCGGGCGCTTGTGCGTGCGTGCCCAAGATCCCGAGAGGAGAATGGAGGAGAAGGGATTGCGGCGTGACCATCCCCCCTGGGGGGTGATTTCTCGCTTTCTGTCTCTATGTCTCTCTCTGTCTGTCTGGTGAGCGCACGCGCCCTATAGCGAAAAACCTCTCCAAAAAAAAAAAAAAAAAAAAAGCGTATTGCAGAAAGATGGCAAGAACCTGGCCCTTGGGACCAGCAGTTAGCGTGATGGCTATGCCGCTGGACTCCCATGTAGTCGACCGCAGTTCAAGTCCCGGACCTGGTGGTTTAAACTCACACTGGGTGCGTGTGCATGCGTGCCCATGATCCCGAGATGAGAATGGAAGAGAAGGGATTGTGGCATGGCCATTCCCCCAGGGGTGATTTCTCGCTTTCTGTCTCTCTGGCAAGCACACACGCCCTGTAGCAAAAACCTCTCCAAAGGGGGAAAAAAAAAAGAACCAGGCCCTTGATGTTGTAGTTCAGTCTCATAATTAACCACTTAGGACTTCTTTTTTAAAAAAATTTTATTCATTTATTTATTTACTTGCATGTGCTTGCTAGAAAAAGAGTTAAGTGAGAAATCAGGGACCAGCAGATGACATAATAGTTATGTTGCTAGACTCCCATTTAAGTCAACCATGGTTTGAGTCCTGGACCCAGCAACTTGAAATTCATGCCGGGCGTGTGTGTATGCGTGCCAAAATCCCGAGAGGAGAATGGAGGAGAAGGGATTACGATGTGGCCTTCCCCTGGGAGGTGATTTCTCACTTTCTGTCTCTCTGGCGAACACATGTACCCTATAGCAAAAATCTCTCTTAAAAAAACAAAAGAGAGAAGACAGTGAGAAATCATCCTCTTGGGGGGATGACATGTCCCTTCTCCTCTTGGGGTTCTGGGCACACACATGTGCCCTGTGTGCTTTTCAAGTTGGCCATGTGGGATCCAGCCGTCTTAAGTACCACACCACGGACAGGCTCCAGGGACTTCTTGTTATAGGAAATGATAAATTTCCTTTTTGCTTAAACCGTGTCGGGTTGCCGATGGACAAGCAATTTGCCTGGAAGGAACCCAGGTGGCCAATGGACATGAGGAGATGCTCGCCCTCGTAGGCAGGGGGTGCAGAGTCGAGTGGGATATTCTTCACACTCATCAGATTGGCGAAAGTCCAACAAGAGCAAATGTGGGCGAGGATACGGCCGGCCGGGATGTCAGCAGTTAGCGTCATGGCTATGTCACTGGACTCCCACGTAGTCGACCGCGGTTCGCGTCCCGGACCCGGTGGCTTAAACTCACGCCGGGCGCGTGTGCGTGCGTGCCCAGGATCCCGAGAGGAGAATGGAGGAGAAGGGATTGCGGCATGGCCATCCCCCCTGGGGGGTGATTTCCTGCTTTCTGTCTCCCTGTCTCTCTCTGTCTGTCTGGCGAGCGCACGCGCCCTATAGCGAAAACCTCTCAAAAAAAAAAAAAAAAAAAAAATGTGGGCGAGGATACGGCCAGCCGGGATGTCTCCTATGAGTGTGGGCGAGAGGCCGGATGGGTGTGGCCATCCCAGACGCATTGAATGCAGTCTAAATGAGTTCAGAGAAAAAGTCCAGGGTACCATTGCAGCTCTGCTTATCATCACACAACAGAGTGATGAACGGCAGTAGAGGAACTGATACATAAATTGTGGCTGGGGCCAGCAGGTGGTGTGGTGATTAAGGCACTGGACACTCCCACATGGCCGACTGAGGTTCAAGTCCCAGACCTGGTGACTTGCTTTCTCACTCTCTCTCTCTCGCTTTCTGTGTGTGTGTGTGTGTGTGTGTATCTCTCTCTGGTCATAATAATAATAATAATAATAATAATAATAATAATAGAATGAATAAATAAAATTAAAAATGAATAATTCTCTAAAAAAAACATAAATTGTGGGGATCAGCAGTTGGCATAATGGCTATGTCGCTGGACTCCTATGAAGTCAACCGTGGTACGAGTCCCAGACCCAGTGGCTTAAACTCATGCCTGACACGTGTACGTGCACTCCCAAGATCCCAAGAGGAGAATGGAGGAGAAGGGATTGCGGCGTGACCAGCACCCCTGGGAAGTGATTTCTCGCTTTCTGTCTCTCTCTCTCTCTGTCTTTCTGGCATTGTGGCTTACTCACATGATAAAATAATAAACAGAAGTTAAAATGAACAAACCAAAGCCATATACAGCAATGTAGCTCCACTGTGAAACCATGTCATGTAGAAAGAAATAGGCACCAAACGGTACAGTGTACAATGGTCATTACATAAATATATTTTAAAAATAATTATTTAATTTTATTTATTGTTATTATTATTTTCAAATTTGCTGTAGGCAAATTTGCTGCACTCACCAGAGAGAAACATGGGGTGGAGGAATGGGAGAGAAAGTCACTGGGTCTGGGACTCGAACCACAGTCGACCACGTGGGAGTCCAGTGTCTTAACCTGCTGGCCCCTCGTTACATATATTTTTTAAATACAGAAAGCATTATTATGTGCTGTTCTGTGCAAACTTAAATATGTAGGGAAAATATGAAATTATATGGATTATAAAAGGAGGGAGATTCAGATACATGCTACAATGTGTGTGGACTGGAAGACACTGTCCTAGGTGAAAGAAGCCAGCTGCAAAAGGACAATAATAATACTGCTATTGGGCACAGTGATTAAGGCACTAGACTCCCACATGGCTGTACTGCAGTTCAAGCCCTGGACCCTGCAGCTTGAAAATCACACCACGCGTGTGTGTGCGTGCCCCAAAGCCCAGGAAGATAACGGAGGAGAAGGGATTGCAGCGTGGTCATCCCTGCCCCTGGAAGTGATTTCTTGCTTTCTGTCTCTCTGTCTCTCTCTCTGTCTCTCTGTGAGCACATGCACCCAATAGCAAAACAAAACAAAACAAAAAACTCTCTTAAAAAATTCAGATAATGGAACCGGCAGGTAGCATAGAGGTTAAAGGTGCTGGACTCCCTCATGGCCAACTGTGGTTCAAGTCCCAGACCTGGTGGCTTGCTTTCTCACTTTCTCTCTCTCTCTTTCTCTGTGTCTCTCTGACCAAAATTGGAAAATAATAATAATAATAATAGGGACTGGCAGATGGCAGCGCTAAAGGCGCTGGACTCCCACATGGTCGACTATGGATTGAGTCCCAGACCTGGTGGCTTGCTTTCTCACTCTCTCTCTTTCTTTCTTTCTCTCTCTGATCAAACTGGAAAATAACAATAATAATAATAAAGTTAAATAAAAAAATAATTATTTTTTAAAATAATAAAGGTAAAATAATTCTTTAAAAATATAGACAAAATAAAGCAACACAACAACTAAAAAAATAGACAAATAACAAAAATTAAAACAAAAGAAAAAAACAAACAAAAATACAGGCTAGAAAGGATGTTTTCCAAGTTTGTGAGAGCTGGGGAAGGGCAGGCAATAAAACCGGAGAGAAAGAAAAGGGGCCTTCATTTGAATTCTGTTCTCTTTCTTTTACATGAAGCAGATGATACAGGGCATGGCGTGGTGGCGAAGGCAGCTGGATCCCACATGGCTGACCACTGGGTAGAGTCCCAGACCAGCTTGAAAACCACACCAGATACGGCCAAAATTCTGTAAAGGATGGAGAAACGGGGAAGGGATTGCAGCGTGACCATGCTCTGTGGAGGGTGTGTTTTCACACACACACACACACACACACACCGTCTTTTCCAGTGAGTGCATGGCCTCTGGCAATTTTTTTTTTTTTTTTTTGAGAGGTTTTTGCTGTAGGGCAGGTGCGCTCGCCAGACAGAGAGAGAGAGACAGACAGACAGAAAGCAAGAAAGCAACCCCTTCTCCATTCTCCTCTCAGGATCCTGGGCACACACATACACGTGCCTGGCGTGAGTTTAAGCCACCAGGTCCGGGACTCGAACAACGGTTGACTACCTGGGAGTCCAGTGACATAGCCATTATGGCAACTGCTGGTCCCAATTTTCTTTCTTTTTTTTTTTTTTTTTCAGAGAGATGATCAGTGTTCCAAAGTAGAACTGCCAGGTAGTGGCAGGATTTCTCACCCCACCCTTCACCCCAAGACCATCTTCAGTTGGAGAAGTGGAGTGTGGGAAACCCAAGACCTGGCTTTATGGAGGCTGCCTCTGTGCGGGGCACCATGCCAGCCTGGCAGAGTCTGGTGCAGCCAGTCGGGATGGGAGATGGCCGGGTGCTCTCTCCCTTGACCCAACACAGGTGAGGCCAAGGCTTAGAGGCAGAAGGTGACTCTAAGTGGCAGTGCCCTCTTTAGGGCCCACCACGCAAGATCTAGAGATCAGATGAAAAAGAAAAACCATGCCATGTAGACATGTATTGTTGGCCACTGGAGCAGGCCGTAGAAAGATGACAAAATACAGTGCCTGATCTTTCTGGTTCTTTTTTCTTTTCTTTCCTTTCCTTTTCTTTTCTTTTTTTTTTTTTTTTCCTTTGACCTCCCTGCATATCTCTAGAGCTCCCATGGCTGTGGCTGTCTGCGTTGCAAAACACGTACTTACAGGCTCTCTAAGCCCAGCTAAATATAGGCTTTCTTTTAAAGCAACTGATGATTTGGAGAAATCTTTCCTCGTTCCCACCCCTTCCCCCACCCCCCAACACACACACACACACACACACACACACACACCCTGACTCCTTGGTCTCCCTCCCTGGTCTCCAAGATGTTTCTGAACTCTCCAAGTGGCACTAGAGTTAGCTGCAGAGAGGGATGGAAAGAAGGGGCTGAGCAGAGAACAAGCAGCCGGGCAGTCTCCCAGCGGCAGAAGATCCCCCAAGGAACCCCACTCTCTGGAGAGCTAGCATGGAGGCTTGAGGCCCCAAGAGGCAGGAATGAAAAACCCTTGGAGAGGTAGAGAAGGGAAGTCACCCTCACTCCAGGAATGATTCCCGAAGCTTCGGAGAAGGTGCAGGCAGGAGGGCTATTTCAGACATTTACACAATGGACCTTAACAGGAAAGAAGAGGCTCAAAGTCCCATGCAGACACACCTAGAAATGCAAACATGGATGTTCACTTGCTCCATACCTGCCCACGCGTGTGCACGCACACACACACACACACACACACACACACACGGCCACATCTGCTCAGATGTACCCATGTCTATAACGGCCAGTTCTCCGAGTTCCTCCTCTGTGCTTTAAGCATTTAGAACTCATTTGTTCCTCACGACTCTATGAGGTTGGTGTATGATCATCTTATTCTTTAAAACTTGCTACAGGGCATGTGTGCTCAGCAGAGACAGGCAGAGAGAGAGAGAAGGAAAGCGAGAAAGCAAGCCATCAGGCCTGGGATTTGAACCGCAGTCAGCCACGTGGGAGTCCAGCACATTAACCACCATGCCACCTGCCGGCTCCGGTGTATGATTATCTTACAGGTGAAGGAGGGTGCTTAAATGGGCAGCAGTAGGTGGGTGTAGGGAGTGAGAGAGATGGTGCCCTGTTCTGCTTTGGTCCACAAAGGGGGACACTCAGGGTCACCCATGTTCAGGAGACATTCAGACATTCAAGCCAAGGTGTTTGAGAACATTGAGGTTAAGGAAGGGAAATGACCATCCCAAGGTCACTCAGCAAAGGGGTGGAGCTACAACTCGAGTCAGGCCTCATGAACCCTAGCCTGGTTTCCTTTAAAACTGGGTATGCCACAGGACCAGCAGATGTCAAAGCAGTTATGTCACTGGACTCCTACATGGTCAGCTGCTGCTCGAGTCCTGAACCCAGTGACTTGAAAATCATGCCGGCACATGTGTATACATGCCCAAGATCCCGGGAGGAGAATGAAGGAGAAGGATTGCAGCTATCTCCCCTGGGGGGTGATTTCTCATTTTCCCTCTCACAGTTTCTGTCATTCTCCGGTGAGTACACATGCCCTAAGGCAAAAACCTCTTAAAAACAAAACAAGGGACCAGCAGTTGGTGTAATGGCTATGTCACTGGACTCCCTTGTAGTTGACTGCGGTTTGAATCCCGGACCCGGTGGTTTAAACTCATGCCAAGCATGTGTGCGTGCGTGCCCAAGATCCTGAGAGAATGGAGGAGAAGGGATTGTGTAGTGATTTCTGGCTGTCTCTCTGTCTCTCTCTGTCTTTCTGGCAAGCGCACACGCCCTATAGCAAAATCCTCTCCAGGAAAAGAAAGAGAAAAGAAAACAAAAAACTGGGTATGTGGCTTCTCAGCCTATGAAGGGGGCAGTCAAAGCCCACCAACACTGGCATCGTGGACTTGAGTTCCGCATATACATGTAGACACACAAGCAAACCTTTCCAGCTTCCTACTCCCAGCCCAGTCCCTGGCGGAGGATGAAAGATGGAGAGTAACTGGGGCGGGGAGCCCAGGCTCACCACAAAATGGCCAAAGGGCAGGGTCTAGGCCAGCCTCTACTTAGATGACCGTGGCTAAGGAAAAATCACTTTCGGAGGCTGAGTCTCAAGGCCTCAGGGCTGGGAAGAGAAGCCAGCCTTGGCATCCAGCCCGGGCCTGAGCCCAGGCGCTGAGGGCTCGAGACTTTCTGCACATCAGGCCTCTCCCTAATTTCACCACCTTCTTTGTAGTTACACCTGGTGTTTAAAACTAGCAAGCCTCGGGCAACAGTCCTAAAAGAGCATCTTCCCAGAGGGCCCACAGCAGATTTGAGGGGTGTGTGGGAAAATAGGGAGGAGCTTTAGCAGGAGAGATGGGGGCGGATTATCTCTGCCCCTGTCAGCCTTCAGTCTTTTCAGTGGATTGGGAAAGGAATCTCCTTCCCCACACACCCGATTTTCTGTGTTCCAGCTACGCCCATCTCTCTCTGGGTCTCAGTTTATCCTCGCAGAGTGTGGATGGGATACGGATACAGGATTTGTCCAAGGCCACACGGCTAGTAAGTGGTAGAACCAAGATTTGAACCATAGCAGCTTTGCCCTTCGGTCAGCCTTGGGAATCTTCTTTGGCTAGGGCACAAGAAGGAAAGAACTTTCTTCTAAAGACCACTAGGCCACCTGGCCATCAAGAATAATGGCAAGAGGAAGAGTAGTCAAATTGCCCTGGGGTGCTGAAATGGAGGAAACTGGAGCCTGAGGGATGACAACTAGACCTAAGGTCTCCAGGTTGGGGTACCTCACAAAGGTACCCCAGCTCCTTGAAGGTGGGCTTACTTCCCCAGGCCAGCTGGGACACTTCCTTCCCCATCCATCCCACAGCCTAACCCCAGGGAAAGAGTTCTAGAAAAGCACTTAGCACTCCATAAAAGCTTCTTCGGGAATTCTGGAGCCGGTGAAATGATCATCTCATTCATTAGCCAAGCTCTGGGCCCACTCCGCCATCTTAGATACAAAACCCTTAAGGGGGTTTCATCCTCAGAAACACCCAGACAAGGGAGACCTGAGTGTCCCCACAACCCTGGTTCACTCTAAGCTGCTACCAGAGATGTTGTTGGGGTTCCAGGCTCTCAGAGCCTCCTCCCACCCTCAGAAGCTGGGGTTACTCCACCTGGCCAGAAGCGTGGGCACAGACCCCTTGGGCTGGGACCAGTTAAGATGACTCACAAGGGTGTGGGAGATCTGGGCAGAACACCCAGGGGCCCTTGCCTTCCTCCGGTTCAGTTCGAGCTTCTGAGGACACTCTGCCCAAAGCTCCCAGCCCCCAACTGGGTGCCATTCCTGTCTTCTCCCAACTTCCCCAGTAGGGATGGGGGTGGGGGGTGGGAAGCAGGCTGCAGGGAGATTTAATTCCTAACCATGAGCTTTTGACCCAAGTCCCAAGGTTTGTTCTTGAAAGCCTTCTAAGAAGGGGTAAGGAGTGGAGAGGCCAGCAGGTGGTGAAGTGGTTAAGGTGTTGGGCTCCCACATGGCCAACCATGGTTCGAGTCTGGGACTTGGTGGCTCTCTCTCTCTGTTGCTCTGTGGTCAAATTAAAAAAAAAAAAAAAAAAGAGTAATGATGATGAATACAATTATAATAATTCTTTTTAAAAAAAAAGAAAAAAGGAGGGGAGTCTGAGGATAGCCTCTTCACTATGCCCATCCCAAAGTGTAAAACTGGGGGAGGGACGTGCAAAACTGGGCAACTGGGCAAAGAAGATGCAGGTGGCATTGGAAAGCTTGAGGCTCGGGTTCACTTCCGGCTGCAGCTCAGAACCCACATCTTCCTCCCCTTTAGCACCAGCCTCAGAATCCAGTCCTGTGGTTCCTGGCCCCTCCCCATCCCCGTACTCAAGGTTCCCAGGCGGCTTTTCCACACCCCATCCCCCACGCTGTACCGAGCTCTTTTGCACGTGCTAACCGGTTAATATCCCCAAACCCACACACGCCGACAGTGGAAGGCCAGGAGCACTCCTTTTGACAGTCCTCCCAGGCCAGGGGGGAGGGAGTGGGAGATTAGGAAGAGGAGGAAGAGGATGGAGGGGAAGAGGGCGGGGGAGGAGGCGGAGGCTGCAGGAAGGCCTGAGATGCAGGAAGCAGCTGGGGCGGGGGGCGGAGGGGGGGAGGCTTTGTGCCTGAGTCGTTCTCTGGGTCCTAGGGTCCTCCGCGTTCATCGGTTTCTGAGCCCTGGAGACTGAAGCAGCACATCTGGATCTGTCTATAGGGCGGAACTTCACTCCAGAGCCCAGGCAGCTGGGAAGGGATAAAGCGCCACCCTAGGCCCTGGCTGTGTCTGTGGAGGCTGGGAAATGCATCAAAACAGCTTTCTGGGTTGCCAGGGCAGGGGATGCATAGGTCACTGTCACCCTCCCCTGACACAGTTGCACAGAGGGGCCAGGATCCTTTAAATCAGAGACCCGAGTTAAAGCGCTCTCTGGGGAAACTGGCAACAGGCCTCTAGAATTCCTCTTCCCAAACCCCTTCTTCCTGCTTAGGGCAAAAGTGTCAGTAGAGGCTGGAAGAGAAGGGGTAGACTCCCCTAGGGTGCAGTGCAGGCAGGTGACAGAACACCCTTCTCAGACTTCCAAAGGGCAAAGGGCAGCTTGGGGGATCTTCTGCCACTTGGAAGATGGGGGCTACCTCCTTTTTTCATTTCCCCTCCTCCACCGCTGCAAGGTCAGCCACAGTGGGCCAAGGTTTCACACCTTCGAGGCAAAAGGCTCTCTATGGGGCGTAGTTAAACTGCAGATTCCTGGGCTTAGTCTCTGAGAGTCTCCTTCACAGGGTTTGCAGGAGGATCCGGAAATCTGTATTTTCACCAAGCAGCAGAGAATTTGATGCTAATAGCCTTGTAGCAAACTGTGGAGCTCTCAGGAGCTGTAAGACAATGATCCTTTGCCCAGCTCTACAAAACCCACCCTTCACTTTTGGGGAGGAGAGGGGCCTCCCAGAGATCACCAAGGCTGGATTGCCTTCCCCCAGTATTTAATGGCGGTGCGGCTATGTGGGTTGTGACAAGTCACAGTCCGAGGTTGGGATGGAAGGGTTGAAGAGGACTGGGCAAGGTCTGGGGCAGCGGAAGGCTGGCCCACGAGCGATGGGCCGGGGAGGAATACGCTCGGGTTGGGGGGAAGGGGAGGGCTCTCCAGCACCGGCCCCGGAAATCCGATCCCTTTAGGACCCAGAGGTGCCAGTCCCCCAGCGGCGGCGGCGAGAAGGGCAGCCGCTCGGTCTCCGGCAGCCGCCGCTCCGGCAGAGCCAGAGAAAGACCGAGCTCGGGGCGCGGGGGGGAGGGAGGGAGGGAGGGTGGCGCGGCGGTGGAGCGGCCCGGGCCGGCGGAGCAGCCATGGGCGCCGGGGTGCCGGGTCCCCCGAGAGCCGAGGCCCCCGGCCGGAGTGGAGGGCGCCCGGGCTGCCAGCCCCGCTGACACCGCCTCGGACGATGTGAGCCGGCGCCGCTGCCGCTGCTTCGCGGGCAGGGCGCGCGGTCCCACCGGCCCCGGCCGCGGCTTTTCATTTGGGTGGGGGCGACCGTGCCAGGCCGCTGGGGCGTTTGGAGAGGGGCTGGCTGTCTTTGGCAGCTTGACTGGGGGAGGCAACCCACACAGGGCGCTTGGAGATTTTTTTCTTTTTTTGCATTTTTTTTAAAGCGGGATTAACTGTTTCTGGCAGCTTGGTTTTTGGGGAACCCTAAAAAGGCCTTTCGGGGATCCTTTTCTCTGGGGGTGGAGGCGGTGGTCCCGACTTGGCCAGCCGCCTGTTGGAGGGGGGGAGCAGGGAGCGGGGGGATGCGAACCCGGCTCCCCCCACTATGATGAAGACGGAGCCGCGGGGGCCCGGGGGTCCCCTCCGGAGCGCCTCCCCGCACCGCAGCGCCTACGAGGCGGGCATCCAGGCGCTGAAGCCGCCCGACGCGCCCGGGCCCGACGAGGCACCCAAGGCGGCCCACCACAAGAAATATGGCTCCAACGTCCACCGCATCAAAAGTATGTTCCTGCAGATGGGCACCACGGCGGGGCCGCCGGGCGAGGCGGGCGGCGGCGCGGGCCTGGCCGAGGCCCCGCGGGCGCCCGAGCGCGGCGTGCGCCTGTCGCTGCCGCGGGCCAGCAGCCTCAACGAGAACGTGGACCACAGCGCCCTGCTCAAGCTGGGCACCAGCGTGTCGGAGCGCGTGAGCCGCTTCGACTCCAAGCCCGCGCCCTCGGCGCAGCCTGCGCCGCCGCCGCACCCGCCGTCCCGGCTGCAGGAGACGCGGAAGCTGTTTGAACGGAGCATCCCGGCAGCCGGAGGCGGCGACAAGGAGGCCGCGACGCGGCGGCTGCTGAGGCAAGAGCGCGCTGGCCTGCAGGACCGGAAGCTGGACGTCGTGGTGCGCTTCAATGGCAGCACCGAGGCTCTGGATAAGCTGGACGCCGACGCCGTGTCGCCGACGGTCAGCCAGCTCAGCGCCGTCTTCGAGAAGGCCGACTCGAGGACCGGCCTCCACCGCGGGCCCGGGGTCCCCAGGGCCGCGGCCGCGGGGGCTCCCCAGGTCAACTCGAAGCTGGTCAGTAAGCGGTCCCGGGTGTTCCAGCCGCCGCCGCCACCGCCCGCCCCATCGGGGGATGCCCCGGCCGAGAAGGATCGTGGCCCTGGAGGGCAGCAGCCCCCGCAGCACCGAGTGGCTCCCGCCCGCCCGCCCCCCAAGCCCCGGGAGGTGCGCAAGATTAAGCCGGTGGAGGTGGAGGAGAGCGGGGAGTCGGAGGCTGAGACGGCGCCCGGGGAAGTGATCCAGGCCGAGGTGACGGTCCACGCGGCCCTGGAGAATGGCGGCACCTTGGCAACCACTGCCAGCCCTGCGCCGGAGGAGCAGAAGGCCCAAGCAGCCCCCGAGGAGGCAGCCACAGTGACGGCGCCAGAGAGGGTTGTGGGCAATGGCCGGGCCCCGGACGTGGCCCCTGAGGAGGCAGATGAGGCCAAGAAGGAGGACTTCTCAGAGGCGGACTTGGTGGACGTGAGCGCCTACAGTGGGATCGGGGAGGACTCTGGGGGCAGTGCCCTGGAGGAAGACGATGAAGACGACGAGGAGGATGGGGAGCCCCCCTACGAGCCCGAGTCGGGGTGCGTGGAGATCCCGGGGCTCTCGGAGGAGGAGGACCCTGCCCCGAGCCGGAAGATCCATTTCAGCACCGCGCCGATCCAAGTAAGAGAGCCCCCCTCCCGCCCCCGCGCCGCCCCTGCCACGTGCGCGCGCCTGCCCCCGCCTCGCCAGCCGGGTTTGGCAGGCTGAGTCAGCCCCTGCCACTCAGCCCCCTTCCCAGAAGTTCCCACCCAGAGAGGGGCGTGCGGGGAGTTCCAGCTGTTTGTCAGAGGGGACGTTTTTCAGGTCTGGGACCGGGACAGCCTGCCCCGACCTGCCCTCGGGCTTGGTTCCTTCCCTCACTACCCCGCTGCCCCGCCCGGCGCTCCAGCGCACCCTCGCTGCCCCACGCGGCTGGGACACCTGCTCTCCCTGCCTCTCTCAGGCATTGCTTTCTCCACAGGCAGCCAGGGGCGGGGGCTGCGCGGTGTGAGGGGTGCACTGTCCTCAGGACTCCGTATTTGACCTGCTCCTCTCCAGAGGGGATCAGGGAGCTTAGAAACACTCTCAGCTTCCCCTGTGTGTGTGAGCTGGATGGGCCATGGGGCAGGGAGCCAGGGCTTTCCCAGATGAGGGTGCAGGTGTCACACAGCCCTTCCTCCACCCTGTCCATACCCCTACCCCAACTTTGCAGAAGTGAAAGAGGGAAGCAGGACATGAGGGTGAGCTGGGCTGGGACCATGTGACCAGGGCTGGAGGGAAGACCCAGCGCTGGGTTCCTGCCTATTCCTTGGGGGTCTGTGCTAGCCAGCTACCAGATTAGGTTGCACAGGGAGGGGGTGTAGGCCTTCTGCAGGGCAGGGAGGAGAAGGGGTGGGGCTGGGAAATACCCCAGGGTGCCAGGCAGCAGCCTGCATGCCTTTGCTCTTGGTCAGCTCACTAAGACAGATGCCCATGGCCTTGGCAAGGCCCAGCTGCTCTTGCCACATTTTCTGGGTGCCCCAAAGGAGGTATGGGAGCTGCCCCATTTTGGGGTCTCAGTTTGCCCCCCATCCCCACCACCACCATAATGGTAGTTTGTGGCCTGTACCAGTGCTGTGAGAGCCTCAGAACAGTGCTGATGGGGAGGGACCATCCCCTGGGGAGAAGCAGGGATACCCCCCCTGGGGAGATGCAAGAACCCCAGGGCACCCCATACTTCCCCTTCCCACCACCCTCCACTCTTGGTTGTACCTTCAGCTTTTCTCACTGCCCCAGCCCCGCCCCCACCCCTCCGCCATCCCATGGACGTGTTCAGGGCCCTGAGCTTGCCTTTGCCTGGCCCTTGCCCAGCCGGTACTGCGCCCCAGCCAACCCCCTGTGTTTGCGTGTAGTTTCCATAACTACTCCCGGACAGTGAAGCTGCCCAAGTTCCTCTCACCGCCCCAGATCTCAACCTCTGCCCCCTCCCGCTTCCACCCCAGCAAGAGGCCTAGAAGATTAAAAGAGGGTGACTGCTACAGGCCAGCCCCTTCCCCTGGGCTGGGCCTTAGGGGTCATCTCCCGTCCATCTCCCATCTCCCCTTCCACAGGCAGTGGGATTCTGTCGGGATGGAAGACTGAGGTGTTTCAGGGACTCTGAGGGACTCAGGGTCCCCCACCCACCCCCACCTGTTCTCAGAGCAGCCTGATGCCCTCAGAGATGGAGTCTGGTCCAGGCCTCTGGCTGTCTATATTTGACACCTTACCCTGGTTTTTTGGTAAAAAATAGCACATGATTTGGAGCAGTGCTTCCCAACTCCCTGGTGACTCTGAGGCCATCTACCATGTGAGCGCCAGACCATGCGGGGCGGGACTTAGCGGCTCCCACTTTTGGGCTTGCGGGGAATTTCCTCCTCCCTACCCTGCTCTGGGGCTCCGTTCTCCTTCTCCCTGCTCCTGCATCAGTGTGGCTCCGGGTCCCTTGTCCCACGGGTGACCTAGTTGTGGCCCTCATGGAGGTGGAGGCTTCAGCTGAGAGCACAGAACTCAATTCCAGATTGTCACCTTGGGAGGTAAGACTGGGTCCAGGGCCCTCGGACAGGCTGGGGTGGGTGGCGCCCAGGCCTGTGAGCCTGAGACCTGGGATCCCTGCAGGGGGCAGGATTTGAAAGGTGAAAGGGACCCAATGGGCTGGGAAGAGGGGTGGGCAAAGGCCAGGGCGGCTGTGAGTTGTGTTTTGGAGGTCATGGTAGGTGCGTGTCTGCATGTCACAGAAGGGGTGTGGTTGACCAGGAGACCGTGGAGACCAAGGGGTGAGGGACCCTGTCTCCTGGAGCAGAGGGTGTGGGTCAAGGGACTCAGAGGAGAAGTGGACAACAGCTGGCCAGCCCTTGTCCTGGGGTGCTTGTGCAGCGGGAGAGTTACCGCTGACCTGACCCCAGAGCCCAGCTGGGTGCTGTGTCGTCCTGACCTGCCGCTGGCTACCATGTGACCTTGGGTGGCAGACCCAGCGTCAGATTCTACGGGACAGGCAGTCACTTCCAATGGGCTTGGGGCCACTGGCCACTGACAGCGGACAGGTGATCTTTCAGGGCCTGAGCCTGAGTGTCCCTGAGGCAGACGAATTGAGGGCACTGAACTAAGTGACCACTCAGGCCCCTCCCAGCTGGGCTCTGGCCCTCAGAGCACCCCTCCCCCTCCCACCATGGCAGTGAGCCTCTGGTGGGGGTGGGGATGACACCAGAAAGCCTCAACAAAGGCTGGGACATAAGGGTGGTGCCCATAGGGCTGGCTCCTGGAGCAGAGGGGGCCCTGCAGGGGCCTTGGGGGAGACGCTACCCCACTCCAGCGCCGTAAGCCTAAGCCCAGCTGTCTGATAAAGCTGCTTCCCCCCCACCCCCCACTTGGCTCCAAGTGGTGCCAACCTGTCGCTGTAGGCAGTGAGGCCAGACATGTCATGGTACCCCAAATGGTGCTCATTAACCTCCCTCTGGGGCACCCCTGCCTGGGCCCAGAATTAGGCATTCTTGCAGAGCAGGCCTGCTCCACCTTCTCTGGTCTTTGGGGAGGGGCAGGGTAGGGAGCCAGCGAGTGGTACAGGAGACATGGAGGCAGTGCTGGCCTCCGGCCCCTGCAACCTGGGTTCATGGTGGCCAGTGCCGGAGAAGCTGCCTCCCCCAGTGTCCTTGGTGCGCCCAGGGCTCGGGGCCTAGGCCTCTACCTGAGCCCCCTGATGCCCAGGGACAGAGGGCCCAACTCAGCTGCCATCTGGAATAAGACGGGCCTGGGCAAGGAAGGCCACAGGGGCCCACCTGAGGGTCACCTGGGGTCCAGAGTCTGCCCTTTCTCCCAGGGGCAGAGGTGGGCCTGCCTGCTTCCTTCCCTCACCCCCAACCTCCACTTGAGGTTCAGGTCCAGCCGGGTCCTGGGTGCCTCTGTCTCTCCCCATCCCTCTCCTGTTCCCCTCCCCCCTGCGTGTCTCGCACCCGCTCCCCCCCTCCCCATCTGGCATCCTCCAGCATCTTCCCCCCTTTCTCCCTCCTCCTCTTCCCCTCTTCTGCTCAGCCTGTTCCCTCCTCTCTGGTCGTCACCGTCTGTGTCTTTGTGTCCCCCTTGCCTCTGTCTGGCTCTCTGGGTCCTCAGCTGTCACCTGCTCGGACCTGAGTGCCGGGCGTCTGAGTGCCAGCTTCTTGGGGATTGTCCTTCCACCGACAGCCAGCCTGCTGTCCTGCTCCCGCCGGAGCTGACAGTCTGCACCGGGCAAGGCTGGCTCCTGTCCTCTGATCCGGGAGGGGCTCCACTCAGAGCTGGCGTCCCTGCGGGGCTTGGGGAGGTCTGGTCTCGGTGAGTGGGGAGCAGTGAGGAGGGGCAGGGCATCAGGTGGATGGCTTGCTGCCCTAGGCCTCCTCGCCCCAGGCCTCTGACCAGCTGCCCTCCTTAGGTGTTCAGCACCTACTCCAACGAGGACTATGATCGGCGCAATGAGGACGTGGATCCCATGGCGGCCTCTGCCGAGTACGAGCTGGAGAAGCGGGTGGAGAGGTTGGAGCTGTTTCCTGTGGAGCTGGAGAAGGGTGAGGAGTTGGGGGGCCAGGCTAGGCGGGCACAGTGTGGGGTTGACCTGGCTCTCCTCTCTGAAGTCAGCCTCTGCCCTGTGCCCTCAGGGGCTCCCATAGATGCCTTGGGCTCCTACCTCTGACTCGGGCCTTGGTGGATGGGCCTCCTTCATCACCCCACCACGGTCCCCTATCAGTGCCCCAGGGGCTTACGTGGACTCTGACCCAGCCCAAGCTCACACCCACCACCAATCCTGTCACTAACCCCTTTAACAGGTACCCTCTGAACCCTGTGTGGGGGATACAGTGACGGACAGAAACAGTCTCCCTTGTCTTGGGGCAGCCATCGGTGGAACCCTCACATCTGACACACCCCTATGCACTGTGATGGGGCTGGGAAGGACAGGGCAGGACTGGTGTGACTTTTCCCAGGAGACCTGAGCAGCCAGGGCAGGGAGGGCTTCCCGGAGGGAGTGCTTCTGGGCCCCTTCTGAGCAGGAGGAATTAAGGGAGAGTCCCTGAGAGGGAGAGGCTGCGTGTCTCAGTGAGGGCAGGACTCCCGGCCAGGGGGGATGTGCTCTTCTTTCTAAGACAGGTCAGGAGCCATTACTAGGCAGGGAAGGGAATGCCGGCAAGACCGTGCCTGGCTGTGACGCAGGGAGAGGGGCTGAAGGGGTGGAGAGAGACCACGGTGGCGGGGATGAGATGATGGCAGCGAGGAGTGGGTGGACCTGAAGGACCTTCCGAGGTAGAATGGACAGGCTCCGTGGTTATTTGGCTCAGGTGGAGGCCGTGAGAGGGAGGGAGGAACCCAGGTGCCTCCCAGGGGTGGTGGTGGGGAAGGTCATGGGTTGTCAGGAGCCAGGAGTCAGGTAGGGGCCAGTGTAGACAGGGAGTGGGCCTCCAGAGGTTGCAGCGGCTGAAGCTGTAAACCCTGTGAGACTGCTGAGCCCCGCATGGCCATCCCTCGCGGCCACACACCTGCCCGCACACGCTTCGTCTCTACTCGCCCACACTGCCCTGGCACACCTGCCGCTGGCAGTTCTTAAGGGGTGCAGGGCCATCCTAGCTGGCTTGGCAAAGACGGGGTGGGCAGACTCATGCCCTGTCCCCAGCTGTGGGGCCTGCCCTGTCATGGCGACTGTGTCCTGTCCTGATGTGGGCTGGGCCCTGCAGGGAGGACTTTGGGGGAGGACCTCGTGTCCTGTCCCCCCGGCCTCTCAGCACCTTCTGCTCCACAGACTCCGAGGGCCTGGGCATCAGCATCATCGGCATGGGGGCCGGCGCGGACATGGGCCTGGAGAAGCTGGGCATCTTCGTCAAGACTGTGACCGAGGGTGGCGCGGCCCACCGGGACGGCAGGTACTGGCTCCCTCCCCCAAGCCTTTACCTGCGTGCGCCGTTCCCTGGGGGTGCGTGCTGTGTGCTAGTGCGGGTGTTTGGGGAGCGCTGTTGCGGTGCCACTCGGCTCTGGGGAGACAGTGGCAAAAGAAACCCTGTTCTCTTGCACCTGTGTTCCAGGGGCGCGGGGAAGGGGAGACCGCATGCAGGTGTCATGGGTCCTGGTGTCGAGTGGGAGAACACAGGCATGGAGGCAGTGTGCCTGGAGTGTATTTCAGCTTTGTTTTTTTAACAATGATTTATTTATTTCATTCCGTTTGTTAGTATTACTATTTTTTTTATTGGGTGGGGGAGAGGTTTTTGCTATAGGACACGTGCGCTCTCCAGAAAGAGAGAGACAGAGACAGAGAGATAGGAATCACCCCCCAGGGGGATGGCCACGCTGCAATCCCTTCTCTTCCATACTTCTTTGGGATCTTGGGCACGCACGCACACGCGTCTGGCATGAGTTTAAGGCACCAGGTCCAGGACTCGAACCGCAGTCGACTACATGGTAGTCCAGTGACATAGCCATTACACCAACTGCTGGTCCCATTGTTAGTATTATTATTTTAATTTGACCAGAGAGAAAGGAAGGAAAAATGAGAAAGCAAGCCGCCAGGTCTGGGACTCGAACCGCAGTTGGCCAGCACCTTTAACCACCATGCCACCTGCCGACCCCTGAACATTTTCTTTAATTTACCAAATATCGAGTCCCTGACTTCCATTTACCAAATATTGGGCTGGTTCCAGGCCTGGGAAGTCGGTGGTGAGGGCCTTGCCCGCAGAGCACTGCAGCGTGGTTAGGTAGACAGACGCTAAAGGAGGAGGCATGCAGGAAATGGCAAAACAGAGGAAAAAATACGAGGTACTGCGAAAGCATAAAATAGAGCTTGACCTCTCTGGGTATCAGGGAGGGCTTCCTGAGGAGGTGCCATTGGAGCTGCACACTAAAGGATGAACAGGCGTTGGCTACTTCAAGGGAATGCAGGTAGTTGCAGGCAGAGCAGGCAGCTGTGGCTGGAGCAGAGAGCACAAGGGGAGTCAGGCGTGGATGTGAGCAGACTGGGAGGGCTGTGCCCTGGAGCTGGGGCGCTCTTGTGCATGCCATGTGTGCATGCCCGTGTCAGCCATGCCAGAGGGGCGAGTCATACGGGCCAGCCTGGCGAGCCTCTGTTGGCTGTTCTGTGTGTGCACTGCAGGGGAAGAGGGGGGAGAGGGGGAGAGGGGGGAAGACTTACAGGGCCCCCGCCAGGGTGGTCAGAAGTTGGAGGTTTCACTGGGGTCCCTTGTGGTGGTCTTTTCAAGCCCAGAACCCTCCATGGGGCAGAGGTGAGTGGTGTCCTTGTGAGGGCTGGGTGACTTTGGGGTCCTGTCCCTAGAAGTGAGGTTGTCATGGCCCAGGTGGCATGAAGTGGGCAGCAAAGGGGAAGGGTGACAGCCTCTGCTCTCCCCAGAGCCTTTCCCATCCTCTCCTGTGGGCAGGCTGGGAGCGTGTGCGTGCGTGAGCGTGTCCACGGGCTCGGGCCCGTGTGGGGACGTAGGGCGAGCTGTCTCCAGTAGGCCATCTCCTCCATTTCCGTGCGGGAGCCTGGAGAGAGCCTGGAGCCCCAGGGAGGACGTGGCCAGGGTCCCCCAGCCTGCCACATCCCGCAGCAGGCCAGGCTGGACCACCCCCGTCTCATCTCTCCCCTTCTTCGATGGAGAACAGGGGCTCGGGTGCACAGCTGGAGTGTGTTGGGGGCACGCTTGCAGCAGTGTGTGTGGGGTGTGTGAACTCCAGTGCTGCTCGGCCTCAGATATTGGGGAGGGCGTCTGGGGACCTGGGTCTGCGTCACGTGTTCTGTGAGTCCTTGCTAGTGTGCATGGTAGGGGATGGCACACGGCTCCGTCGGGTGTGAAGGAGGAGGGACACGGGTGTGGCTGCCTGCGCCTAGCTGTAGTAGTGCATGATATAGACGCTGCTGCTCGGCAGGCTGAGGCCACAGGGAAGGCCCCGGTTCAGTTTACTGTAAGAACCAGACATGGTGGCCTGCCACCACAGTCCCAGCCACCTACCCAGAGGGCTGAGTCAGGAGGATCACAATGTAGTGAGGTCCTGTTTGAGAAGAAAGAAAGAGTGATTGTCAGAGAAAGTGTGCCGCCACCCCACCATCCCACTACCTCTCCTGGCCCCGACGTCTGTGTCTGTCTGCTTTCCCCTCTCGCTGCCCTCATAGGTGGGCCTGGCTGATACCTGATCCTCTGGCTTCATGAATTTTGCTTTTGAGAGATTTTTGCTATAGGGCATGTGTGCTCGCCAGAAAGACAGAGAGAGACAGACAGAAAGCAAGAAATTACCCTCCAGGGGTGATGGCCACACCGCAATCCCGTCTCCTCCATTCTCCTCTCGGGATCTTGGGCACGCACGCACACGCGCCCAGCGTGAGTTTAAGCCACCAGGTCCGGGACTTGAACCACGGTTGGCTACATGGGAGTCCAGCGACATAGCCATTACGCTAACTGCTGGTCTCGGCTTCATGAATTTTATGCAGGTCCACAAAGTACTAGGTCTCTGGGGGCCTGAGTTTGCAGTGGGAAGGGTCACCTCTACCCTTTGTGACCCCTGAACCAATGTCCTCTAGGATCCAGGTGAATGACCTTCTGGTGGAAGTGGATGGCACGAGTCTGGTGGGGGTGACCCAGAGCTTTGCAGCCTCCGTGCTCCGGAACACCAAGGGCCGAGTGCGGTAAGAGCCCCAGGGACGGGGGCAGGTGGGCAGGAGACTTGGCCATCCGGTCCCTCCGTGCACCTGCACACACCAAGCTCTAGTTCGGGGCGGCCTGCCTCCCTACCTGAAGAGGCCACTCACCCCATGCTTGCCTTCCCATCCCACACTCCTTGGCTGCTGCTGGCCACCAGCATTCAGGCCTCAAGACCCCTTCAGACAGTCCTCCTAGGCTTCTCCTTACCTGTCAGTCCCTGACTTACTCATTGAAGAACAAAGCCGTGCAGGGTGGGTGCCAACCAAAGTGGCAATGCTCATGTGGAACTTCATCCTTCCCCCCACCAGCCCGGTGGAATCCTGGGAAGATTCCTCCCTGGGCTTATTAACAAAGGGGAGGATGAGTTAGACGTTCCCTGGGTTCACTCCACCTCTGGCATAACATTCGGGATCACTCCCTGCCCCCTCCAAGAGGGGCACTGCCCCCAGGAAAGGGTGGTGGAAAGAGGCAGGATGTGGGTGGCCATGGGAGGAGGGGCCTGGTGCCCGGAAGTCCCACTATTTCCTCTCCATCCTAATCTCCAGTCTTCATCATCCCGCCCCTTCCTGAAGCTCAGGGGCTTGGAGCGGAGCCAAGACACACCTCAACAGCCCTAGCCCTGGTGGGATGGGTCATCTTTATTCTACCCCTGCCTCCTGTCTCACCCATGGTTGAGGAAGAGCCCCCTAAATGGCAACTCCTAAGCTTAGGTCCCCTGCAGCCCAGCCCAAAGTGTGACCAGGAGAGCTCGTGGGCCTTCCTGCCTCCCCTGGGAAGGAAACCCAGTAAGGGCCTCCAGCTCGCCCATTCATTATTAACACCCTGCAGACTGTGGACTCGGCCTCTCGGTTCACCTTTCCTGGGAGGGCTGGGGTTTGGAGTGGGGAGCACCAACAGGGAGGAGGTGCCGTGACCCAGCCAGGCAGAGAGGCAGAGGATGGTGCTGTGTGCCTGCAGGTTTATGATTGGCCGGGAGCGGCCAGGAGAGCAGAGCGAAGTGGCCCAGCTAATCCAACAGACCCTGGAACAGGAACGATGGCAGCGGGAGATGATGGAACAGAGATACGCCCAGTACGGGGAGGATGACGAAGAGGTAGGAACCCCAGCCTGGCTGGCGGTGCCATCGCCCCCTGGTGGCCACATGAACCATTACAGCCATCTGCCTCTACTCTTTCCAGGAGGGCCTGAAAAAGTACCTAGTACCATTTCCTATCCCAGAGGAGGCCCCAGTCTCAGGAAGGAGATGCAGGCCCTTCCATCAAAGAAGCCCTAGTCTGACGAAGTTGCATCCTCTATCTTCAGAGAGCCTTCATGGTCCTACAGGGAAAACACAGTTCCTTCAAAGAGAACTATAGCATAGTCCCTAACCTCAGGGGTGAGGGGGACATTACAGGGTGTTCTTTTGGGGTCCCAGTCTTTATTTATTCATTCATTCATTCATTCATTCATTTATTTTAATTTGACCAGAAAGAGACACAGAGAAACAGAGAGAGAGAGAGGGAAAGTGAGAAAGCAAGCCACCAGATCCAGGACTCAAACCCTGTTCGGCTATGTGGGAGCGTCCAGCACTTTAACCACCATGCCACCTGCTGGTTTTCGGGGTCCCTTATAGGGGAACCCCAGGCTGATGAAGGAGGCATGACCCACACCCTGGGGGAGCTCCCCGGCTGACACAGGCTGGTGCTGCTGGTCATCAGGGCTGAGGGGGGCTCCTACCTCCCTTCACAGACAGGGGAGTATGCCACTGATGAGGATGAGGAGCTGAGCCCCACATTCCCGGGTGGCGAGATGGCCATCGAGGTGTTCGAGCTGGCAGAGAACGAGGATGCGCTGTCCCCCGTGGACATGGAGCCTGAGAAGCTGGTGCACAAGTTCAAAGAGGTGGGGGTGTGGGGGTTCCTGGGGTGGGGAAGGGCGGAGGCAGGCCCACCGCCGACCCTCAGCCCTGCCTGCCCAGTGAGCTGAGTGCCTGCCCCTCCGCCCGCAGCTCCAGATCAAGCATGCCGTGACCGAGGCAGAGATCCAGCAGCTGAAGAGAAAGGTGAGGAGCGGGTACCGAGGATCAGGGTCTGTGGGCGGAGAAGGACACCCACCCTCCTCCTGCACACACTGACAGCTGTCCACCATTCACTGGCACCACAGAACAGGCCGGTCTGGGGCAAGGGAGCGTGGCGTTGAGAGCTCTGGGCCCATCTGCTCTACCACTTGCCTGCCGCTCTGGATTTCAGTGTCCTCATGTGGTAAACAGGGCAACAGCAGTGCCGATGCCACAGGATCATACATGTAAAGCCCCAGGATAATGCACGGAGGGTCCTTAGCTCAGTGTTGTAACGTAGAATAGGTGCGCAATAAGGCCAGGCGGTTACACTAAAGTACGAGGCAGACGCCCGCTGCCTTCAGGTTCGTACTTTTATCACACGCGTGTGCTCAGGGACACACCCGCAGGGATCCCCTGGCCCTACTTACCTAGACGCCCAAGATACCCACTCTCCACAGACTTAGTCACAGAGACCAGACCCCCCCCTTCACGTGACAGGCCATCCAGGGCCACCTGCCATGCCGCCTCTGTCTGCTCTGAGACTCAGGTGTGCCCATCATTCAGCCCACCTGGTCCAGGAAGAGTGTCAAAGGACACTCGTGTTCCCATCTGGGCAGGCAGCACAGGTGCTGATGCTGACACCACCCGATGGTGACACACACACGCACCGCGCACAGATGCTTACACAAGCACATCAGGTGCCAGCACGCCTGCAGCATGGATACACACTCTTCATGTTCAACGTCTCTGTCAGGCTGGGGCTTCCCTGCGGTGGGAGATGGGCCTACAGGGGCCATGCAGGCTCGTGCACCCCACGTGTGCGTGTGTATGCAGCGTGCATGTAGAGAGGAGAGCGTGCAGCCTTGCCCTGGGGGAAAGGCAGGGTTTAGATGGCTGATGTAGGTGGCTTTCCTGGCGAGAGACAAGAGAGCGTGGGGGCTGGCTCTGGGAGGTGCTGCCAGGCCGTGGCAGCTGTTCCTGTGGGGAGAGGCGGGAGGCAGGGCTGGACAGCCAGGTGGGCTGAGGGCCTTCGGGTCCTGACTCCTTCTCAGAACTAGCCTTGGGCCTGGATGCTGCACAGGCTGTGTGCCATGTGAGGGTTTTAGTAGGTCGCTGCCGCCAGGTGGCAGGGCGTGAGGGCAGGTAGGACTTGGAGGCAGGCAGCCTGGTGAGAGGCCTGCTCAGTGTGCTGGCAGGGGTGGACCAGGACCGCCCAGAGTGCAGGCAGAGGGCGTGCAAAGGAAGGGCAGGTTAGAGCTGCATTTCCAGGTCAAGGTGCCAGGCCACATTCCTGGGTGTCTGCAGAGCATGAAGGGAGGGGTGAGTCAGGTCCGATCATGCATTTAACTAACAGACATCCATTGGAACTTCCTAGATACCCAGCACTGGCCCTCCACTGTGGTGTCCTTGTCCTCATGCAGTTAGCATCTGCACACCAGCAACTGCCATTACAAATTGACACATGGTGCCGTAGGAGAGGACAGGGTTCCTGAGCTCCCGATTCAAGAGGAACCCCCTCCAGCTGGGGGTGACACTGGGGCTGTACTGCTGGCAGGAGTCATGTGTGACTTTCTGAAGTGATACACTGAGCAGAGGGCTGAAGGGTGGGCTGGTGGCACAGGACTAGATAAGGAGGTTGGGGAAGACATTCCAGACGGGGGACAGTGTATGCAAAGGCTCTGTGGCAATGTAGGCCTTGCAGGAAGGCCCATGTTGCTGGGGCCCAGAGAGCGAGGATGTTTGCAGCAAACAAGGTGGCAGGGGAGGGGCCAGACCCGTAACCTACTGGCTAAGGGAACTGGATCCCTCATGGCTGAATGCAGTTCCAATCCCAGTCCCAGGGTCTTGAAAAACACACAAGGCATGTGTGTGTGTGTCCCAAATCCCAGCAGGATGTAGAAATGGTGACCACTGCCCCATGGGGAGGTGCTTTTTCCTTCTTCCTCTTTCTGTCTTTCTTGCTGGCATGTGCATGTGCCCTCTGACAATTCAAAGGGAAAAAAACAAACAAGTGGCGGGGCAGACTGATGGCTAGGAGATGATGACGCCTCATAACCAGTGAGCAAGCCAGGAAAGGAGGCATAGGTTTGTGCAGTGGGAGTCTGGTTAGGACATGGTATCTATGAGGAGCTGAGAGATTAGGCTGAAAGTTGGAAGTGGGTTAGAGCTGCACCCCACCAACTGGCTGGAGGTTGGACCCCACCAATCCAGAGCCGCTTGGGCTGAAGCTTGGGACGCAGGGCTCAGTACCCAGAGGTGGTGCGGGAGATGGGACCGAGCCCTAGGGCAGTGAGTGTAGGAGGAGCAGAGGATCCAGGACTGAGCTCTTGGGGACTAGAAGTCTGCATGGGGGTCCCCTAAAACCTGGGGGTGGAGCCAGGGTTGTTTGGGAAGCTCCCAGAACAAGGGCTAAGGGCCAGAGCTGCAGAGAGGGATAGAGCAGTGGCGGCCCTCACCTGCCACGTTTCACATCTCCCCTCTCCCTGTAGCCTCCTCAGTGTGGGGGCAGCTCTCATTCCCACTTTACAGGTGGGAGGGCTGAGGTTTGAAACAGAAGGCACCTTACCCCAGCCACAGAGCTAGTCAGTGACTCACCCAGGCCTCCTGCCTTCCTGGGGCTGGGCTGCAGTGACACAGACCCTGGCTGGAAGCCCTAACACCTAAAGAGGGTCCCACCTCTTCCCTCTGGGTTTCAGTCCTCACGCTCAGCCACAGAGAGGTAGCAGTTGGGGTACAGTGGGCTCCACATCTGCAGGAATCCCCTGGACACTCTGGCCTGAGAGCCAGGATGGGGGTGTCCTTGGCTCCCTCTAGCCCCCCACTAACCCAGGGGTGCTCCTTCTCTCAGCTGCAAAGCCTGGAGCAGGAGAAGGGGCGCTGGCGGGTGGAGAAGGCCCAGCTGGAGCAGAGCGTGGAGGAGAACAAGGAGCGCATGGAGAAGCTGGAGGGCTACTGGGGCGAGGCCCAGAGCCTGTGCCAGGCCGTGGACGAGCACCTGCGGGAGACCCAGGCCCAGTACCAGGCCCTGGAGCGCAAGTACAGCAAGGCCAAGCGCCTCATCAAGGACTACCAGCAGAAGTACGTGGCCAGGGGCTGGGGAGGAGTGAGAGGCTTTGGTGGCAGTTCCCCCACAGCTGAGTAGGGAGACAGGAGCACCGACATTGGAGGGCCCCACGATGGGGGTACCCAGGCCTGGAATATCTGAGCACCAGAGCCAGCGCAGAGCAAGTCCCAGAGGTTTGGCGGAAACGTGGAGCCTCCTGAACTAAGAATAGGAAAAAGGGCAGAGCTGTCCAGGAGAAGCTGAGGACCCCAAGTCTCCCTGGACAGAAGCCAGACCACATGCCTTTGCCCACCATATGTCTCTTGCCTGTCCCCAGGGAGATCGAATTCCTGAAAAAGGAGACTGCACAGCGTCGGGTGCTGGAGGAGTCAGAGCTGGCCAGGAAGGAAGAGATGGACAAGCTTCTGGACAAGGTGGGCCCAGGGGTCTCCTGGAGGTAGGGCCCTATGGAGGGAGCAGTGTGCAAGCCCCACCCAACACTCACCTGGTGGTTCCTGGAGGGAGAGAGGGTTGCTCTGCTGGTGAGAGCCCAGGGAGAAGAGGGGACAGGGCCTATGCCCTGTGCCCAGGCCTGACCCTCCTCTCCTTTGTTTCCAGATCTCAGAGCTGGAAGGAAACCTGCAAACACTGAGGAATTCCAATTCTACTTAACAGGAATCATTCCTTGACCGGACAATTAAGAATCCGTTCCCATCGTCCTCCCTTCCCTGTCCTTACTACCCCACCCCGCCCCCTTCCAGCCTGGGGACAGGTGCCCCGACTCCCCCTCCCCATCCACCCCACCTCCCCCAGCTTCAGGGACCAGAGGGACCTTATCACAGGCCCCCTTATGGTGGTGGCCCGGGCAGACAGAGGTGGCTGGAAGGGCGGCCTCCTTCTTGCCCCGTGGGGTTGAGGGAGAGGCCAAGAGATGCAGAGGGATGGCCTGGCCTGGGTGTGGATGGACTCAAGGACCTGCAGACCAAACTGCCAGACTTTACAACCTCCAGCTTTTTGTCTCTGGACTGGAATGGGGCTGGGGGCTCTCCCAGCATCTCCTCAACTGGAGGCTGCTCCCTGCCCATGGGGCACCTTGACTGAGTCACCTTGGCCCTGCCCTCTCCCCCCATCCTTGTGCTGTCTGTTGCATTCCAGCCCTCCTGCCTGGGGGGTTGCCTCGACACCACCTCCCATCCTTGTTCCCTATCCCAGGAGGGATAGTCCACCCCAGAGCCCGAGTCTGGGCCTGGCCCTGCACTGATTTCTCATGTATCCTTCGGGAAAAGGGGAGTGAGTAGGAAAAAGGGAGAGTCCAGGACACCTGGTTCCCAGCTCCCCCTTCCCTGGGGCAGCAGCCCTCAATTTTTCCTTGTGCCTCCCATCTCCCAGGTGCCAAATAGCCATAACCTCCTCCTGGAACTGTTCAACCTCTCTGGGTCCAGATTTCCTGGCCAAGCCTGGGAATGCCAGGGAGAGAGGCCAGCTTTGGGGGCCTGGCTGCAAGACCCTGGTCTTAGGCAAGGAGAACACTTCTCCCTGGAGAGCCAGGCCCGCTGGCCCTGCCCTGCCCAGGGCGACACCTGGAAGCCTTGTACTAACACCGCAGAGATTCAGCCTCAACCCACCCCTACTCCACAGTTTTCCCATGTTTTGACTGGAGGGCAACATTTTACTACTCATCTTTTTGGAGACCAAGGCTGCTCTGCTGGCAGCCTGCTTTCTAAGTGAAATCGACTCCGTTTCCCCACTTTAACCCCAAATTGGGGCTTGGACCAAGGGAGGTGTGACCCCCGCCAGGTCCCCTCCCCTTTAAAAATCCATCTCATTTTACCACTTCCTTAGAACCCCTGCCCCAAGCCTGGGTTTTTGTTCATTTTTAAAAACGGACAACCCTGTCCCGTCCGTTTTGGCTTCTCCTTGTCCTCTGTAAATAGACCATGCCATCGATCAGTATTTCTTGCCCGTCCCCACCTTCCTGCCCCTCGACGTACCCCGACCCCCTGAAAGAGCTGGCTGTCTCAGCGCCCGCCGCGTGCACTCCACCTCCTTCGCCCCGGCAGATGGAGGGGGCGGGGCCGGTGGGCGGGGCCGCGGGGCGCTTCCGGTTTCTCGGGCCAGCGGCCACCCTTGCCCCGCCCTCCGGAGGACCGCGTCTCTGTATATAATATATATATGTATGTATTGTTCCCGGTTTTGTACGGACCATACCCCCTGTCAGGTCGTCCCCATAAAAGCAGCCCCCAGAGCCTCGCTGCCTGGTTTATTGACTCGCTGGCGACGGGAGTTGGGGGGGCCCAGCTGTCCCCAGTCCTCTCCAACAGTGCTGCCTCTGCCTACTAGGGCTCCGCGGATGCAGCGGTCTGCCCCCGCCTCCGTTCCCCCATCCATCACAACCACGCTTTTTGTCCAACCGTCCTGGGCAAGGCTGGGTTGTCTAGGGAGTGTCTTCCATCTGCAAGGTGAACCCCAAGTCTCTCTGAGTTCTCTGAGCTGTTGGGGATACTCACCAGAGGCACCCTGTATGAGGTGCACCAAGAATCAGGTTCCCCCGACGGATCCGATGTCGGGGCAGTTTTGTCCCCAAGGTCCTAGGGGATCTGTTTATTCTGATGGGCCCTTTGAGGGCAGACCAAAGAGGCCTTGACTGGTTCTAGCCCCCTGCTCTGTGCCAGCAGGTCTGGTCGCTGACTCACCAGTTCTGATGCTGATGGGTCTGCGAGTCTGGATGCTACTTTCTAGGGACAAACTTTGGTGAGTCCCAGATAGCTGAGAGACAGCCAGGGACAGGGCAGGGGCTTGTGACGGCTGGCAGCGCTAGCCTTTCCCGCCCTGGGTGCTGGGTGCAGTGTGAGAATGCAAGCACGTGGCACTTGTCAGTGTTTTGGCCCAGGGTATTTTCACGCTGCCCTCCCCGTGCCATAGGAATGGATGTCCTAACCTCGGGGCCCTTCGAGATCCCTCAGTGGGTCCCTGACAACACTGAAGAACGAGTGGTCTGTCTCCAAACTCCCAGTGACAGCTCCAGATGCAGCCACTCTCTGGCGGATGGCTGTTACACAAGTCTCATTCACGTCAAGCCTACTTTCAGCTTCCCATAGCCACCCCTCAAAATTCCTAGTTCTATACCTCAGGGCCATGTGGGATCAGTCCAGTCCTGCTGTCTCCTGTGGGTCACCTGGCTACCTGGAGATAGTGACCATGCCTTTGAAGGCCTCTCCCTGAGTGTGTCACCCTTGGAATACTCCAGGAGCTTAGGGGTTGTTGAAGACAGATGTAGGTAGCTGAATCCCAAGGTCAGAGACCACCAAATTGCAAGGTCACAGCTCATAGCCCACGGTTATAGGTCATTGGAGCCAGGGGCCACTAAGCCTCTTCTCAGGAAACCTAGCCCAGAAGTCTCGAGAGGTGGAATGGATGGATGGGGAGGTTGTGGTAAGGGCTTGACTGGAGCTAAGCATTTAAGGTGGGGCCCTCCTGCCCCTGTCTGGCCTGCTTACTAGGTGGGGTGCCTGTATATCATCTGTTCCAATGGGTAAGCCAGGTAGCGCCCCTGGTGGTGAAGCCTGGATGTGTCTGTGTCTGGGGGTCTTGGCTTTGCAGTGAGTTTCCCAAGCCTGAGATGTGACTGGCTCATCGTATCTGACCATGTTTGGGGCTATGTCAAGTGGCCGTGGCCACTGTGTGGGGCTTGTCACCTTAGCTCCCCTCGTCCCCATACACACCTGCCCAGTTCTTGGGAGCCTGGATAGGTTTGTCACAACCCACTCCAATATTCCCCAGAGAAGAGGGAAGTCAGATAAGGGAGATTTTTCTCAACTCCCAGAAGCGGAGGCCTCACCAAGGACCGGAGTCTCTCAGGTTCTACGGTCTAGGAGATGATACCCCCACAAAGATCCCTCCCCACCAGCACTGACCTTACCTACCCATTTCTCCAGCCCTTGGAATTTACAGGGCCTGTGTAAGCAATCCCCCATTCCAGCCCACCACCCAAATCTCACCAGATGCCTGCAAACTACCTCTTTAAAGATGCCAGACACCATCCCCACAGACTCTCAGCCACACCGCCCTGTAGTAATCTGGCCAGCACCCCATGGCTACCTGCAGGTTCCGAAGACACCCAGACTTACAAATCCCCGTAGATCTCCTCCACCCCTAATTCTATCCTTACCCACAGTCCCAAGATAGCTCTGGCTCCACATGCCACTTCTCACAGGCCCTGGGGGGGGGGGGGGGCCTCTTGGACTGCACAGGCTGCTGTGGGCCCTCAGGGAGCTCTTATCTGCAATTTCCTCTCCTGTCCCCCAGCTCTGGACCCTTATCCGCCTTCACCACTTGCCCCTGCACAAACCACTCGTGCCTTTAGAGTCTGTTTTCTCTGAGGTAGGGGCAATTGTGGGCTTATTGTGAGGGTGACAAGAAATCATCCGAGCACAGCAGAGTGCTGGCACGCCCTGAGCCTCCCGTATGGTAGCTGGCTGTGGATGATGACAGTATCTCTCCTGGCGGGCCTGCCACCACCTCCCATCACAAGTCCAAGTCTGATCTCATCCATCCCCACCCCCACCCTGCTCCAGGGCTCAGGCCTGGAGCCAAGACCAACAGTCTCCCAAGACCCCTCCTTCAACTCCCTGTCCTCAGATCTTGTCAGTGTCTGCAGTTCTGCACCCTGAATCCTTCTCAACCTGATCTCTAATCTTCGTGCCCACTGCCAGCCTCTCTCAGCTGCAGCCTCCTCGACGTCTCCTTTTGCAATCTTTTCTCCACTAAGGACTCAAAGAGTTTGGCCTAAAATGCAAATCTGAGCCCCTCCCCTCCTCTGCTAATCCCCCCCAGTCCCGCCCCCAAAGCCGCCGCCAAGGCCACCACCACCACCACCACCACCCGCAAAGTGCCAGGCCTGGCTGCACCTCCCTCTAGCCTAGTCTCGGCTTCCCTTCAGGCTCGACCCCACCCAGCCCCCTGGCACTTCCCTAGCCTGGCCTGCAGGAACAGCCAGCGCACTACTTCCTCCGGGAATCCCATTGCGCATCCCAGACCCTCAGCTGCCCCGGCAGCACCCCGCGCCCTCGCGTGCACTCTCCTCCCCGCGCTGAAGTGTCCTCTGTGAATGGGGGCCAGCAACACTCGAACTTGAGGGCTTCCCCACTTCTCTGTCCCGCTGACTGCGGAACCCTGACGGCCTCGACCAGGTGGGTTCTGGTCGCTGCGGTCCCCTCCGGCCTGGCGCCCCGGTGGCTCAGTGGATGTTTGTGGAATGAATGAATGAATGAATCAGGATCCCGCACAGACGAGACCACCTCCTCCTCGCAAAGGTGGCGGAAGCCCAGCAGGTCCCGAGGCGGGGCTACCTCCCCGGCCGCTCCCACCCGCGCAGACTCCGGTGCGCGGCGGCTCCCGCCGGCCCAGAAGTAGCGGCAACTCGGATCCCTTGGCCCGGCCGCCTCCTCCCGTCTCCGTCCTCCCGCCGCCTCCGCCCCCTCCCTGCTTCCGTGCCTCCCTCCTTCCCTCCCGCTCTTTGTCTCCTGGGCGCCCGGCCTCCCGGCCACGCGCCCCCCGCAGCGCCCCTTCCCCGGGGACCCGGGAGGACCCCGGCTGACGCGACGCTGAGCGAATCTGCCTGCAAGGCAGGGGGCCCGCGTCCGGCCCGGCCTGGCGGACCGGCGGGGGCGGGGCGGGAGGTGGCGCGCTCTCTCACACACACACGCGCGCACACGCACACACACGCACGCACACACGGAGCATCTCCCGTCAGGTCTCCCGGCCCAACCCCGCCCGTGCCTCCTGCTTCCTGCAGACCTTCCCCCTCGCTCCGCACACTCCCCCCGCCCTCCATTCCCGTCGGCTCTGGGACCCTCCCCGCCGACCCCGGGATGGAGCGGCTCGAGCCAGCCCGGAGCCCCCCGCGGCCGGGGTGACGGCCCCCCACTCCTCTCCCTCCCGGCCCTCGCCTCGAGCACCATGGGCCTAAGGGGTTCCCGAGGCGCCGGACGCTGAAGATGACCGATGCTGGAGGTGAGGGGCCAGGCTCTCCTGGGGTGAACGGGGAAGGGGCTGGGGGCCACCCGGGCTGGCGGTGGGACCCCAAGTAGGGTTGGATCGGGCCAAGCGGAAAAGGCCTTTCTTCCCTTATCCCTAGGGGGACCGCACAAGGTTGGGGTGCTGGGCTGTCAGGGGAGGGGGCGGAGATAGGATTTGTGTCCCTAATCCCCTCCCTCCCGCTCAACGCCCGGAGAAATTAATAAAAAACTGCTGTGGGGGGAGGGGGAGAGGGCTTAACTCCTCCTTGCCCGGCGCGGAGTTGGACTGATGGATGGAGAGAAACTAGACAGCCGGCTCCGGCTGGGGTGAGAGCCCTGGAGTGGAGTAGGTGCTCTGCCCCTCCCCCACCCCGCCCCCATCTCCAGCCGAGTTCTGAGGGGTCTGTTCCCTGCGAACCGGCCAGCCCCTGACGGCCCGAGGAAGACTCGAGCTGCACACCGCCTCCCCCAACCCGAGCCTTGCCGGCCTTTCCCACTCACACTTCTCCTCTGGTCCCCTTCCTCGGCCTGCCCCGGCAGCCGGGCTTCTCCCTTCTCTCTGCACCGAACCCTGAGGCCTCACTCAGGGTGCGGGAGCCCAGGTCTCCTCTGCTCTCCCTGTCTGCTCTCTTTCCTGGTCTTTCTTCTCTGCAGCCCTGTGGATCTGCCGTCTGTCCCTCAGCCCGTCTGTCTGCCAGGTTGCCCACTCCCTCTCCCCTTCTCTCCCCAGGGCTTTGATCCTTTTCTTTTTCTTTTTTCCTCCCTGGGCTGGCTCCCAGGAAGCTTTGAGCTCACCTGCCTCCTTGGCTTCCAGAGAAGGGTCAAAGGTCACTGATGCTCCTTTAGAAATTGGGAACCTTGGCCTGGTACCACCGGAGCCCAGAGAGTGTCCAGAGGAAGGGGTTCATTTCCACGCTTGTGCAGTTACCTGGCTGATGTGTGTGTGTGTGCGCAAAAAGCGTGTGTGTGTGTGTGAGACTGGGGTGTGGGGTTTGATGTCTAATTTTTCAGTGCTCTGTTTCGGAAGGAGAGATTGAGTAGGAGTGGCCTGGGGCCCTGCTGGCCCTCTTGCCTCTCAGAATTCCCCAGGGACCATGTAGGGAGGGTTCCCCAGACATACCTCAAGAATTAGTTGAAGCTGGGAGGGACAGCAAGCCGTTTGTGCTGAATCAGGGTGGATAGAGAGTGGCATGAACTGGAAGCCCCAGCCCATCTTGGAGAATGCCTGGAAAAGGCCTCCAGCCACGAGCCAGTCCCGCATGGGGCCATGAGTGAAGGACTTGTGGGCTGGCCATGCTCTGGAGCCTAAGGGGGACGGCACCGCTACTGCTCCCAAAAGAGTTCCCGGAAGAGGCAGCTCCTGGCTTCAGAGAGCCCCTAGTCTGATGGAGGAATGTGTGGCTCCTCGCCACAGCCCACTGCTGTCTGAGGTGGGGAGATAAGACCCCTTTAGGGAGTCCATGTCTGAAAAAGTCCCCGTTTCTGAGAGTTTGGAGAAGGGTGGATTTCAAAATCATGGAGACAAATGGGAGGAGGGGGGGGTACCTAGCATACCTTCCAGGGAAGGTGGCAGCTGGGGCTGGTCAGAGAAGGCTTTGTGATGGGCTGAGGGAATTTGGTTCATTCTTAGGGACCGCCCTCCCTTCCCATCTGGCTCTCAGGACAGAAAAAAGCGTTCTAGATCTTTGCTTCTAGCCCCAGAGTTCGAGAATGGTGAGGCGCTTGGAGGGCCACTGACACTGACCCCTTCCCACACCCCATTTTCTGCTTGGAGCCCCAGATACCCACATGTCTGGGGGCGGAGGTGTTTTGATACTTCTCCCAGTCCTAGCCATGTGGCCCAGCTCTCCTCCCTGAACCCTTGTCCCTTCCCCCAGCACTGCCCTTCCTCGTGAGCACCCACCAGGAATGCCCATCATCACCCAGGATAGCTGTGGGGCAGGGGCCTGGGGTCCAGGCTGAGCCCCTGCATCTCGGCCTTCACATCTGTAGATCGGGGATGCTACGATTCCAGACTCCCACAGGCAGGCGACCCCGAGCTCCTACACCTGACCAACGTAGAGTCTAGCCCTATGTGCTGCCCTTCTCCTGAGGCCCAGAGGGTTAGCAGTAAAGGGAGATGCAGGCCAACCAGAGGTACAGGGGCACCATGCTCTTGGATGCTGGACTCACACGGGAGGGTCCCAGGTTCATGTCCTGGGTTAGAATCCATCTGGGATTCGCATCCCAGGGTCCTTCCTCTGTGTGCCGGTGTACATGTGTGCCCATGACCCAGGAGGATAGAGCGTGGGGTGGAGTGTGGCATGAAGACTCTGTTGGGGGTGCTCTTCTCTCCCTCTGCCTCTTTCTCTTCTCATGGTAGAAATGAATAAGTAAAGCTTAAAAAAAAAAAGTAGTAGGGCCAGCAGGTGGCATGGTAGTTAAGGCGCTGAATCCCACATGGCTCACTCCACAGTTCAAGTCCCAATGTGAAGGCTTGAAAAACACACTGGGAAAACAAAACAAAACAAAACAAAACAAAACAAAAACACTGGGCACATGTGTGTGCATGTCCAAAATCCCAAAAGGAGAATGGAGGAGAAGGGTTGTGACATGGCCATCCTCCTAGGGAGTGAGCTCTATGGCAAAAATCTAAAAAGAGAGAAGCAATTGGAGATCTGCCATTCCTGTGCCCTGGCCTAAACCATCATGGACACTGAGCTTCCTCACTCTGCCTTTATCCAGTATTCCCTGGCCTCTGGGCGCCCCGGGGCTGCAGGACTCCTGCATCTGCCAGGAAACCTACTTCCCTACATACCTTCCCTTGTTTCCCATCAAAAACCCATCCGGTCCTATCCAAACGTCTTGCCAGAACACACTGGAGGCACTAGAGAGACTTGACTGTCCACTCTTCCCCTCACCCCCTCCTGCATCTGGCAGACCTGAGAACTGTGGGATCTGGGATTTTGTCTAGAATAGTGGCCCTGCTGAAGGTGCCAGCTTCCTGACCTGCCATGTTCAGAAAGGTGGTAGGGAGTGGAGCCGGAGGCAGGATTGCCAGATGGATGGTTGATGGATGGAGAAATCGATAGACGTAAAGATGGGGGCTGGATTGGGGAGTGAAGGTTGGATGGATAGATGGGTGACGGGTGGGCGAATGTGTGGATGGGAAGGTGGGCAAGTGGATGGGTGGTCAGGTAGGTAGGTAGGTGCGTAGACAGGTAGAAGAACCCGGGTTCTGTTCCCCAATTTTGCCATTAACTCGTTACGTGAGCTCGGGCTGGTCCCTCTCCTCTCCATTTATTTGCGAAGTAAAAGGACTGGGTTTAATCATCTCCGGGACTTCTCCCCGGTTCGATGTTGGACAGTTTATGATGGAGAGCTTTTAGGGGTGCTAATGATGGAAAGACCCAAGTCGGAGAGAAGGGGAAGTTAAGTGGCCCAGCTTGTCCCGGGGCCACGGGGCTCAGCTTGCCTGTGCCCTGGCCTGGCTTCCACCCTGACCCTTCTGCCGCATCCTCCAGCCCCACCGCCCATGATCCGGAGTGTGAGTTGGGTGAGTTCTTTTGGGAGGAAGACTTCCCTGTGAGCAGGTAGCCATGGACGCCTCTCCCACCTCCACTAACCTGAACCACTTACTCAGGTCTCTTCTCTCTCTCCCGCTTTGTCCTTCCCAGCTCCCTTGAGTCATGGCTTCTTCAAAGCTCCGAGAGCCCATGGATGAGGTTTTTGGTAAGTTGTGTGTGGCCCTATCCGCAGCCCATGGACACGGAAGTGCCAGAGAGCATTTCTTCCCAAGGCCATTCGGCATGGAGGTAGGGGATGGCCCTTGAGGGCGTCAGTGTGTGTGTGCGCGTCGCGACCTCTGTCACTACTGTCTTGGTAGATGTGCCACTTACGACACAATAAGGATTCCCATTGACCTTTTTTTTTTTTTTTTTTTTGAGAGGCTTTCGCTATAGGACACGTGCGCTAGCCAGCCAGACAGAGAGAGACAGAGAGACAGAAAGCGAGAAATCACCCCCCAGGGGGGATGGTCACGCCGCAATCCCTTCTCCTCCATTCTCCTCTCAGGATCTTGGGCACGCACGCACACACGCCCGGCGTGATTTTTAAGCCACTGGGTCCGGGATGTGAAACGCGGTCGACTACGTGGGAGTCCAGCAACATAGCCATTATGCTAACTGCTGGTTCCTGCCCATTGATCTTTTTTTTTTTAAAGAATTATTTTATTTTATTTATTACTATTTTATTTTAATTTGTTCTAGGGCTTGTGCACTCATGAGAGAGAGAGAGAGTGAGAAAGCAAGCTGCCAGTTCCAGGACTTGAACTGCAGTCGTGTGGGAGTTCAGCACCTTAACCACTGCACCTCCTGCTGGCCACAGGAGTCCCATTTATAAAATGCTTATGTAATGTCAGGTACTAGGTTAAGCACCCCAGCTCTCATATATATATATATATATATATATATATATATATATATATATATGTATTTTTTTTTTTTTTTTTTTTTTAAAGAGAGATTTTTGCTGTAGGGGGCATGCACCCACTGGAAAGATAGAGATAGAGAGAAAGTGAGAAATCCCCCCCAGGGGGTATGGCCACACCACAATCCCTTCTCCTCCATTCTCCTTTTGGGATTTTGCATGCATGCACATGTGCCTGGCACAAGTTTCAAGCTACTGTGTTTGAGACTCGAACTATGGTTGGCCATGTGAGAGTCCAGCAACATGACCACTATGCCATCTGCTGGTCCCTCACATGCACTGTATCATTTAATCTTCACAGTAGTGCTAGGAAGTCAGTCCGGGTGGCGGGCAGTGGTGCAGTGGCAAAATCTGGCACTCTTCAACAATACTTCATGTGAGAAGGTTCTGGATTCAGGCCCAGAGACCTCCCTGACACACCAGGCAGGCTTGTGCCTGTGATCCAGGACTGGCAGAGGTTGGGGGTGGGTAGATCCCAGCATCAGACCCTGTTAGAGGTGTCGTGCCTCTCTCTGTCTCTCCCTCTTGTTCATGGAAACAGTAAATAAGCAAAAACAAAAAGTTTAAAAAAGATGTCATGGACAGCGGTGTAGCGTGCAGAGTACTGAGGTGACTTGCTTTAAAGACCATGACAAGTTAGTGGCAGAGCTAGGACTAGAACCCCAGACTACCTGGCTTGCTGCTCTTAGTCACTGTGCTGTACAGCTGTATATATATACTCCAGCCTTGGTGACATGCATCATCTCCAAGTCACATAAGTGACTCGGATCTCCCTTGCAGTGATGTGCACTGGAGTCAAATGCATCTTGCACACGCACGCGCACACACACATGCACACACAGCCTCGGGACCCCCAAGCTTGCCCTCACACTGGTCTGCACACCCATGTCCTCAGTACACACTGGAGTGCATGCACATACAGCCTGTATCATCTTGACCCCTGCTAGTCTTCTGTTGTGTGGATGGGAGAAAGCAGCCACCCAGCATGCACTGGGGTAGAAAGGCTAACTCTCAGCTGGATTCCAGTGGAGGTGGAGGGCTGCAGGGAGGGAGACGTGGAGACCAGGTGTCAAGCTGTGCCAGCCTTTGGGACCCTCATTTGATTGTGCAGCCGGGGCGGGCAGTCCTGTGTAGGAACAGCAAGGGGCTCCCAGCCCCTCTCCCTGCTGTCCTCCACCTTCCTCTCTCCACCCCAATCCTGTCCTGATCATGCTTATGGCTTCTGGGGAACCTGCTTCTCACCCAGTCCTCTTGGGGCTCCCTGCTCTCCCTCCCCTGCCTTGAACCACCTTGGAGTCTAGTCTAGGAGTCTGTCTCCATGGGGGCCAGTCTAACCCTTGGCCAGAGAGGAATGCTTCCTTCCTCGGGCTTTTCTGCCTCTCCTCCCCACCCAGCCCTTTCCTGTTTTCCTCCCTATTGCTGAGATAGCAGGCAGGCCTCCATCCTGCTTCCTGATGCAAAAGGCAATTAAATATTCATGATTTCCCTCTGCCCCAGGTCGGGTTGGGGAGAAAGAGGGAGAGGTGGAGGGAGGCCGGCAGCAGAGAAAAGGGATGAGAGGTGGAAGAAGAGGGCCGAGTGCCTAGTAAAGCAGGGGACACTAGGGGAGGACAGTCCTACTAGCCTCCAAGTCCCCAAGCCACTTTGGTGTCCCTTTGCTTCCCTGACCCACCAAGGTGAGATGACCATGGTATTCATGGGGCCCATAGTCCAGAATGACAGGCCTGCTCCCTGGTGCAGGTTGGTGGGTCACCAGCCGAGCTGCAGGGCAGGAGATGCAGAGCACTGGCCTGGGAGTCAGGAGACCTAGATACTCCCCTTAACTCTCCGCACCCTGGGCCAAACGTCCTCCTGAGCCTCAGGTTCCCCATCTGTAAAATGAGGAGTTGGCTTCAAAAGCCACTCCCATTGCTTGGTGTTTACAGACAAGCCAGACTGTCTTTAACCTGGCCAGCTCTCCCCCAGCTTCGCGTCCTTGGGCACATTCTGAGTGCCCCTGGAGTCTCTTCCTGCAGAGGTGTGGGCGGGTTCAAATGAGCTAGTCATTGTAAAGCTCTCAGGACAGTGCCCGTGCCATGAGACGGTCAGCGTTCCCTGTCATTACTCTGAGGTTCTGTCAGTCCATAGCCTTAGTGGCTTCCCACACCAGAGTCTGGGTCAGGGCTGGGAGCAGAGAGCTCCCTCCCCCAGCTCAGCCCCAGGGGCTAGAGGACCGCAAGTGAGGTGGTGGTCTTCCTGGGGACCAGAGGAGTGGAGCCAAACCCGGGTCCCAAGGCGGTCCTATGGCAGCCCCTCTCCCCTGTACTCCACCTGCCGCTCCCCTGGATGCTTGGATGCCTGCGACAGCTTCTCGGTGTCCACCCTGCCCCTTCAACCAGACCTTTCCTGTCCCCTCCCCGCTGCACACCCCAGGGCTGCTCTGCAGACACTCCAGCCTGAGCCTCCTGTGTCCTCTCCTTACAAAGCTCTTTCTTGTCCTTTCTACAACTGTGGCTCTTCCCGACCTCAGCCTGGCTCCCTGATCTATAGTGGCCCCCAGCCCCTCCTGGCTTTTCATCCATTTACAAATCTTTACAGTGCTCCTAATGGGCGCCAGGCTCTGTTCTAGGCCCTGGGGAGACAGCAAGGAACTAGCCAGTCACTGACGTCATGGAGCTTGACTTCTAGTGCAAGCAGGGGGTCAGGTAACAAAAGCACGCAGGACGGAAGAGGCCAGTCACCAGGTACCTGTGGGGACAAGAAGCCAGATGCCACGTGGCTGCAGCAGAGTGCATCCCTAGCAGGGCCAGCCTGACACATGGTGGGCACGTGCGTGAGTGCCCAAGATCCGTGGCTGGGGGGCTGGGGAAAGGGCATCCTGGTGTGACCAGACCCCAGGGAAGGGGCTCTGCTCTCTCTTTTCACATGTGCACATACACACTCTAATGATTTTATTTTGGTGGGAAGAAAAAAAAAAACTTGAAATCCATGCACAGTGTTTTAAAAATTTTTTAAGTATTGGGACCAGCAGATGGCATAATGGCGATGTCGCTGGACTCCCACGTAGTCGACCGCGATTCGAGTCCTGGACCCGGTGGCTTAAACTCACGCTGGGGGCATGTGCGTGTGTGCCCAAGATCCCGAGAGGAGAACGGAGGAGAAGGGATTGCAGCGTGGCCATCCCCCCTGGGGGTGATTTCTCACTTTCTGTCTCTCTGTTTCTCTCTGTCTTTCTGTTTCTGTCTTTCTGATGAGTACATGTGCCCTATAGCAAAAACCTCTCAAAAAAAAAAAAAAAAAAAAAAAAAGAAAAAGAAAGAATTCTTTTTATTTAACTTTATTTATTTATTTATTTATTTTTCATTTGACCAGAGAGGGACAGAGTGTGAGAGAGAGAAAGAGAAAGCAAACCGCCAGGTCTGGGACTTGAATTGTGATCAGCCATGTGGGAATCTAGCACCCTTAACCACCATGCTACCTGCCAGCCCCAAAGCACTGTTTGTTTTTTTTAATAAGACACATTTTCCATGAAGCTTTTGAAGATCCCTCATGTTGGACGGTAGGAGTGCCATGCAGGGCGCAGAGGGTTAAAAGGCGGGATGTGGGAGCCAGCAGGTAGCGTGGTGGTTAGGTGCTGGACTTCCACATCGCTGACCATGGTTTGAGTGCTACTCTCAGAGATTTGAAAATCACCAGGGCAAGTGTGCCTGCGTGCCCCAAATCCCAGAGAGGTTGGAGGAGCAGGGATTGTGGCATGGCCACCCCGGAAGGGACGATTTCTCATTTTCACTCTCTGTCTCTTCGTATGCCCTAGGGCAAAACCCTAAAGGAAAACAATGTGGGATCTGCTGTAATGTGGGTGTGTGCTCCTAGTTGGCCCCATTGGCCCCGTGTGTGTCGGGGGTCCATTTCTGCTGAAGCACACGTGGGTCCTGGGAAGGGTGACTTGGCTTCAACACGACTGAGCGTCTCCTTCTGGCCAGACGTGCTGCACAGTGGGAGGGAAGGGCTTCACACTCTGCAGTGGGCTTCCCGGCATGAGGAGTCAGTCTCTCAAGTCCTGACCACATCCGAGTGTGGAGGCTGCTGTCCAGAGGGCAGAGGAGCTCACGTGTTCTAGGTGACTGGGGCCAGGTGGCAGGGAGCCGAGTGTACCCAGGAGTACAAATGGGAAATGAGTTGAAATAGGAGTGTATATGGGGGGGGGGGGGGGGGTCTTCAAAAAGTTCACGGAAATACATATTATGTAAAAGCTATGCATGGCGGCCAGCAGGTGGCGTGGTGATGAAGGCACTGGATCCCACATAGCCAACTTTACTGTTCAAGTCCCAGAACTGGTGGCTTAAAAAACACATGTGTGCGGGGCTGGCAGGTGGCATGGTGGTTAAGGTGCTGGACTCCCACATGGCTGACCACGGTTTGAATCCCAAACCTGGTGACTTGCTTTCTCACTCACCATTCTTCTCTCTGTGTCTCTCTCTGGTCAAATTTAAAAATAGTAATAATAATGATAAATAAAATTAAATAAATAATTTTAAAAAATCCACATGTGTGCATATGCCCAAAATCCTGAGAGGACAGTACACGAGAGGGATTGCAAGCATGGCCATCCTCCCACGAGGGTGAGTTCTCACTTTCCCTCTCAATGTCTCTGCCTCTCTCTCTGATGAGAGCATGTACTCTAAGGCAAAAACTTCTACCAAAAGAAAAGCATGTAGGTCCAGCAGGTGATGTAATGGTTAAGGCACTAGACTCCCACATGGCTGACTGGTTTGAGTCTTGGACCTGGCAGCTCCAAACTCATCCCAAAATCCCAAGAGGAGAATGGAGGAGAAGGGATTGCAGTAGGGCAATCCCCCCTGGGGATTTCTTGCTTTCTGTCTCTCTGTCTCTGTCTCCAGTGAGCACACACACCCTATAGCAAAAATCTCTCTTAAAAACAAACAAATACGTAAGAAGGGGGAACATGGAAAACAGACAGGTGTGCAGGGAGCCCCTCTGGCCTTGAGCAGGGCAGAGCATGGGCTTTATGGTGTTGGCTATAAGAGACCACCCTCCCTGTACCCCATATTTCAAAGGCAAGAGTGTACAGGACATGGTCCGGAATGTGCTTTAGAAAGGTTCTTCTCCAGCAGGGAAGGGCAGGGACGGAGCCAGACTGCAGGCAGGATGGAAGCGAAGGATGGGTAGGTGCTGAAGCCATGTTTGGAATGGCAGGGGGTGTGGAGTGGGGGCAACTAGCCCTGACCTGAGCTAAGGCAGTTCAGTCAGGAGGAGAGAAAAGGCCAGGTTTATGGGGGTGCAAAAGGCCTACTTTAGAATGGAACTTTGTTCTTTCCCCCAGACAGCATTCACTAAGCACCTATGTGCCAGTAACGTATTTCTGTGGTAGGGCAGTGAACAAAACAGAAAGATCTGTCCTCGTAGAACTGACTTCCTTATTATTTAAAAGTTCCGGGACCAGCAGTTAGCGTAATGGCTATGTCACTGGACTCCCACGTAGTCGACCGCGGTTCGAGTCCCGGACCCGGCGGCTTAAACTCACGCCGGGCGCGTGTGCGTGCGTGCCCAAGATCCCGAGAGGAGAATGGAGGAGAAGGGATTGCGGCGTGGCCATCCCCCCTGGGGGGTGATTTCCTGCTTTCTATCTCTCTGTCTCTCTCTGTCTGTCTGGCGAGCGCACGCGCCCTATAGCAAAAACCTCTCCAAAATAAAAAAAATAAATAAAAAAAATAAAAGTTCCTTCTGGGACCAGCAGTTAGCGTAATGGCTATGTTGCTGGACTCCCACGTAGACGACCACAGTTCGTGTCCTGGACCCGAAGGCTTAAAGCTCATGCCAGGCACGTGTGCGTGCATGCCCAAAATCCCAAGAGGAGAATGAAGGAGAAGGGATTGCAGCCTGGTCATCCCTCCTGGGGGGTGATTTCTCACTTTCTGTCTCTCTGTCTCTCCAGAGAGCACACAGGCCCTATAACAAAAATCTCTTAAAAAGTCCTTCCTTCTTTTTTTTCATACAAGAGAGGAAGAGATGGAGAGACACCCCAACATTTTGCAAGCTGCAGTTCTTCCCCACTTCGAGCCAGCTAGGATCTGGGCACACCCAAACCCTGCACGTTCAGGTTGAGCCGGGATCTAAATCTAGGTTTTCCCATGTGGCCCCAATACCTCACAGTGGCACCCCACTGCTTACACCACTGTGGCTGGGCCGCACGACAGTCTCCCGGCTGGAGGGAGACAATGAACTGAATGAGTACAGTGCAGCGTGCCAGAGAGAGATACATGACACGGGAAAAGGTAGAAGGGTTTTGGAGTGGGGCAGGTTTGTCAGGTGGGTGTTCAGGGAAGCCCTCATTGGGAGGAAGCATTCCAGCAAAGACCTGAAGGCGGTAGGGAGCCGACCACGCAGAAATCTGTGACGGGAGCCTTGAAGAGGGAGGAGGAAGAGCAAAGGCCCTGAGGAACAGACTGGGCGTGTGAGGAAGAGCCAGGAGGCCAGGGTGGCTGGAGTGGAGGGAGAGAAGTTCAGAGAGGCAGGGAAGCACAGAGGCTGTCTGGAAGCAACCGAGGGAGCTTGGGCTCTCACTCAGAGAGGGAATGACTGGAGGGCTCTGAGCACAGGAGTGACACAAACTGACGTGTGTCATTAGGATCACTCTGGCAGCTGTGTCGGAAATAGACTGTACATGGGAAGGGGAGGTGGAAGGAAGATGGGCTGGAGGCTTTTTGTAATAACTGAGGCCAGAGATGATGCTGACCCCGACAAGGGAGGCGGTGAGATGTGCTCTCTCTCCACTCCACTCCCCTGCCCTCCCATCCTCTCTCCTCTTTTCCTCTCTCCTCCTTTCCTTGCTTCTGTTCTCTTCATTCTCTCCTTTTGTCCACGTACGTACATGCATGCAGTCACACTTGGTGATTGTGGAAACTCATTCAGAAATGGAGAGAATAGGGCAGAGTGGAGTGATTGAGGGAGCCGGCTCTTACATGGCGTGTGGTTTGAATTCCAAACACTCCAGGTGGGGCCAGCTGGTGGTTTGGTGGTTAAGGCACTGGACTCCCACATGGCCAACTGCGGTTTGAGTCCTGGACCTGGTAGCTTGTTTTCTTACTTTCCCTCTCTCTTTCTGGGCAAATTAAATACTGATAACAAATCAAATGAAATATATACTTCTTTTAAAAAAGAAAGAAAAGCCCTTCAGTCATGTGTGTGTGCCTGTCCCAAATTCCAACAGGCTGGAGAGATGGAGGAGGTGGGATTGCAGCATGACCACGCCCCTTTGGGAGGTGCCTTTTCTCTCTCTCTGATGACCACACATACCCTCTGGTGACATAAAAATAAATGAAATGAAATATAAAAAGTAGGGAGGCTAGCATGATGGAATTGGTTACATGCTCATGTACTCCTTACCCAATCTCCACAAGGATCACCTCATGTCAACCTAGATCCCTTTCCACTCACACTGCATTTGCCCTGGATTATTCTGAACCCAATCCAAAACATTGTGTCACCATAAATATTTCAGAATGGCTAGATGTATTTTGCATGCAGCGCTAACAGGAATTGTGGATGAATTGGTTTGTAGGGTGGGAGGCAGACACGTCAAGGGTGACTCTGGGGGTTTGGCCTGCTGGCTGTATTCATGTGCTGACAGTCTGGCTGGCACCCCTGCCCCTCGACGCCCCCAGTTGTGAAAGACCCTGGTTCTCATCTCATCTGTGTTCTGAGTGATCTGAAATGCTGGTTGAATGTCTGGGGTGTGTGCAGGGGGCCACTCCAGGTGGGCCGCTGGGATTGCCGTCTCATGTGTCTGGTGTCTGTCCCCTTCACCTGTTCACAGACCTGGACTTGGCTGTGCCAGAGACCGCCAGACTGGACAGCAGTTTACACAAGGCCCGGGCCCAGCTGCTGGCCAAGGGCCGGAGACATCGGCCCTCCCGCTCCAGGCTGCGAGATAGTGCCAGCTCTGCGGAGGACGGTGAAGGCTCCGATGGACCCGGAGGCAAGGTTGGGGCAACCCCCACAGGCACACACATTCCCCACTACCTTCCTTGCCCCTGAATAATCCCTCCGACTTGTTCTTCCAAAGAAAGCGCACCCCAGACACCTGACATAGTAATGCAACAAAGCTGGCTGCAGGCCACTGCAGGCTCATTTCACCTTTTTTTTAAGGTATTTTTTTTTAAAGAATTATTTATTTTATTTATTTTTAATTGTCATTATTATTTTTAATTTGACCAGAGAGAAAGACAGAGAGAGAGGGAAAGTGAGAAAGCAAGCCACCAGGTTCAGGATTCAAACCGTGGTCGGCCATGTGGGTGTCTAGCACCCCAACCACCACACCACCTGCCAGCCCCTCATTTCATCCTTTTTAAGAAGGTATTACTGGCTGGGACCATTACGCAGTTAGCGTAATGGCTATGTCGCTGGACTCCCATGTAGTCGACCGCGGTTCGAGTCCCAGACCCAGTGGCTTAAAACTCACACTGGGCACGTGTGTGTGTGTGTGTGTGTGTGTGTGTGTGCGCTCAAGATCCCGAGAGGAGGATGGAGGAGAAGTGATTATGGCCATCCCCCCTGGGGGTGATTTTTCGCTTTCTGTCCCTGTCTCTCTCTGTCTGGCGAGCGCACGCACCCTATAGCAAAAACCTCTCAAAAAAAAAAAAAAAAAAAAAAAGGTATTACTTGCACCAGCAGATGGTATAATGGTTAAATTGGTGGACTTCCATGTAGTCAACCACGGTTCAAGTCACACTGGGTGCGTGCGCGAACATGCCCAAAATCCCGAGGAGAATTGGAGAGGGGATTGCAGCGTGGCCATCGGGGTGATGTCTCTCTGTCTCTCCAGTGAGTGCACGCACCCTATAGCAAAACTCTCTCTCTAAAAAAGAGTATTGTTATTCCCATCTTATAGATGAGGAAACAGAGGCCCTGAGAGGTTCCTTAAGAGTCACAAAGTTAGGAAGTGCAGGAGGAGAAATTCAGCCCCAGCCTAAGTGACTCAAAGCTCCCATTACCCATCTCTCTGTCCAGCCACCCCTTAGCCAAGGGCACAGGGAGCCCTCCCTCCAGGTCCCAGAAGGACGGGGGAGTCTAGGGTCCCCACCTCAGAGGTTCCTGCGTAGTTTACAGTCTCCCAGCCCCTCTGGGAAGAGAAGTGGAAGGTTGCTTGTAAACAGCTGTCCCTCTCCCAGGTGACTGACGGCTGCGGGAGCCCCCTGCACCGGCTGCGCTCGCCTTTGCACTCGGGCCCGGGGTCACCCGCCGGGGGCTCTTTCTGCCTGGAGCCTCCGGGTTTGCGGCGCAGCCTGGATGAGGACGAACCGCCACCCTCGCCGCTCACACGCTACCGACCCCTGCACAACGCCGCCTCTCACGAGGGCCTGGCCGCCGCCTCCTGCTCGCCGCCGCGCTCTGCGCCCTCCTCCGACAGCTCTCCCAGCTTCGTGCGCCGCCACCCGCGCCCGGAGCCGCACAGCGAAGGTGAGCGGCGGCGCGCGCTGCGCCCCCTGCTGGTGCGCACCTGGACGGCACCGGCTCTTCCAGGTTCCAGCAGGAGCCAAGTCTGGGCTGGAGTTGGTGGGACAGGTGCTATTTGGGTATGTGCATGGTGGCAGGAGAGCATGCATCAGAGTGACCTGGCTGGGAGCACCCTAGAAGACTTCTCTGAGGATGCGACCTTTAAGCCTAGACTGGAAGGCTAGTTAGAAGTTGCCAGTATAAAATGAACAGTAAATAGTAGTGGTCAGTACCTTTCCAGAATATTCTGCAGTTTATAAAAGACTTTCCTAAACATCCCATTAGGTCTCACGAAATAGGCAGGTGTTAGCCCCATATTTGAAAGAAAGGAAGCTCAGAGAGGTCAAGTTCCTTGTCCTAGGTCACACAGCTAGCCTCGGGCACCAGAGCCACTTTGCCTCTTAAGTCGAGAGATTTTCTACTACCCCATGCTGGCAGTTGAAGGAGGCAGGCAAGTCACCACACTAGATACTTCCTTGTCTTCATCCTGAAAGATGACAGCCGGGATGCCAGCCCTCCTGAGCCCGCCAGCCCCACCATTGGCCTGGATAAGAAGACTCGCCGCAAGTTCCTGGACCTGGGGTGAGTGGAGGAGGGGCCACAGTGCAGGGCCTGGACTTGCTGGGGTTGCACAGTGGACAGCCCCGTCTCACTCCTCCCTGCCCTCCCCACAGGGTCACCCTGCGCAGAGCATCCACTAGCAAGAGCCGGAAGGAGAAGGGCAGCAACCGCCTGTCCATGGGCAGCAGGTAGGAGGTGCCCACAGCCCCAGCCCCCAGGGGCCCTGGCCCTGCCCTCCATGCCCACACCCATGCTGGACGCTCTTTCCGCAGGGAGTCTGTGGAGGGCTCTGGCAGGTCAGGAGCCTCCCCGTTCCTGCCCTTCTCCTGGTTCACAGACAGTGGCAAGGGTTCAGCGTCCTCGGGGAGCACCACCTCCCCCGCCTGCTCCCCTAAGCACGAAGGCTTCAGCCCTAAGAAGTCGGCTTCCCAGGTAAGCCCAGGACCTCTTTTGATTGATTGATTTATTTTTAATTTATGTATTTCCTCTATGAGCAAGTGAGAAGGAGAGAGCAGACGCCCTGATGGGGCCTTGATGCCACAGTCCACCCCAGCTTCGGCCAGCCCTGGGGCATGGGCTCACATGTGCCCAGTGTACTCAGGCCTCTGGATGTAAGCCTGGAACCTTCCGGAGTGAATCGGCCTTGCAGTGCTGCATGTTACTGCGTACCACTGTCTGGCTCCATGTCTGACTATCTTGCCCACAAACTGCCCAATGCTGGTCCTTGGCTTTGTTCCTTATGTGCAGCTGGGGCAGAGGAGAAGCTCAGAAAGCTGAGGATTCAGGGGACAGAGTGTCTTCTGACCTGGGGCTTCCTTTCCTCCCTCCCTGGACGCCCTCCCTCTGTCTGGCCTTTCTCCCTTCCTCGTGTTGGCCTGGGGGTACCATGGTGCACATGACACAGCCCAGGCCCTCAGCTCATGGTCCAGTGAGGACAAGGGCCCTGAATCAGGCATTTACAAGCCACTGCTAGAGGCCAGTGGGAGGCACATAGCAGAGACACCTGCCCCAGCTTGAGGGAATCCTGGTAGGCTGCCTGTAGGAAGCCATGCCTAGCCTGAGACCTCCATGCCTGCCAACTTTCTGGATTTGTTCTAGCCCTGCAACTTCCAGACAGCTACCAACCCTCCCTAAGGGCCCAAGTCCCCATATCCTGTGTGCCTGCCCAGCGCCTGGCTCAAGGATACCGAGCAACTCCTGGTGCAGTCCAGGACCACAGCTCTACAAGTGGGGGAGGCTGCAGGAGGCCTCCCTTGGGCTTAGGGGTGAGCTCTCCCCTCAGTGGCATGCACCCCTTCCCATGCAGGAATCCACCTTGAGTGACGACTCCACGCCCCCCAGCAGCAGCCCCAAGATCCCAAGTGGTCCCCGGCAGGAGTCCAAGTGTTCCTACCCCTACCATACGCTGTCCCAGTCCTCGGATGAGGTGAGCAGGCTGCCCCCCCCCCCCCCCCCAGCCCTGGCCTCCGACCTGCCAGTGCAGGCTGAGGTCACACTCCTCACTCGCCTTGGTCTCTGCCTCAGTTCCTGGATGAACCCCTCCCCACTGTCCACCACTGGACCAGTCAGCAGGTGGGCCAGTGGCTGCACAGCCTCAACCTGGAACAGTATGCCGCCGAGTTTGCCGCGCGGCAGGTGGACGGGCCGCAGCTGCTGCAGCTGGACGGAAGCAAGCTCAAGGTGGGCTGGGAAGGCCTTGAGGCAGCCCTCAGGCATTGGGGTCCCCTCGCCTGACCTTTGGCCTCTTGGGCTGACCCTCTTATTCCATGGCCACCACCCTGACCTCTGACCTCTAGGCCCAGTGCTTGGTGTCTGTGCTCTACCGTGGGTCTACAGTCCTATGTGACACTCCAGTTTAACCTTCAGGCTTGAGCCCTGGCTCCAGGCTGATCTTGCCCTCTAAGACTGCCACCTGACGAGTCCCTCAGGAAGTCCCTGGAAGTGTGGAGGGGCCTTGGCCATGACTAGACGTGTGACCTTGGGCACGTCACTTGCCATCTCTGGGCCTCAGGAGGCCAGACAGTCACATCAAGGCTGAAATCGAGTGGAGGAATGGGCGCTCAGGATTGGGGAAGGGGGAACCAAGGAACCCCACCACTGCCATTCCCAGTTCTCACCCCAAGGGTTCAAGCTCCGGGGAGGGAGGCAGAGGCACCACTCGAGGGAGGACTTCCAGCTCCACGGAGAGCCTACCTGGAGTGGAAGGGACCATGCTTGGGGGGCCGTGGCTGGTGCCCAGACTTGGTCCCTCACCCTCGGTTCTTCCTCCAGAGCCTGGGGCTCAGCAACTCGCATGACCGGGCGCTAGTGAAGCGGAAGTTGAAGGAACTGGCAGCAGCCGCGGAGAAGGAGCGCAAGGCGCAGGAGAAGGCTGCGCGGCAGCGGGACAAGCTCCGGCGCCGGGAGCAGGAGGCCAAGAAGAGCTAGGGGTGGTGGGGCAGGCGCTGGCACCCAGGCACTGGCACTTAGGCACCGGGCAGCTGCCAGGCTCGGTGGCCACAGGCCTCACCACACCCGGGAGGTTGGGCCTGGGCACCAAGCTTGAGCTGGCCTGGCCCCACGCTCTCAGGAGGGCACATGCCCTCTCTCATCCTGTCACTTGGACCCAGAGCCCGCAGAAAGGGAGTCCTTAGGGAGAGGAGGGCCCAGTGACAAACTGAGCAGAGGACTCGTCTGGGCAGAGTCCCTGAGGAGGTGGCAGGTGAGGGAAGCAGCAGAGGACAGGGCGGAAGCGAGTCTGGAAGCCCAGAGGAGCCTGAGTCAGGCCGGCCCTCTGCCCTCGGGTCAGGTCCCCTGCCTAGGAAGGGCCAGCTCCCGGGCCGCTGCTGTGGCTGCAGCTGCGGCTGTGGCTGCCTGGTGAGAGCTCCACTCTGCTCCCCAGGGAGGCCAGAGGGCACTGCAACAAGTCACTCTCAGGGTAGACTCCCAGTCAGACTCCTCCACTGGAGAGCAGAGTAGGCAGCATGGGACAAGCACGATCTTTGCAAGGACTTTGGAGAAGGACTGCCTTCTCCTTTTGCCCTTTCCTGTCCTGTGGGCGCCCATAGGTGAGCTGACATCCACCCACGCACGCAGGTCTGCCCCTCCTGGGGCCCATTCAGAGCCGGCCAGGACCCACTTCTGCTCCAGCAGAGGGCCTCCGGCCCTCTTGGGCAGAGCAAATGTGGGAGCACAGAAGACACCCCTTTACCACCACCACCACCACCAATGCCTCAGTGGTACTGACTGGTGGATCCTTACCCCAGCTAGGCAGAAAGGCAAAGTCTGGGGGGTCCCCTAAAGCTGCTGGATGGGAGGACTCATCAGCCCTCACCCACCAGCCCTGGTCATGGTCAGGGCCTAGGTGGGCTCCGGAACTGGGGGGTGGTCCAGGCTCTGGCCTCTGGGCTGCAAGGGAGATTGGGCCAGGCCCTGAGGGTGGAGTCTGAGCGGCTGGAGATGGCATTTGGTCTTTTTCAGGAAACAGTGCCTGCCAGCAGGTGGCCCAGCTTCTGGGGCACTGGTAGGGATACCCATGGGGCCTGGGGGCTTCAGCTGAAAAGCCCCCTCCACCTCCTCCCGCCTGCCTGGAGCAGTGGGCAGGACGCAGTGCATGCAGACGCCCCTCAGTCCTGCCGAGGGCCCTGTGCCTGGGACTCAGCCCTTTCCTTCCCCGTTTGTGCTGGGAGGGGGGCTTCAGGGGGAACGTGCGGTACGGGGACGCCGGCACCATCCGGGCCTGCGGAGAGGCTGGTGTGCAGCCTGGAAGGCACCGCGTCCTGGAAGCCGTCAGGAGCTACAGTGGTGCCCACCTGCATGTGAGGGGGGAGGCGGTTCTCAGTTTATTTCAATAAACACTTACGATGTGCCAGTGACCGTTCTGTCTGCACCGGTCGGGGTGGGGACAGGCCGTGCCCGAGCGTGCTGGGCTGTCAGGCGTTGTGAGTGACAGCTTCTCCTGGCTCTTCCCCGGTGGGCCACGTGGGGTCAAGTCGAGCTGAGCCGGATCCCCCGAGTGTGTCAGGTGTCAGTCACAGGGCACCGCAGCTGCGTGCGCGTGTGCGTGTCCCCACCCCAGGAACGCAGCCAGGCCACAGTCTCATTGTCTCCTCTTTACTGTGGATGCCATTGTCACCATCACAGCCATGGGAGGGGCACACAGCTCTAACCCCTATGTGCTAAGGGGAAGGGCAGGGCGTTCGGGGTTATAAAACTAGCTCTATACACAGAGTGTCCAAGGAGGTGCCGCCTGGGCACGTGTGTCCAGGCGTGGGGGCTGGGGCTGGTGTGCAGGCAGGGCTGAGTGGGTGTGGGTGGGCGGTGGCTGTGCGCTCGTGAGGACATGCTGGGAAGGGCTCACAAGGTGGCACACACACTGCCATGGCCACCTGCAGGGCCGTGGGCCACATCTCAGTCTTCTCAGCCTCCTCCACTGCGGAGCTGGGTCCTAAGTCAGAACCCCCAACCATGACCTTAAACCCCAGAGTGGAGGGAGGAGCTAGAGGACCAGGTCTCTGACCAGGGGTTAAGGGTGCAACCCCTTTCCCCCACCCACCCCCCAGGCCTGGGGAGCACCAGGCCCGTTGCTAATACTGACCATGGACCAGGGCCAAGGTGTCTATGGGCTGGGGCATAAGGCAAGCCAGGCATCCACGTGGAAGGCTGTGGAGGGTGGTTAGGGGGACCCAGGGCCCCTGGCAGGAAAGTGACAGCCCTGGTCTCAGAGAGGAGGACTGCCATTGGAAAGTGTCTCTGGGACGCCCCATCAAGTAGAGACATCCTCAACCCTCAGGCATCGCCCACAGAGACTGGACGTCCTGGAGACCACCTAGGGGTCTCCACAAAGACGGATTGGCACTTAGGGACCACCACAGACTGGTCGCCGCGGTGATTCCCGTAAAGAACGAGGTCATCAGGGAGAACCTACCCCCCCTCGGGGGATGGGGAGGGTCACCATGGTGGCCGGACCCAGAGAGAGCAGTCCGTCGTCTCAGGAGCAGGTGAGTGGGGCCCCTAGCTGACACGGTACGTGGACGTGTTCTTGGGCTCCGTGCTGGGCACACACCAGTCGCCGGCCTCCTGGATGGTCTGGTAGTGGCGCCAGGCTGACTTGTTGTAGACAGGCAGGCGCTCCACCGAGTCCGTGGACAGGGCCTGCAGAGCGTCAGGGTCAGCCTGGCCCTGCCCTCCTCTGGGCCATCTGCCCCCAGGGGCTCTGTGCCGGCCCCGACCCACATATCCATCCCAGGTCTGGGTCAGACCCTGGGTGAGACCACTGCCCCGGGCCCGGAGAGCCCATGGAAGGGTCCATGCCTTCTGCCCACTGGAGCATGCTGCTCCCTCAGAGAGCCAGGCAGATGGAGAAGGCTGGGCTATGACCTTGAGGACGGTCATCGACCCTAGGCCTCAGTCCTGGTCTCTGAGCTGAATGACAAGACCTCTACAGTCCCCGCCTCCTTCCTAGTCTAACAAGTCGAGGGTCCCCAGAACAGCATTCTCCCCGAGACACCCTGCCATGCTGTGCAGGTCTGGGGCTTGGAGGGTCACACAGTTTCACTCTACGTCTCAGAGTCCAGAGCCAGGAAAGGACAGGCGGGATGGACAGCAGACCTAACGGCAGGCCAGCCCGGCCCAGGCCCGGTCTGCACAGCCCCCTCCCACTGTTGTCTCCAGGCAGAGACCTCACCTTGAGATAGATGACCGCATCGGTCCCAAAGCCCTCCATGGAGAAAAGCTGCAGGTCTCCTTGGAAGTACTTGGCGTAGAGGCGGGAAATGGGGAGTCCGTAACCAAAGCCAGCCTGCAGGGAGGAGGAAGGCAGGGGTGATTCGGAGGCTGCGTGGGGCCTCCCGGGGCTGCAGGGACTTGTCTAGTGAGTGAAGGGTGCTAAGCCGGGGTTATGCAGGGGTGAGTTCCTGGAACTGGGGTGGGGGAGTGGGTTCTGCTCAGGGAGTCAGGAGGTCTGGGCTGGTCACAGGCTCCTGGGTCTCAACTGCCCCAACTCTCCGAAGGGGGAGTATTGGTAAGCTGGAACATACCACATGGGGCATGGGTAGCAACAGGGGGCCTAGAGGGGAGAGGGAGGAAAGGGGAAGGTGGAGACAGACACCACGGACAGGTAGATGTGCAGGCAGGGAGAGATGGGAGGAGCATAGCCACACGAGAGGGGAGCGAGCACAGGAGAAAGGAAGGGAGAGATGGGGGAGGTGAAGACAGACACGGGCATCCGTGTGGAGGTGGGGGCTGACGGAGGCCATCTCACCAGCGGGGTCCCCCCAGTGCCAGGCTGGGGCGTGGGTGCTGTGGAGTACATGTAGCTGAAGAGTCGCTCGATCTTCCTCAAGGGGACACCCCCACCTCGGTCACTCATCTGGAGGAGATGGGTGTGTTGGGGGCTCTCCTGAGGTCATTTTCCTACACGCCCCATCCCTGAGCCCCCAACCTTCTCGTGATCCACCCCCCAGATGGGAGAAAATGAGAAGGCCCAGCCCCACTGCTCCCGGGTCCCCAAGGCCAAGGTCACATACTTTGATGGACAGATCTTCTTCACCCAAGGCCACCATGACCTTGATGGGTGGGAGAACTAGGCTGGACTCGTGACTCTCCACCGTTGCCCGCATGGCATTCTGCGAGGGCGAGAGGCTGGGGTGAGTGACAAGCCAGCCCTGCCCGCGCTCCCCGCAAAGGGGGCAAAGGGCCGGCCGGGCCTGCTCACCTTGAAGAGCTCGAAAAGCATGTGGTAGAGGTGGGAGGGCACGTAGACCATGTGGATGGGCTGCGAGGAGTTGGCCGCTGTGAATGCGAAGGCCAGAGGCCAGGGCAGGGTCAAGAAGCAGTCGTGGCCACACAGCCCCCTTCTTCCTTCAGAAGCAGACACCCCTGCCCCCTATACGCTAGCTGGACACGAGGCTGCCAGCTGGAGACTGAACCTCCAGCCTGCTGCGAGCCAGGGCAGCCATGTGTTCAGCTCCTGACCCCGCCTCCACATGCTGTCCCTCCTCCAGACCGGAACCGAGACGCAGGGGTAGGGAGCAGTGCGGACGGCAGCCACACTGACCTCCCCTCTGACACGGCTTCTCCCCATCGCTGCCGCATTTGCCCATTTGCTTCCCTTCCTGTCACTCATCGTGATCGGGAATGATCTTGTTCATTTATTGGTTCATTGGCTGGGGCCCCATTCCCCCTCTCCCGGCACCGAGAAGTACGCTGCCGAAGAACAGGGACCTTGCCTGTCTTATTTACGCCTTAATAAATATTTGCTGAATGGACTAGGAATACTCCAACCACGCTGCCCTGCCCTGTCTAGAAGCAGGCCCACCCGCTCGACTGTCCACTTCTCCTTGCCCTCCCTCGTGCCCAGGCTCGGGACACACGTCGTCAGCCTGGCTCACTCACCATTGACCTCCTGGATCTCCAGGTCAGGTGAGGCCATGTAATACTTGTCACACAGGAGCTTGGCCATGTCGTAGGCATCTGAGAGGAGACAGGGCCACTCAGGGCACGAGGTGGCCCGTCAGCAAATAGTCCTCTTGTCACTGACACTGGGCACGCCAACAGTAAAGTCATGGGAATGTGTCCCCCCCCCCCCCCCCACTGGCTGGGTAGGCCTGGAAGGGTCCCCAGGGCTCCTGTGCGGCCCAGCACACAGGGCTGGCTCACCTTTCACCACCTCAGACACGTTGCAGTTGGGGTCGATGCTGCCGATGTGCTTGGGGTGGGCTGGGTTGGTGCTGCCGTCAAAGATGAGGGCTGTGGCAGGGACGGAAGGGAGCTGCTGGCGGGCCTGCGCCTGCCCCCTGCGCGCCTCTTCCCCAGGGCTCCACCTCTGCCTCAAATGCCTCCACAGGTGCCAATCTCACAGCTGCACACTACCCTCACCAGAGGCCCTCTCCTCCTGCCCCCCATCTCTGGTTCAGGCCCGTTTTGGACCTTTCTAGGCTGCATGAATTCTTCTCCTCAGAGGTCTCTCTCCACATATGTCCCACATGATATTTATTCTTTTCTTTTCTTTTTTTGAGAGGTTTTTGCTATAGGGCACGTGTGCTCATCAGAAAGACAGAGACAGAAAGTGAGAAATCACCCCCAGAGGGGATGGCCACGCCGCAGCCCTTTCTCCTCTCAGGATTTTGGGCACGCACACACATGTGCCCAGTGTGAATTTAAGCTGCCCAGGTCCAGAACTCGAACTGTGGTAGACTACATGGGAGTCCAGTGACATAGCTATTATGCCAACTGCTGGTCCCCAAAATTGATAATTTTTAATACTGTTACATAATAGTATATTTTGCAAGCATTTAAAGCCATATATTTCAATGTTGTCATCTTCTTTTTCCATTTTGGAGGAGCCAGTAATTCTTTTTCTCCGGCCCTGCAGCCCCCGTGGCTGGCACCCCTGCTGTCCCTTCCAGCCGCTCCCCTTCTCGCCGGCCCAGCCACACTCACTGTGCTGGTTGATGAGCATACGGATGGAGATGCGGCTGAGGTAGAAGCGGTCCAGGAAGTACTGGATGTTCTGGTTGGAGACCGGGTCGTCGCCGTATGCGTCCTTGTACTCGAGCACGCCCTGTGCCATGGTGGGCACCACGTCGTTGTGCCGGTTCCGGATGGTGACCAGGGCATCGGTGAATCTGGAGGGAGCCAGGTGCTCACCCTACACTGTCCCAGCCCTGGGGATGCCCTCGGACTCTCCTTCACTTCTGACCTCCACACAGCACCTGCACCCACTCCACCCCTCCAGCCCAACTCCAACCCCTTGCTCCCCTCCCACTCCTCCCACAGCCTCACCCCACCCCAGCCCCCCAGCTGCCGGCCCACAGCCTTCCTGCGCAAAAGCCTGGAGTTCTCCGTTCTTCTATGGGAGTTCCCGAGGGCAGGCCCGGATCCCTCCCATCAGACTCAGGGCTCACTGAGACTGAGTCTGTGTCTCTCCCATCAGGCTTGGGACTCCCTGAGGTCTGTCTGCCCCTCTCCCCAGACCAGATATACCTGAAGGAGGGGTCTTTGGAAGACTGTGACCCCCCAGATGGGCCTCCCCTACATCTGCCTTCCCACCCTCAGCCAGAGCCCTCACTCACTGGTTCAGGGTGCGCTGGTCCTCGGGGTCCTTGTCCAGGAACTCCATGATGTCCAGGAGACTCTGGACATACCTGTGTGCAGGGGGCAGGAGGGGCGCAGCCTCAGCTCACCCCCACCCGGCCTCACTCTCCTCTGTCCCGTGCATACTCCGCATGTGCTGTCCCTGTCCACAAGCTGCATCACAGTTTTCTCAGTCCCCTGCATTCATACGTGAGTCTCCCTGACAACCCAGTAAGTTATGCAAGAAAGCCTCTCATTTCTTGGTCCCCCATATAGTGCATTGGCTCTGGAATCCTGGAAGAGCAGCATGAGGAAGGGCTTATGATTACCCCACCCAATAGGCCTCACCTGGACTGAGCAGGGAAGCCTTGACCAAGGGCCTGCAGGGAGAAGGTGGGGCAGGGCCACAGCTCCTCTGAGCTTCTTCCGCAGGGTTGCTGTCACCCCCGGTGCGCCCACCTGGCAGTGGCCAGCACACGCCTCTAAGGGAGTGACCACCAGCGGGGTGGTCTGGGCCAGCACCTGCCTCGGAAGCTGGATTCCAAAACGGTGGGTGGGAAGGACCCGGGGCTTGGGGGGGGGGGGGCAGGCCCAGCCTCTCTGTGGATGGAACTAGGGCCCATGGAGAGCCCAGAGACGCCCAGGTGGGAGTGGGTGGTCTCCTGCTGCCCCCTGATCTGTAGGCCTGGCGGGACGGCCAGTTTCCATAGGGCCCAGAAAAGAGCTGGGGAACCACAGGAGCACCGGGGGAACCACAGGAGCTGACACTAGGAGCACAGTCCCCTCTACTTCCCTGCTAACACGCCCAGCCCGTGGCTCGTCCTGGGAGGGTAGGAGGAGCTGAGCCAACACACTGCATGCCAGGATGGGGGCTGCCTAGAGCCCTGGGGTGCAGCAGCCCTTGTATCTCCAGGAAAGTCCCCACCACGATGGGACTCAGCCCTTGAACACAGTGCTGTCACGGTACCCTCTCGAGTGGGAGTAGGAATGGCCCATTTCCGGGTCTCTCCGTGAGGCCTGCAGAGCCGAGCTGCTCGGTGCCATAGACTCCCAAGTCCCCGTGCTCTGGCCGCTCTACATGCTGCAACCACCCAAGATTCTCACTTCCTGTTCACAGGGTTCCCTCTGCCCAGAACGCACTTCCTGCCACCTACCAACTGCTGCTCTTCCCTCTCTGGCCTGAGACAGTAAGAAGGTGACAGAACTAGCTTTGGGGCTGGTTCTGCCAAGTCCCAGTCCTGGCTCTTCCACTTTGAGCTGTGTGACCCTGGGTAAGTTGTGAGACTTCTCTGGGCCTGAGTTTCTTTATTAGGAAAATGAGGGGTTTTATACCCAGTTACCACTGCCTTTTGGTGAGGATGAAAGGTGACAGCACAGTGCCTGGCATACAGTGCGCACTCTAAAGGCCTGCTCTCACCGACAATGGCGGCACAGATCTGTCACCGCTGAGCGCACTCTCTGAGCACCTCCTACTGCTATAGGCTCGACTCACGTCCTGTCCTAGTCTGCACTATCGGGGGCAGGAATGGCTGTGTCAGCCCTGGAGGCCCTCCCGCCCCAGCCCAGCCCAGCAGAGCCTGACTGGGGAGTGTAGCTGCTGATGGGGCCAGGGGTGGGGAGCCCAAACAGCAGAAGAGATCAGCTCCCTCCCAGATCCCCTGCCACCTCTGCCACTCCAGCAGACCACCAGAGTGGCCCACCTGAGGCCTCACCTGATCTCACCTGGCCTCCCGGAGCTGACACCAACACAGTGGTGAGGCACGCTCCCCCGTGCTCAAAGGCCCACCTGGGGACTCTGCCCCCTACAGCCTTGATAAGCAGACGAGAAAACTGGCTCAGAGAGGGCAGGGAGCATGCCCCAGCCCACACAGTAGGCAGAGGGCCGAGACTGGAACCCCAGTCTGCTCACCATCTGCATGGGTCCTCCGTGACGTGGCTGCTGTTGGTAGTGATGGCAACCAGCACATACACTGTGCCAGGACTCTGCTCTCGGCTTACCTGCACCCCAGCGCTAGCCTCCACAATAACCCTGCCAGGTGGGCGCTGCTGCGAGTCCCTATTACAGTGAGGAGGTTAACACGCAGGGCCGAGATTCCCTCTCCCAGGCCTGGGGGACTTCAAACCCCTTGTTCCCTAACCAGGTCCAGGATAACACGTCATGCTCCCATGATTCTTAGAGAGGGGAGTTGGAGAGACCTGGGGCGCAGGTGTGGAAGGGGAGGAGACGGGCTGGAGCTCGGTGGCTCAGCCACTCCCTGGCTGTGCCTGGCTAGCCCGGGGCGGGCAGGTCAGCTGCCCAGTGCCCTCTGTGGGCTGGTCCAGCACCCTCCCTGGGCTGGTGCGAGGCACCGCCCCTCCCGGCTGCCCAATGGACCCTGGAGGGCAGAAATGGGACCTGGTCACATGGCCTGGGAAGTGGAGCCAAGGTGACCCGGATGGACTGACAGTGGGCAGCGCCTGTGGTATAGGGAGAGTGCCAGCCTGGAGTCCCTTGGACCACGGTCAAGCCTTCCAAGGAGTGGTCCTGGGAGTACTCTGGGAAAGGCAAGAGAAGACAGAAGGGTTTTCCCAGAGCCCCCGGCCCTGGCACATCCTGGGCCAGTTCTCAGGCCTAGAGGGAGGGACAGGGGAGAGAGAGCCACGCTAGCTCCTAGGCTGCCCAGCCTCCCAGGGTCAGAGAAAGCTGGGCCTGAAAGCAGGGATGCAGCATCAGACCCGCCAGGGCATATGGAGAAGGCCTGGAGAAGGCCAGGGGTCTCTGCCAACATTGGTAAGAACTGCAAGGTCCACCCAAACCCCACCTGCTGGGCTGTCCAGGCAGGTGGGAGCCCAGGAGGCAGGAGGGGTGGATGAGGCCAGGCTGAGAGACAGGGAGGTGGGGGGGCACACGTGAGGACCGGGAGTACGTTCAATCTGTGGGTGTGAGGTGGGCGTGCTGTGTGCCAGCGCGTGTACCACACTGGTGCCCACAGCTCGGGGACAGGGTGGGAACACAGCGCTGGCTGGCAGCACCGAGGGCAGAGGGGCAGCTGTGTCCTGCATCTGCAGCTGCTCTGGGAGGGGTGGCAGGCCTGGGTTTCGCTGCTGCCTGGGCCATAAAGAGACCATTGAGCTGCTTGGGTCCCTGTCTGTGAAACAGGGTCCGTGGCTGCGAGCACGTGGCGGGCTGGGAGTAGGAAAGGGAGAAGACGCCGCGGCCGCGCTCCCCAGCTCCCATCCCACCAGGCAGAGGCTGAGGCAATGAGCAGGCGGAGACTGCCCTGGCAGAGCCGCCCTTGTGGTTGGTATTCTTCTCAAACCCAAGGGCACAGGACGGTCGGTTCCCACGGGGAGGAGGGTTCCGGACTGGCAGGGTTTGGGGTGCATGCACCCTGCTGGCAGCCAAGGGCGGTTTGTGAGAAAGCAACCACCTGTCGCCTTCCACCCCTTTCCTCCAGCCCCCGCAGGGACTATTAGCGACAGGCATGACTCACTGTCATTTGATTTTACGCTACAACTCTAACCTCCCCCTGCATCTTAGGGAAGCACAACGCCTGGACTCCATGCCATCCTCAGCTCGCTCCCTCTCCTGCGAGGAGCCTGCACTAAGCTTCCTGGCTCCAGAAACATGAGTGTCCAACAGTCCCTGCAAAGTTGATCTACCTTCCCACTGTGAATCTGGAACTCTGTGACTCCACGTCAGCCTTCATCCTTTCCCTTCGAGAATACAGTCTCCAGCTCGAACAGCCTGGGTTCGAATCCTGACTCCACCACTTACTCCCTGAGCATAGACAAGCTTCCTCCCCGCTCTGAACCTCAGTTCCTCATCTAGAAAACGGGGACAATAACAAGGCTGCCTTTGGAAGGCTGCTGTGAAGACGAAATGAGTTGACACGTTCCTGGTACAGAGCAAGCCCTCGGGGTAGGTCTGCTGCCACTGCAGTTCCTCCACCTCTGGCCTGGGGATACTGTCACCCAGAAGCTGGGGGCCACTGCTTGTGTTAATAGAGCTCTGCACTTTCACCTGTGGCAGTGGCATCTGACACTTAGAAACAGAAAGGGTCCCCATTTGGCAGGTGAGGAAGCCGCAGCTTGGAGAGGCCGTGTGCCTTGCCAAGAACTAAGTGGGTGGTAGGCCTCAAGGTCAAGCATGCCAATGCCAGGGCACTTCCCTCACAAGTCCCCTACCTCGAGTCTGTCCACCTGTCAGGCTTATTTGGACCAGGAATTCTCAACTTGCCCGCAGTGACCCTGCCCGGCTGAGCAGAACTGCAGGAATGCTCGTCACCACATGTTAGCTGCCAGCCGCGCTGAGCCTCTCAGCAGCTCTGCTTTCCGAAGGAGAGGTCTCGCTCCTTCCTCATCAGACACAGGCTGGCGGCCCTCACCGCCACTGCTTCTAGGTCCCAGTGGGCAAGGGGTTGCTCCTGAGAAGATCCGCGCCCTCCCACAGGGAACCACCTCGGCCTGGCCATCGGGAAGTCCTTCCTGCCCTCACACCTCAGTCCCGCCTGCTGAGGCCGAGGCCCACTCTGGGGGACCGTTCTCAGCAGGCTGACTGGTCTGTGTGCCCGGTGCCCTAGCAGCCTCTTGGTCTGCTATCTTCCAACTGAATCATCCAGGGAAGTGTTCTCTTTAGTCTAGCTTCATTCTTTCCTGCTGTCACTTGGCATTACTTTCAGGCACTGAAGGAACAGAAAGTCAGGCCGAGCATGTGTCACCGATTTTCATGAAGAGACTCTCGGGGCCCTGAGGGAAGTCACAGGCAGTTCAGTGCCCGCGGATCTCCCAGGAACACCGTGTCCAGGGACAGGCCTGAGAGGCCTACCCTGGAGTCAGAGAGCAGCTAGAACAGCAGCCAGGTCAGTCAGCCGGGCAGAGCCGGAGGAGGGCTGGGGAACAGATGGCACCTTCCGCCTCCTCCCCCACGCACGGCACGCCGCAGTGGGACACGCAGGCTGGCTCAGAGGACTTGGACCTCCGAGGGCCAGGGTACAGTGAGGGCGACCTGGTTGCTACATAAAAATTAGGTTCTGCCCTCCATCCCCCTTCAAGACTTGCACTAACAGCACCACATCCACGCAGCAAGTTCTGGACGCCGGGCCAGGCTCCTTCCTGCCCCCACACCTTGCCCAAGCTGTTCCTTTTGTCTGGAACGCCATTCCCTTCTTCCTAGCTCCAGGCTTGCCGAGGTCTCTGTGAGGCCCAGTGACAGGGCACATCCTCTGAGGGTCCATTTCACCTTCCCACATCATCAGGCCGAACTGTTCACTGTGTACCGCCGATACACCTGCCCACGCGGGACCAACACCTTCCTGGCCCATCTCATTTGACTAGGGTAAGTCTCGCACATGCTGCCCCCACATAGAAGAATGCGGGACGGGCACCAAGACAACCTACTGAACCTTACATGGCTTGGTTAGGGGGTAGAGGGTAGTGGCTGGCATGTTCTTCTATTGACATTTTTGTGCTCCTCAAAATGAACGTGTCATATTTCCACAACGAGGGGGATAGAACCCCAATCGATGTTACTTTCAATCGTGAATTTGATGTTTCATTTCAGTACAGCCAGCCCTTGGGTAGCCTGCGATTCCAAGCACTGTCTATGCTGCAACCTGCCTGGGCACGTTTTATTCCTCCTGTGAGACGGGGGGCTCCCAGAGAGCAGCTGCTCCTGTTTTCTTAGATGCCAATTGGTGCCAGGCTCAGAATAGGTGCAGACACGTGCTCCCGAGTCCAAAAGCTGTAGCGTACTGCAAGTCCGGGAGACTTTGCGGAAGTTCTCAGCCCAGGAGCTGTGCACACGCCAGTGCCAGACCACACCCCTGTTTATTCTTCATGTGATTGGCCACCTGCAAATGTCATCCACTTACTTAACCCCGGACAGAGTTCTTGGGTGAACTTTACCAAGGCTTTCCCTCTGTTTAAAGTTTATTTCCATGCCATTCCCTCGCAGTCTTTGCCCCCGGGAAGCTCTTTAGAAATGCCCTGTGCCATCCCCGTGTCTACCCGCGTGTGCTCCAACATCCAGAACGGCCTGGCTTATCGCTCGGATGACATAACGTGTTCGATGATTTGCATCTTCTCCTTTCTCTGTTCCCCACAATGTTACCCCAAGGAAATTTCCTAAGGGGTGCTGAGGTTCCAGGACCGGGTGGAACCTGACGGCTAATGGTGATGTCAGTGTGACTTGGGCTTCTGGCTGTGACACTACAATTTCCTGGTGGATTCTGGGTCTCCAGAGGATGGTGGTAAGAACAGGGCTGTTCTCCAGAATGCTATGGGCCATATAGAAGGTCAAGGCTAGGAGCCTGACCTGAGTCCCTGCTCTGGTCTAGGATTCCCACGTGACCTTGGGCAACTCCCCGGCCTCCCCTCTGTCCCAGCCTTCAAGGCTGCCAGAAGTGGGGGCACGGAGACCCCCTCCCTGAGCCTAAGGACCCCAGGCGATGGAGTGGAAGCACGGGGACTGAGCGGGGTCTCACCAGCTCTGCACCAGCTGCACCGAGGGCGTGCTCAGCACCCGGTCAGGAAGCAGGTTGATCTCCTTCATGATGTTGGCCAGACGCACAGGCAGCTCCTGCCTGAGGAAGGTGAAGGAGGTTTTCTCACAGGCATTGCTGGACCCTGTGGAGAGAGAGAGGGGTGAGCCCCCAGGGCAGCACATGGTGGCAGGTCAGCTAAACCCTTGGTGGAGTGGGGGCTCAGAGGGGAAAGGACCTGCCCAAGGACACACAGCAAGGCCATGCTCCTGATCCCCTGCAGTGCTCGAACCTCCACCCCATCCTGCTGTGTCCTCACCCCACCGCTGGCTGAGCCCTGCCTGCCTGTACCCTGGCTAAACTCATGGTACTTCTCTTTCCTGCCTTCCCAACAGACATCGCCTTTAGGGCCTGCGATCTCCACCCATCCCAGGCTCCCAGGCTGGGCCCTGTCTGAGGGGAGCCAGGCTAGACCACCATGGCTGCAGGGTCCCATTGTCATCTCTGGCCCAGCCCACCTCCCCCAGGCTGGTCTGGATGTCTGTTGTGGCAGTGCCCGTATTAATGCCCAGCTGTGAGGCAAACGAGGCCTGAGGATGAGAGTCCAAATGCCTCAGAACTAGACCTGGCTCCAGGATGAAAGGTGGGGGGCACACAGGCCATAGCCGGAGTCGGAAGACCTGGGTTCTAGACTGGGGTCTTCTTCCAACTCTGTCACCCAGGGCATGTCACCATCCTTTTAAAGGTCTCAGTTTCCCCTCTGCTGTACTATAAGTGGACCAAACCCTACTGTGGGCACCTCGCAGCTGGGGCGTTTTCAGTAACTGGGGTCTAGTTTGGGCTGGACAGCTGCTGGGTATAGGCCCAGGAGGCTTTGCTACATGGAGGAAGCGCAAGGCTCAAACAGAACAGGGGGCAAGCGGACAAGTCCTGGAGAACAGGTGCCCGAGCCTCTGCTGTCACCTCCCTGTCCCCTCTAGTCAGTGACGCAGCTGTAACTTAAGCCAGGTGCTATCAGCTCAATTCTTGACAGACCTGGGCCAGCCCTCCCTGTCCCCAGCTGGCACCATGAGGATGCCGTGCAGACAAGGCCCACACAATGCCTGTTCCAGCAGCCACATTGGCACAGCCTCCCTCCTGCCCCAGAGCCAGCCCCGGAGCGCTGGTGGTGGACAGTCCCGACCCAGGAACCCTGGGCAACCAAGGGAGCTGTGAGCAGCCTGACTCCACCTCACCGGGCCTCGGGCCCCTGGCCCAGCTGGGCACAGGCTGCCAGTGGGGACAGATTTGATCTTCAAGTGCCCTTGCCCACCAGCGCCTGGGGTATACTAGGCCCAGGCCCGGATGCACTTTCCTGCTGACATCTTCTTCTGAAAAAGCCCCCACCCCCACTGCCCCCCAGTTTTCCCTCACTCTCTGCCTAGCAGCGCCTGCCCCTGCCAGCCCAGCTATCCCTCCCGGCTGCTGCGCACCTCCAACTCTGCCCTGCCACTCCCAAGCTCCCCCCACTTCTTCTGGACCCCACTCTCAGGGTGGGGTCCGTTAACCCTTCAGTGCCTGGACCCCACCCACTCCCGCCCTAACATCACCTCTCCTGGCCCCTCCTCTCAAGACTCCTCACAAAGCACCTCCCTCGCGGCGGCCCCCACCCCCATTCCCATTAACAGTCTGATCAGGAGCCTCATCGGCCCTTCTCGGCCCTGGCCGGTCCCTTTCTCCTGCGGACCCTTCTCAGCCTGAACTCTTCCAACCAGCCCTTCCTTCCCTGTCACTCGGGCCTCTCCTCGGCCCCGCGTTAACCCTTCCTCGTCAGGTCCCCTCCTCACCCCCGGCCCCCGGCTGTCCTCCCAGCCCCCGCCGGCCCCGTGGCCAGTTGCCTCCAGCCCACTCCGTACCGAAGTCCAGAAACTGCTTCATGGACAAGGGGGACGGGGAGAACTTGCTGAAGTGCTCGATGTACTTGGGAGCCCCTGCCAGGGACGCATTCTTCAGCAGCGCCCGCACCCAGCGCATGGCGGCGGCGGCCGCGGCTCGGGCTCGGGCTCGGGCTCGGGCTCGGGCTCGGGCTCCGGGCTGCGGTCTCTGCGCGGGTAGCGTTCGCGCTCGGCTCGGCCCAGCACGGCCCAGCGCCGCGGTTCGGCCGCCTCCCCCCCTTCCCTGGCCAGGCAGGTCTTCCAGGACCCAGCCAATCGGCTCATCGCGGTGCCCCGACGTCGCCAATGGCCGCTCACAAACAACTCCCGGAAAGCCAATAGCCTGCCGCCCCGGCACGTGGCTTCCACCGGGGCCCGCCCTCTTAACCCGGTGTTCGCCGCGGCGGCAGGTTGTTTTCGAAGGCCGCGTTGAGATCCCGCCTCCACCGTGCCCACACCTCCCTTGCCACCTCCTCCCGGAGAGGCCGGGGTTAACCCCCTCCTCTCCACACGCCCGCCAGCCCTCTCCCTTCCTCTACAGCTCCTGCCTTTCCGTCGCTCCCTCCCCACTTCTCCACTTGCCGGCTCCTTTAACCCATCCTCCCCTGAATTGTCCAGGTAGCTTCAGCGAATCCCTTTCCTCCCGGGGCGAACTGTGTCACCTGTCCTGATCGCTACCTGTTCTCTCTTAGGGTCTTGTGGGTTCCTAGTACGAATGACAGTGACCAGACTGTAAATGCGGGGATGTACTAGATTCGGAACCAGGACGCAAGCCTGCACCAATCCGTCCTATATACTTGCAGCCCACCGGCTTCCACAAAGATTCACGCGACTCAGGAAAAGGCCGCGTTTTGCTTTTCCAGTTGAAAAGCACCCAGAATCAAAACCCTCTCATCTAGTTGGGAGTGGGGGGGGGGGGGGCAGCAGCTACCCTCACTGCTGATTTTGTAAAGACTTTCACGTTGTAATTATCTAGCTCATCTGACCAAAGATAAAGGCTTGGCCGTCTAGCGCGATCATCGGAGGAAGCAACCCTCTTTTCACCGGGCTGTCTCAGACAAAGGTCCGGGAGGTGTCGTGTCCCGGGGCCAAGGAGCCCTCCCTCTGCGAGCGGCTCCGCCTCTCCGGTAGGAAACGCAGCGCGCCCTCTTGTGGTAGAACATAGTATGTTCCATCCTGGGCCTGGGTCTGAGTCCGGACGGCGACTCGGATGCTTTACTCTTCCCTTGGTCCAGTCTCAGTCTGGCTCTTAACGAGCGCCTCACACGTGCTAGAAACAGAAAGTACAGAAAGGCTCAAGACTAGGTCTTTTCCACGGATCATTTCATTTCTCAGTTTGAGAGATGACTACATGAGTCAATAATTACAGCAGAATGTGCCTGTAGCCAATGCAGAGCAAGGCTTTGCCATGGAAGGGACTCTTAGCAGAATGATTAATAATCTAGGCGCTAGGCACTGTTTATGTGCATTATCTCATTCTCAAGAAAAACCTATTGCACTATTATTATCTCCATTTCGTAGATAAGAAAACTGACACTCAAGGATCTTTCTCAACTGCAAATCTGACCTCCCTACCTCCCTGCACACAGGCTCTCCACTTTTTACTGGAGCCTTTCCAGTTGTTGTATGATTAACTTTGGGGTAATTCTCCAGCCTCTTCTCTCTTCATTTCCCTGCTTGATTCTCAGCCAAACCTATCTGCTGCCCTGAACTGGCCGCTAAGCTGTAAGCCATTGCAAATGCTGTCTTCTGTCTGCATCATCCTTTCTTCTCATCTTCACCTATCCACTTTTTGGATCCCAGCTGCTTAGTCAACCCTTCCTCCTGGAAGCCCTCCCTGGCCCTCCCAAGCTCCCTCCAAGGGTTCCTTAGAGTTCCTGATATGAGCACACTGTTAGCTCTTATCATACTAAGTGGCCGTTGCTGACTCACCATCTTCACCACTAGACTTTAAACTCCAGGAGGGCAGAGCTTGTGTCTGGCTTATTCACTGCTTCCTCTCCAGCACCAGGCACAATGCCTGGGAAGATAGGGTGAGAAAGGAAGGTGAAGTCGTCAGGGAGACATGCCACAGATACCAGAGAGGACCATCAAACATCTATTGGGCTAATAATTAAGAAGTGACTGGTGATCTTGGCGATAGTTTGCAAGTGCCTGGAAGAATATATGCACATTACCTATAAAAAGCCAGCCCAGCCTCAAGGCTGGAAGCCACATGGCCACCAAGGATTTGGATTCTGAGTTGACCTGAAACACCCTGGTGCATGTGTGCCCATGATCCTGAGGTGCTGGAGGACTGGGGGAAAGGGATCAAGTTGTGATGGGCCCCTGTCCAGGATGCTTTTTTCCCACATGCACACCTGTGTGCACATACACATGCTCTCAGGTGAATAAAATAAACTTTAAAAAAGAAAAAGCCTAGCCTTGTGCCTAGCAATAAATGACAGCTGTTACTATTATTGTAAAAATTAAAGTAACAGAGGGACCAGCAGTTAGCATAATGGCTATGTCGCTGGACTCCCATGTAGTCGACCGTGCTTTGAGTCCCAGACCTGGTGGCTTAAACTCATGCTGGGCGCGTGTGCGTACGTGCCCAAGATCCCGAGAGGAGAATGGAGGAGAAGGGATTGTGGCGTGACCATCACCCCTGGGGGTGATTTCTCGCTTTCTATCTCTGTCTTTCTGGCGAACGCACGCGCCCTATAGCAAAAATAAATAAATAAATAAATAAAGTAACAGAAAAAGTCATGACCTCTGAGGTTGTAGGTGTAGGAGAGGGAATGAGATTTCCCATGATCCTCCCCCGAGAGCTGGATTTTCATTTTTGGGCTCTGTGCTTAGATGGAAATTCCCTCTGCCGAGGTTGCTGCAGGATGGTACTGGGGTGGTGTGATGCAGTGCATCAGTCAGGTTAGGTTAGGTGATGCTGCAGTAACAACAACGAACAGCCCCAATCTCCACATGTCTCACTATATGTATGGCATGGATTGGGGGGCTCTTAGGGACTCAGGTTGACAGATGCTTTATCTCAACACAGGCTTCCATGGCAACAGAGGCAGAGAAAAGAACTGAGAGGGTTTCACACCAGCAACAAAACGTTTCAACCTGGCAGTGAATCATTTTCCTCTAACTCACAATTCATTGACCAGAATTAGCCACATGGCCTCATCCAACAAGCAGGGCCCAGGAAATGCTCTCCCACCATGTATCCAGAAGGGGAAGAATCACCTTGATGAATCTTTTATTAGTGAGGGAAGAGCTGGGACCCTCTTCTAGAACGGACTTTGGAGGTGCAGCTCTAAGGAGCTCTCTGGAGCTTGGCGTTGCAAAGGGTCTTTTTTATTTTTTATTTTTTTATTTTTTAGCAGTTTTTACTGTAGAGCGCATGCACTTGCCAGAAAGACAGAGAGAGACAGACAGAAAGTGAAAAATCACCCTACTCCACCTTCAGAGAGGATGGCCATGCTGCAAATCCTTTCTCCTCCATTCTCCTCTCTGGATCTTGGGCATGCATGCACATACGCCTGACATGAATTTAAGTCACCAGGTCTGGGACTCCAACTGCAGTCGACTACATGGGAGTCCAGCGACATAGCCATTATGCCAACTGCTGGTCCCAGCGGAGGGTCCTTTTATAGTGGGCCTTGCTGTATCTCTATCAGTGACACTTCTTTCATGATATGTAGCTGCATTAGTCCTTTTTTTCTTTTGGAGAGGTTTTTGCTATAGGGCACGTGCACTAGCCAGACAGACAGAGAGACAGAAAGCGAGAAATCACCCTCCAGGGGGTATGGTCATGCCGCAATCCCTTCTCCTCCATTCTCCTCTTGGGATCTTGGGCACGTACACACATGTGCCCAGCGTGAGTTTTAAGCCATTGGGTCCAGGATGCGAACCACGGTCGACTACGTGGGAGTCCAGCGACATAGCCATTATGCTAACTGCTGGTTCCCAAGCTGCATTAGTCCTGAAGATGACTCCTTAGTCTCATGTGTGTGTGTGTGTGTGTGTGTGTGTGTGTGTGTCTGCTCTCGTCTGAGCAGCAACTCTCAGGAGTGTAGGGGCTGGGCCTCTGAAGCTGGCTGGAGGCGTGTAGATACCCACTTTGTCTTAGCAGGAAGTGGCTCTAAGAACAGCACTGAACTGGGCTGAGCTGTGTTCAATCTGAGCTGGGCTTGGACCACCCACCTGTGGTGTTTGTCCCAAAGTGCATCCCAGACTCTCGGTAAAAGTGGGGTTCCCCAGTCATTGATCATTGAGTTCTGAGAGATTGGCAATTCAGAGTCATAGTGACGGGGGTTTTGGGGGGATTAATATTCCACTGCCAATCATCCTGGGAAGGGGCAAATCCCAGCCCAGAAGAAGAGGGGTCATTTCCCCAAGAGTTGGCCATTGGCCTCAGGACAGTGTCCTGGAGGGAGAGCAGGGTACACAGCTGGCACAGGGAGGGGTCTGGGAGACCCCCAGGCAGAGGTCAGGAGGAGCCCCCAGAAGCCTTGGTCTGCGGGCTCTGAGAGGAGCCAAATCTGGACCTGCTCTAGGCTTCTTGGTCATGTCCAGCCTTCAGTGAAGTCTCGAGGTCACAGCCTTAGGGAAAATGAACAGAAGGACCTGTGTCACAATTTAGGTCAAAGAAGTCACAAAGAAAACAGCCTGTTCCCCAGGCCAGCGTTGGCGGGAGAAGCTGGTGCAGAGGAGGAAGCTACTCCAGAAACCCCAGGAAGTGGAGGGATGCAACGGGCTCGATCCCAGTGACGTGGCCACGGGGCCACGTATCTCAGTGCCACGTAAGCTCAGTACCGAAACCCCCTCAGGAGCTTCCAAACCACTAGATCTCCTGGGAATTCTGCGCAGAGGCTGGGGGCGGGGGTGGACACTGACCTTTCAGTCTTTGAAGCCCTGGGTCACTGCCTCACCTTCGATCTCATCATCATGGTGTTTAGGAGTGTCGGTGTGGAAACTGAGGCCAAAAACCATGGCTTGATCCAAATTGGGCGGCTGGCTGAGGGCACTCATCCCTCTGCCTTTACACACCCAGCCTCCTCCAATGTCTGCCAGGACTAGTCCTACAGCAAGGTTGCTTCTGCCTGTCCCCACCCTTCCCCTGTCCCCGCGGCCCTTCTCCTCCCTCCCCAGGGCCAGCACACTGTCCTCCAGGAAGCCCTTTTGGATTCCATCTGGTCTGCTCAGGTCGTCGTCCTTTTCCTGCATTCTAGCTTTCCATTATGTGTCTCTGACCACCCTTGGACGGGGCATCTCTGAGAGCAGGGGCTGGTATCTCCTCCACAGACCTTCACTCTCCACCCTCAAGACCCCAGCACCCAACTGCCCCCCCCCCCGGGGGGTCTTTGCGTCATCATCTATGCAGCTCGGTGAGGAGGGGTGGAGGGAGGCAGACGCAGCAGGTACAAACCGGGAGCTGTTTATTGGTTGCCATGGGAAGCCTGTATATACAGAAGGCACGAGGAGGGGGAGGCATCCCCTGTACAGTACAGTACCTTGGAAGGGGTGGGGCTGGGAGTGCTCCTGCCAACAGGCAGGGCTCAGGGAAGGTTTTCTGGAACTAGCCTCCACTTCTAGAAGGGGCCTCAGGATGCAGCCCATGGGGCAGGGAGCAGAGCCAGGCTGGCCCTGAAAGCCCAGGAGGGCCATGAACTGCACCCAGAGGCCCCCAACCCAGGTCAGTGGGGGCTGGGTCAGGTCTGCTGGATGGGGCAGGGGCGGGCCTCCCTCCCTGTTCTACATTCAAGTGTCGCTCCCTCCTGGTCTTCTAGAATGTCTCCAGGCTTCTCTGAGGCCTGGACGGTGGTATGGGTCAGAAGCGGTGGCTCCTCTGTCTCCTTCCACTGTCTGCTTGGCGCAGGACAGCTCCCTCCTCTCTGTGGAAGGCCCCACCATGCTGCCAGGGCAGCCCTGGCGTGGCATGGCAGGCTGCCTAGGGCTTTGTCTCTGTTTCTTCAGGCTACGTCCCCTGTGAGTTCAGTCTGTGGCCGAAGAGGGAGGCTTCACAGAGAGCCACAGAAGCAAGCTGTTTTGGAGAAATAGCCTGCTTGCTAGAATAGTTCATTTGCTCTCAGGCCTGAACAGGCCAGGTCCTGCAAATGCCTCCTAGACAGCCGTGGCAGGACCACAGCTCTCTGGCATGGCGCTAGGGAACTGTAGGCGGGCCCAGTGGGCGGCTCCCTGTCAGTAGTTTCATTGTCGACAGCAAAGTCAATCCAGTGACTACAGTTCTAGATGGATCCAGTGTGAAGGGGGGGTGTCATCGTCCTCCAGGCTCCAGTGGAGGCCCTCTGGCTTAGTCTGACACGGCAGAGGCTGGGACGTGGGTGTCCACACATCATCTGTGGTGCACGGCACAGTCCGTGAGCTGCGGGCCCTGCGGGGGTCCTGGCACAGGCTGCAGCGTGCTCAGCCTTGCTGTGGAGAGATGCCCACAGACAGCTGGCACTTGAAGAGGTGGTGTGGGAGCCTGCTGGTGCCAGCCAAAGGCAGTGGCCTCTGTGGACTGTCAGAGGCAAAACTTAAATAGGAAGAAAGGGGACACTGGGGGAGGAGGGCGTGAGATCAAGGAGATGTCAGTAGTATCTGTCCCGAGTCTGCCAGCTGGTCACCCAGTGCTTCTTGGTGGGCATGGTGCTTCCTGGAGGCGGGTAGCGCTCCTCCTCCCGGATCCGCACCGCATGGTACTTGGGCATGATGCGGTAGTAGCGAGTCCGCTTGAAGAAGTCACACTGGAGTGAGGGGGAGAAGAGAGGGTGTCGGCGTCCAGCTTTCCAGCCAGTGGGATGAGGTGCCAGACCTCTCCCCCCTCCGCCCATGACTCAAACACACCGTGGCCCTGCACCGGGTTTCCCACCCCAGGCCCCAGAGGAAGGAGAAGTTGAGGAAGGCAGAGAGGAGGCAGAGGCGGATGGAGAGGAGGGGAAGAGGTTGTGGGTGGGGTCTCAGGGGTCACCAGGAATGGGTGCGCTACTGGAGCCAGGCTGTTGGAAGCAGGTCAGTTTGTCCAGAAGAGGGATGCTCAGGAGGAAAAGGGCTGGTCCTGAGAGGAAGGACTCTCTGCTAGCCCCTTAGCTAGACGAGGGTGGGAGCGGGCTGCAGAATCATTCTGGATGAGCCTTGTGGCTCCAGAGCCTGGGTGTAGACTTGGTTTTGACCCTTTTCCAATCTCCAGTAAGTAATGTCGTCCCAGGAGAGAGAGTTTCTTTTCTTTCCTTTTTTTCTTTTAATTGTTGCCAGAGGGCACTGTCCATAGGGACAGTGAGAAATCGCGGGGGTGGAGTGGGGGTGGAATGGCCACACGCAATCCCTTCTCCTTCATTCTCTTGGGATTTTGGGTGTGTACCCACACGTGGCTAGCATGGTTTTCAAGCTTCGGGGTCCCAGACTGAACCTCACACTCAGCCATGTAGGATCCGGAGCCTTTACCACCACCGGCTGGTCCCCAGGAGGAATTTTTAGCTCCTTTTCGGGGCGCAGTGAGGAGGCTGGTGAGAGCCAGACCAGGTAGGTGGAGAGGGAGTCGGAGTGGCCTGCTCTCAGAGGTGGAGACAGTGTGAAGTCACAGCAGCCCCGAAGGGAAGAGGAGCAGATAGGACAGTTAGAAACCCCCTGGCGGGGGCCCGGAAAACCGTGTTACCGGGAGGGCCGGGGGCGGGGGCCACCCCCTCAGTAGTCGTCGGTCAGCCTCTCTGTCTCTGACGGCTGGCTCTTCATCTCCGCCTTCTGCCTCTTAGCTTCATACAGCGCGCGAGTGCGGGCTCGCTTGAAGAAGCCGCACTGCGGAGGGGAGGAGGCGGGAGGGCCATCAGGGGGCGCTGTGGGGGTCCTGCCCGCAGCGGCGGAGGCAGCAGCAGCGGACTGGGGCTGGGGGCGGGGAACTTGATGCTTGGGGCATGGAGGTGTGGCCAGAAGCCGGAGCTCTTAGGGTCTCCTTTCCAGCTGGCAGCTCGCCCATGAACTCTGGCAGGGGGGCGAGACTGGAAGCTGGGGAGGAGGTGGGGCGGACATGGGGGAGGGTGGGGTGAAATGGCAATGAGGAAAGCGATGGGGAGACGGGGGTGGGGTGGGGTGTGAGCGTGTGGAGGCAGGAGGTCAAGTGGGGGCCCCGGGCGAGGCAGGTGGGGGTCCTAACCTTCCACAGCAAGAGGATGATCAGCCCCAGCAGCAGCAGCCCCGCACTCACGGCCACCAGCACCAGCCACAGCTCGATCTCGGCTGGCAGCTCCTCCTCCAGGTCAGAGTCGATGTTCACGGAGAACTGGGGAGAGGCGAGGACTCTGCCCGGTGTCTGCCCCTTGGGCGCCACCCAGACTCGTGCCCGCTGGGCTCAGGGCGCTGCTGTTTGGCCTCCTGCCAGTAGGGGGCAGCCGGGGACTGGGAAGAGGCCCTCCCCGCCCTGCTTCTCTGCACAGACTCGGCTTCAGAGAAGCAGCCTCAGATCTGGGAGTACTGGATTGCCACCCACTTCTAGGCTTAGGTACCAGCGCCATCCCTGATGAGCCGTGGGATACTGGACAATGGCGTCTCTGTGAATCTCTAAACTCTCTGATAAAGGGGATCATAACGCCCACTTCGTAGAATAACAGTGACCAAAAGCATGGATTCTAGGGCCAGACTACCTGCACATTCATAGCAGTGTGATCTTGGGCAGGTTACTTAACCTCTCTGTACATCTGTAAAATGAGAATTATAACACCTATCTCATAATAGGTTGCAAAGGAGGATTAAATTGCTGAATATGAGGAGACTTCTTAGAGCAACATCTGTTACACAGCAAGCACTACATAAATACTTCCCAAAGCACAACAGAAAATTCATATCATACAGTAGCACTCATTCCTTCCCCTACCATAGACATGTGTGTGTGTGTGTGTGTGTGTGTGTGTGTGTGTATACAAGGGGACTTCAAAAACTGTGGGAAAATGGAATTAAAGTTTCGTATGAGTTTATTTGGGCAAACATTTTTTGAAATCCATGTGTAGTTTTTTTTTTTTTTTAGAGATAAGCAAATCATGATTTATTTTTTAAGAACTATTTTATTTAACTTAATTAATTAATTAATTAATAATTTGACCAGAGAGGGATAGAGTGAGAGTGAGAGAGAGAGGGAAAGTGAGAAAGAGAGCTTCCAAGTCCGGGAAGCGAACCGCAGTTGGCCATGGGAGTCCAGTGCCCTTCACCACCACACCACCTGCCGGCCCCATAGATTTTTTCATAATGTGCAGTTTTCATGAGCTTTTTTAAGACTCCTCAATACAAATATACACATATGATATGTGTGTGTGTGTGTGTATGTGTGTATTTTTCTCACTATTCATGATTGTTACTTCCCTCCCCTCAGAGAATGTGTGTCCTGGACAGGGATAGAGAATGAGGGGAGAAAGCACCTCTCCTATGGAGAATGGTCATGCTGCAATCCCTTCTACTGCATCGCTCCCTCCTTTTGGGATTTTGGGCACACACACACACAAGCCCACACCCATGCCTAATGTGTTTTCCAAGTCAGCAGGTCTGGGACTCGAACTACTCAGCCGTGTGGGATCTGGCTGCCTCAACATCAGGCCATAGAGCTGATCCCCTGATTATTATTTCTTTAAAAATTATTTTGAGAGGGACCAGCAGTTGATGTAATGGCTATGTCGCTGGACTCCCATGTAGTTGACTGCGGTTCAAGTCCCAGACCTGGTGGCTTAAAATCACGCCAGGCACGTGTGCGTGCGTGGCCAAGATCCCAAGAGGAGAATGGAGGAGAAGGGATGGCGGCATGGCCATACCCCCTGGGGGGTGATTTCTCACTTCCTGTCTCTCTGTCTCTCTCCATCTTTCTGGTGAGCGTATGCACCCTATGGCAAAAACCTCTCCCAAAAGAAAATTATTTTGAGAGGCCAGTAGGTGGCATAGTGGTTAAAGTGCTGGACTCCCACATGGGTGGCTTTCTCTCTCTCTGTCTCTCTCTTTGTCTCTGGTGAGCACATGCACCCTATAGCAAAAATCTTTCTTAGAAAACAAAATAAAGTTTGATTGGGCAAACAGGTGGCATAGTGGTTGGGGCACTGGACTCCCACATGGTCAACCACAGTTCAAGTCCCAGACCTGGCAGCTTGAAACTCACATTGGCACATGTGCATGCATGCCCCAAATCCCAGGGGGATCCTGGAGGAGAGGGGATTACAGCGTGAACATCCTCTAGAGGGTGTTTTTCACTTTCTATGTCTCTATCTCTTGATGAGTACATGTGCCCTATAACAAAAATCTCTCCAAAAATTAATAAATACAGATGATGTAAATTAAGGAGTCCCAGTAATTTTACTCTTTTTTTTTTTTTTTTTTTTGGAGAGGTTTTCACTATAGGGCGTGTGCGTTCGCCAGACAGACAGAGAGAGACATAGAGACAGAAAGCGAGAAATCACCCCCCAGGGGGGATGGTCACGCCGCAATCCCTTCTCCTCCATTCTCCTCTCGGGATCTTGGGCACGCACGCACATGCGCCCGGCGTGAGTTTTAAGCCACCGGGTCCGGGACGCGAACTGCGGTCGACTACGTGGGAGTCCAGTGACATAGCCATTACGCTAACTGCTGGTTCCCAGTAATTTTACTCTTTAGAAATAACTACCTCCATTACCTCTGTGAATCCCCTTTCATAATTTGGTGACTGTCTTTCCATATTTTTAAAGAAAAATTATTTATTTAATTTTATTTATTCATTCATTTATTTAAATTTGACCAGAGGAAGACAGACACACAGAGAGAAGGAAAGTGAGAAAGCAAGCCACCAGGTCCAGGACTCAAACCGTGGTCAGCCATGTGGGGATGTCCAGCGCCTTAACCACCACACCACCTGCTGGCCCTGTCTTTCCCTATTTTTAATAACTATAATCCACTTAAATGGGATCTGCACACACTCCTCCAAAGTGCTTGTTCTTTTTTCACTGAAAATCATCATCCTCCCATGTAAATTGATAAAGATCCACCCAACCGCTCCATGCTGCACAGGCATAGTTGGAAATGTAGCATAATTTATTGGACCAATCTCCTATCAAAGGACATTTAGTTTGTTTCCAACTTTCTGCCATTATAAACAATGCCTTAAAATAGCCCCATAAATTTATCTTTGCATACTTGTCCTTTTAGCTCCTTAAGATATATCAGCATGTGCTGGATCAAAAGATACAGCATTTAAAGTTTAATAGATATTGACAAATTCATCTCCAAAAAAGAATCCACTAATTTATACTCCAATCAATAGTGGTTCCTGCCACTTCATCAGCACCAAACAGCATTCTTCTTCTTCTTCTTCTCCTTCTTCTATTTATTTATTTATTTATTTATTTAGATTTTTGCCATAGGGCACGTGTACTCCCCAGAAGAAACAGAGAAACAGTGAGAGGGAAAGTGAGAAATAACTGCCTGGAAGGAAGGCCACGCCATCATCCCTTTTCCTGCATTCTCCTCTCAAGATTTTAGGCATGCACACACATGCACCCAGAATGCTTTCTCTTTTTCTTTCTTTCCTTTTCTCTTCTCTTCTTTTCCTTTTTTTCTCTCCCTCTCTCTCTCTCTCTCTTTTTTTTTTTTGGAGAGTTTTTGCTATAGGGCACGTGCGCTCACCAGACAGACAGAGAGAGACAGAGAGACAGAAAGCGAGAAATCATCACCCCTCCATTCTCCTCTTGGGATCTTGGGCAAGCACGCACACGCGCCCGGTGTGAGTTTAAGCCACCAGGTCCGGGACTCGAACCGCGGTCGACTACGTGGGAGTCCAGCGACATAGCCATTACACTAACTGCTGGTCCCATCTCTCTTTACTTCCTTACATCCATCCTTCCTTCCTCCCTCTCTCCCTCTCTCTCCCTCCCCCCTCCTTCTTCTCTTTTCCTCTTTCTTCTTTCTTTCTTCTTAATAGACTTTTGGTATAGGGTTTGCGCACTTGACAGAGAAACAGAAAGTGAGAAATCATTCCCCAGAGGGATGGCCGCATCACAATTCCTTCTCAATTCTCCTCTCAGGATTTTGGGCATGCACACATGTGTCCAGCATAAGTTTCAAACTACCAAGTCTGAGACTCGAACCTTAGTTGGCCATGTGGGAGTTTAATGCCTTAACCACTACATTGCCTGCTGGACCCCAGCCCAGCATGATTTTCAAAACCACTGGGTCCAGTACTTGAACCATGAATTGGCCAGGTGGGATCCAGCTACTTTAATCTCCATGCCACCTGTTGGTCTGCATTATTCTTTTAAAAATTTTCCAATCTGATAGGGGAAAAAAAAATCTTACTGTTGTTATCTTTATTTATTATTAAATTAAACATTTGTACAGATGGTCCTTGACTTAACAGTGGTTTAACTTAATGATTTTTTTAATGATGCTGCAAAAATGGTATGTATTCAGTAGAAATTGTCCTGTGGGGATCTATCAACCATTCTGTTTTCACTTTCAATTTGGTATTTAGTAAGTTACATGATCTATTTCATACCTTATTATAAAATAAGTTTCATATTAGATGATTTTGCCGAAGGGTAGGATACTGTAAGTGTTCTGAGCATGTTTGAGTTGGGTTAGACTAAGCTATGATGCGGGGCAGGGTAAGTGTATTGAACACATTTTTCCCTTATGGTGTTTTCAATCTATCATGGGTTTATCAGGGCACAACCTCATCTTAAGTTGAGGAGCATTAGTATCTCACCCTACGCACACTACCTGTTTATACCCATCTTTATATATTAAAAATATGTTGGGCCACCAGGTGGTGTGGTGGTTAAAGGCACTGGGCTCCCACATAGCCGACAATGGTTCAAGTCCTGGACCTGGAGACTTGCTTTCTCACTTTCCCTCTCTCTCTTTCTCTGACTCTCTCTGATCGAACTGGAAAATAATAATAATAAATAAAGTTAAAAAAAAGAATTATTTAAAAACAATATGTATCAATACTCTGTTTTATATGCTGTACACTATTTTTGAGAGAGATTTTTGCTATAGGGTGTGTGTGCTTGCCAGAGAGACAGAGAGACAGAAAGCAAGAAACCACCCCCACGGGATGCCCATGCCACAATCACTTTTACTCTTGAGATCTTGGGCATTTATGCACAGGTGCCCGGCATGAGTTTCAAGCCTCCAGGTCTGGGACTCGAACCGTGTTCGACTGTGCAGGAGTCCAGCGAAGCAACCATTATGCCATCTGCTGGTCCCACTATACACTTTTTAAAAAAGCTACATAGTGGGGGACCAGCAGTTAGCGTAATGGCTATGTCGCTGGACTCCCATGTAGTCGACCGCAGTTCGTGTCCCGGACCCGGTGACTTAAAACTCACACCAGGCATGTGTACGTGCGTGCCCAAGATCCCAAGAGGAGAATGGAGGAGAAGGGATTGCGGCGTGGCCATCCGCCCTGGGGAGTGATTTCTTGCCTTCTGTCTCTCCGTCTCTCTCTGTCTGGCTGGCGAGCGCACGCGCCCTATAGAAAAAAACCTCTTCCCCCCCCCCCACACAAAAAAGCTACATAGTGGGACCAGCAGGTGGCATAATGGTTACATTGCTGGACTCTCGCACACACACAAAAAAGCTACATAGTGGGACCAGCAGGTGGCATAATGGTTACATTGCTGGACTCTCGCACAGTTGACTGCAGTTCAAGTCCTGGACCTGGAGGCTTGAAACTCATGCTGGGTGTGTGTGCGTGTTGCCCAAGATCCTGAGAGGAGAATGGAGGAGAAGGGATTTGGGCATGGCCATCCTCCCTGGGAAGTGATTTCTCACTTTCCGTCTCTCTTTCTCTCTAATGAGAGCACACACCCTGTAGCAAAAATCTCTAAAACTGAATAAATATAAATAAATAAATAAGAAGCAACATAGTGTTTGCCCTTTTAGTTTCTTCACCATTTCTTTTTTTTTTGGAGAGGTTTTTGCTATAGGGCGCGTGCGCTCGCCAGACAGACAGAGAGAGACAGAGAGATAGAAAGCAGGAAATCACCCCCCAGGGGGGATGGCCACGCCGCAATCCCTTCTCCTCCATTCTCCTCTCGGGATCTTGGGCACGCACGCACACGCGCCCGGCGTGAGTTTAAGCCGCCAGGTCCGGGACTCGAACCGCGGTCGACTACGTGGGAGTCCAGCGACATAGCCATTACACTAACTGCTGGTCCCTTCACCATTTCTTTTGCTGTAAGTAGATTTAAATCTTCTTATAACCTAATTTGTCAACATTTTCCTTTGTGACTTCTAGGTGTGATAAAAGAACTTACTCTCTATAATTAAAGATTACTGTTAAGCTTAATTCTGGCATACTAGATTTTAATTCCTACATTAAAACATTTCATCTACATCAAATGTATTTTGCTTATTATGGATGAGGTAGAAGTTTGTCTATCTTTTCTAAATGTGTTCTCCCAACACTAATTTTTTAAAAAGAATTATTAATTTAATTTAATTTATTTTTATTATTATTACTATTATTATTATTTAATTTGCTGCAGGGCACATGTGCTCACCAGAGAGAGAGAGAAAGTGTGAAAGCAAGCCTCCCAGTCCAGGATTCAAACCACAGTTGGCCATGCGGAAGTCCGGCTCCTCAACTACCACGTCACCTGCTGGCCTCCTCCCAACAGTATTTAATAATCTTCCTTTTGCCATTGGTTAAAAATGCCAGATCGGTCAGCTCCGTGGCACAGAAAAAAATGTGCTGCCTGGATCCCACATGGCAACCGCAGTTCAAATCCCTGGCCTAGTTGGCCTGGAACATGCCAGGCACACCAGAGGCCCCAAGATACAATAGGCTGGAGGGCTAGAGGAAGGGGTTGCTCCCCTCTCTCTCATTCTAAATGTGTGCACACATGCTATATATATATCATGAATAAACAAAAACATTTTTAAAAAATGCCACTTGGGGAAACTCATAGTTGGTATGGTGGTTAAAGCGCTGGATTCCTACATGGCTGACTGAGGTTCGAGTCCCAGACCTGGTTGCTTGAAAATCACACCCGGTGCATGTGCGTGCATGTCTAAAATCCCAGGAGGAGACTGGAGAAGGGATTGTGGCATGGCTGTCCCCTCTGGTGTGTTTCTCACTGTCACTCTTCAGCAAGCACAGACACTCTATAGCAAAAACATTTAAAAGAAAAAATTGCCCCCTGGGTCCAGCCGGTGGCACAGATCACACATGTGCTGGATCGCACACGGCTGATGTCATGGTTTGAGTCTAGACTCGGCAGCTTGAAAACATGCTGGGTGTGTGTGTGTGCGTGCCCAAAATCCCAAGAAGAGAATGGAGGAGAAGGGACTGCAGCATGGCCATCTCCTCTGAGGGTGATTTCCCACTTTTTCTCTCTTTCCTTCTCTCTCTGGCAAGCCCTAGCAAACTGAGGGCCGGGGGGGGGGGGGGGGTATGTGTGGAGAGGCCACCTATATCATGAACTACATTTCTCCTCAATTCCATTGATCTTTCTGGCCTTTCCTCCACCTCTTCTATATTATACTAATTTACCTTAGGCAATCTACAGTAATGTATTTAACCGGCTCACCATCATCTCCCTGTACATATCTCCAACACATCTCTATTTATATCCTTATTATAATAAATTGTTAGCAATGTGGCCCTATTGGTTTTTCTAGATATAACTCAGAATCAAATTTGGACAGTAATTTTCAAGGTTCCCGACTCCTATCAGGACTGGAATAATTTGGGAAGTTCTGACAGCTTCATGATCATTTTTTCTGGTCTACTATTAAAGTTTTATTTGTATATTTGTTGCTATGTATATTATGTATGTGTATATTTTTCGATGTGCCAGATAGAACACGCACTTTTCGGAAAGAGAGAGAGAGAAAGAGGGAGGGAGAGGGATAAAACACCCTCCAATGGAGCACGGTCACGCCATAATCCTTGTCCTCCATTTCTCCATCTTGTTGGGGTTTGGGGCATACACACAACACACACACACACACACACACACAAACACACACACACACACACACACATATACGTCCAGCATGTTTTTCTTTCTTTTTTTAAAAAAAGAATGATTTTATTTAACTTTATTTATTTATTTTAATTTGATCAGAGAAGGATAGAGCAAGAGAGAAAGAGAGAGAGGGAAAGTGAGAAAAGCAGGTTTCCAGGTCCAGGCCTTGAACCACAGTTGGCCATGTGGGAATCCAAAGCCATTAACCATTATGCCACCTGCCGGCCCCCATTCTTTTTTTTTTTTTCTTTTAATAATTATTTTATTTAACTTTATTTATTTATTTGTTTTAACTTGACCAGAGAGGAACAGAATGATTGGTTCTTGCTAGCATGTAGGAATCAGTCTTGGTACTGTGACCTTGTTTTGAGCTCCTGACCTTTCTGAATTCTCTAATTGTGTCTAATTGCATTTCAGTTACTTCTCTTTTCTGTCACGTAGGCAATCCCATCATCTGCAAATACTCATCGGGTTCTCGTGGGTAAAGCCCTGTTTTCCTTCTTATCTTGCTGTTCTCTCTGTATTGCCTGTGGCCAGAAGCTCACATGTCCACAGGGGACGTGACAGGGGGTAAGACGATCAGGAGACTCAGGTGCCAAACCTTGACCAGCTGTACCGCTAAGGGCAGGCCACTCAACTTCTCTCGGCCTGTTTCCTCAGCTAGAAACTAGAGAGAGAATTCCAGCCCTATGCTTTACGAAGCCATGATGTGTATCAGAAAAGAGCACCCAGCGGTTCTCACCTCGGCTGCACATTATAATCACCTGGGGTACTTTACAACATACCAGTACTAGGGTGCCCTCCCAGGGACTCAGGTTTCATTGCCCTGGGGTATGGTCTAGACACCAGAAGTCTTCCAGATGATTCTGACATGCTGCCAAGATAGAGAACCATGGGGCCAAAGGGTGTCACTGTCCTCTTAAAAGATGTCCTGTGTACCCACATCCTGCCCGAGACTCGTGTCCCAGTCCACATGCTCACTCACCCATGCGGTCTTGTTCTCCATGTTGATGGTGGGCACGCTGGTTCGGAGGAACAGGGTAGCCCACCCATCTACCCTGACCCGGTCAAAGTCTCTGTAATCCTGGAGAGAGAAAGGGGGTGGGTCAGTAAACAAAAGAGCTGAAGCCCCTCTGTGTCTCCCTCCCGACCCCAAGCACCCTGCTGTGGTTGAATGTGTCCTCGGAAATAGGAGTTGAAATTGGGTTGTGATGGGAGTAAGAGGGTCAGGGCGGGGCCCCATAATTGGGTCCTGGCAGGTTTATAAGGAAAGGGAATGAGAGGGTGACATGGACACAAACACAACAAACTCTTGCCATGTGATACTTCTGCCTTGGGACCCTGCAGAGTCCCCACTGACAAGCAGACCCTAGCCAAGTGTGTCCCCTTGAACTTGGCCCTCCAAAAGCATGAGCGAAATAAACCTTTATTTTTTATAAATGACCCAGTGTGTCACTCCATTGTTAGGGACAAAAAAGCAGGCTAAAACACACCCTATCCCCATCACCCTCCCACCAGGCAGCACCTGTTAGCAGAGTCCAAAGAACACACCAACCAGGCCTCTCCCTACCACCAGGGCACATATTGACTCATTGGCTCATTCACTTGTGCGTGGAGTCCTATGCTGGTTGCTGGGACGGCAGAGACAATGAAGGTCACTGTCTAGGTCAGGTGGGGGGGGGGGGGAGGCTAAATCTGGTGGGGCACCTGCTTTTGTAAATAAAGTGTCTTTGGCCTAGAGCCACACTCATTCATTTGTCTGCTGCGGCTTTTGTGCTGCACGGCAGAATTAAGTAGTTGCAACAGAAACCCTAGGGCCTACAGAGCTGAAACAGTTTCTACCCATTTACAGAAAACGTTTGGTCTAAGTGGCATGAGAAAGCTGGCACGTGAGAGGCTGAAACCCAGGCTGTGCATGAGAAGTGTGGCACCTGCAGCCACCTAGAAAGTTCTGTGGGTGTCTGGGAGAAAGGAGATCATTTTCAGCTGGAAAACTCAGAAAAGACTTTATGGACAGTGATGCATCTGACGATAGGACCTTGAAGGCTGAATAGGAGTTCATGTACAGAGGTAGGAGAGGGGCACAGGGCATTGTGGGAAGGGGCACGACATGGGCAAAGGCGTGGAGGGAAGAAGGCAATGGACATGTGACAGAATAATGGGCACAGGTGAGAAGACCATTTTGGCTGGAGATGCATATGACATACACATCCACACTCAGACACACAACACAGCAGTGACAGGTACACAGTGACAGGTGCACCACTGTGCATGAAACACGATGCTGTTTCTCTTATACACACACACGCGCGCACAAGGGCACTGCTGTGACCCGGCCTCGCCCTCTCCCTGCTGCTCTCCCCACCTCCAGACCCAGCACTGACCTCGATGAAGGTGCTGTTCCACACTCGTGCCTTCACAGTCACATTGGTGATGATGGGGGCATCAGGAATGGGACACTCCAGCCACACACAGCGGGCACGGCCATTGACACAAGTCTGAGGTGTGCAGGGAACACAGACATGAGACAATCTAGGTCTCCAGATTCTTCTTCACCTCTGACCTGTGACGCCTCCCAGGCTTTGCCCCACCCCTGGGTCACCCCAAAGCACCTGACCTCATCCCTTCACTCACGCACATCGCCCAAAGCCCCACACATATGTCTGAGACACATTCTTTAGGTCAAGCTCATATCATGCTAGGAACACAGGTTAACACAGAATCTGGTCCCTGTTTCCCCACACTCCCTTCCCAACACTCTCACACACTGAGCCTCTGTGCATGCCAGCTCCCTGCCCCTGGGACGTCACCTCCTACCTCTCCACCAGCCAGGGCACAGCGTGCTTCCCAGAACCAGTCCTCCCTCCCTCCCTAAATACAGAGGGCACAACACGTTTCCTCCTGCTCCTCCTTTCTCCCAGCCGGTTTCAAGGCTTTGAGCAGCTGTAACCCTCAGCAGGTTGGAACAGAGCCAGGGTCTCCTCCTGGTCCCCTGTCTTGGCTGCTCTGATCAGAGTGGGGCATGCTTTGAGGGCAGAGGCCCCATTACCTCATGAGATTGGCACCTCCTGGTGAGTGGTACCTATTTCCCTTGCTTCCTGTGCCCCTGGTGCCCAAGTACCCTGAGGTGGAGTAGGCACCATCCTCTCCAACTCTGCCCTGGCCACTCACCAGCACGGTCTCAGACTTGGCTTTTTTTGCAGCGGCCAGAGTGATAGGTGGGGGGCCCTGGTCTCCCCCTGGGTCCAGCTCTCGTCGCCTGCGCTGTGGAGTTGGTGGCCTGTCCCCAGGGTCCTGAAGAGGGAAGAAGAGGTTTGCTGGGAGGGCAGAGGAAGAGTGGGACGAGAAGTAGAAGAGAAAGAAAGGGCAAGGAGAGAGTCAGACCCCCAAAAGAGGGGTGTGAGGGGAGGCAGGGCAAGACACTGGCCCTTCTGCCCTGCAGCATGCAAATGAGATGCAATGCAAATGAGATGCAAACAAAAGATCCCTGAGCGTGTCCTTACAGAGAAAGTGAGGTTGAGAGGGTTGACAAGGTCTCCAGGTGGCAGGCAGGGCCAGGACCCATTGCCATGGATGGTGATCTCCGTAGGGTACAGCAGCCACTTGCCATTGGCGACTTCATAGGGCCAATCCAGACCTAGGACCAGGGTCCCCAGAGCTGTCAGCCCTTCCCCCATTGGGCCCACCTGTGAGCACAAGAGTGAGCACATGGTCATCACCTCCTGGAAAACCACCTCCTTCTCTCCAACTCCCAACCCTCCCATTCTCAGACCCTAGACTCCAGCAAAACAAAACAAAATCTCAAAACTCATTGCCCTTCCTAGACATCCCAGCCCAGAGTCCCAGAGGTCTCCTCACCTGGAACTCATACTTGAGGGAACTTCCCACATCCTCCACAGTCTTCATGCCAGACTCGCCCATCACTGTCCCCCCAAAGAAGCTTTGTAGCTGGTGACTCAACCTAGGGATGAGAAAGATGCTGGAGCCATGGGTGGCAGAAGGCCAGGGCCCTGGGAGCAGGGTGTGGAGGCTGGTTAACTACACACAGCTCCTCTGACACCTGGCTATAAAATCCAGCCCTGTCATTTGCCAGCTGTGTGGCTTCTCTGAGCCTGTTTCCTCATCTGTACAATGGACTTCCTAATAGCTGCTGCATCATAGGGCCATTGTGAGAGGTCGATGAGATGGTGCATAAAACACCCGCAGCACAATGAGCTCTCAAGAAACAGCAGGGGACCAGCAGTTAGCGTAATGGCTATGTCGCTGGACTCCCATATAGTCGACCGTGGTTAGCGTCCCAGACCCGATGGCTTAAAACTCACGCCAGGTGCGTGTGCATGCATGCCCAAGATCCCGAGAGGAGAATGGAGGAGAAGGGATTGCGGCGTGGCCATCTCCCCTGGGGGGGTGATTTCTCACTTTCTGTCTCTCTGTCTCTGTCTGGTGAGCACATGCACCCTATAGCAAAAAAAAAAAAAAAAAAAAAAAAAAAAAAAAAAAAAAAAAAAAAAAAAAAAAACTCCAAAAAAAAAAGAAAGAAAAGAAACACTAGGGACCAATACCTTAGCCCCAGGGCTGCCGATTCCCCAGTTCCACCTGCTTCACAGAATGTAATAACAGTGATAGTGACTGTTGTTGATAAGGGAAAGGATGACCCAGGAAGTTGGAGCCCTGAGGACCCCAGAGGAGCTGAGGAGGTGCCTTGGGACAGGCAGGCCCTAGCTCTGGCAGGCAGAGGGGGTGGGGAGGGGAGGAGAGTGGGACCCACATGCTGAGTGAGGCCTGGAGTGTGTAGTCCACCAGCAGAGACAGGGTCACAGGCCGCAGGTTGTCCTGGTGACTTGACCTGGGGAGGGGATACAGGGAGTTGGAAGGAGATCCAGGGCTCCCCAGCCCCTGCCCAGAGGTCCAGGAGGCCACTCACGTGGAGAGCTGCAGCTGCACCTGCAGGTCCTTTGTGTGCAGGGTCACCCCAGTGACCTCGAAGGCGATGAGCAGTTCCATCTGTCACGAGGAGCAGGGAGGCAGAGGGCACTGGGGCTCAGCAGGGGCAATGCCATGTGGGGATGGCTGAGCACTACACTAGGGGCTGGTGCTCTGGCCGCCTCCTCCTCCAGTCTGGGCAAGGGCTCTTGATTTCCCACCTTGCCATCTCCCTTTCTCACTGTGCTACCTCGGAGGATCGCTCTGCTACTTTGAGCTGCACAACCTTGAGCAGTTACTGGAGCTTTCTAAGCCGTGTTTCCTCTTCAAACAGAAGATTGTGACAATTTTATCCAGAAAAGCTGCAGAGTCGGGCTTGGGGCTGGCACAGGGCTGGCTCCTGTCCTTGGCTTCCTCACCTCCCCCTGCTCTAGCTTTGTGCCTGGCTCCCTAGGCAGCCCCGGGTTTCTGTGTCTCTGGGCCTCCTTCTACCCGCTTTTGGATCTCCCCGCCTCCCACCCTGGCTCAAGGTAGCCCAGGAAGCTGGCAGGTAGAAGCAAACTAGTTAAGGAGTGCATCCTAGGAGCAGCCCCGGGGCCACCAGGACCAGAAGGTGTGGCCAGTGCTCACCTTCTGGTTCCGTTTGAAGGGGTTCCCCAGCTCGCAGAGGATGGTCTCATTAGCATGGCAGGCCCCAGACTGAGGAAAGAAGCCAATAAGGTCAGGGCAGGGTCAGAGAAGGGCTTGTCCCCCCGCCAACCCCCCACCCCCGCGATGCAGTCTCAGAAACCCTAGAGGCTAAAGGGCCTGAGTCCCTGGGGATATGGCAAAATGATTCCACATGGATGGGTCGGGCACCATGGGATGTGAATATGCAGCGGAGCCCAGCTTGGGCTGAGCCGGGCTGGCGAGCACTCACGGGGCGCACTGAGGAGAACAGCAGGGCGGGAGGCAGCACCAGGGTGAGCAGTGCTTCGTGCGCGTCTTCCCCTGCTCGCTCCCGGCTCGGGGTATTGGTCACGTTGATGCTCAGGTGCAGCTTCCGGATGTCTCGATTGTAGTGGAGCCTGAGAGAAGCCTTGGATTAAGCTAGGAGTCCCGCCCCCAGGGCTCACCCCAGACCAACCAGACCCCGCCCCTCGGGTCTACTGTAGGAAAGCCCCTTCCTGGGACAGCCAGGGCCTGCCCTCTAATCTCACCTGGAGGAGAAAGTCCCTTCTCTGGCCATCCTACCTGTCCCATGAAAGGCCCACCCTTCAGACTCACTTCTGGGAGAGGCTCCTCCCCTGGCCGATGAGACTCCGCCCCCCCAAATCCTGTTGGCTGATGGTGTCCCACCCTTGGCCAATCAGCGCAGCCCAGACCCCACCTGCTCAGCCTCTGCAGCTGATCTGACACGAAGGCCGCCCGCATCTGCAGGTTGCTTTCGCACTTGTTGTCCGACCCGCACTCCTTCTGGAACTGGACCTGGAGGTGGCCAGAGGCGTCATTGACTGCACTACCCACAATGCCTCCTTGTCCTAAAGCCCTCCCGGCCCCACCCACCTCAGTGTGGTTCTCCAGAGCCTGCGCCTGGTTGAGGACCGGGTAGGCGTCCAGGGATCGCAGCCCCAGGCGGGGACGCTCGGGCATCCGCAGAGGTAAAGAGTAGTTCATGGAGATGATGATGGGGCGGAGCTTGTCTCGGACGTTGTCCTGGAGTAGGAGGGTGAGCTCAGCCCACTGTCCATCCATGCTGAATCCTCACCCTGAACCCTAGGGAGGAGCTGGGGTCCCCTCTATGTTGAACATTCCCCAGTTACGCTCACCCCTCTGACCACTAGACTGAGACTTCCTATCATCCTGACCCTCCAAGAGCAGAGGAGGGATTCCTCTGCCCCAGAGGTTCTTCTGGGGGATTTGAACCTTCCTTCATCCACCTCACCAGATTGAACTCTTTCTTTCATCTTGATGTCCCAGAGGGTCTGAGCTCGACCCCTACCCGGAGACCCCTTCCTCCCACAGCTGAGCTGAGCCAAGCACTGCCATGTCCCGCTCTTTTTAGAGATAAGCCCTTTGGCCCCATCTCCACCCTGAGGGTGTCACTCTCCCCTCTCCCAGGTGCAGTGCATTATACACCCCTCTAGGCCTGTGACCTCTGACTTCCCCAACTTCCATCTCTGGGGATAGCCCAGTTCCTCTCCCTTGACGGGGAAGGGGAGGCCTGAACACCCCTTCCAGGGGCCCTGGAGCCCCCATCCTGCCCTTAGTTCCTTTCTCACCATCAGGAGAAGCTCCAGCGTCTGGCAGCGCATCTCGGGCATGGAGAAGAAGCCATGGAGAACAGCTGACTGGCTGCGGGCAAAGCGGAGCCGGGGTGGGCGGCGGTCCCGGTCGGCCTCCAGAGTATAGGCCAGAGCTGCAAATAGACAGGGCGCTCAGCAAGGGGCTGGGGGGCTTGCTCCCCCTTGCCCTGCACCCCAGCACTCACTGATGTTTCGCCTGTAGTTGGGGTTCCCGGCACTCTGGTTGTAAGCAAAGCACAGCTCCACCTGCACGCTGTGGGGGGGACACACACAGTGGGACAGATGTCCAGGCTTGGGCTCTCCACCCCTGTGCTGGGCAGAGAGAGACTCGCTCTTCTGGGGAGAGGCGGGCCAGAGCTGGGGCATCCACAGAGCGGGTCTGTGGTGTCTCTGGCCCCTTCCCTCCCAAAGAACACAGGGGTAGAGGTCACCCATGGGGAAATGGAGGCCAAAGGAACAGAAGGACTTACGTGAAGTCATCAGTCAGTGGGTGTCCAGCCCTGTCCTGGGCCCAGACCTCCTGCTCCCCATTTGGATTTCCCAGCCCTGCGCCCCACTTCCTGCTGTTTCCCTTTACCTCTGACCTAGTGCCCCAATCAATTCACACAAAACCCTGGGGGTTGTGGCCAACACCATCGTCGCTTTCTTAGCAATGTCTTTTTGAGCTCTTGGGGTGTATAAAATGCTGTGCTGAGGACTTCTTATACATGATCTCATTTAATTATGAGATGAATTACTAATTAATTTATTTTAGAGAGGTTTTCTTTTTTTTTTTTTTTTTTTTGAGAGTATTTTGTTATAGGGTACGTGCACTCGCCAGAAAGACAGAGAGAGACAGAGACAGAAAGCGAGAAATCACCCCCCAGAGGGGGTGGCCACGCTGCAATCCCTTCTCCTTTCTCCTCTCAGGATCTTGGGCACGCACGCACATGCGTCCCATGTGAGTTTAAGCTACCGGGTCCGGGAATCAAACCACGTTTGACTATGTGGGAGTCCAGCGACGTAGCCATTACACCATCTGCTGGTCTCTATTTTAGAGTGGTTTTTGCTATAGAGTGGTTTGTGCACCCACCAGAAAGATAGAGAGACAGAGAATGAGAAATCACCCCCCGGGGGGATGGCCAAGCCGCAATCCCTTCTTCTTCATTTTCCTCTCGGGATTTTGGGCACGCACGCACACACACCTGGTGTGAATTTTAAGCTACCGGGTCCAGGACTCGACTCACGGTTGACTACATGGGAGTCCAGCCATATAACCATTACACCATCTGCTGGTCCCGAGATAAATTATGATTTAATTATAACAACCCTGGGAATTGGTTATACATTTTATTTTATAGTCGTGGAATCTGAGACTACTAATTTGCTCAAGGTAGCTCTCTCCTTCCCCACGTCGATCTTTCCCCCTTCCTCTGGGACCTCACTCCTCAGGGTCTGCCCCTACCCAGCAATGGCATAGCTGGGATTTGAACCAGGCAGTCCAGAGCACCTACTCCTGCTATACTTGACTGTCTCCAATTCACCCACTACCTTCTGCAAGAAATTTTGCTTTCTGATGAGGTTGGGTAGAGAAGGTAACACTGACCCTCAAGAATCAAACCTCTAAAAGTAGGCTATCAGGAGTTATCAAAGGAAAAGTAGCCCCGACATGAGGAGGAGTGGGTGGGGGGATTGGGACTAAGAGTCTCACCAGGAGGTGGCTGTGCAATGCGCAGGGTCCAGCACAGCTGGCCTGGCCACCAAGGTCCTGTGGAGGATGTTGATGACGGGCCGGGCCCTGCACAGATGACAGAAACAGGCGGGATCAGTGCCTCCTGCCCAGCCCAGGCTAGGGCGAGGCCTTGGGCTTCAGGGGACAGAGTGGGGATCCATGCAGATGGGGTGGAGGAGAGAAAGCCCCTGTCGGCTGTCTCCCTGGCTCACCGCAGCAGCACAATGTGGTCAGACAGGCTCCCTACGAGCAGGTCTGGATAGCGGTTCTCATCCACATCCATCTGGCCACTCAGGGAGTAGCCGAAGGTGGCCAAGCCTGGCAGTCCCAGCTTCTCTGCGTGGATCACCTGGGGGCAGGGGAAGTGTGAGGAGAGGCTCTGGGATGTGGGACCCAGGGAAAACAGGGTGAGGAGAGGAGGAAAAGCCCACCTTGGTGGGTGGGGACAGCAGCCCAGTCCCTGTCCGTCCATACCTGCTGGGGCTGTCTGAGGAGCCCCCTGGAGCTGCTATGGTAGATGTACACTTTGCCCAAGCCCTCGAATGGGGCTCCCACAGCAATGTCTGGGGAAGAGAGGCAGGACAGTGTCAGCGAGGAACTCCAGGCCCCACCCCTCCCTAACGCAGACCTCCAGGCCAGAGGGCCCAGCATGCCATTGCCTTCGCCCTTCCAGGCAGAGCGTTGGGAAGGAGCAGAGTTCGGCAGCTCTGGAACCATCTGGCCCAGCTGCCTCCTTTCATAGGTGGAAAGTAGGTTCAGGAGCGGGACTTCAGGACTTTCCCAAAGTTGCACAACAATTAATGCTTCAGACAGACCTGTACCCCAGATTCCTGACCACTGGCCTGGCACTTTCCCCTTATAGAGCTTCCCATCTCGCCCACCAACCTCCTTCCTAGACACGCTGGCTCTGTCCACGCCATTCACCAGCAGGGTCAGAAAAAGACCTGACAGATAGTTAGCAAGCATTCATGTCATTTCATCCTCACAGGAGTGCTGTGGGGTAGTGTCCCCACTTTATGGGTAAGAAACCAGACCTAGAAAACCCAGAGTCACACAGCAGAGAGAAGATATTTGATCCATGTCCGTCTAACACCAGGGGCTGGGCTTTTACCCTAACACTATAGTAGACTTTACTTAAATTACCAAGGCTTCTTAAATGTTAACCATTATTTCCACAAAGAAACCACAATCATTTTCTTATCTTTTTTCTTATCTTTTAGTTTTTGCTATAGGGTGTGTGTATTGACCAGAGAGAGGAAAAGTAAGAAACCACCCCTTAGAGGGGATGGTCATACCACAATTCTCTCTCCTTCCTTTTCCTCTTGGGATTTTGGGCATGCATGCACAAACCCAGCGTGATTTTCAAGCTGCTTGGTCCAAGACTTGAACCACTCAGTCAGCCATGTGGAATCCAGCTGCCTTAACCACCACATCACCCACTGGCCCCTCCTGGTGTGGTTTACAAGCCTCCAGGGCCAAGATTTGAATTGCAATTGGCCATGTGGGATCCAGTTCCCTATGGGCAGCACTTAACTACTGCACCTTATACGTCATTCCTGAGTTTTAAAAATTTCTTCCAGGGACGAGCAGATGGCGTAGTGATTATGTCATTGGACTCTGACATGACTGACTGCGGTTAGAGTCCTGGACCCGTGGCTGGAAACACACACCGGGTGAGTATGCATGTGTGCCCAAAATCCTGAGAGGAGACTGGAAGAGATGGGATTAGGGTGTGCTCATCCCCTAGGGGGTGATTTCTTGCTTTCTGTCTCTCTGTCTGTCTCTGTCTCTCTAGTGAGTGCATGTGCCCTATACCAAAAATCTCTCTAAAAAGAAAAGAAAATATTTCTTCCATGAATGAGAGAGAAACAGAGACTCAGAGAGAGATAGAGAGAGACAGCACCCCAACGGGGTCTTAGTGTCATGATCCACTCCCAGCCTTAGCCAGCCCCAGATCATGGCAAAGGGTGGCCTTAGATGGGACTCTGGAGCCCTCCCATGTGGGTCAGCCTCACGGAGCACTGCACTGTCCCACTGTGCCACTGTCCAGCCCACGTTCTTTTTTTTTTTTGGAGAGATTTTTGCTATAGGGCGCATGCGTTCACCAGACAGACAGATAGAGACAGAAAGACAGAAAGCGAGAAATCACCCCCCAGGGGGAATGGCCACACCGCAATCCCTTCTCCTCCATTCTCCTCTCAGGATCTTGGGCACGCACGCACACGTGCCTGGTGTGAGTTTAAGCCACCGGGTCCGGAACTCGAACCGCAGGCAACTACATGGGAGTCCTGCGACATAGCCATTACACCAACTGCTGGTCCCTCCAGCCCACGTTCTTGAGCTTAACTCCTCAGCTTTGCTACCCCCTCCTCCATCCCACAACCCCTTCCAGAATCATCTTTCACAATTATGTGCTCTAAAACTTTCTCTGAATGCCCGCCCCCCCCCCATCATTATCCAAACACAAAGCCCCAGTTCCTCTGCCTGGCTTTCAGAATGGCGGCTCCCCTGCCTTCTCTACTCGCCAGCTCCGACGCCACGCGATGAGGGTGTGAACCCTGCCTCTGGGCACACAGCACAGGTTCCCACACTCACTCCCTTCTGTTCCTCTCTGCTGTGCACCCAGCCCAGCCTCGCTGCCCAGAGCATGTCTGCTCCTCCAGGAGGTCTCCGAGCCCTGCTGCGCCTTCCAGTCCTGCTCTGAGTTCCCCAGGCCTGGCCCCATCCGGCCTCCTCCGCGGGCCCTGGCAAGCCTGGCATGCAGTTGGCACTCAGTCAGTGGGGATGCTGGGGGAGGGGTGCTGGCATACCCTGGAATCCATCCTGGTTGATGTCACCAATGCTGGCCACGGAGAAGCCAAAGGCAGAGCGGCTGGGACCATGAAGAAGGAGGGAGGGGTGGGCAGGGAAGGAGGTGCCTGCCTGGTTCATGAAGACATAGATGGCACCCCCTACCTCCTCCTTTCGCTCAAAGTAGTAGGGAGCGCCCACCAACAGGTCCTGCCACCTGCAGGGGAGAGAAGGAAGGGGCTTGCTGGGAGTCTGAGGGCCCCGATTACACAGCGTAACTCTTGTCTAATGGGCACAATTGGGTCAGGGTGCATGACTGTGCAAATGACACTTCTGGCCACAGGTCACAGGAAGGACAAGGACATGCCAACATGGCCCACCAAACAGAACACAAGTGTCACAGAGAAGCCTTGCAGGCACAGATCATACCCAAGAAGCCTGCTTCCACTGGAGCTGCACAAACAGCAGGCACAGACCAGCGAGGGCAGGTGTCATGCAAACAACATGCAAACGACTAGACTCCCATAAAGCCTGGCTGCAAATCCCTGCAAACACCAAGCAAGCAAGTGTGCTACTCTAAAACCCCCATTTCCCGGACCTGGATGAGGCAAGCCCACCTTCCCCTTCCCTCTCCCTGGCCCCGGAGATGCCCCCAGATTCTCACCCGTCATTGTTCAGGTCTGCCAGGGCAATAGCACTGCCAAAATAGGCGCCCACCTGCGTGCCCTCCAGCACCTGCCTCCGCCTCAGGTCTCCACCTGCCTCCTGGCTCAGCAAGAAGACAGCACCCACGTGTCGGTGCCGTGGGGCGCCCGTCACAATGGTGATGTCCTTGGGGTGCAGGATGGCGCTGCCCACCTGCAGCGTGTACCCTGGGAGCGGGGGAAGGTGGTCCATCAAGACCTCAGTAAACTTTGTCTCTTTCTCTGGGCCCATCCTGCCACCCCTCCCGCCCCCGTTATCCTCTACTCCAAGTTAGGAAAGAAAGTAGACCCAGCATCTCCAGGAGCCACACCCCGGAACAGCCCCAGTTCTGCCTCACATTGGCCTGTGAGTTCCCTGAGGGGAGGAGCTTGGAACAGGGCCTGGCATATAGGCGGTGCTCAATAAATGCATGCGAGTTGAGCTACATAGCACGAGTCACACCTACACCCTGGTCTCATTCTTCCATCGGGCACTGAAGGTGCGCAGGCGTGTGCCAAGGACTGACTCTTCCCCTTCGCCCAGCGGGCCGCCATAACTGGACTCACCAATATAGAGGTTGCCTTGGTCTTCCGGGTCCTTGTAACTGTACTCAGACAAATCCCAGTCCTTCCGTTGAATCATGTAGCTGTTTCCTTCACAAGGATTTGGAGAGGGGGAGTGGGAGAGTATAAGTTAGCCCCCACTTCTTCTACCATGTCCAGGCCACCCTCAGAGGATAATAATAACTCCTTTTATCTGCGAGTACTTTGCAATTTGCAAGCTTCTTCCTTAATTTAACAGTCCTGGGAGGTGGAATGATGACCTCATTTTGCAGATGAGAAAAATGAGGCTCAGTCAGGGAAACTGACTTGCTTAGAGCCCCGTGGGAAGCTAGGGGTAGAGACATGGATGGAAGGAAGCCATCCTGGCTCCCAGATACTGGCTATCTCCTAGGCAACAGGTCCTGACTCTTGACATTGAGGTCAGACTGCACCACTATCTCCTTTGAGGTCCTGCCCTCAAACCCACCTCTCCCCAGGGCTGCAAAAGTCCTAAAGGACAGGGGTGAGAGGCTGTCCCTGAAGAAGGGCAGAGGCCTCTGCCTTAGGCCAGCCCAGAGCTGTGACCATGCCCCAGGCTACCTGTCAGTCAGGAGGCAGAGACTGGGGGCTCCCTCTGCAGGTGACTGTGCAGCAGTAAGGGTGTGGTAAGGGGAGGGGGTTAGGCCAGCCCAGAGCTGTGACCATGCCCCAGGCTACCTGTCAGTCAGGAGGCAGAGACTGGGGGCTCCCTCTGCGGGTGACTATGCAGCAGTAAGGGTGTGGTAAGGGGAGGGGGTCGCTGTTAAAACAATGTCTGTGATGAAGAGAGGCGATGGAGGGAGTGTGGGCCATCAGACACCTGGCAGGCTGTGTGGGATGGCAGTTACGAGCATGGGCTTGATCCAAGGGAGCACTCTGTAGCTCCTACAAAGATCACCGTATATGTAGCGGTGTGAAAGAATGCTGTGTGAAAAGAGAAAGTACCAGAATAGTGTGTTTAGTGCGATTCTATTTGCGTGCGTGTGTTTTTTTAGTGATTGCATATTCTAAAATAAGCCTGGGAGAATCTATGGTGTACTCTTAACATTGGGAAATGGGATGAGAATTCTTTTCAAAAGTTTTTAAATGGTTAACCTGGAATCCAATGGACTCGTATTCTAATCAGTTTCAGAACCGATTGGTGGCCTTGGGCAATTTGCTTCTCCTAAGCCTCAGTTTTCCTTTCTGTAAAATGGGTAAAATACTCATGAGAGTATTTTCAGATCATTTGAGATCACGTGTAAAGCCCCTTGCATGTATTAAGTACTTTAAATTAGTATGAGGTCAGCGTGGTTGTTGATATTGGCTTGAAGATCCTATCTTTTTTTTTTTTTTTTTTTTTAGAATTATTTTAATTTGGGTCCAGCAGTGGCATGGTGATTAAGGGCACTGGATTCCCACATGGCTGACCGTGATTCAAGTCTCGGACCTGGCAGCTTGCTTTCTCACTTTCTCTCTCTCACTCTGTCCCTCTCTGGTCAAATTTAAATAAAAAATAAATAAATAAATAAATAAATAAATAAAGTTAAATCATTCTTTTTTTTTTTTAGAATTATTTTATTTAATTTTATTTATTATTGTTGTTACTTTCCAGTTTGATCAGACATACAGAGAGAGAGAGGGAAAGTGAGAAAGCAAGTCACCAGATTCCCACAGTGGTCGGCCATGTGGGAGTCCAGCGCCTTTAACCACCATGCCACCTGCCGGCCCCAAGTTAAATCATTCTTAAAAAATAATTATTTTAATTTGTTATTATTATTATTTTTACTTTGCTATAGGGCACTTGTGCTTACCAGAAAGAAACAGAGAGGGAGAAGAGAGAGTGTGAGAAAGCAAGCCACCAGGTCCAGGACTCAAACCTTGGTTGACCATGTGGGAGTCCAGCACTTAACCACCATGCCATTGGCTGGTCCTAAAGGGTCCTATCTCTTCTATGCCCTAGTGTGGAGGATCTGAGCTGGCTGTCCTGGTGGCCAGCTGGGGATGGGTGGTCTCTGCTCCTCCTCTCTTCCCCATGGTGCCCACCTTTCCAGTTGTAGGCACCGGGGGCCCCGAAGTACACGGTGTTCTCGGTGAAGCCGCCACTGGTGCCCAGCTGGCACATGCCCGTCTCTAGGTAGTCAGTGTTGCTGTTGCACATCTCGTTGTGGTAGGTCTGCCAGTCATCACTGGGGTCCAGCTCCAGGTCGTTGCCCCGCACGTAGCACTTGCCCACCATGCGCCGCTGGTCCTCCGACCCCGACCACAGCACCTGGGTGTAGCGGTGGGCACAGACCTGCGGGCCCCCAACACACACAGCCTCAGCCCATCACAGGCACCGAGGGCCGGCTGGCTCCTCTGCCTGTGCCCATCTGGCCTTGCAGAAGGAGGATTAAAGGGGGTTTCCTGGCTATTCTTCCTTCCCACGGTGATACTTAAACCGGCATCTCCTTCCCAGAATTCAGAACTCTGTTCTGAAGGGGAAGGAAGAGGGCATGTGGGGTCCAGGCTCTCGGGTCTAAAAGGAGCTATCTATCGAGAGGTTAGGGACTTGTTTCTCTGTCCTCTTAGCAAAGGGACCATTATTAAAATAATAACAATAGGGGTCTGGATGGTGGCACATGGGAAAACAGGACACTCCGTGAGGCTGACCCACTTGGAAAGGTTCTGAGTTTGCATACCGAGATCATCTTGGCTGAGGCTGGGGGTGGACCATGCATTGAGGCCCTGTTGGAGGTCTGTCTCTCTATCTCTGCTTCTCTCTCTCTCTCTTTGTCTCTCTTGCTTAAGAAAGAAGTAAATGAATTTTTAAAAATGTTAAAATAAGGGACCAGCAGTTGATGTAATGGCTGTGTCGCTGGACTACCATATAGTCAACCATGGTTCGAGTCCCAGACCTGGTGGCTTAAACTCACGCCAGGCGTGTGTGCGTGTGTGCCCAAGATCCCGAGAGGAGAATGAAGGAGAAGGGATTGCGGCATGGCCATCCCCTCTGGGGGGTGATTTCTCGCTTTCTGTCTCTCTGTCTCTGTCTGTCTGGTGAGCGCACGCGCCCTATAGCAAAAACCTCTCCAAAAAAAAAAAAAAAAAAGTTAAAATAATAATGACACTAATAATCACAGTAGCAGCTAACCCTTGCCGAGTGCTTACGAGATTGTGGGCACAGTTCTAAGTTCACATATTAACTTGGCCTGATAACAACTCTAAGATATAGGAACAGTTTCCCCCATTTTAGATGAAAAAACTGAGGCACAGAGAGCTCCGAATCTACTTAAGCTCACATCTAGAGAGAGGCAGAGAGTACTCAAACCAAGCTTGTCTGGCTCTTAGCCTAAGCTCTTTTTAAATTTATTTTATTTTAATTTTTTTTTTTTTTTTTTTTTTTTTTTGCCAGAGGGCATATATGCTCCAGAGAGAGGGAAAGTGAGAAATCACCTCCTGGGGGGACGGCCAGGCCACAGTCCCTTTTCCTTAATTCTCCTCTTGGGATTTTGGGCATGCACATATGTAGACCTGGAGTGATTATCAAATTGCTAGGTCCAGGACTCAAACTGTGGAGTTGACTATGCGGGATCTAGCACTTTAACCACGGGCCCGCACCACCACGTCCAGTTCTTCTTAATTTTTTTTTTTTAGGCAGGGTCTCACTACGTTGCTCGGGCCAGCCTCAAAGTTGTGGTCCTTCTACCACAGCCCCCCGAGTTGCCGTGATTACAGGAGCACAACACTGCACCCAGCCTTTAGGTTGGGCTGGGACTGAACTCTGGTCTCCTGTGTGGTTCCAGCCTGCAGAGCATAGCGTCTTAGGAGGGGGTGCTCCAGCGCTCAAAGCCTGAGCTCTTGAGCACTATGCCGTGCGCAGCCTCTGCAGACCCATTGTAGATATTTGATACATGTTTTTCTCGCAAATCACTAGATCAAAATAGGTCATTTGTAAAGCAGCCTGAAGCCAGGCAAAATCCACAATAGACCGGTTCTTCTTTTCTTGCTGTTTCTGCCTCTTTCCAGCTGCAAGCTTTGTGAGCGTGGCACCCCAGACTGTGCTGAGCTACAGCTAAATTTCTAGTGTTCGCACAATGCAGGTACTCACGAAAGATTTGCTGAGTGAATGATGGACAGGTGAGCGTTCAGCTCCTTCCAAATGACCCAGGCTTTAAAATCAGCTTAAATGGACTCCTAGACCCACAACCATCATCAACAGGGATCTTGAAAAGGCATTCACAGGGACCAACAGAGGGCATGGCAGTTACGTCGCTAGACTCCCACATGGCCGACTGTGGTTCGAGTCCCAGCCCCAGTGGCTTGAAAATCATGCTGGACGCGTGTGCGTGCATGCCCAAAATCCGGGGAGGAGAACAGAGGAGAAGGGATGTGGTGTGACCATCCATCCTGGGGGATGATTCCCTCTCATTGTCTCCGTTTCTCTCTCCAGTGAATGTGTGTGCTCTAAGGCAAAAACCTCTTAAAAAAAACAAAAGGCGTTCACACACTTGATGGAAACTCCAAGCTTAGAACAGTGTTCTAAGGTGACTGAAATCACAGCAGTGTTGGCTACGGGGGTGGGCATTAGAAGCAGGCCCAAGGGAACTTTCTGGAGTGATATAAATATGCTATGCCATTTTAGTTTTTTGTTTGTTTGTTTTAGAGAGTTTTCTATAGGGCACATGTGCTCACCAGAAAGACAGAGAGAGACAGGAAGACAGAAAGTGAGAAATCACCCCCTGGGGGATGGCTATGCCACAAGCCCTTTTCCCACTCTTCTCTCAGGATCTTAGGCACACACATGTACCTGGTGTGAGTTTTTAAGTCTCTGGGTCCAGGACTCGAACCGTGGTTGACTATGTGGGAGTCCAGAGACGTAATCATTACCCCATCTGCTGGCCCCAGTATGCTATGCCTTTAATGGGAGGTGGCTATACAGGTGTACACTTTTGTCAAAATTTCATTAAAACTTAAAATCTATCCATTCCACACTGTATATTTTACATCCATTAAAAACATGGAAAAAAATGTCCATTTGGGACTCAGAAATTGAGACCCCAGAGGCTGGCATTGAAGAGTGGGCAGGAAATGACAAATGACAGCAAGGAAAGGCCCCTGAACCTGAGCGGGGTGAGCCGGGGTCAGCAGGCTGTGGCTCTTCCAGCCGCCAATCTCCCAGGAAGGAGTGCCGGCCAGCGCGGAGCGCCTGGGGCCCTCTCTGCCCTTTCCTCCTCGGCTGGTTCCCATGAAGGGTGAGCAGCCGTTGTGGGTGCAGAGAGGAAGTGGGTGATTCAGACAGAACCAGGCCGTGCTGGCCTTGGAAGAGTGCCAGACACACACACACACACTCCCCCCCACAGGAGCGCAGGGAGAGAGCGACACGCTCGCCCGGGAAAACGCCCAGCCACGGGAACACACGTGAGAAGGTCCCGGCACATGCACGCACGGAGGACCTCTCCGCTGCCCTCCTCTTTTCTCCCCTGCCCCTGGGAGATGAAGGAGAGAGCTGGGGGTAGGGTGAGCCATGCAGACTGCCCACTTACCAGGACTCTGCCTGCAGGGCCCTGGCTGGCCACAGTCACCCCCAGCCACATGTCCTCAATAATGTGATGGTTAGGGTTACCTGTGGGCATGGAAGAGATCATGAGCCAGCTCACCCCGTACTCCAGGGCCCAAAGTCTCCTGAGAGCAGGGGTGGGGCCCTCCTGGACCCTCTGCCCCAGCAGGACAGGCCTCCCCACTCCGGTTCTCCAGCCCACCATTACTTGGAGCTCAGCCAGACCCACACATTCCACTCTCTTCCCAGCTGGACAAGAAGTAACTAGAAACCTAGAAATCACCAGGCAGGCCCCTTCTTTCCTCTGGGGCACTCTGCATGTGCCCCTCCCCCGGGCTCCTGGCCTTGCACACGTCCAGCCCCTTGACCTCACTTTTCTCTGTGATGTCCAAGCGTTCGCAGTCGTCCTTTTGGTCAGTGAGTGGGCACAGGTACACAGCACCGGTCCGGTTGGTGTAGCCATCAGGCATAGCGAGGTCCCGGGGAGCACCAGCCAGGAGCCTGGGGGCAGGGAGGTAAGTGGGCTAGGGCTCAGACTCCTCAAGGCCTGCTTCAAACAGCTTGCCATTCAGCACATGTGTACTGAGCCTTGCTCCTGCCAGGCCTGGGCGTCGGGAGATGAACACACCCCAGCCCTGCCTCTAGGAGAGCCCGGTGAGGACGAGGCAAGCAAAGGACCTAATGCCAGCAGTAAATGCCTCGGGAGAGGAGCGCCGGGAGCAAACCAGCTCAGATCCAGCAGAGAGGCTGTGAGGAAGGCCGGGAGAGGGATGGGGCAGACTCTGAGGACAATGCCTGGGTTTACCAGGTGAGAAGGGAAGCGAGGGCACTTTAGGCAAAAGTGCGGCAGGGGCTGGGAAGCATGAGCAAGCACGGTGACTCAGGGACCTGCCAGGCCTGCGGCATAGCCAGAGTCCCGCAAGCAACATCCGGGGAGGGATGAGCGGAAGGTGGAAGGCCTTGGGAGAGCCACGGGGGGCGGTTTAGGCAAGGGAGCGACATGGCCGGATCTGGGTTTGGGAAGGAATGCTTTGGCCTCTGAGATGAAGGTAGGCCGGAAGAGAGTAAGACTGGAGGAATCCTGGCACAGGGTCCAAATTCCAGGAGGGTGTGGGGTGGGTGTCCAAAGCCTGGGTCTTTCTCCTTGAAACCACCTAACGACTTAGATCTCGGAGCCTCCAGGTAACCTAACAATGTCCACCATCCTCCCCACCCCAGCCTTGACAGAGCACCAGGGTAGGGAGGGGGCTGCCCTGACACTTCGGACAGTGGGACTGGTCGACAACCACCGCTGTACACTCAAGCCTGCCCAAACCATCTTTGGAAATACTGACGGCCAGTTCTCTGCTAACCCACCTCATACCAGAGGGGTGACTGGGACGCAGGGGGGTAGGAATCAGCCTTCAGTACTTAGACAAGCAGCGTCACAGATTCCTGGGGTATTTGTTAGAGGCACCTTCCTCAGTCCCCCCACAGACTGGGTAGAATTTGGGTGCACCCCGATTTAAGAACATAGATCCATTGTGCCTTCTCCCTCCCAATGTTTACTAGGACCTCTCCTCAGTCTTGACAGACCCAGCCTCCTGGGTGGCAGGCACTTCCTCAGTGCCCGGCCATTTGGCGCCAGCAACGCTATCACCCTGACGCTCCCAACTTGGAGCTTGGGCTCTGGGCCTCTTGCCATCCTGGAAGTACCAGGCAAACCCCCACCTGCAGCCTGTGCCTGGGATCTGTGAGTGAGGGCTGTGGGGAGTGGGCAGGGTAGGGCCTGGGCATGCTGGGGCCTGGGGTACCTCCACCCACTGGGAGTCAGGAATGCACTGCCTGGGGTGCTGAGAAGGGCGGGCCCTCTGCCTGCACCTCACATTAGCAGCTCACCTCGCCCCTGGGGTGCTGGTGCTGAGATGGGCGGGCCCTCTGCTTGCCCCTCACATTAGCAGCTCACCTCGCCCCTGGGGTGCTGGTGCTGAGATGGGCGGGCTCTCTGCTTGCCCCTCACATTTGCAGCTTACCTCGCCCCTGGGGTGCTGGTGCTGAGATGGGCGGGCTCTCTGCCTGCACCTCACATCTGCAGCTCACCCCACCCCAGGGACTTGTTGGGAGCTGGGGTGAAGCTTCTGCAAGCCTAGTAATGTTAAGAGTGATGGCTGGAGGCTGCCAGGGGCCGGTGTGGTAGACAGGCTGTTAGTCACCTTCCTCTGGGCTGGGGAGGGTGCCTCGGTGAGCCCGCCGCCTGACCAGCCATCTATCTGCCCCCTGGCGTGTCCAGCAGTTGAAAGGACATTGGGAAAGGAACCTCTCAGCCTGGGAGCCTGAGGGCCGGTTCTAGGGTTTGTTCTGCCTCAAGGACGGTTTCCTGTGCCTCTCTGAGCCCTGAGTGCCTTATCTATAAAATAGGGACCGAGGCTGTCCTGCTGACCTCCGGAGTGGGAGAAGGGCTCGTTCTGCAGAAGTGCTTTCTGACTACAAAGCCCACTGCTGACATCTGTGGCGTCAGGACTGGCCCTAGCATAGCCCTGAAAATTCAGGGACCCAGGTTAGGAGCTGGAGAAGAGGGAAAAGGACATTTCAGCTGTCTAGCGGGAGCAGGGGACAAGGTATGAGTAGCATTTCAACGACCTAAGGGTGTCCGGCAGTCTCTAAGTTGGGGTGGACTCTGGCAGTTGGAGTCTGGGTGGGAGCTCAGATTTGGCTGGAGGTGGTGGTTGGGGGTGGCTACAATGCCCTTGAAGGGGTCCAGACAGCATTCCGGGGAATGCAATATTATGGAAGTATTGCCCTGTTGCTGCTGTGGGGCAGGAAGTAGCAGAGGGCAGGTTCTCCAGGCCCTCCCAGGTCCCTGGTCTCAGCTAGAAGGGGCATAGAGAGCCCTCCTCGAGCGAGCAGGTGTGAACTAATCCCCTTAGCACCCATACCCTCTCACCCCTCACGCTAAACCAGCCTGAGCCCACAGATGGAGGGGAGAGGATGGAGCCTGTGCCCAAACCCAACCCCACACCCCAGGCCCCTCCCTCCTCAGAGATTCCTCAGGGAGCCCCCCCCCCCCCAACTCCTTTGAGAGTATTTTTAGCTCCTTCTTGGCCTGTTCAGAGGCCCTTTAAGGCCCTCTGGCTCCCAGCCTGGGATCCGATGGGTCTGCAGCCAGAGGCCTACGCATGGAAGGGGGAAGGCGGGTGTGCAGAGTCAGGTCTAGCTTCTGCCAGCACACAGCCAGGTGTGTACGGCAGGAGCTGGAGACTCCAGAGGGTGGATGGGCCCTAATGGACATGCAGAAAAAGTGAAAATTACCATGCCAATGAGCATCTCTGCAGCTACTTGCTGTTGGGTCTATCTAGATCAGCCAAAGAGCTACCCCTTCCTGGAAACCTCCACAAACCCTCCCTCTCAGTCAGCCAGAGGTGGGGAGCTGCGTGGAGGGATGTCTAGATGCAGCTCCGAGAGCAAGAATGACAGGAGATGGGAGTAAGAGAGGTGGGGGGAGCAGGGAGCCCCGCAGGCTCTCTGAGGAGGTGAAATGACCTCTCACGGGCTTTCAAACAGCTGCTTCCTCGCCTTCTCGTTTGGCTCCAGCCAGACAACCCCTCCTGGCCTCTGGGGAAGTCTTTGAGCTCCATGTTCCGGAAAAGATTTTCTCATCCCAGCCCCATCGCTACTCCTGGAGTAGTTCCGAACTAATGGAACAGCCACATCGAGACCAGCAATATCAGTGAATGCTGGAAAATGAGCCCAGGAGAGTTCTGGGCACCAGGCTGGCTCGCCCCAAAGAGAAGAGGCTGCCCAGGAGTGGGATGATGCTCAGAGAAATAGCCCAGAAGGTTCAACTTCCCAGGCTCACTTCAGAGGTGCTGGGGTAGCTCCTGCGGGAAGGTTTCATCGGGTGGGGGAAGAGCATCTAGCACTCAGATCATCAGGCACCCCGTGCTTGACTTCTGGGGTACTAGCCACGTGGGTTCCCCTCCTACCACAGGCTAGGAAACAGGGGAGGGGAAGGCTGTCCTAGCCTGCGCCCTGGGGTGGGGTGGGGGCAGCTCTCTGATGCCTGGATGCTGGCACTGGGCCAGCCCTGCTGCCTGAATTAGCCATCTCCCCAGAGGCTGCTCTGACAGTAGCTGAAACGGCGGCCCTCCCTGTCCTTCCTCTACCCTCTATTCCTCCTTACGCTGCCCACCCACCTCCTCTTCCCCCGGTGACTCAGCTCTAGACTCAGTACAACGAGCTGGAGGGAGCGAGAGAAGGAGGAAGGACAGAGAAGAGGCCTTGGTCCAGCTGCAGATCAAAAAAGAACAAGGCTGTTTTTCTCTTTTCTTCTCCCTTTTCCTAGCTCTTTAGTGTTTTTCTCCATATTTGACCCCGTAGGGCATTCTTCGCGTCATCTAACCTCAACCAACGGACATCCTCTTCTGCCTTTGATGAGCTCTGGCCAAGCCCCTTTCACTGCCTCTCTTTCTACAAGATCAGGCTTCCCACCCAATGTGAAGCCCCGCGGCGCAGACTGGTCATTGGAGAGAGCCAGAGGAGAAAGACACCACACGCACAGGCCTCCTCCTGCAGCCAGGCTGCCATGCCCATTTGTGCTGGCATGAGCCCTTGGAGGCTGCCGGGCACCCGCCCTGCCCAAGGAAACATGTTTTGCAGAACGCGGCAGGTAAGCCTGGCTCCTGCCCACTTCAGGTATGACCTCATTTCCAGGCGCCACAGCCACCCCCGTGCCAGCTTCCAGACACCCTCGTTTCCAGACAATGGAGAGCGAAAGAGAGGGCCCAGAAGTATCCTCCACGGCCATGAGGTCCGGTCACACCAGGACACTCGGATTCCCAGGAGGGGGCCGACAGAGCAGGTGTTGGGAGCAGGGTGTCGGTAACTGTCTCCTTGGGGAACAGTCCCTCTCTCTCCAAGGGGCACTCATGCATCAAGCCTCTTGGTCCTCCCACTGCCCTAAACCTCATTTCCAGAGACTGGAGATTGGGGCCAGGGCTGGGGGCAAGCCTCTTAGGTTGTAGACACCCATGGTACAAAGACTTGAAGGTAATCGGCAGCAAAGATCGTTCACGCCTGGGTTTGTAACCATTTCTAGAACAAGGCCTTATTTAAGAGTGTGAAAGCTGGGGCCAGCAGGTGGTTGGGGCACTGCACTCCCACATGGCCGACCGTGGTTCAGGTCCAGGACTCAGCAGCTTGTTGTCTCACTTTCCCTCTCTCTCTCCCTCTCTCTCTGATTAAATTGAAGAATGAATACTTAATTAATTAATTCTTTAAAAAAGAAGAAGAGGAATGTGAAAGCTCCACCAGGACAATGTACAGGCACACACGGCGTTGCCTATACTTACAGGAGTCTCTGCATCTCCCGACAACGTTCTATGAGCCCCACGCTGAATCTGTTCAGGACCATGAACACTCCCCCCCTTTTTTTCTACGGGTCTTTGAGACGAACAGAAGATGAGGCTGTAGCTTGACTTGCTGGTTCCCGTGGGCTATGCACTCAGGCAGCTGTTCACATCTGGCTACACAGCTGGCTGCAGCGAAGCCCAGCTGGTCCCGCTGGCTCTCCCAAAGGGCCAAGGGACAAATTCAGTGAGATGAGGGGATGAGCCAAGATACAGAACCACCCTGGGAAAGCCTGAGGATACCCAAGGGGGAGACCCAGAACTCTACAACTCCCTGCCTCTCAGACGTTCCTTAGCTTTAGGGATCAGGCGTAGTGCAACACTAACACACTGAAACCACGTGGGAAGAAGGGTCCTGGGATTACGTCCTGGTCCCACGTTCTGGGAGTGTATCCTGGGACCTCCCTAAGCACTCCAGGTGCTTGCATCCAAGCCAGCTGAGACCGGGGTGGATGGCAGCGCGAAGGCCCTATTGGGAGCGCCCATCCCTTTTTATCTCTCTCTTCACGGAAGAAATAAATACACTTAAAATAAAAGAAGTTTAGTTTTAGAATCTTCTGGGCTCTTGGCAGGCCCAATGCCATCTGTAGCTGCCCAGAAAGAGAAGTAGAACCCCTTTGCTCTGCCATCGTGGGTGGGGCACAGGTAATAGGGGCATAGCCAGGCCCTGCTTCAACACGAGAGCTTTACTCCCTGGAGAAGTGAGCAGGTGCAGAGCACTTCACACCCATGACCTCGTTAAAGCCCCGTCAATGCCCATGAAGAAGGCATGTAGTTCCCCTCCCCTGACATGTGAAAAAATTTAAGGCTCTGATATTAGTGGCAGGTCCAAGACGAGAAACTGGCAATGGGACTTGTGAGCCTCTTCTTCCAGGATGCCAGCCTGCCTCTTACAGGCCAACAGGTAGGAAGGCGCCTACAGACGCAGGTGCAACCGCTTGTGGGAACTAGGGTGATGCCCCAGCAAGGGGTCCACCTTGCTCAAGGTCACATACAAAGGGGGCAGAGGGCCGAGCCGTTATTTACGCTTGCTTTCTGGTTGGAGCTTGTCTTTTCACTGCAGCCTCGTGCCATGCAGATCCTGCACTGAAAATCCGTAAACCTTTTCCTGGACTGGGGCAGAAAGAGCACTGATGGAGATGCTTTCGTGGACGGTCATTCACTCAGGATCTCTAAAAGATGGAGAGCTGACCAAAGCCCGATGGCAGCTGTTGGGGCTGGCCTGGGAAGGGTGTGGTGGCCTAGGCTCTGCAGACGCCAGTGGACTGGAGGCTAAGTTCAGGCAGGTAGGCTGGGCAGTGTCTGGGCCAGCAGGGCAGAGACCGAGGCTGGGGCAGAGTCTGGACTTTGACTATTCCATACTTCCTCAAGTTTCTGCAGGTTGCAGCCAGAGCTGGGAAAGGTTTCAACGCACCTTTAAACTGACCACATCTTCTAGGTCAGAGGGGGTCAAAGGCCAGGTAAGGGCAGATGCCTGGGATGTCTCCCAGCCCAGAGAAGTGGATGGAGCCTGACTGACCTGATCCTGACCACTATCCCTCCCTGGGCAGCCTCACCTCCCCGACCTGCCAACCTCAGCACACTCTGAGTCTACGGCAGAGAAGCTTCTGAGAAATGGCCATGCCCCTATGGTACGAGTGCGTATGGTGGGAGTGGGTGGGGTGGGGTGGCCTCCAAACAGCTGGATGTCCTGTTTCCCCTTCCCTCCCCTAACCCTAGTTCTGTGCCTCCTTCTCCTTGCAGCTGTTGGGGAAGAAGAGCAGAAGAAAGAGAAAAACACCATTCCCCTCTTCAAACCAAAACAAACACACTTAGAGTTGAAGATTCAACATGAATCTGTGGAATGCAGGGACGAGGTCTAGTGGGGAGGGCGCCACCCTTGGGGTGGGTGGCAGGAGACCAACCGGGAGTTGGGATAGCTATTCCTCTCTCTTCAACTCCCCCATCCTCATGGGTCAGAGGGAGCGTCTGGACAGCTCCAAACGCACAGACTCAACCATCACCTCACTCTCAAACCGCTGAGCAGCTGAGAAGGCCATCCAGTCTGGCTCTGCAGAGGGTGTGGCCGGCGTGGCCGCAGACTAAATGCGAGGTGTATGTGTGTATAGGGGGTGCTCACGGGCTATTCCCAGATGCAGGGAAGGGGAGCAGGTTAGGTGTTTATCTTGCAATTTACCCCAGCTCTCAGCCCTGGAGAGACGAGACTAACGCTAGGTATTTGGTTGATAGATCCGTAAGGAACCCGGACGGCGGGGACCCCACACACGGGAAACGCAGGAGAGGTCTGAAGGGAGGAGACGAGGCCTCTAGTCAAGTTCTGGCCCGGTCAACACTTGCTAATGGTTACTGCCTCCCACCCCACACTCAGTTCTCCGCTTCCCGCCAAGCCCTGGCAGCCAGAGGGTTGCCCAGTACCCGCCCCCTTAATACTGGTTTACAAGAAGAGCGGGCACGGGCCTGAAGGACGGCGGGCCCAGGGCTCCAATTCAGCTCCGGAGCCGCACCTTCGCGCACACGCTCTCTCTCCCACCCCACCCCTGCCAGCCTCACTTACAGGTAGCGCTGCTGCCGCTCGGTCTGCCGATGGAGGGCGACCGAGTAGCCGAAGAGGCTGCCCGGGTTCTTGGCCTCTTTCACTACCAGGAATCGAGTGTCCAGGTTGAAAGCGGAGGCGACGCGGCCGCCGGCAGCCACCATCAAGGCGAACGCGCAGAGCATCCGGCACTGGGCTTGCGGCTCGCGGCGGGGCCCCGGGCCCATGGCTGCGAGCTGGAGCGGGGGCCGGGGCCAGAGCGCGCGAGGTCACGGAGCTACGAGTGAGGACCTGTTCACCTGCTGCCCGAGCCGCCGGAGGACACTGGATCTCGCGGTGCGGTTGCGTCCCGGCGTGCTGATCAGTTTCTTGCTCCCGCCCAGACGGGGTCAGTTTCACGCTCGCTAGGGTCTGCGCTTTCCGATCCTCTTCCAAGATTCGCGGATCTATTCTCCCGCCTCCCCCGTTGCTTGGTCACGGTCCCTCGCCCACGGCACCCGGACCCCCAGCTTGTCCCTGCCGCGCCCCCTTGGCCACACTGTCGCCCTGGATCCCGGTTAGGCGGCGGATTTGGGCAAGCAGACCAGTCCACCGCAAGGAGGCCTGGAGGGAGGGCCCCCCCTGGAGCGCGCCCCGCCTCCCTACGCCCAGCCCCGCACCTCCCCACCTTGCGCTCCCAGCCTGGGCTTTGCTTTCCTTCCGGGGAAAGAGAAAAGGTCCTGGCTCCGCCACCGCCTCTTAAAGGGGCAGCACCGCCCCTCCCCCCTCATCCGCCCGGCTCCGGCTCCGCCCTCTCCCCCAAACACCTGTCTGGAGCCCCCAGAGGCATGGGTTTCCCCTCTCCGCCCCTCACAGGGAAGCTTCTCCCTTGCAAGATGGAGTGGACGGGCGGGGCCGGGAGGTGGGATTTGTCCCGCCGCTTTGCCGCGGCTGCCACTGCTGTTGGGAAGGCGGTTCAGGCTCGGCCAACTCCGCCAGCTTTGCTGCAGAGACCCAGCGTTGGCGCAGCTGGAAGCAGACGTCCGCGCCCGGCCGGAATGCTGGACTCGCCTCCGCAGCGAAGTGAGTCCCTACAAGGTGGCTGGCGGTCTCTGGGCTTTCTTCCTGGCCTCCAGCCTCTTGGCCGACTTTGTCGAGATTTATTTCTCTTGCTCAGCCACTCCTACCTACCCGATCCGAGCTGGGACTGGCGCCTCGGCAAAGCCAGACATATGTTTAGCAGTGGTAATAACCAAAATTGCTAATTGTAATTAGCAAAAGGACATTATTTCCCCTAAGGACTGCATGTGCTGGTATCAAGAGATAAGACTATGGATGCAGAAATGAGCCCCTCAGAGCGCGCTGCATCGCCGGGGAGCTGAGCCCGATTTGCATCCGTTTCTCATTCACTCCTCCCTCAGGGCCCAGCCCAGCAGAATCGCAAAGGTTTCCTCCCGTCGCCCAGGTTCGCGCTGAGTGTTTGGAAAATGGGCGGGGACGCCAGCCCCACCGGTGTGCAGTGGGTAGTGCCAGGTGGCGGTTGGTGGGCAGGGCCCAACAATCTCCTTTTCCTCAGAGAATCAAACTGAAAGGGAACTTCCAGAAGCCATTATGTACTTTCTGGAGTCTGACAGATTTCCCTATTGCTGCTCAAAGACCCGTTTTCACTAGCGTTCTTTCGTCTGTATATCTTTATAATAATCGTGACAAAAATACCATGTATTAAGCACATTTACAACAGGAACTATTCTAAGTGCTTTGTAAATATTAAATGAAGTCCTTACAGAAATTTCCGAGGTGTTACCTGTTTTAAGATGAAAACACTGAGGTTCAGGGAGATTCAGGAAATTGGCGAAGGTCATACAACCAAGATTTCAAGCCTGTATCTGACCTCAGAGCCCTTCTCTCTCTATTTTTTTTTTTTTCAGTTTTTCCTATAGGGCACATGTGCTCTCCAGAGAGAGACAGAGATAGAGAGAGGGAAAGTGAGAAATCATCCTCTGGGGGGTTGGCCACACCACAATCCCTTCTCCATTCTCCTTTTGAGATTTTGGGCATACACACACACACACACACACACACACACACACCTACCATGATTTTCGAGCTGTGGGTCGGGACTTGAACCACCAAGTCAGCCATGTGGGATCCAGCACCCTAACCTCCATGCCACCTGCTGGTCCCCCCCCATATCCCTTCTTAATCACTTATGCTAATCATTTATATTTGTAGAATACCTAGGGCAGATCCAGGTTTGGTGGGGCCTGAGGTTTGTATAGTTTGGAACCTCTTTAAAAGAATAAGAATAAAGAGGGGTCGGCAGGTGGCATGGTGGTTAAGGGTGCTGGACTTCCACATGGCTGACTGTGGTTCAAGTCCTGGACCTAGTGGCTTGCTTTCTTACTCTCTCTCTCTCTCTGTCCCTCTCTGGTCAAATAAAAATAAATAAGTAAAATAAAGTTTAAAAATTAAAAAAAAAGAAGAAGAGTAAAGAATTGGGGGACCTAACAGGTGGCATAGTAGCTAAAGATGCTGGACTCCCACTGGCCAACTGTGGTTCGAGTCCTGACAGCTTTCTCTCTCTTTCTTTCTCTCTAGTGAGTGCACATGCCCTATAGCAAATTTAAATAATAATAACAAATAAATAAAATTAAATATTTTTTTAAAAAGATAAAGAATTAGGAATACAAAATCAGATTCAGCACCTAAGAAGGGCCTCTAGCCTTATAGATTACCAACTGTTTTAGGTGCAGACTCTTCTCATCATCCCGGCCTCCCTACGAAGTCAGGATTCTCATCTTTCTTTGACTTGCAAGGCAACAGAGCCTCGGAAGTTACCTGGATGTCCAAGATCATGCAGTGCATGGGAGACAGAGCTGGTACTGGAAGTCATTGTCCACAGCTGTGTTTTTAAGAGACAAGTTCCAGGCAGATGTTGGTCAGACAACCAGACATGGCCTAAACAAAAGCAGCTGCGATAACAGCTTTCTCTGTGGTATTTGGGAAGAGGACGCTTGTCCCTGACTGCCCTTAGGACAGCATTGACTCCCAAGCTGCGACTTCTGGAGCCATGCAGCCTCTGGTGTGATTCATCGGCAGCCCAGGGCCTCCGGGGTTAGGAGAAGTCTGGAGTCAGGGACCAGGAAGCTGACCTGGTTGGAAGCTGTGCCCTTGTTCTCCTGGCTGGCTCTGGGTCCTCCACTTTGTTCCTGGGGAAGGGGAGACAGCCAGGACCAGGAGCGCAGGGGCGCAGGGGGGACACTCAGTGTGGACAGGGGTCCTCCTCGAAACAGCTTTGTGAGTTTTGTGATGACAATCAGCTCATGCCAGGCCTTATCTCTTTGGCCATCCCAAACAGGAATGAACAGCATGTCCGATCCCAGGCCTGGGAGCAGGAAAGGGATGAGGGATGGTTTTCCCACTCCAGGGGAGTGTCTCAAGGGAATGTGGGAGAGGGAGCAGGGGGACTGGTCAGGGGAAGGCCCTGGCTTAGGAATGTGGGGGAGTGTCAGACAGATCTAGAGAGGGAATGGGGGTGGAAAGAGAGGTGGAGACCGGAAGGGTTTGGGCTGCAAAGAGAGAGAGAGATCCTATGTTCATGCTAACGGTCTGAAAACCTCCAGTTTCAGTGACGTGACCATCCACAGCCTCAATTCATTCCTTGGCTGCCTTATCTGTCAACACTTTATCTGTCAACTCTTCCCCATGGAGAAGGGACCCACCTAGAAAAACCCACAGAGAAGCAGGGCATCTGAATTAACATGTCAAACGAGATGTCTAAGTCCACGCTTTGATGTTTGCTGACAGCTTTTTGGCCTCACCCTTCCCTCTTCCCCACACCTGGACACACTGATAAGAAAGCCTGGGAGCTCTGGCTTAGAGGGAAGGAGGTTCCAAGCCCCTTCCTGCTTGAACCCTCACTCCCTAACCACAGTAGTAACCCAGCCAGTCTCCTTTCCTTGTTCTCTCAAGCTCTCTGGCCCTACTTTCCCCAGAGATCTCAGTTATGTAAAGAATAAGCCTTTTGATCCCTTCTTGGTGTGCATGGCATCATCCGTCTTGACATCCAAACCAAACCTTGGAAGGGACCCATTTGTCCCTACAGGTGATCATAACCACGTGTAAACTGGATTTTTTGCTGGAAAGTCAGGCCGGCTTCCTGGAAGAGTATCTGAGTTAAGGGGAATAGAAAGGACAGGTGAGAAGGAGCCTCGAGAGAAGAAAGGCAGAAGAGTTGGGGCCTGGTTCGGAGTGAAGTTTTCCCAGCCAGACAATGACAATGTCAATATTCTATAAAGGTGGTTTCTGTTTCGTTTTCATTTTCATTTTATTTTTTAGAGGTTTTTGCCATAGGGTATATGTGCTCTTGGGGGAGAGAGACAGAGACAGACAATGAAAGGGAAAGTGAGAAATTATCCCTGGGGAATGACCACGCAGCAATCCCTTCTCCTCCATTCTTCTGGGATTGGGGCATGCAACCACACATATCTGGAGTGATTTTTTAAAAAAAGAATTATTTTATTTCACGTTATGTATTTATTTAGAGGGACAGAGTGAGAGAGAGAGAGAGAGGGAAAGCGAGAAAGCAAGTGGCCAGGTAAGCCACCAGGCCCAGGACTCAAATGCGGTTGGCATTGTGGGAGTCCAGGGATGTAACCACTACACTATCTGAGGCCCAGTTTCCATGCATTTAGCACTTGTTGTGTTCACACCAGTCTTCCTCAGCCTGCCCTCTTCCCCAAACCTCATCTCTCTCTCCCAGTCCCCTTTCCCTTCTCAAGGGAAGGCCAGTGTTTAAGCAGGTGCAGGGGAGGGAGAAATAGCAAAGGAAGCGCAGTTGAAGTGCAGCTCTGTGCTCCCTTCCCTCCTTGGGCAAGTTACCTTCCAGCTCTGAGCCTGGCTTTCCCCCTCTGTGAAGTGTAGGAGCTGGAGAAAATCCCTCATTATTCCCCAGACAGCCTCCAATGTGTCCCAAGGCTCCTAATATCTGTTGAATTAAGTAGACAGAATCTCTGCAATTGAACTAAGACTCAGGTCTCTATTTGACTTGAACGGAAAATGCAAATGACCGAGGAGGGAGGCGTGGCAAAGCATTAATGGGCTTATCAGATTTCCTTCTCTGTGACCCAGATGTGGCCTGGCCCAGGCTCAGCTGACTCCTCTGGCTCCACCAGCCTCCAGCCTCCACCGGTCACTGACAACCTGCTACATACCAGCACAGAGCTGGTCTCCTAAGGGGTAGCTAAGATGAACGAAGGCATCTCAGGAGGCTGGAATTTTATCCCGCCTCCCAGCCTGGAGGCTCTTGAATGTAAACAGGCTAACCCCACATTTCACCAAAACCTGAGGACAGGCACTGGCCTCTGATGGGCAGGGCCTGTGGCTGTCTTTGGTCCCTTGCCCCTTCTAGGGTGGCAGCAGTGACCTACTGACCTCTCCCTCCGGGTTTTATTTAGATGCCTCTCCTCTCTGTCCTGGTCCTCCTCCCCAACTGTCTCTCCAGTATTCTCTGCTCCTTGCAAGACTCAGTCCACCCTGGGCTTATTTGTGGTCCCTGTCACCCCAGATGACTCCTTGGGCGTCTGCATTTCCTGATGCGTTGCTGACACCTGCCCAGCTCCCCCGGGGCTCCAGCCTTGCTGTTGAACTCTCCCCAGTGGCCTCCAGCTGGCTGCTCACAGGCTTCTCAGGATGGGGAATCCAGAAGGGTCTCGGCCTGTCCCCTCATGTCCCCATGACCTACTCCTCCTTACAGCCTCTGACCCAGTGCTTCATCCCCACACCGCGCCAGTCCTTGCCACTCGACCCTTGCACACGCACATGGTCCACTTGAAAAATAACCACTTATTCTTCGACATCTCCCATGAGTTTCTGTTTTCTCTGTAAAGCCTTCCCTCAGATGCACGCGTGCTAATGCATGGATACACACACGGAGTCACTTAAATCTTCCAGGCCTTGCGCTGGCGTCTAGCCTGGGCTTGAGGTATGATTATAGATTGGTGAGACATGACCTCAGACAAGTCCCTTCACCTCTCTTCGCCTCTGGTTCCTCCTCTGTAAATTGGATGCAGAGACAGCAAATTCAGTTTCGTTGGTCAGCTGCTCACTCCCTAAGTGGTGGCTGTCATGCTCCGTGGTCGTGACAGCACATCCTGGCCCCATCATGGTTGCTAAAGCACAGAAGGACACTGCGTGCCCAGCCACATACTCGTCATGGCAATAAAGAGAGGGGCCCGGTGGAGGCTGGTCAGAGGCCAGCTCTGTCTCTGTACATTCCCTCCCCCACCCAGGATCCTGTTGGGACAAATGTCTTGGCTCAGTGGGTTGAAAAGGAAAGTCAGAATTCTGAGGCATGAATCGCTGCACCCTCTGACTCACTTCCTCCTCCCTGCCTGCTCCGAACAGACTGAGGCCCTGAGTGACACAGGTTGAAGCCTCCTCCCTGCCCCTGGCTGCTGCCCTCACCCCTGAGGGGGTCCTGGGTGGGAGGGCAGGGAGCCCACTACTGCTGGTATGAAAGCTGCATGCAAGTTACAGCAGAGCTAGGGAGTCAGCCATCACCGAGGGCACCGCAACAGGGAGGCGCAAGGCCTGCTCTCAGGACCCCAGGTCTGAGTGACGTGCAAGGTGCCCATGCCACCGGAGTGTGATGGTGGGGCAGCAAAGTGCCCTTCTCTGTAACGGCTCTCATCTTTCCTGCCAAGATCACAGAAATCCTCAGATGGGGCGCTGCACGTATGGCTAACCCAGGGCCTCTGAAGGTTCCTGTTAGAGTGCAGGCAGCCCAGGCTAGCAGGTAGCATGGTGGTTGAGGCACTAGACTCCCACATGGCCAACCGTGGTTCGAGTCCTGGACCTGGCAACTTGCTTTCTTACTTTCCCTCTCTCGCCCTCTCTGTCTCTCTCTGGTAGGTGCACGTGCCCTATAGCGAATTAGAAAAATAATAACAAGGGACCAGCAGGTGGCATGGCGGTTAAGGCACTGGACTCCCACGTAGCCGACCGCATTCAAGTCCTGGACCTAGAGGCTTGCTTTCTCACTTTTCCTCTCTCTCTCCCTCTCTTGCTCTTTGGCGAACCCACGAAAATAATAATAATAATAAGGAAAAGAAAAATAATTCTCTTAGAAAATAATAAATAAAATAAAATGGTTAGTTCTTTTTTAAAAATAAAAAGAATACAGGCAGCCCTACCTGGCAGGGAGGGGGCAGGATATGACAACATCGCCCAGAGAGACCAGGGCCCCCGGGGTACAAATGAGTCAGGCCATGATGAAGGTGGGGGCAGGGAAGGAAAGGGCAGAGCACAGGAAGAAAAAGGGACAAAGAATGACTTCCGGAGACAGGTGTGTGGGCAGGGGTCCCCGAGGCCCCTGGCCCTGCCCTCTTTGGTTACTGTTAGTTAGCGCGACAGGGGCAACGATGCAGGAGGTTTTGACTTCCTGCCAATAAGCCCCCCAGGGCCTTGGCCTTTTCTCTCTGGGGTCCCCTTCTGCACCTTGTCCTAGACGAGTCCGATGGCCAGGGAGGTCACAGCTACTCTGTTAAATGGCAGGGTTGCTCTGGCCAGCATCCCGACAGGTGCAAGCACAGCCCACCTCCCTGGCAGAGGGACCAGGGAGAGTGCCCTGCGTGGAGGAGACTGGCGTGAGATGAGCCGGGCAGGGGTAGGCCCAGCACAGGCTCCACCGGCTCTGAGGGAGAAACTTGGGAAAACACCTGTGCCGGGTCTAAGAGCTTGGGGTTCCGCTCTGGTTGCCTTGGAGCAGAGGCGTTCACACAGGGGTGATCTGTGAGCCTTCGTGGCTTTGAAAGCTTCCTCTGGAGCCAGCCAATGGCATGGCAGTTACAGCAGCTGTATCTCACACGACCAGCTGCGTAGTTCGAGTGCTGGACCTGGCAGCTTGAAAAACACACTGGCCTGTGCACATGGGTGCCCAAAATCCTGAAAGGAGGGAGAAATGGAGGAGAAAAGATTGTGGTATGGCCATCCCCCACGGCGGGGGGGGGGGGGTGGAGGTGCTTTCTCACTTTCTCTCTCTTTCTCTGGAAAGCACATGTGCCCCCTAGCAAATTAAAAAATACAAAAATAAGGGACCAGCACATGGCATAATTGTTATGTCCCTGGATTCCCACATAGTCGACTGCGGCTTGAGTCCCAGACCCGGCGACTTAAAACTCACTCGGGGCGTGTGTGCGTGCATGTCCGAGATCTCAAGAGGAGATGAAGGAGAAGGGGTTATGGTGTGGCCCTCCCTCCAGGGAGTGATTTCTCGCTGTCTCTCTGTCTCTCTCTCTCTCTCTGATGAGCAGATGTGTCCTACAGCAAAAATCTCTCAATGACAAAACAAAAAAGTTATAAAGTTATATATATATATATATATATATATATATATATACACAAAAAAGTATATATATATATATATATATACAAAATATAATATATATATATATACTAACTAAAGCAAAATATAAAATATAAATATATATAATATATATATATATATATATATATATACAAAACAAACAATACACAAACTCTTCCTCCGATGGAGTCCAGGAGACCTCCCCTCTGGAGGCAGCTGCAGGGCTGGAAATGAGAAGAGGTGGGGGCCTGTCCTATTGCAGGGCAAGAGGCTGCAGGGGGTGGGCTTGAGAGCTGTTTGGGGAAGGAGCGTGGGCAGGAGCTAGTGGCTGGAGGGATGTGGGGACACCAGAAAGTGTGGTTGCTGAGCCTTGGGACCCCCAGGGCCTCCCAAACAGAGATGTAGGTCCAACCAGCCATCTGCCACAGGCCCCAGACCCCAGGCTCCAGGCAGGGGTGCAGACAGACAGGCGATTGGAGTCCAGGATGGACCCAAGTGGTCCACCCTAGACCTTCTCACACAGGGGCATTCTCAGAGACCTTGACCAGGGGCACCAGCCTTGGCTTCGATGTTGACCAGGTCCTGCTAGTGTGTCCCCATTGGTCAGGCTGGGCCCACGGGAAGCTCACACAGGCGCCTTCCCACCCACAGCCAATCCTAGACATCTCCTCTGCCCCCGGCACCCTGGGCCCCAGCCCCTCAGCTCTGCCGTCCCTCCCAGCCCCCTGTGACTCTGGCTCTCTTGTGACCCCAGCTGAGGCCCCCGGGACCCCTACATCACTCATCCCATAGCAGTCCTGCCCTCTTCTCTGAGGAGACCTCACGCACACCCCCCACCAGTGTGCAAATGCCAGCCGGGCCCTGGCCCCACCCCAACCCCCACCGCCTTAACCTCTAACCTCTCACCTCAGAGGTCATCTCTGAACCTCAGGTTCTATATTTGCAAAATGGGGATAACCATGCCTGGCTCCTGGGACTGTGGGGAAGATTAACTGAGATCATCTGTGGGAAGCCCCTGGCATGGGGCCCAGCACACTGTGCCCTTCCCTTCAGACAATTGTCACCTGGCTCCAGGAGGCCCTCCCACTCCCCTCTGAGCTGACCTCACTTGAAACCCAGTCTTAGATGCTTTATAAAACCCAGCCCAAAGCCCAGCTGCCCAGCCTGAGTCTACGATCCTCTGCAGACCCTCTGCTTCCTGAGGCCCTCCACTCTCGTCCTCCTGGCTCCCATGCTCCCCTGCATCCCAGGGCAGACCTTCATGCCCCAACACCTGCTCACCACTTCCTCCAGGCCTCGCCAGCTGCTCCCTCTGCCCAGGAGGCTCCAGCCTGCCCCTCCTGAGGCAGTCCTAGGCCGGCTGAAATCCATCGGCCGGGGTTCCTGGTCTTCCTCTTCCCGAAGCTTTCCGGTCCACCCAGCCTAACCCTGTTCCTCCTTCTGAAGGAGCATTTGCCGCATTTGACCACACTCGGTCACCTATCAGCTTGGACGCAGTTGCTTAAGTTCCCTGCGCCTCTGTGTCTTTATCTGTGAGGCAGAGTTAATCATTATACTGTAATCATAGACTCGCTGTGGAGAGTAGAGAGCTTGCACAGTGTCCGGCACAAAGTAATAGCTCGACAAATGTTATTACTACTTTCTTTTAAGAGAGATTTTTGCTATAGAGCACATGTGCTTGCCAGAGAGACAGAGGGAGTGACAGAGAGACAGAAAGCAAGAAATCATCCCCCAGGGAGGATAGCCACGCTGCAATCCCTTCTCCATTCTCCTCTCAGGATTTTGGGCACACACACACACACACACACACACACACACACACACCTGGCATGAGTTTGAAGCCTCTGGGTCTGGGACTCAAACTGTGGTCAGCCTTGTGAAAGTCCTGCGACATAACCACTACACCCTCTGCTGGTCCCCCAAAATGTGGTTTTCTGTTGGGTCAATGGTGGGGATGATGGTGGGGAACGGCAGTGGCTCTCTCTCCCCCAAGAACCTTGACCTCAGGAGCCCTCTCCCTCCACCCTGCCACCAGCCCTCACTACAGTGCTCTGCCTGGAGTGAAGATCAATGAGGCGGGTCAACTTAAATGATCTGGTCCATCAAAAAACTCACAACGCCCCTCTGGGACCATCACCGTGGGGCATAGGTGTTTCGTCAATATGGAAGTGGACACCTAAGGACCGGTGGAGTCATTAGCACCTGAGGAGGTGCTCCTATCAGAGAGGAGCCCAGAAGGCCCTCAGGGCTCAGGCTGAGGGCCCAACTCAGGAATGGGGAAGCAGGGGCAAGTTGACATCCTAGAAGACTTCCTGGAGGAGGAAAATGGGAAGGGGTAGGCTGATACTAAAAAGGATAATTGTTTTTATTGGGAGTCTCATTGTGTCAGGTCCCTTCTATATTTCATAGCCTTTCATGTTTGTGATAAGCCTGTGAGGTCAGCCAGGCTATCCACTTCTCCAGAAGAGGAAACAAAGGCTCAGACCGGCAAAGTGACTTGCCCAAGATCACGCAGCCCTGCGGGAGCAAGATGGGCTCAGCTCAGAGCCGAGGCTGAAGCTGGGAGGAGAATTCCAAACCCAGGCCAGCCTCTCACTCAGACAGGGAGGCTGTGGGCGGGGCGGAAACAGCCACCAGAAGCCAGGGGCACGCGGCAAACAAGGGTGCCAGGAAATGAACCGGACCTCGGGGCCCTTCCTCCCGGCCCGCCCTGTGCCCCTGGCCGCCGGCCACCTCGCATTCCCAGCCCTTCATCCAAAGGCACCGGGAAAGCTGGCCAGGAGCCCAGAGGACGGCCCCACATTGGAGAGGGACCGGGAGGGTCTCTGGCCACGAGCAGCTCTGCCGGCTCACCCCCTGGAGGAGAGACAGGGCGGGGCCAGGGTTCTCTCCCTCTTGTCTCCCACCGCCCCATAGGGTCACACGTAGAGGAACTCGGTGCACGTGTTCTGAGTGGAGGCAGCGCCAGCATGGCATCCAAACTGCCAGCAGGACACTCGGAGACTTTGGTCCTGACGGCCTCTGCCCCCACCTGGTGACCCTGGATGAATCGCAGAGGCCTCCCCATCCATCAGATCATCTCATTATCCTGGAAGAGCACCACCACTGGGTCCCTTTCGGTTCTGACGGTGCAGTTCTACGAAGGCTTTTACTCCCGCGCTAATGTGTTATTTCAGCGAAATATACACTGAAGAACAGTAAATATATTTTGGTACAAATGAAACAGTGGGTGGAGCTGCGGTAATAAGCAAAGATTAATGGGAGAGCAGTGATTCGTGAAGAGCGGGGACTCTTGGGCCAGCAGGTGACAGGGCGGTTAGGACCCTGGACTCCCACATGGAGAACTGTGATTCTAGTCCAAGACCTGGTGGCTTTCTCTCTCTCTCTCTCCGGTGCACACGTGCCCTATAGAAAATTAAATATAATAATTAATGAATTAATTAAAAAGAGCAGAGACTCTCAAGTCAAGTAGCCTGGGTTCAAATTTTTCCCTCATTTGCTCACTGTGTAACTAACCATGGGTGAGTTACTTGAACCATGTTGAGATTCTGTTTCCTCATCTGTGAAATGGGGATAAGGGAGTATATGCCTTATAGGGTCACTGTAAGAATCAGATGAGACAGTACAAGTGACGTGCTTAGGAGAATGTCTGGTGCATAGCAAGTGTGCAATAGATGTTAGCTCTAGGGACCGGCAGGAGGTTAAGGGTGCTGGACTCCCACATGGCTGACCACAGTTCGAGTCCCAGACTTGGCAGCTTGTTTTCTCACTTTCTTTCTCTCTCTCTCTTCCTATCTGGTCAAAATTTAAGTAAGTAAATAAAAGAAGTTAAATAAAATAATTCTTAAAAAAAAATAGATGTTAGCTCTCGTTCCTTGGAGGCTGTGTGAATCCAGCAGGCAAAGTCATGTGCGTGTGCCTGTGCCTGTGTGTGCGGACATCGGAGTGTGGTGAGGGTGGGAAGAAGCACAAGAACTGTAGATAGTAAGAAGCAGGACAACCCAAGTTTCTTTTCTTTTTTAGTTTTTCATTTCATGAGAGAGAGAGAGAGACAGGCACCCTCAACAGAATCGCAAGCCACAATCCCTGTCCCCTAGTCTTTCTCAGCCAGTCAAGATCATGACCAGTGGGTACAAGCTGAACCAGGAACCGAACCCCCGTCTTCCACATGGCTCCAGCATTGCAGTATTGCACTACCTCTGTGACACCGCAGCTAGGAAAACCCGTTTCCTTTCTCTTTTTTTCCCTTCTTTCTTTCCTTCCTCCTTTCTTTTCTTTTCCTCCTTCTTTCTTTCTCTTTCTTTCTTTTCTTTCTTTCTTTCTTTCTTTCTTGCTTGCTTGCTTCCTTCCTTCCTTCCTTCCTTCTTTCTTTCTCTCTCTCTCTTTCTTTCTTTCTTCTTTCTTCTTTCTTTTTCTTCTTTCTTTTTTTGCTTTAAGAGTGCATGTGCTCACCAGAGACAGAGAGAGACAGAGAGACAGAAAGTGAGAAATCACCTCTGGGGGGATGGCCACGCCACAAACCCTTCTCTATTCTCCTCTTGGGATTTTGGGCACACATGCACACCTGCCCGGCATGAGTTTAAGCCACTGAGTCCAGGACTCAAACTGTAGTTGACTCATGGGTGTCCAGCAATGTAGCCATTATGCCATCTGCTGGTCCCGCCTGGTGTGAGGGATTGTGGCATGGCCATCCCCCCAGGGGGTGATTTTTCACTTTCTGTCTCTCTGTCTCTCTGTAAGTGCACGTGCCCTATAGCAAAAATCTTTCTAAAAGTTACCAGATCTGGGACTTGAACCAGGGTCAACTACATGAGAGTACTGCAACGTAACCATTATGCCATCTGCTGGTCCCAGTTTCCTTCTCTTTTAATTGCCAGAGAGTGTGAGCACTCACCAGAGAGACAGATAGAGACAGACACACACAGAGGGAGAGCATCCTCCAAGGGTCGTGTCATCCCACAATCCCTGCTCCTCCGTTTCTCCATCCTGTCAGGAATTGCGGCACACAGGAACACATGCCCAGTATGTTTTATCAGGCTGCTGGGGTTGGGATGCAAATAGTGGTCAAACATGTGAGATCTGGCTCCCTTAACCACTAGGCTATGAAGCCAGCCCAGAAAACCCAGCTTTCAAATTCAAGTCCAAGCAAGAGGCCAGACCACCTAGATTAGGAAAAAACAAATTGAGAGCAGCCGGTGAGAGGCCAGGCTAAGAAACTTGGTCTGATCTTGTAGACTGGCATTTCTCAGATAGTGTATCCCAGAGCACCGTAGTCCCATGAGATGCTGCTAGATGTTTTATAAATGTACAACATGTATGTGGGGGCAGGACTGGTATCTACATGCTAAAGAATGAGGTTGGGGGGACCAGCAGTTAGCGTAATGGCTATGTTGCTGGACTCCCACATAGTCCACCGCAGTTCATGTCCCAGACCCGGTGGCTTAAAACTCGCGCCAGGCGTGTGTGCGTGCGTGCCCAAGATCCCGAGAGGAGAATGGAGGAGAAGGGATTGCAGCGTGGCCATCCAACCTGGGGGGTGATTTCTCGCCTTCTGTCTCTCTGTCTCTCTCTGTCTGTCTGGCGAGTGCACGCACCCTATAGCGAAAACCTCTCAAAAAAAAAAAGAATGAGAGAATGATATTGGGACCAGCAGGTGGCATGGTGGTTGAGGCGCTGGATACTCCCACATGGCCGACCATGGTTCAAGTCCAAGACCTGGTGGCTTGCTTTCTCTCTCTCTCTCTCTCCCTGACTGATCAAACTGGAAAATAATAATAATAAATAAAGTTAAATGAAATAATTCTTTAAAAAAAATGAATGAGATTGGACCTCTTCCTTAGACCATGTACACAAATTTAGTAAAAGTGCATTAAAATCCTGGGACCAGCAGATGGCATAATGGCTATGTCACTGGACTCCCACGTAGTTAACCACAGTTCAAGTCCCGGACCCAGTGGCTTGAAACTCACACCAGGCATGTGTGTGTGTGCATGCCCAAGATCCTGAGAGAAGAATGGAGGAGAAGGGATTGTGGCATGGCCATCCCCCGGGGAGGGAGTGATTTCTCACTTTCTGTCTCTCTGTCTCTCTGGTAAGTGCACATGCCATATAGAAAAAAATCTCTCTAAAAAAATAAATAAAGGCTAACATCCTAAATATGAGTTAAGCCTATACAACTCTTAGAAGAAAACACAGGAGTAAATCTTTGTAATCTTGGACTTGACAATGGATTCTTAAATATAATGCCAAAAATTTAAGCAATGAAAGAAAAAAATAGGTGAACTGAACTTTATAAAAATTTAAAACTTTTGCACTCTAAAGGAATTATCAAGAAAGGAAAAAGAACTCACAGAATGGAATGAAATATTTGTAAATCATATCTGCTATGGGACTTCTATCTAGACTATATGAAGAACTCTTATAACTCAATAGTGAAAGACATATTATCCAATTTATAAATGAACAAGGGGGGGGGGCCAGCAGGTGTCGTGGTGGTTAAGGTGCTGGATCCTACATGGCAGACTGCATAGTTTGAGCTCTGGACTCAGTGGCCTGAAAAACAAGCCAGGTGCATGTGCATGTATGTCTAAAATCTCAAGAGGAGTATCTAGGAGAAGGGATTGAATTGTGGTCAATTGAGGGGGTGATTTCTCACTTTCCTTTTCTCTCTCTCTTTTTTTTTTTTTTGGAGAGGTTTTTTCTTATTGGGTGCGTGCGCTCACCAGAAGGACAGAGAGAGACAGAGAGACAGAAAGCGAGAAATCACCCCCCAGAGGGGGTGACCACGCCGCAACCCCTTCTTCATTCTCCTCTCAAGATTTTGGACACACACACAAATGCGCCTGGTGTGAGTTTTAAGCCACCAGGTCCGGGACTCGAACTGCAGTCGACTATGTGGGAGTCTAGCAACGTAACCATTACACCATCTGCTGGTCCCCAAACTTTTATTTTTATAAATCACCCAATCTTGGTATTTCTGTTAGCAACACAAGAGCAGACTAAGGCAATATTTCTTCAAAGCAGATATAGAACTCGTCAATGAGCGTATAAAAATATGTTCAACATCATTAGGCATCAGGGAAATGTAAATCAAACCACATTGAGATACCACTTCATACCCGTTACGTGTGTAGGGTTGGGTGGCAGGGATCTGAACACAGGCTTTGGAGGAGATTAGTGGCCCTCTTGCATTCAGAAGGACATTGTCCTCTCCCCAGCTCTAGGAATGGAAGCTTCTCTCCTCTCTGGGCTCCCTGACCTAACCCCCAGGAATTCCCAGACCCTCCCTGGCCCAAGCTAGAGCCCCCAGCTGCCCCATTGCTTTCCGGAGAGGATGCTCAGGGACCTCATCCAACCCAGCTGTGTTTATGTCCCTCTTCCTGGAAATGGGATGGGCACCAGTCTGGTAAGGCTGGTGGGAGTGGGAGGCAGGCACCGGATCTGGGGGCCATGAGAGCCTTGGGGGTGGGGCAACAGTGCTTGAGAGCAGGTTCCCTGGTCAGGGCCAGGTGGAGCCGGGGCCTTGCCCTTTCCCAAGGTACATTCTCCCCTGAGCAGCTCTCCTCCTCCAGGCCTGAGAAGCACACCCAGAGCTCAGGGCTAAGGGAACTTGGGAAAGGAAAATTGGCCTTTAGGTCTTAAAAGTCTTAGTCATCATGGTTAATATTTATTTGGTACATAGTATATACCTTATCTTGTGCTAAGTACTTTGCATGCATAGCTCATCTGATGCTTAAAATACTCCTATGAAGGAGCCAGCAGGTGGCATGGTGATTAAGGGTGCTGGACTCCCACATGGCTGACCAGTTCGAGTCCTGGACCTGGCAGCTTGCTTACTTTCTCTCTTTCTCTCTCTATTCCTCTCTGGTCAAATTAAAATAAATGAATAAATAAAGTTAAATAAAATAATATATATTTTTTTATTTGAAAAAAAAAAAAAAAACCCTCCTATGAGGGGCCAGCAAGTGGCATGGTGGTTAAGGTGTTGGAATCCCAATCGGAGGCCAATCAGAGGTCAAGTCCCAGACCTGGCAGCTTGAAAGTCATGCAGGGTGCGTGTGTGCATGCCCAAACTCCCACGAGGAGAATGGAGGGGAAAGGAGTGCAGCCCCATCCCCCGTGGGAGGGGGTGATTTCTCATTTCACCTCTCATTATCTCTCTCTGATGGGCACACCCGTTCTGGCAAAAACTTAAAAAAGAAAAAACCTGCTATGAGGTAGGTCCTATTATTATCTCCATTTTCAGATGAGTAAACTTAACCGGAGAGGATTTCAATAACTTGTCCAATATTATACGGCAAGGAAGTAGACCCAGGAAGTCTCATGCAATTAGATTAGAGAGCGAGTTCTAGAGAGCTAGAACTTAGTTTAGGAAGCGAACTTGGAAAAGCACAAACTGCCTCCTCGCAGCTTTCCTGCTCCCCAGCACAGCCCGCATCCACAGCGCCTCTCAAGGCCCTCAGGGTAGGGGCTGGAAGCACCACGAGCCCACTGCAGCCATCTTCCTGCAGCAGGTGGCAGGTGGTTCTCTCTGATCCCCAACTGCTTGGTATGGTCCAGAGACTTCTTTCAAAATATATCCCTGTTGGGCCAGCAGGTGGCGTATCAGTTGGGGCACTGTAATTCCACATGGTCAACTGTGGTTCAAGCCCCAGAACAGGTGGCTTGAAACTCACACTGGGTGCATGCGCATGTGTGCCCAAAATCCCAAGAGGAGAAGGGGCTGCAGCATGGCCATCCCCGCTAGGGGGTAATTTCTTGCTTTCTAGCTCTCCAGATCAAGATATCCTGTTGTCTTCATCTAAGGCCACATGAAGGGGGAAAGCTTAGGGAAGGTTGCAGGCTGTGCCCCCTCCAGACTCCTGGCGGGGCAGGGAAGAAGCCAAGGAGTTTAGGGGCATCTATCCACCCGGGGCTGAGCCCTTCCTGTCACGGTGACAGTGGCAGACAGCTCTCCAGGAGGAGCACAGCAGAGTGGGACGAGGGCCTCCATTAACTGCCCAAGGGACAGATGGGATCTGCTCCCATGCCAGAACAAGAAAAGAGAGCCTGGAAGGGCAGAAGCTAGGTTTCAGAAAGAACATCCACCAATTAGAGATTCTGTATGCAGGAGAGATGGTTTGGGGTCTCTGGGCTGCAGAGATGCTGACCAGCCTGGACGCAGGGGGCATGGCTGCGAGGGTGCTGCCCCTGAGTGATGAAGACGACCATTTCTTGTCTGTGGCCTGGTCAAGGGTCTGACCCTCAGGATGCAGTCTAAGCTCGGAGGCAGGGGGCTGGACACCATGGCTTCCTCCCTCCTCTTCTGGGGCCGTGGGGGAAGGGCGAGCATCGCTCACTCCCCAAATATTTACGAACAGTGTTTCTAGTCCTGGGCCTGCAGCCAAGGCCCTCGGGTCAGGCCCTGCGCTGTGTCCATTACTCTTGTCTCACTCAGGCAAACGGGCTCTGGACACAGACGCGGAAGCTGGAGGAGGCAGAAGCCTGGCTGGCCTTCCTAGGGGTGGGGTGCAGAACAGTAGCTGGCCCCTCCCCCCAGCCCACCCTCCTGGTAAGAATCTGGCTGCATCTCAAAGGCTCTTGGCCTGCTCTTGGAAAGGTTGAGAAGCCGGCTGGAAGAGGGGCTCCCAGGCTCCCAGGGTGGGGGGAGCAGCCTCGCTCATCTCCCAGCCCCCAGCCCTCAAGGAGGGGGGCTCCCAGGGCGGGCTGGGTCAGGCAAGCTGCTGCCTGCCTTACATCCTGGGCAGGAGGCAGGCTCAGGAGGCAGAGCCGACAGGAAAAAATAATCAAGGAGCTGGAAAGGGGTGGGGGTGCTATCCTGGGCCCGGAGTCCAGGACGGGCGGCCACCTCCCTGGGCGCATGGTCGCATCACACACGGCAGCCTTAGACACACGCCCAGAACTGCCCGCAGTGCGGAGTGGCTGGAGCAGGCCTCCGCAAGTTAAAGTGCTGTTTCTGGGCAAGGAAGATGGGTCTGTTCCTCTGCTTCCTCCTCTGGGCCTGGACAATGTGGGCCGCCCAGCCCCACTCTCAGGCACCTGCCAAGTCCCTTCTGGAACCTTCTCTCCAGTCCTGCCCATAGCCTTCCATTCCCATCCCCTACTCCTGTCTCCACCCCCTCTTCTCATCTCATGTCTACACAGACAGGCTGGGACAGGAATCCGGGTGCCGCCCACCCAAAAGAGGTTTGCTGGGAGGAGGGGAACTCAGGTGTTGAGTCTCCTAGAGCTTTGAGGGCCAGACGCTACCTTCTCTGTCCCTTCCAGGCCCTCGCCTTGTGCCCTCGGTTCAGGTGAAAACAGGAACAGACAGCATCTCTCCCCCAGGTGTGGTTTCAGTAGCTCAACTAGAGCTAGCTGGCTCAGCAGAGCCCCTCCCGAGCAGGTAAACACCTGCTCCCCTTTGCCCACGGAGCCCCTGAGGACCATGGGGGAGCCACCCATCTGCCTCCCTCATGGCCGCTCTGGGGAGGGGCTGTCAGCCTGAGAGGGCCCTAAGGCAAAGGGATCCTCCTTCCCCACAGCTGGGCTTCCCTGTCTGGCCTGGACCGTAGGTCAGGGGGAGCTGGGAGCCAGAGACGGGCTCCCAACTCCTGCCTGTCCTGGAGGGGGTAGGCAGGCTGATCTTGCCATGTCTGTTGGGGGTTCTGGAGCCACATCAAGGCTAGTTCCACCCTAGGCTGAGGGTGTCTGGTGACAACTGTGGCTAGCACAGGAGGGCTGAGTGCCTCTCCCAGTTCACACCCTCCTCCACAATGTCCCATCTCCCCCCACACCCCATCTTCCTCTCTCCGAAAAGTCTTCCAGGTGGAGCCAATTCCCCTCTGGCTGACTTGCAAAGGGCTGAACGCTCACCCTGCACAGAATCCCCACAGGGCAGCTTGGGGGAGACCAGAGGAGATGATCTGCCCCTGCTGCTCAGATGTCGGTCAGCATGGGGGTGGCGGGGAGAACAGGCCCCTACGCGGGGTAGACGGCTTGGTGTGGTCTGTGTTCTGGAAAGCTGGGGAGATGAGGATGAGGAGGGGACAACCTCTATGATGAAGGGGTGGGAAGGCTTCTGGGCCCAGGACCCACTAATCTGCCTGCTGCGTTTGCATGAAACCCGAGGGTCAGTTGCACCCACATGCTCCAGACGCCCAGGCTCCTCCTTCTCCTCTCACATAGAGGAAACACCCTGGAGCCGCTGCACCCCCACACGAGGGTCCTGGACGCCAGCGGGCCCTCCTCCTGCCCTCCTTCCTCTGATCTCCACTTTGGCTTCTCCCTCTCACCTGTGGGCCTCCTCTGAACTCTGCCAGCCCAGGTGTGGAATGCAACCCCCCTTCCTTTTAATTCCTCCCTGAACACTCTTCACCAGGGCCAGTGAAGGTGGGGATCATTCCTGAGGGGTGGGTGGGGTGACGGAGAAGGGAGGGGGCTACTTGCTTGAGGAGACTCCCTCCCTCTGATGGCCCACCACCTTGTGTTGTGGAGATTTTTCTTCTTTTCTTTTTTTTTAAATTTGCTGGAGGGTGCATGCAGAGACAGAGAAAGAGAAAGTGAAAATGCATCCACATGAGGAATGGTCATGCCACAATCCCTTCTCCTCCATTTCTCCTTTGGGGATTTTGGGTACACACACATGCACATGGGCACACGTGTGTGCGTGCGCACACACACACACACACACAGCCTGTTTCCAAGTTGTTGGTCCAAGACTCGAACCCAGCAGGTGGCCACGGGGGATCCAGCTGCCTTAATCACGCCAATGATTAGCCCATATCTGGTAGGTTTTTAATCTCTCTGTTTCCATCTCTGCCTCTGTCTCCATCTGCACATCTCCCCTCAAGAACTCCTGAATGGTCTCCTGAAACCCAGGGTTCTCCAGACTATTAGCTAGAGAACTCTCTCTCTCTCTCTCTCTCTCTCTCTCTCTCTCTCTCTCTCTCCTTCTCTTTCTCATCCCAAGAGAGCCCAGCAAGATATTTTCCCAGATAGAGCTCTCGCCTTCAAAAAAATCTGCTCCCAGATTTTACAATAGCAAATGTACATGTGGATCTTTTTTCTTTCTTTCTTTCTTGGAGAAGCTTTTACTATAGGGCACATGCGCTCACCGGAAAGACAGAAACAGAGAGACAGAAAGCGAGAAATCACCCCCCGAGAGGATGGCCACGCCGCAATCCCTTCTCCTCCATTCTCCTCTCGGGATCTTGGGCACGCACGCACATGCACGCACATGCGGCGCCTGGCGTGAGTTTTAAGTCACCGGGTCCGGGATTCAAACCTCTGTCGACTACATGGGAGTCCAGCGACATAGCCATTACACTAACTGCTGGTCCCACATCTGGCTCTTTTCATCCCCGTCTACAGTTGGGAAAAGTGAGCCCCGGAAAAGAAAGAGACTTGCCCACGACCTTACAGGGGAAGAACAGAGCAGAATAAGAACTTAGGGCTTTTAACTTCCTGTCTAAGAACTGTGCGTGACTTGGGTAAATGGATGAGTCTCTCTGGGCCACCATTTATTTTATTTAACGGAAATGTTTCACTGCAGTGTAACACAAAAAAGTGGATGGGTTTACACAAAATGAACACACACTGGGGGGCCAGCAGGTGGCGTGGTGATTAAGGCACTGGCCATTCCCACGTGGCTGACCATGGTTCAAGTCCTGGACCTGGTGGCTTGCTTTCTCACTTTCTCTCTCTCTCTGTGTCTCTCTCTGGTCAAAATAAGTAAATGAATAAATAAAATTAAAAATAAATAATTCTTTAAAAAAAAAAAAAAATGAACACACACCCATGTAGCCGTAAGTTGGGTTGAGAAATAGAATATCTACAGGGTTTCCCAAGCCCCTGTGCTCCTTCTCCAATCTCTGCCTTCCCAGGGAGTGATCGCGTCCTGACTTACACACCCTGGATGGGTTTCTCTGGTCTGAACTTTCTATCGACAGAATCGTAGACTGTGTTCTTTTTTTGCCTGGCTTTCTTTTTTTTCTTTTTTTAAAGTTTATTTATCTATTTATTCCATGAGAGAGATAGCACCGCTAATATGGTCTTGATGCCACCATCCACCTCTAGACAGCCCCCAGGTCATGGGCATACATGTGCCAGGCGTGGTCAGGGAGGTGTGTGGTTGCAAACCTGAACCAGCTTCCAGGAGCCCTGTATTTCACTGCTGCTCCATTGTCTAGGCCTCTGGCTTTTATTTATTTATTTAGCTCGATAGTAAGCTTGCAAGATTTGTCCATGTTTCTTGTACGTTTCTGTGCATGTCATTTGCAAACATGTCCAGATGTGGAATTGCTGGGTAATAGAGCTGCATAAGTTAACTTGTTTATTATTATTATTATTATTTTAGAGAGAGAGATTTTTGCTGTAGGGCACATGCGCTTGCCAGAGGGACAGAAAGTGAGAAATCACCCCCCAGGGGAATGGCCAGGCCGCAATCCCTTCTTCATTTTCCTCTCGGAATCTTGGGCACGCATGTAAACACAGCCAGCGTGAGTTTTAAGCCACCGGGTCTGGGACTTGAACTGTGGTTGACTATGTGGGAGTCCAGCAACATAATCATTATGCCATCTGCTGGTTCCGAGAGACAGAGAGAGAGAGAGAGAGACAGTGACAGGAAAACTGAGAAATCACTCTCCAGGATGATGGCCACACCACAGTCTCTTCTCTTCCATTCTCCTCTTGGGATTCTGGGCACGCACACACATATTCCTGGTGTGATTTTCAAGCTGCCAGGTCCAGGACTCAAACTGTGGTTGGTCATGTGGGAGTCCAGCACCTTAACCACTATGCCACCTCTTGGCCCCAACTGCAGTTTATTTTTTTGTCAGAGTGGTGATGTCAACTTCCATTCTCACCAGCTGGGTACGGGTGCTACTTGCTTCACATCTCTGCCAATATTTCGTATTGTCAGTCATTTTCATTTTAGCAAATTGTGGTTTCTCCATTTCCCTAGTGACTAATGATACTGAACAGCTTCCCATATGATTATAGATTTGGAAAGCCTTATTTGTGAATGCCTGTTATCTGACTCTGTAGGTTGTCTTTTTACTATTAAAAACAAACAAACAAACAAACATTTAATTATTTACTTATCTATCTATTTGTTGTGATTTTTTTTTTGAGAGATTTTTGCTATAGGGCACGTGCGCTCGCCAGACAGAGAGAGACATAGAGACAGAAAGCGAGAAATCACCCCCCAGGGGGGATGGTCACGGCCCAATCCCTTCTCCTCCATTCTCCTCTCGGGATCTTGGGCACGCACGCACACGTGCCTGGCGTGAGTTTTAAGCCACCGGGTCCGGGACGTGAACCGTAGTCGACTACGTGGGAGTCCAACGACATAGCCGTTACGCCAACTGCTGGTTCCCTATTTGTTGTGATTTTTAAACCACTGGGCCTGGGACTCAAACCGCAGTCAGACATGTGGGAATCCAGTGTCTTAACACCATGCCGCCTACTTGCCCCCATTTTTCTTTTAAGACAAGGTCTTGCTATTGGGATTCCCCCACCTTAGCCTTCCGAGTAGCTGAGACTACAGTGCCCAGTTCTCTTTCAGATAGGGCCTCATTATGTTGCCAGTCCAGCCTTGAGCTCGGTTCCTTCTGCTTCAGCCTCCTGAGTCTCTGGGATGACAGACACATAGGACTGTGCCCAACCTTTAGGTTGGACCAGGAATTGGCCTCCCATGCGTTCCAGCCTGCAGGGCACATCTTAGCAGCATGTACCACTGTAATTGAACCCCTTTCATTTTCTTAATGATGATTTTTGATAAACTGAAGTCCTAATTTTTATTTATGTATTTATCGTCAGAGGGTGTGTGCTCTTTTCAGAGAGGAAAAAAGGGGAAAGAGAGAGAACACCCCCTCTCCCATGAGGCTTGGTCATTTTTGTGTATGCTGTGACGCTGGGATCAAAATACCTTTTCTCCATATGAATATCTGATTGGCCTAGTGTGACTGATTAAAAATTTTTCCCAGGATAGCACAGTAGTGTTACCTTTGTCAAAATAAATGACCCTAGGGAACCAGCAGTTAGCGTAATGGCTATGTCACTGGACTCCCACGTAGTCGACCGTGGTTCACGTCCCGGACCCGGTGGCTTAAAACTCACGCCGGGCGCTTGTGCGTGCGTACTCAAGATCCTGAGAGGAGAATGGAGGAGAAGGGATTGCGGCGTGACCATCCCCCCTGGGGGGGTGATTTCTCGCTTTCTGTCTCTATATCTCTCTCTGTCTGTCTGGCGAGCGCACACACCCTATAGCGAAAACCTCTCCAAAAAAAAAAAAAATAATAATAATAATAAAAAAATTAAAAAATAAAAAATAAATGACCCTATTTTTGTGGATCCACTCCAGGGCTCTTTATTCTGTTCCAGAACATTCTTGTACTAAAATCACACTTTCTTACTATCTGGTACTAGAAGTCTTCCAGCTTTGCTCTTCTTCATGAAAAATTATTGGTTCTTTCCATTTCCATATGCATTTGAGATTGACTTAATTTTTACTATGCAGAAACACACATACAACATTTCTTCCAAGATTTTTATTGGAATTGCATCAACTCTATAGATTGATGAACATCTTCACAATTTTGAGTCTTCTAATTCATGAACATGGTTTATTTAGGTTTTTATATTCCTCTGTTTAGGTAGTTTTAAGAATTTATATTAATATTTTGGGACCAGCAGTTAGCATAATGGCTATGTCGCTGGACTCCCATGTAGTTGACCGTGGTTTGAGTCCCTGTCTTTCGGGTGAGAACATGTGCCCTATAGCAAAAAACTCTCAAAAAAAAAAAAAAAAAGAAAAAAAAAAAAGAAAGAAAGAAAGAAAGAAAAAGAAAAAAAATGAATTTAAATTAATGTTTTGTAGTTTTCTATGTAGTAAGTGATCTTGCCTTGTTTTTTCAGATTTTATGTATTTGAAATTTTTTTTGAGTGTTTTTTGTTTGTTTGTTTGTTTTTTGCTATAGGGCACGTGCGCTTGCCAGAAAGACAGAGAGATAGAAAGCAAGAAATCACCCCCCTCCCCGGGGGGGATGGCCAAACCACAATCCCTTCTTCTCCATTCTCCTCTCGGGATCTTGGGAACACACTCACACACACCTGGCATGAGCTTAAGCCACCAGGTCCAGGACTCGAATCATGGGCCGCTACATAGGAGTCCAGCGACATAGCCATTGCACTAACTGCTGGTCCCTGAAATATTTTTTTAATTGCCAGAGTGTGCATGCACTTGTAGGAGAGATACAGAGAAACAGAGAGAGGGAGAAATTACCCCGCAATGGGACATGGTCATGCCTTATCTTTCATTTCTCCATCTTATTGGGATTTTGGATACCCATTCATACATACCCAGCTTGTTTTTTAAGCCTCTCGGGCTGGGATCAGCAATGCGATTGGCCATGTGGAATCCAACTTCCTTAACTACGAGGCTATGTGTTTGATATTTTTATTATGTATAAATGATGTTGTACTTTTAAAAAAATATATTTATTTTAAAATAAGAGACAGGGAGAGACAGACAGAGAGAGAGAGAGAGAAAGCAAGCTGCCAGATCTGGGACTCAAACCATAGCTGGCCATGTGGGAGTCCGGTGCTTCAACCACCATGCCACCTGCTGGCTCCATTATATTGTATTTTTAATATCCTTCCTTAATAATACATTGTTAGTATATGCAAATTATTTGATTTCTTCTACTGACCTTGTATCTAGTACCCTTGCTAAATTCACTTATTTAGAATACTGTTTGTATATTTGGGGGAGTTTTCTCTATGTAGAATTGTGTCATCTAAATATTGGTAGTTTTATTTCTCCCTTTATAATTTCTATAATTTTTCTGTGCCTTATTGCCCCATCTGAAACCTCTAATTTAGTGCAGGACAGAAGTGTTGATTGAGCCTGATGTTGAGCGTGTGTGTGTGTGTGTGTGTGTGTGTGTGTTTAGATATACTCTCCAGTACTTTTTTTGGACATACTTTTCTGATAAGAGAAGGGTCTGAAGGCCTGGGGTGGGGAGCACTGCAGCAGAGAGAGGGGAATAGCCTGCTTCTTCCTCATTTAAAAAATAAAGCAGGGTGGCCTTCAAAGAGGGAGAAGCTCTGGGCTGATCCCCTCTATGTCCTTCTTCAGAACCTGGTTGAAACTTCAGTCTAGTAGGTTAGGGTTGTGGGGTGTTCCTCTTTGGCTCTGGAACATGAGTCTACCAGTCCATCCCTGCCATTTCCCAGGGAGACTGAGGTTCAATGCCCTGTGGTAACTAGCATCGAGTCATACAGCAAGCTAGAGTCCCTAGAGGCCGAGTAAAATCAGAATAGCTCCCCTGTAGCCACTGACCACCCTGAGCTGGAAGACCGCCAAAGGCAGAAGTGCTTTAGGACCAGAACAACTGTATCCGAGTGCAGGGCCCAATACCACAGATGCTGTGTAAAGAAAGGTGGGCAGGCAAGGTGGGGGGGCGGGGTCAAGGGAAGACTGGGGTCAGGTGAAGACAGACGGGAGCAATACATTAAAGTCAAGTGGCATTCTTCCTCTTCCGGTGGCCCGTCCCTCCCTGCCCACTGGGAATGCTCGGAATGTGATGAGCTGATAAGACTGGGACTCCCACTCCACCTGGCACGGGCAGGGTGAAGTGCTATGCCATCCCCACCTTCCAGATGGGATTTTGGGGAGGTGGGCTTGGGGAGAGGGAGGTGGGCTGGGGGAGAGTCCAGGGGACATAACCCTGAGAGGGGACTGTTTGGAAGGGCCCAGGGGGTGCCTTTGCATGAAGCCAACAGGCCAGATGCCAGGGCTGTGGGCATGGCCAGATGCCTCCCAGCTGAGCTGTGCTGTGACTCAGAAGGCACGGGGCCTGGGTTGAAGAGGGGGCTCCTGCTGCCAGGAAAGCAGGGCAGGAGGAGAGCGGAAGGGAAAGCAGGCATGGTGGGGCCGGGACTCCTCCGGAGGACAGGGCACCAAGGCAGCAGCCAAAGGAGCCATCTGGGGGTGTCCAAAGAAGGCCCTCTGTGGGCGCTACCCTACCCTGCAGGGGTCATAGCCCTATGGAGCTGACCGGGCACCGATGGTCTTCACTGAGGTGGCCTGGGGGGCAGTTGTGTGGACACCCACAGGCGTGTTCTTCAGAGCCCACCCTGCCCCACCCCCACCTCTGCAGACCTGTGCAACCTCCCTCTGCCCAGCCACACTCCCCTTTGTGGAGTGACAGGGGTCACATTCGTGAGACCTACTGTGTGTCGGGCACTGTGCAAGGTCCCAGGACATGGATGGAGAACACGTTGGGTCCCTGAGGGCATGGACTGAACAGCCAGGACATAGATGCTTCTAGCACTTGGGAGGCCAGAGCTCTGTGTAAACGCTGGCCTGGGACACCAGGAGGGGAGGGCAGAGCAAGGCTTAAAGGAAGCTTAAGGAATCCAGAAACCCTAGGCCCAGACCCCAGGCCTGCTCCAGGTAGCCTCTTCTTGCTTTCTGGATGGACACATCTGAGACAGAGCAGAGGGAGGGAGGGGGCAGCAGTGCGGCCTGGTGGTTTGAGGTTGTCTGGTTGGAAGCAGAGCAGAGCTGGAGGAAACCTCAGCCCCAGGGACCACTTCACGTCCTGTGCGGCTGCACCTGAGACCTGCTGTGGGCAACCCGAGATGGGGTGGGCGGCCGTCCAAACCTTGCTTGGGGGCCACTGCCTGCTGGCTCGTGCTGGCAGCAAGGAGGCCAAGGGGCACCATCCCGGGTGGCCGCAGTGGGAACCGACCCAGGCAGCAGGCCTTGCCAGCTCCAGCTTGACCCGCAGACGCTTGGCCTCTGCTATCAACCCTTGGCTGTCCGTGCAGGCTGGCAGGGCAGCTGTGCAGAGGGCTTGTGTAGGCGCCCGTAACATACCACTTTCGTCCCCTCCTCACACCTAGCACAATGCCTGCTGGCCCATATGAGGAGTCAAAAATGCTTGGGGAATAAAAACCATGAATGAGTGATGAGTGAATAAATTAATGATGGATGAATAAACAAATCTATCAACCAACCAGTTAGCTGAGGTCGCTGCAGCCAGTCCTTTCGAAATAGGCAGGCCTGCCACCTGGTGGCGATTATGCTAACAGCAGCCATGATCCGGGCCCAGCATCTCCCTTCCCCACCCAGCAGAACCCTGGAGGGTAACTATGATGGCTGATCCAGGGGTCACTTCGTTCCTCCTCTGCCTCCTGGCCACATTCCCTTTTTTCCAAGACACGCAGACGCTTTTCTTTTTCTTTATTTTTATTGCCAGAGGAGGCAATAGCATTAGCCTCAGAGAGACTGCAAGGGAGAAAGCAACTCCCCCATGGGGTGTGGTCACACTTCAAGCCATTCTCCATTTCTCCATCCTGTGGAGACTTTTAAGGCATGCATGCCCTCACACCCAGTGTGCTTTTCAAGCCAGTTGGCTGGGATTCGAACCACAGTCAGCCATGCGGGATTTAGCTCTCTTAAACACAAGGCTATGGGGCTAGACTCTTTTATTTTAAAATTTTATGATTTTACCACAGGATGTGTGCACTTGCATTTGCCAGAGAGAGAGAGAGAGAGAGAGATGAAGAGAGAGAGAGAAAGTGAGAAATCACCCCCCAACACACGGGTGACCAATCCCTTCTCCTCCATTCTCCTTTCAGGATTGTGGGCATGCATGCGCACATGCCCAGTGTGCTTTTCAAGCTACCAGGTCCGGGACCGGAACCACGCCCTCTAGCCCTCTCCCCCTTTGCCTTAACCACCACACCACCGGCTGGCCTCGCACCTTCTATTTTCCCAAACATCTGAGGAGGGCTGGCCCTGTGGTCTAATGGCTAGGGAGATGGATCCTATTTGACCCACCATCCTGTTTGATTCCGGCCCCTTTTGCTTGAAAAACCCCTGGGCCCATGTGCCTGTGTGCCCCAAATCCTGCGGGGATGGAGAATGGAAGAGAAGGGGTGCAGCGTGATCACACCCTACAGGGGGGCTTTCTTCCTTTCTCTCTCTCCTTGTCTTTCTGTCCCTCTGGCCATCTTAGGTGCCCTCTAGCAAATGAAAACAAAGCAAACAGCTTTCAAGGAAAGAGCTCCCCTGCCTTTGCTCCTAGGAAAAGCCTACCTGGGCGCTGACCTTCGCTCTCCTCCCATTCCCTCGGTCCTCCTTCCCCCACCCAGTCAGGAAGTCCCGCCCAGAGTGCCAGGCCTGACTGGCAGGAATTCAGCCTGTCACCTCCCCATCGTCTCAGGGTGAGTCTTGCTCCTACATGGCCTGCTTTCTCTCAGGGGAGAGTTCCTCAGCCCCGGGGACCCAGAGCCACTTGCTGCCATCTATCCCACAGAGCAGGTGGTGCCGAGGACTCACCAGGTCGGCCAAGAGCCCAGCAACTCTACTACGGGGATGCCCCGGTGTGGAGACAGGCCGTATTGCCACATGACTCATTTTCCCCATCTGTGTAACTGGGGTGCTCTGGCTCTGTCAGTCAGTGCTCTGCGATAGTCCCCCTCCCCCTGCCTGGCTTCCTCCCCTCTTCAGTCCCCAGGACCAGCTGCAGAGCACTGAGGCTGTCAGGTGTCCCCTTGCTTTCTGTCCCCAGAACAAGCATCCCAGATGTGGTGAGATCACCAGTTGCCTACCCTAAACCTCCACTGTCCCCTTCCTCTTCGCTTACAGACCCCCACTTTTATTGGGGCAGCAAGAGTCTCCAGAGTCTTAGCAGGGCTAGACCCCTGCTCCAGCACCCCTGAGGCCCCCTCCCCACAGAGCCACTCGAGGGGCCTCGGCAGTGTCCTGGGGAGAACAGCAGTCCCCCAGACTCCCAAGGCTGCCAGTCCTGAGGTGCTAGCGCAGTGCTCAGCCCAGCCCGTGAGTCCCAGCAGCTGCACCTGGGCTCCAAGGCTCAAGGTCTCTCACCTAGACAGTTCTGCACCCGGCGGCCTACAGGGCCAGGTTCCTGGCCATCCTCTTCTCTTTCCCCCTACCTGCCATAAAACAAAAACTCCTGGGGCCAGCAGGGGGCGTGGTGGTTTAGGTGCTGGACTCCCATGTGACTGACCACATTTCGAATCCCAGATCCAGGGCTTGAAAATCATGCTGGGCACATGTGTGTGCGTGCCCAAGATCCCGAGCGGAGAATGGAGGAGAAGGGATTGCAGCATGGCCGTCCTCCCTGGAGGGTGATTTCTCACTTTCCCTCTCTCTGTCTCTCTCTCTCAGGCAAGTGCTCTATGACAAAAACCTTTAAAAAAAATTTTAAAATGCCTCTGCTTTTTCTATGCCTGCCCCTCTCAGGATTTCTGGGGAGGCAACTGTGTGACTAGTCAAAGTTCTCTAGAGAAAGAAAACCAACAGCACATGTGTATGTGTGTGTGTGTGTGTGTGTGTGCGCGCGCGTGTGAGTGTAAAGAATTTTTTTAAGCCATTTTAATTTCATCAGTAAGAGCCCATTTTTTTTAAAAGAATTATTTTATTTATTTATTTCATTTGACCAAAGAGGGACAGAGAGAGAGAGAGAGAAAGCTAGAAAGCAAGCTGCCAGGTCTGAGACTTGATCCACAGTCAGCCATGTGAGAGTCCAGCGCCCTCAGCCACCGTGTCACCTGCCAGCCCCAAAAAGGGGTTTTTTTCTTTAAATGAGGAATCACATGATTACAAAGGCTGGCAAAGCCCAGGATCTGCGGGGTGAGTTGGACGTTGGAGACCCAGGGGAGTCAGCTGAGCCGGAGGTATAGTCCCAGTCCGAGCACCAGGGGAGCAGCTGGTGCAGTTCTTGTCCAAAGACCACAGGCTCGAGGCCCAGAAAGAGCCATGTCTCAGTTCAGGTCCAAAGGCGGGAACAGACTGATGTTCTGACTCAAAGGCGGTCAGCCAGGGGTTCCGTTCTCTTAAAGGGAGAGCCCTTTTTCTCTTCAGGCCTTCATCTGCTTAGGTGAGGCCCGCCCACGTGAGGGAGGGTGGTCTGCTCTCCTAGGTTTGCCAATTTAAACACTCTCATGGAGACACTCAGAGTAATGCTTAACCAAATATCTGGGGACTTCCTGGTCCAGTCTAGGTGACCATAACTTTTTTTCTTTTGAGTTTGCTATAGGGTACATGCACTCACTGGGGAGAGAGACATCGCCCCTCACAGGGGCGGCCATGCTGCCATCTTTTCTCTTTCATTCTTCTCTTAGGACTTTGGGCATGCACACACATGTGCCTGGCATGTCTCTCAAGCCACTGGTCTGAGACTCTAACCACAAAGTTGGCCATGTGGAATCCAGCCACCTTAATCTCCATAGCAACTAATCACCTCAAGTTGCCCATCATCTTGGGGACCAAGGCTGTTGAGATACCCTTGCACGTCAGCCAGGGCATGGATCGGAAGGACCTAGCCTCGAGGGAAAAGGCCTCAGGGAGCCCAGAGGAGTGGAGTAACGTGGGTGAGGTGCCTTCACACTGTACAGTGCTTGTGTTCCGCTGCAGAAACAGCATCTGTCATCGGTCTGCTTGTTGTTTTGTCCATAAGGCTGGTTGCTGTGTCAGTGTGGGGTGGTGGGGAGTCCAAGTGGCTGAGCTGAAGGAGATTCATAGAAAAGAGGAGGGCGAATCTGGTCCCCAAGCAGCTGTGAGCCTGGGAGGGGTGACCAGACAGGGAGAGTGTCCTGGGGAGGGTGAGGGCTGGGCTGGGGAGGGGGGCTCTCAGAACAGAAAGCAGGAGCAGGCTTCTCTGGGGTGAAGGAGGGGCTGGAATTTATTCCCATCACTCAGGAGCTGGCAAACCAATCACAAGTAAATGCAGCCGGCCATCAGCTTTTGTAAATAAAATTTCATTTGTATATTGCCGATGGCTGTTTTCTTGTTGTGACGGAGACCATACGGCCCCGCAGAGGCGGCGATATTGTCTATCTGGCTCTTCGTAGAGCTGGCCAGCCATGCTGCAGCTGGTGCTCTGATTCACTCACAGAACAATCGACGCGCACCTACTCGGTGCCGACCGCACAGCAAACTCAGGCTGCCATCACAGATACAAAGGACGGCGTCCTTGCCCTCTTAGACTTTTTTTTTTTTTTTTTTTTAAAGAGGCTTTTCCCTCTCACTGGAGAAAGAGACAGTGAGAGGGAAAGTGAGAAGTCACCCCCATGAGAATTGGCCATGCCACAATCCCTTCTCCTCCATTCCCCTCCCAGGATCTTGGGCACTCATGCACATGCGCCCAGTGTGATTTTCTAGCCACTGGATCCGGGACTCAAACCATAGTCGACCGTGTGGGAGTCCAGTGATATACCTGCTATGCCACCTGCTGGTCCCAGCACTTCTAGTTTAGAAGGAGAGACAGGTAAGCAAGGGCCACCTGACTCACCACAGAGGCTTTCCCTCCGTGAGTCGAACCACTGTCAAGTATCAGAGTGGGCACACCAGCAAAGGCACCGCTGAAAACCGAATGAGGGCCACGTGGTGGTGCAATGGGAATGCAAATGGACCTGTACAAGAGAGGTTCTGGGTTCACATCCCGGACCTCCCTGGACATGCTGGATGTGCACACAGTCACCCACACCCAGGCTGGCTGGGGCCGGGGGGTGGATCAAGGTTGAGAGTGCCTCTCTATTCTCTTTCACACACGTGGACAAGAGAAACAAACAAAAGACAGACCTGAAGGTCACGTAGAGGTGAGGGCAGCTGGATCCCACATGGCCAACTCCACAGTTTGAGTTGCAGACCCGGTGGTTTGAAAATCATGCCAGACATGTGTGTGCACGCCTAAGAGGAGACTGGAGGAGAAGGGAATACAATGTTGCCATCCTCCCTGGGGGAGGATTCTCACCTTCCCTCCTTCTCTCTAGCTCTCTCTCTGGCAAGTACATGTGCTATGTAGGGGGAAAAAAAGCTGAATGAACACAGGTGCTCAAATGTAGGGAAGAGGAAAGCACAGAGGGCCAGAGACCCCAGTGCGGGAGCGCATCGAGGGCTTCTGGCTAGTAGGTTTGGTCTCCAAGGACAGTAGCCCCCCAGAAAAGGGGAGTCGGTGACAAGAAGCCGTGTGCTCCAGGGCCATCCCTGAAGGAAACTCAAGGTCCTTGGCAGGGCTGGGGCTGCCGGGCCAGAGCTGCAGGGCTGAGTGTGCACTGAGAGGCTTCTAGTGGGAGCCTGCCACCGTCAGCCTTGCATGCGAGAAGCGTTGCTGCTACAGAGACAGAGGAATGGACAGACCGGAGGAGGCTGTGTATGGGCCAGGGCAGGACGGTGTGATGGGGAAGACACGCCAGGTATCTGGGGAGCAGGATCAGTAGCACCCGGTTGCTGACCGATTGTGGCAGATGAGTGAATACCCCGGCTGAACTGCAGCTTGTGGCTGAGGATGGAAGCAGTGCAGGAGCATGTCTGGGGGTGAGCCCAGCTGCATGGTGGACCAGCGAGTTCAGCGGGAGCTGCCTGTGGGACGTCAGTTAGAGTGTCCAGAAGACAGCGGGTCACAGTCACAGGGCTCCAGACACGGGGGAAAGGTCAGTGCCAGAGAGCTAGCCTTGAAGCCATGGGACTGAAGCAAACCGTGCAATGGACTTGCGACCTGAGAGCTAAGGAGAGGCAGGGACAGGCCCCGGGATACTAGTGAGCAGCCAGCATGTGCCTGGTTAGTGTGAGGACGGAGCACGGAGCCAGCACGGCCCCTCCTAGAGAGCTCACGGCCGGCTCGGGAGAGAGCCACGTCAACAGACATTCCCATATAACCCAGTAAGTGATCAAATGGACGCGTGTTTGCTTGGCTGCGGGGATTTGGCCAAGAACGAAGTAGCGGAAAGCTCTTTGGCTTCCGGCCCACAGAGTAATGGATGGCAGAGGTGCCTCTGCCCGCAAAGCATCTACTCCATCCTCCGGTAAGGGTCCCTGGGCTCCCCTTTAGGGGACTCCTTCCCTACACTCTGATCAGGTGTGCAAGAGGCTAGTTCCCTTCAGCCTCCCTCCCCTGCTGGGGTTAGTACATGACCCAGGTTCAGGCCCTTCCTTCGACACGAAGGGCTTGGGGACAGGCATGTGACCAAAGGCACCCAATGAGACTCATCCCAGGGCTGTGCCTTCGTTGCCAGGATCACTGGGTAAGGATAACACGAGCAGGGAGCCACAGACAGCAGGGACGTCGGGGGCTGCTGACCTCACAGGGCTCTACGGTGAGCTCTGTCTGATTCCGGCTTGCACAGGCAGAGAGTGGATTTTTGTTTTTGTTTTTGTTTTTGTTTTTGTTTTTGTTTTGTTTTGTTTTAGAGAGACTTTTGCTATAGGGCATGTGTGTTCACCAGAGAGACAGAGAGATAAAAAGCGAGAAATCACTCCCGGGGGGGGATGGCCATGCTATAATCCCTTCTCCATTCTCCTCTCGGGATCTTGGGCATGCACGCACACATGCCCTACGTGACTCAGGATCTTGGGCACGTGCACACACATGCCCGACGTGAGTATTAAGCCTGCCTGGTCCGGGGCTCAAACCAAGGTCACTATATAACCATTATGCCATCTGCTAGTCACAGAAGTGATGGATGGTAACTTTTGGGGTGCCGATCTGAGACAGAGTCAAACCAAAGAAAATGAGACAACATAAAAATATCATATGTGAGAATAATACACGTTTAATGCTTTAGTGCAAAATTATGAAGATAGGTGTTATTTGAATTATTATTTTTATATATTGTTATTTTTATATTACTCTCTATCATTCACCTTTCTAATCCATAAATGCTGTTATTTATTTTTTGAAAGATTTTTGCTATAGGGTGCATGTGCTCGCCGGAAAGACAGAGAGACAGAAAGCGAGAAATCACCCCCCAAGGGATGGCCACGCCACAATCCCTTCTCCTCCATTCTCCTCTTGGGGTTTTGGGCACGCACGCACACGCGCCTAGAGTGAGTTTCAAGCCGCTAGGTCAAGGACTTGAACCACTGTTGGCCACATGGGCATCCAGTGCCTTAACCACTACGCCACCTGCTGGCCCTCATAAACACTGTTATTTAAACAAAACAATAGACTAGTTAAAAAAGCAACTAGTACTAATTAATAGTAGTACCAATTAAATATTATAAGTAATATATTATAAGTGTGAGAAGAATATAACATGATTTTTATAATGTCTCTATCTTCTGATATGGCAATTTATTTTAACTTTTTAAAAACTCTGTAGGAGGAGCCAGCATGTGGTGTGGTGGTTAAGGTTCTGGATTCCCACTAGGCTGACCACAGTTTTAGTCCCAGACCTGGAGGCTTGTTTTCTCTTTCTCTGGTGAGTGCACATGCCATATAGCAAAATTTTAAAAATAATAATAATAAATAAAATGAAACTGGGGCCAGCAGGTGACATGGTAGTTAAGGGCACTGGACTCCCACATGGCCTACCATGGGTCAAGTCCCAGACCTAGCGGCTTGCTTTCTCACTTTTCCTCTCTCTTTCTCTCTCTCTTTTTTTATTTGAAGAGGTTTTTGCTATAGAGTACGTGTGCTTGCCAGAAAGGCAGAGACAGAAAGCAAGAAATCACCCCCCAGGAGGGATGGTCATGCCACAATCCCTTCTCCTCCATTCTCCTCTCAGGATCTTGGGCACGCACGCACACGCACCTGGTGTGAGTTTAAGCCACTGGGTCCAGGACTAGAACCACAGTCGACTACGTGGGAATTAGCGACATAGCCAGTACGCCATCTGCTGGTCCCTCCTCTCTCTCTTTTTCTCTCTCACACTCTGCCCCTCTCTGGTCAAATTAAAATAAATAAATAAATAAATAAAGTCAAATAAAATAATTCTTTTTAAAAATTTAAATAATTCTTTTTTAAAAAAATTAAATAAATAATTCTTTTTAAAAACTCCTGATTGGGTATTTAAATTCTGTAGGTTATATATATGTGTGTGTGTGTGTATTTTAATATTTTTGCCATAGAGTGCATGTGCTCACCAGGGAGAGACAGAGAGCAAGGGAAAGTGAGAAACCACCTTTGGGGGGATGGCCATCCCACAATCCCTTCTCCCCCAGTGTCCTCTCGGGATTTTGGGCAGGCATGCATATGTGCCTAGGGTGTTTTTCAGGTTGCCAGGTCAGGGACTTGAACCAGTCAGTCATGTGGGATCCAGTGCCACCACACCACCTGCTGGCCCAGGGAGATGCTTTTAAAGCACACAGGGAATTCAAATTGTGAAATCAAAGCTGGATTCCAAATAACTTACAGTTTTAGTAAAGAAATTAAGAAAATCCTATTTAACTTAGCTATCTTTTTCTGGTGACTTGTTTTTTTTTTTTTTTTTTTTTAAGTTCTAAAGCAATCTTACTTCCAAAACATGAGTAATTTTATTCTGTGTGTGAGTTTTTGTCGTAGCCTAAATATGGCAGTGAACAAGCAGATGCAGTCAGTTTCATGGCTTCTCTTAGATCATTAGACAGTTTTAGAAACACAGCACATAAGTTTCTGTGATACTGTAATCGGCTCTCCATTCTCATCCTCCATGAATTTTCCAATCGGAGAAGGACAGTCTTCTCATCTTAACCTTTGGGAATATGATTTCATAGCAAGCCAACATTTTAACATTTTGCCATAGTCAGCAATCATAGTCATTGGGTAGGCCCAGGTCTAAACTATCTCCTTCCTCTTACATAAAGTAAAAAATCTCATTAAGTGCTTCTGCACGTCAAAGTTGTTTAGATTTATTTTTTTTTATTTGTGTTTTTGCTCATCAGAAAAACAGAGAGAAACAGTGAGAGGGAAAGTGAGAAATCATTCCCGAGGGGGGGGGTGGCCATGCCGCAATTCCTCCCCCAACCCCATTCTCCTCTTAGGAATCTGGGCACAGATACACACGTGCCCAGTGTGATTTTCAAGCCACCAGATGTAGACTTGCATCGCAATTGGTCACATGGGAGTCCAGAACCTTAACCACCTGCGGGCCCCCTTCTGCAAATTTTTGAGAAATTGGTTTCTTTTTTTTTTTTTTTTTGGAGAGATTTTTGCTGTAGGGTGCAGAAAGACAGAGAGAGACAGAGAGACAGAAAGCGAAAAATCACCCCCCCAGGAGGGATAGCCATGCCGCAATCCCTTCTCCTCTTGGGATCTTGGGCACGCACGCACACGCGCCCGGCGTGAGTTTAAGCCACCGGGTCCAGGACTAGAACCACGGTCGACTATGTGGGAGTCCAGTGACGTAGCCATTACACTAACTGCTGGTCCCATCTGGTGTGTTTTAAACTGCCAGGTCTGGGACTCAAAACTGCAGTCGACTATGCAGAAGTCCAGAGATATAACCATTATACCATCTGCTGGTCCTACATTTATTAGTCCTTTTTTTTTTTTTTTTTTTTTTTTTTCTTGAGAGAGATATTTGCAATAGGGCTTGTGTGCTTGCCAAAGAGACAGCGAGAGACAGAAAGTGAGAAATCACCCCCCAGGGTGGATGGCTACACCGCAATTCTTTCTCCTTCATTCTCCTCTTGGGATTTTGGGCACGTACGTGCCTGGCTTGAGTTTGAAGCTGCAGGGTCCAGGACTTGAACCGCGATCAACTACACGGGAGTCCAGTCATGTAACCATTATGCCATCTGCTGCCACCCCCACATTTATTAGTTCTAATAGATTTTTTTTTTTTGGTAGATTGCTTAAGATTTTCTACACAATCATGTCATTTGTAAATAAAGAGTTTTTCTTTTCCTTTCCAATCTACATGCCTTTTATTTACTTTCCTTGTCTTATTGTAGTGACTAGACCATGGTATAATAGAAACAGTGACAGTGGGGGTTGGCAGGTGGCATGGTGGTTAAGGGCGCTGGACTCGCACATGGCCAATCATGGTTTGAGTCCCGGACCTGGAGGCTTATATTCTCACTTTCCCTCTCTCTCTCTCACTCTAACCCTCTCTGGTCAAATTAAAAAAAATAAATAAAGTTAAATAAAACAATTCTTTAAAAAATTCATTACCTGTCATTATTACATCAACATAAAAAAGGGGCATTTTAAACAAAAAGTTTGACATTTATAAACTGAAAATAGAAAAGAGTGTTTACAACGTCGAAGTCATCTCACAGTGCCTGATTTATAAATACATAAATGCCCATGTGTACGTTGGCAGTGCTAGCCACTGAAGAGTGAGAACTCTGGAAAGCCGTCCTAGACGGACTTGTCTCCAGTCCAGCCGTCTGGTCACGTGGGTGATGCCCGTGCTCCTGCGCTCAGTGTCACATTCGTCCCAGCCTCCTTTCTAAGTCTGTAGCTGCTGATGAAAGTGCGATAAATCTCCTGCCTTACCTTTGACGCCTTTTCATTAACTCACTTCTGGTAGTAAACTGGGGCAGGTCGTCCACTTCCATCCCGTCACCTTGTCTGACAGGTCTTTACTGAAACTGCAGCCCGGGGAGAGGTGGTTGGCCCAGACCATGGGTAGGGACAGCAGCTGGTCCAGGTGGCTGCCACTGTCTGGTGGGTCGCGGTAGTTGGCCAGGGGACGCAGGATGAGCTCAAAGTGGGCCTTCCAGTGCTTCTTTTAATTTAAAATATATATATATATATATGTATTTAATTCCCCCCCCCTTTTTTTTTTTTGACTAGAGAGAGACAGAGAGAGAGAGAGAAAGGGAAAGCAAGAAAGCAAGCCACCAGATCCAGACTTGTCAGCTGTGTGGGAATCCAATGCCTTTAGCACCACGCCACCTGCCAGCCTCCTTTTACTCTCTGAGTAGGTGCTGAACTGCTCTGTGAAGTCGGCCGCCTGCCACCTCCGATACCAGCTCCGCCATCGGGTCAGCAGCCTCACCACCCACCACGGTGCCCGCCGCCGTCCAGCCAGTTGCTCAGTTTTAATCAAGTGATGTTGAATTTTATCAGGTTATTTTTCTGCATCTATTCAAATAATTGTATGGTTTTTCTACTTTATTCTGTCAGTCAGGGAATTGTATTGATTTTCAAATGTTAACTTACTATTGAGGCTGGCCAGTGGTTGGTGGTACAGGGTGCTGGATTTCCCCATGGCCGTCCGCAGTTTGAGTCCCCGACTTGGTGGCTTGCTTTCTCACGTTCCCCCTCTCTCTCTCATTCTGTCCCTCTCTGGTCAAATTAAAATAAATAACTAAATAAATAAAGTTAAAATAATTATTTAATAAATAAATAAATAAATAAATAAAAGTTAAAAATAAAATAATTCTTGGAAAATAAGTTAACGCAGTTGCTAATACTTTCCCAGGCAGTGACGCATAGTGATGTTGTTTTCATATACCGCAGTATTACTTTTTGCACATTTCTAGGTCTGACTCGCTAATACTTTGTTAAGGATTTGTGCCCCCTTGTCATCCATGAAGACACTGGTCTGTAGCTTTCTTGTAATGTCTTTGTCTGGTTTGGGATCAAGGTCACGCAGACACCATGGAATGACTGGGAAGTTTCCATCATCTCCTCATTTCTAGAAGAGCATAGACACTTGGGATGATTTCTTCCTTGCATATTTTATAGTATTCACCAGTAAAGACACTTAGGCCTAGAATTTTCTTTGTGGGAAATTTAAATTGCAAATTTAGAGCCAGCTGGTGGCGTGGTAGATAAGGAGGCTGGATCCCAAATGGACGACAGCACAATTTGAGTCTTGGATCTGGTGACTTGAAAAATATGCCAAGCGTGTGTGTGTGTGTGTGTGTGTATGCGCGTGCGTGTATGCCCAAATTCTCAAAAGAAGCAATGGAGAACGGATTATGGCATGGCCATTTCCCATGGGGATTGCTTTCTCACTTTTCCTCTCTCTCTCTGTGTCTCTCTCCAGCCAGCACATACACTGTCTAGCAATTATTTTTAAGTTTTTTTTTTGAGAGAGGTTTTTGCTATAGGGCCTGTATGCTCACCAGAGAGAGAGACAGAAAGTGAGAAATCACCCCCCCCCCCCCCGGGGATGGGGAATGGCCATGTAATCCCTTCTCCTCCATTCTCCTCTCAGGATCTTGGGCACGCACGCACATATGCCTGGTATGAGTTTAAGCCACCGGGTCTGGGACTCAAACCGCAATCTACTACAATGGAGTCCAGCGACATAGCCATTACGCCATCTGCTGGTCCCATGTTTTGTTTTGTTTTGTTTTGTTTTGCCACACACTTGCTTGCCAGAGAGAGACAGTGAGAAATTGAAATCACCCCCAGGAAGGATGGCCATGCTGAAATCCCTTCTCCTCTATCCTCCTTCTGTGATTTTGGGCACTCACTCAGACGTGCCTGGCATGATTTTCAGTCTGCCAGGTCCAGGATTGGAACCATAATTGGCCATGTTGGAGTCCAGTGCCTTAACCACTGTGGACGGAAATAATCAACTCTGCAAAAATAATTAATTAATGAGGTTTGTTTTAAGCACGGAGTTGAGTGACCTAGGCTCAGAGAAGAGGCAAAACATGCCTCTCTCTTAGGGTGATCGGGTACAGAGGTTCCTTTTATTTTATTTTGATTTTGAGAGACAAAGTTTAGAATTTAGTGGAGAGTTTTCCATTGGTCTTGCCAAAAAAAGTGGGACATGGGAGGGAGGGGGGAGCTTGTGTACAGTCACAAGATACTTCCCCAAGGACAGGATATTGGAAGAGTCCTGTTATCAATGAGTCAAAATGATCTGTTAATGATTGTGGGCGTGACTCACCCATTTCAGGGATACTATGCCAGGGACAGGATATAGGACGATTTCTGTTATCAAATGGGCCAAAATGGTCTGTTAGTGTTTGTGGGTGTGACTCACCGAAGGCCCCCTTGAAGGGATTTTAGAAACAGGATAAAGCAGTCAGACTTCGGCCCTCAGCACTATCTCACCTGCTGGCCCTAGCAACAAAGCATTACTTTTTTTTCCTAAATAATTATTTATTTAATTTTATTCATTCATTCATTTATTTTAATTTGACCAGAGAGAGACACAGAGAGAGCAAGAGAGGGAAAGTGAAAAATCAAGTTGCCATGTCCAAGACTTAAACCGTGGTCAGCCATGTGGGAATGTCCAGCGCTTTGACCATTACGCCACCTGCTGGTCCCGCAAATTATTACTTCTAAAAGAATTATTTAATTTTATTTATCATTGTTATTATTATTATTTTAATTTGCTACCGGGCTCATGTGTTCACCAGAGAGAGACAGAGAGAGAGAGAGAGAGAGAGAGAGAGAGAGAGAGAGAGAGAGAGAGAGGAGAGAGGGAAAGTTTTCAGAAAGCAAGCTGCCAAGTCTGGGACTCAAACCATGGTCAGCTATGTGGGAGTTCAGCTCCTTAACCACTACACCACCTGCTAGCTCTGCAAGTTATTTTTTTGAATTACAAATTTAAGTTAATATAGTTAACATCTTGCATTAGTGTGATACGCTTGCTGTAACTGACAACCTAATATCCATACATTGTTATTATTATTTTCTTTATTCATCATAGAGAACAGGGACCCACATGTGTGTCCGCCATGACAGAAAGGAAGAGGAGCGCCCTTTATGTATGTACATGTGTGTGGGTGTCTGTGTGAGAGAGAGGGAGGAGCACCCTCCACCGGGCCGATCATGTCCTGATCCCTTTCTCCAGTTCTCCAGCCACTAGGATCTTGGGCGTTCACATGTGTGCCCAGCGTGTTTCAGGAAGACTAGGTAGAGGGTTTGAACAACAATCACCATGTGAGATCCAGCTTCTTGTGCAGGCATCAGCCCCGATACATTATATTATTAGCTAACATAGTTTCCATATAGCGAAGGGGAAGGTGAGGAAGCAAGCTGCCAGGTCCAGGACTCGAAACACCATCAGCCATGTGGGAATCCAACACCTTAACCACCATGCCACCTGCCGGCCCCAACCTTCTCATATCTTGAAAGTTCATGTCTTCTCATCACCGAATAGCATTTCATTGTATGATTGCACCACAGCCTGTTCAGCCATTCACCTACTGAGGGATGTTTTGGTTGCTTCTAGTTTCGACAGTTATGAATAAAGTTGCTATAAATGCTTGTGTGCACCATTTTTAGACATGTAAGTTTCCATCTCATTCAGGTAAAAAAAAATCTTGGCGGGACCCAGCTGCAGCAAAGCACTGCTAAGGTGTTGTGCTCCGCAGACTGGGGCCCCACGGGAGATCTGGGTTTGATTTCTGCTCCAACCTAAATGGGGGGCCTGCTGGTGTGTATCTGTAATCCCAGCAGTTTGGGAGGCAGAGGTAGGAGGAGCGTGAGGTGAAGCTGGCCTGAGTGATATAAGGAGATCTTGTCTAAAAATGGGTTGGGGGTATTTAGACATTGTCTTAAAAAGCCAGTGGCATGGAGGCAGCTGGATTCTACATGGTCAGCTGTGCAGTTTGAGTCCCAGTCCTGGCAGCCTGAAAATTACAGTGGGCATGTGTGGATACATGCCCCAAATTCTTAGAGGAGAAGGGATTGCAGCATGGTCATTCCCCCGGAGGGTGATTTCTCATTTTCCCTCTTTCTCTCTTGCGAACACACACCACCCTATAGCAAATAAACAAACAAACAAACAAACAAACAAAGCTAAAAAAAAAGAGTTAGGTGTGATGGTACATGCATACTTGTAGTTCCAGCTGGAAGAATGAGGCAGGAGAATTATGACGCAGTGAAACCCTATCGTTTCCCTTTTTTCCTTTTTAAAGATTTACTTATTTACTTTCATTTGTTATTATTATTTATCTTTTTAATTTGACCAGAGGGAGACAGTGAGAGGGGAGAAAGTGAGAAAGCATGCCGCCAGGTCCAGGACTCGAATCACGGAAGACCATTTGGGAGTCCAGTCTCTTAACCGCCACGCCACTGGCTGCCCTCCTCCCCCCTAAAAAAAAAAAAAAAAAAAAAAAAAAAAAAAAAAAAAAAAAAAAAACCCTGTCTTACCAATAAAAACAAAACTAGGAGCACCATTGCTGGCTAGTACAGCAAGATTATGTTTAGCTTTGTAAGAAAGTGCCAAACTATCATCCAAAGTGACTATCATTTTGCATTCTATGCCCCCAGCAACAGAGCTTCTGATGCTCCACAACCTCCTCCAATAGTTGGTATTGTCAGTATTTTGGATCATTCTCATTCTTTTTTTTTAATATAAAAATTATTCTATTTATTTATTTATTTATTTATTTCTAGAGGTTTTTGCTATAGGGTGCATGCTCTTGCCAAAAGTTCAGAGAGAGACAGAAAGCGAGAAATTAGCCCCTCGCGGGGATGGCCATGCGCAATCCCTTCTCCTCTATTCTCTTCTCAGAATCTTGGGCATGCACACGCAAGTGCCCGGCGTGAGTTTAAGTCACTGGGTCCAAGACTTGAACTGCGGTTGACTACATGGAAGTCCAGTGACATAGCCATTACACCAACTGCTGGTCCCTATTTATTTATTTTTAATTTGACCAGAGAAGGACAGAGCAAGATGGAGAGAGAAGAAAAGCGAGAAAGCAAGCCACTAGGTTCAGGACTCAACCCATGGTTGGCCATGTGGCAGTCCAACACCCTTAACAACCTGCTGGCCCCTGCCACCTGCGAAGATATCTCAGTTTTTTCCTCATTATTGTTTTGATTTCTAAATTTCCTAATAACATAAGATGTTGAGCATCTTTTCATATGCTTATTCGCCCCTGGTATACCTTCTTTGGTGTGGTGTCTGTTCAGATCCTTTGCTCATTTTTTTTTAATAGACCATAGATTTATTTACCTTTAACACCCATCATGCCATGAATTCTTAGGGAATAGGTTCCAGAAGCTCAGGCTCCTTCCCATTGGTTCTCACAAAGTGTGCTTCTTTGGGTGGGGCAGGCTGGCGCTTCAGTTGAACCTAGGTACCTTTCTCTTTGGCTTCCTTCTTCTGATCATTTTCCTTCACACATTTTAGGAAGCTATCTCTGCTCTTAGAATGCTTAACATACTTGGGACCTGCAGGTGACATGATGGCTAAGGGCGTTGGAATCCCACATGGCCAACCGTGGTTCAAGTCCTGGACCTGGCAGCCTACTTTCTCACTTTCTCTCTCTCTCTCTCACTCTGTCCCTCACAGGTCAAATTAAAATAAATAAATAAATAGATAAATAAATAAAGTTAAATAAAATAATTCTAAAAAAAAAAAGAATGCTTAATATACTCAATACACACATTAATTGTCTTGGCAAGAATCTTGCCCTTGTTTGTTTACAGCAATGCCAACAGCATGCTGGGGAACACTGTAGACTCTTCCAGTTTTGCCATGGTAACATTTGTGGGGCACTCCTTTTTGACCAATACCATTCCCTTGTTGTCTACAATATCACCTTTTTCGTAGATTCGCATGTATGTTGCCAAAGGAGCCACTCCATGTTTCCTAAAAGGCCTAGAGAACATGTATCTGGTGCCTCTCCTCTTTCCCTTTGTGTTTGTCATTTCGGTGAATTATTGGAAGATGGTGGTTACCTCCTTTGTTCATTTTTTTTTTTTTTTTGTCATTTTCAACAAGAAGTTTATTTACATGACAAGATGCTTGACTTGAAGGGAAAACTATCTAGGATTCCTTTTTCTTTTTTTTCTTTAAGAGTAATTTACCCCTTGGGGGAACCAGCAGTTAGCGTAATGGCTATGTCGCTGGACTCCCACGTAGTCGACCGTGGTTCCTGTCCCGGACCTGGTGGCTTAAAACTCACGCCGGGCACGTGTGCGTGCATGCCCAAGATCCCGAGAGGAGAATGGAGGAGAAGGGATTGCGGCGTGACCATCCCCCCTGGGGGGTGATTTCTCGCTTTCTGTCTCTCTGTCTCTCTCTGTCTGTCTGTATAGCGAAAACCTCTGCAAAAAAAAAAAAAAAAAAAAAAAAAATTAAAAGAAAAAGAGAAAAGAGTAATTTACCCCTACTTAAAAGACAGATTGTCCTATATGTAACAGCTACGTACAAAAAAGTTATAAAATTGTCCTTGGTTTTACAATGATAAATGAAAAGCATTAAAATTTTCCAATCAAACAAGGTATGCAAGGATTTTTATGTTTTCTTTTTCTTTTTCTTTTTGTTAAAACAGTGAGAGGAAAATAACTTATGGGAATATAAAGATAAGAGCTGAATGAGCATGCCACGAATGGAGGAAGGGGGTATTTTCACAGAACCGTACATTCCCCATCCCATCTCCATCTGATGTCAATCAAAACATACCATTGGCCATTTAGTTAAAAATCTGCAGTAAGCTTGTGCACACACACGGTTACTTTACGTACAACGAGGGAATGGGGAAGGGAGAATGAGAGTAGAAAAGACTACGCTGTAGGAGTCGGGATTTGGGGAAAGCAATTCGTGGTTTTCTAGCTGAGAATGTAGTCTTGGTCTGTAAGAACGGAGTTCTGGAGTAAAGTAGCAGGTGGACCGTTACTGGTTTCACAGGAAATCCACCCCTGGCCATATACAGGACCGGGTCACCACCAGGAACTGCTTCCACTCTGCCATCTTTTATTTATTTGTTTATTTATTTTATTTATTTTTTTAAAGAATTATTTATTTACTTTTATTCATTCATTCATTCATTTTTATTTTAATTTGACCAGAGTGAGACACACAGAGAGGGGGGCGGGTGAGTGAGAAAGTAAGTCACCAGGTCCAGGACTCAAACCGTGGTCAGCCATATGGGAGTTTCCAGTGCTTTAACCACCACGTCACCTGCTGGTCTCCCATATTTGTTGATTGATTTATTTATATTTTTGCCATAGGGTGTGTGCGCTCATTGGAGACAGAGACGGTGCCTCAGTTTCCCCCTCTGTCAAAAGGCAGAATGGAGAGCCTGAATGAACTCAGAGAATGCCTGGCACCAAGGGGGCGCTCCGCGCGAGGTGGCTCCTCTGGCCTCAGCGCAGGAGAAAGTAAACTTCAGACTGAGCCCCAGCTGCGCGTCCGGTCCTCCCCTCCCACCACTCCCACTGCTAGCAGTGGCACCTCCGCAGGCTAGCTCGCATCTGAAGCACACTCACACCCTTCCCGACATGCCGAATGCCCTCCAGCGACCCTTCTCTTGCTCTCCCTGCCACAGCCGCCATGACCCAGTTACCTGCCTGCACCTGTTCCCTCCGTTTCCTCCCCTCCCACTCAGCCTCGGCCACCATAAACAGCCTTCCGGGGCTCTCCGCCTCCAGCCCTGTCTTGCTGTATCAGGAGATGTCATGGTGGTGGGGGGGTACATCTCAGTCCCCATCCTGCCCTGACCACATGGCCACAGAAAGATGTGCCCCTGCTGCCCACCCCCTCCTCCTGGAAGCACTCCCCAGCCCACCCCAGCCAGCTCAGGGCCCTCCCCCTAACTGCCCTCTCAAGGCACTCCCTGGGGCCCCCCTTGACTGTCTCTTCTCTCCTCCCTTCCTGGACCATCGCACCCACTGCGGCAAAGTGCCAGACTCCCGGTCTGCATCTCCCATGCCAGCTTCTGAGGGGTTTTTCAGACCCATACAGCTGTAGCTGCTCACTGCTGGACGGGCTCTTCCTCAGTGGCTCAGAGCCCTTCACACCCGGCTTGATCACAACTGGACTAATGGCATAGCCACCCCGAGAGGGCTGTGGCAGCATCTCCTAAAGCTGCACATGAGCACGTGCTGTGGCACGGTTCTGCCTCCCTGTGCCAACAGCAGCATGTTCACGTGCACCAGACGCGCCCAGGTGCCCCTCCACTTGCAGTGGGGTTACGTCCTGGGAAGCCCATCGGAAGCTGAAAATACTGTAAGTCGAACATGCATTTCATAGGGGCCAGCGGGTGGTGTCGTGGCTAAGGCACTGCACGCCCACATGGCCGACTGCAGTTCAAGGTCTGGACCCAGCGGCTTGAAATCATTAGAGGCACATGTGTGTGCATGGCCAAAATCCCAGGAGAATAGAGGAAAAAGGATTGCAGTATGGCCATCCTCCTTGGGGACTGATTTCTCACTTTCCCTCTCCCCGTGTCTCTCTCTTTCTCTCTGGCAAGTGCATGTGCCCTATGACAAAAGCCTCAAAAAAGTATATATACATATATATAGGCACCAGCAGTTACCATAATGGCTATGTCACTGGATTCCCATGTAGTCGACCGTGGTTCGAGTCCTGGACCCAGTGGCTTAAACTCACGCTGGGCGTGTGTGCGTGCATGCCTAAGATCCTGAGAGGAGAATGGAGGAGAAGGGATTGCAGCGTGGCCATCCCCCCTGGGGGGGTAATTTCTCACTTTCTGTCTCTCTGTCTCTGTCTTTCCGGTGAATGCATGCACCCTATAGCAAAAACTCTGAAAAAAAAAAAATATATATAAGCTACCTAATATTAACATCATAGCTTAGCCTGCCTACCTTAAATACCTTAGCTTATAATTTGGCAAAATCATCTCATACAAATCCTATTTTATACTAAAGTACTGAATGTCTCATGTGATTTATTGAATTTATGTAAATTATTCAATTTATTGAAAGTGAAAACAGATTGGCTGTATGGGTACTTAAAATATGGGTTCTATTAAATGCAAATCACTTTCTTGCCATTGTAAAGTTGAAAAGTCAAAGTCGAACTACGCTAACTGGGGAATGTACAAGATGTCTATACAAGAATGCTCATTGCAGGGCCAGGCAATGGCATGAGGTGAAGGCAGCTGGACCCCTTATGTGGTTCGAGTCCCGGACCCAGCGGCTTGAAATACATGTTGGGCATGTGTGTATGCATGACCCAAATCCCAAGAAGAGAATGGAGAAGTGATTGTGGCACGGCCACCCCCCACCAGGGGGATGAATTCTCTGTCTCTCCCCTGCAAGCCCTTGTGCCCTCTGGCAAATTAAAAATAAAGCAGAGAATAGGACCATGGTTTCAGTCCCAGGCCTGGTAGCTTAAAACTCACAATGGGCGCATGTGCATGTGTGCTGAAGATCCCGAGAGGAGAATAGAGAAGGGATTGTGGCATGGCCATCCCCTCAGAGGCTGATTTCTCACTTTCTGTCTCTCTGACTCTCTGGCAAGCACACATGCCCCCATAGCAAAAATCTCTCTTAAATAAATAAAACGAAGAATGCCCATTGCTAATGGCTTATGTGCCCACTTCTCCACTGGAACTTGGCTCCATGGAGGGGCCAGAGTATCTCCCATTCATCACTACCCCCTACCCCCAGTACCTAGCATGGGTCTGTCCCATAGCAGAGACAGCGAAGAAGAGTCGTTGAATAGACAAAGCCGGTCAGAAGGCCACAGGCTGCAAAATGCCAGAGGCTTAACATGTACCTCGGAGGGATCATGAAAAGGTAGACAAGAGCCCTAGAGTTCAGAATCATAGAACAGCAGAGCTAGAAGAGCCCTCAGAAGCTAATGATCTATTTATTTACTCATTTATTTCGAGAGATTTTTGCTATAGGACGCACACACTCATGGGAGAGACAGAAAGTGAACAATCACCCCCCGGGGGGTAGGACCAAGTCACAATCCCTTCTCTATTCTCCTCTTGGGATTTTTGGGCACACGCATACACACACCCTGCATGTTTCAAGCCGCTGCGTCCAGGACTCCCAACTGCGGTTGGCTACATGGGAGGCCAGCGCCTTAACCACTACGCCACCTGCTGGCCCCATCCACTTTTCTATTAACAAAGGAGAAACCCAAGGGAAGAAGCCACTGGCTGGACAAGGGGGAGGGAGGGAATGGCAGCCACGGAGTAATGTCAGGTGATAACAAAAAGCAAGTATTTATTGCCGGTAGGGCTCCTAAAGGCAGTAGAGATAATAAATATTCTTTCTGGGCCTGATGGCCTTGCGTCTGCAGGTGGCCCACTTCCCGTCTCCCTGGTGGAGCTGGACACCAGCCTTCCATCACTGACCACTAGATGGCGCCAGGTCCCCAGGCAAAGGAGAACGCTCCCGCGGGCCGATTCCGCCTCTGGTTCCATCCCTTTTCCGGAGTTGCCCCCTTCAGGCCTGGCTCTCTGCAAGCCCAGTTGGCCCGCTGTGGTGTGCCCAGGTGGCATGATACCTGGGCTCCTGGGAACAGTTTGCTTCAACAGAGTACCTTTTCTCTGTGCTACAGACAGGTGGGCAGTGAACCTTGGCCCGGGCGTTGGGCCCTTTCTCTCTCCTGCCAGTCTCCCATGAGGCCCCTGACACAGGCTGCCCTGCTTCGCCCCTCCACCAGGGGCAGGATGCTGGCCAAGCTGACACCTGCTCATCTGGTTGGCCCAGGCAAGGCGCGGTGGGTGGCACAGGTCCCACTGCATCCTCTGGCTACGTGGCTTCCCTGAGCTGGCAGGTGTCCGCCCAGCAGTTGGTGCTCTGGTCCTGCTGGCCTGATGGGCCTTTGGGGGGGGGGGGGGGTCACTCATGGCCCCATCTGGGAAGCTGTTCCTGCTCCTGCCTGTGCCCACTCACGCTTCCTGTTTTCCTAACCCTGCCAAGCATACCTCAGCTGCAGCCAGGGGTCCGCTAAAGCAGCACCTAGTCCATTCATAAAGCAACTCTCGAGTATTAACGAGTCTCATTTATGCATTCTACAAACATCTGTTGAGCATTGTCCCAGGGATCTAGAAGGTAGTGCTGCACTGGGCAGTCTCTGGCATCTTGGAGCACCAGGGCCATGGGGGACCAGATGTTCATCGCAGATTACCAAATAGTTGTTTCATCACTCATTGAAGTTCTTCACTGTTGTGGTTTCAGTCCATTTCTAGGCCTCTCAGAACTACAGAGTAGAAACGGGCTTAGAAAAAATCCCTAATATCACTCGCCACCCTTTCAAGATTCCAGGATTCCAGACTTCCAGCCTAGGGCTCATTCGCTCCGCAGGGGGAGAGCCGGGGTCGGGGAGGAGGGAGGAGAGGGCCGCAGGAAGCTGGTAGGCTCCCTCCAACCCGAATCACTGGCCCTTTCCCGATCGGTTGAGGAATGAATGCATGAACCTCTGAGAAAGGGGCTGCCCCTTCACTGCCGAGAGTTGGGGGCTCCAACAGACCTGCCCGCCTCCCCCGCTCTCGCCCCGGGAGGGGGAGTTGGCTCGCCCGGTGCCCTTCCTGCCCCCAGCGCCGCGGGCTCTCGGCGCCCTCTTGGCAGCAGAACAGAGGGCACCCGGAGCGGGTGGCAACTCGCCCCGCCACGGGCTCGGAGCGGCGGGCGATAGGCGCTGGGGGGACGCGGAGATAGACAGACAGATAGCGCTCCCCTCGCCCGCCCCCGCCCCCACCTTTCCCACGCGGCGGCCTCCGGGAGCGGCCCAAACCCGCGGGCACTCACTCCTGCCCCTCCGCCCGCGGACTGTGGCCCTCTGTCTGCACCACCTGCAGCTCTGCAAGCCCTTTGAGCCCCCAGCAGCCTGCTGCAGGGTCTGATTTTGTAAAGGGCCGCCGAGCCCCCTATATGCTTCCCGGTAGGACTGGTTCTACCGCGGAGACCCCTCCTCCGGACGTGGCAGGACGGAGGACTTGGGGAGGCCGCAGAGCCCCCAGGGAACCACGAGGTGGCGCTTTAGCACTGCGTGTCCTCGACGCGTTCTCTGGGCCCGGCCGCGCAAGGGGGCAGGAGAATGGACGGAGGAGGTTAGGGACTGAGATTTGAAGGAGCTCTCCTCCCCCAAAGAAAGGCGGGGAACAGAATCTGGGTGGGAGGAAAAAGGGGCTAGGTGTCAGCAACACCTAGAATGACCTAGACTGGGCTTTGTGTGCCAGGTGGGGGAATAGGAGGTGGAGTCCCTGGGAGAGGAGTCAGTTCTTAGGGCCTTCATGGGGGACATTCAAAGGAGCACCAGAGCTTCCAGCCGCTGGGGACTGGGGAGGTACTGAGAGGTTCGTAGGCATCTGCACACAGTTGCACATTGACACACAGATAGAGCAAGTGTCCTGCCAATCGCCCTCCACGCACAGGGCCACACTTTCTGGCGTCCACACTCCCCCACTCACGTGTCTCTGCTTACTGTGAATACGTGAAATCCTCACCTCATGCACCCCAACACACCCACATGCTCCCAGTGCTGTCCCGTGGTGCAGTCTGCCCCAACTCACCGACACACAGAGCCGACCTGCGGCCCACCCAGTCTCATGGGACCCTAGGTCCCCGGCCTTTTCTGGCAAACCTGGACCATATCTGAGACTGCACAGGCACAGCTTTGAGGGTAGCTCTGGGATGGTCACAGGCTGTCCATCCCGGTCTTCCCCCTAAGTCCCTAAACCCATGCAGGCCGGCCCCTTCCCCAAGCCTCTGCCAACAGGATAACCTTAGGGCCACACTATGACTGTCACAGGCCCGAGACACTTCGCCTAGTAGGCCCCTTCCTCCATAAAAATTTTTAAAGTTACATTTATGAGTGCATTGCTATAAAGACAATATATTAATATCATATGTCCAAATATTTTCTTTGACCTAAAAGTTGTTTTCCCTTTCTTTTGATTTTAAGAGAAATTAAAACATTTTCATGGGCACGGAGTCCTGGCCACTTCTGCCATTTGCATAGTACACACACACACACACACACACACATATCTCAGACCACCTCCTTCACAAACACCCAATGGGCAAATTCCTCTCCTTCCCCATGGTACAAGCCCACCTCGCACTACTCCCAGCCTGGGAGACAGACTGACAGATCCTGGGGTCTCAACACAGTCATCCGGCCTTCAGAGAATTTTATCTAGACTGGAGCGACAAGAGGAGGAACAGAGTGTGTGTGTGTGTGTGTGTGTGTGTGTTTTGGGTAACAACAAAGAATGGGGGAGAGAGAGGGGAGAGGGGAGAGAGCGCGCGCCAGAGAGCGCAAGAGCCTGTTTTGCCTCGAAGGCAAGACTTGCAGCCAATCAGCGCGCAGGAGCCTCCCTCGGCGGCTCCACTATTGAGTCTATAACCGGCTGGCCGGGCGGAGCTGGCAGCATTTGACTGTGGCTTGGGACGCGAGGAGAGGCGCGCAGAAACCGCCCGACGGCCGGCGATGGTCTAAGCGCCCCTCGGCCTCCCCCTCCCCAGAGAGGCGACCGGACCCCCCCTCGCCCTCTGGACACACACGCCGCCTGGTCTCCACCCGCCTCTCGGGCGCTCCTGTCCGCTTCCGCGCTCCGCCGAGGCCAGCCCCGGGGAGCGGCGCCGCCAGGATGAGTGGCTCCTTCGATCGCAAGCTCAGCAGCATCCTCACCGACATCTCCAGCTCGCTCAGCTGCCATGCGGGCTCCAAGGACTCGCCCACCCTGCCCGAGTCTTCCGTCACCGACCTGGGCTACTACAGCGCCCCCCAGCACGACTACTACTCCGGCCAGCCCTACGGCCAGACGGTGAACCCCTACACCTACCACCAGTTCAATCTCAACGGGCTTGCAGGCACCGGCGCGTACTCGCCCAAGTCGGAATACACCTACGGAGCCTCCTACCGGCAGTACGGGGCGTACCGCGAGCAGCCGCTGCCGGCTCAGGACCCAGGTAAGGACCACCGGGTCTGGAGGAAGGTGGAAGGTACTGGAACGTTCCCGAGAAAAGGGGGGGGGGGGGGGGGTGGAAGCCAACTTCTAGAGAAGCCGTAGGTAAGAAATGGACTTCCTGACGTTAGAGAAGGGGGGACTAGAGGGACCCGGAGGGGACAGACACGGTGCGCGCCGTGCCCCGCGCTGCGGGGTCAGGGTCCGGGTGAGCTGCCGGAGGAGGGGAGAGCTGGGGGTTGTCAAAGAACCTCCTCATCGAGGTGACTAGACTTGGCCGGCCCTGAGCAGGAGGTCCTGGGGTCGCTGAGGGATTGCGGGAAGGCAGCGGGGTGGAAGCTCTGGGACCGTCCTTTGGATGTGGGCTCGGGAGACAGAAATGGGCTTGTCCCACTCAAGAGTGACCCCAAAAGTTATATGGAAGAAAGCAGCGACCAAGAAGAAGAGGAGCTGAAAAGGGGAAAGGTGGAGCTAGCTAGAGAGAAACCCGGAGAGACAGAGTGAGCGAAAGGACAGACGAAGGGAAGGAGAGAAGGGAAAGAGGAAGAAGGAAGAAAGAAAATAAGGAAAAAAGAAAAGGAATGAAGGAAGGAAGCGAGAGAGAGAAGAAATGAAAGAAAGAAGGAAAAAGAAAAGAAATAAGGGAAGACTTACAACTTTTCTGAACATCTAAAACTAATATAAAAGGGTTTTTTATTCAAAAAAAGAGGACGAAAACGAGCAAGCGAACAACCGATGGCAAGGCGGGGCTAGAAAGGGGGCGGCCAGGAGACCCCAGGCGAGGAGCGGCGAGGCTGGGAGGCGGCGGGGAAGGCGTTCGCAAAGGCGCGGCGGGTCCTTGCCCGTGCGGTTGTTGGCGCCAGGGACCAGATCCGGGGCCGGGCGCGGAGCTGGGAGCGCCGCGTCGTGGGCGGCCGCTGGTCCGGCTCTGTCGCGGCGATTCCCTTCTGGAGAGCCGGTGGCAGAACCGACAGCCGGGAAACCCCGGGGAGAGTCGGTGTGCGGGAGGGAGGAGCGTCCGGCCGGGCCTGGAGGAGGCCTGGAGGGCGCGGGACTTTCAGGCCGAGGCTGAGCTGCCCCGCCTGGTTTGTTCCCCGCAGTGTCGGTGAAGGAGGAGCCAGAAGCCGAGGTGCGCATGGTGAATGGCAAGCCCAAGAAGGTCCGAAAGCCGCGCACCATCTACTCCAGCTACCAGCTGGCCGCCCTGCAGCGCCGCTTCCAGAAGGCCCAGTACCTGGCGCTCCCGGAGCGAGCAGAGCTCGCTGCGCAGCTGGGCCTCACGCAGACACAGGTAGGTGTTGGCAGTCGAGGGCTGCGGGAGCATTGGGGGCCTGCAGGACTCCAGGGTTCCCCATTAGCCTGGCTGGCTTTTTGCGGGTCCTAAACCTCCTGAAACCCCTTCCTGTGGGATAGGGCCTCCGAGTCTCAACTCGTGTCAGAAGGTTCTGCATTAGCACGTACCCAGGTGTGTGTTGTTGTGAACCTGCACGGCTGTAATGTGTATGTCTGTCATGGAGACGTGCCCTCCTCCCTCCACCCAGAAGCCCCAGCTCCCAAGTTCCCCAGCTGTGCTGGTCACTTAGGAATCCACGCTGTGTTTCCCTTCCAGGCTAGGCGCGCGCGTGTGTGTAGGCGTGTGCATGTATGTATACAAGAGTGTGTGTTTGCACACATGCTGGTGGGTCTGCAAAACGCAAGGATGTTCACAGAAGGAATACAGTCCTTTGAGGGTCTTTGTGTGTAGAGATGGAGGGCGCGTGTGTGTGACTGTACACCCTGTGGTGCTTGTCCAGAAATGTGTGCTGGTGTCCAACAGCACATACCCACCCAGCACCCAAATGCTGCACGTCTCCCTCTTCCAGGAGCTTTGGTGCATCCCGAAGGGAAATGAGGGCTCAAAGGTGGGAGTCCCACTCCCTAAGGCCCTTAGCCTGTTCCTAAGGCCCCCCAGCAGCGTGTCACTGCTCAGGGGAGGAATGGTGGCCGCCCGGCTCCCTACAGGTGTTGACAGGCAGGCCTGGGTTGTGGCTGGGGCTGGCTGCGTGGGGCCAGGTCCGCTGGGAATCTGGGTCACCCAGTGAGGAGCTGACTCATTGTTTGTACCAGTCACGGGGTGGGGAGCTGCAGGGGGAGGGGGAGATACCCCAAGGGAAATTTGGGGAACTGTGGCTCACCTGCACCTGAGTCCCCAGGTCACCCCCATTACCTAACCGGAGCCCAGAACATCCCCATGCCTGAGTGTGTGAACGTGGGTGTGCACGTTCACGGGGCGGTATCGGTGTATCTGTGTGTGTCTTTGCAGTCTGGTGTCTGTGTGTAAAGCCGTCAGTGGGTACGTTGCTGAGTATGGAGATGTGTCCGTGGGTGTGTGTATGTCTGTGTGTCTGCGTGCCTCTGCATATGCAGGTCTGCGTGTGGACAGACTGCTGCCCGGCTCCTCAGGCTGCATGTGCTGAGTGCTTACTCTGTACTGGGCTGTTCTAACTTTGTACGTGTCCGAACTTACTGGGGACCCATAATGGCAGCCTCTGGGGTCGGTAGAAGTGGGATCAGCTCCATTTTGCAGATGAGAGAAAGGCGAGGACCAAGCAAGTTAAGCGACTTGCCCAAGGTCACACGCAGTAAGTGGCAGAGCAGTATTTGGACCAGGTAGTGACACGTTCCTGGCCTTCCCAGTCAGTCACGGTTCCATCTGCGGTAGAATGAAGGCGCTGGCCTGGGAGCCTGGACATGTGGCTTTTGCCTGGTTCTCCTTGTGTGACGTCCAGTGCAGGTGTCGCCTTCTCTAGTCTGGGTACCTTGGGGGGTTTCCTTCAACATTTTGAGAGGCTAACAAGCCACCCCCTTCTGCTCCGGTGCAGGTGAAAATCTGGTTCCAGAACCGCCGCTCCAAGTTCAAGAAGCTTTATAAGAACGGGGAGGTGCCCTTGGAGCACAGTCCCAACAACAGTGATTCCATGGCCTGCAACTCACCACCGTCACCCGCCCTCTGGGACACCTCCTCCCACTCCACTCCGGCCCCTGCCCGCAGTCAGCTGCCCCCACCGCTCCCATACAGCGCTTCTCCCAGCTACCTGGACGACCCCACCAACTCCTGGTACCACGCACAGAACCTGAGCGGACCCCATTTACAGCAGCAGCCACCGCAGCCGGCCACTCTGCACCATGCCTCCCCTGGGCCCCCGCCCAACCCTGGGGCTGTGTACTGAACACCCACCTGGCCTGCGCCCCCTACGAAGGACCCCCCCGGGACCAGGCAGAAGGCACGTCCGTCCTAGCCAACACTCAGGAATCATCGAGGCGCACAGGGGAAAGGCAACCCTTCCCCCTCCCTCGCCCCTCCTCCAGGGACCCAAGAGCTTCCAGATGACATTTGGAAGGACCAAGGATGTCCCCTGAGCCTCCAACTCCCTGCCTAGATACTGGGGTGCCCCTCCAGATGTTGGGGGTTCCACCCCAGTATCCCCAGCAGCGACACCTGTTGCCCTTCTGCTCCAGGAGCCTGGTTGGCTTTACATGGATCATCACCTTCCGGCTTCTAAAACTTAGGACTGCTCCCCAGACTGGAGACCTCAGGGCTGGGGGAGACTGTGGAGTGTTGGCAGGCCTGGGCTGGAGTGCCAGGCACCATGGAGCCTGAGACCTGCCAGGTCTGGTTCCTCCCAAGCCAGCTGTGGCCTCCCCCTTCTTGAGCGGCCCCTCTGCCAAAAGACATTGGACACGATGACTGGGGCTCAGGGTGGGGACCTGAACCAGCCCTCACCCTGCACTTCCAGCCCTCATTTTCAGATTTGAGGGTTCAACCAAAGAAAACCCCAAGTGAGGGAATCCCTTAATATTTGTGGCTTGAGAAGGAAGAACTTGAGGAGTCCCCCCATCCTCTCTCCCCCTCTGTGAGGGGAGACGGAGGGGTGGGTCTCGGTTATCTGTCCTAAGGACCTATTTCTTCTTCCGTGTATAGGACTTTGCACAACTTTGGTTTTAAAAGCTGTTGAAAATAGGAAAACAAAGGGCATTGTTAACAGATAGGACCAAATCTCCCCCCTTGCCTGGGCAACTCTGTCCTGCCCCTAACCCACCTTACCAGTAAGTTGGCAGTTTTGGCACCAAACCCCAAATCTCCAAGAAGAGATCAGGCAAGACACCCACCCCCTTCCCCAAACCCCTTTCCAGTAGCCTTGGAAACAGATTGTGCTCATGGAGCCGGAGAACGTCATATCGGGTGAGGAGCACAGGAGAGAAGAGAAGGGAGGGTCGTTACTAGTGCCTTTAGGGGTGAAGGGTGGCTGCCTGGAGGGCTGGTGAGTGGTGCTACCCCTCCTTGGCCCAGACAGTCCCCTAGAACTAACTTTCCTTCACCCCTGATGAGGTCAAACGTAGAAGAAAAGGAGAGGTGGAAGACTGTAACCATATATATCCATGTATATGGTATGTATTTTTTTAAAGAGCACCAGAGAGATGCAGCTTCTTCCCTACTGTGGTTTCCTATTTATGTGATCCTTTTTCCTTCTGGATGGATCTCCCTGTGTGTTGCAAGTTGAGAGAAAGAGGGATGTGAGCTCCCATGGGATTTGGGTTTTGTGGGAGGCGCAGAAGCGAGGAAAGACATGGTGGGTCTTGAGAGTCTCACCCCAAGGGGACAGGAATGATGCCAACTCCTCCTACCCCCTCCCAGCCTGCTCATTTCTGCTTTCTTACTGGATCCACCTTTATATATAATGTTAATAAAAAAGAAGAAAATAACCACTGAGCTCTTTGAACCGCAGGCTGGTGGCAGACAGCTCTTGTGGGGAGGGTCTGGATTTGGGGAAGCTGTTTGATGAGGAGGGACCTCCCGGCCTCTAGGAACTCCTAGGAGAGGTGGGGCTCCCCAGAACCCTACTGCTGGAGTACTGGGTCGGGCCTGGCCCCAAGGCTGTCCCTAGTCTGGGCAGGTCTGGTGGGAGGCTCCCAGCCATGGCCTCCCCGACTCCACTCTACTGAATGGCTTGGCGTTCCCTGTCAGCCGGCTGCCCTCTGCCACCGCCGCTGCTGCTGCCGGGTCACCTCAGGGCTGCTCTTTGATCTTTAGCTCACACTCAGACATGCACACGCGTGTAAACCCCCTACCTCCACGCCCAGGCACTCCTGGCCCCTTCCCCTTCTGTCTGTCCGTTTCAGCTCTGGGGTAAGGGTGGGGCTCAGGCAGGGGAACACCACTGTTCCCAGAGCTGGCAGGGACCCGTCACCGGGATCCAGGTTGGCTGATGGAAGCAAACAGCCGGGGGAGGGGGCGGTCTGTGTTTGCCTTCTCAGGAGCTCAGGCCTGACTCAGAGCCTTCTCACTGCCACCTTCCTCCTCCAGCCGCCCAGCTCCAAGGCTTCGGAGACCAGGAGCTGACAGGACGAAAGGCGGTGTGTGCCCGCCATCTCGGAACACACACACACACCCCGGGGCAGCCCCCCTACGTCTCTCACACATGTACCGGGACACTCTCCGCCATCTCTCCATCGGCACACAGACGAGGACGCCCACTCACAAGTGCGCATTGTCGGCAGGCACGTCCATAGACACACACACACACACACACACCAGAGGCACGTCAGCATCACACGAAGTACAGAGCAAAGCCATTCCCCTAAGAGAGACAGGTCCCTGATATGCAGGTGCGCAAATGCACAGCAGAGTCGCCCTGTGTCACACACACATGCATACTCGGAGGCAGAGGCAGCTCCCTGTGATGAAAAGGTCCAGGATAGAGCATTGGCAGCACCACCCAGCACCGCCGAGTGACCCAGCGCAGCCTGGAGTCTCCCTGCCAGGCCCTCGGTTTCCTCCTCTGTCGAATGGGATAGCCATACCCACCCTGCTGGTCTGGGGCTATCCCTGAGGCACAGAGCACAATGAGGGTGAGAAGGCGGAGGAGAAGGGGGGCCCAAACCTCCAAAAGAGGCTCATTCTTAGCCACACAGATGAGGGGTTCCCACAGTCCCCTGGGGCCCTTTGGGGGGGCACTCCACCCCACTCCATCCCTCCCCCTCTCAGAGGGCAGGCGCTCCCCTCCTCCCAGGCCCCAGGGAGGCGGAAGGAGGCGGGCCTTCAGCCCACGACGCCAGCCCGCCTGGCAAGGGTTAAGGTGGCAGCTGCCAGGCGGGGCTGGCTGAGCAGTTTGGTTTGAGGGCTGCGTGCAGGCAGGAGCAGCGAGGCGGCAGCCGGGCAGACTTGCTGGAGACACTGCATTTTATTAGGGCTGGGCTGCCAGCAAAGGGAGGGAGAGGGAAAAAAAGGGCAGAAAGAGAGGAAGGAAGGAGGGAGGCTGGGCGGGCAGGGGCGGCTGCGGGATGAAAGGATGTTGTAAGCTCTCTAATTCCTCCCTGCTCATCCCTGCTCTGTCAGGCTGGATTAACTGCCCAGGTGACCTCTGGTGGGGGTCAGCCCCACCCCTGACCTCCCCTTCCTCCTCTTCTCACCTTCAGGCCAGTCAGGTGGCCCTCTGCCCCAGCCCTGGTGGGGGGCCCCCATGGGTGGGGGACCTGGCAGGGTGCCAGGGTGGGGCTGCTGAGCCCATCTTCTGCCAGGTGCTTCTCGACTACACCCATTGCCTTGTGACAACCTTTGGAGAAGAAGGGGGCGGGCTGCCCTGAGGGTCCCTGTTCTCTGAACCCCAGGAACAGCTGGCATTTGCTAAGCTCCATGCTAGGCATTTGGTATGCGCTCTTTATAACAGCTTGGCAGGTGAATGGTCTAGTGTCCATGTTTCAGATGGAAAAGCGAAGGCTAGAGAGATTCGGTCTTAGCCAAGGTCACGTACCTATGTAGCAATGCTGGGATTTGAACCCAGGGCTGTCTGGAGAGTAGGTGCTTCTAATGGACTTTTCTGCATTTCAGTTTACTAAGAAACCCCAGGGAAAAGTGTCTCAGAGCTGGGGCCACTGAAGCTCCACCCACCCCAGCTGCCAGCCCTCCTCTTCTCTTTCCTGGGAGGAGAAATAGTGGTAGGAGGACTTAGCCTTCTTCCCCAGGGCTAGTCCTAAGAAAGCTTAATGCTGTGGTCAGAAAGCTGCACGCTGGAGTTTGCTGACCTGGATTTGAATCCATTTTACTGGCTGTGTGACCTTGGGCAAGTCACTTGACCTTTCCAAACCTCAGTTTCCTCATTTGTAATGCCGGGATAATGCTACCTACCAAGCTGGGTTGTTGAGAGGATTAAATGGGATACTGTGAGCAAAATGCTTCACGAGGTGCCCAGTGCTTGGTGGGTCTTTCTCAGTAAATGGACGTGGCTGTGGCTGCTGATAACAGGGGAGATGGGGCTCACTCCTACCTCACTCCTGTCCCATCCAACTCCCAGTTCAGATGCAGACCCCTGGCTGACCTCAACATGCTGGTTGGTCCCATCTCTAGGTGCACTCAAAAAGGGAAGAAGTCAATCACTATTCATAGAACACCTGCTCCACGCCAGGCACTGGTCCAGAACTGGTCCAATCAATGATGGCCAGAGCCCAGGAAAGGGAGGCACAGACCCTGTGCTAGAGCAGGTCCACCTGGAGAGGTCTCAGTGAGCAGACTGGCCAGCCCAGGGCGGACGGGACGGGCTGACAGAGAAGGAGCAGGGGCAGTTGGTGGTGGGTGGGGAGGAAGCCCAGAAAGGCCCTTTGGAAGAGGTAGCATTTGAATTCTGCCTCGAAGAAAGATGGAAGGGTGCCAGACAAAGGTAGGGTCTGGGGAACCTACTCCTAGGGACTTGCCCCTCCAGGACTCCATGGGGTCTAGAGGACTCAGGCCCTTGGGAGAGCTGGAAAACAGCAGCCTTGTGAACTTGCCAGGGGCCAGTGCTGAAGGGAGGAGTAGCACCACCCAGAGAGTCCCCGGATCCTTCACTAGGGGCTGGGCTCAGAGAAGGGTCAGGGCCTGGTAGCTCCCAGCCCCTCCAGTTGGCTGCAGGCTGCCCCAACTCCTATTGCTTGGGAAAGGACGCTCTTGTCCCTCTTCTGGAAAGGGACAGCTCCTGGTCCTCTCACTCGGGGATGTGGATGAGAAGGATGGTCTAACCCTGTCCCTGAGACCCCTTCCCTGGAGGGAGTCCCAGGCACTAGAAGATCTTAGACATCCCACCCAGTTCAGCCTTTACCCCCCCAGCCCCCTCAGCACCATCATCCTCCCCTACACACATACACACGCTCAATCCACAAAGAGACTGGGGTACTGCGGACAAGATGGAGAATGGGGTTCAGGGCAGTTAGACAAGGACCCTGGCGTTCAGCCTCCCAGCTTCTGGATGAGGGCTCTGGTTGGCTAAGTTGGCTGAGTTGCATCAACTGAGCCCCAAGGGGATCGAGGGGAAGGGGAGAACAGAGGGGGGGAGGAGGTGGGGAACCTTCAAGCCAGCACCTTGGCCTCTGTTTTTCCAGCTTTAATTGCAGTGTTAATCACCTTAATAAGCTGTTTACCAACCACCTGGCAGCCTGAGACTGGAGACTTAGAAGCCAAAAAGTGCTCAGTTCCTCAGCCCCAGGGAAGCGGGAGGAGGATGAAGCTGATGTGGCCTGGTGGGGCTGGGCAGAGGGAGCAGGGGGGACTTGTGGGAGAAGGCTGGGTGAGAAGGCAGGGGAGGCCAGCCTCAGCTCTTCGGAGGGGCCCCAGCATGGCTCCCCCGACACCCTGGCGGGTACTTCCTCAGGGAAACCCCTGAACTCCAGCCTGTGTCCCAGCCCCGGTCTTTCTCCTTTGTCGCTGGACTGTGCTTGTCACCACCGATTCATTGACTCTTGCCAGGCCTCTGTTCTAGCTCTGCAGAGGCAAAGCTCCCCTACTGTCTCCTTTACTGCTTGTCCCCAGCTCAGTGGGGGTGTGAACCATAGAGAGTGCTTTTCGTTCACCCTGGGGAGGGTTGTCTGGGCAGCAAGTGGCCTCTGAATGCAGAGCTGGGCAGGGTCTGAACTGGAGACAGCAGGGATGAGAGCTGAGGCCCAGCTGGGAGGCACATCAGTACACACTGAACTGCGGCAGTGGAAACCACAGTGCTGACTGTGGATTCGGATCCCCAGGTTGACCTGAAAACACAGCAGGCATGGGACCAGCTTAGCGTAATGGCTATGTCGCTGGACCCCCACGTAGTCGACCACAGACCCGGTGACTTAAAACTCATGCTGGGCGCATGTGCGTGCATGCCCAAGATCCCGAGAGGAGAATGGAGGAGAAGGGATTGCGGCATGACCATCCCCCCTGGGGGGGGTGATTTCTTGCTTTCTGTCTCTCTGTCTCTCTCTGTCTGTCTGGCGAGTGCATGTGCCCTATAGCAAAAACCTCCCCCCCAAAAAAAAAACACAAAAAAACACAGCAGGCGGGTGTGTGTGTGTGTGTGTGTGTGTGTGTGTGCGTAGTGCCTAGGAGTCAGAGGAGCCAGAGGGCTGGGGAAAGGAGGCTGTGACATGGCAAGATCCTGTCAAGGGGGCCCCCTCTCTGTCATACACATGTGCTCTCTGTCATGAATAAAATAGGTAAAACTTAAAGGGGGGAATAGCTGGTGGTGTAGTGGTTAAGACGACTGGAACCCACATGGCCAACTTGGTGGTTCGAATCCCAGACCTAGTAGCTTGAAACACAGGCCAAGCATGTGAGAGTGCGTGCCCCAAATCCTGAGAGGAGAATGAAGGAGAAGAAACCGTGGCATGGTCAGCTCCCTGGGGTGATTTCTCGCTTTACCTCTCTCTTTCTCACTCCCTTTCTCTTTCTTTCTCTCTCTTCCTCTCTCTGGCAAGCACACACACCCTATAGGACTGAAAATAAAGGACTAAGGAGAGGGACTTGGACACATCCTCATGGATACCAGCCACCTCCACCTTGTGCCTAAGACATGCCAGAAGGGTGAGTTTCTCATTGAATAGCAGATGCACGAATAAATAAAGTGACAAGAAGCTCTTGGGACCCCCACACAATCCCTCTCTCGGTGTCAGATGAGGGGCCTTGAGAACGAGGAGGGGTGAAAACTGCCCATTCTGTAGACCGTTGAGTGTTGAGCAAGACAACAAGAAGCCAGCCCAAGACTTGCTGCTATTCCTGAGCAGCTGTAGGAGTTGACAGTGGTTGCAGCCTCACTCGGCGTCATCTCCTCTACTCAACAGAGAGTGTGTGACTTGCCCACGGTCACACAGCAGTGCTCTAAGTGTCAGGGCTCCTCTGCCTACCGTAGGCCACATCTGGACAGGCACTACCGAGTGGGCTCTCAAACACACCTTCACAAAACCAAGAGTGCCGTCTGGATGGCAGGCAGTTCGGCCCGATGCTCTGAGGCCCCCGCATCCTTCTTCTTCAATCGGCCTGGCGGGCTGGTGACTCTGGGAGCTCCCTGGCTGTGGGAGAGGTCCTGAAGGAACTTTCGAGTCCAGGAGAGCCCTGGGAAGCTCCGAGGCCAGGAGATGCTGAGGAAGGATCTGGAATCTCCTGGCTGCTCTCCATCCACAGTGAGAGTGCAAGAAGGAAGGGCTTCAGGGCCCAGGGCAGCCAGCATAGGCACCCTAGAAGGAGGCAAACCTGGGGAGGGGGATAAGCAAGGGGTGGGACCTCAAGGCCCAAATTCCTGGGTTGTCTCCTGAGGCAAATGTGAGCAGGATTGGAAGTGTCTGCTGAGTAAGCAGGGAACAGAGACTCCACACCCTGGAGGATTAGCTGAAGCAGGGGAGGGGGCATCCCCCCACCCCGGGCAGTTCACCCCGCACCTGGCAAACGCAGCAGGGTGCCCTTCCCTGCACACTGAAGGCGCCTGGCCACGTCATGCAACGCGTGTGGCACTGTCCCACGCCCACCCCCAGGGCCAGGCAGGCCTGCCCTGAGCTCAGGAATCACCCATGGGGAGGGGTGGGGAGGATGTGCCCTCAGCGGGGGCGGGAGGGAGAACAGCTGAAGAAATCAGGAGGCAAAGGGAGCAGGAAGCAGGCAGGGAACGAGGGAAAGCGAGAGAACATTGCCCCCAAGAGCAGACAGGGCCTCTTTGGTTCTGAGCAGGGGAGGTGCTGAGGGTCCTGTGTACCCTATATTAGGCCTTGTCTCATTTAATCCCTACAATGGCCCGTCGAGGTTGGTGTCATTATTATCCCATTTCATAGGTGAGATAACTGGGCCTGTGAAGCCTCAGGTCAGTCCCTTGGCCTCTCTGAACCTTACTTTCCCTCACCTATAAAATGGAGATAATCATATCTGACTTGCAGGGGTGTTGAGGAAAATAAACGAGATAAAACACAGAAGGGCTTAGCGCAAAGCTTGGCACGATAATGGGAACTAAACCAACCGTACCTTTGGTTGTAGATTCAACCAGCCAGGCACAGTTAGGACATGCCTCAGTTGGCCAGGGAGTTCTAGACACCCTCAATGGACCCAAAATGAACCCTTCCTTCTCTGTGAGAGAAGTGTTTCTTATAGAATTCCTTTCTCTACTAGAAAAGTGCTTTCTTTATTCCAACATGGACTTGCCATGCCTCAGATACAATGGAAAGATAGTTACCCAAGATGACCCTGTGCTTAGCACCAGCGGGAGGGATAAGTTCATATATTTCAGTTACTGATCAGCTACAGAACTACTCCCTACATGTTTACCGCGTTATGTCATTTTGTGTTTCCATTACCAGAGGAATATTTTTTCCTTACTTACTGGAAATAAGGCAAAAATTAGAGAATAACTACTAATATCCTATATTTATCTTATATCCAGTCACCATTGCAAAATTCTCGGAATTCTGGAAGTTGTTTGAGTCTCTTTTCTAGAATCTCTTGAGTTTTCTAGGTATTTAATCAAATGCCAGTAAAAATAAATCATTTTCTTTTTGGTTTGTTTCATTTTTGCCTAGTTGGAAGGATTCTGGGGTTATAGGATGGGGAATCTGTCATGAATGAAGACATCAGGGGCCTTGTCTGCCTCTGCATGAGCTCTGACCCAGGCAGGCATTGGATGGCCTCACCCCTTCAGATGCCTTCCCACCTGGGGTACCCAGCAGGCTGTGCTGGGAGCAGTCAGACATTCTCACCCATTAGCCAGCTCCTCTACAGCTTGTTCCTCTCATCTCAAAGCAACTTTTCTTTAGCCCACTCCCCATGCTTCTGGGTTTCTGAAGGCTAAAGGCCACACCACAACACTGTTTGCCAGTGGTCTCCAGCCCAAATAGGCTTGGTGGGAACAGGCAGTCAGGCAGAGAAGAGCAACAGATGAATAGGCGTTCCTAGGGTAAGATCACTCATGAACAGAGAAAGTTTCTCTTGCTTGGCAGTCAAATACTAATACGAACTAATCCTTGCTGAATCCTTATGGTATAATGCCTTTTGTGTTTTAACTCATTTAGTCCTCTCAACTCTATGAAGCACGTGCTACCGCCTTCATTGCCCTGATGAGGAATGCTAGGGTAGAAAGGTTAAGAAACTTGCCCAATGTCACAGTATGGGATTTGACCTCGGCAATCTCGTTCTTCGTTATTTCACATGTCTGGGGTGGAGTTATACACCTCACTGTTGTGCGTAAGAGGGAAAGTTAGATAGAGAGAGGGAAAGAGACATTTCTGATACCAAAGTGGTATGGCCATTGTGGAGAAATAGCTCCCGGCATATCTGGTCATTTTTTTAATTAATGTTTTTCCCCTTTAAGTTTCTTTCTTTCTTTCATAAAAAAGACAAGTACTCTTGACAGGATTTCACCACAACACCATCTCCCCCCAGCCTTCCAGGATCCAGCCAGCCAGGTTCATAGGCACTTGCAGACATGCCTGGCATGTTCAGGCCAACCCAGGATCAAAACCCAGGACTTGCCCATATGGCTCCAGTGCATGAGCATGGTGCTCTCCGGCCGGGCCTCTGCGCTGGATCACCTAGCATATGTCACAACCTAGCAGAGCTAGACTCTGCCTGCCTCCACGACCTTCAGAGGCACCCTGTTGACCATCATGCCCACTATCTAGGTGAGAAAATAAAGGCCCATAGGTGAGAGGCCCAAGGCCTTTCAGCCTAGTGCTTGTGTCCCAGAGTGTCACTCTCCAAAGAGTCCCTGAAGTTTCTCCAGAGGAGGAGACAAATTTTATACTTTGAGATGGGGGAAGTTGGGGATCATTCTTATTTCTCAGATAGGATTGCCAAAGGGCTGTGAGTGGGATGGATGCAAAACCAGAGATGTGTCCCAAGGCAGAATTGAGGGTTTGGAGAGGGGGGGAGGAAGACTGGAGGAGGTGAGATAAAGACCCAGGGTCACACGGGGTGGAAGAAGCCTGCATTTGGTGGCTCCAGCTGATTCCCCTGGGCTTGGGGAATGTGACAGGCGCCGGGTAGAGGCATGTCAGGAGCCTCTCACAGTCTGACTGCCCCCAGGATCTGTTGGAGCAAAGAATTCCTGGTGGCTCCTGGGCTGGGAGGAGGAGTTTGCAGCAGGCCCTGGCTTGCAGAGACAGAGAAAGCCTGAGAGGGGCGTGGCCTAGTGGTTCTCAGCAGGCCAGGCAGGCGGTAGAAGGGGTAGGGCCTGGGCACTGGCCATGTGCCCCCTTCTCCTCAGTCTTAGGCCAGCCCCATGTGTGCTGGGCCTCTCTGGCCCAAAGAAAGTGGGAGCATTGGGCTGGGGGAGGGGCAAACAGGCTAGGGAAGGAACCACTGAGCCTGGGACCCCCCAGTCTGAGGAAGGAAGCTAGTGTTCTGCTCTCTCAGCCTGAGGGAGGAGTATACGTCCTGATGGGTCAAGCTAATGGGCCAAGCAGGACAGGGAAGGTGGTCTCAGGGTAGGAGATTCCCAGGGAGCCTCATGATCTAAGGGAGGCAATGTAGATGGCGAGCTCCCGACCTTATCATTTGGCCTGTTATTCATCAACGCCTAGTGGGGAAGGTAAGACGGTGGCCACAGGCCTGAGTAGAATCTCCTTATTCTGGCTAAGGATCTTCCTTACAGGGGCTGGAGGGTGACACCGTGGTAAAATGTGATGCTCTTCAAGGCTGACCCACGTGGGAAGGTTCCAAGTTCACATCCAAAGACCTGCCAGGCACACGCGTTCCTGTGATCCAGGGCTGGCTCTGGCTAGGGGTGGATCGCTGCAGCAAGACCCTGTTTATTTCTCTCCCTGCCCAAATTAATGAATAAACTAAAAAAAAACTTTTTAAAAAAAGGAATTTGTGGAAATTCTGATTTGGAGGGGAAACAAAAGGCTCTTCCTTAGGTCTGACCCAACATTCAACCGAACTTTTCCAAGGGACGACTCCGACAGCGCGGAGAATGTATCTCGCAGAACGCGGCGCCCTCCCCCGGAATGAAGTCATCTCTCCGTTCTCAGGTCGGAGAAGCAGTCTGCTCGGTGCACTGCCAGGCGCTGAATCAGAATGTCTGGTGTTTGGAGACGCTTGGGACCAACTCCGCTCCCCTTCCTGGGCTGGCCAGATGTGGCCCCAAGATGGCAGTGGGGCTAAGAGCTTAGCGTCATTCAACTGTGGAGCTGCTTGGAAAAGGCTGTTAAGTGCATCCAGTCTAAGGGGGGAGGGGGGGGAACAGTCCTGAATTCAGGGGGCCTCCAGTCTGATGGGAGAGAGAGTCTATTAACAACCCTCCCATAACTGCCCCTCCCAGCACATCGAGGACTTAGCAAGAGAAATTACCTGTGCTTCAGAGAGGATCTGCAACTTGCCCAAGGTCACATAGTAGGTAGCTGCAGACCCAGATCTTAGGCTCCCCAGAGTCATTCTCTGGCCCATGCTGTGACCCCTGACCCCTCTTTCTTCCCTGAGGCTGGAGTCACTCTCAGGGCATGGGAGCAGCAGGACCAGTGGGGACATCAAGGGAAAAGCCACCTGGGGCCCCCTTGGCTAGCTGCTGGTCTCCTGTGGCAGAGCTGGGTTAGCTGGCCAGGCCACGTCTGGGAGCCGAGGGATGTGCCAGGGAGGCTGGGCACAGGAGCTCCAGCTAGAGCGCAGGAAGGGAAGCAGGCAAAGCTCAGGGAACAGAGAAAATCAAGTTACAACAAAATGATCGGGTTTCTGTGGCCATTCAGCCTTCTCTGACCACTCGCCAGGAAAATATGCCCTGAAAATAGGAGATGGGGAGCCAGAAGAAGGAGCAGGAAAGAGGAGGGGGTGGCAGAAGAGAGAGCTAGAGAGAAGAGATCTGTCCCCCACCCCTCCCCACATGCACACACATGTGCTCACACACAGGGAAGCTGGTCAGTGTATTTCCATATGTGTAAGTCCCTGGGTAGCTCCTTCTCGGTTCTTCCCTCTGCCTGCTCCTCTCTGTGGGTACGAAGCTCCCAGTGCATTTTGTGTGTCCATGTATGACCATGGAATGCTGCTTGCACACACACACGTGTGTCCCTGTGCCCAAGTCCCTGGGTCAGCCTGTCTTCTGGGTGTTTGTCTGGGGCTTTGGTATTTTTTTTTTGGAGAGGTTTTTTTTTTTTTTTTTTTTTGCTATAGGGCCCGTACACTCGCCAAACAGACAGAGAGAGACAGAGAGACAGAAAGACAGAAAGCGAGAAATCACCCCCCGGGGGGATGGCCACGCCACAATCCCTTCTCCTCCGTTCTCCTCTGAGGATCTTGGGCATGCACGCGCCCGGCATGAATTTTTAAGCCATCGGGTCCGGGACTTGAACTGCGGTTGACTACATGGGAGTCCAGGGACATAGCCATTACGCTAACTGCTGGTCCCCCTGGGGCTTTTGTATTTTGAGGTCTGAGGTGGAAGGGTTTTTTATTCTCTATGTTTACTAGTGCCAGTGGCCAGGAAAGAGGAGAGGGGAGGCATGGAGAGGAGGCCACTTCTCCTTTGCCAGGTTTTTTTCATCCTGGGAGAGGAGGGACAGCAGCCGCCCAAGGGCTCACTGACGGAATGTCTCCCTGGCTCCCCAGGTCCAACAGCCATGGTGCTCAGCCATGTGCTCATGGGGAGGAGTGGGGAGAGACTAGAACTGAAAGGGACTCCTCCTTTTAACTCTCCTTGGAGTAAGAGAAGCAGGGAGAGTGATGGGTAAAATGGGAGATACAAAAGAGAAATACTTTGGGATCAGTGACTTATTCTTTTTCTTTCTTTCTTTCTTTCTTTTTTTTTAAAGATGTTTGCCATAGGGCAAGTGAGCTTGCTGAAAAGACAGTGAGAGACAGAGAAAGAAAGCAAGTGAGAAACTACCCGTGAGGGGAATGGCCGCACCACGATCCTTTCTCCTCGGTTCTCCCCTTGGGATTTGGGGCATGCATGCACACATATCAAGAATGATTTTCAAGCCAATAGGTCTGGGACTCAAACCATGGAGTCAGCCATGTGGGACCCAGTGCCTTAACTACCACATCACCTGCTGGCCTGACTTTTTCTTTTTAACCACAATTGTTAAAACATCACTCTCCTTCTGGGACAGGAGTAAAGGAGGACTCTAATCCCTTGAAAACCAGCTCTTCTGTGGGCAGTAGAGAGGCTCTTTGTAGAGACCTGAGGCCTCTCTGCACACTTATTTCAGTCCCTGCCTCCCAGTTGCTACGTCTAGTCCTTGTTCCTGCCTTCTCCCAGGCCAAAGGAGCCTTGGCAAAGAAAGGGTTATCCCAGGTACATGGAGGTGGGGACAACTGTAGAATCCTTCTTGGGTGAAGAGGCTTCAGTGCCCCCAGGACAGAAGCTGAGAGATTTGCCACTGCTACAGTGGGAGGGATGGAGAAGCAAAACTGGACCTCACTGGGGAGGAGAGAAGGGCTTTCTCAGCTCCATGGAGAAAAGGAGTCATTGTCACCTTCTCTGGCTTTCCCTCTCCCTAGTCACATCCCTTATAAGTTCTGGGGGAGTCCTTGATCTCCAAGGCCCCGTCTACACAGGCCTCAGCTACCCGGATAACATTCCATTGACTCTGGATACAATCCCAGAGGCAAGCCCAGGCATCCATACTCGAATGAGCTTCAGAGCTGAGTAATCAGCTGCTAGGGATGTGCAGACATTTTGTCAGGGAACCACCAGCTCCCTGCCCCCACCTTGCACAGCCGATTTGGGGTGGAGGAGGGGCGCCTGTCACTCCTGTCTTCCCACCCCCTTCCCCCCCCCCCCCCCCCCCCCCGCATTCTGTCTTCCCACCTGCAAGTAATTTGGCCAATGGGAGGGCAGTTAAGATTGCAGTGTAGAATCCCTCCAGATCTGCGTGCATTTGGGGAGGAGGGGGCTACCTCCTTCCCCCCCAGACCCCATGTGCCCTTTTCCTCTTCACGGCAGCAAATTACTTATAATTATCTCACATTGAAAGTCTTCAGGAGCTGCCCCCAAAATTGCTTTAATTGAATTAATTGAATCCCATTTTGTTGGGGGAGAGGATAAGGGACATGTCTTAAAATAGCATATGGGGAGAGGAAAGGTGAGCCGCCCAGAGAGAGGGGAAGCCCCAGATCAACTTCCCAGTGGCCAGGACCCTTGTAGGTGACAGCACGTGCCCTGGGCATTCTCCAGACTCACTTTCTGGGGACTGGCTTAGCCTGAATGCACAGTGATGCTGCCCCTTTGGCATGACGGACCCCGCTTGTGTCCTCTGCTCCGTCGGTGGTGCCCAGGGATGTGAGTTCTCTCCGGCCCGTTTTTCTCCCCACCCTCAGGAGGCAGGTCTGCCAGAGGCAAGAGGTGAATGGATGGTAGTATGAACTCACCCTCACCATAACCCCTCCCCTCCCCGATAATCGTCACTGCAACTATAAATGCCATTTATTAAGTGCTTACGATGTTCCAGGCACCGTGTCAAGCATGTTACAAGCACTATCTCATTTTGTCATCACAACCACACTGCAAAGCAAGCCCTATTAGTATTCCCATCTTAAGGGGGAAAAACAAGGTTCCAAGAGAGGTTGAGTAACTTGGCAAAAGTCACACAGCTAGCAAGTGGCAGAGCTGGAACTCTGCAGAGACCAAATCTGTTTTTATCTACTCAGTCTTGTCTCCTCCACCCTTATGGACCCATTTTTTCCTCGCGGGACTTCCTCATGGGTACAAAACACAGGGGTCCCTTGTACAGCCTGGGATGGCTTGAAGGAAGGGAATGGGGCACCTTCTGCATGGGGTTGGGAGAAGAGGGGGCGCCAGGCCCATCGCCAGGAGCCCAGGGGAAACTGGACCAGCTTCCAAGTGGGAAAGAGATTCCCATTTCCCCTGAAAAAGGAAGACAGGGGTAAGGAAGGGGGGTACTGTCAGCCCAGCTGGCCTCTGGCTGGGAGAGTAATTACACTCCTTCTGCTACTTAACTTTACAACCCGGGCTGTTGTTTTAACGATGCGACTCGTGTTGGGCTGTCCAATTAATCTCGTCTTTGGAGGCTTTCCGAGATGGGGCGGTAGATCTTATCTTGGGTCTGTGGAAAGAGGAGTGTGCAACCTGTAGTGGGAGGAACAGCTGCCTGGAGGGCCTGTGGCCTCAGAGAAGACCCAGAGGAGGAACCTGGGGCCAGGACACTGAAAACAGCGGAGGTGGGACCTGGGGGCAGGGAAAGAGATGGAGGCCAAGAGGGAGAGGAAGACTCCTGTCAGTCCTCCCATTCCTCATGGCTCCAGGACCCAGGCTTTGGCTCACCCTGTTCCATTTGCCATTCCTAAAAGAATCCTCTATGTGTGTTTTGGAATGGCCACTGTTGACCACTGACTCAGAACAGGCTGAGGACCAGAGATTGATCCAGGAGGGACTGACTGCAGGTGTCCACTGGCTTCGCACTCTCTCTGTGCTACATATGAACCCAATTTAGGCTTCTTTGGCCAGCCGGGATTGGCTAGAATGCCTTAGTGGGCTTTTCAGATTGGGGTAAGTCCTGAATTTGCAAGGCCTAGGGACAGGTTTAGGCAGTAAAAGGGAATCATGACTGGGGAGTTATTGGTCTGGAATTGAAGGCTCCTCCCCCAACCCCTTGGGCCAGGCTTCTCTGGATTCCCTGAATTATTCCACAGCCCCTGTCCTCATCTCCCCTCCTGTCCCTCTCCTAATCGTGGGATGTCCTATGTGGGGTGGGGTAGGGTGTATGTGTGGGGGTGGCATGATGAATTACCACTGGGTCCCACTGCTCCCTGAGCTGCCCACCCTTCTGTCCAGCCACTGACCACACTGGCTGTGGATTGGAATCCCTGGCCAATGCCCACACTGCCCTCTGTGCACTTGCCACATAAGTGTCTGATCATTCGGCTCCTCAGTCACCTTGGTATCCCGAAGATCTGACAGAGCAGAGGCTCTACAACTGTTTGTTGGGAGAAGAACTGCAGTTCCTTCTGGTATTTTCATTCTTCCCCTTCTTCCCTATGGTGGGCTGAGGCCATTCACCCCTAAACAGCCCAATTCTCCCAGTGGGTGTGGTCTGACTCCATGGGCGTGGCCTCTCCCCAAATGGGCAGGGCTTCTCCCTGAGCTGAAGGTGGGATGCAAGGGTGGTGAGGTGCAGGCTCTCTCTAGTACCAGGCCAGGAGAGAATTTGCCTGTGAGGAGCATTCAGATCTTGGCCACCCCCGGCACAAGCATCTTCCAGTTTCACATTGGAGCATCAGAAGCTATGGACAACATTCCAGAACTAGAACCACAGAGCTAATGGCAGAGGCAAAACTAGAATCCAGTGCTTCTGACATCCAGTTCAGTGTAGACAAGTCAGATGGGAGAGAAGACACGAGCCATCGGCCCCACCCTTGAGAAGTCAGGAAAGCAGCACACCTCACAGCCGGGGCCCAGGTTTTTGTACAAATTTTAATCTCTGGATGCTTTTGGGATGAGGGACAGTGTGAGTTTGGGGGCTGCTGGTCAGACTGGTTACAAATCTGAGCAGTTCCTTTAGACAGAGACAGCTGTAAGGAGCAAAACTGCCTGACATATCCCACTGTTCAGGGTGGCTCACTCTGCACACAGACTTCAAAGAGCCTCTTTGTCCTCGTAACCCTAAGGGTTTCCCAAAACTGTGTACAAGTGGGTTAGTCTGGCATTCAAGATGGGGAACAGGACAGGTTCTTAATAAATACACATAGAATTATGTGGATAACTGGACCCATACTACTCAAAGCGGGTACCTGTGGGAAAGTGGCTTTTCAGGAGAGCACGAATTGTCCATAGGCGCACACACTCCTCATTTCTTGGGCTCCTCGCCAAGTCACAGGATGACAAGTAGGTGTATCAGTTACGGGAGTGATGGGCCGACCAAAATTGAAGAGTAGGTGGGACTTGACAGTGGCCAACTTTGAAAACTCCGGATGTCCACTTCTCACAAGTGGGTTGGGCAGGGCCCGTGGCACAGGAGAGGAAACTCTTAATGCTTCATGCCCATTTAGACCTCAGACTGTAGTGAAGCTGCAGCCCTCTCAAGGGGGTGGAGGCAGTAAGACCAAGGGTTCTGGGGTCTAAAGTCCAACCAACGACTGTCTCTCTCTCCAGAGCTTTGTCCAGCTGGAGGAAGGTACCCAGCGCTCCATAGTGGTAAAGGCTCAAGTCCTGGACTGAGCTGTTTGGGTTAGGGTGACAAGGCTCCACCCTATCCCTTTTTCTCCTATAGCTCCTTGTCCTTCTGAGAAGACCATCTGGAGCTGGTTTTCTCCTCCCTGCCCAGAAGGGGTGCAGGTGGGCTGGGTGCTGAGCTTTGCAGGAGGGCTGGGGGCCTGGCCCGCCCTTCTCCAGACTCACATCATCTGAGGCGGAGCCAGGACATCTGGGGAGTGATGCTGATACCAGGCTCCAAAGCTGTTGCCATAGCCACCGGTGGGCAGGGCCCCTGCCTTGGACAGATCCCAGAGGGATGGAAGGGGTGGGGAGCAGGGAGACAGGGAGGGGGGCCTCCCAGGGAAGTCCCCGTCTGGTCCCCCAGAGTTCTGCTTCAGAAGCTTCTTGTATTTGGAGCGTTTGTTCTGAAACCAGATCTTTACCTTTGGGGAGAAAAGAGGGAAGAACGGAAGGTCAGGAAGAGTGTCTGTGTGGAAGGGGTGGAGAGAGGGACAGGGAGGAGACCCTGGGGGAAGAGCAGAGGTTGGGGACATTTGCTCCAGTCCATCATAGCCAATCCCCTGAGCTCTGCTCTGAGCTGGTATCCAGGTTTGCCTGCCTGGTATACCATCCTTTTCTTGACACCGCCCCCCCACCACCTTTTAACACCCCCCCCCAATACTTCCTGAAGGCCAGGTTGGAAGAGTCCTTGGAGAACTGTGACAACAGCGCCAGGGGACTCCTCAGTTATTCACACAGGGGGTTAGTTCCCAGAAAGCACAGCAAAGAAGGATGGAGTCTGGAAGGATGGATCTGCCTCACCTGGGTCTGGGTGAGGCCTAGCTGCGCGGCCAGCTGGGCCCTCTCGGGGAGCGCCAGGTACTGCGTGTGCTGGAAACGCTGGTTTAGGTGCTGCAGCTGCACGCTCGAGTAGATGGTCCTCGGCTTGCGCAGCTTCTTGGTTGGCGCCTGCGGGGGCGGTTCAGAGGGCTCCGGGGACAGCGGGGGCTTCTCCGAGTCTGGGGGACAGCAAAGACAGTGTTGGGAAGAGGGTGAGGGGTGGGGCGGGTAGCTTTGTGGGTAATTTGCATCTCATCTGCATCCCGGCGGCTGGTTAGCAAAATCTCAGTGCCAGGATCCAGTCCCTGGGCCCCTCCAGCCCTTCGTTACTTTCATCTCCACTTTTTCCGATTCCCAAGTGCGCTGAGGATACAAGATGCATTGCTTGCTCCCAGGGAGCACCCTTTCATGGGTCCTTGTGACCTTGGGAAGAAAGCGCCAAGGGCCAGCGCGAGGACACCGCGGCGCCTGCGTTGGGAGGTCGCAGTTCAGCCCCAGCGACTGCGCCAGCTTGGGGGAGGGCGGGGCAGAAAAGCTAGGTCTAGGGCTTAGCTGAGGCCTAAAGATGACGGGAGAACCCCGGCGAGGGAACTCGAAAGCAATGTTCAGACAGTGTCCGCGTGGCGCTGTCAGAAGAGGAAGCAGTCAGAGCAGCCGCGCTGAGGCGGCCTTGAACGCCAGCAGAGGATCGTGGAAAGTGACCCCCAGGGTTCGCCAGCGCCTTTCTTGCGGTAAGGGCCGCCCTACCCGGCTAGCTCAGGATGACAGTTTCCAGGGACTCCAGAAGCCGACTGGGCATGGGACAACACACTCATCTGCTCGACCACCCGCAGAGGTGTTCCCGCGAGGCAAGGAAGGTGACATGGGTTTGGCAGCACTGGTCGGCTGAGCAGCTCCTGGATCGCGCTGCGGCGACGGTGCCGCGAGAGAGATCTGGTCACCTCCTGCCCACCTCCCTCTCCCGGAATACCGGCCGCGGTTCAGTCGGGCCTTAAGATGTGAGGGTGGGATGAGGGAAAGGGATTTCCACCCTACGGAGCCGGCTCCAACTTGTGCCACAGCTCAGGGACGCTGGAAACTGCGTCTTAGAGAGATGGAAGGAGAGGTGTGGATGAAGCAGCTGAAGTGTCTCCGTTAGCGCCCTCCACACGGGTCTGTCCCTAGAGAACAGGGCAGCTAAGTCCGTAGGCGGCGGGTGTCTGCCTGCTATCCCCCCCCCCCTCGGCTTCTTTGCCTAGCTGGACTCACCCCGCACAAGTGAGGGTCCCGCCCTTGGCCAGGCTCGGTCAGCGGTTGCCGTCACCTCCCCCGCATCCCTTGGCCATGGCCTCGGGCGCTGCAGACTTCTCAGATCCTCCCCCTCGACCCCCGCCTCAGCCAATTCCCAGAAAAACTGTTGGGTTTCCGCTCTGCCCGCGCCTGTCCGGCCTCCCCAGCTTCAGTTCCATTGCTCCAAGCCCCCGGGCTGGCTGCCGTGGGACCACCCGCACCTCGCTGCCTGGATGGTGCAGTTCGGGCCATGACGCAGGGAGAGGCGCAGAGGCAGTCCAGGGAGGCAGACGGGGCTGCTGAATTCTCAAAGCCTGTGCTCCCATCCCCAACTTTCTGAACAAACCCCCTCCCCAAAATTCCATCCGGGACTGCTGTCTTTCCCGCCACCAGCCGCAGCAAGCTCAGCCGAGATCTGCCCTGGTCTGGTAGCCCCAGCGCTTCCCACCAGGCACTGCCTAATCCTGGTGACTGCCCAGCTTCCCTGGAGTGAACCTCTCCCTGAGAGGAGAAGAGACATAGAGTGGGGGTAAAAGGAGGACCCCTAGCCCTCTCTCAAATCCAATTATTCACTCTTAGAGCCACAGAATCCATCCATTCCAGCAGAGAAATGCTACAACCTATTTTAAGGGCATCCCTGTATGTGGTTTTCGTTGGATCCGGGGAAGCCGGTGAAGAAAACGAACCTTCCACTCTGTTGTCCTTAGACCAAGCAAAGGGAAGACAAGGAGTGTGGAAGACAGGACCGGTAGCGCCAACCCCATTGCCAACAGTCTCTTAGAGCCCAGGTGGTGCTATTCCCACCCTGTTCACCCCACACACTGTAGTAGCATATAGTTCAAGGAAGAGACCAAGGAACTCATTCTTAGAAACTACGTCTGTAGAATCACTCCCCCCAAACTGCTTTTCCTCCATCCAGCCCTGGCAGCCTGAGAGAGGAAAGCCCAGTTCTACCACAGGAGGCAGTTAACTTGGGGGGGGGGGCTCAGAGAAAGGTTCTTAAAATTCTCTTTTCTGGCCCCATGCAGTGAACCTTGATTTGCAAGGGCCTGGAAAACAGGCTGTGTCCTTGACCCATGCCTATCTTTTCTTTGTCCTTGGTTTGTCCACCTGTACATCAGAGAGGTTGAACTCCCAGATGCTACGTTACTTCTGGGTCTGATGGTGAGTGAGCTCACGTCTAAGAGTGGCGGGGAAGAGAGGGAGCTGTCTGGGTCCTGGGCTGACTGCACCCAAGGATGTGCATCCTTGGAGGAGACTGTGCCCAAGACAACTGTGTGGGCAATTAGCTGGGGCCTGGGCGTGCGGGGAGTCTAAGCTCCAGCCAGTGCAGCTGGGTGTGCCCATAGCGGCAGGGCACTGCCCAAGCCCACATGGATGTCAGCTCAGCCGTGCAAAGCCCAGGACCAGGAAGACAGGCTATCTCCTCAGCCTCGTTGAGGCCTTCTAGTGAGCACTTTCTCAGGAGCTCAAATATGCTCCAGGCACCAGGAACTGGGCCTAACCTACCCCATGTCAAGGGGGTGGTGATTATAGGACTGGCTTGGGCCTTTGCCTGAAAGGACAGGATAGTCAGGGAAAGATGATAGCCGGCCAGCCCAGCCTGAGGCTATCCTCTCAGGACAATGGATGGTGGGGTTCAAACCCCAGATTCTGCCAGATCAGCTGACCAGTCAAGGTCAGGCATGGTCTGGGGAGAAGGGGTGGGGCCCAGGAAAGGAGAGGAAGGAGGCCCTTTTATCTACAGCCCTCCAGCCAGGACTGGATTTCTATTTATCAGGGTTTGGTTTGAGCACTGCCTTCTGAGACAAGAGTAACTGAGAGAGGGGCAACACAGAGAGGGGCGACGTGAAAAGGGAGGGAGCACAGGACAGGGAGCATCATGGGGAAGGGGCTAGGCCCCCACCTCAACATCTGGATTGTTTCAGTTTTCGTTCCACGTAGCTACACACAACCCTCCAGGGTGGGGCAGGGAGCCCTCCCGCCTGGCTTCACACGACTGCAAATCGAAACCAGGACAGTTTGGAAAGGAGACCTAGATCAAGTCGCCCCTGCCCCGCCCCGCCCCTCCCCCCCACCCCATCCCTTTGCCTTCCCCCCACCCCCAGATCCCGTGGAATCAGAGTAAGTCTGAATCCCGCTAGCTGCATCTAGCTAGGCAAGGGAGAGGTTTAGGGGCGCACAGGAGCCAGACCCTAGTGGTAGGAAGAGCAGCCACAGCCAGACTTACCTGCCTCCAGGACCTGCGGGTGCTCGGCGGGGCCCTGGAGGGGCTGAGAGGGCGCCACGGGTGGCTGACAGGGCAGGTAAGAGTCTCTGGGGGTCGCTGGCCCGGTGTAGGGGTAGGGCAGGAGGTGGCCATACCGCCCCGAGTAGGACAAATCGGAGGAGGCTGCCGTTGCTGGGGACAGGCCAAGCGAGTAGGCAGCCACTACCGACGGGAGGGGGGCTAGGTCTGGGAAGACAGCTTTGGAGGCGTCTGGGCCAGGAAGGGGGCAGGGCAAAGAGGTCATTGCGGCCAGGGCCGAAGGACCTAAGCCATGGCCCGGCACGTCGCCCTCTCCTTCGGCCAACTCTCTTTCCCGAACCTCAAGCGATCCGCCGGAGGAGCGCCCAGGCAGCCACCCCTACACTTAAGATTCCGGGGAAAGTGTCTCTCTGCGCCTGGTTCAGCGGAGAACGCGCTCCAGGAAGGGGGTTAACAGGGGTGCCCCCCATGGCTTCTCCCCTCCCCCCTAAATCCTGAGGGCCCCCCTCTCCTCCTGCGGGTTCGGGTCCTGGGACCCGATGGCGCCCCGCCCACCTAGACGCCGGAGATTGGCTACCACACGCAGTGACCTCACCGAGGCTTGGAACCCGGGCCCGCCCCCTGGGTGAGCCAGAGAATACAGAACTGGGAAATGGGAGCCGGGCGGTGCGCAAGTTCCAGGCCCATCTGTCTCGGGGTCTCTTCCGAAAGAGGTGTTGGGACTGCAGGGTTACCGTTGCAGTCTGGGAACCTGGGAAAAAATGGCAGAAATACTAGGGAGGGGATGGGCCTGGATGCCCAAGGGGCGAGGGGAGCTGCCAAGCTGGACGCCGAAAACCTGCGCCGGCACTCTCCAGCTCTCAGAGGTCTGCACAGTGCTCCTGGTCCCGCCGCCACGGGCCTGCAAGGGAGTCGAGTGCAGACCGTCAGCACCAGCGGATTATTCAGCGCGTCGGAATGCGCCGCGGCTGAGCGCGGGTAGTTTGTTGGTAAACAGACGCCGGGGCTGGGAGGGTGCCTCCCGGCGCCCAGCCTGCCCCGCACGCGCGCCGCGCGCACGCCCCCGCGGGGCGCCTCGATCTGGCACGCCGCGACCGCAGTGACTGCGTCTCACCACCCCCAGTGCCAGCTTCCGTTTCCGGCAGGGGCCCCGATTTAGTTGCGACACCGCAGCTCCTGCAGGCCCCCGAGGCGGCACGAGTGATCGGCCCTCTGGACTTTTGCCCGTGCGGCGCCCTGCCTTTTCTGGCGCCGCATGAGGCTGAAGCCTTGCGTGAACTAGGACAAACTCCGAGAGTCCAGTTTGACGGCTCCTGGGAGGGTACGGGAAATATGGCAGGCGGGTCTCCCTGACCCCATTTTCAAGGCCTTCTGTAGGACTCACCTCTAAACCTTAGTACCCAGCCAAGGCTGTAATGGACATGTGCCCACGTATACAAGCCTCTGTTACATGTACGTAACTACACACAGACTACATTCAAATGCCACATTCTACTCCCACATACAGACGTCTCCAGAGATTCACACTAGTACTCCTCTATGAAAGGGAGGCTCACTTACGGTTCAGGAAACACGCAGAGTGTAGGCTACTGTATACACGTCTGCATACCTGAGGATGAATAGCAAAATCCCAGAATAAAAGCACATGCAGCACTGTCTCTTACACAGACCCATGAATATAAAAGTCAGATAACCGGTGTGCATACTTGAAAATACAGAACATTCTAGCATAGGAACAATTATGCACATGCACACACATCTGAACTGCTTCAAGTTAGGGGAGAGAGAGTTCCATGTCCTCAAACCACGGGTTCTCATCTATTTCCCAGCATACCTGTACCCCCCTTTCCCACTTGAGTATCAGCTTGGCAGCAGTAATTGTATTTGTAACACATACACTCTCATTACCAGGGCTCAGAGTGGACGTAGAGCAGTCTTAGAACTGGGAGATGGGAGAGGATGAGGAGAGAAAGAAATTTACTCTGGACCCAGAGTAAGAAAAGAAAGGTGGCCAGGTCCAGATATCTTTGGACAGAGAATCTCAAAAAGTGTGCAAGGTTGGTTAAAGCCCACGGCCAGGTGTGTCCTGCAGGGAGGAAGAACATGTTACTCAAAACAGATTTTCCTCTGCAATGGACAGAGACAAGTTTTTCCAAGAAAACACTCCAGTGGCACCTGGCTTAGAGCTTTTCACCCTGAAGCCTTGGAGCTCTGAAAAAGGCATTCTGTAGGGGAGACCCTCCTTGGGCAGGTGGAGAACCCATGTGCCTCGTACATACACAGGGCGTGGAGGATTCATTCGTTAGAGACTTGCGATTTCCCTGAGGGGTTGCCTTCCCCCCTGGCTTACCCGACACCAGCTGAGCCACCACTTCCTGAGCGCTGGGCTATAAACCTGTATGAATATGGCTTTCAAAACCTTCCTATCACCAACCTCTTCCTCTGGAAGGAAGCAGCCACTCAGCAGCTTCATGGTGGAGTTCCCAGGATGGCATTTCAGAACATCAAAGAAGGAAATGCTCACTGGGGTGGAGTTGGCTGTCAGGGAAGGTTTCTCAAAGAAGAGGCTTTTAAGCTGGAATTCCAAGGCTGAGTGAAAGGACATTTCCTGCCAGGGCCCTGTACCAACCAGAGGCCTTTCTCTGCTGGACCTAGCAGCCAAGGGCACAGGTACTTTGCTGGGCTCTGCAGCGGCTGACTTTGGGTGTCCTCCAAAGCCAGATCGGAGTGAATGCCTCTCCTAAACTGTCTTAGGCTCTGGGGTTGGGGTAGGGGGGTTCTCTGACTTTATGCAGGACCTCACCCCCATGCAGCAGCTTGAGACACCCTGCAGCCCTTCGGAATTTACCAAACACAACACCTAAGCCCTGTGTGTCTTCCCCTGTGAAGTAGGGACTCTTATTACCCCCACCGCCCAATGGATTAGGAATGGCTCCGGAAGTGGGTCCCCTCCATCATCTCCCCCCTCTTTGGGGCTACCTCTTTCCAAACTCCACCGGCTGTAGGGCTGGAGCACCTAACTGGGGAACCCTGGGTCTCCTCAGGCAGGCTCTGCAGGGAGGGGTGTTCTCCAAAAGGTATCTCTGGAAAGGTGGCCGTGATGGGGGCTGGGAAGGGCGGTGTTTGATCAGGACAGGGAGGGCAGGCCTAAGGCCTGGGTTCCCACCCCGGCTCAGTCACAAAGCTCCTGGTCATGAGATTCTAGGTCAGCCTTTTCCCTTCTCCGAGACTAGTTTATCCAGGAGGAATGAAAAGAGGGGGCTGAATTGGGGACTTCAAATCTTTAGCATTCATTTTATGATGAACTGCAAAATCCTCCATCCAAAACCTTGAAAAAAACCCAGGACGATGGAAGAGGGGAGGAGGAGGGAGGGAGAGAAAGGAGGGAGGAAGAAAGGAAGAGAGGAGAGGTGGAGGGAGGGGGTAAGGTAAAGAGGGAGAGAGGGAGGGGAAAAGGAAGGAAGGGAGAAGGGAGAGAGGCAGGGAGGGAGGAAGGTAGAAAGGAAAGAAAGGAGGGAGGGAGGAAAGGCAGACAAAAGAAACTAACTCCCGTCACTGCTAATCCCTCGCCCTGGCTCCCAGTAAAAGCCGGGCTCATTGAAGTGGCGCGCTCAGCCCTTCCCCCCAGATCCTCACCCTTGGCGACGCGAACCCGCTGGGAGAAGCCCAGCACCCAGGCGATACCCTGGGGGCAAACTGCAGGAGGTCCGAGTGCGGAGAGGGGGATACAGCGCCCCGAGGGTTTCGGGAGGTGGCAGAGGCGCGGGGACAGACGGGATCCGCGCGGTGCGCGGTCGTTTGCTGGCTCTTTGCGCGTCGCGGGGCAAAAGCCAGCACACCCACCCTGTAAGCGACGTGCGGCATAAACACCCGCGGTGGGATGTCTTCTGGCTCAAGATCGCCCCGAGTTTCGGCCTTCGCTGTAGGAGAATTACATCCGAATCGGCATCCCTTGCTAGTGACTTATCGCCGACTCCCCAGACACGTGGTGGGTGCGCCGGGCCCTCGCGCAGTCGCTGGGCTCTGGACAGTGCCCGCGTCTGCACCTGGAGCCGGGCGCCGAGGTCGGCAACCCAGAGCCGACTCTCAGAGCCTCCTCTGCACCGTTCTGCCCGGGGAACAGAAATTCGACCGCGACCCCAGGCCTCCGCGTCCGGAGACCGCTCAGAGACTATCCGTGCCCTTTCTATTCCATCCCACCCGCCGACCCCCAACGAAATTTGAATTTAGTTTTTATCTGTTTTCGGGGAGATTTACGTTCGATTTGCTAGGGCCTTTCTTAGCAACTCAGTTTGCGGAATTTCTGTGTATGATGCGGTTTGGCATGGGGGTCGGTGTGTTCGTGAAAGGAATCGAATTGTTGGCCCAACTTCGCTGCGCTCGGCCCAGCGAGCTGGGGTAGAATCCCCGCCTTCAGCCGGGCCGGGAAAAAGGCAGTCGGTGGAGATCTACGTCCCCTTTCCAATTGGACTTTTCCTAAAGTTTGGAATTACTGTCTCTTTTTCTCTTCCCGATCGAGCATTTAATGAGCCCCAGCGCAAGCGGCGCGGCCGGCCGGTTACCGGAGGCCACAGCCTGGCTGCCTACTGGGATTTGTGCTCACCTCCACGTTCCCCCGAGAACTTTCTGTGCGATTAGAGTTCCCATCTCATTTTCCAAAAAATCCTGGAGAAGTCCCCTGGGGGAGGGGTGGAGAAAAGCCTTGAGGTCGGCGCCACGTAGGTCCTGGCACCGCGGGGCAGAGGGGCCCCCCACGAGGGTCTCACGCTCCACCCTCGACGCCCTCCCCAGGTTCCTTTGTGTCCCTTCCAAATTTCAGGCGCCACTTCAAGAAAAGTCTTCTATTTGAAATGGACCGAGCCGTTTGGAGTACACACAGACACGAAGTCCCCCAACACATTCAAAACAAAACTATGAACAACTTTAGGACCAGGGACCCCTCCCCCCAAATAACATAGTTAACAAAAGGTGAGGCGGTTCTGGAGGGGAGTAGGAGGCACCCTGCCGGGCAAAGGGGCCACGCGCCGAACTTCGCCGGGCGCTGGAGTTGGAATGGCTGGGGTAGGGGCACGCAGGCGCCAGGCTGTGACAGTGGGTGGGGGGACTGGAGTTTTGCACTTGAGAGTGCAAGCCCGGGACCCGGAGGACTCGAGGGAGGGAGGGGCTTGCACCCGAAGTGGAACCGACAGACTGCGGGACCGGCTCTTGGCGCCGGGGGAAACGCGGCGAGCGGCTGGAAGGCCCCGCGGCCAACCCCGCTGCCACGAATTCGCCTTGCGCGGAACGAAGGCAGTTCGGCAGGGCTCTTCAGACCTTCCCAGTAGGCCACGGGAACTCGGGTATTCCGCCGACCGCTTCGTCACCGGGTCAGGGTTGGAAGCCGGAGGTGGGACCTGGCGGGAGTTGGGACGTGCATTTGGCGGGCGACGACGAAGCGCGCGTGTGCACGGGTACACACCCTGCCACCACACAGATACTCCCACAACACGATAGTCCGGGCACACCGCACAACGCCGCAGCCCATGCACAACCCTGTCACACACGCACAGCACGCATCCCCCACACGTCTGTCCGCTGGACCCCGCCACTCGGCGGAAGGTCTACACGGGTGGGGTGATTGGTTTCACTTTCAGACTCCCAGACCAGACCTTTGGGGTGCGGACTGTTTCCCTGTCACACAAAGGAGTCGTTAGGTCGGAATCTTAATCCGGGCTGCGAAGTCGGGAAGATGACAACCTTACCTCAGCCGATCTGGGCCTGGAAAAATGGGGGGAATATTGTCTTGGGGAGGGCAGCGGATGAGTGCGTGGGCGCCGCAGACCCCTTTGATCGGAAGTGAGAAAAATAATCACAATAACAAAAAACCCCCAAATCGAATTCCTTCTGTGTACCACCCCCTCCCCGCGCAATGGCTCAGGCCTCCGGGCCTGGTGAGAGGTGGGTAGATGAAAGTAGGGTGAGCTGCACCTCAGCCCCACCCCCACTTCCCTCTCGCAAACCCTCCCCTACCCAGCTCAGCCAGAGGAGGGGCCCAGGCGCACTCCCACTCCGGGCTGCTTAAGGAGGCAGATATGCCTCCCGCACGTCCACCCTGCTTCGTCGTCGTCAGTCACGCTCATTAATTCCCCTTGGAAAAGGATCACACACGGGTAGTTCACCAACTGCTGCCTGGAAAGGGCTGGAGTGAGAGGTGGGAGGGACAGTGTGGGGGAGGGGATGCACTGCTGGGTGGGGTGTGGGTTCACTGGTGAGTGGCCTCAGAGCAACCGAGCTGCTGAGCTGAGTTACCCATGGCCATCTGCTCAGACCAGTGAGCCCCACCCGCTCCAGGGAGACCCTTCCCCTCCTACCCGCTAACCAGCACTTGTCCAGGCTGGATCCTTGCATGGAACTGCTCTCAGACTCTGGGAGAGGCAAGCAGACCACAGCCCCAACTTTGGGAGGCATGTGCCCCAGAACTAGCTGAGGAAGAGCTCGGCCTCACAGCCCCAACCACTAGTCAACCCACTGGGCACTGGCTGCCTCAGCTGCTTTCCACAGGAAAGGGAAGGAGGGCCAGGTAGTGGCCTCTGGATGTCTGCGGACAAGAGGATGTAGATGAAGGTATTGTTCCTGGAGACACCTCCAGGGCCTTCCTGAGTCTGTCCCAGGGCCTTTGAGAGAAAAGGGGAGCAGCTATGATCTGAAACCTTGGGCCTTGGGTAACACAATGACATTGATAATAACAGCTGACACTTAAATGTTGTCCGGCTTTCAGGCATAGTGCTAAGCCCTACGTGCATTGTTTTATTTAATCATCGTAAGAATTCTACATGGTGGCCCAGCCTCTGTGGCACAGTAGGTAGCTTACCAGACTGTGGAGATGGAAGCCACATGTCAACCATGGTTTGCGTTCCTGGCCAGGTGACTTGGAAATAGGCCCATCATGAGAGGGTTACCAGGATCCTGGCAGTTGGAGGACTGGAGGACAGGGATTGTGGTAAGACCAAGCTGTGGAGGGTGCCTCTGTCTGTCTGTCTCTCTCTCTCACGCACACACACATGCTCCATTGTAATTTTTTGTTTTTGTTTTTTTGTTTGTTTGTTTTGAGAGGTTTTTGCTATAGGGTGTGTGTGTTCATCAGAAAGACAGAGACAGAGAGACAGAAAGTGAGAAATCACCCCCCCAGGGAGGATGGCCATGCCACAATCCCTTCTCCTCCATTCTCCTCTCAGGATCTTGGGCACGCATGCACACGCGTCCATCATGAGTTTAAGCCACTGGGTCCAGGACTTGAACCACGGTCGACTACATGGGAGTCCAGCGACACAGCCATTACACCAACTGCTGGTCCCATATTTTTTTTAAAAGAGAATACTATGTGATAAATTTCGATATTATTATACAGATATCGATACAGATGAGGAAACTGAGGCACAAAAGGGTCAAATAACTTGTCTAAAAGCTGGAAACCTGGTTTCAACCAGGCCAGCTTGTCCTCTTTTTATTTATTTTTTGAGAGATTTTTTGCTATACATGCACTCATTGGAGAGACAGAGACAGACAGAGAGACAGAAAGTGAGAAATCACCCTGCAAGGGGGATGGCCACACCACAATCTCTATTCCTCCATTCTCCTCTCGGGATTTTGGGCACACACACACACATGCGCCTGGCATGAGTTTCAAGCTGCCGGTTCTGGGACTCGAACCGCAGTAGATAACATGAGAGTCCAATGATATAACCATTACGCCATCTGCTGGTCCCAACTTGCCCTCTTAATGACCATGGGGCCCTCTTACCTGAAGGGATACCACTCAACTGGGGCAGAGGGAGGACCGAAGATGGACTGAGAAGGAGAAGGGGACCCCAGAAGAGGAATATCCCGAATAGAATACAGCAAGAGAAGTAACCATATTAACAAGGGCTGATCTTTATTGTGGGCTTGTGTATCAGGCCTGCTTTACATGCATTTCCTCATTGTGACCTTCTCGCAATCCTGCAAAGGGTCCTATTTTATCCTCATTTTGCACATGAGGAGATTGAGGCACAGAAAAGGTGTGTGCAGGGCCCACATCTGCATGGCAGAAAGGTGGGGAAGAACCGAATCTGAGAGGAGGCCCACATTGCATAGTTTCCCACAACCCGTGGGGCCTGGGAACAGCAGGGAGGACTAGGATGGGAGCTGAAAGGGGCACCTGGGCTACCCGGATGAGTAGGAGTCAGGAGGCAGAGAGCCCTGTTAGGAGGCTGTGGCAGTAGGCAAAAGTTCAGGGAAGTGAGGAGAGAGGGCCGAGGGGGTGGTGGAGGTGGTGGCAGAGGCCATGGAAAGGAAAAGAAGCTTGAGAAGGGTGGCTGAAGACAAAGCCTGCGAGACTGGCAACTGTGCGGGAGGAGGGGAAAAGCAAGAATGACGCTGAAGTTCCTGGCCTGGACAAGCAGAGGAGCCCAAGGAAGAAGCCATGTGTCTGATTCAGAGATCAGGCCTGCGATGGACCAAGATTCTGGTTAGATGTCCCAACAGGCAGCCAGCCACATGGACTGCTTTCTCTCAGTGGCTCTCCGCAGCAGGCGCAGGCGCAGGTGTCCTTCCAGCCTTGCCCGTGTTCACAGGTGAAACTTGCATATATGCAGATATATGCAAATAAGAACAACCCTGCCTGGGCCCTGAGCCAGGAGCCAGTGAGGCAAGCCCTCTCCCACCTCCAGGGAGGGGGCTGGCCACCCCAGTCCTGACTCACTCTGACATGCCGCTTGGAATGCCACCTCCCCAGACAGGCTTCCTTCAACTTGGGGAACTTGCTCTTGGAATCACCCTGAAGTTCAGGCCCAGAAGATCCCAAGCTGAAGTACCTGGGGCTGGGTTGGGGACTTTTTAAACCACAGTAAAGATTTATTCTTAGGCATCCCGGAAAAATCAGTGGGAGGTGAGGGCTGGCAGGGCAAATGCCTGGGTAATATGACTTTTTTTTTTTTTTTAATTTAATGTTTTCAGTCTTCTTTTTTTCATATAATGATTTATTTTTAGTTTTATTTATTCATTTATTTTAATATGACCAGAGAGAGACAGAGAAAGAGAGAGAGAAAGTGAGAAAGCAAGCTATCAGGTCCGGGACTTGAACCTTGGTATGACTTTTAAAACTGTGTGAAGTATGTGGAATTTCCTAAAGTGTTGTGACATCTATGATTAAATTGGGCCTTTACAATAACTTCTGAAATTGGTGGCTTATTAGCCCCATTTTATAGATGAAGACACCGAGGCCCTTGTCACGAAGTGCCTGCCCGGGGAGACTGAGCACTGCGCAGAGAGCTGGGTCTCTAACCCAGGCCTGCTGACCCAGTGCTCTTGGCACTGCTTTAGGCTTTGGTGTTTGGCTCGGGGGGTGGGGGTGGTAATCGTAGAGTCTGGGCTCAATTTGGGGTAACTATTGACTCTTGGGTATCCAGGCCCTCATGAGAAAGAAGCCCTTTGTTCCCTGGGTCCTTAAGAACTTCAGAGGGTGGGGACCAGCAGTTAGTGTAATGGCTATGTTGCTGTACTCCCACGTAGTTGACCACAGTTTGCGTCCCGGACCCGGTGGCTTAAAACTCACGTCAGGCACGTGTGCGTGTGTGCCCAAGATCCCTAGAAGAGAATGGAGGAGAAGGGATTGCGGCGTGACCATCCCCCCTGGGGGGGTGATTTCTCGCTTTCTGTCTGTCTCTGTCTGTCTGGTGAGCGCACGCGCCCTATAGCAAATACCTCTCAAAAAAAAAAAAAAAAAAGAACTTCAGAGGGTTAGTGAATGCTGGGCCAGACTCCTATTATTTATCCTTTATTTTAATTATTTTTCTCTTTAGATTTTTGCCATAGAATACACACACTCACCAGAGATGGAGAGAGAGAGAGCAAAAGTGAGAAATCAATCCCTGGAGGGATGCCCACACCACAATCCCTTCTTCATTATCCTCTCAGGATTTTGGGCACACATGCATGTGTGACCATCGTGTGTTTCAAGCTGCAAGGTCCGGGACTTAAACCGTGGAGTCAGCTATATGGGATCCAATGCCTTAACCACCACATCACGCTGGCCCAGTGCCTTTCATTTGCTGGGCCATGTACCCCACTTCCAACTCCTTCAATACTCTTTTTTTTTTTTTTTTTTTTTTTTTTTTGAGAGGGTTTTCGCTATAGGGCACGTGCGCTCGCCAGTCAGACAGAGAGAGACAGAGAGACAGAAAGTGAGAAATCACCCCCCCAGGGAGGATGGCCACGCCGCAATCCCTTCTCCTCCATTCTCCTCTCGGGATCTTGGGCACGCACGCACATGCGCCTGGCATGAGTTTAAGCCACCGGGTCCGGGACGCGAACCGCGGTCGACTACGTGGGAGTCCAGCGACATAGCCATTATGCTAACTGCTGGTCCCAATACTCTCTCTTTTAAAAAATTTGCTACAGGGGGTGGACAGCCACACTATAGTTCCTTCTCCTCCATTCTCCTTTCAGGACTTTGGGCACACATGCACATGCACCCGGCATGTTTTTCAAGCCACCAGATCCGGATTCGAAATGCTCAGTCTGCCATTGGGATCCAGCGCCTTAACCATCACACCACTGGCTGGCCTTAATGATCTCTTTTTAAGTATCTCCCTATTAGGTACAGAGTCTGTGTAGAGTGTCATGAGAAAACGGCCTCAGTCCCAGTCAACAGGAAATCTGTCAGTTTGTGTGTTAAGATGATGAGAAGCATATAATCATGTGCTACGTAATGACGTTTCAGTCGATGACAGACACATATGTGCTGGTGGTCCCACGTGATTACGCCGTATGGCTCTGCGGCAGGGTGCACCAGCTAGTTTGTGTACGCACGCTCTGGGGTGTTTGCACAATGATGAGATTGCGTAATGGCATGTCCTCAGAGTATGTCCCTGTGTTAGTGATGCATGACTGTATATAGGAAAAGTGAATTGAAGGGCTAGCAGGTGGCATGGTGGTTAGGGTGCTAGATTCCCACATGGCTGACCACGGTTCAAATCCTGGACCTGACAGCTTGCTTTCTCACTTTTCCTTTCTCTCTGTCTGTCTCTGGTAAAATGAAAATAAATAAGTAAATAAATAACAAATTCAATAAATAAATAAATAATTCTTTTAAAAAAAGAGTGAATTAGAAAGACACAAATACAGAGTTAAAGAATTCTTTTTTTGCCCCTAATTTTGCCCTTAAAAACGCATGTGGGGAATATCTTGGGGAGACCGGGTCTTTTCAGCATGAGCTGCCCGCTCTCCTTGCTTTGCGCTTTGCAAAAAAATAAAATTCTTTTTTTTAAGTAATTATTTTATTTATCTTTATTTATTTATTTTAATTTGACCAGAGAGGGACAGAGTGAGAGAGAGAGAGAGAGAGAGAGAGAGGGTCCATGTCTAGGACTCGAACCTCAGTAGACCTGTGGGAGTCCAGTGCCGTTAACCACCATGCCACCTGCTGGCCCCAGAGCTGAAGAATTCTTATAAACTAGGTTCCCAGGACTAGAATAGAACTTCGCCAGCTCCCAGGAACTCCTTGAGTGACCCTCCTGGACCAGGAGTCTCTCTGCCCCCGGGCCCCCGGCTCATGTGCCAATCACTTCCCTACTTCCTCTGCAGTTTTACCTCCATCTGCTTATGCTCTCCTGCCTAGGAACCATATTCTCTGTATGAGTTTTGCTTCCCTGCATAACAGTTCATGGATCCCAGTCCTCACCCAGGACTGGAACTGCTCCCTGGAACACGTGCTTAGCTGTGTCATCCTCTGGAGCAGATGCTCTTGGATGGGACCAGTCCATAGTGCAGCAGTTAAGCAGGGTGCGAAGAAAGCTGGATTTCACATGACTACAGGGTTCAAATCCCTAGTCCAGATGGCTTATAAAACATGCTGGATGCATGCATGTGCCTAAGATCCTGATGGAATGGAGAACTGAAGGGAAAAGGATTGCGGCATGACTAGGCCACATCGGGGTGCTGGCTCTCACGCTTGCTTTCTCGTGTGTGCACATCTGCTCTCTGACACAAAAGAACATACTCTTGGATGAGTTTGCTTCATGAGGTCAGCGATAGGGTTCTTTCACCTTGGAGAATGTAGTATCCCATGTCGGATGGAGCACGTAATAAATGCTCAGCAAATGAGCGCTAAATGAGTGAAGGAGGATGAGTGAAAAGATGTACCTCTGTTCTCATATGCCACAGATCCAGGAGGCCACAGGGTGACATTCAGAAGGCAGAGTCCTGCCACAGGGCCCCTTCCCCCACTTCCCGCCTACTTCAAGAATGAGAGGCTGTGAGAACCTTTAAGAACCTGGCCTGGGGCTATCAGCTGGCATGGTGGTTAAGAGCGCTGGACTTCCACATGGCCGACCGTGGTTCGAGTTCCAGATCTGGCGGTTTGCTGCCTCACTGCTCTCTCTCTCTTTTTCTCTTTCTCTCTCTCGTCCCTCTCTGGACAAATTTAAATAAATAAGAGAAAGAAAGAAAGAAAGAAAGAAAGAAAGAAAGAAAGAAAGAAAGAAAGAAAGAAAGAAAGAAAGAAAGAAAGAAAGAAAGAAGGGAGGGAGGGAGGGAGGGAGGGAGGGAGGGAGGGAGGGAGGGAGGGAGGGAGGGAGGGAGGGAGGGAGGGAGGAAGGGAGGAAGGAAGGAGAAAGAAGAAAGAAAAAGTTCCATAAAAAAAAAAAAAGAGCCTCGCCCTTTGGGACCAGCAGATAACATAATAGCTGCATCATCGCTGGACTCCCATGTGGTTGACGTGGTTCGAGTCCTGGACCCGGTGGCTTAAACTCACGCCGGGTGCATGTGCATGCGTGCCCAAGATCCCAAGAAGAGAATGGAGAATTGCAGCGTGCCCATCTCCCCTAGGGGGGTGACTTCTCGCTTTCTGTCTCTCTGTCTTCCTGGTGAGTGCACTTGCCCTATAGCAAAAACCTCTCCAAAAAATAAATAAATAAATAAAAAGGAAGGAAGAAGAACCTAGCCCTTTGCACTGCACATACAGGTGCCATAGAAAGCATACCAGGTTGGAGGCCAGGTAGAATTAAATATTTTTTTTTCTAAGTTTTTTTTTTTCTTTCTTTCATGAGCAAGACAGACAGACAGGGAAACAGCACCCCAACAGGGGCTTCATGCTGTAATCCACCCCAACCTCAGTCAGCCCTGGATCGTGGGCATACACGTACCTGGTGTGTTCAGGGGCTCTCTAGACAGGAGCCTGGAAGCTCCCCATTTGGGTCAGTGCTACTGCCGCCACCCCCCTGGATCTGAATTCTAATTCCACCTCCATCCCTTACTGACTGTGCAGATAAAACTTCCCTGTGTCTCAGTTCCTGTCTGTGAAATGGGCATAACGACAGGCCCACCCTTGCAGGGTTGTGAAGATCCAGTGAATTACCCTGACTGCACGCAGTAGGTGTTCATATGTGTGGACTCCCCTTCCTCTTCCTGGTGGTTCCTTTGGCTCATCCACAGGGGATATGACTGTCTCCATCTCCCAAGTTACCTGAAGGTTGCCAGATCCAACTTGATTCAAAAGCTTTTGTCCCAGAGGGTTTGGTGATGGCTGGAGATGTCACTCCCAGGACATGAACTCCTGTAGGGCAGAGACGCTGCCTTCCTCCGCTCTCCATCCTCGGGGCGCTGGCACTCTGCCTGTATACTGAGGTGCTCGGGACTGCCTTTATTCCAGCCAACCCCACAGCCATGCTCAGCGGGCCCCTAAATGCGGGGACACATGTGAGGGTCTGTTCCATTGGTGGCATGTGGGACACTTTCACACTCAGGATCTCAGCTAATCCTCACCACCCCGTCAGGTGGGGCTGGTTTTGCTGTCCCCATTTCATAGATGAGGAAGCCAATGCTCAGAGCAGTGCAGAGCCTTGCCCAGCATTGCACAACCAGTACGGGGCAGAGAAGGGGTTGGAACCCAGCTGCCTGACTCTGGAGTTCTCTGGGTTTTTCCAGAGCAGTTCACCTGTCTCTCAGTGGGTGAAGGAGGAGATGGGGATAGAGTTTTCAGCAACTAGCTGTTACCAGGGCCTCAAGGGGTCTCTGAGCCATGGGACAAGGGTGGTCTGAGGGAAGTCCCAGTCTCTACAGAAGGATACTACAACGGGGGTCAAGACTTGGAGAGAAATAAGGCAACTGGCCCCATGGAAAGCAGGCAGTATGGAGCTGGCCCTGAGGTGCGGTGGTTAGGAGCTGCACAGAGGAGGCCAGATCCCATGTGGCCGATCAGGGCTGATCAGTCCCAGCCCCACTGGTTTTGCGCTGGTATGGGCACACACAGCCAGCATCCTGGTGAGATGGAGAATTGGAGGGAAAAGGATTGCAGCATGACCAGGCCCTGTTAGGGGCTGTTTTTTTGTTTGTTTGTTTGTTTTTTGTTGTTGTTTTTTGTTTTGTTTTGTTTTTCTCTCTCCCCCCTCTACTTTTGATATCAGAATGCGGAGACCCAAATTAAAGCAAAAGAATGTAATAGATTTAGGTTCAATATAAAAAAGGCATTTTTTTCTTTTTAACTTTTGCTAGAGGATTTGTGCATTTGTAGGAGAGAGACGGGGAGAGGGAAGTAGTGAGAAAGCACCCTCCAGGGGGTATGACCACTCTGCAATTTCTTCTCCTCCACTTCTCCTTCCCTTTAGGATTTTGGGCATGCATGCACACACACCCAGTGTGTATTTTGAGCCACTAGGTCCACTAGTAGAACCATGCAGTCGGCCATGAGGGATCTAGCTGCCTTAGGCCATCAGGCCACAGGCTGGCCCAGAGAAGGCATTTTTAATAAGTAGAGCTTTCAAAAGCAACACATTTGGGACCAGCAGGTGGCATGATGGTTAGGTCACTGGACTTCCACATGACTGGCCACAGTTTGAGTCCTGGACCAGGCAGCTTGTTTTCTCACTTTCTCTCTCTCTGTCTCTCTCTGGTGAGCATGTGTGCTTTATAGCAAATTTTAACATAACAATAATAATAATAAATTTAACAAGTAATTATTTTTCAAGAATTATTTATTTATTTATTTTATGAATGAATGAATGAATGAATGAATTTTTAATTTGACCAGAGAGGGACAGAGAGAGAGAGAAAGTGAGAAAGCAAGCCATCAGTTCTGGGGATTGAACCATGGTCAGCCATGTGGGAGTCTGGTGCCCTTAACCACCATGCCACCTGCCAGCCCCAACAAATAATTCTTAAAAATAAATGAATGAATAAAGGCAACACATTCTCCATCTCGCTTAGTTACCAACTCTTTCTACCTTGTATGGAGTGGTTATTTCTCATCTGTTTCCTCAGCAGGAATAAGACATTCTGGGGTGGGTTCGCCTCCCACTGAGCTTTGCTTCCTCCAAGGTGTGTGTGGACCATCTGTCCTCTCTAAGTGTCTGCAGGGCCCCGTCTCTGGAGGTGTTCACACCGAGGCTGGGGATGCCATGAATCTTGGTCGAGAGCTTGGACTCTGGATGGTAGTGGGCTCAGATCCCAGTCCTGCTGTTCACTAGCTAAGAGACTTTGGACAAGTGGCTTAGAAATTCTGGACAAGTGGCTTAGCCTCATTTTCCTCATCTGTAAAGTGGAGTTAATACCTACCACATAAAACTGTGAGGATCAAATGAGCATTGTATGTGGCTAGTAGAGCATCCAACACTTGGAAAAGCCAATAATGCAGCTGCTGCTGCTTCTTTTTTCTCTCTTAATTGCCAGAGGGCGTGCGGATTTGCCAGAGGGAGACAGAGAGACAGAGAGACAGAGGGAGAAAGCACCTCCTAATGGGACATGGTCATGCTGGAATCCCTTCTCTGTCACTACACCCTGTTGGGATTTGGGGCATGCATGCACATGTGCCCAACGTGTTTCATAAGCCAGATGGGCCAGGATTTGAACTGTAGCCTACTGTGTGGAAGCCAGCTCTCTTAACCACTAGGCTATGGGGCAAACCGGGCAGGTTTTTTTGGATGATGCAAGAGGAGACTTTGAAAAGCTCACAGAAAATAGAATTAAAGTACAAGTTTATTTGGGTGCAAAAAAGTCTCAAAATCCACACATAATATTTTCGTAACATGCACTTTTTTTAATTAATTAATTTTTTTTTTTTAGTTTTTGCTATAGAGTGTGTGTGCTCACCAGAGAGAGACAGAGAGAAAATGAGAAAGTACCCCAGGAGGGATGGCCATGCTGCAACCCCTCTCCTCCATGGTCCTCTTGGGATTTTTGGGCACACACACATCTACCCCTTTAGCCTGTTTTCCAAGCCAGTGGGTCTGGGACTCAAATTGTGAAGTCAGCTATGTAGAATCCAGTGTCTTCACCAACCCACTAGCTGGCCCCATAATATACACTTTTATTTTTTTAAAGGAGAAAGAGACTTTCTTTTTTTTTTTTTTTTTTTTTTTTTTTTTTTTTTTTTTTTTTGAGAAGTTTTTGCTATAGGGTGCATGCATTCGCCAGAAAGACAGAGACAGAAAGACAGAAAGCGAGAAATCACCCACCAGGGGGATGGCCACGCTGCAATCCCTTCTCCTCCATTCTCCTCTCAGGATCTTGGGCATGTACGCACACACGCACGGCGTGAGTTTAAGCCACCAGATCCAGGACTTAAACCGCAGTCGACTACATTGGAGTCCAGCGACATAACCATTATGCTAACTGCTGGTCCCAGGGGAAATAAAATTTTAAAAAATTATTTATTAATATTATTTTTTAATCTGATCAGAGAGAGACATAGTAAGAGAGAGGGAAAATGAGAAAGAAAGCTACCAGGTCCGGGACTTGAACTATGGTTGGCCATGTGGGAGTCCTGCACCTCAACAACCATGCCACTTGCCAGCCCCATAATATATACTTTCTATGGGCTTTCTTTTTTCTTTTTTAAATAATTATTTATTTAATTTTATTTATTATGATTATTTTTAATTTGATGAGGGAGATTGAAAAAGAGAAAGTGGGAAAGCAAGTCACCAGGTCCAGGACTTGAACCGTGGCCGGCCATGTGGGAATCTAACATCTTAACCTCCACACCACCTGCTGACCCCTCTATGGACTTTCTTGAAGACCGTTGTACAGAGTTGGGGTGCTGTATCATGGGCTACAGAAACTGGCGAGGTGCCTGCAAATGTCCTTCCAATTCTGACATCCTTCCCTTCTATTCCATACGCTCAGGAAAGGAGTCAAGAAGAAACCAGAAGGCAGTTTGAGTGAATGTAGGAAACTGGGTTAAAAATAGACAGAACCCTCATTCAGGTCCCTAGGTACTGAAGATTCTCACCTCCTCCTGTCTTAGGCAAGACTCCCAGGCCTGGGACTGGACTCAGGGGCTCTCCTGGTTCCTGGAGAACTGGGGCATCATTAGTTCCAGAAAAGGTACCAAGAGTCCCATGAACAGCCCCTCCCCCCACAAGCCTAGCCTCAGTCAAGAAGAGGGCCTGAACCTTCTGATTTGGCCATCACCTGCTCTAACCACAAGCCCTTCGGCAGCCCAAGCCTCTAAACCAGCCAGATGACGTGGAGGGTGGTGGTGGCTCCTGCGTGCCAGATGCCTCAGGCTGGGAGGGGCCCTTGGCAACTTTGGGACCAGCCCTCGGCCTCCAGCAGGGCTGCTCCTCAAAGTTCCCTGGTTCTTAGAACTAGAAGATACCTCGGAGATTCCAAGTCAGTGGGTCCCAAATTCTGGGATCAAGGTCTAGGGCGGGCCCAGAAATCTGCATGTTAATGAACACCCCCAATGAGAAACCATCTGGCCCCTGTGCCCTCAGGTTACACATGAATAAACTGGAGTGGGGACAAGACTAGCCAAGAGGACATGCAGGAATTGGACAAATGCCCTATTCTCTGGACCCTGGTACCCCCTTCCGAACCTCCTTCCCCCTTTTTCTCTGGGCAGAGAAGGGAAGGCGGAGTTCGCAGGGAATTTTCTCTGGAGTTCATGCTCCCTGCCCTCATCAGTAGGCAGTCACACCAGAACCATCACCCTCCTGGAAATGGCAACTGAGAAAATGAGGTCGAAGTCTTGCACCCAAGTCTAGCAGGGGCCTTCCCAAGTCTAGCGGGTGGAACATTGGATGGGGGCTAGGCCCATGGAGGGTCACACAAGCAAGTATTTGGAAACAACTGCTACGCAGATGGGAAATGTCACTCTGAGGTAGAATAGCCTGTCTGTTCACGGCTCCCAGCATGGTGCTGCACACCGGGCTGCAGGGCAAGGGCTGTAGGGGCTCAGTGGGTTGGAGAATGCCTAAAAAGGAGGATGACCTGGGAGGTGCAGCCCAGAGGAGGGAGGGGGTAAGCTCCTCCCCAGGCCCCCTGCAGTATGCATCAGAATGATTGTGTGGATATTGTGTTTGTGACAGTGACCACGTGGCTCGTGTGTAACTGCGTATGTGGTGGGTGTGTAACTGAGACTCTGTGACTCCTTGTGGTTTGGGTGTGACCCATGCATTGTGCAGGAGCTGTGCTGTTATAGCTGCACGTGACCATCTGTGTGGTTGTGTGTTGGTGTGACTATGTGCAAAGAAATGGGAGTTGCTTGTGCAATGCACGCCTCTCAGAGACTGGTACTGGGTGTGTGGACGGGGCTGTCTCTGGAGCTGTGTGTTGCTCGGCCTGAGCTGTTGCACCCTGGTGTAGGGACAGCTGCCGTGGATGTGCGACTGTGGGACTGTGAGACTGTCTCCAAGCGGGCCTGACAATCTGGCTGTGCTTTCTGAATGTGTCGGTGCCACTGCGTGGTGGATTACTGGCTCTGCTCGGTATATACGTGGCTGGGTGTCATGCCCTCAACTGTGTGTGTCACTGTGTGTTCCTCCGAGGGACTCAGTTGTGTCACTGTGTGTGACTGTGACTTGGCATATGTGACATCGCATTCCCCCTCAAACCACCTTCCCAGGTGGCTTTGATGTGGTTGAGTTCCTGGGGACCAGAAGGACGCCTGCCTCACTCTTGAGAACTTCAAAAGATGGGGATCCTTCTTCTCAGCTTGGGGGGGAAACCCATTTACCCCTCACCCTTACCCTCTCCCCTCTCGACCTGCCTGCTCAGAGAAGAGGCCTGTTTGTTTTCCTATTTTTACTGCCTCAGATGAGTTCATGGCCGCAACTGACTCACCACTGTTTCCGAGAGACTTGGGGAAGGAAGCAGGGTTGCTGGGCTGGGGCCTCTGCCCATGAGCCTGGGGCTCCAGAGCAGAGCCAAGGGAGGCCTCTGGCCCACTGAGAGTGGGTGAGCACCTCCAGCTCCCTCTTGGAGCCCAGACGGTCAGGAGACTCCTTTAGTGGTCACTGTCTTGTCCCCAGTCTGCTACCACCCATGAGAGGCCTCTCCTTATCTACAAGGTCTGCGCTCCCATCCATCACAAGGCATTGCAAAGTGAGCTGGCCTTTCGGGGGTGAGGTGAGTGGTGAGTGGGCCACTCACCTGCCCAGCTCCACCTCGCTGCAGGTGCTCACACCTGGGGACTTCCAGCAGAGGTAGGATGCCCTGGCTCAACAACATTGTTTGGGCGCCCCCTATGGGCAGAGCCTGCCCAGGTGGGAGAAGGCAGAGCTGGCAGGAGGCTCACACCATTTGATGGGGAAGACAGAGGCCTCTAGTCTCACAGGGGAGTTGGAATTCCCTCCAATATATAGGGTCTGAGGCAAAGAGCAGAGGGTTCAAACTACAGCTTCCTGGGCTGGGAGAAGAGTCAAGTTGAGAGACTGAGGAAGAGCGCGAAAAGGCTTCGGGGACTTGGGTGCAGGCCAGGAGGGACAGTACATCTTGGAGACAGGGGTGACCAGGAGGGCATGGGATGGGACAACTTTTTGGGAAATATAGACAGAGGTGGGAAGGCCAAGGTGGGATAGTCCTCATGAAAGATGACAAGGGAGGACTTGAAATGGACCCTGCCGATGTGGCAGAAGAACTCTGCCTCAGCAGAGAGTCTGTGGATGAGAAGTCCCCTCTGGTATCTCCCTGGTGGCCCTCTGGCTGCAGTTGGCATGCAGCCACTAGAACCTGACAGCCCAGGAGGGAGCCCTGAGGCCTAGGCCTCTCCCCGCTACCCTAACCTGGGGAGCAGGACACCCCAACTGTGCTCCCAGACAGCACGCTCGGCTTGTAGGCCTCTGCCCCTGCATCCGCCCTGCAGATGCCCCTGCCAGGCTCTCACCCAGCCAGTGGTTGAGGCCAGAAAACTTCTCTCCACCCCCGCCATCCTGGCCCACTGCCCTGGAGGCCCCTTCCAGCTCCTGGGACTAGCTAACTCACCAGATCCTACCCTCCGCCCCTCTGGCCCTGGCTGGAACTCCCCCACTTTGAACTTAGGGGTGCTCGATCCCCCTCCTGGAAGAATTGAGAAGAGCCTCAAACCAAAGAGGCTGGACTTTGGGGAACTCACCGGGTAGGGCACTCACCCTCAGTTTCCCCATCTACAAAATGGGCCAGTGGTGCCCACACTGCTGGGTTCCCGAGGCGGGTGGGGTAGGCTGCATGAGCTCATGGGTGTGAAGGCCCTGGTGAGCCGTAAATCCTCTGGGGCTGTGGGAGGGAGGGAAGCGGTGTTATTCCAGCTGGGCCTGGCTGCCCGCATGGAGGGCCTGGCCGGCGGGGCCTGGGGAGCTGTGAGGGTCTCCGTGCCAAGTGCTGGAAACGGCAGAACCAGGAGCTCACACGCCACTGAGCGCTGGGTCGGGGAAGGCCGTGCAGAGGCCACACCTGAGACCATGCAGGGGGACAGCTGCAGGTCTGGGACATGAGGGCTCTGGCTGAGTCACTTGGATAAGCGACTCTGAAGAAGCTGCATTTCAGAAAAGGGGTGGTAAGAAACCTGAGGTCACCGGGCAACATCACTCTCAGCCTCTCTGACACCCTGCCTCTGCAGGCAGGCTACGGAGATGTCACCTTCTCTGTTTCTCTGTCCCTAGGCCTGGGCAGAGGAGGCTGAGGATGGTAGCTGGAGTAGACTCGGGTTTGTCCGGAGAATATTCTGGAGCTGCAACCATTCCCCAGGAAGGGCTCACCTTTCTCTAACCTGCAGAGGGGTATTTCCAGAGCCCTCTCCCTTGTTTTCAAATGGGCAAACCAGCATCCTCGGCATGGGCTCTCACCTCCTCCAGCCCACCTACCCTCTACCCCTCTTCACATGCTCACCTTGGCCTTACCCCACCAGCCTTCGAACAGGCTGCTCCCCCACACCAGCCTCAGATCAAGGTGTGCCCCTGCCAGTTTCTAGCCACGTGACCCTGGGCAAGTCACTGCACCTCTTTGAATGTCAGTCTCCCCATCTGTGAAGTGGGGTGAATACTACCTCCCAGGGTGGTGAGAATGAAGAGATAACAGAGGAAGCCCAAGTCCCCCCCACCACAAGGGACAGGCGCAACACCCTCCCCCCTCTCAGGACCCCTCCCAACACCTGTTCAGCTTTACAGATTTGCCTCATCTACTGCTTTGTAATAAATCGAAATGCATTGTTTGAATACTTACCACATGTTTAACACTGCAGCAAACCCCAGAAGGCCGGGGGTGGGGGTGCGTCCTCTGTCCACCTGGTGACAGCAGCCAGCCTGTGTGAGCAGGTGACTTCCGTAGACAGGGGACATCCAACGGCCGGCCGGCTCAGTCGCCATGCCCAGCTGAGCATGGAGCAGGGCTCTGGAGGACACAGAACGCTCAGGGCAGAAGCGGCCTGGGGAGGGCTTCCTGGAGAAGGGGGTGTTGGAAGACAACTGGGATAAGCAGAGGGAAAAGAAGGGAACTGTGGGCAGAGGGCATGGCAGTAGGGTGACCGTGGTGTGCTCCCTGGGGACACAGGCAAAGAACTAGCGTATAGCTTGGGGAACCACAACTGTACTGCGAAGGCCGGGGCAGACACTGAGGCCCTTGAGAGTCAGAGGGATTTAGATCAGACGTGGCCACGGGAAGCAGGGAGCCACAGCAGGTTCTTGAACAGGGAAGTGATGGTCGAAAGGCAAGGGATGGGCCTCCCCTTTATTAATATCAGCTACCGTTTTGCTAGGTGCTTATTACACGTCTTTCGTTACCTCCATTTCCAGACGGAGAAAGAGGAACGGAGACGTTGAGGAAGCTCTCCTAGATCACCAAATAAGGGGAAAGTGAGGCGGCTGGCATCTGCCTAACCCCGAGTCCGCGTGCCTGTAGCACAGCCCGGTGTCCCTCAAAGAGGTGGATCAGAATTGGCGGGACCCTTCTTCTCTCCCAGCTCCCCTCTGCCCCCGCCCAAGGACTCCTTTGTAGAGTTTGCTCCAGCCGCTGGGGGGAGTCTCTGGAAAAGGCACTGAAGTTGCCTGGGAAGCCTGGTTTGTTTTTTTTGGGGGGGCGGGGAGAGGTTTTTGCTATAGGGTGCATGTGCTTGCCAGAAAGATAGTGAGAGACAGAGACAGAAAGTGAGAAATCACTCCCCAGGGGGGATGGCCACACCGCAATCCCTTCTCCTCCATTCTCCTCTCAGGATCTTGGGCACGCACACACACGCGCCCATGTGAGTTTAAGCCACCGGGTCCAGGACTCGAACCGTGGTCAACTACATGGGAGTCCAGCGACATGGCCATTACGCCAACTGCTGGTCCTGGGAAGGCTGGTTTTGCAGCAGCTATGGACTAGAGAAGACAGGGTGATGGGACCACTCGCTTCTGGTCAGTGCACAGGGAGGGGTCTGGAGGGCCAGGGCAGGGTGAGGGCATAGTCAGAGGTGACTGGGCTTTCAGCCTGCCCTCCTCCTGGGAGGAGTGGAGGGTGTTGACGGCCCAGAGAAGCCAGAGCGCGTTGAGGGAAGGATGAGGCGCTGGGTTGGGTTTGGAACACTGCAGAGCCTGACGCAGAGGCCAGGCAGAAACAGCCCGGCTCTGGAAACCCGGGGTCTGAGCTTGGTAGAGAGACTTCACCTCGAAGACTTCCTACATGTTCTTTCCAGCCCCCTCCAGACCGGGGACACCCAGAGAATGGGGACTGTGCTTCCTTGGCTGATACCCAGAGCTGGATCCTGAGGCAGGGTGGGGGCTGGGGGGACAGCCCAGACAGGCACTGACGGTCAGCCTCCCTTACCACCACCTCCACCCTCTGTGCCCTTTGAGGCCTGGGAGCCAAAGGACCAGCTGCCTTCCTGAAATCCCTTGTTGTATTAGCGCCTGAGCCCCCCAGCCCCTGGGTTACCCATGTGTGTCTCTCCCCTCCCCACGACACTCACATATTCACACACAGCTCCAGAGCACCCACTGTTCCAGACCTTGTGCTGGGCATTGAGGATACAGCCACAGCCTCAGGGAGCCTTCGTCCTGGGATGGGAGACGCACATCACCACGCCATTAAAATGAACTCATTTCAGGCAGTAAATCAGTAAGGAGGGGTAAAACACGAGAGGTGGCAAAGTACCAGGAGATGCAGGGGTGCTATTTCAGATGGGCTTATCTCAGAAGACCTCTAGAAGACTCCTGAGTTTTGAACAACAAGAATATAGAAAAGTGCAGAGAAGAGCATTCTGTTGAAATGAACAGGCCATGCAAAGGCCCTGTGGCAGGGGCAGGCCTGGTGAGGAGCAGCAAGAAAGCCCCGCAGCATGGACGGGTTGAATGAGGGTGAAGGGAGGAGGATGGAGGCTGGAGAGGTGGGCAGGGCCCGGATGGTGGAGGGCCTTGTTATTGTGAGTGAGATAGGAGGCCACAGGAAGGTTTGAAGCAGAGCAGAGGGCGTTCTCTGGCTTACGGTTATCCAAGTCCCTTTGGCTGAGGGGTGAGTGTCAAGGTCAGTCAGGGCCGTCTCTCCCCTCCAGGATCTCAATGCCTCTCAGCCCCCAGATTCCTCTGCACATCCAGACACAGGCTCCAGGGAACATTCCAGAAGAGCTGGCTTCATTCATTTTCTCACAATTAGAAAGGAGAACCGCAAGGGAGCAGCCATCATGGAAAAAAGGCCTCATCTGTCTTTTGGGGAGCCCTTTGTCCCAGTCTGTGTGGGGGTGTCTCTGTGTCAGGGGCGCCTGTCTGGGGCCTGTACTACACCCCAGCGGAAGTTGTCCCAGTGGGGAGGGAAGGGGTGAAGTGGTGGAGCAAGAGGCCTCATAGTGAGGCCTCCTCATCCCTGCTTTCCCCTCCACCCCGCACCGGGCCAGACTGAGGGATGGCCTCCATCTGGGCGGGGCCTGTGGAAGCCCCAGGGGCCTCCAGGGGCTGACCTTGGGGATGGACGGCCAGCAGCAGCCCTGGGAAGGGACTGAGTCAGATCCGGAGAGCAACACGGGGCAGCAGCTGAGGTCACAGGCTGGTGGCTGGAGGTGGCCTCCCCACCCGAGTCCTCCGCCCCCAGCTGGTGTTTGTCCACAGGGCCCTGGACTGTGTGCCAGGCACTTCCTGGACTCCTGCAGCACTCCTGGGGTGCGGGGTGCTCACAGCCAAGGCTGGGTGTGGCTGGACCTCATTCTCCACCCTTCCTGTGGGCCCAAGTCGACCGACCCTGCCCTCAGGGAGCCCAGTCTGAGGGCAGAGGTGCACCGTGTCCTGACAGAGACCCAGGTCTGAGAGGAGAGGTGGGGCCTGACAGGGAGCCCCAGTCCGAGCCAGAGGCTGGACCCTGCCCTCACAGAGATGCACTTACAGAACAGGGAGATGGAGATCAAAGGAAACTGCCTGGGTCAAGGCGGAGCAGAGAGTAAGGGAGGGGGAGGGTGGCAGGAGGTGGGGACAAAAACAGTGGGACGGCCTGGAGGGGAACAGCGAGCCAGGCCAGGCCCCAGCTCAGGACTCTCGGTGTCACAGGACTCCCTGTCTGTGCAGCTGGGGCGCTGCCCACCTTTTCATGCCCTTGGTGGCTTCCCAGGGAGGAGCACTAGGCTCTGGGAGCCAAGGACAGGTGCTGTCCCCACAGGAAGGTGTGCTGGTGCCCACTGGGTCAGCTTGGCCTCTGACCCCTCGCACCCACAGGGCACCGAGCGAGGCCGGGAGTTGTGCGAGGGTCAGGGGGCAGGGTGGCAGGCTGGCGGGGGGGGGGGGGAGCGTGGTCTCCCACCGGCTCCCTAGGTGCACTCCTGAAGGCTCCCCCAGCAGCCCTCCTGCAGCCCTGGCCTGCCAGCAGCAGGCCCTCCTCCGCAGAGCTGAGGCTGTCCGAGCTTGTTCGGCCCCAGGCTTCACACCCTGGCCTCTCCACCCCCTCACCCCCCTCACCTTCTGCCCAAGAACAGCAGCCAGAGGCCTGAGCCTGAGCCGGGAGGAAGGCCAGGAGCTAGAGTGGAGTTGCAAGGTTGGGCCCCCCCCAGGCCATGGGGAGTGCCAAAAGGCCCCAGACGGAGCCCTGCACAGATCCCTGCACTATGAGCTTTCCTGTCTGAGGTGGGCATTGGCGAGTCCGGAGCAGGAGAGCAAGACTGTCCAGATGGACTCAGCTTAGGGCCGCAAAATCAGAGGGTGCTGGTGAGAGCGGGCTCCGTGTGAAGGGAGAGTCACTCAGTCACTGAAGGTGGCACTGGCTGCCGTGGGAGGCAGTGAGCTGCCTGTCAAGGAAGGCATCCAAGTAGAGGCTGCAGAGGTTAGTCATCCTCTCACTGACCAGTCACAGAGCACCGTCTGCAGGGTCCAATCCAGGCAGTGTAAGTGCGGAGGCGGGTACTGAACCGCATGGCACTGCAAAGTCCCTGCCAGGCCTGAGAGCGGAGACTGTGGTCTGGGCAGAGTTCTTGGGGAGCCTGAGGGGACACAGAGAAAGGGCTTCTGTGGGGGCTGAAGATGCGCCTGGCCCCAGGCTGTGAAGCCTGCCCAAGCCTTGGGCAAGCTGCCCTAGACAGCAACCCCACCCCAGGGGTGGTAGGGGCTTAGGTCCTGGGGGTGCAGGGCGGGAAAGGGGAGCCAGACAGCTTCTTAGAAAGTGGCAGGCAGGTGAGCGGGGCTCCCCAGTGATAATTAAGGAACAAAGGTGCCGAGCTGCAGGGAGCCTGCGCAGGCCTCTGGGGCAGGCCGGCTAATGGGAGCCTGGAGCAGAGGTAATAACCAGCGGAGGAGCTGAGCAGACAGCCCGGCGTCGCGCCGCCCACAAGCCGCCCCCTCGCCCTCCTGCGCCAGAACAATAACCGGAGCGCCCAGCTGGGGGTGAAAACACGGGATGATACAGGCGCCCTGTTCGTGTTCCAGTGAGCTTGCAGCAGGGAGGCGGGTTTGCGGGGACAGGGGCCCTGGGGGAGCCCCAGGCCTGGCGGTGGATGAAGGTGGGTCAGGGTGAGGTTAGGGATGGGGCAGAGAACGTGGGCAGGTGGACATTCGTCCAGGATCTTGGCGTGTGCGGTGCTTGGGTGGAGATGTCCTGCCCAGTCTTAAAAGGAGCAGTGTCCACAACCCCCGCCCCTTGTTCTGGTGATGAACCTCCCCTAACCCCCAGGCGGGAGGTAGCCACTGAGGCAAGAGCCCTGGGCTCGAGTCCTGGGGTCTGCTTCTGCTTTGGTTAGTAGGTGACCCTGGGTGAGGGTCTGGACCTCACCTTCCTCACCTGCTGAAATAAAAAGCACCACACAGGGTAGGTAGGATGGGTCAGCGGGCATGGCCCTGGCCCAGACGCATGGAAACCCAAGTCCCACACCGAGCGTCACACCAGTGCAGTCCCTGCCTGAGCCAAGGGCGAAATCCACTCACAAAGCCTCGCTCAGCGTTTGGACCGCCCACACACTCGCCCACACACACCTGGGTGTCACACCTGGGAGTAGGATCCCACAATGGCATGTGTATCTGTAGTGTGTGCTCCCTGGCTGCACCCCCAGATCGAGGCCTGCAAAGCCACCCCAACTCCGAGTCACCGCGCAGTGTGCGCTCTCGCTAACCACACGGAGCCCGCTGATGAATAAAGGGCAGTGAACCGTGGATAGGCTCATCGGGACCCGAGTGCACGCACACACCAGACACACGCCGGCATGTGCCTACAGCTTTGGGAACACGGGCCGGCAGGTGGCATGGAGGTTAAGGCACTGGATCCCCCATGGCTGGCTGCATGGTTTGAGTCCTGGACCCAGTGGTTTGAATGTCACACTGGGCACGTGTGTATGCATGCCTAAAGTCCCGAGAGGAGAATGGAGGCGATGAAGGGATTGTGGCGTGGCCATCCCTCCTGGGGGTGATTTCTCACTTTCCCTCTGTCTGTCTCTCTGGTGAGCACACAGGCTCTGTAGCAAAAAGAGAAACTTTGGGTTTCCAAAGAGACAGGTCATTCTGTGTCAAGACCGGAGACCACGCCACAACCGGTGGTTGTGTAGTCCCCGACGATTTCTGCGTGCACATGCATTGCGCAAGTGTTCACAGGCACACAGCCCTGCTGGTGCACTTGGCTAGCACGTCATTGGTCCTCTCGCCACATCCCTCCTTTCCCTAATCTGATGCAGCACAGTGCTGTCTGATTCATCTTCGTGAGACTCAGCTTTCTTTGTGTCTCTGCTGTTCTGACACCCTACATGGCTCCCTACTGCCCTGTGAGAATAAGCCCAAGTGCTGCACCCTGTCATTCCTTCCTCCTGCTCTGCAGCGTCTCCCCAACTTCACAGGACTCCACGAACTTCATCAGAAGATATCGGTGCTGTCCCCGTCTAGTCCTTGAATCCCCGGCACAAGTGGATTTTTGTGTACGCTTCCGTAATTGGGTCTGTTTGACTTTTCTCCCAGCTTTCCTGAGGTACAGGGCACAGCTCGGGGACCAGCCTCCCGTTGAGGTTCTGGTGATGAGCGCACACCACGTCCTGACCTGGCCCGTCTTGGCTCATTACAGGCAGCTGCAGTTATCTGCGCTTAATCTACCGAAGGCAAGCCAGCCGGGTTCACTCCGGCCGCCTCTTGGAAGTTTTCTGCCATCTCTTGCCCCGTGGCTCTGCCTTCAGCCTTCCCTGCCTTTGAGCGAGGGATCGTTTCATGTCTGAGGCTTCTTCTCTGTCATGAGACTCTGAGCCTCCTGGGGCCGGGGGGCACGGGATAGCACTAGTGCTCAGACAATGGGTGCCTAACGAGGGCGCACACCCACATGCACACCCACAGCTCCTGTGTGCCAGTCCATCCCTGCATTCTGGGTACACACAGAGACTGCAAGAATTGATGCCAGGGTGCGTTGGAGAACCCTCAGAAGGCCCCATTGTGCCTGCCCTTTGCCACCATGTTTAGGGACCCCTGGCCCAAGACCCAGCTGCTCCAAGTTCCCCAATTCTGTCTCCAGCTCCCTCCAGGGGAGTGAGCACAGCTAAGGGATAGGTCACAGGTGCCTCCTCTGCCCTCCTGCCACCCGCAGACTGTCACGGCCTTTGTTCGACTTGTGGCGTACTTGCCGCTCCCACGCGCCCACTCTGACCCCCTCCCTAAGCTGTTTCTCCCTGGGACATATCCCCTTCTACAGGCTTATCACCTGTTGATTGCTTCCAGTCCTTTCCATCTGCTCTTCTAGAGCATGAGCTCCCTGAGGCGGGGACTGGGCTATTCAGCCAGTCTCTGTCTCCCCAGTGCTAAGGCTAGTACCTGGAACAGGGGGCTCATTCTCTGGAGGGAGGATGGAGGGAATGAATTTCTTCTCTCCTCCACTGAGCCCCTGCCTCTAGGAGGACAGAGTCCATGCTTCAGACCCAGTGCCAGGTGGGGTGCCCAAGAAGAGGTGAGTGAGCAGTGGTGGCATCGGCAGTGTCTCTGTCCAACACAGCACAACAGGGCCACCCCGTGCAGCCGTGGGCAGGGAGGGCCAGAGGGCTCCCTGTCTGCTGGGTCTGCACACACACCCAGTTCTGATCTGACAGACCCTCTCGCTGACCAAGCTGTGGCCTTGGGGACGGGCAGGAGAGGGGGTCGGAGTCACAGCTGGCTTCTCGGGTGTTCTGGAAGGAGGACGGGGAGCCAGTGGCCATGACTCTGAGAAAATGGAGACTGAGCAGAACCGTTCACCCTGTGCACCCTGGTGGGCCATGCAGCCAGCTCCTTCCTGTAGGGCCACTTCGGACTTCCCTCAGCCTCTCCGACCTGCTTTCTCCAACTGAAAAGTGGAGCGAATAATATTAATAGTACCTGCTCGTGAGAGGAGCAGCTAGCCCTGAGTGGGCCCTCGAAGGTCATTGTTGTGAGGTTGTTGATGACGGTGACAATGAGAAAAACAGGGTGGTTGTCTCAGACCCCTCTTCTGGCCTTGGAGTTAGAGGAACAGGATCCCAAGGAGCTAGGCCTTTGGGGAACCGAAGGCTGTATGGGGACTTGGGGACCCAGAGAAGAGATGGCTGGGCCAATGGCAGGCGAGGCCCAGGGAACCCATCCTGTCTACAGGAGAACAGGGAGGCTGAGGCTGAATGAGCCCCTCTGAGTCCCCTTGCACCAGACATTATGGGTCACAAGGATGCATCAGGACAGGGCACTTGAGATGGCTCCTCGTCACACAAGGGCCACCAGCCCAGGGAGAGAATGTCCTCTTCCTGGAGGTCCAGGGGTGGCAAGCAGCTTCCTGGACAAGGAGCCGGAGGACCCATACTCCAGCCTGAGTGCTGTCTCCCACTCACCTCGGGGCCAGTCAGTCCCTGTCCCTGAGCCTCAGTGTCAGCCTCTGTCAGACGAGAGGACTGGATGGGGTGGACTCGATGCCGCCTCACTGCCACGGTTCTTGAGGGACAGTGAGGTGGCACCTGTCTGCACGAAGCCTGGCAGATGCTGGGTAAATACTGGGGTCTGCATGTGGGCAAAGTGTCCTCTGAGGACAGAGGGGCAGGGCTCCCCTGACACCCTATCGCCTGTGCTTTTGCCGAGGAGTGATTCCTCCCCCAGAGCCGGGGAGTAAGGCCCTAGGTGGCCTCCTTGCAGGCCCCCGCCTCTCCAGCCAGCCATCTCCATCCTACCTCTGCCTGGCGACCTCCTGGCACCCTGCAGTCCCTGCCCTCCTCACCGCCAGCCACAGGCCAAGCTCCAACCGCTAATGGCCTTCTGCTTCCTCTGAGCCCCTGGCTGCGAGTCACCACCTGGCCCTCAGATGGCGGCTGTCAGGGAGGCCAGCTGGGCTTCCCAGCAACCTGCTTACAGACAGGTCCCGCTCTCTGGAGGGACTCAGGATTTCGTTCCCCAGGCAAAGCTCGAGGTCCTAGCTAGTAATCCGAACTGCAGTGTCCAAGACTTTAGAAGCATCAGGGATCATCGTCCCAAACCCGAGCTCCGCCCCCACACATGGGCTGTGTCCCCTTCCACTGAGCCCCTTCCCGGCTCCTGAAGCCCCCACCCTGCCCCCAGACCACAAGAAGGTCCTGATCTGCGGGAAGGCAGCCTACACGCTCCCGTATGGTGGAAGAACCATTTTAATGGTGCCTTCTGGACAGACTGGGGCGTCCAGAAGGGCACCCATCTGCCCGCTGGAGCCAGGGAGGGCATAGCTGGGCTGAGACCGGAAGTGTGAATTGGATTTGCCCACCATGCAATGGCGAGGGAAGAGGTCGTCGCAGGCCGAGGCAGGCACAGAGCAGTGCTGTGTGTTTGGGAAACCCGGGTCCAGAGCCCTGTGAAGACATTCAAGTCATGGCCAGGAAGTTGGCAGAGCTGGGCTGTGCAGCAGGAAATGGGGAGCAATGAAGCAGGCCACCCCCTAAATGTGTGGGGCCCAGCACGAGTACAATTGGAGGGTTGCCAATCAAGGTAATAACAGGGCCAGCCTGTGGCATGGTGGTTAAAGCAGCTGAATCCCACACGGCTGACTGTGCGGTTTGAGTCCCGGACCTGACAGTCTGAAAAACATGAGAATGGAGGAGAAGGGATTGCTCCATCCCTCTTAGGGGCACTTTCTCACTTTTCCTTTCTCTTTCTGTCTTCCTCTGGTGAGGACATGTCCCCTATGGCAAATTAATAAAACAGAGTACATTGCTAAATAAAATATGTTCTTCTGGGCCAGTCTGTGGTGTAATGGTTAAGGTACTGAATCCCATGTGGCCAACTGCAGTTTGAGTCCTGGGCCCGGCAGCTTGAGAAACACACCAGGCATGTGTGAGTGGCCAAATTCCCAAAACGAGAGAAATGGAGAAGGATTATAGCATGACCATTCCTCATGGAGGGTGCTTTCTCTGTCTCTGTCTCTTTCTAGGCAGTACACATGCCTCTGGCAAAATTTTTTTAAGAATTAGTCTGTTGAACTTTATTCATTTATTTATTTATTTTAATTTAACCACAGAGGGACAGAGAGAAAGGGAGGGAAAGTGAGAAAGCAAGCCAATAGGTCTGGGACTCGAACCATGGTCGGCCATGTGGGAGTTTAGTGCCCTTAACCACCATGCCACCTGCCAGCCCCCTTTTTTTATTAAAGTTCTTTCCCCCTTCCTTGACAACATGCCTTTATAACAACAAAATTTTAAAATTTTGTATAAAGCCATAGTTTTCATATGGCTGAATATTTATGTGACTAAAATATTCTAATCTATTAAAATTAAAAGGCAAAATACAAATTATAACTATTGATTGAGGTTACCCAATTAAATATAAAATTTTAATTTAAAATTTTGTAAATCTAACGAAATCCTTTTATAAAATACAATGCATAGGGGCCGGCAGGTGGCATGGTGGTTAAGGGTGCTGGACTCCCACATAGCTGACCATGGTTCAAGTCTCAGACCTGGCAGCTTGCCTTCTCACTTTCTCTCTCTCTCTCACTCTGTCTCTCTTTGGTCAAATTGAAATAAATAAATAAATAGATAAATAAATAAATAAAGTTCAATAAAATAATTTTTAAAAAATATTAAGAAAGGGACCAGCAGTTAGCATAATGGCTATGTCGCTGGACTCCCACGTAGTCGACCGCGGTTTGAGTCCCGGACCAGGCGGCTTAAACTCACGCCGGGCGCGTGTGCGTGCGTGCCCAAGATCCCGAGAGGAGAATGGAGGAGAAGGGATTGCGGCGTGGCCATCCCCCCTGGGGGGTGATTTCCTGTTTTCTACCTCTCTGTCTCTCTCTGTCTGTCTGGCGAGCACACGCACCCTATAGCAAAAACCTCTCCAAAAAAAGAAAAAAAAAAATTAAGAAAAATATACAATGCATTGTAATTCTTTTTTTTTTCTTTTTTTTTCTGCCATAGGGCATGTGTGCTCTCTGGAGAGAGACAGACAGAGACAGAGAGAGGTAAAGTGAGACATCACCTCCAGGGGGATGGCGTCATGCTTTAATCTCCTCTTCTCTGTTCTCCTCCTGGGATTTTGGGCATGCGCGCACACTTGCCCGGCATAATTTTCAAGCCATTGGGTCAAAACACAATCAGCCACGTGGGAATTCAGTGCCTTAACCACCTGCTGGCTGGCCTCCAATGCATTGTCATTCTAACATCAGTTGTCCATCAAATTCTGTCAATATAAAGATTCACTGCTCGAGCACACGTGCCCTATGGCAAAAACCTCTCCAAAAAAAGATTCACTGCTCAATTTCATGTTTCATTAAGACCTACCTTTATAAAAATTAAGAGTTATATGAATTATTTAGCAGTGCAAAATACTTCTCAACTTCAATGTGCATCTATTTTGAGTACTATGCTAATTTGCAATACCTCTGGAACTCAAAAAGAAGCAATGCATGGATACACTAGAAAATTTTGTTCTATAAGAATCCATTATTGGGGGACCAGCAGTTGGCGTAATGGCTATGTTGCTGGACCCCCATGTTAGTCGACCACTGTTCGAGTCCTGGACCCAGTGGCTTAAACTCACACCAGGTGCACATGCATGTGTGCCCAAGGTCCTGAGAGGAGAGTGGAGGAGAAGGGATTGCGGCGTGGCCATCCCCCTGGGAGGGTGATTTCTCACTTTCTGTCTCTCTGTCTCTCTCTGTCTTTCTGGAGAACCCACATACCCTATAGCAAAAATCTCTCCAAGAAAAAAAAAAAAATCATTGTTGGTGCTTCCAGGTGGCACAGTGGTTAAGGCACTGAACTCATGCCCAACCACAGTTCAAGTCTCAGACCTGAAGGCTTGATTTCTCACTTTCCCTTTCTCTCTTTGTCTCTCTCTAGGCAATAATAATAATGATAATTAATAAAATTAAATAAATAGGATCCACTATTGGGTGGCATGGTGCTTAGGGCAGCTGGATCCCAGATGGCTGACTGTGTGGTTTAAGTCTTAAATCTGTCAGCTTGAGAAACATGTCAGGTGCATGTGCATGCTTGCCCAAAATCCTGAGGGAGAAATGGAGAAGAAGGGGTTGTGACGTGGCTTTCCCCCATGGGGGAGAGAGAAGTGTTTTTTTACCACCTCCCTTCTGTTTCTCTCCAGCAAGCACACAAGCGCTCTAGCAAAATTAAATATATATATATACATATATATATGTATATATATGTATATATATATATATGCTTGTCCCTCTGTCTGTCTCTCTCTGGTGAGCACATGTGTCCTATAGCAAATTTAAAAATAATAATAAAATAGTTCTTTAAAAAAATAACATTGTGGGACCAGCAGTTAGCCTAATGGCTATGTTGCTAAACTCCCATGTAGTCGACCGCGGTTGGAGTCCCGGATCCGGCGGCTTAAACTCACGCCGGGCACATGTGTGTGCGTGCCCAAGATCCGGAGAGGAGAATGGAGGAGAAGGGATTACAGCGTGGCCATCCCCCCTGGGGGGTGATTTCTCGCTTTCTATCTCTCTGTCTCACTCTGTCTTTCTGGCAAGCGCACGTGCCCTATAGCAAAAACCTCTCCAAAAAAAATAAATAAATAAATAACATTGCATATATGCTATGTCAAAGAAAGATTTAATAAATACAAGGACTTTTCAAAAATTTCATGAAAATGCATAGCATAAAAAAACTATGCATATATTTTTAAGAATTTTGCACTGAAACAAACTCACACTTTAATTCCATTTCTCCATAGACTTTTTTTTCTTTCTTTTTTTTTTGGAGAGGTTTATGCTATAGGGCACATGCGCTCATCAGAAAGACAGAGAGAGACAGAGAGACAGAAAGCGAGAAATCACCCCCCGGGGGGATGGCCACGCCGCAATCCCTTCTCCTCCATTCTCCTCTCGGGATCTTGGGCACACACACACATGCGCCCAGCGTGAGTTTAAGCCGCTGGGTCTGGGACTCGAACCACGGTCGACTACTTGGGAGTTCAGTGACATAGCCATTATGCTAACTGCTGGTCCCTCTCCATAGACTTTTTTTTGTTTAAATGATTTGAAAGATTTTAATAATGACCGTTCCTGAGAATGTCTGCAGCACTGCCTGGTTGGAGACCAGGGGCCAGCTGTGAGCATGGCACAGATGCCTGACACCCCCACCCCCAGGGGGTGGGAGGTTCCATAACCCAGGACCCCTGCTGCCCCTACATTTCTGAGGAGGGGAAAAGGGCTATGAGGAGGCTGGTAGAGGAGGAGCCCACTGGGGCACGAACATACCAGGTTCCTGTCCTGTCTCCTGGCACCCTAACGGCTGCCCCAGCACGGTCCTGTGCATGGCTGGAGGCACTCAGACAACACGGGCACTGCCAGACTCTTTATTGGCCACTCAGAGCTACATTAGCTGTTGCCACCAGGAATTCCGCTTTTCCTTGTGCTGCCCTTCCTGTATCTCCCAGCTCTGCAGAGCCGGCTCCCAGGAACGCAGGCCTTGGTCCGAGCGCTCCAGGAGCAAAGGGCCCCACGGCTCTGCAGCCGCCTGCCGGGAACCGCGCCAGCCGGGGCCGCCGCTGTCCTCACTGGTCACGGCAGTCCGGGGTCCTCCCTCTGAGACGTGGCTGCCGTCTGGGCTCGTCCCCCTGCACAGCCCGGCCCGACACAGCCGGGTTGTCCCCAACGACCTTCCCAGGTCCCGGCCACGCCCACGGCTGTCTTTCCTCACAATGTTGCAGACTGGCCACCGCAGGCCGGACGACTGTCGGGGAAACTCACTCTGGGCTCCTCTTTGACCACAGACGCTACGCAGAAGCAGCTGCAACTTCGATAAGGGCCGCTCTCCATAAACTTTTTTTTTTTATAATTATTTTATTTTTAATTTTATTCATTCATTTGAATTTGATCAGAGAGAGAGAGAGAGAAAGTGAGAAAGCAAGCCACCAGGTCCAGGACTTGAACCGTGGTTGGCCATGTGGGAATGTCCAGCACCTTAACCACCATGCCACCTGCTGGACCCTCCATAGACTTTTAAAAGCATCTCCTAGGGGCCAGCAGGTGGCATGGTAGTTAAAGCCACTGGACTCCCACGTAGTGGACTGCAGTTCAAGTTCCAGATCTGGTAACCTGCTTTCTCATTCTCCCTCTCTTTCTCTTTCTCTGTGTCTCTCTGATTAAACTGGAAAATAATAATAATAAATAAAGTTAAATAAAATAATTTTTTAAAAATCCCCTCATATATCTATTTCTTTTTTATTTCACCCCAACACTTGCACAGATTTCATCTGTGTCACTGGCATACAGACACGGTTGTTTTTGTCAAGGACTTAGGGCAAAAAGCCCCTGATCAGGCCCTGACTGGTGTTAGTCACAGAGCAGATGTTGAAAGCCGTGGGTGGTGCCAGGCAGTGTTCAGAACCAGATCCCGCATGACCTAACACCCAGGAGTTCTTTACCAAAGGGAGCATCCGTGTTGCGTTTATGTGACAGGGACCCGAGCACAGCTCGCCTTGAAGAGGTTGAGCAGAGAAGAGACCGGGTGGGCTGCCCCTCCTGGAAAGACCACTGCGGAAGCTCTGGGGAAGTGCGTCAGCTGGCATAAGGAGACTGGAGAATTCTTAGGGACCGTGGGAGTAATTTCTGGGGGAGCCAAGATGGAAGCTTGGACTAGAGTGATAGATAGAAGTACCGAGAGGTAGTCAGAGTTAAGAGGGACACTTTCTCCTTTCCCGTGGTGTCTGGAACCTTCTCTCCAGTTGGGCCTGGGAGCAGGTCACAGACAGACAGGCAGCCAAAGTAAGAGAAATTCTGAGTCAAGGACAGAAGCCGATCGAGGCTGACCGCCTGAGCTGTGCCATGTGCTCCACGGTTAGGCGGTAGTTGAAGAGAGACCTGGAGACCCTCCCCGGGGAGGTGCAAAGAGAGGGCTGCATTAGACTTTGGGGAGCCTTGCTCAGGAATGGGTGCACGGTGGAGGACAGACTGGGGGCAGGGACCAGGAGCACCCAGTCTCAGAAGCCATGCCAGGCAAGGCTTGTTCAGTTGGAGGCCGAGGGCCGGAAGGCATCAGGCTGGACAAGATGACCTCACAGGGAACCTTTCCAACTTCAGCTCCTTGCCCTTCTCCCAAGGCTAAAACTCCACCCGCGTCCTCCACACTCCACCATGTCTACACCTGGCAGCCCTTGCAGATGGTTATCTGCCCCCCCCCCCCACGCCTCCGCCCGCCCGCCTGTCCGTCTGCCAACAGCCCCACTCCTGGCCTTTCATCTCCTGCCACAGCAGCCGGCCGGTGCTGCAATCCCCCACCCCCCGGCTGTCCAGCCCCACAGCTTCTCCTGAGCTCAGGCCCCATGGGGGCCATAGGCTGGGGTCCCCTAGGGCTCGGGCCTCCTGGTGCAGACCTGCCCAGGGTGGTCTGGGGGTGTAACCCCTCATCAGCTTGAAAACACATACACCCATCATGCACCTTCAGTGTCCCATGAGACACACGTGAGGCTCATCCCCACCGTCCTTTCCTCTGTGGGCAACTGCCCTCTCTCAGTTCCCCCCTTAGGACCCCTGCAGTCCTTAGAGCCCCTTTCCTGCCCTGTCCCTTCTGACCTGAAGGCCCAGGCAGCAGGGGAGAGGCAGCGAAGTCGCAGGAAGCTGGGCGATTGTTGGGACAGGCATTGCAGGTGATCGCTCCGTTTTCTTCACCGGGCTGTCTGCTTCCTAGGAGCGGCAGGGGCAGGTAGCTGCTGAGACAGGGGGACATGTGAAGAGACCAGTGGCAGGTCAGGGTGGTGAGCTTCTCCGGTGGATGGGTTGCTACCACAGTTATCAGCCCGAGCCCCAGCCCCAGCTCAGAGCCTCGGAAAACATGGGTTGAGTGACTGGCATTTGTTGGGGTTGGGGAGGGGTGTTGAGATAAACCATCTGTGACACGGGATGGCAGTGGCCTGCGGAGGTTAAATTAGGGGTGGGCAGAGGAGAAGATGCTTTGAAGGGGGGTGTAGGCTGTGGCGATAGCTCAAAGGTGCCACTAGGGCTTGATGTAGTTGAGGCTGAAACATGCCTCCTCCTCTAGCTGGGGGTGAGTCCAGACCACAGCAAGCTTGGCCATCCTCTTGCCTCCAGCAGAAAAGAACAAAGTGTATCCGACTGAGAAGACAGAGGCTTTGTCTGGAAACCCCTACCCCATCCCCTAGCCCCAGCCTTGGGCACAGACGGTTGGGCCTGGCCAGAGCTCTGCTGGCCATAGTCATCCAAGAACCAGGCCAGGATGTGTGGCACCCCCAGGCCGGCTGGGGGTCTCTGAGGACAGACACTGGGTCTTCTACACTTTCCTACCTGCTCCACCACAGTGCAGTGGGCACTGCCCACTGCTGGGTGCGGCCAGGTGCCCTCCCTGAAGCCCTGGCTCACTTCCTCACAGTCCTGCTGCAAATACCTGCTGTATTCCAGGAACTGTGCAGAGGACAGGGACACTGGAGTTCTGTCTTCACACCCAGCTGTCTGCCCATCGGGGACAAAGACAACCAGAGGAGGCTGCTTACAGGAAGCATGGCTTCCTGAGCACAGCGCCGAGATGGGCAGGAATTAGGGAGGCATGTACTCACTGCAGCGAGGGAGAAGGATGGGCAAGAACAGGATCATCACACCACACAGAGGACGAGGGCCAGCCGGATATGCTGGCTACCAGAACACAGAGCTACTGTCCGAGGAAAAGCGCAGGGAGAATGCCTGTGTTCGTGGACAGGGCAGAAGAAGTGCCCCGTGGGGCAGGAGGGGTGCTGGGAAGAGTGTGAAAGGAGGCCACATTTTACTGTTTACTTTGCTATCCCATTGAATCACACACAAGAATGTATTCATCTGGGGACCAGCAGTTGGCGTAATGGCTATGTTGCTGGACTCCCATGTAGTCGACCATGGTTCGAGTCCCAGACCTGGTGGCTTAAAATCACGCCAGGCGCGTGTGTGTGCGTGCCCAAGATTCCGAGAGGAGAATGGAGGAGACGGGATTGCGGCATGGCCATCCCCTCTGGGGGAGTGATTTCTCGCTTTCTGTCTCTCTGTCTGTCTCTGTCTTTCTGGCGAGCGCACATGCCCTATAGCAAAAACCTCTCCAAAAAAAAAAAAAATGTATTCATTTGGGGACCAGCAGGTGGCGTGGTGGTTAAGGTGCTGGACATTCCCACATAGCCGACAATGGTTCAAGTCCAGGATCTGGTGGCTTGCTTTCCTACTTTCCCACTCTCTCTCTCTCTCTCTGGTCAAATTAAAATAAAATAAATGAATAAATAAAATTAAAAATTAAAAAATCTAAAAACAGATTATTTGAAGACAGTTGATAAAAATCATACATTCTTTTTCTTTTTTTAAAAAAAAGAATGTATTCATTTATTACTTGTGGCATTTCAAAATATATTAAGTGGTAAAATCCGAAGTGTTGGGTTTAGTCAGTAGTAATGTCAATGTTTGTTGCTTGGTTGTGATGAAGCTACCCTGCTGATACAGGCTGTTAACCACAGGGAAACCGAGCAAAGGGTATACGGAAATTCTCTGTTCTATATTTGCAGCTTTTCTGTACATCTAAAATGAGTCTAGAATTTAAAAGCAAGTGTTAACAAAATATAATAAATATATATTTTTTTAAATGCCTCCTTCAAAGTGCTACCACTAAGAAAATCCATTTCGGTACCCTGACACGCTGGCGGCTGCACCACCTGGCAGGGATGTGGGTTAGGGGAGCAGCCAGCTGCAGGAGGGGGGTCGTTGTATGGAGCCCAGCTGGATGGGGACAGTCTCAATGTTTAACTGGCAGGACCAAGAAGGTTTGTCTTATTGGTTCAAAGAAAATCTAGGCTATTGACAAGCCAGGCTGATAACCAGCCAATCCAATATGGCGCAATGAGGTTATGCGGCAAAATTCAGGAGCCGTAAGTGTAAAGTGGGGGGAACCCGACCAGACATTGGGGGGTTAACAGCTCATGTTGGAGGTGAGTGAGAGATAGGTAAGAAGGAAGAGGGCTTCTTAAACAGAGGGCCTGCACGTAGCTCCCTCTGCCCGGGGGTGTGGAGTGGAGGTGAGGGGCAGCTCAGGGCCTAAGACAGAGCGTGGCACATGGAGTCAAGGAGACCTGCCAGGAGTCCAGTCTCCTTACTCACTGTGACCTTGGGCAAGTCACTGAAATTCTTAGGGCCTCCGTTTCCTCACCCATAAAATGGAGATTATCATTCATCTGGCCTCGCTGCCTCCCAGAGAGCTTGTAAGCGTCACATAAGACAATCATCGTGAAAAGGCCTGGCGTGGGGCAGAATCACGCTGGAAAAATGAGCAGCGAGTCCAGAGGGGGATGAACAGTGGGCACGCCCTCCCTGACCAGCACCAAGGTCAGCTCTGGCCGTGCGCGGTCCCGGCTGCGGTGCTTGGAAGAGCTCCTTGTGGAGCCCTTTCCAGGAGCCGGTGTCCTCCCCACAACGCTGGGAGGCAGATGCCAGGCCTCAGGAGATATGCCAGAGTCCCCCACAGTGGGTGGAGGGCAGGCAGTGGGGGCCTGGGAGAGCCGGCTGCCAGGGATGGGAAGATGCTGAGGTGGAGATGGAGGTATCTGTGAGGGCCCAAGCCCAGGGGGAGAAAAATTCTTGCTGGAGCTGTATAATTAAAATCCTATTAAGCGGCGCCTGGCAGTCTCCCATCAACCCCCACCGAGGCTCCACCGAGAACCCTCACAGCAGCTGTGGCACCCTGTTCTGTGGGCACAGGCTCAGGGCCGGCCTGGCTTGGGGAGAACTGGGGGCCAGGCTGGCCTTGGGCAGAGCCAGGGCAGGCCTGAGTAGGCACATGGGATGGGAGTGCAGTCTATCCGAGGCCACTTGTAGAGGCCACGTCCTGAGGCAGCCCCTGTCTGGGGCAATGCTCTGTTCTCTTCCTGCTTCCAGGCTCCTCTTTCCTATGCAAGCTGCCAATGACGCCCCACTCAAATTCCACCCACCGTCTTCTTTGTGCTCTAGCCCCTCAATGGTCACTTAGTGTGCACTCTCCCTATAACTACGTCCCGAGTATGCTGGGGTCTTGCTTCTGCCGTCAGACTGGTTCCTGTCTCCCCCATCACTCTGGAGCACTCTCCACAAGCAGAGGGCAAGCATTCCGAGTTCCATGTGCTCTGGGATTGACTGCTCTCCCCTCAGGAGAGGCTCCATCTGGAGTCTTGGTATCGGAGCAAAGCAACAGAACTCGAGGCAGAAGAAGGAGGACCTGGACCTGGGGGCTGTCCCCCATCCTGGGAGTGGCCTGGAGAAGAACTTCAGAAACAGGGCTAGTGAAATGGAAAGTAGAGTGGAAAAAAAAACCTGGCTGCGTCCTGGCCCTCCCCTCCAAAGAAGGAATCCTCACATCCTTCCTGATCTGTCCTGGCACTGCCTCCAACCTCAGCCTCTACTTCATAGCTCTGCCCCTTCAGCCACAATAGGGGCAGATGGTCTGATGCCCTTGTGCCTGACATAGCCTGCCCTTGGCCCTGCCCCAGTGCCAGGGGACTAGGACGAGGGGTTGCAGGCAGACTGCCTGGAGCACCGAAATGCTGGCAGTAGCCTAGACTCCCTCATGGAACGGGGCAGGGGACAGGTTCTCAGAGGTGCTAGTGCCCTCTCCCCTGTCACTACACAATACTGCCCTGAAACCAGTCCCCAATGGACCAGGAGGTTTCCCTTGATCCTCCCAGACCTCTAGGGAAGAGAGTTTCACTCCCTTCTCCAGAATCCCTCCAGGATCCCAAAGGAGTGTCAGGACCACACTCACTGCCCTTTGACCTCTCCAATCAGGTTCTGCCAGTTTCTTACAGGCCACTTCAAAGCCAAGGATCTCCTCACCATGCAGAGGGCCCTCCCCTTCTAAAGGCCTCTGGCTCCTTGTACTGAAGAAGGAATTCTCCATCTTTCAGTCTAAGGGGGAGGTAGAGTAGGAAGGTGAGACCCTGACTTCCACCCCGCTCCACCTTGTCAACCTCTTCAGTATCAGCCTGGCATCTCAAGGGTTCAAGTCCAAGCACTGCCACCCCCTGACTGTGTGACCCAGCCATCTCACATCTCCAGGACCATGTTGTCACCTTGGTGAGCCTCAGGGTGTAGCAGTACCTCACCTCCTGCCCTGCTGCTTCTCCGACCCCACCTCTGAGCACCTCTAAGAACCCATCACTAGCCCTTGACCCAGGAGGGAGTCCAGGCCACCTCCAGCTGTTTGGTGTTCAAGGAGTCTGCCTGCAACCCCTCCATCTCACCGTCCTAGTCCACTAGGCTAGCACATGGGGGCAGTGGGGCGGGGGCAGGATCGGACTATCAGGTCCCCTTGGCCCTCTGAAGGGATCAGAGTGTCTGCCCGCTTTGTGGCCCAAGGGACAGAGCTGCAAGGCAGGGCCTGAGGCAGGGAGGAGCGGGGGCATTCCTGGAAGGATGCTGGCATCCCTTCTTCAGGGGTCCCCCCACCCTGCGCCCTACACCATCCTTCCCACCAGATGCCCGCCCAACTCCTCTTCCTGGCCATTTCATTTCATCACATTTACAGGCATCTACTCCGACAGGCTCTGTGCCGGCCGTGGGGTCACAGAGGGAAGACGTGGGCTCTGCTCATTGTACGAGCTCCTTGTCTGGGTCTTTAGGGGACAGACCAGAAATGAAAGTGACACAGCTCAGCAGAGGGACCAGCAGGTGGCATGATGGTTAAGGCGCTGGACATTCCCACGTGGCCAACCACGGTTTGCGGCCCGGACCTCAATTTCCTTCTCTTCTCTCTGTGCATCTCTCATTGGTCAAATTAAAATAAATGAATGAATAAATAAAATTAAATAAATAATATTTTTTTAAAAAGGCAGCTCAGCAGAAACACAGAGACTTGGATGTTCATGCACATTTATACAAATGTGTATACAAGTAAACAAAGAGGAACTGGGCCAGTTATGGACCAAAGTAGTTTCCAAGCATAGATGTGACGTGATGTTCAAACTGGAAGGGACTTTGGAGATGAACCAGGAAACTGAGGCCCCGGGAGGGGAAACGCCTCACCTACCTACGTACATAGGTATCCCATCAAGACCAGAGCCTGAGTTCTGTGCCCTCTCCCTTCTCAAGCCCCCACTAAACAGAAAAACCGGGACTTCTCAGGGGCCAGATTCTCTGAACTCCCCGAGTGGAGCTGGCCGGTTGGAGCAGCTCAGACTGTAAGAGACACATCTACGCCTAAGTGCCGACTGGTCCCAGAAGGGGGTGTCCCTGCCTCAGAGGTGGCCTGATGTTCCACTGTGGGTGGGTAGGAGCCCAGTGACAGCGGGAGGGGACGTGGCACTTGGACCCGTGTATATTGACCGAGGGGGCCCAGAACCACCCTGGAGGTCCCCACAGCGGGTCTGCTCTCCTGAATCCTCCGGTGCAGCTTTCAGCAAGTAGGTCCTTTCCCGCTGTGAAAGCCCCTATCAGGCCCAGGCCCCGTGCTGGGAAATGGAGGTGGCTCAGAGAGGGGCCAGGCCGCCCTACCGAGGCCCGTTGACGTCAAGCCCCTGCCTTCCTTCGGGCCTCTCCAAGTCCCTTCATCGGGCCCTGGCCACGAACCTTGCTCTCGGCAAGGCCCGTTAAGGGAAAAGAGTGGGCATGAAAAGGAGCAGAGAGCTCCCTGCTTCCTTACTCTGCCCCCTCCCCACCGCTGCAGTTCCTCCAAGACCCCAGCCGGGACCCTCCCAGCTGCAGGGGTGAAGGCTCAGCAAACAACCCTCCCACACCTGGCCCAAAGCTGTGCTGACATCACCTCCCGTTTTCCCGGATGTGGGATCTTTCTACGATGACAGACGAAGTCCACAGGCCCTTCATTCCACGCTGAGGACAGTGTGAAGGGGGAAAGCCTGTGGGGAGGATACCAGATACTCCGATACTCCCCTCCACCCTCCAGAGGAACCCAGGGTGCTGGGTGGGGCAGAAAGCCTGCTCCTGTATCCGGCACAAACGTGCAAAGTTCTTCCTGAAGTCTGGCTTCATCTCGCTTGCTGCGATTTAAACCTTTGTGTATTCATGGAGTCATTATCATGAAAAAAACTCAGCTAGTCAGCAGAGAAGTGTCTGCCTTCTGTCATGGGCTTTTTTTTTTTTTTTTTTTTTTTTTTAAGGTTTTTGCCTTAGGGCACATGTGCTCACTGGAGAGAGAGAGAGAGAGAGAGAGAGAGAGAGAGAGAGAGAGAGAGAGTGAAAGAGAAAGTGAGAAATCACCCCCCAGGGGAGATGGCCAAACTGCAATTCCTTCTCCCCTATTTTCTTCCTAGAATATTGGGCACACATGCACACACTTCCGGCATGATTTTTAAGTCACTGGATCTGGGACTCGAACCGTGGTCAACCATGTGGGAGTCCAGCGGCATAATTGCTACACCATCTGCTGCTCCTTGTCATGGGCTTTTATTTTTTAAAAGATTTCTGTCATAGGGCACGAGAGCTAACTGAGAAGAAACAGTGAGGGGAAGTGAGAAATCACTCCCTAGAGAGGTGACCACACCACAATCCCTTTTCCTCCATTTTTCTCTTGGGATTTTGAGCATGTATGCACACCACCCTGTGTGACTTTCAAGCTGCTGGGTCCAGGATTTAAACTATAGAGTGGGCCATGTAAGATCCAGTGCCTTGGGACCAGCAGTTGGTGTAATAACTATGTCGCTGGACTCCCATGTAGTCGACTGCAGTTCAAGTCCCGGACCCGGTGGTTTAAAATCACGCAGGGCACATGTGCATGCGTGCTCAAGATCCCAAGAGGAGAATGGAGAAGGGATTGCGGCGTGGCCATCCCCCCTGGGGAATGATTTCTCGCTTTCTGTCTCTCTGTCTGTCTCTGTCTTTCTGGCGAGCGCACGCGCCCTATAGCCAAAACCTCTCAAAAACAAAAACAAAACAAGATCCAGTGCCTTAACCAGAACACCACCTGCTGGCCTTGTCATGGGATCTGATCTGTCAAAAGAGCCATGAAAGAAATTTGCCATCAGATCCTAGCAGCTGTGTGGTGGATGCGTTGTTCCCTCACAGCCCCACACTTCTCACCCTCTGCAGCCTTCACTTCTTGTCTGCAGTGCCAATCTCGTTGCTGTGTTCCCCACATCCTCTGCTTTTCCCTCTGCACTGTGCAACCCCAGTGGCACGAGTCACCCTCCCCTCTGGCCCTCAGCTGCACTGTGTCTCAAAGGTCTCACAGCCCACTAGGGCCCAGCTGGCTGAGTCAAATGGGGCTGAGGAGCTGACCTCGCTCCCAGACCACAGAGAAAAGCCTCTGCCTTCTCCAGGAGAGGCCGAGACTCAGGGCTTCTCTCGTCCCTGAGGGCAGGGCGTCCCGGCAGACAGCATCAGCTCAGGGCCCTCCGAAGTCCTGCCAGTGTCAGCACCCGCCCCGGCCCCACCCCAACTCCTCTCCACTCCACTCAGGGTGACAGCATCCCCAGCCCCTTCCCAGAGTGAGGGCCTCTGGCAAGCTGACGAGCAGGAGGGTGGGGGTCCCTCCACTCCCCAGGTCCTATTACCTAAAGTGCACCACCCTGACTCGGTAATAATTGGGGGGCTCATTTGCATTTTGCCTATGTGGGACTGCCCACCCCATCCCAGGGGCACCACCGCTGTTTGCTCCACCCCACAGCTGGCTCCCAGGGAGGGAGAGAAGAGCTGGGGAAGGCAGGAAGTGGGAACTGGGAATGGGTGCTGGGCACCCAGGTCCTTCAAGGAAGGAAGTCTTGGCAGGACCCCCAGACCTTGTGCCAGCCCTGGCTCAGGGACCTGGGTGGGGATGAGGGGGTGACGTCCTCCACCTCCCCAGTCTCAGTTTCCTCATCTGTAAACTGGGGCTAATGACACTTAACGAGCGAGGGGGGCGGGGGGCATGTAATTAGTTGCTGCTGGCTCTGGGCTTTGAAGTGAAGCGGAGGAGGGGGCTGGCTGGGCGGGGTGCAGACGGACAGAGCTGGAGGCCCGAGTGCACTGTCCTGGAGGCGTGGAGGTAGGGGTCTCAAGGATCCTCTCCAATCTGGGGGAGATCAGAGAGCTGAGATCACACACCTCAGGGGGCCCTGGAGGGCATGGGGCAGACGAGGCCTGGGGCTACAAGAGGCCTAAGGTGAACGGAGAACGCCCCAGGCCACCTTAGGGCAGCAGGATCCAGGACCAGGGGCTCTCTACACTGTGCTTCTGGTACCCCATGGCCCACAGTGGCCCAGCACACACCTGGCCCACAAGGCCATGTCTCCAAGGGCAAAGACGTGTCCATGGGCAAGGCAATGGCTCTGGCACTGAGGCTCATGGGAGAGGACAGGGATGGTGGTAAGGAAGGAGGTAATGGGGACTGATTCCAGGGAGGTGAGGACAGGAGGGAGGGAGCCACCACCTCCCACGCCCTTGGTCTTTCCGCTCGCCCCACGACGTCAGGGCTGAGTCACTGGGAGAGGCCGCTGTCCAGCAGGGGTGGGAGGGCCCTGGGGACCATGGTCTGGACACTATCCCGGGCCAGGCAGCGTGTGGGGCACCTTTGGCCCGGTTGGCGTAGTCTAAGGATGGAGTCTTGAGCCAACCATCCACAGTCCAGCCACCCACGCCTGGTGAGTAGAACCTCAGATGGGCCTGGATGTCCCCGAGGGGCCAACTAGAGGGTCAAAAAGTCATCTCTGGTACCCCCTTACCTCTGAACAGGGTGACAATGGAACCATCCAAGACATCAAAATATGGTAGGAAGTCTTCCCTGATGTCAAACCACCCACCCACTGGGCTTTGAGCAGGGGTGAAGACCAGGGGCTCACTGCTCTTCCTCGGACCCCTCTCCCCCACCTCATCTTCTTTCTCCAGCTCCTTGTACGTATGGCCATAGGCAGGACATGGAGGGCAGGGCTTGGCCAATGGACAGAGAAAGTAAGTATGGATGAGAAACCATGCTCACCGTTCACAAAACTGGTGACCCCAGGATTAGCAGCCCAGTGATCTGCTGAGTGGATCCCTGGAACCATTAATACAGGGCTAATGGTCTTCTGAGTAGAAAGGACTGTCCCTCCATTCATTCCACGTAGGCCTTGATACCTCCTCGAGACCAGGCACCGTTCTAGATGTGGGGACATGGCAGAGAGAACGAGGGGCAGGAGCCCAGCCCTGGACGCTCTATCTCCAGCCAGAACAAGAGTGTGGTGAAGGCGCTGGAACCCTTCCAACGGGAGAGGGGCTGTTGGCAGAAGACACCTCAGAGTGGAAGGAGGATTTGGCTGTCCAGGGACACTCAAAGCAGAGGTTCTGCCCACCATCAATCCCAGAGGCCCCAGGGACTGGGATCTTCCTTCCCCACTGGCCATGCCTGGTCTTGTTGAACCTGGAACATCTGGAAGAACCATTGTGGTGTTTCTAGGAGGGTGGCAGTCCAGATTGGCAGGGTGCTGGCTGTGCAGCTGTGAAGCCCCTTGATAGTAGGGTGTCTGTTTTCTGTGCTGATGGCCTCAGATGTCCAGGCTGAGAGGAAATGTCCACAGCTTCAAGAGCTGGCACAGGGGCTCTGAGAGCTGAGCACCCGGAACGCAGAGCACTTTCAAAACAGGACCCCTGTGCCTAAGAAGGTGGAGACACTGCACCCTGGTGTGCTGAGGGGTCTCGGCCTGGGCCATCCTCTTTCTCTGTCAGATCTGTGAAACCCTAACCTGCCAGGAGCTTCCACAACCTCCACTCTTCCTCCCACTCCTCCAAACATGTGTCCCTCCATCCCACCCTGCATTCGATTCTCATGTCCTGGTGTCGCTGGAAGGCTGGCTCTGTCTCCCCGTTATCTCTGCGACCTCTCCGCTTCCCTTGAACTGTGGAGGGGGAAGTGCTGTGAGATCTAATTGTTCCCCCCCACACACAAAAAAAGATCTAATTAGGTCAACGGACGAAATGGAAATATGGATATGTGGATGGTAGATTAGATAAAATATTGTATCAATGCACATCTGTAATGACTATACCATGCTTTAGGAAGAGAATATTCCTATTCTCAGGAAATACGCGCTGAAATACTTAGAGGTTCAGGGACATGACATGGTTAACATACCTTCAGATTATTCAGGAGAAAAACACACTCAGAGAGAGAGAGAGAAGGAATGATAAAAATAAATGGGGTAGGGCTGGCTCCGTGGCCTGGTGGTTAAGGCAGCCAGATCCCACATGGCTGACCACGCAGTTCAAGTCCTGGACCTGGCAACTTGAGAAACATGTTGGGGGTGTGTGTGTGTGCATTCCCAGAATCCCGAAAGGAGGGAGAGCTGCAGGAGATGGGATTACAGCATGATCACTACCCATGGGAAGGGGGATGCTTTCTCTTCTTCCTCTTTCTGTCTCTCTCTGGTGAGCATACACACTCTCTAGGGGGGAAAAAAAAAGTAAATGGGGTAATATCTTTATTTTTGTAGCTTTTGAAATAATTTCCAATGAAAGAGTTCAAAAGAATGGCCGACCTTTTCCGGCTGTCTCTAGCTCTTTGTCCCCTGCATCCCTCCCTAGTATAGCCCCAGGGAGGAGTGCCCTGTGTCTTTTCTCCATTGATTCATCTCTAGGACAGTGCTCAACGCAGAGCAGACACTCGGGCCGCGTCCTAAGTGCACCTGTGACATCTCCACTCATTCGTTCACTCACTCACAAGTAAGCACCCCTCACCACTCACCATGCATCGCCAGGTAACCCTGCACCTGTGGGGGAGATAGGAGGACACTCTTTTTTTAATAATTATTTATTTTATTTTTTATGTATTCATTCATTTATTTTTTAATTTGACCAGAGAGAGAGACAGAGGGTGAAAGTGCGAGAGGAAGTGAGAAAGCAAGCCACCAGATTCAGGACTTGAACCCTGGTCAGCCATGTGGGAGTGTCCAGCGCCTTGACCACCACGCCATCTGCTGGTCCCAGGACACTCTTTTTTTTTTTTTTTTTACTTTTAAAGTTTTTTTGCCATAGGGCACATATGCTCACCAGAGAGAGAGAGACCAGCAGAGGGAAAATGAGAAACCACCCCCACCCCCCTGTGGGGACTGCCATGTTACAATCTCTTCTCCTCCACTCTCCTTCCAGGACTCTGGGAACGCATGCACATGTGCCTGGCATGACTTTCAAGCTGCTGGGTCTGACACTCGAACCACTATTGGCCATGTGGGAGTCTAGCACCCCAACCACCACACCAGCTGCTGGCCCGAGAGGACCCTCTCACAGAGCCCACCTTGGTGGGTCTTGGTGGTGCGGATGGGTCTCTGGCCTGTACCCACCATTCCTTGACATCGACCTCCTTGGGGCTGCATTGCCATCTCCAGGTCTGGGCCTCTCAGGGTAGAGGTGGACCCTGTGCCATGGGGTCTCGGTAGCTCCTACCTCCCTGCCTCCTTCAACCTGTGAGAGGAAGTCCCGCCACCCTCTGCCCTTCTCCTGTGGAGAATGTCCATGTCCCCACATCCAAGGCAAAGGCTGTGACCCAGTGGGGTTGATGAGGCAGCCGGGCCAGGGCTAAGGTCCCAGCTCAGGAAGGGCCTCCCTCTTCTTTTCCACTTTGACCACTCACGTCACCCTGGGCTGGCCACAGTGCCTGCAGTCCTTGGCCTGGTAAGGTGACATCAGTGGCCCCTGCATGCACACACACCCATGGCAGCAGCGACTCCCTAGCACCATCTCACCATCTCTTCTCTCTGACATCAAAGGCCCAGGCAGCAGCGTCCCCCTCCTCCCGGCCCCGGGGGGTAATCAGAGCCTGGTATGTGTAAATGCTGGGCCTTCAAATAAATAAATAAATACCGGAGCTGGAAGGCCTTCCTCCCCTCGCTGTTGCCGGCGCCCTGGGCTGGGACCTAGGCATGGGGCCAGCCCCTGACGAGGTCTTGGGGACCGCCTAGAGCTGGAGGTGTATATGAAGAGTTTCGCGTGGGCTGAGGCCTGGCTTATCCTCAGTGGCATCAAAAAGGCTGTGTGTAGAGGGCGCGTGCAGGGGCAGCTGTGTGGGGAGGGAGGGTCTCTTGGCAGGTGCACCCTGTCCCTCACACCCTCATCAGTCCTAGCTCACACACAAGCCACCCTCTCCTTCCACGCCCTGGGCTCCAAAGTCAACCCGACTCTTCCAGCAAGTCCATCACTGGGGAGAAGAAAGCGCAGGCTTTCTCAGAGCTCCCGGAAGGGTGTTCTAGGTAGGACTAGGCCCTGCGATGCCCACGACAGAGGGCAGTGGGTGGGCTGCATCTTGTACCTCCTGGACAGGCTTCCGCAGGTCAGAAGGAAGGGAATGGACCAGCCTATGTGGTGCCAAAGGCACCCCCTTGCCAGGAAGTGGTTCTCCATTCCTCCTGGGTCCATGGACGTGTCGGGGGAGGCATGAGTGCAGGCTCTTGGTTCCAGTTCCAGCTTATCAGCTGTGTGACATTGGACCAGTCACTCAGCCTCTCTGAGCTTCAAGTTCATAATCTATAAAACTGCCTCTCACCCCCGGCACCACGCCTCCCACAGAGGAGCAAGAAGGGTTGGTGGGGATGACTCAGTGGGTACTCCATGAACTAAAGTGCAGCGTCCCCACAGGGCTTGTCTCTGCTGCTAAACGGGGAACACCTTGATGGGGGGGAGGGGGGGAGTCCCTGTGTGTCCTCGGCCCTCCCACAGGGCTTGGCACAGAAAAAGCACCAAAAACATGTTGTTCGAATAATTAAATTTTAAAAAAGGTGAATGGACAAGCACAAGCTCTAGACTTGGCCTTTTATTGCGTTTTAACTTTTGGCCGTGGCTGGGGTCAGCAGGTGGCACAGTGGTTAAGGAGCTAGATTCCCACATGGCCGACCGCGGTTCAAGTCCTAGACCTCGTGGTTTGCTTTCTCACTTTCTTTCTCTCTCTCTCTCTGGTCAAATTAAAAAATAATGATAATAAACAAAGTTAAATAATTATTTTAAAACAACTGTTGGCCACGCCGTCTTCCCTTCTATCATCCCCTTGGTGAATCTAATACAAGCCCTGGACCCTCGCCTCCGACAAAAGTGCTCACACTGCCAAGGACACTCTAGGATCTGTGCCCTGGGCAGGGCCCAGAAGCCCTGTTCCGGGGAGGGCATCCCCACTCCTCACTGTGAAGGCCGACTTGTGAAGTCTGTCCTCCCTGCGGGAGCTTTGAGGGTCTGGTCCCTGACCCACCACCAGCCCCGCAGGTGTTAGCAATCCCTTTTTACAGAGAAAGAAACTGAGGCCCAGAGACAAGAAGCGACTTGTAGAAATCAACAGCAAGAATGTGCTGGAGCCAGGGTTTGCTCAACGCGTCTGCCTCCGGAGGTCCGTAGGGCTTCAAAGCCTGGGCTTTTTCCAGGTCTTGCTCCCTAGAGGCTAAGGCTCTGTCTCTGGGCCCAACCCAGGACAGCACAAGATGAAATCCCTGGCCCTGGTGGAGAGGGTGGGGAGTGGGTGCCCCCCCCCCCACCACTGGCTGGGCGCGTAGAGCAGGCTGACAATCAGAGAGTGAGCTAGAATATGAGACCCAGAGAGAATGGGCTGTTGATAGATATATGCATTTTTTCAGAGAGATTTTTGCTATAGGATGCATGCACTCTACAGAGAAACAGAGACAGAAAGTGAGACATCACCCCCCGGGGGGATGGCCATGCCACAATCTCTTCTCCTCCATTCTCCTCTCAGGATCTTGGCCACATACGCACATGTGCCTGGCATAAATTTTAAGTCACTGGGTCTGGGACTCAAACCATGGTCGACTAGGTGGGAGTCCAGCGATGTAATCATGATGCCATCTGCTAGTCCCATCTCCTGTTGATCTTTGTCACCATTATTGGGACAGGAGGTAGAGGGCAGAGGACCGGGGGGTGGGGGGAGCGGGAGCAGGGGTGGTGTGATTTGCGGAGAAGGAAAAGGGACACAGGGAAGGTCTGAGAACACAGAGCAGGGATGCACACCCTGGGAGGGCTCCCCAGGGCAGGGGTCTGAATCCCTGAGTGGGTCAGAGGGGTTGGGGAGGGGGAGCTTGTAAACGCGGGCCAGGTCCTAAGGCAGCCACAGAGGAGGCTGTGGCTGTGCTGTGCTGAGCGATCTAAGCACTTTGTCCTGCTTACTCCTCCCCAGCCTCTGAAGTGAGACACACACAATTGCTGGCCCCTTCACCGACAAGGAAAGGAGCCGCTTGCCCAAGGTCGCCGGGCTGGTAGGTGGCCGCACCAAGCACAGAGCAGGTGCGCGGTAAGTTCTAGTCCAATAAATGGATGTGTGGGTGAACCGAGTCTGACTCTCACACTGAGCTCTTCCCTTTTTATTAAGGTTTGTTTATTTCTTCCATGAGCGAGAGAAAGAGAGACAGAGAGACAACACTTTGGACAGAGTCTTGACACCACGGTCTAGCCCAGGCCCTGCCAGCCGCAGTCACGTGTGCCCAGTGTACTCAGGGAGGGCCCCGGATGTGATGCTGGAACCTCCCGATGTGGCTCAGCCCCACTGAACGTGCACAATACTGTCCCCTCAAATGTCTTTCTTTCTTTTTTTTTAAGGAAATTTTCTTAAGAATTATTTTATTTAACTTTATTTATTTATTTAAATTTGATCAGAGAGGGACAGAGTGAGAGTGAAAGAGAGAGGGGGGAAAGTGAGAAAGCAAGCCGCCAGGTCTAGGACTCAAATCACAGTCGGCCATGTGGGAGTCCAGCACCCTTAACCACCATGCCGCCTGCCGCCACCCCCCACCCCGCCCCTCAAATTTCTCTCCTAGCTTCTCCCTAATCCTGGGAGGCCATAAGGCAGAAAGTCATCCTAGGCCTTCCGGGGATCCCAAAGACAAGACACCTGGCTTATTTCCCTATCCCAGCTCACTGGGAAGAAAATTGGAAGTCTTGGTTATGGTCTACAAGCCTGTGGCCAAGTCTATGCAACCCGATTCCAGATTCATCTCCTGGCACCCTCTCCCCATCCAGTCCACTCCAACCCCTGTGGTCTCCCACGGGAACCCCTCAGCAGGGCAGCTTTCCCTCGCACGTCAGGGCCTTTGCACTTACCACTGCCCCCGTCCACCTGGCTCTCTGCTCAAGTGTCACCTTCTCAGGTAGACCTGAACTCCCCCTCTAACATGCCACCTGTGTCATCCCATGCCTTTGCCCAGCTTAATGTTTCTCCTAAGAAGTTAGGACCAACCGATATCTTTTTTTTGTTTTCCTCTTTTGGTTTTTGTGGTAGGGCACCAGCACTCACAGGAGAGAGACAGAGAGACAGTGAGAGGGAAAGTGAGATGTCACCCCCCCTCGGGGGGGGGGGGGGATGGCCATGCCACAGTCACTTCTCCTCTGTTCTCCTGGGATTTGGGGCACACATGCCCATGTACCCATTGTGATTAGCTGCCAGATTTGGGACTCAAACTATAGTTGTCCAGATGGGAGTCCAACGCCTTAACCACCACGCCACCTGCTGGCCCCTTCTAATTAACATCTTAATTGTTTGTATCTCTCCCCTGTCCCATTCAGAAATACAACTACAGAAGCAGGGTCTTTGTTTTCTTTGCAGCTGTGTTCCCAACACCTGCAACAGTGACTCAGACAGAGTCCACGTCCACTCATATTTGCTGAATAAACACATGAATGAATAAATGAATGGCACTGGCTGGTCCTAAGAGGAAGAGCAGGACCCGCTCATGGGCACTGCTGGGTTTAAACATGTGCTAAATTCATGTGAGAAATTGCCCCTCCTTCGAGAAGCCTTCCTGCATTTGTACCTTCTGCAGCAAAAAGTCCCTGTGTTGAGAACTTGCTACATCCAGTGAGACACAGCTTCTCCCTCCTACGTCTCACTCTGCTCCCTGATCTCGATTCTCTGTGATCTTTCCAGGTGAGAGGAAGGATGCACAGAGCCTGGCCCTGGGGTGCCCGCCTGGCCAGCCTACAACGATGGCGCCTCAGCCAGGAGGCAGGAGGCGGTGCCCCAGGCTTAAGGCCCTGAATGGGGCAGGAGGTGGATGAAAGGCCCGAGTGCTCCCGCCCTAACAGACAAAGCAGAGTGGAGCAGGTGTGAGGGGGCCTGGGGCGGCTGGGAGTAGAAACTGGATCCTGGGCTGGAGATTAGTTTCACCTGCAGCCCTGCAGGGTTCCATCCACTTTCTTCACTGTCACTCACGGTCTGGGGGACAAAGCTCAGGCTGGAGGTTGAGGACAGGCAGGAGCCTGGGGCGGGGGCCTCTGTTCCCTCCAGGCGGGTGTCCAGTAGCATCTCCCCCTCTCCCAGGAGGTAGTCCTGCAGGGCTGGAGCCCGGAGCCCGACAGAGCTCACAGGAGATGGTCCATGCTGTCGGCTGGGACTCCAGGGAGCCTCCAGCATAGTGGCGCGCCAAGGTCACACAGCCGTGGCAGAGCTGGGACCTGAGCCTAGGAGTCCTGGCTCCCGACTCAGCTCTTGGGAACAGATTCTAAGCTCAGCCTGTCTTGCCTCTTGGGCCCCCTGGTAGGACTGAGGCAGGAAGTCTCTGTGGTACGGCTAAGGTTGGCCCAGATCTGGATGGCACATGAGGCCTGGGGAGAAGACCAGATGGGGTGCTTCCCAGACAGAGGTGACAGACAAGTTGGGCAGGCAGGGCTGGACCTAGCTGAAGAGAGGCCCAACTCCCAAGGGCACTGTCCTCCAGAGGGACGGCTTGCTCCCACACCCTGCCCAGGGCCATCCTGACCCACGCCTGCACCACCTGCATCGCCTCAAGCTTTGAAGGAGCCTATGAGGGGACCAGAGGGGGGTCTGCTACCTGGGTGTGGGGGTGAGAGGGAGGGGGCTGGCCAGGTAGGAGGGCAGGGAGGGAAGGGAAAGAGGAGGACAAAGCTGGCCTGTGTGGCACCTGGGACATTCCCAGTCCCTGCCCTGTCCCCTCCCTGATCCTGCTCTGGACGTGGTGGGAACAATGCCCCCATTGAGGCCTATGCCCCCAGGGATAACATCTCTCTGTCCCCTGGGACTGGAGCCAAACAGGTGAGCCTGGTGGGGGCCAGGAGCCTGCTCTGCAGCAAGGGAGGCAGGACCTCAGAGATGAAGCCAGGGGTCTCCAGGGCAAAGGTTTCCCCATCGGAGGCCTGGAGCACATGAGCCCAGCTCTGCCCGCCCTCAGGGCTGGACTCCTGGGTAGAACAGATATCAGTTCTCGATTTAGAGGGAGCCCTTTTCTGCCCTGGGAGGGAACACAGGCACACCATGGACCCATCCAGACCACAGGAGCTGCCAGGGCAGGAAGCAGGCCCCTGGGAGATGGCGTCTGAGCCTCTCTCTTTAGGAAAGCTCAACAGAGGAAGCAGGTGGAACGAGACGTAAAACACCGACCGTGAGAACGCCAGAGCTCCAGGCCCTCAGGAGGCAGAGTTGGAGACAGCCTCACAGCACCCCAGAGCAGCCAGGACGGCTTGTAGGGAGCTCAGGGGAGCCCTCATCCTCTGCGAGGTGGGGCGAGGCTCTCCTGCAGCGGCTGCCGTGAGGGGAAACCCACTGCCTGTAGGCGTAGCCCATTCTGTGTGGACAGCTCCTGCTGGAGGGGAGAGGGCTTCTGCAGGGCTTGTTCAGACAAAGAAATATACAAGGGGTCGATGAGCAGATGGGTGGGTGGACAGAAAAATCCAGAGGGTCAAAGGAGTAGGTCCAGGCCAGCTTGTGGCCTGGTGGTTAAGGTGGCAGGATCCCACATAGCCAACTACATAGTTTGAGTCCCGGACCCAACAGCTTGACAAGCACACCAGGTACATGTGTGTGTGTGCCCCAAATCCCGAGAGCAGAGACGGAGGAAAGGGGATTGCTGCATGGCCGTTCCCGTGGCGGGTACTTCCCTGTACCCCCACCCCCGGCTTTCTGTCTCTCTCCAGTGAGTGCACGCACTTCCTGATACATAAAAAAAAAAGAACAGGTCTGTGTACCCCAGACCCAACCCTGTAGCTCCAGCCCTGATCCTCTCCCGGCCAGGCCTGTCTTCTCCATGAAGCCTGCCCTACCCACCCGTCCAGTTGCCTCCTAAATCTCACATGGCTCCCCAGTTCTTACTAGTGCTCTCGCCTATGGTGTCTGGAAACTGCAGGGGCAGGGGCGGAGCTGTCCACACAGAGCCCTGTCTCCAGGGGACCTCAGGGCAGCAGAAATCACCAGGCCTGTGTCTCCCCAGTACTGGACTAATTCCCGTCACAGATTTTACAGGGGGTGTGGCAGCCCTGAACCCCCCGCCCAGATGGGCCGCCTCCCCGGGCCCTGGGCCTCCAAGGCCCTTTTCCTGGTGGCGGGCCACATGTTCCCAGCTGGGACCTCAGGTACAGGCATCAAGCCTCACCCTTCACACAGCTGAAAAGGGGGCCAAGGGCCCCTCCACCAAACCCCAACTGGCAGGGCGGCAGAATGTTGCTCAGGGCCTGGCAGGCCCCACGGGAAGGTGCACAGAGACCTGTGTGGAATTTTTATCCTCCTGGGGATGGGAGTGGGGAGGGAGGAATGTCACCTGGAAACCATCCACAGTTTTTTCCCCTTCTCAGGGGCCCTCAGCCTTGAAAACTGGAGAAATCTAGAACCTCTCCCCCCCACCAAACCTAGTCATATTCTTTTTATAGACTTGCTCCTACTTCCTGGTCTCTCCCTCTTGATTCTCTAGCTTAGTAATAATAGCAAGAATATTTACTGTGTGCCAGGCACTGTTGCAGACTCTTGGCAGACTCACTCCAACTAAATCCTCTCACTGTCCCAGCAGCCTGGGACTCGCATCACCTCATTGTATAGATGCCAACACAGAAGCCCAGAGAGGTTCAGTCATTTGTTCAAAGCCCCACAGCAAGCAGGCAGCATGCCTTCAGCTTGCACCCTTATCCACTCTCAATCATCGGGTACCCCACAAGTCATTTCCTTCTGGCCCTGGAGGGAGCTAGAACTCGAGTCTGTGACTGGGACGAGTAGAGGGGAGACTAGATCCACAACTAGTCCAATTTCCTCCTACAGCCCCGGCACCCTGGGTTGGGAGAGATGGGCAGTGCCCAGGGCCGACCCTTCTCGAGAAAGCAAAAAGAGGCCAGAGGGCAGGCCAGAGAGGACTCGCTCTTCCACGCCAGTGGGGCTGGGTTGGGGAGATGGTCCCGTCCCCAACAAGCGCACTGGCAAAGGCAATGGTATAGAGCTCGCGAGTTATCAGTCTGGCCTCCCACGCTTACAGCTGGGGGACCCCGAGTCCATCTCTAAGCCTCCATTTCCTCATCTGTAAAGTGGAGAGGAACCGGCGTTGTCTCACAAGTGTGCAATGAGGATTAAACAGGCGATCTGTGAGAATTAGCCGGATGCCTGGTCCCCGGGGGACCCTCAGTTAAAGTCGGCCATAACTGCTACCCAGCCTGCAGAAGAGCCGCAGCATTGATGAGAAGTGGGCAGTGGGCGGTGGGCCTGCTCTGGGGTTGCCGACGGAGCCCGCAGCCTTGCCGCCTGCCCTGCCTCCTTGGGGGAACCCAGTCACTACTCCAGCTCCTTCGTGGAGTTTTGGTCTTCTTCATGGACAAACCCTGGGTGGGTATCAGGGGCTGGGGCAGAATGCACCTGCTCAGCTCAGCCCCCAGCACCTCGATGGCTGGTTTGCAGCCACACCAACCAGTCTTTGACCCCGGTGGGACTCTGGGCCAGGGTCTGCACCTGCCTGCCACCACCTTCCCCTCAGTAAAAGGAGGCTGTCCCCCTCGCCTGAGGCTGGCACTTGATAAAATCTATTTTCTGTCTTCTCCCGCCCAGTGTCCTTAGATGCCTGCGAAGGCAGCGCTGTCTCTCTCATGGGGAGGAGAGATGTCTGCAGGCTCCAGACCTTTGGGGGCTCCAGGCCAGGCCTCCCCTAGGGCAGAACAGATGTTTGCCTCCAGCTGTCTGCTGGTAATCAGTCCTGTGGGACCTTCCCTGGGGTTCTGCCTGAAAGGGGCCCCAGGCTGGAGCAGCTGGGGGCCGGGGGCACAGGAGGCTTTCTCAGAGGGCCAGGGCAGGAGCCCTATTTGCCCCTTGGGATCCAAACGCTCAGACCCCGAACCCATGAATTGGCCAAGGAGGGGAACATGGACAAACCAGACTCCCTTCCTCTTGCCTGGCCAGCCCTGGTTCCCTGCGCTGCTCTTTACAAACACCATTTCCATCCAGGCGCCCACCCCAGTGCCCTGGAATGGTCAGCCAACACTCCTAGCTCTTCCTGGCCACCGTGAACCCCCCTCCTCTCCTCTCCCTCTCTGCCCTCTCTGTTCATCCACTTCGTCCAGGAAGCTCTCTGGGACCCAGAAGAGGTGACTGTTGTCCTCATTGCTACCCCACCAGGGTCCACCTGTCCACCTGCTACTTCCCCACCATAGACGCTGCATCACACCTTGTGCTGGATGTGGCGAGATGCCGACTCCCCAGGCCCAGGGACAGCCGGGGTTAGGGTCGTGAAGGTACAGAGAAGCCGGGGGAGCAGGCTCGGAAGCCAGGCAGACCCAGGCTGGGCTCCCGCGCCATGGCTCTTAGGGGACAAGCTAATTTAACCTGCCTGTGCCTCAGTTCCCTCCCTGTGGAGCAGACAGGGAGGCCGGCATGGAGCTTCACAGCAGTCCCTGGTCCCATTACGACGTGACAGTCGTTCCCATCCCGACATCCTGGGACCGCAGTGGAGGCTCTGTATCCTGAGGGTCACACGACTCCAGAGCCTCAGCTCCGAACGCTCGGGGGTCACCTGGGGCAACCTGCCACCTCTCCGTCTGTGTCCCCCTCCCCCAGTCTGCCCTTGAAGCCTCGGACTTGAGTTCCAGCGAGCAAATACTCCTGTGACTGTCACTGCCCATGACATCTACCCCTGGGCAGTTTCATGACAGGGATGGCCCAGGTGGGTGAGTAAGCCTCTTCCTACATCAGACCAACTTGACCCTCCCTGTACCCGCCATACTTCTCCCCAGCCCCGGGGGGTGCTGAACCAGGAGAGACGGCTGCCCAGGGCCTGCTCCTACTGCTCCAAGCCCTGACCCCCAGGCCCCAGGGCTGGCAGGGTGGGCGAGGAGAGGACAGGGCACTGCCTCTGTCAGGCCTGGACCAGGAAGGGGCTGAAGGCTAAAGCCGTGAGGGTCTGGTTCCCCCCTTCCTCACCCTGCCCAACCTGGTGGGCTTTCTGCATGAGGCGGGCTTAGGAAAAGCTCATTCACGGTCCGAAGTGTGTGTGTGTGTGTGTGTGTGTGTGTGTGGATACAGAAGGCCATCTCGGCTCTGATGAAGTGGTGATGGGAGATGGGCGGCTGGGGGCAGTGTGGGAAGAACAGGGTCAGGAGAGACACCCCTGGGGAGATTCTGGTGGGGCCTAGACCTGGGTGGGGAATGGAGTCCCAAAGCACGTGGGTGCCAACCCAGAGTGTGGGATCTAGAAAGCCTCTGGGTTCTCTAGGATTTAGAGTAAAAAGGTAAAAATGTATGAGTGGCCCCCACCCTCCACTCTCAGAGGGAGTGCTGAGGAAGAAGTCGGTCAGACAAATGCTTTCAGAGCTTCCAAAGGGCAGGATGAAATCTACAGAAGAGTCGCTTCCCCAGGACACCTCTGGCCGTGGGGCAGGGACTTTAACATGGACCTGCCTGGCCCACACGCAAGGGAAACCTGTCCCCTGTCGTGGGAGAAGTTGTGTCCAGCGGGCCCCGTGCCTGGTAGTCACAGAGGTTCCCTGAGCCTGGCCAGCTCTCTGGACAGGAGTGGCCCTGTCCGAGCCAGTCAGTGCACCCTGGGAGTCACCACCCCTCGCTAGGCTCCCAACCCTGCCCTGCGCCCAGCTGGCTCCAACACAGGACTAGGGTGGGGGCAGAGCTAGCCCGGGGCTGGGGTGGGCTCCTCAGCTATCTGCTCAGGCTGGAAGCCCCTTTCCTGGGCTTGGGCCAGGAGAGAGGATGAAGGGTGACAGGCAGCACCCCTGAGCCCAGTTCCCCCTGAGGTCTGCCCCCCAAAGCCCCTTGAGATGAGATGTCATCTCATCTGCATAATCCAAGGCCTCTCTGCCGGGGCTCTCAACAAGCTTTGGGCTCCAGGGGAGCGTGCATATGGGTGTTCTGGGGTGCAGCAAGGCCAAGGAAGGAACTCTGGCAGCCCAGCCCCTCTGCCTTCCCTCACCCTCTCTCTTTAGTTTGCTAGAGTGCACGTGTGCTCCCTGGACACAGACAGACAGAGAGAAAGTCGAAACGCCCTCCATGGAGTATGGCCACTCTGCAGGCCCTCCTCCACGTGTCCTCTCAGGATTTGGGGCACACACATGTGCACAGTGTGTCTTTCAAGCTGCCAGTTCCGGGACTTGAACCACACAGTTGGCCACGTGGGATCCCACACCTTAACCACCAGGCCACTGGCCCCCTTGTTCCTTTCGTTCCCTCCCTTCCAGGCAGCTCCTCAGTCCCTTCTGCTGGGGGCTCTCCCAGCATCCTCTTCCATCTGGCCAGGCTCGGCTCTCCTGCCCACGAGCATGCGTGTCGCATTTCCACCTCAGGGAGCTGGCACTCCGTCCCCTGTGCCTGCTGCCACTAGGGCCTTCCAGGAAGCAGAGCAGACACACGTGCCTCAGTCAGCTGTGGAGCCAGTGGCCGCGTCCCTGGGCTCCTGGCCTGGCAAACAACCTGCTGCTGCTGTGGTTGGAGACGGGGGCAATAACAGCCTGGGCTCTGCACCTGCTGCCTGGAGCCCAGGGACCCGCCTCAAGGTGCGCAGTGTCCTCGAGGGGAAAAAGAACAGCCCAGGAAGGGGCAGAGCAGAGCGCCGACTCTCTAGGGCAGCAGGCAGACTCTCCACCCATCACCCAGGACCTGCCTTCCGGGGAGACAGGCCACCTGCAATGGGACAGCCGCCCTTCCCAAGTCATTCCTCCGGCTGCGGTTCCCTGGCAGGACCTGCTTATTTTCTTCCTCCCCTCCTGATCTCCCCTAAGAGACAGAGACAGTGCTCTCCTTTCTCCAAAATTATCCCCTTCACCTCCTCCCAGCCCTGCCCTAAAGTCACCTCCTCCAGGAAGCCCACCTAGGCTTGTGAGTTGCCCAACTCCTCCTACACCTGATGCTTAGTGGTTAGAGTAGCAGCAGTAGCACACCTGTGTGCAGATGAACCCTCTCCGTGAAGAGTAGACGGAGGGGGCATTCTTGCTATGTACTGTTCCTCAGATGTTCATAGCTTTCTCCCCACAACACACAACATTTTTCCATACGTTGACTCAAATCACCCTTGAAATGACTGTGAAAGATAAGCAGAGAGGGTTAAGCAGTTACTTTTTAAAATTTATTTTATTTAATTGTATTTATTTATTTATTCATTTGTTTATTTCAATTTGACCAGAGAGGGAGAGAGAGAAAGTAAGATGCCAGGTCCAGGACTCGAACTACGGTTGACCATGTGGAAATCCAACGCCTTTAACCACCACGCCACCTGCTGGCCCCAAGCAGCTACTAGAGGACCCTGAAGCCCTAAAAGGCGTGGATATTTGCCCAAGGTGAGAGAGCCTATTAGAGGACTCAAGTCAGGTCTCCCCAGCTTTCATGACTCAAGGATGCTCGGGACCAGCAGGTGGCGTAGTGGTTAATGGCTGACCACAGTTTGAGTCCTGGATCTGGCAGCTCTTCTCTCTCTCTCTCTCTCTCTCTCTCTCTCTCTCTGTATATGTGTGTCTCTCTGGTCAAATTAAAATAAATGAATAATAATAAAAAAAAGATGCCCGACTATCCGTGCTTACTCTGGGAGGACCTCCTGGAGGAGGCGTGAGCATGTGCATGCACGTGTGCGCGCTGCCAGGCCTGCTCTGCGAAGAGGAGAGGGAGACCCAGGTGCACTGGAGTCGGCGAGGGGCTGCAGCCAGCACCAGACGGCGTGGGAACTAGCTGGGCCCGAGTTCGGGGAGGGGGCTCCGCGCCGCGCTCACCACACGGTTCCACCCCTCGTCAGGAGCAGACAATGGGGTCGCTGTGCCCAGCCGCCCCCTCCCCTGGCTCCACGGCCAGAGCCCGCCCCCTCTCCCCAAAGCTGCTTTCAATTTAAACGCCTCCAACCAGCGGGCGCTGCCCCGGGGGGCGCGACCGCAGAGTGGAGCGCCCCTGTAATTTCCGCGGGGAGCTGACCGGCTCAAACACGGCCCCACGGTGCCCTGACCGCAGGCCCCGAGACCGGAGACGGCGCCCAGACGGTCTTGCCCGGGTCGTGGGAGCGCCACTGGGGCGGCCCCCTCCTCGCCCAACCTGGACCGCTGCCTCCTCCAGGCAGACCGCCACCGACAGGGACCCGCTCCTCCTGGAAGCCTGCATGTCTTCCCATGCCAGCTGCCCTGTGTTTCCCTCCCAACTCTAAAAGCCCAGCTCCGCTCTGGAGAGGGGGCAGGTAGGGAGGAGGCCGGCTAAGGAGTTTCCATCCTGATCCTAGGCTGTATGTTTCAGACTAGGGGCTCCCTGAGGGCAGGGCTGGGTTCTGCTGCCAGGAGGGGCTGGTGAGGGAGGTACTGGGCCAGTGCTGGAGCTGGGAGCTGGCAGTTGGCAGGGGTGGGAGTCTCCCTAAAAGACAGGGAGCCAGTGAAAGAATGTTTGCAAAGCATGGAGGCTGGGTGCCCCGACCTTCAGTAAAGTGTCTTTTTAATTTATCGAAATCAATCATTTACAATTTCTGATTAGGTAATAATTTCTCCAAAAAACAGGGCTCTGGGAGCAGCACTTGGGGCTCCCGGGGCGTCTTCACCAAGCACCTATCTCATAGCTCTCCACCCCAGAGCAGCTCCCTCCCCTCCGGAGAAACTGAGTCTAGGGGAACGCTGTAGAGGACGTGGAGGCGGTTCCTGCTCTAGGCAGAGGAGAGGCCACCAGCCCCTGGCCTCCAGAGAAGGGTCCAGCACGGATGGCTGGAGAGGTGGGCGGTGAGCCGGGCAGCAGGGGACGGCAACTTGTCTTCGGATCTCACTCCACACACCAGCAACAGACAGCGGCTGGACACCCAGAAGCACTTCCTGCGCTGTAGGCAAGGGGTCTTAGGGTGGGAAGCGGGCTCCTGGCCTGGGAGGGGTGTCATCTGGCCACAGCATTCCCCTCCGCGCCCTGCCGGGAGGCTCAGGGACTGCACAGGGGCATTTTCAGTTAGCCTAAGTGCCCTGGACCACTGCCCTCTCTGGCCAGCGTAGAGGCTCATTCTTCCGAAGGCTCCAGGTCAGGGTGTGTGTGTGTGTGTGTGTGTGTGTGTGTGCTGAGCCGGGGGAGGGGCTCAGCCTGGGGTCCTGGCTTGTCCTGAGAGCTCTGCCCCACCTCACCCCTCCCTCACGTCCTGAACACCCCTCTCCTTCCAGCCTGGCTGTTGTGGTGAAGCTAATCAGAAGTAATTATGGGGAAAGGAGGGATCCTGAGAGCGACCCCACAGAGACCACCTCATCCGTCCTGGCCCAGCCGTGGTGGCCCTGGCCCTCAGGGCCTAGGCCTGGCTCAGCCCTGCCAGGGGAGGGGGGGACCCACTGACACCCCAGCCCTTTCCCTCTCATCCCAACCCCTGGATCCTCAGGTACTGCTCGCACATCTGGGTCTGCCTCGGTCTCCCCACAGCTGCTTCACGTTCGTTCATGCCACCTTTGCCGGGCACCTCCTATGAGCCAGGCCGACCCTGGGCACTGGTCATGCACTGATCCTATCCTCGGGGAGCAGCTGCCAGGATGCGGGTCAGGGTGGACATGGCGGGGCAAGCAGCCCTTCGAAGAGGCAGAGGGGCCCTGCAGGAGCCATGCTGTGGAGGGCCTCCCTCCCAACGCCTTGCACAGCAGTACAAACCCATGAGGGGCTACGCCAGGCCCGCCTCTCCCACCCTGCCATGGGGCTCGATCCTGCCCCAGCGCTGACAGCTGCTTGACCTCCCGGCTGCCGGCCCTCCTCTTACAGGTTCCTCCATCCTCTTGGGTTCTCCCTGCTTCTTTGCTTAGGGCCCCTCCGTGATAACGCCTCTCAACCACCTCCTGGGCTTCTAAGCTGGGAGAGCCCCTAGGAGGCCTTAGAGGCCACCCTGCTCCTTTCACTCCCTGGGAAACAGCCTGAACAGGAGAGGGGATCCCCGTCAGGGGCAGCACCTGACTCCTGCCCAGGGCGGTCTCCGGGGAGTCCTCCCTGAGTCTGCACCTGGAGGGCACTCTGGGTCTGCTCCTCCCTCCATCCCCTCACTGTGCTCCACCAGCTCACCTTCCTGCCCCGCCCCAGCAGCCTAAGCCCTGAGACAGCGACGGTGGGAGGGAGGGGAGGCCGGGGCTCAGTGGAGGATCTCTAATTTGCTCCTGCCCCCATGTCCAGAGGAAAACAGGCCTCCTGTGCCCAGGAGATTTCTAAGCATAAACAGAGGTCAGTGCCTCCCCACTGCCCCGGAGGTGCCAAGGTGGTAATTAGGCTTGGGGGTGCGTCTTGGCAGGATGGGGGTGGGGCAGCCATTATCCTGGGGAGCTGAGCTGGGCAGAGGAGCTGTGTGGTCTGGGCAAATGGGTGGTTTGTAGGTGGTCTGGGGAATGAATGACTGAGTGTTTGGAAGGGAAGTTGGGGGGAGGGAGAAGAGGAGGAGGGAGTGATGGAGGGCACAGCCAGGAGTCTGCAGTGCGCTGGTCCTGGTCGGAGCCCCTGCCCACCCTGAGCTCTGGAGGCATCACCAAGGAGAGAACGGAGAACGGAGGCACCTGGGGGCCGGGGGTACTAGCCAGGGCCGAGGAGGGCCTGGCTGCTGGCTTTGGAAGGGTCCCTGACACCCCTGTTCTCTGAACCCGCTCCCCCTCATCCAGCCACTTCTAACCCCTCTCACTGTACAGACAACTTCCTTCTTGGGCTGAGAAGGCTCTTCTGACTCTCAGGCCCAACTCCTCCCCCTCCCGCCAGGTCCCGCATCCACTGCTTCTCCAGGGGAGGCTGCACAGGGTCATGGTACCAAGGATTCCATCGCCTGAGCCTCAGTTTCTCTACCTGTAAAAATAGGAGCAATCCAGTATTAACCCACGAGGGCTGACTGAGCCAGCGGGGTCAGCGCTCACGAAGTGGCAGTTACGGCAGTGACTAATGCCCCCCAAGATGTGCCTCGTGCTGGAGGCCAGACCTCCTCCCAGGAATGGCTACCGGAACCCAGGACCTGGCTGTGACCCCTAGCATAGGGAGCAGGACTGTGGCTGGCAGGAGGTGGGTGAGCTGGTCACGGGTAGGGTGTGGGGTTGCTGGGACTGTCCAGTGGCATCCTGCCCAGGCCCCGGGCACATTCCTCCTCCCCCGCTCACTCCACCTGCCTGGTGCCACCTGCACTGCAGCAGCACAGCTCCCCTGGCCTCTGCAGCCAGAGAGTGCGGTGAGACAGGAGACGCAGCTGCCTGGGATGGGAAAGAACTGGAAAGAACAGTGCGTTCTCGAAGGGGAAGCCTACCCCAAGAACCTGGTCCAAAGGGCTAGGCTGGGGTCCCATGGTTTGACTTGGTACCTTCGAGGCTTCAACAGCCTCAACTCCACCCCTTGCTCAGATCCCAGATTTCCCACCAATGGGAAAGTCCAGGGAAAGCTGAGGACTGGATGACCTGAGCAGTTGTCTGCAGCCCTCTGATCTGGAAAGGGCTGAGGTGGGGGCCGGGGGGGCGGGGGGGAGTGTGTAGAGAAGCAGCCTCTAGACCAGAGCCATTTCCAAATAATCCTCCTCTTCCTCCCTTCTCTCCTCAAAGCCAGGCAAGCTAGCATCTACTCTTCCTCTATGCTCAGTCTGCAGGGAGCTGGAGTGGGGAGGAACTGATGGTCTTTAGTGGAGGGTTGCAACCTCGGGAAAGAAGGGCACCTTCCTGGGCCGGCAGGTGGTGTGGTGGTTAAGGCGCTGGATTCCAGCATGACTGGCCACGCTTCGAGTCCCAGACCTAGCGGCTTAAACATCACGACAAATAAATAGGCAAATAAATAAATAAATGTTTAAAAAAGACTTAAAAAATCAAAACAAATAAAAGAAGGACACCTTCAGGGCCGGCACATAGCGTGGTGGTTGAGGGTGTAGACTCCCGCATGGCTGACCGCGGTTTGGGTCCTGGACCTGGCAGCTTGCTTTCTCACTTTCTCTCTCTCTCTCTCTCACTCTGTACCTCTCTGGGCAAAATAAAAGTTAATTAATTAATTAACTAATTAATTAAATAAAATAAAGAAGGACACCTTCCTCTCCCAGATCCACCATCAGCCAGTAAAGCAGCCTTCAGGGGACACTCCTGGTGAGGGCCAGCTCTGGTACTAGCACTACTCCCAGCAGGAAAGAGGCCCCTCCCCCACTGTCCCCACAGCCCCTCTATATCCAATGACCACTTGGAGTTGGGGGTTTGGTACGTGCACGCATAAGCACGTGCATACACACACACACACACACCACACACACACACACAAGCATTCAAAGGATAACTCGAATCCAGCACCTCAAAGGCCTCTCGTGCCCAAGAGCCTTCCCCGAGTATCCAATGTAAACGGGTCCTGCCCCATTATAACTTCTCCTTCCTAAAGACACCAGAAACTTATCACCGTTTGTAAGGTTATATTTATTTATGGGATTATGTGATTAATCCTCCTCCCCCACAACACTGAAAGTGCCAGGAACAAGCTTGTCTGTGAGCCAAGGTGGTCAGCCACGCAAGCGCAGGGCGGGTTTGGGGTAAGACGAGCCATGGGACACGGCTGGAGTTGAAGGGGATGAAATATATAGTGGCGACCCAGGCTGGCAAGGTAAGTTGGCACCAGATCAGGGCAGGCTATAAATTCCTGGTAACACTGGGACTTGATCCTGCCGGCAATAGGGAGCCATCAAAGGTTTTTGAGCATAAGCGTGGCATGCTCCAACCTGCGTTCTGTGATCCCTCTTAGCACGATGCGGAGGAGGACAGGAGGTGGGAAGGGAAGATGGAGTTGTGCTCCCTGGAGGGACTGGTTAGAAAAGGCTTCAACTGAACGCGGAGTGATGGAAGTGAAAGAAAAGAGGGTACCTTCAAACCACTAATACTGCAGAGCTGTTGGTGGATGGTGAAGGGAGTGGGACGTTAAGAATGGCTTGCAAATGCCCAGGCGTGCTACCTTGGAGGTGGCGATGCCCCTACGCGGCACATGCTGCATACCCACAGCGCAGTATTTGAGGGAGATGAGTTATATTGGGGTATGTGGGTTGGGAAGTCCTTTCTGATACCTAGTCTCTGGCTTAACTATAGCCAAAACTTTTGTTACCTTGGCCCTCCTGGAAACCCAGCTTCAGGGAGGCAATGCTTCCCTAGAGACCACTGGGGAGGTTGGGACTAGGCGTCAGGCCTCCTGGCTTTCTGTCCCCGCTGGGCACTGCCTCCTGACTTGACCTCTGACACCATGTCCCTCTAGGCACTCTCAGCCCCTCATAGGTAGGGAGGAGGCTCCCAGGGAAGATGGAGAAAGAGGCCTGGGAGCGCCCAGGCCATGGCCTGATTCAAGAGGGTTAACAATGTGCTTTGATCTCTGGAAGGTTCCCTGGTAGTTAGGGGTGGGGCAGGGATGGCAGAGGGGCAGATCTGAACTCTGGGCAGCTTCAGCCTCAAGAGCTTCGTCCTCTTCACTTTGCCTATCAGAGCCCTCAGTGCCCACTGCAACGTGTGTTAAAGCAAAAGGAACCCCTGTGCCCCCTGGATTTCTTGGAACTTGGAGCAGAATGCAAAGAGAGAAACATCTGGAAGACAGGGCTGGGGAGATGACTTGAGGGTGGCACCACCTGATGGTACATTGAGCGTAGAGAGCGAGCCCAGGCCCTGGGACGAGGACAAGGCATGATAATGCCCGCGTCAAATGCAGAGTCCTCAGTGGAGGGCACTCTCACAGCACCCACACCCTGGAAGGGGGAGCCCAGACTTCAGGGCACCACAAAATGACCCAGGCAGAGCCCGGAATATAGACAAATGCCTGGGTTGGCCAAGTCCCCCACTGAACCAAGATGTGCCTGCAACCTTGCAGATGCAGACAAAGGAGGGGGAGCTGCCAGAGCTGAAAAGGGTCTCAAAGCTCTCCAAACTCTGTTCCTGGGATCCTCCTCAGGGTTCGCAGGAGATGAGATGCGGAAACCAGCTGTGACCCCTGTGTCCTTCCGAAGGTCTAGGACTCCGCATAAAAGGCAGCTCTCCCATTACACCTCCCTCCCTACTCCCGCCAGCGACTCCACTTGGTTTGATTTATATATTAGCATTTGTCTGAGAGTCTGTTTAGGGGAGTGATGAAGATTATTACTAAAATAGACACGAATAAATAACCCCACTGTTCAAATGCCTGGCCCTGTAATTCTAGACATGGAGTCTAACAGCCAAGCTGACCCTCTCAGCTCTTTTTTTTTTTTTTTTAAGAATTATTTATTTATTTAATTCCATTTATTATTATTATTATTATTATTTTATTTGACCAAAGAGAGAGAAAGGGAAAGCGAGAAATCAAGCCACCAAAGTTCAGGACTCAAACTGGGGTCAGTCATGAGGGAGTCCAACACCTTAACCACCACGCCACCTGCTGGCCGCCTCTCAGCTCTTAAAATGGGTGTGCTGGATGCACGCAGGAGTTTCTGGACTCTCTGTCCAGTGCTCTTTAGCTACAGTGACTCTCAGGCGGGGCACGTCAGCATGGGAGGTTGCTCGCAATGGAAAATCCCTTCGGTAGGGGTTATTGGGAGTCCTGTCCCTCAATGTGTCGGTCCTACCGGCAAAGGGGCCTGGGGCCAGCTGGGGGAACCCCGCAAGCGCACAGAGGCCGAGGCCGCCCTCTCATTAGCCGGCGCGCCCAGACTCCGTTGCAGCCTCTCTCGCCCCTCCTGGTCTGCGACCACCCGGCAGCCGGCGGCGGCAACAAGGAGGCGCGGCCAAGAAAGGGTTAATCTGGCAGCGCCTTTCATCAGCAGCTTGGCGGGCTCCCAAGGCCCACAGGCTGGGTACCTGGGCGCCTACCTCCGCCGGTGGGGCGGAGACGTGACCACAGGGCACCCTGCCGTCTGCATTCCTCCCGCGTGAGTGCGTGAGTGACGGCCGCGCCGGAGCCCCTAGCTCGGCGCCCGCCCCCGGCCACGCCTGCCGCGCGCAGGGGAGGGGCGGGCCCGGCGCGGAGAGCGTAGCCCTGCTGGGCGGCCCAGGCTAGGAGGGAGTCCCGAGCTAGGACCGCGATCGGAAAACGCTACAAGCAGCGAGGACCTTGCTGGGCGGCCGGAGGAGCTGGATGCAGACTCCGGAATGGGGTCGGGATTCTGAGATGAGCGATGGCAGGTCTCCGTAGAGGAGGAGGCACAGGCTAAGAGCCCTGGGATTTGGGCCGTGTCCCCAGTGTCCTTCCCAAGGTCTAGGACTCCGCGTAAAAGGCAGCCCTCCCATTACACAGTGGCAGGGCCGGCCATCCTCAATTCCTCTTCCCTGAACTCACCAGCCCTTGCCTTTGATCTCTCCTGCGGCATGTCGGAGTGTCAGTGGAAACAGGAAGTCGCCTTAGGCTGGAAGCAAACTCCAGCAGGTGTAAACAGGCAGACACCCCCACTTCAGGCTTCTGGGAGGAGCTGGGCTCCAAGACAGTGAAGAGTCCTCTCCTGTCAGAAGCCTGGGGAAACTCACCCCCTCCACCACCAGGCCTGGGATTCTCCAGGAAGCCCAAGACCAGAGAGGGACTTTCACAGGTGACCCAGTCCCTAAAGAACAGCCTCTCGGGACCAGCAATTGGCATAATGGCTATGTCGCTGAATTCCCAATTAACCGACCATGGTTCTAGCTTCAGACCCGGTGGCTTAAATTCACGCCAGGCGCGTGTGCGTGCGTGTCCAAGATCCCGAGAGGAGAATGGAGGAGAAGGGATTGCGGCGTGACCATCCCCCCTGGGGGGTGATTTCTCGCTCTCTGTCTCTCTATCTGGCAAGCACACGCGCCCTATAGCAAAAACCTCTAAGGAAAAAAAATATATATACATAAAAAAAAAAAAAAGAACAGCCTCTCTCCAAAGTAGAAAGTAGCAAGACCCAGCACCAGCTCCTACAGACTCAGTTTGCAAGGCATGCTGGGAGAAGAAGCCACCCAGAGGCTCTCTTGTCTGCCCCAGTCCTCTGGGAAAGAAACAGCCCAGGGAAGAGCCCTGGGCACGCCAGCCCTAAAAGGCACAGCTTCTCCAATGCCTCAGTTGCCCCAGAGTTCTCAGGCTCTGTAGTGATCCAGAGAGATGAACCTCAAACCTCTCTTGGAGTCAGACAGTGGGGTAGGAATAAAATGTGATGCTTTGCAAGGCAATCCCATACGGAAAAGTTCCCAGTTCAAGTTTGGAGACCTCTCTGAGCGCATCGGATCTGTGTGCCCGTGATTGGGGCTGACTGAGGCTGGGGGTACATCACAATATCAAGACCCCTTTCCTCCCTCTCAAGAAAATAAATAATGCCTTTTTTTAAAGCTTCCTATAGGGCATGTATGCTCCCCAGAGACAGACCCAGATAGAGAGGGAAAGTAAGAAATTGCCCCCCCAGGGGGGATGGCCACACCAGTCCCTTCTCCTCCATTCTCCTCTTGGGACTTTAGGCACACATGCACATGTGCCTAGAATGATTTTCAAGCCATGGGATCTGGGACTCATGCCACAGAGTCTGCCATATGGGATCCAAAGCCCTTACCTCCACTCCACCTGCTGGCCCATAAATATACTTTAAGTTTATATATATATATATATATATTTTTTTTTTAAAGGAAAGTTTATTTAAAAACAGAAGACATGAGGCCAGGCAGTGGCATGGTGGTTAAGAGGGCTGGATGCCACCTGGCCTACTGCATGGTTCCAGTCCTGGACACAGCAACTTGAAAAACACACCAGATAGGTGTGCGTGTGTGCCAAAATCCCAAAAGGAGAATGAAGGAAAAGGGATTGCAGCATGGCCATTCACCCAGGGGGTGATATCTCACTGTCCCATTCTCTGTCTCTCTTGGTCTCTTCAGCACGTGCACATGCCTTATAGTAAGTTAAAATAAAAGAAAGAAGAAGAAGAAAAAAAGGGGGGGACCAGCAGGGGGCATGGTGGTTAAGATAACTGGACACTCCCACATGGCTGACCACGGTTCGAGTCCCGGACCTGGTGACTTGCCTTCTCACTTTCTCTCTCTCTCTGTCTCCATCTCTCTCTGGTCAAATGAAAATAAATGAATGAATAAATAAAATAACATAAATAATTCTTTACAAAAAAAAAAGAAGACACGAATCGCTCAAGAATTTCCCAGTCCCCTCAAATTGCACTTAGAGCTTAATTCGAAGTGCAAGCTCAGCTCATGCCTGTGGTCTCTTCCCACTTGGATTCTAAGGCCCTGGGTATGTGTGCTGGGGGGCCGGGGAAGTGCAGGGTGGGGCATGTGGAGAACAGGCGGGGTGAGGGCAGGAGCAGGTGGGAAGCAGTCCTGGACCTGCCCCAGACTCTCAGGACAGCGAAAGGAGGGTTCTGCTGCTGGTCTTTCCCTCAGAAAGTCTTTCAGGGATTTTTTTTTTTTCTTTATAGAGAGAGATTTTTGCTAATGGGCACGTGCACTCACCAGAGAGACAAAGACACGGTGAGAAATCCCCCCTGGGGGGGGGGGCACACTGTATCCTTTCTCCTTTCTCCTCTTGGGATTTTGGGCATGCACGCACACGCACCCAGCGTGAGTTTTAATCTGCTGGGCTCAGGGCTTGAACCATGGTTGGTTATGTGGGAGTCCAGCAATGTAACCATTATGCCATCTACTGGTCCCTCAGAGACTTCTATGTCTGGCTTCTTCAGGTGCCATGTCTTAGAGGCCCGTCCTGCTGGGAGAGCAGGTAGAATTTGATCTAATATCTAGACTTTCTGAAGCCCTTTATCGTGGGAGTCCTGCCAGGGTGACCTCCTCCTCCTTCTCCAACCTTCGTTATATACTTGATGTCTGGGGAGTGAGGCTCAGGCCACCTTTCAGGGGAGGAGCAGCATAGCCTGCTTCATTTGGGAATGTCGCATATACCTGACCCTTAGAAAACAGTCCCCTTTGCCTGAGCAGAGACTGGTGACATGTGGGGCGGGGCGGGGGGGGCAGTTGGAGACGGGGGTGGGGTGGAATGGCCAGGAGACCCTGCTTCACTTTCCCCCAACTCAGCCCTGGGGCCAATGACTCCATCTCAGTTATCCCATCTCTAAAATGGGATAATAACACTAACGACCGCACAGTGGGTGTTCTGAAGGTGCATCTGTTAATTAGGGATGGGTGTTGGGTGGTCGACGCCCTGAGGAGCGGGCCAGCCTGGCTTCTGTGATCACACCCAAGCTCATGGTTCTGGTCGTCAGCTTAAATGAGATCAACCACCAACCCTCACAGCCCCACTTCCCCCGCCCTCCCTCCCCGAAGTTCCAACACCCTCCCAACATCCCTGGCATTCCTTTGAAAAGAAGGCTGAGATCCTGCAAATAATACGGCATCTGCTAAAATCGGTAAGAACTAAATAAGATCAAATAAGAAATCAGGCAGCAGACCTCAAAAGAGCTGGTTTTGGGACCAGCAGATGGCATAATGGTTTTGTTGCTGGACTCCCACGTGGTCGAACTTGGTTTGAGTCCTGGACCCAGCAGCTTCAGATTCACACTGGGCGTGTGTGTGTGCATTCCCAAAATCCTGAGAAGAGAATGGAGGAGAAGGGATTGCAGCGTGGCCATCCTCCTGGGAGTGATTTCTCGCTTTCTGTCTCTCTGTCTCTCTCTGCCTTTCTGGCGAGCGCATGTGCCCTGTAGGAAAAACCTCTCCCCTCCAAAAAAATCTATCTCTTTTTTTTTTTTAAAAAAAAAAAAAGAGCTGGTTTCTCCTCTCCACCCTCCCCTCTGCCTGGCCTCTCGAAGCTCATGCTTAGGGAGCATGCCCAGCTGTCCCATGGGCCCAGGACTGTCATGGCGTTGGTACCGAAAGCTCCACATCCACAGAAATCCCTGTCAAGGCAATCTGGGATATGGTTGATGATCCAGTCTCATTGGAGACCGCAGAGACCTCAGGCATCTGAGTCCCTCACTCTGCCTGGTTTTCTGGAGGTATCCATGTAGCCAGGGAAAGTGCTGGAGTCCCAAGACGCTCTCCCTACCCCGCTAAAGCCATATGACATCACAGCTTAAAGCAGCACACCCCACTGAGGTCTAGGACCCTTCCCCCCTATCTTTCCTCCAAGGAGAATTGTCATCCAGGGCCCCGGCCTCCTTGCCCCATTCACAGGGCCCAGGCAGTAGCAGGGCCCAGGAGCTCCTGGCCAACCAGGGAGAGTCTTCTAGGAGACAAGCCACAGGTTGCCATCTGGTGGTAATTCCCCAGGGAGAAGATTTGCCTAGGTGACCTCTAGGTCAGGCTCCTTTAAATAGCCCCTAAATTGTCTGTGACATGGGCAACCTGGGGTCACTGCTGGGGGAGGAAGATCCAGAGCTTTGAAGGCCACACCCGCCATGGTACCACCTTGAAGCCACTCTGGGCCAGCCTTCCAGCTGTACCACAGCGTCCACAGGCATTCCTGAGGGGTAGCTGCAGCAGCAGGGCTCCGGGAGGGGCGGGGAAGGGGTGAAGGAAGTGGGGCTAGGTTCTCCCTTTTACATACCCAGCTGTTTTCTTTTAGGAACCACCAGACCTCTGCCTCCTCCTCCACCACCTCGCACAGTCTCTGTTGATCTGAAAACACAACCATTACTCCGCAAGAAATCATCCGCAAGATGAGGAATCAAGGTCCATGGAGACCTGTGGTGGGAAGCCACAGCGCGTCTGTGGGTCTACACTCACAGCAGAGAGTTGGACACGCAGGTGCCTGGATCCTCTGAGAGCAGGGCATCCCTGGCGGCATCAGGGCCAGGGGATGGGCACACAGCCTGGCCTTGGGCCTCTCACTGCGAGCCAGGCCCCCCAGGCTGGCCAGGGAGCTGTCAAATCCCCCACTACAGAGACAAATGGAGCCGTCAGAGAAAATAGCTTCTAATGGGGAGCAGGAGCCAGGCTGGGCCAGGCTGGGGGAAGGACTCTGCCGGCCAGATGTGAATTCTTTACTAATCACACCAAATTGGCCCAATTTGTTCACTGACACGTGGGGGGGACCAGCTTCATCTTTCTCTCACTGAGCAGGCTCCCCCCCCACCCTGCATGGAAGCACTTTTGCTCCAGGGATGAGGCTGGCCGGCTTGCAGCAGGGCTGGAGGGAAAAGGTTTGAGGCAGGACTTGCACACTCTCCCCGGCTCTCTGCTGGACCCCAGGAGTGGCTCTAGTTTGCCTCTTCCATGTCTGCCACCCCCTGAGCCTTGGGTGCTGAGGGTTGCACAGTGTAGGGTCCCTGGGAGGGAGGTGAGGAGGAGAGGGGGGCTAGGCCATCTGTTACCTTGGATGTGGGAGGTACCAGTAGGAACTGGGGATTCGGAACATTTTCGGGAGAAGGTAGGGGATCATTTAAAGCAAGACAGTGTCACCTCTAGAGGCAGCGCCCGTGACCAGATTCCGCTAAGGCTGTATCTCTGAGCATAGTGAGCCCAGGTCAGAGCGAGCCCTGGCCCCTCTCTCCAAGCCTGAGCCGAATTCACCCTTAAATGCTCACCCCAAAAACCCTGCACTGAAGACGGGGACTGCAGCAGGAGGGCTGCCCGCGGGACTTGGAGAGCAGCATCCTCACGTCCACTCCACTGGCCTCTCCTTCTCCAATATGATCCGGAGGTGACAAGAGATGTACATGGGGCTGGGGGTTCCGGGAGTGGGGACAGGAATACTGACGGGGTGGGGGGAGTCCGCAGGGACAACCACATAAATAGAGCCCCCTCCCCAGCCTCTAGAACACTCTTTGTCCTGCACCAGGAACAGGAGCTCACGCACAGGGCTGGGAGTCCCAGACCCCACCCACAGACCATCCTTCCCACCCCTGACCTCACCCCTACCTCAATAGCCTCCCTGGGCCCAAGAGTTTCTATGGGCTGGGCCTAGGGAAGATGGGCCTGAGGACAAAGCCCATGCAGACCCTGATGGCAGGCTCAGGGCTGTTTGGGTAGGGAGTTCTGGGGTTCTGCCATCCAGAAGGGGGCGGTGTAAAATTCGTAGACCTCACTTTTGGGGAGGGAGGGATCTTGCTGGAAAGAGCCAGAGCAGGGCTATAATCCTTGGGTTCCAGGGCCCAGTGCTCACCCTAAGCACAGCTGAGGGGCCCTAGTTCCTGCCTGAGGACTGGGGAGAGGGTGCAGGGTGTCCTGGTGCACAGCCTGGCCAGTTCTTGGGGGATAAAACACCCCCTACCTATGCTCCTTTCCTCACTCGGTCTTCCCCACCCCCAGTCAGTCATTCTGTCCCGGGATGGCTCTTAAGTACTTTCCCAGGTCACCTTTCACCCCAAATCCCAATCCTGTTGCAACTGGTGCTACTCCCTTAGGGGGAGTTCCACCCCAGGAAACGCAAGGGGTGGGGCCAGCCCTGAGGGGAGGTGGGCCACCAGGTCCTCTGAAGGAGGGAGGGTGCCTGGTGTGATAACCTGTGGAACCAGGGGGGACCTGTTCCTGAAGGGAGGGGCAGGCCAGAGACGGAAGCGGAGACTCAGGAGATGGCAGGGGAAGTTGAGCATCCTAGGGAGAAAGCTCAGAGGGAGGAAAGAGTGAAGTGCAGAAATGACTCCACCAACTTCACTGGGAAAATAAAGGTCCCTCTTCCTCCCCATCTCGCCTGCCAGGTCCAGCCTGGGCTCCTTTCTAGTTTCCCCTGGCTGAGCAGAGCGCCCCCCTCCTGGCAGAGTTAAACCTGAGCACAAAGAAGGAAGGCTGCAGAAAGCCTCTGGACCTCCTCGGTCCTGCGCAGCTCCCGCCTGCTTTGATTTTAAGCTGTCTTCCCTAACTGCAAGAGCTTCCTCAGGCCCAAAGAACCACGCTGACCCGGTATGGAGTCTGGTTCTGCCGCTCACTTGCTCTGCAGCCACGGCCGATTATTACACAACCTCCACGATGATGTGACCTCTCTGAGCCTCAGTTTCCTCATCTGTAAGTGGGAAATCGCTCTCAGAAGATCGCTTGTTGCACCAGCAGTTAGCATAATGGCTATGTCGCTGGACTTCCATGTAGTCGACCGCGGTTCGAGTCCCGGGCCCAGTGGCTTAAACTCACGCCGGGCGCGTGTGTGTGCGTGCCTAAGATCCCGAGAGGAGAATGGAGGAGAAGGGATTGCGGTGTGGCCATTCCCCCTGGGGGGTGATTTCTCGCTTTCTGTCTCTCTCTTTCTGGCAAGTGCACAGGCCGTATAGCAAAAAAAAACTCTCAAAAAAAAAAAAAAATCACTTGTGAGGACGGCAGGCGATCATATACGCCTTTTGCATAGGAGTGCCTCGCACACACAGCTGGCTGGGCCGACTGATACCTGCTGAATGAATGCATGAGTACATGGACTCGAAGGGCACTCTGTTATGTCTTCGCCTAATTTCATCCCAGTTTCTTGGGTACCATCTGGAACAGGTGTCTGAACCCGCAACAGAACAAGGCCTTAACCCCTCTGTGTTCAGCATCCTCGTCCGTAAGCACGCACCTCATGGGTCCTAGTTCCCGGGCCCATCTAGGTAAAGACCCTAGGTCACAGTAAGCGTCCAGTGCGTGACAGTATTGTTAGACTGGCCGTCTCATCCACCCCCTGACACTCAGCAGGACCCTTTCTGCCAGCCCACCCTACCCTGTCTTCAAAGGGCTGAAGACTGAGATGTCTCTGGGGCCCCTCCTCTTGTCCCAGTCCTATCAGCCCCCAGCCCCAATCCCCCCACCTCAGAAGTCAGGAGTCCTTTCCCCAGTAAGCTCCGTCTCTCAGAGACACTCTCTCCAAGACCAGAGACATTCCAGGCAGGTTTCACAGTCCTCAGAGCCTGCCCAGCCCCACCCAGGCCTATATTGGCAACACCACCTTCCCCTCCCACCTCTGTCTTCAGGACTGATCCTTCCAGAGTCCCTGCTCTGTTCTCAGCAGTGACCTCCCTCCTCCCTCCATCTCGGCCGTCCCTCTGGCTGGCACTAGGGCCTCTCTCCGGGGTGGCGTCGTGGTGGCATGCAGACTGAGTCCACAGCAGGCCTTGGGCGGAGTGCTGGGTGCCAGGGCCAGCCCGTGCCAGCAGCTCAGGCCTCCTCCTGCTGAAACCTGCCACCTCCCAACGCCCCTGGACACACACTCATCCCTTTCCGCAGCCGCCGGGAAGTGCCAAGCTCCAAACACCTTTACCTAGAAACCAACACTCCCAACCTCACTCCCATCCTGGGAGAGCTCTGCCAGCTTGTCGCCAAGGGTGGGGCCTGTGGTCTTTGCCTGGGCTCTGGTCCTTCTGGACAGTCCTCCCTGTCCCCACCTCCGCCCTGTGCCTGACCTACCCTCGTTCTGGGCGGACCTTGTTTTAGATGATGGGAGGGGAAGTAGAGTGGGCTATTGGCAAATGCTGTTTCTCAAAGTTTTGTCTCGGGTACACCTAGGAGCAGGGTTAGGGAGAAGCCAAGCAAGGAGAGGCCACCAGAGTGAGCCCACTCACAAATGCTTTCATCTCGGGTTTTACCCATCACGTACATCCTGTGCACGCGCACTTTCCTCCACATTCTCTCCAAATTTGCTAAAATGTAAAGAGCACGTTCTAGAACATATTCTAGTTGAATTATTTTTTTCTCTGGGCCCAACATGGGAAGGTTCCAGGTTCACATCCAGAGACCTTTTTTTCTTTTCTTTTCTTTTTTTAAGAATAGTTTATTTATTTAATTCCATTTGTTATTACTTTTTTTTTTTTTTTTTTTTTTTTTTTTTTTTTTTTTTTTTTTTACCAGAGAGAGACAGAGAGAGAAAGGGACAAAGCAAGCCACCGGGTCCTGGACTCAAACTGCAGTCGGCCATGTGGGAATTCAGCGTCTTTAACTGCCACACCACCTGCCAGCCCCTTCAGAGACATTACTAAACATGCAAGGCATGTGTGTGCCCATGGTCCAGGGGCCGACTGAAGCTGGGAGTCGAGTGCCATGTAAAGAGCCTATTGGGAAACTAGCAGGTGGCATGGTGCTTGGGATGCTGGACTCCCACATGGCTGACTGTGGTTCGAGTCCTGAATCTGGCGGCTTGCTTTCTCACTTTCTCACTCTTCCTGTCTCTCTCTTCCTGGAGAGTGCACATGCCCTGTAGCAAATTTAAAATAATAATAATAATAATAATGACAAATAAAATTAAATAATTTTTTTTTCTTAAAAAGAGCATATTGGGAGACCAGCAGTTAGTGTAATGGCTATGTCGCTGGACTCCCACGTAGTCGATCGCGGTTCGCGTCCCAGACCCGGTGGCTTAAACTCACGCTGGGCGCGTGTGTGTGCGTGCCCAAGATCCCGAGAGGAGAATGGAGGAGAAGGGATTGCTGTGGTGATTTCTTGCTTTCTATCTCTCTGTCTCTCTCTGTCTGTCTGGCGAGCGCACAGACCCTATAGCAAAAACCTCTCCGAAAAGAGCATGTTGGGTGGTGTGCTCTCTCTCTCATGGAAGAAAGGAAAAAAGAAACTTTAAACAAACTTCTAGGGTGAACAGCAAGTGGCGTGGTGGTTAAGGTGCTGGACTCCCACATGGATGACCACAGTTCGAGTCCTGGACCTGGCAGCTTGCTTTCTCACTTTCCCTTTCTCTCACTCTCTGGTCAAATTAAAAAATAATAATAACAAATAAAGTTAAATAAATTTTTAAAAATATTTTGGGGGTGCCAACATATTATGTGGTGGTTAAGGTGCTGGACTCCCATATGGCCAATTGTAGTTTGAGTCCCAGACCTGGCAGCCTGAAAATCACCCTGGGTGTGTGTGCATCTGAGTCCAAGATGTCAGGAGAAGAATAGAGGAGAAGGACTGCGGCGTGGCCATCCCCCCGGGGAGCAATCGCTCCCTTTCCTCTCAGTCTTTTTCTGTCTCTCTCCTCTCCAAGTGCGTGCACCCTATGGCAAAAACCTTAAAAACAAAAACAAGGGGCCAGCAGGTGGCGTGGTCGTTAAGGGGCTGGACTCTCACATGGATGACTGCGGTTTGAGTCCTGGACCTGGCAGCTTGCTTTCTCACTTTCCCTCTCACTCTGTCTCCCTCTGGTCAAATTAAAAATAATAATGATGATGAATAAAATTAAATAAAATAATTCCTTAAAAAAACAAAAACAAACTTTGGGTCCAGCCAGCAGGTGGCATGGAAGTTAAGGCAGCTGGATCCCACATGGCCAACTTCGCAGCTCATGTCCCGGACCTGCCAACATGAAAATCATGCTGAGCATTGGCATACATCCCCAAAATCCCAAGAGGAGAATGGAGGAGAAGGGTTTGCAGTGTGGCCATCCCTCCAGAAGGTGATTTCTCACTTTCCCTCTTTCTCCAGAGAACACATGTGCCCTATAGTGTAAAAAGAGAGAGAGAGAGAGAGAGAGAGAGAGAGAGAGAGAAAAGAGAAAAAAATCTTTGTGTCGAATAGGAATATCAGAAAGATGCACAATGGCTTTGGGCAGCCCCTGGCACCGCATATGCCCCAGGGCACATTGATGCTTTCCTTTGAGAAAGGCTGAGAAAAGGAGAAGAAAGGCTGGGGAGAGAGAGTGACAGGTGGGTGAGGGTGTCGGGGAAATTCTGGTAACTACTCCTCGATGTGAGGCACGGGGGAGGCCCTCCCCATTACGTCTTCCCGTCCTTGTTTATCTGAACTGTATCTGAGACCCAGCTCTCCAGCCCTGGCTCCAGCTCTGCACCTTTGTGTCCAGTTTTTCTGCAAGGGGAAGTGGCACGGTCTCCCTTGGGCCTCACTGCTCCCAGTTCCAGCCAACCCAATCCTTCGCTCCTAGCGAGAGAAGAGCCATTGGCCCTTCTGTTCAGCTCCAGATCTGGGGAATACCAAAAAGGAAGCTGGCATGCCCAGCAGCCTCCCATACGGCAGTGTTCTTCATCTGCCATCACTCTGCGCCTCAGTGTCCTCAGCTGCAAACCAGTGGGGTTCGGCTTAGGTCTCGTGGCAGGAATCTGAATCTCTTGGTAGAAACTGTAGATGCCTCGCTGGAAAATCAATCTCTTTACTTGTTAATTAATACTCTTCTAGTCGTTCCTTATTTGTTGAGCAATTACAATATGGCTTCTCTGTGCAAGGTGGTGGGCTAAGGTAAAGAGCATGCTGCTCACCACGTAGACCCAAACGTGGGGAGAGGTGTTAGGACTGCGGTGAAGTCTGGCTTGCTTTCTTCTTTTTTTAAATTTGCTATAGTGCACATGAACTTGCCAGAAAGAACCACAGAAAGTGAGAAATCACCCCCCAGGGGGGATGGCCACACCACAATCCCTTCTCCTCCATTCTCCTCTCCGGATCTTGGGCACGCAGGCACATGTGCCCAGTGTGAGTTTAAGCCACTGGGTCCGGGACTCGAACCGCGGTCGACTACATGGGAGTCCAGCAACATAGCCACTACACCAACTGCTGGTTACACCACTGTACTTATTTCTTAACCTCTCCATACCTCAGTTTCCCCATTTGTGAAATGGATCTAACAACAGTACCTTCCTCATAGACTCCTCTCCTCCAGCTCCCATCATCTGCCTAGACTCCTGCTCACATAAACTCTCTGTACCCCACTCGCCGGCCTCCTGCTGTGCCATTGTGCCAACGTGCCAGGCCAAGCAAACACCCACCTTAGGGCCATGAAACTTGCTGGTCCTCTCATCTGGATTGCTGGGCCCCCAGTATTCAAAGAGCTGGCTGCCTCATTTTGTCCAGGTGTCTGCTCACATATCACACCTGTAGGAGGCCCTCCCTATCACTCTCCGCCCCCCAGGTTTCTCTAGTACATTTATCACTCACTATCTGACATTATGGACCACTTTTTTTCCTTGTAATTTTTAAGTTTATTATTATTTTACAATTTTGACTAGTCAGAGACAGAAAGAAAGGGAAAGTGAGAAAGCAAGCTGCCAGGTCTGGGACTCAAACTGTGGTCGGTCATCTGGGAGTCCAGTGCCTTAACCACCACGCCACCTACTGACTCTATACCTATTTTCTTACTGCCTTTCCTTCTTCATTCACCAGAGTAGAAGCTCCAGGAAGGCAGACATTTTTGTCTGATGTGTTATTGTTACTATATCTCTAGCCTCGTATCTAATGCTTGGCACATAGTAGATGCTCAATAAATACTTCCCTGAATTAATCTGGAAGAAATGAATCGTGGAGATGTGAAAACTAAATGAGTTAAAGACTGGAGACCACTTGGTATGGCCCTGGCACGTGGCGAGCAACAAGACATGGAAACTCATTATTAAACACACACCAACGGGCTTAACTGAAAAAGACTGGAATTGCATAAGGACAAACCCACAATTCCACCAAAATTACATACTCCCATTGCTTCATGCAATAAATATTTCTGCTGTCATTTCTGTCATCCATCTGCATTAGAAGATGGGGTGCCCCACTGTATTCACTCCACAAATTCAGCCTGCTTGGCAGTTGCCAAGTCTTCATGGTCTTTTTTTTTTTTTTTTTTTTTTTTTGAGAGAGAGAGATTTTTACTATAGGGTACATGTGTTCACCAAAGAGACAGAGAGACAGAAGGAGAGAAATCCTCCTGGGGGGGAGATGGCCACACTGCAATCCCTTCTCTTCCGTTCTCCTCTGGAGATTTTGAAAATGCACGCACAAGTGCCTTGCATGAGTTTTAAGCCGCCAGGTCCAGGACTTGAACCATAGTTGACTACGTGGGAGTCCAACAACATAACCATTACACCATCCATTGGTCCCAAGTCTTCATGGTCTTTAAGCAGCCCTCATCCACGCTCAGAGTGCATGCTTCAGACCATCCATGAGGCATCACTTCTATGGTTGTGTGGGCCCATGGGGGGACCTCCCCAAAGCTCTTATTAGTTATTAGTGATTAGTGATAGCAGAGGCCACTGCTGCCACCAGTGGGAGAAGTTTCTCCTCTTTCTAGGAAGATAAAAAAGGCTTTCCTTAGGGTCACCAGATGGTGTAGTGGTTACATCACTGGATGTAAGCCACATGGTTGACCACGGTTCGAGTCCCAGACCCAGTGGCTTGAAACTCATGCCGGGCACATGTGTACATGTATCCAAGATCCTGGAAGGAGAAGGGAGGAGAAGGGATTGCAATGTGACCATCGCCTCTGGGGGGTGATTTCTTACTTTCCATCTCACTGTGTCTCTCTCTCTCTCCAGTGAGCACACCCGCCCTAAGGCAAAAAAATCTCTTAAAAAAAAAAAAAAAAAGGCTTTCCTGAAGAGTCTGGCCAGTCCCCTCCCGTCGGAAATTCTCCCACCTCAACCTGGAGTCCAGCTAACCTAGAGTACTGGGGAGAACCAGCCACATGCTTTCCTGTCCCCAGTCTAACCCCCCAGAGCCTACACAATCTCCTTGGATGTGAGGATCCAAGTGAAAACACTGCTGTGGTGTCTGGTGTGACCTGTGAGGCAGCAGAGGTCCCTGGAGGTCTTGTCCTCCCCTGAGGCCACCAGCATGGGCAGGCTGAAAGGTGAGAGTCCTCACCACTTCGGAGGGAGAGCCAGGTCCCTGCCCTCAGTGGCTGCAGCATAAGCTCACCCAGCGATCACCGGGCCACGCTGCGCTAATACCCTAACGCCAGGTGAAGTTAATAGCCCTATTTACAGCTGGGCGAACTCGCCTTGCGCCTTGGAGAGGTGGAGTGGCTTGCCCTAGGCCAGAACGCAAACCCGGGTCTCAGCTGCTCCGTCATGCCACGGTGGGCAGAAACTGGGACTACTACCAGAAGGAGGCCAGGAGGTGTGGCCCTCAGGGCACAGGCTAGGATGGAGAGAGGAGGTGGCGGAGAGCGCGGAACGCAGGAGGAAGAGTCAGGGTGCCTGCATGAGCAGCGCCGCGATCATGCGCCCGCCTAGGATTCAAGGCAGGGCCAGGCAGGTCCCAGCCGGAGAGAGACCAATGCGCCACCGACGCCAGCCTGAAGACCCTGGCCCCAGCCTCAGCGGGAATAGGAGGCCGCGTGTCCACAGACACCCCGGAACCGGCAGGATTAGGGCAGGAAGTGGGGAGACCCGAAGTTTAGACATTAAACTCATTCCCACCCTCACCGAGCTTTTAGAGCCCGGGTGGACAGGCACCGTCCAGGAGGCACAGAGCCAACCTTGGGCCCCGGGTCTAAGACCTCCACCTGCAATAGAAATTAGGCGGCCGAACCGAAACAGAGGGGTCGGCTTGTGCCAGGCGCCCAGGACTGCTGAGCTGGGGCGGCGTTGGGGTAGGGCAGGCTGGAGGCAGGCTGGGCTGGGGCTCGGCTGCCTAATGGTTTTCTGAGGAGGCTCCTGGAGAATTAGAGGTCTGCTCCAGAAGGGTGAGCAGGGCGGGGCGAGCAGGGCGGGCTCTGGGCCGCTGTGCTGAGCTCTGCTGCAGGAAGGGACCTGGGGGTTGGAGCGGAGTGGCCTGGGCTCTGCACGTGCCACATCAGGCCAGAGTCGGTGGTTCTTAGTGCTCACGCTGCTATCGCTGCAGAAATACAAGGGCTGTCTCTGCAGGCCGCTGAGGAGGGATGAAGGTCGGACAGGAGCTGGGGCTCCTCCTAAAGCTGCCATTGCCCCAAACTATAATGCATTAGACAGAACCCCTACCTGGAGCTACAGGGGTGGGGTCCAGAGAGGCCAACGAAGGCGGTGGGGACTACAACACCCCAAGCTGCCTGTGCTGGTGGGCAAGGTTGAATGGGCAATTCAGAGTCTTGTCCTCTGTCTGGTGGGTGGATGGAGAGGGCAGCTCCTCAACTACCCAGGCAGGGTCCCCTCCCCCACACGGAGCTTCCTCCAGAAGCCCTCTCCCTTCTCAGCCCCCTCTCACTCATGCCCTCCTCCTGGCCCCTGTCAGTCCCCTGCAGAGGAGCCCTAGCCCCACCAGGACTAGGGATGCAGGTTCCATCTCCTGCTCCAGGTCCAGGCCTGCTCCGCCCCCACTGGAACAGCCCCAGGCAAGGGGCTTTCTCCTGAGAGGACCCTAATTCTCTTTAGGGAGGAGACCCAGAAGAGGGGCTGGGCCTTGAGTGCTGGCTGGATGACTTCAAAGGGCGGTGGGTGGGGTTGGCGCCTGGTCACAGGTGCCACTCAGGGTGGGCCAACCTGCCCTACCAGGTCAGGGCCTGTGCTGCACCCCGCCCTCCCACCGGGAACATCACAACACAGGCCTGACAGCAGCCCCACCCGCCAGGGACTCCCCCAGGGCTCAGGAGAAAGAACTGAGACCCAGAGCAGAGGCAGCCAGCGCCTGGCAGGTCATTCCATCCCTTCTCCCACCCCAGCGCCCAGCGCCTAGGCACACCCAGTCACCCACATGCTCACAGAGTCCTGCGGCCAGGCAGGAACAGAGCTGGGTCCCAGGGCCTCCAGCGGCTACACCTAGCCTTGTTCTAAAGTTCTTCCTGCTGTCTTCTCTTCCTGGAGTTCTTAGGAAACACAGGGTAGGCCATCTGGGTCTGGCAGCTGCGGCTTTGCATTATGGAACCCTTGAAGCCAAAAGAGAGAGCCTAGGCCTGCCAGTCTGCCTGGAGCCCTCTGCCCCCCAACCAGACTACCTGCCAGTTGGGGGAACATTGGGAGGTTCCCACATGCAAGTGCCAGACGACCAGGTGCATAGGACCATGCTAGGCAGCAGGGCTTTAAAAAGATTGAGTTTTGAGGCCTGCAGGTGCCGTGGTGGTTAAGAGCACTGGACTCCCACATGGACGACCGTGGTTTGAGTCCCGAACCTGGCAGCTTCCTTTCTCACTTTCGCTCTCTCTCTCTCTTTCACTCTGTCCCTCTGTGGTCAAATTAAAATAAATAAATAAATAAAGTTAAATAAAAATAATTCTTTAAAAAAAAGATTGAGTTTTATCCTTTGTATAGGGAGGTAGGGACCAGCAAGTGGCGTGGTGGTTGTGGCACTGAATCATCCCAAACCTAGGGGCTTGAAAATACACACCAGGGGCCAACAGGTGGTGTGGTGGTTGAGGCACTGGATTCCCATATAGCTGACTGTGGTTTAAGTCCCTAACCTGGCTGCTTGAAAACACAATGAATAAGTAAATGTTAAAAAGAAAAAATACACGCCAGGCTGGGACTAGCAAGTGGTGTGATGGTTGAGGCACTGAACTCCCACACGGGCAACAATGGTTCAAATCCTGGACCCAGCAACTCAAATCATGCCAGGCATGTGTGCATGAGTGCCCAGGAGGAGAATGGAGGAGAAGGGATTGCAGCATGACTATCCGCTCTTGGGGGGTGATTTCTCACTTTCTCTCTGTTTCTCTCCAGCAAGTTCATGCACTCTAGGACAAAAACTTAATATAAACAAATGAATAAATAAATAAATCTTTTTTAAAAATGAAAATACACACGGGGTGTGTGTGTGTATGCTGCCCAAAATCCAGAGAGGAGACTGGAGGAAAAGGGATTGTGGTGTAGCCAACCTCTTTGCCTGGGGGGTGATTTCTCACTTTCCCTCGCTCTGTTTTCCTTCATTTAACAGGTGTTCTCTATAGCAAAACAAACAAACAAAAAACTATAAATAAATAAATAGGGAGGTAATCAACTCAGTTTGTTCATCTACTAGATAGGAACAATAACAATACTAGCACTTAAGGTTGTTGCAAAGCTTGAATAAAATATGTAAAGGGGCCGGCAGGTGGCATAGTGGTTAAGGAGCTGGACTCCCACTTGGCCAACCATGGTTCAAGTCCCAGACCTGGCAGCTTGCTTTCTCACTTTCTTTCTCTCGCCCTCTGTCTCTCTCTCTGTATGTCTCTGGTGAGCACACATGCCCTATAGCAAATGTAAAAATAATATAATAATAATAAATAAATTTTTAAAAATTTATCATGTAAAGTTCTGGCACAGGAACCAGCAGGTGTCGTGGTTAAGGCACTGGACACTCCCACATAGCTTACCATGGTTCAAGTCCCAGACCTGGTGTCTTGCTTTCTCACTTTCACTCTCTTTCTGTCTCTCTGGTCAAATTAAAATAAATGAATGAATAAATAAAATTAAATAAAATAATTCTTAAAAAAAAAGTTCTGGCACATAGCAGTTGCTCAGTAAATCACGGATGCCATTTTCATTGCTATTTACACCAGACTAGTGGGTAGGGTGCACCTGGAGAAGCACACGCTGTGGACAAGACTGAACTCCGGAAAACTGAGCAGGTCCCAGCCTGCATGAACCTAGCATTTGCCTTCAGCCACCTCACCCTGCACCCACTGTCCTAGCTCTAGCTTCCCCCCAAAGGGACCCCAAGATACGGACCAACCCATCCCTCTGCCAGGAGGGACTCCGAGCCCCCTGGCGGAGGCAGGCATGGTTGGTGGGGCACCAGTGGTGGAGGCTCAGTGAGGGAGGAAAGAGCCCAGGAGAGTCAGCCCATCGAGTCCCAGGAAGACCTCATGGAGGAGGACACTCCTAGGAGCAGAGAGACTAAGCAGAAGGAAGTGGCCCAGGGTACCCTGGGGCAGGGCAAGGGTGGGGAACGGGAAGTGGGGAGGGCTCCTACCTGTCTGTGTAGGCCCTGGGCCAGCAGGGATGGAGTGGGAGCCGCAGAGCCACCTCGGAGTCAGAGTGGGGCAGTAAGCCTGGCTCTTCAGCCTGCCCATGCCTCTGCAGGATGTCCGTCTCCACACGCTCAGCAACTTACTGGGCACCACCACACCAGACTGCGTGCCAGGCCCTGAGCAGGGGACAGTGACCAAGATAGGCAGGTTCCCTGAGCCAGCAGTGCCTTCAATCTGGAGGGAGCAGGGACTTCAGTCTGAGAAGGCCTTCTGAAGGCAATGTCAGCCCCAACAGGAAGGAAGAGTGAGGAGATGGAGGGTGGAGGGGGGCGAGGAGGGGGCAGGTGGGCAGGATGGGGTCAGGGGGAGGGGGAAGCATGGATTGGAGAAGGAATATTGGGAGGGTAGATGGGCCAACCAGAAGACACCCCCCACCACCGCTAGGGACAAGAGGGGTGACCTGTCTGATTCTGAAAACTGACATTTAAAAGTCCAGGTGGAGGTGGGGACAGCAAATGGTATGGTGATTAAGGCACTGAACTACCATATGGCTAACCGCGGTTCAAATCCCAGACTTGGCAGCTTGAAAGTCATGCCGGGCACGTGTGCGTGTCCAAAATCCCAGAATAGAGAAAAAGGAATTACGGAGTGGCCATCCCATCACCCCTGGGGGGTGATTTCTCACTTTCCCTCTCACTATCTCTCTCTGTCTCTCTCCTGCAAGCCCACAGTCCCTATAGCAAGAACCTAGGCGGAAAAAGGCCAGGTAGGGGAGAGGACTGGAAGGGGGTGGGTGGCCCTGGTTCCTGGCCTTAGTGGGAGGGGACGTGGACCCTGCTGGCCCTAGACTCTGGCTACCTCCAACCTCCCTCTGTCGCAGCAGGAGCCGGATCTACTGCATTCCATGAGGCCAGGTTGCCTTCCGACTGGGCTTGGAAGAGCCCCTGGGGGCGGGCAGGTCTCTCCTCAAGTCTCAGGGCTGGAAAAACTGGTCTTCCTGCCCCCTTACCTCCCCCGGCAGCCTGGAGTTCGAGGAGAGGGTGTCGGTAGGAACAGGAGGTTCCCTACATTCCACACGGTTTGGGAATGGGAGGGCAGGGAGGAGGCCCATGGGAGGAAGTGGGCCTGGAATGGGCCAGTAAGGAACGTGGCCGGACTGGATGGGGGCACCTGGAACAGACTTCAGAAGCAGGAAGAGATGCGGGTCAGGTCCCTTTCCTTCTCTCAGTCAGAGGGAAGAGAGCTTTCTTGTCATCAGGAGAGCTTTAAGTTAGACATGGAGAAGAACTTCCCCGGTGGGTCAAATGGATGACTGTGAGGAGAGCTGGAGAGAGTGGCTCAGCCTGAGATGAGCCCGGGAGGTGTGGCCTGAGGAGGGGACTTAGGCCTCTGGCCATCCCCTCCTTGGAGGGGGACACTGTCCCTTTGTCCATGGATCCCTCCTGCTTCCTGGGCCCCTGGGCTGTATTAGACCTAAGAAAAGCCAGTGGCACTGCCTGGGGGGAAAGTAGACTTTGCCAAACAAGACTTGGTGTGGAAAGGAAGAAACCCTGGTGGCCAGAGGTAAGTCCCAACATTGGCTCAGAGGACATGTCAAGCCCAGCACTCCCCCAGAACATCTCACTCTGATACCCATCCTTCTCCCTTCTAGGGGCATCGAGTGGCCCCTCTGACCCCCTATCCCTTCCCCAGGGCGCAGAGTAGGTGCTGAGCACTTGGGGGGTGGGCGGTAATGGACAAGGCCCCGGCCCTGAGGCTTCTATGGCTTCACCAGTCTTCTATCCTGGAAACAAAGCCTGGCCCCTCTTGGAGAGAAAGAGACATACACTCAAGGTCATCTGAGCATCAGGGAGACAGACACTGAGCTGTCATTTCTCAAAACGTGAGCCATGGCTCATCCGCCTGCCTGGGAAGCAGGGGAGCACCTGCTCTAAATGCAGATTCACTCCCACTGCCTCCCCACTCGGGTTCACTGGGCCCGGGAACCAACACTTCATACGCACGTGCCCATCAGTCTACACCCACAAGTCCAACCGTGATGCTGAGAAGTTCAGGGAGCTCTGCAAGGGACTAGGCCAATGAGCAGTTCCTCAGGGGTGAACTGGGGCCAGTCAGATCGGGGGCAGAGGCCTCCTGCAGCCTGTGTGGCATGACTGGACAGAGCATGGTCCCTGGTGAGAGGCCCAAGTAATGAACATCCTCCCCTGAGGTCCCCCTTCCGTTCACTGGACGGTCTCTTAATGTTTACTGCGAGCTCACTTAGTTCCAGGCGCCATGCTAGAGGCTCATCGTTTCAAAAGAGGTCCTGTGTGCCTGTCTGAGGGGCACAGTGGGGGTGGAGAGAGGAGAATGGACACAATGGCCTCTCACATTCCCTGGCACCCCGCAGGCATTCCTGTCTGTCGGGGGCAATACATGCTGGCGTGGGCTAGGCCTCTCTCTGCCTCCCCATGGCCCTGTCCAGGTAGGACCGGAATTGCCTGAAGATGCTGAGCCTCTTGGAGAGGAAAGGACTTCCGGTCCTGTGGTCTGATGTCCTGCTGAGGAATGCCAGTGGAACACCGGGAAGTGTTTCTAAAGCAGAACTGATCAACGACTTTGTCATTCTTTTGTGCATGCATGGATTCCCCAGGCCCTTCCTCCCTTCCAGACTGGACTTCAAACGTGAAGATTTACTGTGCTGTCAAGAGATGTTCACAGCCATGGGACCAGCAGTTAGCGTAATGGTTATGTCGCTGGATTCCCACGTAGTCGACCGCGGTTCACGTCCCAGACCCGGTGGCTTAAACTCACGCCGGGCGCGTGTGCGTGCGTGCCCAAGATCCCGAGGGGAGAATGGAGGAGAAGGGATTGCGGCGTGGCCATCCCCCCTGGGGGGTGATTTCTCGCTTTCTGTCTCTCTGTCTCTCTGTCTGTCTGGCGAGCACACGCGCCCTATAGCAAAAAAAAACTCTTAAAAAAAAAAAAGAGAGAGATGTTCACAGCCTTGGGATCAGCAGATGGCGTGGTGGTTAAGGTGTTGGACTCCCACATGGTTGACCATAGTTCAAGTCCCAGACCTGGGGGCCTTGAAAATCATTCCAGGTGCGTGTGCATGCATGCCCAAAACCCCAGGAGAGTGGAGAAGAGATTGTGGTATGGCCATACCCCCTGAGGAGTGATTTCTCACTTTCCCTCTCCCTGTCTCTCTCTCTGTTTCTCTCCAGCAAGTACACATGCCCAATGCAAAAACTTAAAAAAAAAAAAAGTGCTCACAGACTCAAGAAAAGCCAGATGTGTGCGAATAGACACCTGCCATACGCACAGCGTTCTGTGTCCAGCCACTCACTCATACCAAGGATCCTTGGCCTGACTTTCTCCAACCTTTCAGTACTACTGTCTGAAGCAGAATGATGCAGAAGGCAGACAGTCCTGAGTTCGAATCTAACTTGTGGCCCCTGGTGAAAACTGCCTGGTTCTCTGCCCCTCATGCCTGGGCTGTCCCCTGGTTTCTTAGAGAGTCAGGAACAGAGCCTATGGGGGTAGTTGGGGTAACCCCACGTCTGACTCTGACAAATGAGTTCCTTGTGGGCAGTTTCTCCTGCTGCTACCTCTTCAGTCACCACGTTGTGTGGGCTGCCTGTCTGTAGATGGTACACGGCGTACATGAGACTAGGGGTTTCTGGGAGTGCAAAGATGAAGAGTGAGACCAGCGGTAGCCTTGGGAAGGAGCTGGGTGTCACCCTGGTTCTGGGTTTAATTAGATCTCTTGGCTGGTTCAGGCCTCCGAGAACCCGGAGCCCTGTGGGTCGAGTTACCTCTCAGAGGGTTCATGCTAACTCTCTGACCCTCTTAGGCCCGACGACCCAGGTACTCTGAGCTGCCAGGTGAGGATGGAGACTCACACACGTACAAAGTGACTGCGGCAACTCTCAAGCCTGGCCGGAGGGGCAGGAGGGTAAGAACCCATGTCCGAGACGATGAGCAGGGAAGGACACCTGGGCCCCCTCCCAAGCTCCCTCCTCCCAACCCCAGGCACTGTGGAAGCCACAGTCCCTGCTCGCTTCCCAACAGGAGCCTTTATAGGCATCTGGGAAGTGCTTTGAAATGTCTAGAAGTTTCTAATCAAGAGGACTTCATGCACTTCTTGGACATTAAGACCCAGGAGGCAGGAGATGAGTGGTAGGACCACCATCCCCAACTCTCAGTCAACAGTCCTGTGCTCATTGTCCAGCACTGCCTGAGTTCTTTCTAGAACCTTCTCTTTTCTACAAGAAGTTTCCTACAAGGAGAAGACAGGAATGCTCCCACAGTCCCCAACACACACACATACTATCTGTAGAGGGAAGCAGCCTTCCCCAGAGCACCCCGCTAGCTGAATGCCACCCCAGAGAAGAGCACCCTGACCAGGGGATTTGGAAAGAGAACAGCTCAGCTTTCATTTGACACGGTTTGGGTCAGACTTGAGAAAGGACTTCCTGGACGAGTAGCCCCGACTCCACAAATTCTATCACCAAGAGGGAAGGCAGGACGCCCTCTTCTAGAGCTGGTGGTGACAGCTTTGGCGGTGTCCCTCAGGAGGTCTGAGCCCACACAGTGCAGGCAGTTCTGCAGAAGCATGCGCACAGAATCGAAGGCAGTCGCAGAGGTGCCCTTGTTCCTAAGTCAAGCAGGTGCTGAAAAAACAGTGAGAAGTTAAATGAGTCAGAGTAATCTACCCAGCGACAGACGCTCGGCAGCTCCTAAAAGCGAGGTTGCAGGGCCAGCAGGTGGAGCATTGGCTAAAACGCTGGCTCCCACATGGTCGATCATGGTTCAAATCCTGGACCTGGCGGCTTGGAACTCACGCTGGGCACCTGTGCGTGCATGCCCAAAATCCTAAGAGGAGAGTGGAGAAAAAGGGATTGTGGCATGGCCATCCCCCCCGGGGGGGTGACTTTTCACTTTCTTTCTCTCTCTGTCTCTCTGGTGATTGCACATACCCTATAGCAAATAAATCTCTCTAAAAAAAGAAAAAAAATAAGGTCTCTCTGTGTACACAGATGAGGATCCATGGAAAATCAAGTTGAGAAATTGCTTGTAAAATCCCATTTGTATTCCAAAAAAACCTTTAATGCTCAGAAAGTTCTGGAACGAAACATACCAACTGTCAGCTACACTTACCTCTGACGTAGGGATGGGTTTATGGAACACATTCAGAATATAGAACACATTCTAGAGGCTTCTGTATTTGAATCATATAATAAGCAGGTAGCACTTTTGTAACTTCTTTTTTTTTTTTTAATTTTTGCTATAGGGCATTTGTATTCACTGGAGAGAGAGAGAGAGAGGGAGAGAGAAAGTGAGAAAACACCTCCCCGGGCAGTATGGCCACTCTGAAGTCCCATCTCCATTCTCTTCTAGAGATTTTGGTCACACACATAAGTGCTTAGTGTTTTTCAAGCTGCTGGGTCTGGGACGCTGACAGCACAGTCAGACATGTGAGATCTGGCTGCCTTAACCTGCGTGCCGACTGACTGGTGCACTTTTGTAACTTGTTAGGTGGAACTTTTTTTTTTTTTTTTTTTTTTTTTTTTTTTTTTTTTTTTTTTTTTTTTTTTTTTTAATGAACATAAGGAGCTAGAAAGGAGGGACAGAGCAGGTATGGAGGTAATAGAATGAAGTGACTTCTGGGGATGCCCTTCTCACCCCAGGGAGATGCCTGCCTCCCTCCTGCCCACACGCTCGTCGGTCCCAGAGCAGCTGACTGCAGAACACCTGGCCCAGCCCGGGCACAGGGTTTAGAGAAGGCAGTCAAGGGCAGGTTGGCGAGGGACCTTGGATTCCCTCCATGCCCAGTGTGAGGGTCTCTGCTCTCTCCCTGGCCCCGGGGATCCCACACAGACCCTCTCCTGGGTCTGAGTGAGAGAGGAAGGGGAGGTGAAGGAGGCCCTGCCCTGGCGGCCCTGGGAATGGAGGGGAGCCCTGAGAGAGAGACTCCTCTGTCGGGGTTGCATCATGGAGGGGAGCTTCTTCCTCCTCCAGCTCCCTTCACCCAGTCTCACTGGACCCCCTGCTCAGCCCTGCCCCCTGCCCAGGCCTTTGCTCCATGGACTCCCCGTGTAGTGGAGACCACGCCTCCACAGTCCCTGTGCAATGCAGCAGGCCCAACCAAGGTGCACACACACACGTGTGCACAAATACACACACAGGCTAAGGAGGGAAAACGGAGACCTTCTCCTGAGAGATCTCTGGCCTCAAGAAAGTGGGTGTAGAGATCAGAGGGCTTCCTAGAGGATGACGGGAAGATACATGAGGATGGCCCCAGGCAGAAGCCCAGCTAGGCAGGCCATCCACACATGCACGCACATGTGCACACGCTCAGAACTGCAGCCTCTCTCCCCCTCACCTTGGCAAGCTGGGGCCCTCTCCAATGCTGTTGCCCTAACACCATATAGTGTGGGCTCAGGCCCGTCCTCGAAGCTGCTGGCCTTTTCCCAACTCTGCTCAGACAATGCCGGCCAAGGGGCCAAGGAGCAGCAAGCTTGGGGAAGGGAGTTGGAGGAGGAAGGAGCCCCACTCCGTGATACAACCCCAACAGAGGAGTCTCTCTCTCAGGGCTCCCCTCCATTCCCAGGGCCTCCAGGGCAGGGCCTCCTTCACCTCCCCTTCCTCTCTTACTCAGCCCCAGGAGAGGGCCTGTGCGGGATCCGCAGGGCCAGGGAGAGAGCAGAGACCCTCACACTGGGCATGGAGGGAAACCAAGGTCCCTCGCCAACCTGCCCTTAACTGTCCTAAATGTCCCTGTGTGGCTCTCCCCGCCCCCCACCCCCAGTGGGAAGTCCTTCTGGAAGTCTAACTGGTGTAAGGGAAGGGCCAAGAGGCCGTACCCAAGGTCACTCCGAAAAACCACAGCAAAGGCTGGACAGGAAACAGCCTCAGGCCTCCTCTCTCATTCTCTTGGAGGCATCAAAACAAGCCAGAGTATCTGCTTCCCACACGCAGGCCCCCAAGGTCACCCAGGCCCTGCCGGCTCATTCCTGTCTTCCTAAGGCTTTGCTAGGATGCCCTCACTCTTCCCTGAGACCCAGGCAGGCCCCTTGGCCTCTCCGTGCCCTGGTTTTCCCACATGTAAAATGAGAGTCAGCAATACTAATAACTAGGCTCAAATGAGATGAAGTTTGTGCAGATATTTAGTGTTAGTGACTGCATCTCCTCTTCCAAATGAAGGCAGCCCCTTTGGGGAGGGTGGTGGGCGGGGGGTGAAGGTGAGTAGCAGCCAGGTGCAGCCGCCGGGGGAGGGACCAACCACAGCTGTTGAGCAGCACCCAGAGGCCGGAGCGGGAACTGCATGCTTCCTTCATCCTGGTCAACCCGCCCAATGGTATAGGAGTCAGTTGCCCTGCCCCACCTCCAGCTGCAGCTCTCTGGTCCTCTGCAGAGCCCCAGGAGTGGAACAAGCAGAGGAGATGCAGAGAGAGGTGGAGACTGGGTCTTCACCTGCAGGGTGCTCTCATCTCAGAGGGGTGTCTGGTGCCATGGCTGGAGGCCCAGGGTACAGCAGGATGAAGACAGGTGCCAGGAGGGGTCGAGGTCCAGGCTGAGAGGTGGCAGGGCAAAGGTCCGGGGACAAGGACCGCAGTATCCCTGCAGGCTGAGAGCTGGAGACAGGATGGCTGTTCAGGGGGAGAGCAGAACTGAAATTCCAGGGAGAGGCCACTTGGGCAGCCTCCTGCCTCCAAGCACCTCCCAAATGGGATGAGGGTTTTAGGGTTTTCATTTGTTTGTTTGTTTTCCTGGGAAAATCAATCTGGAACAGAGTCTACTATTTCTTCTCTTCCACTTTCCTCACCCTACTTTGGACTTCCCTAGGTCTAGCCCCTCTGGGGGCCTTCGGAGGGCAACCTTCAGGAGGTAACCTCAGAGGCCCCCTCTGCCCAGGCTGGGGTAGGGAAACCACTGCTTTAGTCACGCCGGATAATCACCTCTGGTCATTCACTGTCTGGACTCTTCCTTCAAGTAACTCCAAGTATCTCTTAGACATTATCTCACCATGCAGGCTTGGTGGGTGGGTGGTAGGGAGCAGAGAAGGGGGAGGCAGAAGTGGGGATGAACTGAGGCCAGATAGGACCAACACGGGGGCCAGAGATGGTGTAGTGGTTACGGCACTGGACCCCCACATGGCTGACCACCGTTCAAGTCCCAGACCCAGCGGCTTGAAAATCACGTGTGCGTATGTGCCCAAAATCCCAGGAGAAGAATGGAGGAGGGATTGTGGCCATCCACTCTGGGCGGGAGGAGTGGTGATTTCTCACTTCTCACTCACCGTCTCTATTTCTCTCCAGCAAGTGAATGTACACTATGGCAAAAAAAAAAAAAAAAAAAAAAAAAAAAAAAAAAAAAAAAGCTAGGGACCAGCTGTTAGCGTAATGGCTATGTCGCTGGACTCCCATGTAGTCGACTGTGGTTCGAGTCCCGGACCCAGAGGCTTAAACTCACGCCGGGCGCTGTGTGTGCGTGCCCAAGATCCTGAGAGGAGAATGGAGGAGAAGGGATTACAGTGTCGCCATCCCCCCAGGAGATGATTTATTGCTTTCTGTCTCTCTGTCTTTCTGGTGAGTGCATGCGCCCTATAGCAAAAAACTCTCAAAAAACAAAACAAAACAAAACAAAACAAAAAAACATTCTCACCCACCGTGTCTCCCATGTAAGTTAGCAAGGTGACACTCTATCGTGATCACAGGAGAGAAAGAAGGCAGATATCAGGAAGAACTTCCCAGAGACCTATGGAATGATCCTTTCAAAAAATTATTTATTGTATTTTATTTATTATTATTATTAAATTCTCTATAGTAGGGCATGTGTGCTCACCAGAGAGAAAGTGAGAAAGGAAACCATCAGTTCTAAGACTTGAACCATGGCAGGTCATGTGGGAGTCCAGCACATTAGCCACCACGCCACCTGCTGGCCCCAAATTATCATTTTAAAGGGACCTTTGGAGGATTCGCCAGTGCCCACTGAACACCAATGAATACTAAGTACTGCATTAAGGGGTTTGCAGGAATTATTTCATTCAGTCTCTCAATGAGGTAAAAATACAATTATTACCCTCATTTTATAGATGGGGAAACTGAGGCAGCCATTTTTCCAAAGCCACTCGATAAGCAAATGGAAATACCAGGATTCAAACCTAGGGAGTGTGACACCCAACAGCCTCTTGGTGAAGCAATGGAGCAACCTGGAGGCAGAAGCATGCCTGGGATGCTCTCCTGCGGGCTCTCCCGAAAGTTTACAGTAAGGCCACTGGTATGACTCACCCAGAGCTGGGGAGCACCTCTCTCTGTCATCCCTGGAGGGTCCAGGCCTTAGCAGACCCCATGGTCAGCCTTTCTCTCCCCAAGGGTTTTTTTTTTTTTTTTTTTTTTTTTTTTTTTGGAGAGGTTTTTGCTATAGGGCACGTGTGCTTGCCAAAAAGACGGAGACAGAGAGATAGAAAGTGAGAAATCACCCCCCCAGGAGGTATGGCCAGGCCACAATCCCTTCTCCTCCATTCTCCTCTTGGGATCTTGGGCACTCACGCACACACGCCTGGCATGAGTTTAAGCCACCAGGTCTGGGACTCGAACCGCAGTCGGCTACATGGGGGTTCAGTGACATAGCCATTAGGCTAACTGTTGGTCCCTCCCCAAGGGTTTTTTGTGACCTGAGAACCACTTCCAGGAAAGAAAAATAAGCCACAAGAAGATTAATCATCTTCCCTTCCACCCCCCACCACGTACAGGTGAACCCCAGGTCTTTCCTTGGGCTAACTCATGTGCCTCCTCCTTCCCTCTCCATACAGCAAACCTCCACAAACTCTGCCCAGTGCCACGCCAGCAGGGTGGCCCTCAAGAGTCAGGAGCAGGGGGACCCCCTACCTCTGCCCGCTGCACACCATGACGTGCACGCTTAGTACATGCGCTCCTATGACCTGAGACGTTCCTCCTGACACCTGACCCAAACCCTCCCTCCAACGACATAGCAGAGGCTCTTCACGGAGTGAGAGGGGCAGCCATGGTGCCTGCCTTCAGCTCGGGGTGGGAGGAACAGCCTGCTGGCTTTCACAGACACAGGACTTCATGGGCCTGGGAATCATATGGCCACACCGCTCTTTCAGCCAGGCCTGGGCCCACCTTCTCCCAGTTGCATCCCTTACCTGATGCCAGCCCCACTCAGCCCCCTCCCCGGGAAACGCCTGATTATCATGGCCCAAACCTCAGCCCTGCCAAGATTGTTTACTCTGCTGTAACAACAGCCCAGCCGGCAAGACTTCACAGGGAGTTTCCTGGTGAGATGTGCAGGCAGTGTGCAGAGGGGACAGAGGGGCTGGATGTGGGGCTCAGGGCCTGGGGTGCAACTGGGAGACAGGGGCCTTCATCTGAGTGGAGCAGGCACCCTCTACATGCACAGAGCACTGAGGCAGCTCTAGCCCTGCCTTCAGGGAGCCCCAGTTTATCGGGACACACAGCTCTGCCCTGGGAGTCCTCCATTTCACAGAGACGATCTCTCTCTCTGTTTCTCCCCCACACACACACACACACCAGGATATGAATGTGGAAATGGAATTATCTGCACACCTGGGCTGTACGAAGCAGGTAGAGGAAGGCAGCCCAGCAGTCCCTTCTCTCAGACTCTGACTCAGACTTGAACCCTCAACAGAGCCTGAGGGCTCATTGCATTACGTGTCCCCTAGATTCCCACCTGACCCCTCGGCCACACGGCTATTCCTGTGCCTTCGGAACCCTCCATCAGCCCCTCCACCCTCACTGGGTCCAGTGGGAAGTCTTCCCTGGTGTCTACACTTGCAGTTCTGGCACCCTATTGTGAGGCCCTGCCGCTGGCCAGAGCTTCTGGAGGTACAGGGAAGCGATCTGGAGGCTCCCTACCCAGCCCCATGGAAATGCATGCTGTCCTCCCCAGGCCCCACCTGGAAGGACGAGACTGCTTGCATGTGGGCTGACACTTTCTCCTCCTTGGCTACCCCAGATCCCCACCCCAGGGCCTCCAGGAAGAAGCCGTCACCCACTCCCCCCCAGATCTTTGGAGGTCCCTCTTCCCACCCACCTTTTCCATCCCCAGCATCATTCATGCAGACAGCTAACCTCGAGCAAAGGTGAACATTAAAGTTCTGCAGCTGATCAAATAGGAGGCACCCAGGCCTGGGAATTCTCCTGATCCCATTCTCAATTCCTGACTTCCCTCCTCTCCCAGGTTCATAAAAGGCAAAAGGCATGGGCAGAGCATGGAATCTTGGGGATTCTGAAGTAGACATTCCTAGAAAAGATTTCTCATGTCTCACTTGAGTCAATGTTTTATTGAGAATGGTGTTGTTTGCAACAGAAAGCATGGGATACAGATGGCCCTAGAATCCCACAGCAGTGGCACTGTGGCAAAACCACGGTGACAATGAGGCCGATGAGGACGCTGGAATGACACCCATAGGAAGAGCACATGGGTTATAAGACAAGGATGCGATTCCACCGTGTATGAAAATAGTGGCACATGCAAACGGCAGCGGAAGGTTTACCTGAGATGGGTTCCCATGTGCAGAGTGGGAGGTGAGTTTGCACACAGTAATAGCTAACCATTTTCCAGTTCAGTGTGTCTGAGACAGCATAACTGGTATCAAACACATGTGGTTGCTCAGATGTGTGGTCAGGCACTGCATAATAACACTTCAGTCAGCGACGCACTACCTGCAAGGGAACTTCAAAAAGGTGATGGGAAAATGGAACTCGAAGATAAAAATTTAAGGGGCCGGCAGGAGGCACAGCGGTTAAAGTACTGAACTCCCACATGGCCAACTGTGGTTCAAGTCCCGGACCTGGCAGCTTGCTTTCTCACTTTTCCTCTTTTATTCTCTCTCTTTCTTTCTTTTTTTTTTTTTTTTTTTTTTTTTTTTTTGGAGAGGTTTTTGCTATAGGGTGCGTGCGCTCGCCAGACAGACAGAGAGAGACAGAGAGATAGAAAGCAAGAAATCACCCCCCAGGGGGGATGGCCACGCCGCAATCCCTTCTCCTCCATTCTCCTCTCGGGATCTTGGGCACGCACGCACACGCGCCCGGCGTGAGTTTAAGCCGCCGGGTCCGGGACTCGAACCGCGGTCGACCACGTGGGAGTCCAGCGACATAGCCATTACGCTAACTGCTGGTCCCCTCTCTCTTTCTTTTTGATGAGCACATATGTCCTATAGCATTAAGAAATAATAATGATGATAATAATTAAGAAAATTAAATAAATAATTATTTTTTAAAAGATTTAACAATTTAAATATCAACATTAGGGCCAGCAGGTGGCATGATGATTAAGTCACTGGACTCCCACATGGCTGACCATGGTTCGAGTTCTGGACCTGGTGGCTTGCATTCTCAGTTTCCCTCTCTTTCTCTCTCTCTCTGTCTCTCTCCGGTGAGCGCACATGCCCTATAGCAAATTTTAAAATAATAATAAATTAAATTAAATGAATAATTCTTTAAATATATATATATACACATTATTTTTCAACATAACCTCCATCAAGCGCAGGACACTTTGCCAAGTCATGATGCCAACCATTTAGTCCATCCTTAAATAACTGATAGACCTGGGAATTTAGCCACATCAGGGCAGTCTTTTCACATGACTAGTGGAAGGAAAATGGGTGTCCTTTAAAGATTCACTTTAAGATTAGGAAACAAGCACACAACAAAGGTCAGGAAGAGCAAACTCGGACTGTGAGGTGGATGCCGAATGATTTCCCATCGAAACTCAGGCAAAATTGCCCTTGTTTGGTGAGAGGAATGAGTAGGGGCGTTGTCGTGGTGAAGGACGCAGGAGAAGCTTTCTCTTGGGCATTTTTCTGCCCCAGCTTTGGCTCGCTTTCTCAAAACACTCTCCTACTAAGCAGGTGTTATCATTCTTTGGTCCTCCAAAAAATCAACAAGCAGAATATCACACACACACACATTAAAAAAAACAACAACAACAAACAAACAAACAAAAAAAACCTGTCACCGTGACCATTGCTCTTGACCGATCTACTTTTGCTTTGATTAACTGGGCCACTTCCACCTCTCGGTAGGCCCTGCTCTGAGGGTGCGTTGTCTTCAGGACCGTACTGGTAAAGCCATGTGTCTCTGCCTGCTCCAGTTCTTTGAAGAAGAAATGCTTCAGGATCTTGATCCCACTTGTTTAAAATTTCCATTGAGAACTTTGCTCTTGTCTGCAGTTGATCTGGGCACAATGGCAGCCGCACCCATGAGGGAGAAAGTTTGTTCAACTTCAGTTTTTCAGTCTGATTGTGAAAGCCGGACCAGCCGAGGTGTCTATGATGTGGGCTATTGTCTCTGCTGTTAATCATCAGCCCTCTTCAATTAGGGCACAAACAGGTTTGATTTTTTTTTTCCCTCACAAATTGATGTGGATGGTCGGTTGTTGCAGGCATCATCTTCAATATTGTCTCCTCTTTTTATTTTTGTTTTGCTCTGAGGTGCATGCTCTTGCAAGAGAGAGAGAATGTGAGAAATAACTCCCCCAGGGGGACTGCCACTCTCCAATCCCTTCCCTCCATTCTCGTCTCGGGATTTTGGACACACACACACACAGGCACCTGGCATGATTTTCAAGCCTCTGGGTTCATCCCTTAGTTATCTGGTGCCAGTCAGGTGATGTGGTAGTTAAGGTGGCTAGGTTCTATGTGGCCAACTCTGCAGTTAGAGACCTGGATCCAATGGCTTGAAAAATGCACTGGGCATGTGTATGCATGCCCAAAATCACAAGGAGCAAATGCAGGGAAAGGCACTGCAGTGTGGTCTTCCCTGCTGGGGGTGCTTTCTCTTCTCTCTCTCTGGTGAGTGTGTGCGCCCTGTTACACATTTTCTAAAAATGACTTAGCCATTTGTAAACTTCTGATTTCTCAGGGCATTTTCCCCTTAAACTTTTTATTTTTATTTTAATTTTTATTGCCAGAGAGGGGGCATGTCCACTCATCAGAGAGAGACAGAGAGTAGGGGGTGGGGAGAAAGCACCCCCCACACTGGACATGGCCACATGGTCATCTCTTCTCCATTTCTCCATCCTGCTGGGACTTGGGGTACACAAGTGCATGCACCTAAAACTTTCTATAAAGCATTAGTGATTTCATCATTCTTTCACCCAAACTTCACTGTAACATTTATATTTGTTCTTGCTTCAATTTTAGGAGAATTCAGGTTGCTCTGAAGGGCTCCTTTCAAACGGATGTTTTATGCTTTTTAGACTATAAACTAGATCAAACTAGATCCTGTTCAGACATGTCTTAACAATTCAGTACAAGTTTATTTGGTACGAAAGTTTTGAAATCCAGGCATAGTTTTTTCATAATATGCATTTCCTATGAACTATCTGAAGCCCTTCATATGTCCTAGTGGTCTCACCGGATTAAACACGTAGCCCGGTAATAGTAGGCTAGGCCCAGTAGGTTTGTGCTACCATGTTCTATGGTATTCTCTCAATGACAAAGTTGCCAAATAGCATTTTTAAAAAGAATTATTTAATTAATTTTATTTATTCATTCATTTTATTGTTTAATTTGACCAGAAAGACACAGAGAGAGAGAGAGAAAGTGAGATAGGGAAAGTGAGAAAGCAAGCCACCAGGTCTGAGACTCGAACCATGGTTGGCCACGTGGGAGTCCAGCACCCTTATCTACCACGCCACCTGCTGACCCCCCAAATATCATATTTTTCAGAAAGTATCCCACAACATACTACTATATTTCTTTATTTATTCTATTTAACAAATGCTTACAGAGGAGCAGGGCAGGATTTTAGTCCCTTTACAAATACTAACCTATTTAATACTCACAATCACCCAGTAAGTACTATTATCCCCATTTCATAGATGAGGAATCAGAAGCCTAGAGAAGTCAAGGTATTTGCCCAAGTCACACAGTTAGGAAGTGGTGTAGTGAGGTTTTAAAAGTAGGCTGATATTAAATCTGTTCACTTTAAAGGTCCCACAGAGCAAAAAATAATATGATGGTGGTGATGTTCCCACCACTGAATCATGGAAGCACCGAATTCAAGGGACACGATCAAATTTTATGCCCAATTATTTCTCTGGATAACCGTAAGGATCAATTTTTAAATAAAAGAATGCTGCTATTCGTGTCTTCATCCATATTGCAACCCTCCACCCATTTCCCTCACTCTCCTCTGCCCCATCTCGGCTGATGAGAAAAGATCCTGGGTGAGTCATCCATTCTTTCTGGGTCTATAGCTGGGCTCACCCCTACATCTTGTCCTAGCTTCCCGCACCACCATCTCCATGCTCATTCCTGCCTTCCTTCCCCCCTTTTCTTAAGAATAATTTTATTTAACTTCAATTATTATTATTATTATTATTATTTTCCAGTTTGATCAAAGAGAGACAGAGAAGAGAGAGGAAAGTGGGAAAGCAGCCACCAGGTGCAGGACTTGAACCGCAGTCAGCCATGTAGGAGTCCAGTGCTGCGCCACCTGCCTGCCCCACCTGCCCTCCTTCATCTCAGCTGGACGAAGAGCTGGTTCGGTATTCAGTCATTAATGGAAACCCTAGAATCTGCATCCTTACCTCTGCTTACACAGTCCCGTTAGTGAATGCCTGCTGAGTGTCGCACTGTGTTCAGTGTTAGAACAAAGGTAAAGGGAAGCGAGGGACCAGCTGTGCCAGTAATTCTGACTGTGAGACGGCTCCCTTTGCTTATAGCTCAGGTCCTGTCCCACCCCCTCTCACTGTCCCCTCTCCCGCCATCAGGGCTGTCCATGCCTCTCTCAGGACCTGGGCCACCCAGGAGACCAGCTCTTTGATCCATGGCTTCCCCTGTCTGCCCCTTGCCCACATCCCATCCCTGGCTCCAGGGAGAGGTGGGAGGGGACACTCCTGAGAACAGAGAAGGGGCAGCTGGGTAACTCTGAAGGAGAGAGCTAGGATTAGGGGACATGGCACAGGAGCCTCTCAAGAGCTTTCATCTCCCCACCTGGGCGGGGTGCTGTCTCCACCCATCTGTCTGCAGGGCCTCCTCACCTGCAGGCCAGCTCTGGGCTGCCCCACCCCCGCCCCACGGGCTCCAGTCCTCCCTCACCCTCCCCGCCATCACTCCATTGCCTCCCATCCACCCACTCTCCCTAGCCCACCCCTCCTCCTTCCCAGCCCAGCCACTTCGACCCCTCCTGCTGGAGGCAGCCACCCTCCTCTTCACCCAGTGAATGTTTCATGCTACCTCTGGTCCCCATTGCCACCCTAACCACATCCGGTCAGCCGTCACGAAGGCATGGAGAAAGTATGGGCAACGAATGTTTCCAGGTCACTTTTTCAGACTTTTCCATGCTGCCTTCCCTCCCTCATCTGACTCACACACGCACCTGCCGCCTGCCGGGTGTCTGCCAGCCAGAACAAGGGACGGGCAAGGGCTTCAGGAACATGAGGGTTCCTGCCATGGCAGGTCACAAGCCCATATCCTTCCTCAGGGAGTGGCACTCACTCTTCAGAGGATGGTGGCAGGAGTGAGTAAGGAAGGCAGAAAGAAGAGGGTCCAGTCAGGGCCACCAGGGTTAATGCAAACACAGAAGGGGCTCCATGGGTGTCACACACTGCTCTCTGCCCAAAGCGTTCAGGCTCTTCAACTCACTTAACCCTATAGCAAGCCTAGGAGGTAGACACTAGTACCATTTCCTCTTACACAGGAGAAAATGAGGCACAGAGAGGTTTAATAACCTTCCTGAGGTCACACAGCTCGGTGTCCAGAAGGAGTTGGACCCAGGCAGTCTGGCTCTCTTCTACACAACCCAGCCAGGCCTCGCTCCTCTGCAAGGTATTCATGGCCCTCCCTAGACCCCTCTGCAGCATCCCCTTTGGCTGTCCTTCTTGGAGCCCTACAGACTAAATCCCACCTCTGCCAGCTCACTAGCTGTGTGACCCCAGGTGATCAGCTCTGCCTTCCTGGGCCTCAGCTCCTCATTCCTAAAATGGAGGCTAGTAATACCACCTGTCGGGCTGACTGGGAGACCTTCTGGGAAAGGAGGCTGCTAGGCACGGGCTAGCTGCTCAGCCCGGAGCAGGAGTGGGGAGAGGAGCGAGAGTTCCGAGATGTGAGTGGAGAGGTCTGGGTAGCGGTGGGCATGGAGGAGAGGGGTCTGTCACCAGAGATCATGGAGAGAGGTAGTCGCCAGAGAGGAGCGAGCTCTGGAATGGCCTGGCCAGCCACCAGCAGGGACCCACACTGGCACTCGCGCTCCCACCCATGCATGCTGCAGCGGCCCTGTCTGGAGCCAAACCTATGCCTCCTATCAGGCCTCAGAGCCAGGGTGCAACCCACTGGATATTGGCTGGGGCTGCCAGGCCCTGACCCCAAGCAGAGAGTGTAGCTATCGGTGGAACTTCCTAGAAGGAAGCCTGAGCCCTGCCCTAAGGCTGCCAGCAGGCTTGGCATGGAGGTGTGAACTGCTGTGTCAGGATGGGGAGGGGTCTAGACTCAGTCCAAGATGAAGCCATCCATTCTGGGCTCACCCTGTCCTGCTGGGCTGACCCAGGCAAAATTTTTCTAGGGAAAGTGATAAATAACAATAAGGCATAGTGGTAAAGAAGAAGCGGGGCGGGGGGGGGGGGAGGGGTCAGCAGGCGGCGTGTTGGTTAAGGTGCTGGACTCCCACGTGGACAACCTGCAGTTCAAGTCCCAGACCTCGTGGCTTGCTTTCTCACTTTCGCTCTCTTTCTCTCTCTGGTGAGCACATGTGCCCTACAGCAAACTTAAAAATAATACTAATAATGAGACCAGCAGTTGGAGTAATGGCTATGTCGCCGGACTCTCATGTAGTGGACCGTGGTTTGAGTCCCGGACCCGGTGGATTAAACTCACGCCAGGCATGTGTGCGTGCGTGCCCAAGATCCCGAGAGGAGAATGGAGGAGAAGGGATTGCGGCGTGGCCATCCCCCCTGGGGGGTGATTTCTCGCTTGCTTGTCTCTCTGTCTCTCTCTTTCTGGTGAGTGCACATGCCCTATAGCAAAAAGCCTCTCCTAATAATAATAATAACAATAAATAAAATAAAATATTTTTTTAAAAAAGGAGAAGGAGGTGGGATCCAAAACCCTGACTCATTTCCTGAGCTACCCATGTACCTCTTCCTCCTGTTTGTTCCCCTGCAAAAGGGAAGGACACTTACCCCCTCTCCTGCCTTTGTCTCAGAATTACAGAACTCCATGCGACGATTCTTCAAAAAGTTTATGAAAAATGCCTATGAAGAAAACAAGCCTAGATTTCAAAAGTTCACCAATTAAGCTTATATTTTCATTCCATTTTCCACAAAGATTTTGAAGCCCCCTGATACAGAAGCAGGTGTGTGAGGGTACAGACTACAAGGTATTTGCAAGTGCAGCAGTCCCACTGAGATGCGTCTGCTTCAGTTTCAAATGTAGCTATTGGATGATTTTTGCCAGGTAGAGCTCTCAACACCAAGGAGGGGCCAGCCTGTTCTCAGCCCCCTAGAACACTGACTTTTTTTTTTTTAAATGAACTATTTTATTTAACGTTTTTTTTTTTTTTTTTTTTTTAATCCATTTTCCAATTTGACCAGAGGGGGACAGAGAGAGAGGAAGTGTGAAAGCAAGCAATCAGGTCCGGGACTTGAACCGCCATCAGCCGTGTGGGAGTCCAGAGCCCTTAACCACTAAGCCACCTGCTGGCCCCTAGAACACTGACTTTCTACAGGAGAGAATGGGATGGAGAAAGGAGATTCTACCACCAGGATTTAATTACTGATAGTCTATTCTTGGTTATACCCACCACTTCCCTCTTCCTTGAAGCTAAAACTGCTTTAAGAAACAGCACATTCCTGCTCCTGAGGGCCCCACTAATGGGGTACAACCAGATCAGGGCTCAGGATTCTGGAGCTAGACCAGGGTACAAGGAGACCCAGCCGGTCCACACTGCAGGGGTCAAGGCCGATGAGAGGAGGAGGTGGCCTGGAACCTGCTTTCTGCCCGCCCACCCTCCAGCCTAATTTTAAAGCTATGGCCCTGCAGGTTATCTGGAGACAGGTGGGTCCCTGACACCCCAGAGGCTCCTGTCCTAGCTCCCCTACAACGTGGGGCTGGGCACAGGGATTGCCTAACAATTCTTCCCACTGTGAATATAATCCACCCCACTTCCCCAGCACACCTCCCCGCCGAGGAGGCTGGGATGGTGGCAGGGAAGGGACCAGATGTTGAGGGAAGTGGGACCCCAGCTGGCCCACCATCACCCCATCCCCACTGTTGAGGACCCTGCTTCACCCCATCCCCACTGCTGAGGACCCTGCTTCACCCCATCCCCACTGCTGAGGACCCTGCCTCCTCTCTGCAGGGAGATCCCCACACATGCACTCCTGCAGGCCAAGGAAGGGGCCCTCCTACAATTTGAGAGAGAGACTGAGACAGAAAGAATAGGAGAATGAAGCAGGAAACATCACAAGGGTTTGGCTCTGGGTCCTAGAGAAGCCCCGATGGTCAAAATAAATGCCAGAGGCCCCAACGGGCTTCATTTATGCTTTCAGATAAAAGACGCAGGAGCCCCTACATCCAGGCACCCTCTGAGCTGCCCAGGTTTCTGGCGGGGCTCCTTTCCAGCTCGCCTCACTTTCCTCCTGCTGCGTTGCCCCTTCTCCTTCCCTCTCTTCTTCAAATGCACGTTCATTTATTCGGAGACCTGAGCAGGCCACTTTCTGCCTGTTCTTTGGGAGACACCACCAAGGTGGTCCTGGCCGGCTGGGAATTGTGTTATTTCCCTGGGTGTTCTGAGTTTTCTGGGTGTCTGGTCTCTCCCACCATTCTGAGGGGTCCCCAGACCAGGACTCTGCCTCACCCCTCTGGGGCTCCGCAGAGCCAGCCCTGCGTGTCCCCGGGGCGGGGGCAGGGGCCGTGGCAGTGCAGGAGCCAGTCCCTCCCCGCAGCAGAGGTGTGCTCAGACAAGTCTGTCTGGGATGAGCAAGCCAACCCCAGCCCAAATCCCCGATTTCTAAAGGCAAAATAAACTCCCTCACTCCTCCGGGCCTTCTCCCCAGCCAAGAACCTCAGACCGCAGGCCCCGCCAAGTGGGCAGAGCCAGGGAAACAGGCCAAAGTTCTTCAAGAACGGGAGAGGTTGAGAACCAGGCAGCCAGGTGTCGAACCAGGAGAGGCCTTCGAGTGAGGAGCTGAGGCCAGAGAGGCAGCGGCCACAGGCGGGGCAGGACAGGGCAGGGCCGGGCAGAGCCAGCGCCCAGGACAGCGCCTGGGGCTCTCACTGAGCACAGGACTCCATGGAGACTCAGCTGCTGACACTGACCATTGCTCTCACTCACCGGCCCCAGGAGAGTGGGTGGGGAAAGGTGTGGAGGAGGTTGTTTCCCCACCCTCCTCTGTCTCCAGTCTCAGAGAAGGGGGTCAGTGCCCTGGAGCCCTCAGTTCCAGCAAGCTGATGCCTCAGTACCCCCTTCCTGAACCATCCACTCCTGTCCAGGCTCTGGAGATCCCCTTCCTGTACCCAAGAGAGAAAAAAAGCGTCCCCAGGCTGCTTCCTGGAACTTGCTCTATTAAGGGTGGCTGAGCAGGAAGAGAAAGGAGGAAATGGGGGGAGGGCGGCTTGGGGAAAGGGAGGCGGCTGATGCTGTGGACCCTGAAGATGAGGAGAGAAACCCCGGCACACTCACACAGTCACACACCAGCACACTCGTGCATGCACTCTCACACGCCAGCACACTCGTGCACACACTCACACGCCAGCACACTCGTGCATGCATGCTCACATACCAGCACACTCACACTCATGCATCCACTCTCACACGCCAGCACACTCACACTCATGCATTCACTCTCACACGCCAGCACACTCGTGCATGCACTCTCACACGCCAGCACACTCACACTCATGCATCCACTCTCACACACCAGCACACTCATGCATCCACTCTCACATGCCAGCACACTCGTGCACGCACTCTCACACGCCAACACACGCGTGCACGCACTCTCACACGCCAACATGCTCACACGCCAGCACACTTGTGTACACACTCTCACACTCCAGCACACTCGTGCATGTACTCTTACACCTGCTTGCTCCTACCTGCTCTCTCACACATTTACACAGATTGTGTTTACTAGATCCACTTTGTTTTTAATGTGTATTTTATTTACAATAGATCACGGGCACACACACACAGATGCACTAGAGAAGCACCCTTGACAAGATCTCAGCATGCCATGACCCCCATCCTCCAGCTTGTTAGGGTCTAGGGCACACACGCACACACCCAGTGTGTTTCAATCGACCGGGCTGGGGATCTGAACTGGCACCTTCCAGCACTGAAGTCCAGCACACTGCGGACAATGCCATCAAAGCTGGGCCTTCACGTCCCCTCCCCAGCGAAGACCAAGTCCGCTCGTATACACATGGCCATGCACACCCCACACACGCAGGGCTCAGGTGCTGACCCGACTGCCCTCCCTCATTCCCACTCATTCACATAGACACGCCCTCACACACACTGATGGACATGCACAAGCCCTCACTCACATGCTCGTGAGCACACACACATACACAGCACTCCCACAGGCACACACTCACCCTACACCTAACCCCACCTCTCCTCACAGTCATGCACACACACACATCCTTAGGCTGCCAGGCCAAGCCCCTCTGCCCAGGGGGCCAGCTGAGAGGGGCCACCCCTCTCCCCAGCTTGCTTTGCTCATGACCCCTGAATACTCCCAGGCATGGCCCTTCTGGGGCCTCTAGAAATGCTCAATGCATTTTGGGGTCCCTGCTGTAACTCCTCGATTCCTCAGTTCCCATCCATCCAGTGGGTGCCTGTTTTGCCCCCAGAACTACCCAAGCCTGAGGGGCGAAGAGGCCCCGGCCAGGGGCACGCGTCCTGTCTGCCCTGCTGTCTGCAGCCTGGACTCCCACAGGCCCTGAGCCCCAGCCCAGCCAGCTCGCCCTCCCCCTCTGGGGGGGCCTCAGAGCAGGACGCCTGGGGCAGCCTCACACCTGCGTCCTCATCTGTAACAGGGACATAGTCACTCACCCCATGCCCCACGTTGGCTGCCACAAGACTCCCATGTGACCAAGGAATGTCACTGTCAGCTGGAAAACATGGTGTCCAATCAAAGACTGGTATGTCTTTCTTATTACACACAAACACACACACACACACACACACACTGCCTTGGGAAACGCCATGCAGGGGCCAACCCGTCCAGAGCTGCAGTGACGAGGGTGGGCTTGTACCTGGCCCTCAGCCCTGGGGGTCTTTCCACTGTCAGACCATTCACTGCCAAGGCCCAGGCACCCAAAATAAGTCTCTCCAGGAGGGCCGGGGTCTGTGGCCCATGGCTTAGAATGAGAGGGAAGGGGAGTGCGAGCCTCTCTGGTGGGTACGAGACCCCTGCCCCGGAGAGACACCACCAGAGAGCCTGCCTTGTGTGTGGTGTGTTGCGGGGGTGGGGGTCTCAGTTCCTGATCCCTGTTTCCCATCAGAACATGGAGAGGCTCCGGGAAAGAGAAGGCACACAGCACCACCTCCCTTAGGGCCATGAAGGGGGCCTTCTGGGGGGCAGGACAGCCTCGCCAGTAAAACCAGACCTGAGAGGGGCCTGCAGGACGTCAGGGAGGAATAGAAAGGCCCCAGGGCTGCCCTCTCCTCCAGCCCGACACTGAGCAGAGAGGAGGCAGGAGGAGCCTGGCGTGGGCTCAGCTTCTGGCAGCACCAGGGCCCAGCTCGATCCAGGAGGGGAGAGACCAAGGCCCATGTCCCGGGAGGGAGGGACACAGACCAGGGCAGCATCCATGTGGGGACGGGGTGCAGATGCCCTAAAAACGAACGGAGAAGGAAAGGAGAGAGACAAACCGAGACTGGCAGAGATAGAGATGGGTGATAGAGACAAAGAGGTTGACAAGGCTGAGAAGGCACAGCTGGAAAGAGAGAAGGGGAGAGGGGATGGAAGAGGAAGGTGTACCCCCGGGGAAACCGCAGTCTAGGGAGACCGGGGGAGCAGTCCAGGCTGGTAGCTGGTCCAGACAGAGGATCAGACAGTACAGAGGTCGAGATTCAAGAACAGAGGAAAGAGAGCTCTGGAGAGAGAGCGAGAAGGGGTGAGCGCGTGGAGAGCCTGCGCCCGGTGGAGGGCAGGGAAGGGAGTGAGGGCCAGAGGCAGCCCCAGAGAGAGGCTCTAATTACTGGTGGGGTGGCAGGCAGGGCGGGCAGGGCGGGCAGGGCAGAGGGCAGGCTGTTTGAAGTCTGTGGGGAGAGAGGCACAAGGCGAGGAGGAGAGGCCAGAGGGCCAGGGCAGACCCAGAAAGCTGCCCTCTGTGGGGCCCACCAGGAACTCACAGAGTCCGCCTGACCCTCGTCCTCCTCCTCCCAGCTGCTCACAGCCGGCCTGACGTCCAGAGCCCACTGACAGAGGCCTGGGGCTCCGGGCCCAGATCTGCCCACCCGCTCAGGAGCATGTCAGGCTCTGGCTCAGGGACAGTCCTGGCTTGGCGAGGGGTTGGGTTTCTCTTATGGTTCCTAAGGCCACCCTCTCCCAGTCTCCCAGGAAATACGTCCTGGCATCTGCCCGCCCCCATGTTCAGGGTCCTGAGAGGCTCCCAAACAGCGCCAGCTCTGGCATCCTCCTACCAGGCCGATGACTTGCCTTTCCTTGGATCTGGAAAATGACCTCTCCAGATTCCAAACTTCCACCCAGGCAATGGATGGCAGCCTCTTTGAGCTGCAAGAGGATGTCCCAGGGTGGGGCCAGCAGGGGGTGTGGTGATTAAGGCACTAGACTCCCACATGGTGGACTGCAGTTCCAGTCCCAGACCAGGCAGCAGACTTTCTCACTTTCTCTTGCTCTCTCTGGTCAAATTAAAAAATAATTAGGGACCAGCAGGTGGCATGGTGGCTAAGGCACTGCCCTCCCACATGGCTGACTGAGGTTTGAGTCCCAGCCCTGGCGACTTGCTTTCTGACTTTCTCTCATGTGTTCTCTCTCTTTCTCTCTCTCATTAAAAAAAAAAAAGAAAAAAAAAGATGATGATAAATAAAATTAAATAAATAAATCTTTTAAAAATAACAATTAATTAGTTAATTTTAAAAAAAAATTTTAAAAATGTTCCAGGGAGACTCAAGTAATCTCCTGCCTCGGGTTGTAAGTCATCTTCTCTACAACAATCAGAGGATGGTGTCTCTGAAGGATTTCCTATGCCTACCCTCTTTTTCCCACTATGGAGTTCTACAGCCCTCTAGGCTAGAAAGTCCTTCTGCGGAGGCCGGCAGGTGGCATGGTGATTAAGGCGCTGGACTCCCACACGGCTGACCGTGGTTCATGTCCCGGACCTGGCGGCTTTCTCTCTCACTTTCTCTCTCTCTCTCTCTCTCTCTCTCTCTCTCTCTCTCTCCTTCTCTGATCAAATTAAAATAGATAAATAAATAAATACATGAATAATTTTAAAATAAAATAATTCTTCTTTTTAAAAAAAAGTCCTTCTAGGTCTCGCTGAAATCTGTCATGCAGCCTCTTATTTCAGACAGAAGCTGCCTGGCCTCTGCACGACAGCCCTGGCAGCCTTGGCGATCCCTGCTAGGGCCCATGTCCCCGTCCTTTGGCCTTCTCATTCTCTGGCAGCCTCACCTGCATCTCTTTCATGTGCCCTTTGAGCGATTGCTCACTGGACCCGGTCTCCCTGGCTGGACCTGGGACTCCCAAGTGGGGGGTGGTTTTCAGAAACGCAGTGAAGCCAAATCACCTTGAAAAGAAACCTGAATTTCCAACTTCCTACATGGCTAGTACTGGGCACCTTCTTTCGTCTTTCTGAGCCTCGGTAGCCAGGTCTGTATAATGGGGGAAATTATCCTCTGGCAAGAAAAACTGAGTGTGGGGACCAGTGGTTGGAGTAATGGCTATGCTGCTGGACTCCCACGTAGTCAACCGCGGCTCGAGTCCCGGGCCCAGTGGCTTAAACTCACACCGGGCGCATGTGCATGCGTGTCCAAGATCCCAAAAGGAGAATGGAGAAGGGATTGTGGTGTGGCCATCCCCCCTGGGGGGTGATTTCTTGCTTTCTGTCTCTCTCTCTCTGTCTTCCTGGCAAGCGCACGCACCCTATAGCAAAAACCTCTCCAAAAAAAGGAAGAAAAGAAATAACTGAGCATGTAGGGTGCCTGGCCCGCAACAGGTTCTCAGTGCACGAGCGCTCCTGTAATTGTGGAACCCTGGGTTATCCAGAATCCCATGAGGGACAGAAGGCAGAAGAGAATCCTCCCAAACCCAGAAGCAGGCCTGGCACCTAGGAAGGGCAGAGAAATGATTCTACAGCTCACCTCTTCCCCGAACCAAGTACATCTCATCTCTACGTGTCTTGTTCTAGCGTCCGCCAGCTTCCTGTCACCTGGAGACAGGTCAGAAGGTGTCTGGCAGTGCCTGCCCTCTATTGATAGCTTTACTGCTATCGGTTCCTTGTCAGCATCACCCATCTCTGCAGAGGCCGGGCTCATCTCTGCCATCAGAGCCCTCCCCTGCTGAACTCAGGGCAGCCAGAGAGAACAGTCACGCGTGCTCAGAGAGGCCCCTTTTCCCTCTTCCGGCAGAGAAGGGAGCCAGCCAGTGACAGGCAGGACAACCGCACCTCTCTGTGCTCTGTGTCCATCTAGGAGACCCTGCTCTCCCAGCACGGGAGGGAGGAAGACAGTTACAGACCAAGAAGAAAGTGGGGCAGGGAGTCGACTCCCGAGATGAGCCTAGCTGTGTGTACAACTGACATGCCACAGCGCTCAGACCCTCGGACTTCATAAGCGAGGGCTAACACACCCCAAATGAGACATAAATTGGGTCCAACCAGCACCTTCTAGATTTTTCCATGCATGGTTTCTCTTGAACAGCTCAGATGATTGAGAGCCAAAACCAAGGTAGTCTTGAAACACTCATTCCCTAGGGATAGTCTGTCTTCTTTTTTTTTTTTTTTTTTTCTTTTTTTGGAGAGGTTTTTGCTATAGGGCGTGTGCACTCGCCAGAAAGACAGAGAGAGACAGAGAGACAGAAAGCGAGAAATCACCCCACGGGGGGGGGGGGGGGGGGGGAGGCCACGCCGCAATCCCTTCTCCTCCATTCTCCTCTCGGGATCTTGGGCACACACGCACACACACCTGGCGTGAGTTTAAGCCACCGGGTCCGGGACTCGAACCACGGTGGACTACATGGGAGTCCAGCGACATAGCCATTACGCTAACTGCTGGTCCTAGGATAGCCTGTCTTCTAAAGACTCTTCCAGGCTCCTACATTTCTGCCACAAGTCTACTTAGACATCTCTCCACCCACTCGTCCATCCTTCTTTCTCTCCCTCCTTCCGTTCCTTCCTTCCATCCATCCATCCATTCATCCATCCTCCATCTTCCTAATAATATACCAATTCAATAATTTCTCATGTATCCATTTACCTAAATACTCACCCACCCATTCAAACATCACCCTCTCCCCTACCCTATTCCACCTGCTTACTTACCCATCCCCCGCCGACCCACACATCCATCCTCCACCTACTTGCACATCACCTACTTCTATGAGTACACACCCACTCAGCAGGGCACGTCCATCCACAGTTATTGATCATCGCATATTCAAGACACTGAGGCAGAGTCCTAGTTGCCACGGCCCTCTCCAGTCATGGGGACATCTCAGCTTGCATCTCAGCAGCATCCTCCCAAGGAAGGGCCAGGGCGAGGGCCAGGGCCTCACTACTCCAACTGAAGACCAAGCCACAGAAGACAAGCTTCACCTGTAGCAGCAAAGGTCTAACCGTATGGTAACATTTCAACAGAAGAGAATACAGACAGGGTCTTTATAAAGGAGGTCCCAATCAATTTGGCAAGAAGAGGAAGGAGGTTTCCATAAATATCCCCCAAAGCATGGATGGACTCTAAGAACTGTCCGTGGAAGGGGGCTCCAATTATGCAAGGATGCGGTGTGACTCAGGGAGGCACTAGGTCATCTTACCCAGCTCCCTGCTGTCCCAATTCCATTCCAGAGTTTCCCAAGACAGCAGACTCTTCAGGGCTGGAGGTGACAGGGTACTGGGGCGGCAGAGGCCCATCACAGGAATAAGGAGGAGTCCTAAGGGTCTTGAATGTACGGAGAAAGACCCTGGGACCCACCCTGGCTCTATTGCTCACCAGTTGTGCAACTTTGACCAAATCCCTTAATTTCTTCGAGCCTTGATGGAAACATCTCCAAAATGAAAAAAGTGGTGACATCCACCCTTTCTGTTGCAAAAACCCAATTGTCATTAAGTGACTGTGAGAACCATTTCTGGTTTTGCATAATACAAAGGAAGTGCTAGGCCATACTGGTCACCCTCTCTGATGGAGGAGCCCAGACTCAGTGCACCCCCCAGTCTCCACCAAACGCCATCTCTCCTGAGGCCCTGCTGGGACAGGCAGCTCCACCTCTCTGGGGACGCAGCCGTCTCCCTTCTCCCTGTCTAGCTTCCAGAGCCCATTGGCCTAAGTCTGCCCTCCCCAAGGAATGCAGGGTATGAATGGAAGGTCTGAGCTGTAGTCCACACTGGGAAGGGTGCACAGGCAGGGAGCGGGAGCGAAGATGCTGAGTGCCCACAAAGACGTAGGCCTGCCAGGAACACGTGAGTGACGGAGGAGCAAAACCCAAGGTGAGCCCTAGTCTACACAAGCAGAGGAAGGCAGTGCTCCAGGCCCACTTCTCCGGGCCTGCACCTCTGCTTCCACCGCAGTGCTGAGCAGACACACACAGACACACACACGCACGCGCGTGCACACACACACACACACACACACACACTCCTGAGCTGGAGAGGCTGCAGTGAGGGCACCGCCCGGGGCTTGAGGTGTTGGTGCCAGCCGGGTGGGCTGGCACGAGGTGGGGAGAGGGCGGCGCGGGCAGCTAATCCCCCCAGCGTCTCCCAGACGCCCACAGAGACCTGGGTGAGCTCTTTGTCTGAGCCCTGAGACGACAGAGGGGCGGCGGGAGCCTGCCTCCCGCCCCGGGGCAGGTAGAAGCCTGCTGTCTGTGGGGATGGTCGGAGGGAGCGGGGGTGAGAGGATTAAGGGAGAGACAGGCGCTTACAACTTGTAGGGTTACCTCCCTCAGGCCCAGAAGGCCTGCGGCTTTGGGGTGGGGGGTCCTCGGAAGGGCAATGGGGCACGAACCTCAGTGGGGAGCAGGCCTTGTTTGCAGGGGGAAGCCATGGGGTGGCTAATAACCCAGTCACATTCAGAATCGGTCTACACACACACACACACACGCAGCCCGCGCCCGGACCCCTGCATGCACATATGTGTTTATTCAGTCTCACACACAGAGACCCACATCCCAGGGCATAATTACTCAAGATCACAGTTGTACAGTTTAAACGGCTCTCGTCCCTCATCTGCCATCATACTCACAGGCCGCCCCGGGAGCACCAGGATGCAGCCACACACCAACCTGGTCAGCCACAGCGGAGCAACGCCTCGGTCACCCGTGGGTCACCGCGCACCCGCACACCACCACAACCCGGCAGCAGTCATCCACAGGCCTCAGGGGCCCGGTCCACCCTCGTCACGCCATGTTCAGATGACACACAGCCACAGCAGCCTGTGCCAAACCAAACACACATGCACCTTCCGTGGATCCCAGCACCCCACACAGCCAGTGGCTGCCTCTCCCTGCTGGCTTTTTTTCCCTCGGGTGGGCAATACCTGCCTGCCACCCCTCCTGACTCCTCCAAACACAAACCCAATTGCATCCGTCTCCTTGGAACGAATAAAAAGCCCCTCTACCTTCCTACTCTGTGAACTCTGCCCCCTGCCCACCTTCGGGCAGACTCCTAGGCCAGGGCTATGCACCGGAGAATGAGGCCTATGCTAGGGGCAGTGCTCGGCCCAGTGGCCTGGGCTGGGGCAGGCAGCAGGTCTCCCCGGGTTTGCCCCCACCCCGATACCCGCAGGCACCCTCGTGCTTACAGGGACGTGCTGAGTATTGCGGTCAAGCCTCAGTGGCCCTGGTGGGCATTACCACTTGCCCCCACCCCCAGTCCCAGGGATGGGCAGGATCTCCTTTGCCCCTTCTCCTCCCTGACCCCACTCCCTGCCCCAGAGGCTGTCTGCCCTGCAGCCCATGAGCCCAGCGTTGGCAAGCTGAGGGCCACTGCGGCCGGTGCCTCCAAGGATGAAAGACCTCGGGCTCCTCCAGAAACCAGGACTAAATATACCCCTCGCCCGCTTTCTTGTGCCTAACTGGAACCAGCTGGGCAAGACCCACCCTTCCGCCTACAGGACAGGCCACGGACGGTGGCACGCTAGACTGGCAGATCGGCAGCAGGCGGCTTTCGGGAGCCAGGCCTGACAGCACTGGGCCAGCAGAGTGGAACCTGGACAGAGAGCAGGAGCAAACCCACGGCTCCCAGCAGCCCTTTCTCCCAGCACCCACCATAGGCATCTCCCTGAAAGAGGTCATGTGACACCGCACCTGGCCCGTGACAGATGGCCTCTTTCCGAGCCTCAGTTTTCCTACCTGTAAAATAGGGGTAAGCTCACTGACCTCGTGAACTTGGCGACAGTAAGTGGGCTAATCCCGGTAAGTGCCGGCACTGGGCCTGGCACACAGTAAGCACGGTGAGTATGGGTCACTGCTAGGGACATCCCGGGCCCCCTCCTAGGGCCAACACTGCCCTGCAGATGCTGGAGCTGCACAGTCCTGACGCCCACAGACACAGGCCCAGGGCTGGGGGTGCCGAGCACAAGGATGGGCCAGCGTGGAGCAGATGAGTGAGGGCTCAGGGAGGTGAGCCAGGACACGCCCCTACCCCCAGCCCTGCCCCAGGCCTGGCCACGTCCTGGGCTCCCCTCCCCCCCAGGGCTCCGCCCAGGGCTGTGGTCTGCGCTGTGGCTGCAGCTCCCACGCCGCGGCCCAGTTTAGCGGCTCCAGCCCGCGGCCCCAGAACAACCCACTCTCCGGCCCAGTCCAGAGGCCTGAAATAGGAAGGAAGAGGAGCCTAAAAATAGCCCTAATTACAGAGGGGCCCAAGGGGGTGGGGGGCAGCGGCTCCTCTCTGGCTCCTGGGCACTGCCACAGCCAGCTCAGGATCCTGCTCAGGCCCTGGGGAAGGGACCCCACCCTGGCCCTCCTGTCCCCAGCCCACAGCTGGTCTCCCCTCGCCTTGGGCCAGAGAATGAGGGGGTGGGGCAGGGGATGGTCCAGTAAGGGAACTTAGCCAAGTTAGGACCGCACGGTCCCCTCCCCTGAATTCAGGCATGGGAAGATCACTGAGCAGCCCCTGGGCTGACAGCCGCCACAGAGGGCACTGCCTCCACTCAGCCCACCTGCCCGGAGTCCTCACCAACCTCTGCCTCCTCCTGGAAGCCTGCCTGGAGGCCCTTCACCCAGTTGGGCTCAGCACCAGGAGGGGCTTCCACAAGCATGAACCTCTGTCCCCCTCTTCAGTTTGCCCTCAGAACAGGGCAGTGCTTTTCCACCAGCTGGAGGCTTCAGAGGGCAGGGGCTGCCTGTCCACGTTTCAGCCTCAGTAGGAGAGACAGGGCACCGAGCACAGTGGAGAGAGAAGAGAGAAGAGGAACCAACTAGCGTAAAGATGCCAGCCCGGGGCCACGGTCATTGCGGGCACCACTCTGCACAAAGGAGAATTTTGAGTCGGGTTCAACGGAAACAAACCAAAAGACCTCAAAGGGCCAGTGGCGGGGACCAGGCTGGGAGACAGTCCTCAAGCGCTCTGGCCTGTCCTGGCCTGCCCGAGGTTCTGGGGTCTACCGAGTTTGGGTTCGAGTTCCCTCTGCTGAACATTTGCTCTCCCACCTTTGCAGGTGACTCCACTTCTCCAGGTTTTGTTCTCGTTGTGTGTAAAGTGGGGGTGCAATCCACTCACGGAGGATGAGGAGTGAATGGTGTAACACCCTCAACGGGGTATCACCCCAGAGAGAGCGCGGGGCCTCTCTCCGGGGAGCTGGGGCTCACGCCTGCACCCTGCCTTACCAGTATTTTGCCCCTTGTTTTCCTCCATGCTCAAAGTCTCAGGAAGGTGTTGGGCAGGGTGCGGGTGCTGTGAAGGGTTAAGGACGGCCCATCATCCTGGGTGAGGGGGTGAGGGTGGACGGCAGCAGCGCAACAGGGAGGGAACACATGTTGCACTAGTGCCATCTGGTGGCTACACATAGCAATGAGCAGCACAGGGGTTGAGAGGTGAGAGGAGAAGATAGGGAAGGCGGGGGCGTACCAGAAAGGAGGAGGACAGTGTTGAGGGAAAGAGTGGGCAGACAGAAGGACAGAAGGGGAGCAGCCCACGGCAAGAGGAGTGATGCTGAAGAAGGCTGGGCCTCTTGGACAGGCCAGAGCTATATTCCACACGCACAAAAAAATGGTTTAAATTTTTGCTATAGGGCACATGCACTCACCAGAGAGAGACAGAGACAGAAACAGAGACAGAAAGAGAGAAAGCAAGAAAGCATCTCCCAGGGAAGATGGCCACACCACAATCCCTTCTCCTCCATTTTCTTCTTAGGATTTTGAGCATGCATAAACACGCATCTGGTATGTTTTCGAAGCCACCAGGTCCGAGACGCGAACTGCGTAGTCAGTCACGTGTGATCCAGCCAGCTTAACCACCACGCCATCGCCTGGCCCTCCAAGAACATTTTTCTGCAGATCTTAGAGGCTCCCAGAGGCCATAAGAGACCCCCATAAGACATGGATCTGAGCCATGAGGCCTGAAGATCAGGGGGCAGGGCCCAGCAGGTCAAGCCAGGTGTTACGCCACATGGGGACACCCCAGGGCCACAGGACAGCTTCACAAGCTCTAGACTGTTGGCCCCAGACACATTAAGGAGGGCTGACTGCCCTGGGACAGGTTATGTGTGAAGGCAAGCCTGTCCCATGTGTGCCGCCAACACACAAGACCTCAGCACGTGCCCGGCTGGCCCGTGGACATCCACGACACATCTCTGTGCTGTGCAGGGGTTCTGGGCCAAGTGGACTGTTTAGGGAGCCCCCACCTACCCTCTTCTCTGCTTCCTCTCAGGGTGGGAGGTGGAGGGTGAACTTGTTTACCACTTCTGCTCCGGGCAGTGGTGATGAGCTCAGGCTGGCCCAGTGCCCTCCACAGGCAGGGCTGGGCCTGAGTCATGAGGGTCAGATGACTGCAGAGGCTAAATGGGTCTCATCCTACAGCCCCCGGGAGCTGCCGGACGCCCCACCCTTCCCCAATGGTGGATCACCCTTCCAAAGCAGGCAGGCACCCCCAGGCCAAACTGAGGGTGGGAGGGTTCATAGTTCAGGCCACCGTGGGTCCCTCCCCTGACCAGAGGACAACAGAGCACATCCCCATGACGGCGCCATCTCTTCCTGGCCAGGCCCTCTCCTGAGCACCCGTCCCAGACCATTTGCTGCCCTCTGGGGCGTCCCAGTTCAGGCCGATACCCTCCCAGTATGCCAAACACCCCTTTAGACCCACATCTCGGAAATGAGTAAAACGCCAAGACTGTTACGTCTCGAGGGCGTCAGTCTAACCCACTGTAAAACAAGGAGGGGGACCAATGTCCTCCTGGGGATTCTTGGTCCGCAGTGCAGTCTGCACGACTGCAGCGGATGGACGTAAGAGAAAACCCTTTCGCTCTGCCCCCAACAGGCCTAAGGCGTCATGTACTCTGATCAGAGAGGTCCTAGCTCCCCTAGGACAGCCTGAGTCACCAAGGTCAGCTTGAGACACCTCGCAATAACCCCACCTTCAAGGTGTTATTTTTGTCTTCCAAGGTCCTTCTAGTACTAAGGGACATTTGGTTTCCATAAATAAGACTTTTTTTTTTTTAATCTGTCAGAAGGCCAGAGACAGAGACAGAGAGAGAGCACTCTTCCCCCCATGAGGCATGGTCACGCCACCACTCTTTCTGTTCCATTTCTCCATCTTTTTGGGATTCGGGGCAGGCAGGTGCACAAGCCCAGCATGTTCTTAAGGCCACAAGGGTGGGATCTGAGCTGCGCAGTTGGCCATGTGAGATCGGGCCCCTGTAACCAGCAGGCCACAGGGCTGGCCCTGAAAACAAACTTGCAATGGAGTTAAAGCTCTCCACATTATCTGGAACGCTGCTAAAGTTACAGCTTCTGCAGGACCCCTTCCCCCAAAAGCCTCAGCCCACAAGAGGTCCACTGCACTATGGCCCCAGAACACTTAGGTTTATGTATTTATTTCTTCAATGAGCTGGACAGACAGAAAGAGAAAGAGGCAGACAGCACCCCACCCGGTCCCGATGCCGCAGTCTGGCTCCAGCCTTCAGCCAGACCTGGACAACAGCACGTGCGGCCCCGCCTACTCAGGGTGGCTGCTCAGAGCACTGGGTGTGTTTGGGCCTCATCCTCCTCCCCGGCAGGAGGCTGGCTCCCTGTGGTCAAGAGTGGGGCCTGGGGCCTGGCAGGTGCCCTGGTGGTTAAGGGCACTGGATTCCCACATGGCTAACTGCAGTTTGAGTCCCGGACCTGGCGGCTTGCTTTCTCGCTTTCCCTTTCTCTCTCTTTCTGTCTCTCTCTGGTCAAATTAAAAAAAAAAAAAAAAAAAAAAAAAAAAAAAAAAAAAAAAAAAAAAAAAAAAAAAAAGTGGAGTTAAATAAATAAGTAATTCTTTAAAAATAAAAGAGTCGGGCCCTTCACGCTGCCCCCAGCTTCCCACCCTGCTGCCCACAGTTATTGGTATAGACCTTAACACACGGGCAGGTTGGATCCAGGTCCTGTCACTAGACTCACTGAGAGACCTTGCACAGGTCAGTCCCCTCCTCCCTCCGTGGGCATATCTATTCCTATGCCCCCCACCCGGTACAAAGAGGCCATAGGAAACGACCCCAGAGGGCTCTCTAAGCCAGGAAATCCAGGTGACAATTTGCCCGCAGAGGCATCTGTTTTATTGCAAAACCGAACACCCGAAGGAGCCCTGGGGAGAGGTTACGTGCCGGCCCAGGCCCCCACTGGCACTGACTTTCCCCTCACCCCTTTGGCAATGCCTGCTTCCTCCCGGCCTTTCGCAGCCTCGCTGCTCCCCACACTCCACCCCCCGGGCCTCCTGCTCAAGCCCTGACAGTGCCCCCGGCCCCCTGCCTGCCCCTCTGATCTCCAACCCTGGCAGCCCCTCTCCCCAGCTTGGCACCGCATCTTTCAGCCTGCTGTCTGCCAAGCCTGGGCATCACCCACTCACCATGCCCGGGCACCGGGGTTTGGCTTTGGCCTCCCCAAATCTTCAAGCCTCAACACTGTCTTCACCCACCCACCCCCAGGCGTCACAGACTCACTGACTCCTGCCGAAGTCAGCATGGTCATCCCCCTGCCTCGGGGCCACCTCTGCCTCCGGCAGCACTGGCTGCTGGGCCCAGGTCACCCCTGCAGGTCCTCCGAGGAATCTCTCGGGGTGAGAAAGAGGGCTCTGTCCCTGTAACAGCTCCCACAACACTGAAGAACCCTAGTGCTCCCCCAAGTGTGCCAGAGGGGACGGGGCCTCAAAGCACAGCAGGAAATCCCCAAGGGGACCAGTGGCTGGTAACGGGATTTCAGGACCCTTTTGTAGAACTCCTGCGAGGAAAACTGAAAGCAGACCCTGCCCAGGGGCCAGATACCCTCGTGGGGACTCTCCCACCCCGGACAGCCTAACGTCTGCCCCCAGCTCCCTACTTTACTGCAGATCGTTCTACCTCGTTCGATACTGACCCTCTCCTCATTCTCAAACCCCTCTCCTCCTGCTTTTCCATGTTCTCTTCTAGTCTTCTTTTTTTGTTGTGTTTTTTTTTTTTTTTTTTTTGAGAGGTTTTCGCTATAGGGCGCGTGTGCTCGCCAGACAGAGAGACAGAGAGATAGAAAGCGAGAAATCACCCCCCAGGGGGGATGGCCACGCCGCAATCCCTTCTCCTCCATTCTCCTCCTGGGATCTTGGGCATGCACGCACACGCGCCCGGCGTGAGTTGTAAGCCACCGGGTCCGGGACGCGAACCGCAGTCAACTACGTGGGAGTCCAGCGACATAGCCATTACGCTAACTGCTGGCTCCCTTCTATTCTTCTTTTTCAAAATGTATTAATTACATAAGGCACAGGTAGAGCTGTAGCCTAGTGGTTAAGGGAGCCAGATCCCACAGGACCTGCTGTAGTTTGAATCCCGGCCCCTGCAGCTTGGGAAACACTGCGTGCCCCCAAACCCTGACGAGGTGGAGAAATGGAGGCGAGACTGCAGCATGGCTGCACTGCACGTGTGGTGCTCTCGCTCCCTCTCTCTCCATCGCTGTCCCTTTCTGGCCAGTGCACTCTCTAACTCTTTGTTTTGTTTTGTTTGCTTGAGGGCATGTACACTTGCCAGAGAGAGAAGGTAAGTGAGAAATCACCCCCCAGGGGGAATGGCCATGCTGCAATCCCTTCTCTTCCACTCTCTTGCGATTTTGGGCACGCATGCACACGCCCAGTGTGATTTTCAAGCCACCGGGTCTGGGATTCAAACTGTGGAGTTGGCCATGTGGAATCCAGCACCGGAATCTCCACGTCCCCTGCTGGCTCTAGAGTTTTTGTTTTTGTTTTATGTACAGATAACAGTACCAGAGAATCTGAATGCTCACTCCTCAGCCTAAGAAATAATTCACTGTGTCCTCTCCCAGTCCCATCTCCCACCCTCCCTCCTTCCCCATAGATAAGATCCTGCTCAATTCATCAGTCATTCCCAGGATTTTGCCACCTGCGTAGGACTCCATTTAGAGCATGTTAGGGTTTTAAACTGTACACGGGTGGGTTCACACTGCAGGTGTCCCACTGCGAGATGCTTTTTTGCTCAGCAGTTTAGGCGTTGAGCCCACATTGACACACGCTCTCTGATTCATCCCTTTCCACTGTCACGGAGGCTTCCACCGTCACATTGACTTATCCATTCTCCTGTTAGCGGACATAGATTATTACCTGTTTTAGATTGCTTTTATTTAATTAATTTGTTTATTTATTTGAGAGAGTTTTGCTATAGGACCTGTGCACTTGCCGGGGAGACACAGAGAAACAGAAACAGAAATCACCCCCAGGGGACGGCCATCCTGCAATCCCGTCTCCTTCATTCCCCTCCTGGAATTTTAGGCATGCGTGCACATGTGCCCTACGTGAGTCTCTTTCTTTCTTTCTTTCTTCCTTTCTTTCTTTCTTTCTTTCTTTCTTTCTTTCTTTCTTTCTTTCTTTCTTTCTTTCTTTCTTTCTTTCTTTCTTTCTTTCTTTCTCTTTCTTTCTTTCTTTCTTTCTTTCTTTCTTTCTTTCTTTCTTTCTTCTTCCTTCCTTCCTTCCTTCCTTCCTTCCTTCCTTCCTTCCTTCCTTCCTTTCTTTCTTTCTTTAAGAATTATTTTATTTTGGGACCAGCAGGTGGTGTGGTGATTAAGGCGCGGGACACTCCCACATGGCTGACCATGGTTTCAGTCCCGGACTTGGTGGCCTGCTTTCTCTTTCTCTCTCTCTCTCTCTCTCAATCTGTGTGTGTGTGTGTGTGTGTGTGTGTGTGTGTGTGGTTAAATTAAAATAAGTGAGTGAATAAATAAAATTAAATAATTATTTTTCTAAAAATAATTATTATTTTATTTCTAGTCCAGCAGATGGCAGCGTGATGGTTATGTCCCTGGACTCCTGTGTAGTTGACCACGGTTTGAGTTCAGGAGCCAGTGGCTTAAACCTCATGCCAGGCATGTGTGCGTGCGTGCCCATAATCCCGAGAGGAGAATGGAGGAGAAGGGATTGCGGTGTGGCCATCCCCCACTCGCTTTCTGTCTCTCTGTCTCTCTCTGTCTCTTCGGCAAGCACTCATTCTCTATAGCAAAAATCTCTCTCTAAAAAAAAAAAGGAATTATTTCATTTTTCTTATTATCATCATAATTATTTGTTTAATTTTACTAGAGAGAGACAGAGAGAAGAGAAAGGGAAAATAGGAAAGCAAGCCACCAGATACAGGACTCAAATTGTGGTCAGCCATGTGGGAGTCCAGCACCTTAACCACCATGCTACCTGCTGGCTCCAGCCCCAATGTCTTTCAAGCCTACTGGCTTGAGACTGGAACCCTGGTTGACCACAAGGGAGCCCAACACCTTAACCACTATGCCACCTGTTGGCCCCTAAGATTGTTAATTGTGCAAATAATACATGCAAATATTTTCATTATAATATTCAAATAAGGGCCAGCAGGTGGCATGGTAGTTAAGGCACTGGATTCCCACATGCCTGACTGCAGTTCAAGTCCCAGACTTGATGGCTTGCTTTCTCACTTTTCCTCTTTTTCTGTCGCTGGTTAGCACATGTCTGGTGAGAAATTAAAAAAATAATAATAATAATAAATAAAATTGGAACCAGATGATAGCATAATGATTATTTCACTGGACTCCTACATAGTCAACTGTGGTTTGAGTCCTGGACCCAACAACTTAAAACCAACACTAGATGTGTGCGTGTGTGTGTGTGTGTGTGTGTGTGTACATACCCAGAATCCCAAGAGGAGAAGGAATTGTGGCATGGTCATCCCCCCGGGGGGTGATTTCTTGCTTTCTGTCTCTCTGTCTCTGTCTCTCCGGTGAGCACACGTTCCCCATAGCAAAAATTTCTCTTAAAAAAAACTCTCTAAAATAATAATAACATTAAATCATTTTTTAAAATATTCAAATAATATAGACTATACGCTAGGTGATGGAAGTCCCCCTGTACCTATCACTTATCTCAGAAATAACAGCCACCAACCGCCTGTGCGTACCCTCCCAGTCTTCCGACAGGTGCCACCACGTGCAGACATGCATCTGTTATAAGTACCCCCCTTGACCTCTGCACTTCTCCTCCCTCCTGGCGCACCCACCTTCCAGTGTCGCCTTCTCAATCTCTCATCCAGCCCGTGTACAGCCCGCCTAGATCTCCAGCTGCAACCCTTTTATTCTCAATTTCTCAGAGTTTCCTTGGTCTGTTGTGGCTTCACCAGCCCCATGCGCTGGTCTCCTTGAAGCTCCAGGACTCTGCCCCTTGAGCTCCGAGTCCCTCCTGGCATCTCGAACTGTCCCATGGTCTGGCAGACACTCACTGCCCTGGCCCCTTTCCAGACCTGCCCATCCTCCCTCCTCTTCCTCATTTCAGCCTCCCTCTCCCTCCCTCCAGGTCTCGGACCTGTGACTTCTCTGCTGTCACCATCCTAGTGCTCTTCTCCCCAGCCCCAGCCCTGCCCTAACCCAGGCCTAGTTCCATCACACCCATGACAGTTCCCTCCTAAAAGGCCTTCCTGTCTCCACCTCCTCCCCACTTGGAGGAGAGAAGGCGTAGGAACCCATGAGAGGAAATCAAAATTCCACTGGACTCCCTGGTCTCCCCTGATTCTCCCACACCAGCTGTTTGAAATCCAAACACCCCAGTGTGGCATTCAGGGCCTCATGGCCACGGCGGCGGGTACCCCTTCCTTCTGGGTCCCCCGGCAGCCAGTGCAGGCTCCGACTCGACTCAGCATCCCCGTGAGAAGTGTCCTCGCTCAGTCCTCCAGGCCTTCGCGCTGTTCTTGCTGCCCAGGACACCCTTCCCCACCACCGTCCGGCAAACTGATACCTGCCATCCGGGATGTCCTCGAGAACTCTTCCTGACCCTGTAGCAAGACGTCCCCCCCCCATACACACACCACACCCTATACAAAATTCTGCCATCGGGGCCAGCAGGTGGCGTGGCGGTTAAGGTACTGGACTCCCACATGGCCAACCATGGTTCAAGTCCCAAACCCGGTAGCTTTCTTTCTCACTTTCTCTCTTTCTGATGAGCACGCGTGATCTGTAATAAATTTTTAAAAAATAATAATAGCTTCCTCTCTCTAGGTGCCTCATGAAAGTGACATTGTCTTTAAATCCTGTGTGCTGATCCCTGACACACCACTGTGATGCCCAGGGAAGACAGGGTGACCCGGAAGTCCAATTACTTCCTTAAGATAATCCAACTTCTGGATGATTATCCAAAATGCTTCATTGTGGGCGTGGACAATGTGGGCTCCAAGCAGATGCAGCAGATTCTCATGTCCCTCCACGGGAAGGCCTGGCAGACCTTCTCGTTCAACCAACTCGTCCATTTCCCCGATGAGTCCCAGAGAGAAGGGCCTTACCCAGGGTCACACAGAGCTGAAGGAGAAACAGGAAGTGGTAGAGGGGACTGAGGGAACTGTGAGGAGTCTGTGGAGGGAAGTACCCAGGCATGAAGGTTGGACAGTTCTCTAAGTGCCACATCTAGAGCGAGGCACAGAGTGTGCCCCACGAGTCTGCCATCTGCATCCTGGAGGGCAGAGCCGCAGGAATGGGAGCCAGCCCAGCCAGCAGCGCCTAGCGTCCCAACTCCAGATCTGGATTCCTCCTGGGTCACGTTGGCCCCGAAGACCCCGAGGATCACTGTCCGGCCTCCTGCGGTCTCTGCTTGGTGCTCCAGTGCTCATACAGCAGACCGCAAGGGGGCTGGAGTGCCTCCCTCCTCGCCCCTCAACCACAGACGAGTCAGGCACCTCCAGAGAGGGGAAGGGGGCATGGGCTGTGCCCTCCCCAGCCCCATCACCTGGTGTTGCAGATGGTGAATGGGGGAGCAGAATGAGGGACGCTCAACCCCGAAAGCGCAGCTCCAGGCACCCTCGTGTGAAGCCCCAGCCAGCCCCGTTCACAGCCCAGGGTGCTGTCTCCATGTGGCTGGCTCCAGAGTCCTCCCTGACACGAGAAACTCACTGTTCTGCAGACAGTGGGGCCTGGAGTCTCCACTTGGTAGACAAAGGACAGTGCATTATAATTATATTCTCAATTAGCCATTCACTTTTCTCCCGCACTCGTTAACCAAGATCCAGGAAGAAAAGGCCGATTTTAATCATGAGGTTCTCTTCTCCCACTAATGGAGTCAGACGCTGCTGCCTTTAATGCACACAGACTCTGGGAGAAGCAAGCATTCTAAGAGAGGCTTCGAGGCAGGGGCAGGACCAGAAATACACCCCCCAAAAAGGAGTCCTCACCAGCCTTCCTCAGCCTCAGGCTTCAAGTTTCTGAATCCTACTTTAAAAAAAAAAAAAGTTTGCTTGTGTATTTCTTCCATGAGAGAGGCACCCCCAACAGTCTTCAGCCTCGGCCGGCCTGGATCACAGGCACACACGCACCCAGCATGCTCAGGATGGCATCGGCATGCAAACCAGGACCTTACCCATGTGGTCCAGTCGCACTACCACTGCTCCGTCACCTGCCTCCGAGCTCTACCTTCAACGTTCAGTACCTCGAACTTGTCTTAGGGAGATCCTGCCACAGGGGGCTCCGAGTCTGATGGGAAAACGCTAGTCTTGTCCTTAGAAAATGCTCAACCTGATGGCAAAGTACAAGAAATGCCCAAAAGGACTTCCTTAACCTGGGCTTTCCTGTGAAATATGGATGGATGGGGGACCAGCAGGTGGCGTGGTGGTTAAGGTGCTGGACACTCCCACATGGCCGACCACAGTTCGAGTCCTGGACCTGGTGGAATCCTTTCTCACTTTCCCTCTCTCTCTTTCCTCCTCTGTGTCTCTCTCTGGTCAAATTAAAATAAATGAGTGACTAAATAAAATTAAATAAATAATTATTAAAAAAGGACTGTTCTTTAAAAAAAAGAAAGAAATATGGATGGACATTACTATTTCACTCTGCTATTATTAGTAACCATCATGGCTACCATTTAATAGCCTACTGTGTATCAGATACTGCACAAAGTTCTTTTATGTATTATCTCATTTAACCTCAACAACTCTTATTACTTATCTATTCATTTATTTTTTTGAGAGAGATTTTTGCTATATGGCACATTCATCTTGCTAAAGAGACAGAGAAAGAGACAGAGAGATGGAAGTGAGAAATCATCCCCCAGGGGGGACGGCCATGCTGCAGTCCCTTCTCCATTCTCCTCCTGGGATCGTGGGGATGCATGCACATGCCCCAGCATGATTTTGAAGCCACCAGGTCTGGGACTTGAACCACAGTCATACATGTGGGAGTCCAGCAACACATCCACTATGCCACCTGCTGGTCCTTATTTATTTATTTACTTATTTAAATTTGACCAGAGAGGGACAGAGAGAGAGGGAAAGTGAGAAAGCAAGCCAACAGGTCCAGGACTCAAACCGCAGTCAGCCATGTGGGAGTCCAGAGCCCTTAACCACCACGCCACCTGCCAGCCCAACCATTTATTTATTTATAAGAGAGATTTTTGTTATAGGGCACGTGCACTCACCAGAGAGACAGAGAGAAAGTGAGAAATCACTCCCCCAGGGGGATGGTCAAACCACAATCCCTTCTCCTCCATTCTCCTCTCGGGATTCTGGGCATGCGTGTACATAGGCCTGGTGTGAGTTTTAAGCCACTGGGTTCAAGACTTGAACCACAGTCGACTACTTGGGAGTCCAACAACATAACCATTACACCATCTGCTGGTCCCTTTTTATGTATTTACTTTTCCAGTTTGCTATAGGGCATATGTGCTTGCCAGAGAGAGAACAAGAGCGAGTGAAGATGAGAAATCACTCCCCAAAGGGGATGGCCACACCCTAAACCCTTCTCCATTTCTCCTCTCAGGATTTTGGGCATGCATGCACATGCACCTGGTATGTTTTTTCTTTCTGTTTTTGCCCTGCTATATTTTTTCAAGTCACCAGGTCTGGGACTCAAACTGAGCTGTCAAGTTACGTGGGATCCAGCCACTTTAACCACCACGCCAACGGATGAACGTGGGGGTGGGAGTGGGGGACTATTTTGACTTGTCCTCAGTACTCTGGCTAGTAGTGAGAATTTCTCTCTGATGTGGGGTGATTCCTTCAGGTCCTTCTAGGGACACTCAGCTCATAACTGAGGGGCGAGAAAGGGCAAGAGCAAAGTAAACCATCTGCTATTAACGTGAACGGACACTTGCCGCAGCCTCCATGCACCGGCTAGGGCTCTGTTTGCTCTGTCTACGCTGTGTGGGTATGGATCGACTTTTCCAGACCCAGAGTGTTCTCTCGTGTCTGCATGTACCATAATGTACCATTACCTGTGGGTAAAGGGAGTCCAGGAGCCTTGGTTTCTCTCCACATATCCCTGCCATGGCATTCTCCACACTTGAAATTGTTACAATATGTGGAACAGCTGGCAGCATGGTGGTAAGGCAGCTGGATCCAATATGGCTGACTGCATGGTTTGTGCATTTCAAGTCCTGAATCCAGAGGCTTGAAAAACACACCATTGCATATGCATGTGTGCCCAAAGTCCCAAGAGAATGGAGGAGAAAAGACTGTAGTATGGCCATCCCCCTGGGAGGTGATTTCTCACTTTCTCTCTCTTCCTTTCTCCAGAGAGTACACAGGCCCTATACCAAAAAATTTAAAGAATTATTTCATTTAACTTTATTATTATTATTATTAATTTGACCAGAGAGAGGGAAAGTGAGAAAGCAGCCACCAGGTCTGGGACTCAAACTGCAACCATGTGAGAGTCCAATGCTTTAACCACCACGACACCTGCTAGCTCCCTTATAGAATTTTTTTTTAAGAGAGAGATTTTTGTTATAGGGCACATGTGCTCACCAGAGAGACAGAAAGCAAGAAATCATCCCCCACCCCAGTGGGGCTGGCCATGCCACAATCCCTTCTCCATTTTCCTCTCTAGATCTTGGGCACACATGCACATGTGTCCAGCGTGAGTTTTAAGCTACCAGGTCCAGGACTTGAACTGCGGTCCACTACATGGGAGTACAGCAATGTAACCATTATGCCATCCGTTGGCCTTTATTTATTATCATTTAAAAAAATTTTTTTTTTCTATAAAGCAGGACCTGTGTATGGCGTAATGGTTATATCGCTGGACTCCCACATGGCCAACCACAGACTGAGTCCAGGACAGAGGCTGGAAACTCAGGCCAGTGCGGGCTTGGGCCTGTGCCTAAGATCCCCAGAGGAGAAGGGAGGAGGAAGGACTGTGGAGTGGCCATCCTCCCTGGGAGGTGATTTCTTGCTATCTGTCTTTCTTCACCTCTCCAGTGAGCACAGAGGCCCTCTAGCAAAAGCCTCTAAAAAACAAAACAAAGTAAAATGACAATAAAGTATGATTTTTTAAAATTGTTATATATAATACTTGTCTTTTTCTTTCATCTCTGTTCTAGGACAACTCCCATTTTGTAAGATACTCAGTAAATCCAGAATCAGTGAGTGAAGGCATGACTGTAACATCAAAGACTTGGGGGAGGCTTTTTCAAAAGCCTTAAGCCATCACAGCTGGAGGAGTCCAAGCACAGGGTTCAAAGACTTGTCCCAGACACCCACTCCTAGCTACCTCCATTCACCTCCGGCAACCCCACCGCTGGAAGGACCGCGCTGTCTGCCCAGGTCAACCCCGACTCCCGCCTCCAGCAGCCCAGCCCATCCTTTACCTCCTGTCCCTCTATCCAGGGAACAGGACCCAGTTCTGGCTCAGCCTGGATCCCGCTAAGCCGGCGCTCAAGGAGGGCAGAGAAGGCGTCAGAAGCTTCCACGTGGGGGCGCTGGAAGGGCGCCGGAAAGGCTGAGGCAGGGCCGGGTGGCGTCATCCCGGGTGAAGGCGCCCAGGTCGTCACCTGACAGCTGCCTCCTCCCCCCAAAATCCCCGTAAGGTAGTAATGACTCTCACTTCCCCTCCCGCCCTCAGCGTTCCCTGTTCTCTCTGGTGGGTTCCTCAGTCCAGGTGAAAGAGCACGCGAGGAAGGGATGATGTAGGTTCGAATCCCGACTCGGTCATTTAAAGGCCGGACGGCCTTATCCAGAACCCTCGGCCGCCCGGAGCCGGCCTGCAAAGTGGGGCCAAGAAGCCCACCTACTTTGGACAGTGTAGGCGCTCAGGAAACGGCAGTTTCCGGCCCGCATCCCGCCTTCGTCTCGTGTTTCCCTCTCCTCTGTTCAACCTCGGCCTTTTTTTTTTTTTTAATCCCTCCCTCCTGCGCCCTTTCTCTTCTCGGCTCCGCAATCCTAGCCAAACCGCAGCCTTTAGCAATCCTGCGCGCCCACCCGGCGCCCCGGCGGCCTCGCGGTGGCCGCGACCCACCCCGCCGCCAGACCGCCATCCCGCGCCCGCCCCCGGTCCAGCTCACCGGCGGCGCGCAATACCACACCACCCGGGGGGTCGCACCCTGGCTCGCGCCCGCCCCCCACCCAGCTCATCCGGGGGACCCCGCAGCCTCGACGTACCCTGCCCACTTGAGAGTCGTACCGGAAGCTGTCCGCAACCCAGTTCACGCAGGGGTGAAACCTACCTCGACGTATCCCCCACCCAGGGGTCGTACCCCCCCACACCCGGAGGGTCCCCTGACTCCAACCTTGCGGTCCCCTAGCCCAGCTCAAGCCTGGGAGCACTCGGCACCACAGCCCGCACCCTGCCCGGCTCGGTCCGCCTCGTCCTTCCTCTGGCTGCAGCGCACCAGCCCACCAGTCGCCGGGGCTGCGAGGACAAGGCGAATTGGGGCGTACGGGCCAGGCCGTGCCCGGGTGGCCGAGGGCACCGGGAGGGGCGGCCGGCTTGGCCGCCGGGACTGCCAGCACCAGCCTGACCGCAGCCCGAGGGCGCCGCTGCAAATAGCCGCGGTTTCCAGCCGGTGCCCTGCCTCCCTCCTGGCCCTTCCGGACCTCTGGGTGTTCTCTCCTCCTTCCCGATCTCCTCTCCTCTCTGCCCATGTCCCCCGCCTCGTCCCCACTGTGTGCCCACCACATCCTGCCCCCAGCGGTATGGTTCCTGCGCTGGCGAGGCCAGGAGACCAGCGCCGCGCATAGGGTTCCGGAGGGCTAAGGATCACAGTTCAGTTAGGACGAACTGCGCGCGCGCTAGCCTACGTGGCAGGCAGGCCCTGTGCCTGGCGCCCTACCCAGGACATTCAGGAAACCTTCACCACGCCCGGTGAGGGCTGCTACAATCTGCAGAGGGAGAAACTGAGGCTCAGATACTCTTTGGGGGCTAATGTCACCCCGTTTGCACCTGCAGAATGAAAGACCTTCTCCGCCAAGAGGCCTCCCCCGTGTCTGGTGCCTAAGCCCGCAGGGAGGCAGCGGTGGGGTGGTCAGAGCTCGCCTGCTGTTAATTTTCATGGTAATCTAGAGCAATCCCTGCTTACCTCGGTTTCCACAGCTGTAAAATGAATAGGGTCAAAGGTGAAATATTACCTATAAGGAAGAATTTGTTAACGCAAAATCCAAAATCTGAAATGGAATGTGAGGCATTAGGTGTCCTGAACTGGGTGAGTTCAGCTGGACCCACAGACCAGTACTGGCTACATGGAAAGCAGACTGAGCCAGGGAATCTGCATTTCAGTGAATAGGGATTAAGAAACCATCTGCTTTTTGTTTTGTTTTGTTTTTTGAGAGGTTTTTGCTATAGGATGCATGTGCTCTCCAGAAAGACAGAGACAGAGAGACAGAAAGTGAGAAATCACCTGGGGGGGGGGGTGTTGTATGGCCACGCCAAAATCCCTTCTCCTCCATTCCCCTCTCAAGATCTTGGGCATGCATGCACACGCGCCCAGCCTAAGTTTAGCCACTAGGTCCGGGACTCGAACTGTGCTTGACTACGTGGGAGTCCAGTGACATAGCCATTAGGCCAACTGCTGGTCCCACCACCAGAGATTTCTGGAAGAAGGCAGAAGTAGTATCAGTGAGGTCCTCTCTCAGACGTGCCACACATCAGGCTGGACTCGCAGTGAGTGCACGTAATTAAAGACTTACTGTGGGGCCAGCAGGTGGCGTGGTGGTTAGGTGCTGGACTCCCACATGGCTGACCATGGTTTGAGCCCTGGGCCTGGCCACTTAAGAATCACACTGGAGGACCAGCAGATGGCGTAGTGATTATGTCACTGGACTCCCACAGAGTTGACAGTTCCACTCCTGGACCTGGCAGCTTAAAACACACCCAGCACATGTGCCTGTGTCCCCAAGATCCAGAGAGAAAAATGGAGAAGGGATTGTGGTGTGGCCACTCCTTCTGGGGGGTGATTTCTCACTATCTCTCTGTTTCTCTGTCTTTGGCAAGCACATGTACCCTATAGCAAAATTCTCTCTAAATAAAAACACTGGGCACACGTGCATGTGTGCCCAGAAGCCTGAGAATGGAGAAGAAAGGACTGTGGTGCAGTCCTCCCCGAGGAGTGACTTCTCACTTTCCCTCTCTCTGTCTCTCTCCTCTAGCAAGTGCATATGCCCAATGGCAAAAAACATATTAAAATAAAAAATAAAGGGACCAGCAGTTAGCGTAATGGCTTTGTCGCTGGACTTCCATGTAGTCGACCGCAGTTTGAGTCCTGGACCCGGTGGCTTAAACTCACGCCAGGCATGTGTGCGTGCATGCCCAAGATCCCGAGAGGAGAATGGAGGAGAAGGGATTGTGGCGTGGCCATCCCCCCTGGGGGTGATTTCCTGCTTTCTATCTCTCTGTCTCTCTGTGTCTGGTGAGCGCACGCGTCCTATAGCAAAAACCTCTCCAAGAAAAAATAATAATAAAAAAACAAAGACCTACTGTGTGTCCAGCATATTTCTAACACAGTCCACTCTCAGAGAGCTCATGGCACAATCAACCACCATGTGGCTCTCTGGTGAGCACACGTGCCCTCTAGTAAAAATCTAAACAGCAACAAAAGCATTTCTTAAGTGTAATGCCTTTCATTTTGCTATAGGATGCACATCCTCACCAGAGAGAGATAGAGGGAAACTGAGAAATCACCCTCCAGGGGGATGGCCATGCCACTACCCCTTCTCCTCCATTCTCCTCTCAGGATCTTGGGCATGGCCGCACACACACACCCAAAAGAGAATTCTTTTGTTTTGTTTTGTTTTTTAAAAATAATTATTTATTTATTTATTTATTTTTTTTTCACATGAATTTTGCCAAAGACAGAGAGAGAAAGAGAGAGAGAGTGAGAAAGCAAGCCACCAGGTCCGGGACTCAAACCATGGTCAGCCATGTGGAAATTCCAACACCTTAACCACCATGCCACCTGCTGGCCCCTCACCCAGCATGAGTTTTAAGCATCTGGGTCTGGGACTCACAAACTGCCGTGTGGGACCCAGCTACTTTAATCATCATGCCACCCACTGGCCCTAGGTGCCTCATTTCTTTAAGCACGATTATTTTTCTCTTAGGGCAAGACATGTGTTCTACGCAAACACGGGGACTACGAGTAGAGGGGGCTCAGAGACGGGAAGGGGAGACAGATGGTAGCACATGGCTAAGTTCCAGGGAGTGACCTCTCTGAGCAGGGGAGCACAGCATCAGGGAGTAGCCATGCAGCCCCCCTCGCTCCAGTCCCAAGACCTTCAAGCACACACTGCCCTATTGTGCACCTGTCACCAGAGCAAAGGCAGCCAAAGGTGAGGCAGGTGTTGCATCAGAGTGTTAAGCCGTGGATCAGATGTTGGGGGGCAGGGGTGGATGAGGTCTGGTCCCTCCTCCTGAGCGGTCTAGATATCATTGGCTTTCCAAGCCAGGGAGGATGGGGAGTCACAGGAACTGGCCGGGGGAGGGGGTCAGATAAGCCGAAGGAAGGAAGCAGGACAGCTGAAAGGCCCAGCATCCCCCACCTACTCAAGGAGCCTGCTGGAGGCAGGTGTCTTCAGGCAGAGAGGGGCTCCCGGAGGGCCCGGGGACAGAGCACAGCTCATGATGCGACCCTGCCTCACCCTGCTTCTCCTGATGGGGCTGTCTGTGTGCACCGCAGCAGGTGACAGTGGAGAGAAGCTGGCACTCAGCACTGACGCAGAGCCCTGGGTAACTGTGACCCTGGAGGTACTGTTGGGGAGAGGCTCTGACCAGGGCCGGGGATGATCCATGGTGGAGGGGTGGAAGAGCAGGTTGTACACAGCGAGGCAGGCTGGCTGTCTCCCCTCTGTGGGTTGGTTGCAGGTCATGGGTCCTGACCTGGCAAACCTACAAAGGGGTACATGCACATGGGAGCAATATTTTTGAGATTGTGTGCATGCACATGTGCTATTTAAGAATAATTTACACGGGGACTAGCAGATGGCATAATGGTTACATCACTGGACATAGTTGACCACAGTTCGAGTCCTGGACCTGGCAGCTTTACACTCATGCCAGGCACGTGTGTGTGCACGTGCCCAAAATTCCAAGAGGAGAATGGAGGAGAAGGGATTGCGGCATGGCCATCCCTCTGGGGGATGATTTCTCACTTTCTGTCTCTCTCTTTCTCTCTGGAGAGTGCATGCAACCTCTTTTAAAAATCTCTTAAGAAATAACTTATTTAGCACATACTATGTTCCTAGCAGTGTCCTAAATGCTTTATAAATCTTAACTGTGCAACTACAACCCCCCAAGATCTCATTCGGTACGTCTGTGCATTAGAGATTTTCCTAGCATTTCCTTTCGAGGGGATGAACCTAGGGCAGGGTTACTATTTTGTCTCAAGTGTGGAAACTCTTATTTCCTGGTAAGTACTAATTTGACTGTGACCTCTCTGCTGAACTGACCTAAGTGCTGTCACTGGGGAGAGACCTAACAGTTAAAGACCCAGTGTCTGCACACCCACCCACCCCCAGTCCTGATTAAGGCAACCGAGACCTTGACCTTAGGGAGCTCCCAGTCAGACGGGGAGAGGCCAAGAGCCCAGAGCCAAACGTAGGCTCAGGGAAGGCTTCCAGTGGGCAGAGGGGACAGGGCTGAGCCTGGCTCCTATTCCTGTGATGGTGAGGACACCACGGCTGCGGGCCAGCGCGAGGTCCCAGGAAGCTCCTAGAACTGGGGCCTCAGGAGGCACTGCAGGGACAGCTGTGTGTAGGCTCCCTTCTGGCTTGTCCGAACGTGGGTGTGTGCGGGGGAAAGGGAGCGGACCTGGGAGGCCTGGGCACAAGCCTGCTTGCTTCTCTCTGATAGACCACTCTCTGCACCGCTCGGTCTTCTCACTTGCAAAATGGAGGGACAAGGGAGGATGAGCCTCAGGTTCTTCTGAAGCTGTGACAGACTTTATGGAGTCAGTCCCAAACTTCAGGGCACCTGGCCCAGGCACAGAGAAGCCGAATCACATGTGGGGAGCCCTCTGTGCAGCCACGTGGGAACTCCATCAATTTCAGCTGTGGCTGCTGGGCTGTCCCCCTGCATCTTGTCCTGCAGTTAGGATTAACCCTATTCTCCCTTCACTCACCTTTAATATAATATCCCTCTGTTTCCCAAGACACAGGGCTTGGAGTACAGGAAGAGGGGCTAGCTTAGAAGTCAAGAGCTTACAGGGGCCAGCAGGTGGTGTGGTGGTTGAGGCGCTGGACTCCCACGTGGTCGACTGTGGTTTGAGTCCCAGACCCAGCAGCTTGAAATTCAGGCAAGGCGCGTGAGTGTGCATGCCCAAAATCCTGAGAGAAGAATGGAGAGGAAGGGATTGTAGCATGACCATCCCTCCGGGGGGGTAATTTCTCACATTCTGTCCCTCTCTGTCTCTCCAGCGAGCATATGTGCCCTAAAGAACAATCTCTTGGGACCAGCAGTTAGTGTAATGGCTATGTCGCTGAACTCCCATGTAGTCGACTGTGGTTCAGGTCCCGGACCCGGTGGCTTAAACTCACGCCGGGCACGTGTGTGTGCGTGCCCAAGATCCTGAGAGGAGAAGGGATTGCGACGTGGCCATCCCCTCTGGGGGATGATTTCTCGCTTTCTATCTCTCTTTCTCTATCTTTTGGTGAGCACACACTCCCTATAGCAAAAACCTCTCCAAAAAAAAAAAAAAAGAAAGAAAGAAAAGAACAATCTCTCAAATTCAGGTACTTACAAACACTGCGGGTTGCTAAGCAGGAATACAAGTAAGGTGACAAGGACGGAGGTAACTTTGGGGATGATCTGATCACCTCTCCTACCCTCAGGGAGATGTGGGGGTAAATGGCGTGGGGGCTTTGGTGGGGGCAGGAGTCTTGAGTGAAAGGGAAGAGCGGCCTCCTAACTAATGCCCTCTCCCCAGAGCCTCCAGGGTGCAACAGGCTCAGTCCTGTTTAATTCATAAATGGCCATCCTCTTCAGTTTGCATTTTACCAGGGCAAAGTGGTTTTCATGAGCTTTTCAGAAATGGGTCCAAATCTCCAAAGAGAATTTTCAGTTCCTGGCTAGGCCGGGTGACTCCAGCCTGAGACAGCTGCCCCAGCCACTGAAGTCCCAGGAAGGAGACAGATTGGAAGTGACTGAATTAGTCCAAGGCTTAGAAAGCAATCCATTCCTCATCCTGAAAGTTGAGACAAGAAGAGCTGAGAGAAAGGCATTTTTATCACTCCCCCTGGAACCCCACTGGGCCTGGGAGCTCCAGTCTGCCCCTGGAGAAACTGCGGATGGAAGAAAGCCCGTGATCCAACCCACTCCCAGATTCTGGGCAGAGCAGGTGGCTGGTGCTGCTCTGGGGCTCCGTCTGCCTATCTTCAGCCTTCCTGGAAAAGCAGACCCCATTCCCAGACTGTCAGAGAAAGGGCCCCTCGTTCAGCGTTCTGCATCCCACACGGGCTTGAGCTCCTGGTACTGAGGAGACAGAGATGTGAGGGTAGTCTAATACATGTCCCCCATTGTCACTTTCTCAACTGCGGAGCATCTCTCCCTCAGCAGAGTAGAACTCTCTTCAGGAGGCTCCCTCAGAGAGGGACAGGGCTGTGGCCAGGGTCACAGAAGCTAACGGAGGAGTGAGAACTTAAATCCACAGCCCTTGGCTCAGGACATCTGCCTTTTCAGCTCAAGTATTAAAATGTCTTTGCCCAGAGAAATAGCCTCCACCCCCAGACCACATGGCATGCTCCTCCCTGCCAGGACCTGGGGCGTAGTACACCTGGGATCAGGGGAAACGCCTGGGGAAGAGAGCAGAGCAGAGCACTGGGAGAGGAAGCAGCCCCACCTTGCTTCCTGGGTGGCCACCCCGAGTTCACAGGCTGCCCCCTCCTCACCTATGTGGGAGGTATTTCCCAAAAGGGAACAGAACCCATGCTCTGGGGTCAGACTTTTTGAATCCTGGCTCTACCACTGTCTGTGTGACCTTGGACAAGTCACTTAACCTCCTTACACCTCAGTTCCCTCATCTGTAAAACGGGAATACATCACAGCCTTCCAACCAGGTGGTCTGGATTCGAGGTTTGGCTTCATCTCTCACTTCTTAGCTAAGTGATCTTGGGCAAATGATCTAATCTGTGTCTTGGTGTTCCCACGAGTAAATTAATGAGAGTCGTAGTACCAGAGTACTGTTCTTTACTGAGTTTCCTTGAGGATTAAATGAGTTAATACATTAAAATACTCAGAGCAGTGCCAGGAACACAGTAAGGTAGGTGAGACGTTAGCTATAAATCATTGTTATAACGCGGTGTTGCGTCCAACGCCAGCATAGAGCAAGCGTTTATGACTGTGAACTGCTGTTACTGAGAGAGCTGTTGCTTAACTTCCCTCCTGCCTCCTTGAAAACCGCCCCTCTTCAACTGTACCTTAAACTCTGCTTTTCCAGGAAGGTGCTGTCGCCAGTGTTCAGCTCCAGCTTCAGGGTGCAAAGAGGAGCAAGCCCAGCCAGTTCTTTGGGCTGATGGGGAAGCAGATAGAAGGTGAGTGACAAAGGCGGCGAGTTCCGGGCCAGGAGTGGTTGAGAGGGTTCAGCAATGTCTAGCCTGAGGTTGAAGCCCAGGACCTGATACCCGCCACTCCAGTCCACTAGGAGTCGCTCATGAGACAGGATGGGGTAGACCGTCCACATAAATGATCATCCAACCAGGACACTTTGGAGAGTGTTCATTACAATAGGTAACAGGTGTAAACCGGGCTGGCCTGGCATATGGGGATGCAGCGACCCTAAGGATGGGGGCAAATGCTTTGTAACCTGGCTGGTACCCTCACTTCCACACTCAGGATGACTCGGGGGGAGTGGCCATGAAGCTAAAGAGCAACCTAGGTGTAAACAAAGCCACAAACCAAGCTTCCTACTGTTTGACTAACACAGACCTATTAAAGTGATCCTGTGTTCCCTACGAGCACCTTCAACTCAGGAGTCCTGGCCTAGGGAGACAAGAAGAGTCTGGACAGAGCACACTTCTCTCTTATTGTGGAAAAAAAAATTTTTTTTAAGGTTTTGGCCATAGGGTGTGTGCAGAGAGAGACAGTGAAGGGGAAAGTGAGAAATCACACTCCAGGGGGGATGGCCACACCACAATACCTTCCCCTCCATTCTCCTCTCAGGATTTTGGGCACGCATGCACACACAGACATGCACCTGGCTTGATTTTCGAACCTCCAGGTCTGGGACTCAAATTGTGGTTGGTTATACAGGAGTCCAGCATCTTAACCACCATTCTCAACCTGCTGGTCCCAACATTGTTTTTTGTTTTGTTTTGTTTTGTTTTGTTTTTGAGAGAGATTTTTGCTTTAGGGCGTGTGCACTCACCAGAGAGACAGAGACAGAAAGGGAGAAATCAGCCCCTGGGATGCTGTAATCCCTTCTCCTCTCCCTTCTCCTCCCTTCTCCTCCATTCTCCTCTCAAGATTTTGGGAATGCATGCACATGCACCCAGTGTGTTTCAAACTGCCAGGTCTAGAACTTGAACAGTAGCTGGCCACATGTAAGTCCAGCCTCTTTAACCAATATGCTACCTGTTGCCCCAACATTGTATATATATTTTTTCTTTTTTTGGAGAGGTTTTTGCTATAGGGCGCGTGCGCTCGCCAGACAGACAGAGAGAGACAGAGAGATAGAAAGCAGGAAATCACCCCCAGGGGGGATGGCCACGCTGCAATCCCTTCTCCTCCATTCTCCTCTCGGGATCTTGGGCACGCACGCACACACGCCCGGCATGAGTTTAAGCCGCCGGGTCCGGGACTCGAACTGCGGTCGACTACGTGGGAGTCCAGCGACATAGCCATTACGCTAACTGCTGGTCCCAACACTGTATATTTTTTTAAGTGGTAATGCTCAGTGTTGGTGAAGGTGTGAAGAAATTAAACTTTTTTTTTTTTTTTTTTTGGAGAGGTTTTTGCTATAGGGTGCGTGCACTCGCCAGACAGAGAGAGACAGAGAGACAGAAAGTGAGAAATCACCCCCCCAGGGGGGATGACCACGCCGCAATCCCTTCTCCTCCATTCTCCTCTTGGGATCTTGGGCACGCACGCACACACGCCCGGCGTGAGTTTTAAGCCACCGGGTCCAGGACGCGAACCACGGTCGACTACATGGGAGTCCAGCGACATAGCCATTACGCTAACTGCTGGTCCCAAGAAATTACACTTTTATACACTATTTGGAGGCCACATTGGCAATATCCAGCCAATGAAGGGCACGTGCCTCTTGACCCATAGTCTCACTTCCGGTCATCTATCAGATAGCTACGCTATTGCTACATGGACCCTAGGTGTTTGTATCAGATGTTCATGGCCAACTTGTTTGTAACAGCAAGAATTTGGAAATAGCATAAAGACCATCAATAGGGCAATGGTCTAATACATCAAGCACATTCATAGCCTTGGCTTCCATTAAAAAGCACAAGGCAGATGTGTGGGAAGATCTCCAAGATACAGGGTTAAATGGAAAAAGCAAGTATAGGACAATATGCATGATAGGAGCCTATTTGGGTTTTGTTTTGTTTTGCTTTTAAAAACTATTTACTGGGCCAGGTGGTGGTGTGGTAGTTAAGGTGGCTGGATACTGCATAGCTATGTGGTTTGAGTCCTGGACCCAGTAGCTTGAAAAACATGCTGGGTGCCCATGTGTGCATGCCTAAAAATGGGGGAGAAGGGATTTTTGTGTGACTACACCCTTTGGGGAGGCTTGTCCACTTTCATTTTCACTCTCTCCCCCTGGAAAGTACACATGCCCTCTGGCAAATTTAGGAAAAAATAAATTAATTAAATTAAAAACATAAATCACCAAATCATTCAAAGAAAAACTATCTACTTACACCACATACAGACATATATATGTAAATGCTTAGGGGAAGTTCTAGAAGGATAAATATGAAGCTGTAAACAGCAGGTACATCTAGGACAGAAGTGGAGATGAGTGGGAGAGGGTGAAGCATTTCAATGTTACTCTAAAAAAACCTCTACATCGCTTAATTTTTTTTAATGGGCATATATTCAAGGATTGCTTTTGGTAATTTAAAAAATGCATACAAAAACAGAGAAAACCAACTTGTGACCAAACCTATTTGGTTTTAGTTTCCTCCTCTACAAAGTGAGTTTTGGATCAGACTATTTCAAAGTTCTCTTCTAAACCCACAATTCAGAAGGAACAGGGGATAAATGTATAATAGAGATTTCTTGTGCACACTCACAAGTGATTAAATCTCCACAGTATCTTATCACAGCGGGAAAACGAAGGCTCAGATAGGCTAAGCACGTTTTCCAAGGATACCCAGCCGATGCCAGGAGCCAATGACCCCAAAGTCTGCACTTCCCACTACTCCACACTGCCTCCTCCTAGGTTCACTCCTGTGCCGCATGGTGGGGCGGGGGGTGGCAAGGGTGGGATGATTTCAGCTCCACTGAAGACCCACCAGGGCACCAACCCCCAAAGAACCACGAGCCTTTCCCACTGCAGCAAACCCCTAGGAACCCATGCAGTCCTCATTCTTCTTTCTCCTTCCCCCAGGAATACCTCCGATCCAGCCGGGGAGAACAGGTAAGTGTGCCCAGACCTTCCTCCTGGCATGCTCCCTCGGGGCACCAAGTTGTCCTGGCCGTTAACAAGTCAGGGAGATGTGGGGAGGTGCTCTGGTGAGGGTACAGCAGGCTGGCACTGCTGTGGGGAGGGTGGGGACAGCATGGCTTGGCCACACACTGGGCTTTCTGGTTGTTTCCTCAGTGGAGTGCTCTAAGAGCCTAGGGAGTGGTTACAGGGACAGGAGGAGACAGGGATGAATCTAGTTCTGCCAAAGTTTCAAAATTGCCTTGGGTTTAAAGCCTAGAATTGGAAACATGAATTAACCACCAAAGATAAGAGTGCTCAAAGCTTCAATTCCCCATGCCCAGAAGGATCTTAAAAGTATACATCTAAGCCACCATGAAAACCCTTTAGTAATAAGGAGGGAAAAAATCAAGAAAGCCAACCAACCACCCCGTGCTCACCATCTTCAGTGTTCTCAGCACCATACACAATCCCCTAATACGGCGGCCACTTTGGGGCTGCCCTCACTGTCCCCATCTGGAGCAGCTCTCCTTCCTGCCATCTACCCTACTGTGGCAGAGCTTGTCTTCAGTCTGGGTGCGATGCTCACCTTGGCGCACTGCGCGGTACTGTCCCCACACTGAGACCTCCCAACAGTCAGGCACCGGGTCTGCCACTGTCCCAACAGCCAGCGGTCCGTCTCTAAGAACTGCCCACGAGGTGTTTGTGGAAGAAAGCAGGAGAGAGAACGGAGGAGGAAGGAATCAGTCATTCAGTCAGTGAACAAATGAACCAATCCATGATCTCTTCTACTGCCATTTGCAAGGCCTGAACTCTGGCTGCCTGGCCCTCCCCCGGTTCCCAAGCCTACCTTCCTCAGCTGTCTCACTATTCTCTCTCCATCGGCAGGTTATCAGCAGGGACAACCAGCGCGGAGCTTCCTGGACAGCAAAGGACCATCCATAGAAGGTAAGCGAGAGCCTCTCTTGGCTGTAAGGGCATTGTGGAAAAGGAGCCACTGTGCAGCCAGTCTCCAGGGTGGGGTAGGCAGAGGGACAGACAGAACGGGCTCCCTGCAAGCCACCAGGTGGAGTCCCATAGCAGAGGCCACTCGAGGTACTGGGGGGAGGGGGGTGGCCTCTTGGAGGACCCAGAACTAGCTGTGGCCCTGAAGCTGCATGTTCCCCAACACTCCCAGGCACACTACCCACCTCCATCCTCAGGGCCAGCTAAGCCCACAGAAAATGTGTAGCTTCCCAGACCCTGAAACATTAACATATTCCCTCACTTTAAATTTCTTATCATTGATGGAGACCCATACCTGTAGTCTTAAGAGATTTTTTGGCTTCAATAGTTCAATAAGTTCAACCTCTTCTTTTTATTTCTTTTCTTTTTTTATTTAACTTTATTATTATTATTATTATTGTTATTATTATTTTCACATGAGTTTTGCCAGAGAAAGGGGAGAGAGAGAGAGAGAGAGAGAAGCTGCCAGGTCCAGGACTGGAACCGTGGTCGGCCATGTGGGAATTCCAGCACCTTAACCACCACACCACTTGCTGGACCTCAATAGTTCAATAAGTAAGTGAGACCCTGGGAGGGGAAACACCTAAACAGCTACTAGTTAACACCTCTGACAGGGACCACATCCCCAAATGGGGTTCCAAGGAGCCAGACATGAAAATAACGAACCAGGTTGGGAGAAGATCACAGCCCAGGTGAGCAGGCCCAAGAGGAAGGGCAGCAGGGACCTTGCAGGGCCCTGCGCCCCAGCCTGCCTCCCCCCTCAACCCCTTCTCAGCTGCTCATTTCAACATCAGCTCTGGGGAGTAGATGGGAAAACCCTCTTTTGTCCCCTGAGATTTTTTCCCCAAAGTTTGAGTCATTCCACTCAAAGGACAATGGAAATCACATGGTCCGATTAGGAAGACACCCCTCCGTGCAGGATGTAGGCAGGAAGCTTGGAAGTCGTTTTCCAGAGATGGAAAGCAACTTGCCCAGTGTCACACAGTGAGCTAACAGAGCCAGGACTAAAAGCCATGTCTCCTGTTTCCTAGTGCATGGCATGTCGCCTGTCCCCAGGAGGGCCTCTGGGACTTTTAAAAGCCCTGCCTTTCCTTTAGGGAGGATAACTGCGAATGGCTTCGTCCAGGCTTGTCCAGTTTACCACTGACTGATGGAAGATCCAGCACTTGAACCTGTCATTCCATTACCCTGACTAGCTACAGACAGAAGCATGAGTTAGGGATATGGGAGGCCTTGAGTTGAAGACAAAGGAAAGCCTCCACAGGTGGAGGAGGCAGACAAGACTCCCCTAACCACCATCCCACCATCCATGTACAGAACTCTCCCCAGGCAGAGAGGAGGAGGACCGAGGTGCAGAGTGAGCGCCCCACCACAAGCTTCCCAGAAAACGCAGCGCTCTGCTCCCTACCCGGATGGCAGAGCTGCCCCGCCGCAGGCCACTCTTCTCCAGGTCTCTCCTGGTCTCAGCCCTGGCCTTTCACACCAGGTCCGCACTGAACACGCTGGGTTTCTTCCAGGCCTCTTGGTTCACACAACGAACTGTGTATAAATGCTGTCATCACCCTGGAGAGCTGGTGTGGCTCTGGCCTCCCTCACACTCAGAGGTCTCATCTCGCGGCATGGCAGGGGTTCAATAAATGAATGACCAGTGAATGGCTTCTTCTCTGGTGCAGGGCTGAGGGCAGGTACCGCGTGGGCTCTGCACCCTGCCCAGAGGCCCCACCTGTGTGTCAGCAAGAGGCCTTTTATAGAATGCGAAGAAAAATACTAAACAGCACCGGTCCCACCCTTGGGTGGGAAAATGGGCTTGGGACACAAGGACAATAGATTAAAAAAAGGAAAAAGACGTTGCTTGCTAGGGTGTGGGGCGTGGGGCATTTTGGAGTGGAAAGGATTTGAGGGCAAGGGTCTTTATTTCCCTTTAGGCGTGCTTCTAAAAGAAGACACCCTCTCCCTACTCCGTCACGCTCTCAAGGGTTCAGACCTGTTTATCATCTCCTGACTTGGAGAACTGGGTCCGAAGTTATTCACCAGTTCTCTTCTGTAAGATGGCTTTGTGTTAGGGACAATTAGTTGGTCACACTCACTCCTGAGCACTGGGAAAACTCTAGTGGAAGGAATCAGCTCCCAACCCCAGAGAACCCTCAGTCTCATAACTGTCCCTGCCCTGGTAGTTGACAGATGGAATCCTGGACCCCAGGATGCTTAAAAAGAGGCGCATCAGCCAGCACTTCTAACAGAAGAAATCGGATGACGACCTTCTCTTACTGGCCACAGTTCAACAGCAAAATAGGATAATCTGGACTTTGCTGAGGCCTCCATGGCCCTGTGCTCATCTCTCAGTCAGCACTCTGGGACTCCACACACCAAATGCTCCCTTCCCTCGGGGGCCTGCGCCTAGGGTATTTCCTGCCTGGACACTGCCCTGTCCCTCGACTCTCCTCACTGGCTAGTCATGTTTCAGATCCCAGGATGAAGCCCTTTTTCTGATAAGGCTTTCTGGTTCCCAGGCTCAGTGAATTCCCTCATGTTATGCTTTCAGACCCTGTCCTTTCCCTCTGTGGAACTGATCACAATTAGAAGCAATACGTATTTAACATGTCTCCTCCGGAGATTGTTAGTTTCTTACCTTTTGTGCACTGCTGAATATCCAGTTCCCAGAGCCCAATGGCACTGTTTGTTGAATGAATGAATGTATGTCAGGCATTCTATAAGACAATTTGCCTTCACACTATTTTTTTTTTTTTTTTTTTTTAATTTGCTAGAAGACATGTGCATTAGCTGGAGAAAGCACACCCTTCCTCCCCAACCTCCTCTCCCAGTAGGGGATGGCCATGCCATAATCCTTTCTCCTTCACTTCTCCTATTCGGATTTTGGGCACACAGACACATATGCCCAGCACGGTTTTCAAACCACCAGGTCTGGAACTCAAACTGAACAGTCGGGCATGTGGAATCCAGCAGCCCCAATCTCTACACCACCAGCTGGCCAGACTTCACAAGATGAGGGTCAACAACTAATTACACAGGAAATGGCAGTAGGGATTTGCACCAAAGTGGCTTGACTCCGTGCACACTCACCCTCCCACACTTGGTCTATGACATAAAGTACAAACAAGCCTCAGAGGAATTGGGAGGACGTCACAGGACTTCCTTCCAGCCAATTAGAGTAGGAAAGAAATCTTCCCAAGTCTGACCCCCGGCATACCAGTCCAAGAGGCTCCTTCCAGACCTCATCATCTTAGGGTATGCTATAGTCTGTGACTTCCCCTTAGGGAGCCCCTTCAACTCACTGAAGGTTTTGAGAAGCCCTAACATCAAGAAACCCCAGTATTTAATTCAGTGCTTTCCATTTTGACCACAGTACCTTTTGTTTGCCCATACTTTTGTATTTAATGAGACACACTTCAGGGAATGTTGAAGTGAGCTTTCCCAGTGAATGCGGGGAGAATGGAGTCTAAGCCAGTTGCGTGTTGAGGCTATGTGGAAGGGAATGATGAAAGTAGGCTGAGTCAGCGTATGGAAAGACTTGAAAGCCAAGATAAACATGAATTTAGTTTGATGAGCAATGGACAGCCACAGGAATTGTGGAGCAGGGACGTGATGAGCCATGTCAATAGGAGAAAGATGGTCTTCACTTTTTTGATCCATTTAAGGAGGCAGCTAAGCATGCTAAGGCCAGGCAGGGACTCCGAAGCAATCAGCCAGCTACTCTATGCTGAAATGACCAAAGAGCTGACTCTGAGAGTGCCATTTGCATAGAATACATGCCCTGAAATTGCTTAAGTTGGTGCTGCAGAGGAGGCATCAATCAATCAGCCAATGGAACCTACACAAGGTCAAACTGAATTCCAGCTCTTTTTCCTGCTTAGAGAATGCGCCATCAAGGAACCAGAGCTCAATAAATGGGTAGTTTCACTTATCCATTGCTGTCTATCAAATCATCCCAAAACACAGGGCTTGAAACAGTACGTCACAAGTCTCAGGGTTGGCAGAACTCACTGGATGATTCTTTAGCATCTAGTGGTACTGGCTGGGGTCACACATGAGGCTGCACTCAGCTGGGAATATTGCTGGGGTGGAAACCTTCAAGACACAAAAGCCTGGGTGTGGGGTGTTGGCAGATGGAAGCACCTGTTTTGCTACACATGACCTCCCATCACTTGCTACTCATGTGTAGCAAGCTTCTGGAAACATGCCAGCTCATCCCCAAGAGCAAGAGCAGGAACTACCAAAGGACCTCTTCTGTAATGTTCTGTTACTCAAAACAAGGAACAAGGTCACCCACACTGAGGAAGAACAGAGCTTATTGAGTGGAATGTATGTAGACATAGGAGCAACTGTGGTGGTCATCTTTGGAGAGGATCTACCACACTTCCATATTTGAGATAAGAGTGTATGTTTCTGATAACTTTGGAATAAAGTAAGGTCAACTGTTTCCAGAAACAAATACCCAATTAAGAACAAAGACTGGTTTCTTGAACAAACATGATTTGTCAAGGATAAAGGTGTTTATCTCACATGGGACATTTGGGAAAAGTCATGGACCCACAGTTGTGCAACAACAGGTTATTTTATCACTTTTGGGCATAAGTAAACAAACCCCCACACCCCAAAATGGTAGCAGCATGACCTGTGTCTGAAGGCATTGCACAAGAGGGAAGAGATGAAGTGATGTTTTGGCACCAGGAACAATTTTCAGTACTGAACGATCCTTTTTTGCCTTTTTAGTGACATTCATTGGCATTTTGTTGAAGTACCACAAAGGAAGTAGGCAATTATATTGTTCCCATCAGCAGGAAACAGTCTAGAAGGGACGGTTATATGAGTTGGTGGCAGAACTTGCCAGGGTAATATCAACTGAGGTCCAATTCTGCAGTTCCATGCCAATGGAGAACAAAGCTCATTCCTAGGATTTCCGGCACACATCACCTATTATTTGGCAAGGGAGTTTTGATCTTATTCTTATGACATGCGAGACCCTGTACATTTTGTACTTTCATGCAGCTGTGAGGCCCATGGGAGAAAACTCATCTTGGGAGCTATAGTGAGCCACACCATGCCACTTCACCTTACTTGACAGGATTTGAGCCTGGGCACACTGAAAACCACTGAGGCCTGGGGGCAAGAGCAAAGCCAGGCAGAATACCAGATTCCTGTCTTCTTTTTTCTTAATTAAAGAATTTTAAATTTATCTCTATTTGTTTTAATTTGACCAGAGAGGGAGAGTGAGAGAGAGAGGGGTAAAGTAGGAAGCAGGCCGGCAGGTCCGGGACTTGAACCATGGTCAGCCATGTGGGAGTCCAGTGCTGTGAGATGCCAGTAGAGCTCTTAATCACCATGCCACCCGCCGGCCCCAATTCCTGTCTTCTTACTGGGATCTTTCTCACACCAAGGTTTCTTTACCCCATGCCCAGGAATGGACTTCAAAGGTCCAATTTCCTTAACTGGAGACAAACATGTGTGCACATTTGCATATATGCATTTTTAAAAAGCTAATGTTTTGATCAGATTCCCAAAAGGCCAGAAGAATAGGGAGTTAAGATGGTGGCTGAGAGCTCTGCTGGCACCTCACAGAAGCACTTTGATGTTGAGACAGTCTTTGGACTCAGCTACAACAGCTCTTGCCTTGTCTCCAGCATGCCAGGCTAGCCAGATTTTGGATTTGCCAGACTCCACAACTATGTGATCCAATGCTTGACAGTAACTCTTTCTCCCTATATAGACTCAATTTGTGTTTCCTCTTAAGTTGTTAGTAGGGTTACATGCTGTGATTTCACTTTTCTCCTTTGGAAGATCCAACAGAAAAGCCAGATCTCAATTCCTGAGTTAGAACCAGCCTGAACTTTGTTCCCACTCTGGGGATGCTGAATCAAGACTCTAAGAGGTCAGTTTCTGGAAGATATGCATCTCAGTATAACAGGGCTGTAGGGTGTCCCAGAAAACTAATGTGTTGGAAATAATATAATCTCTAATGCAACACTGCTGAGTGGTGGAAACTACTGGGGACGGTTAGGTCTTGAGGACTCTACTTTCATGAGTGGATAAATGTTATTAAAAGTGCTTGGAGGAATGGGTTCATCACCTTCTGCCACAATAGCACATTTTTCCTGCCTGGAGAACGCAGCAAAAAGGCATGATCATGGAGCCAGAGATCAAATGTTCCCAGCCTCCAGAACTCCAAGAAATAACTTTATTCTTTTTTTTTTTTTTAAGAATTATTGAATTTTATTTATTCATTCATTTATTTTTAATTTGACAGAGAGACACACAGAGAGAGAAAGTGAGAAAGCAAACCATTAGGTCCGGGACTCAAACCACGGTCAACCATGGGAGAATGTCCAGCACCTTAACCACCACACCACCTGCTGTTCCTGGACTAATTCTTTCTTTATAAATTACCCAGTCTGTAGTATTCTGTTACTGCAGGTATTCTGTTACTGCAGCACAGAACTAAGACAAGACCCAACGGCTAGACCCAATGTTGGTACACTCTTACGGGACAGGCTTAACACTGAGCACAATGAACATCTTTGAGAAGTGATTTTAAAAAACTCACTTCAATATCACTTGACTTATCAATGACTCTTCAAAGAAGGAAATGGCAACTATGTGTAGGACAGTCCTTAACAGTTCCTGGTTCAAAAAAGCAGATCTTCATCTGTTTCATGCTCTGGTAGGAATGTGTACTGTGGGCAAGCCATGGCCTATTTTTGCATACTGATTTCAGATGTTACGTAGCCCAACCTTAATCTGAACCAAGTGGCTGGAAATGGACTTTATTCAAGGCCATTCCTAACCTCTGCTATGGAACCTGGCCAGAACTACAGGAACAAATCAAAGACGAGGACAAATCGAAGGCATCATCTTGCCAGATGAAGACTACACATACCATGCTGTAAAAATTACTCGATGTGAATCACTATTTCCATTCTCCTTCAGCAACGAGCAGACAGCACAGAGCCATCAGTTGAGCAGACTTCATGGTAGCACTATCAGAAGTGAGACTTGAAATCAGAAAAGCAAAGCTTTTGTTCTGTTGCTGAAACCCAGCAAAAAGGCCTTTACGAGCCTCAAATGCCTCATCTGTAAATAGGCTGTAACATGGGACCAGCAGACGGTGTAATGGTTTCACTACAGGATTCCCACATAGTTGACCACAGTTCAAGTCCCAGGCGCAGCAGCTTAAAACACACTGGGTGTGTGTGCATGAGTGCCCAAAATCCTGAGATTGATTGTAGCATGGCCATCCCCCCTGGGGAGTTATTTCTTGCTTTCTGTCTCTGGTGAGCACACACACCTTTTATAAAAAACTCTCCTCCCAAAATAAAGACCATAAAACCTACCTCAGTGTTGGGGTGAGGACGGAAAGAAACCACACAAGTAACGTAATGGTGCTTACCAAAGTTTATGCTTGAAATAGAAGCCATACCAGAACAAGGCCCCTTTTTTTGCTTCCTGGCCCCAACCTGCTATCTCTAAGATCAACTAAAATTGATTCTTTTGTCTGTTAAGTATTTACGAGTTTTACTATTATCGTTACAATGAAAGCCACTAGTAATATGGTAGCCTAGGGACCAGCAGTTGGCATAATGGCTATGTCACTGGACTACCATGTAGTCCACCACAGTGCGAGTCCCGGACCCGGTGGCTTAAACTCACACCAGGTGTGTGCGCGACATGCCCAAGATCCTGAGAGAAAAATGGAGAAGGGACTATGGTGTGGCCATCCCCCCAGGGGGTAATTTCTCACTTTCTGTCTCTCTGTCTTTCTGGCAAGCGCACACGCCCTATAGCAAAAACCTCTCCAAACAAACAAACAAAAAAAGGGTGGCCTGTAACAAGGAAATCTAATAGAGAGAGGATAATTAATCAATCATTAAGCAATCAAAAAAGTTGAAGCAGCAAACCATAGTGTGTGAGGTATGGATTCTCAGGTTGGGCAGCCCAGGAGATGGCTGGCTTTACCCATTGCTCTGTGTATCAACTGGACGTGGAGTCTGCTTCTGCAAAACAAGTGTAACGTCTACCACCAAAACCCAAGTGTACAGGAAGCAGCCAGCACAGGCTAGGGAGGGCTCTCTTCCTCCATAGAGGATAGGTGCTTCCACTGACCGAGTTTATTCCTGGAGCTAGATTCAGGAATAACTCCAGACTTTTGTTTTTCTAAGAAAGAACAGAAGCAGGGGAGCTTCTCTTATACAGGTAAAAAGGAGCCCAAGTAGACCATCTCAAAGTTGCCAAGGGAAGTGAACTCTACATTCCTGTACCTATAAGGGGTTTAAAAGCAGAGACATTTTCCTAACATTGCTAGGCAAGGAAAGAGGGGAAGCTTGGGGTCAGTTTTGTGCACGGAACTTTGTCTTTACCTTCCAGCAGTCCATTCCCATGGTCCAAATGGCCTACTTCAATTTTTTCTAAATGTGAAGAGGAGGAGCAAATTTCTCTCTGAAGTAAACATATATAACAGGGAGATCTGGGTACATATTCTAAGAAAAAATAATGAAAAAGGTCTTTTTAAAATCTTAAGCTTCCCTCCATCCTATTCCCTACCTGCAACAAGTGACAAGACATCCTAGCCTTACAGAGAACTCTGGAAAAAAGAAAAATTGTGTGTGTGGTAGGCCCACCAGGATAGGTTTCTCACCACTACTGGCCAGTGAGCAACACCATAGCAGTGAGTACAATTCCCACCCTTCTCCTTACTACCAGAGATGCCAAGTGCCCAGCCTCCCTCTTCCTGCCCTGGGTAAATGCAATAGGAACATGCAGCTCCGTTCAGAAACATAATCATCTCAACCTGGGAGAGCCAGATTCGAGGCTTACTACTGGTGAAGCAGTAGAAGGGATACCACTGTTCCCACTTCCCACACTACTGACTGTACTCTCACCCACCCTAACTTCCTGCTGGTTCCTCTGCCTCTACCGTCAGAGGGAAACCATATCTGAATGAAAGAATGGGTAATACTGACTAGTCACTGCTATGTACATCTATTAGCTGCAATGAGAACAAGACTGAATTTGTCCCAACTAGTCAAGGTCAGAGTAAGCTCGCCCTTCGCAGCCTGCAACACCGGGGGCGGGTGAGACCTATGTAGCCACAAACCACATTCCAACAGCTTACTAGGTAGCCAGAGAAAACAAGTCTCCAGTGCAGGTACTATTAGGAGCAGGCCGGCCGCACCATTTTCATACAGAAATGAGAGCCCCTGGATGCAACAGATTTGAGCAGAGAACATGCTTTATTAAGGAGTAGATATAGAAGAGCACATTCTACCACATGTGGGGAAGGGTTTAGCTTCTGTAAAAGGCCTTTATCCCTTAAGAAAACCCCCAGTGAAGTTGCTTTTGGATAAATTTTAACAGTGACACTGAAACTGGAGGGGAGCTGCCACTGAACATGCTTAAAATTAGCTCCCCCCAACCCACAGTGAGTATAAGTAGTGTACAGAGATGACAAGAGAAAGGCACAAATGACCAGAGTCGGGACTGTGGTGAGGCTCCACATGAAGACAGCAGTGTTGTAGGAGACCAAGTTGGGAAGGGTGACATGTCATACATCAAAAGCTGCCCCAAGATAGCAGGTTATAATGGGCTAGAGAGAAATTAGAGGGAACATCTCTTCCTTCATTTGAACACCAAAAATAGACCAGAGAACAGAAGGATGGTGGCAAATCCCAAGAAGGAAATGGGGGGAGGAGTTCTCAGGAGGCAGAAGCACTTCAGTCCTAGAGGGAGGGTGAGGCACTGTGGACAAGAGAAGCAAACCTCGGCAGGGGTGGCCATTCTGCCTGCTGAGTCATGGCCTGAGAGACACACGGAAGCCATTTTCCACTTCTCTCAGGACACTCGGACAAAATCAGTGCAACTTATGTGAAGTCGGGTGCAACAGGTCAGACTGGTACAGGTGGAAAGGTTCTGCAGTGTAATAAACCGGGTAACATGCAGTATGAGAGGGAGAACGGGAAATGATTTTGGCACCTGCAAACCTAATGGGGGGCCGGGAGTAAAGAGAGAAGAAAACATTTACTACTGGGCACTTTTTGGTGAGGCAAAAAAAAAGAACGATCCATTCTCTTCCACCAAGATACTGCCCATAGGTGAACTCGAATCAAAAGTCAGAATCACCACCTCATTCAGATGGATCATGAACTGTTAGCAAGACTATCCCTCAGTAATTCTTCAAAAGTATTTGGCTCTGGTCAGCCTGATACTGATAAAAAAAAAAAAAAAGAAAAGAAAAGAAAAGAAAGAAAGAAGGTTTTTAATAAAAAAAAAGAAAAAAAATTGAAGTTGAGATAAAAATCCAAAGTGAATGGACCCTTCCCAGTACACACACACTCACACGTGCTACCTCTTCCCTACCCTTCCGACACACACATGTAAGGAGTGACTGGAAAGGTCTTGGTGGTGGCCACAACCTTATTTGGAGGCCTGGTGACCGGGCAGCAACAAGCACTAGTACAAGGTGTAGAGGACACGACACAACCTCATGGGGCTAGAGAACATGAGGAGAGAACCAGTGACTGGACAGGTACAGTACCATAACAGAACTCCTTGGGTCAGTGCTATGAGGGATCAAATGCGGATCCCAGCCAGGCAACCTCACTGAGGCCGAAACAACAGTTCCTCAGAACCAGCGTCTGCAGTGTACACAAAGGTCGGAGCCAGGACAGTCCTGAGGGGGATGGCCTTCCCAAAGGATACTGTACTTGCCAATCACAAGAGCAACAGAAATGACAGACAGATCCCTAGGGTATGGATTCCTACTGCTGGGGTTCGCTGGCTCGAAATGATAGGTCACTTTAAGTGCCCTTAGGAGGGGTCCATTTTAAGCAGCTTGGATCCATGGTTTTATTGGAGTTGGACCTTTTGGCCTCTTTGGCTATCCATTCATCAATCAGGTCCTGGGGAGAATAATAAGAATAATTATACACAGTCAACTAAAATGCCTTGCTTTTATTATTTTTAGGTTTTTGCCATAGGGCGCATACACTCATTGGATAGAGACAGTGAAAGAGAAAATAAGTACCACCCCAGAGGGGCCTACAGATGGCGTGGTGGTTAAGGCACTGAACTTCCACGTGGCCAACTACAGTTCAAGTCCCAGACCTGGTGATCTGCTCTCTCACTTTTCCTTTCCCTCTCTCTCTGGTCAAACTAAAAAGATAATAGCAAATTAAATAAACAAATAATTCATAAAAAGAAAGAAAGAAAAACTAATCACCCAAGGGGAGATGGCCATGTTGCAATTCTTTTTTCTCCATTCTCCTCTCAGGATTTTGGACATACATGCATGCACCTGGTGTGATTTTCAAGCCGCCAGGTCTAGGACTTGAACCGTGGTCAGCCATATGGGAGTCCCGTGCCTTAAGCACCACAGCAGCTACTGGCTTCTAAAATGCCTCTTTATATATAGATTCCAAAATGACTATTAGTCACCAAAAACTTAGTAATATACTAATGTAGTTAAAAAAAACCAGCATAAAATACTCTTGATTTACACATTGTTTTTCAACCCGATCCATTTATTCCTACTTTGTCGTCCGTGAGAACTGACAATCATTAGTGATCGACCATTATTAAACATGTAAGTCGGCTAGAAAAATGAGAAGTGAGCATCAGAAGCCCTGGCATTTGGGAAGATTCCCCTCTATAGACAGGCAATTTTCTCCGGTCTAAGAAAATTGTCACCAACAGTGCCATACCACACAAATCGGCTTACTGGAGCGGCTGCTAGACCTGTGTCATCCAAATCTGAGACAGGAGATGAGCTCCCTCAGAGGCAGCACAGGCAGCACCGCCAACCACAGAAATGCGATCCAATAAAAGGCACATGTAGCCAAAACCCTTAAGGAGGGAAGGTTACTTCTTGCGTGTTAGGGACCCGCTTTGCTTTGTCTGCTACGCCATAGGAGCATCCAGCAATGAGTAAGTAGCTGATAAAAAAAAAACTATACCTTTTTTTGGGAGAGGGCCACCAAGTGGTGTGGTGGTTAAGGCACAAGACTACCACATGGCCAAACACGGTTTGAGTCCCCAACCTGGCAGCTTGCTTTCTCACTTTCTCTTTGTCTCTCTGATGAGTATATGTGCCCAATAGCAAATTAAAAACGAATCATAATAATAGAAGACTAATCATTCTTTAAAAAAAAACAAATCTTACCTGTCTTTTTAAAACTAGGTGCTTTCCTTTCCAATACTTGAGCATCTGAAGGGCTTGCAGAGTGCTGACAATGTCCACAGGATTCACAGCAGTCTCCTGGCTAATTTCTGTAACAGAAGAGCTACTAAGGACCCAGCCGAAATGCAGAACAGTCGGAATCTCTCATCTCAACCCACCCCGTTTGGAAAGTTTACTAAGCACGTGTCTGGCCAGCCCAAATAACTACCGAGGAGGACTGATACAGCAAGGATATACTTTGGCGCCTTACAAATCAAGGTCAAATACAGACCAAACGCAATTCTTCTACCCTGCATAAATATGCAAAGGTGTCTTTCTTAGAAGCTCCTGGATATGCCAAAAGACTTGAAGAAAAACTTTTTTTCTTTTTGACTTATGTGAAAATTAAATTGTTAGCAACTCCAGATTTGAGAAACTAATTTGTAACTAGTCTCAGCAACCAAGGCTCTGGAATCCTAGGCACTTTTAGCAAGGGTCTTTGCAGCAGTCCGCCTTCAGTGAGCCTTCTGGTTTGTCTTCAGATGGAATACCGAAGATGGTATGACCGCTGCAGGTTACAAAGCATGAACAGGGGCCAACCGGCAAAGTCTAATATCTAATGGAGTAAACATCTTGGGTAACAGTGAACCACCTCAAAGAGTCCCAAACCAACCTTTGATAGAAATCTCTTTGCCTTGGAAGTTATGCAGGTAGCGGAGAAGAACTTCTTTCCAGTAACTGCGATAGCTTATGAGTCCCAGGTCTGAGAGTGGACGTTCCGGGGAACCAACTTTTTCTTCCACTTTGGAAAGCAAATAACCTGCCCAGGAACAAATAGATGCTCTTTCTAGCAACACTGTATCTCATCCTAATATCAAAGAACAATGTGCAACAGGTAATGTTAAGAAATACAGTCTAGGGCCAGCAGGTGGCACGGAGGTTAAGGCACTGGATTCCACATGCCAGCTCTGTGGTTCAAGTCCCAGACCTAGTAGCCTGAGAATCACGTGAGGCACATGTGCATGTGTGCCCAACACCCCAAGGAGACTGGTGATAAGGACTGCGGTGTGGCCATCCCTCTTGGGGGATGATTTCTCATTTCCTTTCCTTCTTTCTGGCAAGTGCACGCACACTATAGCAAAAGACTCAAAAAACAGGAGTATAGCTTACTTTGCACTATCAGTTAGGGTTCAGCTATCCCATGGGATAACCATGTGATTAAGAATAATATGCTGCCTCTGTATAAACAAAACGGTAAAAATGCACTTGCCTTTACTCTGTCACTGTCTGGTCAAATAAAAAAACAGTAACAAATGGAATTATTAAATAATAATTCATTAAGGGACCAGCAGTTAGTGTAATGGCTATGTCGCTGGACTCCCATGTAGTCGACCGCGGTTCAAGTCCCAGACCTGGCGACTTAAACTCACGCCGGGTGCGTGTGCATGCGTGCCCAAGATCCCGAGAGGAGAATGGAGGAGAAGGGATTGTGGCGTGGCCATCCCTCCTGGGGGGTGATTTCTCACTTTCTATTTCTCTGTCTCTCTCTGTCTTTCTGGCGAGCACACGCGCCCTATAGCGAAAACCTCTCCAAAAAAAAAAAATAATAATAATTCATTAAGAAAAAAAAAGGTAAGTACTAAAGCTGGGTGATAAATACAAAGGAGTTTATTATACTCTTTGGTATGTTTGAAAGTTTCCGTAAAATTAATTTTATAAAAATATGTTACCCATTCAGGGAACCAGCAGTTAGCGTAATGGCTATGTTGCTGGACTCCCACGTAGTCGACCACGGTTCGCATCCCGGACCCAGTGGCTTAGAACTCACGTCAGGCGCGTGTGCGTGCGTGCATGCCCAAGATCCCAAGAGGAGAATGGAGGAGAAGGGATTGTGGTGTGACCATCCTCCCTGGGGGGTGGTTTCTCGCTTTCTGTCTCTATGTCTCTCTCTTGTCTGTCTGGCGAGCGCATGCACCCTATAGCGAAAACCTCTCAAAAAAAAAAAAAAAAATGTTACCCATTCAAAGATTTTACAAACAGAGACAGAGGTATAGGCACACAGTCTTCCCCCTACATCCTTAATAGATTATATCACTTCCTGATTCCTCTCTTCTCGGGTGACTTCGAAATGAAAAGGCTTAATTAGTAAGCTAAATAAGAATTCTAATTTTGGGGGACCAGCGGATGGCATAATGGTTATTTCACTAGATTCCCACATAATCGACCATAGTTCGAGTCCTGCACCTAGCAGTTTAAACTCATGCCAGGCACATATGTATGCATACTCAGAACTCTGAGGGGAGAATAGAGAAAGGATTGCAGCATGGCCATCCTTCCGGAGAGTGATTTCTTGCTTTCTGTCTCTCACTGTCCCTCCGGTGAGCACACATGCCCTATAGCAAAAATCTCTCTCTTAAAAAAAAAATTCTAAGTTTTGGGGCCCAGCAGATGGCATGATGGTTAAGGCAATGGACTTACACATGGCCAACCACAGTCAGAGTTCTGGACCCAGCGACTTGAAAATCATTCCAAGCACATGTGTGTGCACGTGTGCCCAAAACCCTAAGAGGGGAACACAGGAGAGGGGAGTGCAGTGTAGCCACCCTTCCTGGGCCTGATTTCCTCACTCCCCCCGCACCCCAAACTGGCTGGCTCTCTCTGGTGAATATACCCACTCTATGGCAAAAACCTTAAAAAAATTTTTTTTGGGCTGTCATTTGACAACAAATATATAAAACATTTTTGTCACTCACAAGGGAGCTGCAGGGTTAGGCTCTTGCAAGCCTCTGGTCACATATTCATCCAGTAATCAATACATAATCTTATTTTATGTGTAACTGTTTAAAACAATTTTTTAATTAGTATACATTGTTGATTCATTAACACTGAACTTTGGCCAAGGACACTAAAACTCATGCCTAAAGAAAGCCTATCTAGTTACTATACGGCAGTCTTCCCATGCTTACGCATGGTTGGGACCATTTAAATCAACAACAGAAGGCACAAAAATGTGGAAATGTGGCACTAACATACCATGGAAATGACACTTGTTTACAATGTAAGAGTTGAACAAGGCCACCTTGTTTGACCTGGGCTGGGTGACTTGTTTTTTGCTGCCCTGTGCACGTCCACAAATGACCACAAAAATGCCAAGGTTGAGGTGCAGGTTACTAAGACATTTTATTATAGTTGAGAAGGCAAATTTGCACACACAGTATCCACAATTAATAAGGACACAGTGTCTTACCCAAAGCCTCTACTGGGCATATGGATTACCACTACAAAAGTCCTTACAAAAGTGAAATCCCTAACACCAAGAAATAGATTTTAAGCCTTACGCGTGTATGTGCTCTGTTTTACAAATCTCAAACTGGGATAATCCTAAGGAGCTTACTTCATCATCCCCTGTATCTCCTACTAATTTAGGTACCACTCAGAGTCCTACATTCATGGAGTGTTCAAGGAGTACCAAGCAGACTGACAGTATTCAGGTTTTCTCCACTTACTCATTCATTTACTAATAATCAGTATATTTCCATGACATGCCAAGAACTGTAGAGACCAAAGGACAAAAAGACAACAACATTCACATGGTTCCTGCCTTACGGAGTTTACGACTTAGCAATTCACTTACTGAAGTCGATGAGCATCTTGCCATAGCCCTGCCTCATGTACTGAGGCATGGTAAGGATACAGGATACGTTATAGTTGAGGAATGAATTCTTTTCCTAAAATCAACAACAAATAGATGAGCAAGTCATGACAGTTTGGAACCAAAGATTTAGTACTCTCCCAGATATACAGTAAGGCTGCTTGTAAAACATCTGGTTAACCAGTATTGGGGAGTGGCGGCCAGTATCACAGCTGTTACACCCCACCCTTTATAACAACCAAAGCTATTAATCCCAGAGTTTCCCTAGCTCTGAGACCTCCAGTTTCATTTTCAGGGGGGCCAACTACAAGTTTTTTAATAGCCAAAAAAGGCAGGACAAAGTTAAAACTAAGAGTAAGTCTAGAAGAGCCCTCTTTAAAAGCAATTATTCAAAAAGGGGGCCTACAGAAAGAGAAGAAAAGGAAACAAAACATAAGTCCTCATTCTGGAAGGGGATCAAAAAAACAATTGAATAGGTTCTAGCAAATGGTGTGGTGGTTAAGGTGCTAGACTCCCACATGGCCGACTGCAGTTCAAGTCAGGACTGCATGGCTTGCTTTCTCTCTCTCTCTCTCTCTCTGGGGAGTGCATGTGTCCTATAGCAAATTGAAATAATAATAATAAAAAAATAAAATAAAATAACTCTTAAAAAAAATTCAGGGCCAGCAGGTGGTGTGGCGGTTAAGGCACTGGATCCCACATGCAAATGTGCCCAAAATCCTGAAAGGAGAACAGAGACGGGATTGTGGTGTCCCTTCTCTTCTTAAAGAATTATTTATTTAATTCCACTTGTTATTTTTTAAAATTTGACCAGTGAGAGAGAGAAAGTGAAAGCGAGAAAGCAAGCCACCAGCTCCGGGACTTGAAACCGTGATTAAACATGTGCAAATTCAATGTTTTTAAGCACCACGCCATCTGCCGGCCCTCATCTTGGTTTAAAGGTGCAGTGGCATGTCATTGAAGGGACTGTGCGTGGAGCCCAGCTAAGGAATTTATTCCTGGTTGGAAGCTAGTAATAGAGGATGGAAAAGCCTGGAAAGTTGGCCTGACTACAAGATGTGGGCTTGTGGGTTAGTAGGGAAGGCCCCGGCCAGTAATTAATAGACAGCTCCAGCCCACAAGCCCAGAAACGAATAAACCAGAAACTTTTAATAAAGAGTTGCACATTTTCATTAAACCATCTCTGATGCATGGGTCTGCCTCCTCCTTTTTCTTTCTTATTTTTTTTAAAGGAAAAGGCTCTCGCTGTTGCCCAGGGTACCACCTCTTCTGCCGATGATCTGAAGCCCATATGCCAACATCAGTCACCCAGCTCTGGCCAGTAGCTTCTTAATCTCCAGATCCTGCTGACCTTGGAAAAATAGCCAATCAGGTGACAGCCAGTGTTGTCCGCTTCTGTCATAACATAAAACAGGAAGGGTTCCACGTCATAATACAACGTCTTGTGGTCCAAAAAAAGCTTGGCCAGCAGGCACAGGTTTTGGCAGTAGATCTGAAAACAGAGAAAGCGAGTTCCTGTGTGGGCCAGTGATTTTAAAACGTGTCAGACAAAGGTCTCAAAGCATATCATTATGGTTAATGAAACAGAAATTGTGTGTGCTTTTTGGCAATAGGAGAATTCTAACTCCTTTACAAAGTATGATAGAGACAAAACATGCTCCCTTCAGAAATATGTACACTGCCATCCCTTCTAAGTCACCAATTCTTACCTTGTTTTTCTTGCCATCCACTTCAAACACAGAGATTGAGCCTTTGCGATATATCTCATCACCAGGTGGGTGTTTCCACACACACTTGGCCTGTGAGAGAATGGAATTCACATTAGAGAATCAAAGGCCCCCAATAAGACTGCTACTCCAAAGGAAAAAGGAATCACAGATCAAGTTTGTTTAATGAGCCAAGGGACAGTGGGACACACAAGAACATACACTAAAAGAGATTTTGTTTCTTAAAGTAAAGTAAAGCCTTCTAAAGTCACTACAATATACTTCCAGCATTTTTACAGCAGTCTGGAACAGTCTCCTGATTACATTCTGGCACTGTTTTGTTAGCCTAGGAGATTTAAATCAAACCCGATGTAAAAGCCAGATCAATAAGAATAGCCCTGTTTGTTATAAAATGTCTCAGGCCAACAGGAAATTCTTAAGCAGCTTATTTCCAGCAGCTTAGAGTTGCTAAGTACCTCTCTTCTCACCTTTATAGACATTTACCGCCTAACCTAACCATTAAGGTCCGCCCCAGCAACCCACAATGTTAAAACCAGGCACCACTCCAGACCTGTTCCTCCCCATCCACCTCCTGCAAATGGGTTCACTTTGTTACATAAAAGAAGATGCTTCTGTAACTCCTCAGAAACAGACAAGGCAACCTGGCTGAGTAGCAGGAAGATGAGGGGCACTTAGCCACAAAAAGGAATAGGTACCCCCTTTCTTTCCCTCACCCTCAATTTATTTTTTTTTTTTGAATTATTTATTTATTCATTCGTTTATTTTTAAAATTTGATCAGAGAGAGACAGAGAGAGAGAAGTGAGAAAGAGCCATGTGGTCAGTCATGTGGGAGTGCCCCCAGCGCCTTAACCACCAGGCCACCTGCTGGTTCCCTCTTTTTTTGAAAAAAAAAAAAAAATTTTTTGGAGGTTTTTGCCTTAGGGTGTATGCACTCACCAGAGAGATACAGAGACAGCAAGAGGGAAAGTGAAAAATTACTCACTAGGGTTATTTAATTTTGTTTATTATTATTATTATTTTTTAATTTGACCAGAAAAAGAGAAAGGGAGAAAGCAAGTCACTAGATCCACGATTCAAGCTGTGGTCGACCATGTGGGAGTACAGTGTCTTAACCATCATGTCACCTACTGGCCCCATCACCCTCAAGTTCTAAGTTTCTTTCTTTTTTTCCTTTTTTTTTTTTTTTTAAGTTTTTGGAGCGGGAGATAAAAAGTGAGAAATTAACCCATAGTGGGAAGGTTACCACAATCACTTTTCCATTCTACACTCCCCCGTCCTCCATTCCCCTCTTGGAGATTTTGGGCATGTATACATGCATGGCATGTTTTTTAACCCACCAGATCTAGGACTTGAACCATGAGGTCAGCAGCTTTAATCTCCAGGCCACCTTGACAGTTTTAATGCAGTCAGGCAATCACTGCAGTAAATAGGTGAACTCTCAAAAGTTTTACATAGATATATATTCTTATATAATAAATATATAATATTGTTTAAAATGTATATTTATGGAACACTTTTTATTAAGCAGTTTATGAGTCTTTTTTTTTTTTTTTTTTGAGAGGTTTTTGCTATAGGGCATGTAGGCTCGCCAGAAAGACAGACACAGAGAGACAGAAAGCAAGAAATCTCCCCCCCGGGGGGACGGCCACTCCACAATCCCTTCTCCTCCACGCTCCTCTTGAGATCTTGGGCGGGCACGCCCACGCACACGCGCCTTGCATGAGTTTAAACCACCGGGTCCGGGACTCAAACCATGGTCAACTAACATGGGAGTCCAGTGACATAGCCATTACGCCAACTGCTGGTCCCTGACTGTGCGTCTTTTTATAAAAAAAAAAAATTATTTCCTTAATTGTCGTCATTGCTATTTTAATTTGACCATAGCAAGACTCAGAAAGGCCCCTGACAGACTAATCTCCACTCCTTCCCCTTTCCCCTTTCCCCATCCCTGTTCCAGGGCAGGTGCCCTCTTAAAGAAGCTTTTTATTCCACAACTAGGGAAAGAAAAAGGCATAAAGCTGCAAAACACCCGGTAAACACATTTATCAACAATAAATAACAGCGAAGTCTTTATCCCACTTTGTTTTTACAGAACCTTTTTTTTTTTTTAAAAATCTTTATTTATTTATTTTAATTTAACCAGAGAGAGGGGGAGAAAGCAAGCCACCAGGTCCAGGACTCAAACAGTGGTTGGCCATGTAGGAGTCCAGCGCACTTAACCACCATGCAACCTGCTGGCCCCTATTCCCTATTTTTATAGGAAGACTTCAGGAACTAGAAAGCACTCGACAACTTTGAGGGTAAGGCACCAAAGGACCCATTTTGTTAATTTCAAAATTGTCAGAGGCTGATCTTCTTTAAACTACAAGGGGTCTTCAAAAGTTCATGGAAAATGCATATCATGAAAAAACTATGCAGGAATTTAAACTTTTTTCTTTTTTAAGAAAAAACCTGTCAGGGTGCCAGTAGTTGGTGTTGTGGTTGAGGCGGCTGGAATCCCATAGGCCAACTGCAGTGAGAGTCCCAGACCTACTGTCTTGAAATTCATGCAGGGTGCCTACGCACCAGGAGACTGCAGAAGGCACCGCGGTGACCATTCCCCCAGGGTGTGATTTTTCACTTTCCCTCTCACTGTCTCCTCTTGGGGGAGTGCATATGCACTGTAACAAAGCTCTTAAAAAAAAAAAAGTTGTCAGTGGGCATAGGTGCTGGCTAGAAAGACAGAAGCAGAGAGACAGAGAAAGAAAGCACCCTAGGAGGATGGCCACACAGCAATCTCTTCTCCAATCTCCTCTCAGAATTTTGGGCATACACACACCCAGTGTTTTCCAAATCACAGGGCCTGGGAGGCAAACAGCAGTTGGCCATCACCTCGATGAGCACGCCATTAGCTGGCCCTAAGAAAAATTTTGTACCAAAATAAACTCATATTTTAATCCTATTTTTCTGCAGGCTTTTAAAAGTCCCCTTGTACATTCACTATTAACCATGGTAGTTGCTACTAGGGCACGAAGGTGTCTTATGAAGGACAGTCAAGCTGTCCTTGCCTGGTCTAACAAGGTCTATGCTTTTTCTTTTTAAAAATTTTGAAAGAATTATTTTATTTATTTATTCATTCATTTTATTTTGACCAAAGAGAGAAAGAAGAGGAAAGTGAGAAGCAAGCCACCAGGTCCAGGACTCAAACCATGGTCGGCCATGTGGGAGTGTCCAGTGACTTTACTGCCATGCCACTAGCTGGTCCTGATCTACGTATTTTCATAAATAGTTTGAGATGTACGAAGACTATGGGTAGAATTAATTCACATACCGAGAAGCAGGTAAGAGAGAGCAAGACAGAAGGACAGGGAGAAGCACAGCACAGGACGGTAAGGGCTGCTCTGAGTGCCACTTGCATCATGCGCATCAGACTGCACACCCCTGCCCTGAAATGCGGCTTTCCATTTCCTGCGTGCATCCCACTGCTATGACCCGTGAGAGCTGCCTGGACAGATGTCACCTCTAGAGTCTAAGCTGTAAGATCTAACCCCACCACGATCAAGGTAGAGCCCAAGATAGCCTACCATGTGTCGGCGAAGTATTGTTTGGCTCTTCATATATTTTAAACAGAATTCACACATGTAGAGACGTCCCAGCCGTGCATATTCTTCAGGGTAGGGAGAATGGTACCAAGTATCAAGCTCATAGCGGCCAAAAGCAATTGTTTTAATCATGTTGCTCCCTTCGGTGATCTGGCCTTGTAGTCTTAACTTCTCCTGTATCAAGAAAAAATTGAAAGTAAAAGCAGGATTAGAATTATTATCTTTGTTTTAAAAAACTTTTAGTAAGCTTGTTAGCATTCCACCATGAAAGGCTATGAAAAAAAAACAGACTGGGCTCTAGCATGCTAATGCTGAAGAGGGGGTAAATAGGCATAGAAAATCAGGCGAGATATGGGACCAGCAGTTAGCGTAATGGCTATGTCGCTGGACTCCCACATAGTCGACTGCGGTTCGCGTCCCGGACCCGGTGGCTTAAAATTCACGCCGGGCACGTGTGCGTGCATGCCCAAGATCCTGAGAGGAAAATGGAGGAACAGGATTGCGGTGTGGCCATCCCCCCTGGGGGGTGATTTCTCGCTTTCTGTCTCTCTGTCTCTGTCTGTCTGGCAAGCGCACACGCCCTATAGCGAAAAACCTCTCCAAAAAAAAAAAAAAAAAAAAAGAAAAAGAAAATCAGGCGAGATAAAAAGGTAAGAAAACTTACTTAATTTAAATTACCTAGTGCACAGGTCTAAATACAGACTGGTTCTTTGCTTCCTACCACATTCTAGACTTAATCACGATCAATCTTTGGTAACATTTTTTGTAAAAAAGCTATTTTTGCTATAGGGTACGCACTTCAACAGAGACAGATGGAGAGGGCGAGAAATTACTCCCCTTCCTCCGGGAAGATGGCCACACTACAAACCCTTCTCCATTCTCTTCTTGGGATTTGGGGCATGCACACACATGCCTAGCATGAGCTGCAAGCCACCAGGTTTGGGACTTGAACTGCAGTCAGCCATGTGTTAGTCCAGTGCCCTAACCACCACGCTACTTGGTGGCCAGGTAACTTTGTTTTTAATCAAACTGAATTAAAAAGGTAATTTATCTCCGATACAAACACCCCACCCTTACAAATATTCTAAAGTGAAACCCAAAAATTTATGTAGACCACGTCTCAAGGATCTACAGAAGCTTTTATAAAGCTGTGTGAATTTGTGACATATATCCACAGTGGCCATTTTTAAAAATAGTGGACGCTTTATAAAAAATTTTTGAAATGTGGATGATGAGCCTAGAGCATCAAAACTAGAAGTGAGAGACCAGCAGGTGGCGTGTTGGTTAAGGCACTGGACATTCCCACATGGCCAACCAGGGTTTGAGTCCCAGACCTGGTGGCTTGCTTTCTCACTTTCTCTCCGTCTCTCTCTGGTCAAATTAAAAATAAATGAATTAATAAACAAAATTAAATAAACAATTATAAAAAAAACTAGGAGTGAACTATTTTTAAATAAAAAAAAAAGAAAAAGAAAGCAAGCCATATTAATACAGAAAACCTGGCTGTGTCAAAGGCTTATTTTAAACTATCTGAAAACAGCCTTTACTCTTAACACTTATTTCCATTCTTTTATGATAACTGAAGTGCAGTAATGGAGTTTCTGTTGGGGTTAAGATGAGAGAGACTGTAACTTCTATGAAGGTCTCCGGAACTGGAAAATCACCCACCTGAGACAAAGGAAGGCCTACTGTTTTATCCAGCTTCACTACCTCAAGCCAAACTGGTATTTCCAGGAGTTGAAGTATAAAGGATGAAAAAGTTTTAAGAATAAGGGGTAGGGAGGCGGGGTGATTAAATATGAATGGAAAGGACAGTCTCAAAACAAAAAAAAGGAAGCTGGGGGAGGGGGAAGAGATTTAAGAGGTAAGGTACATTTAATTCTCCTCAAAGTGATTGCTAATCATTTTTCTTGGCAGTTCCAAGTGCCTTTCATAGTAGTTCTCAGCCTGAAGGTTCATTCTAAAACTTACCAGATCCTCTGAAGCCCGAGCTTGTGCTCTTCGGAAAAGATCCAAGTCGTACTCGCTAGTCAGGTTTTCCAAGAGCGGTTCCCGAGTGTTCCCGTAGGTCTGTCTGTGTTCCTAGGGAAATAACCAGAGCATGATACCCCCTCAGTACTTCTTTCAATTCAACTGATGCCAATCACAACTACAAGCTTTTTTAAAAAAGATTTATTTATTTCATTCTATTAATTATTATCTTTTAAAAATCTGACCAGAGAGAGAAAGTGAGAAGGCAAGCCACTAGGTCCACGACTTAAACCATGATCAGCCATGTGGGAGTTCCACGCCATCTGCCATGATCAGCCATGTGGGAGTCCACGCCATCTGCCAGCCCCACAACTCTAAGCTCTTTACTTAGTGCTTACATAGTAGGTGTTGGGAGAGAGCACAACACACAGTACTAATTGAGTCAATCCCAGAAGACATTCACCTCCACCCCCCCCCCCCACCCCCCGCAGTGAAATCTGGAGAAGAAACACTATTCGGCCTCTGGGAGTTTCACTTTTCTATTTCATTTTTCTAAGAATTCTTTATTTTGGGACCAGCAGTTGGCGTAGTAGCTATGTAACTAGCTGTGTAGTCGACTGCGGTTCAAGGCCCGGACCCAGTGGCTTAAATTCATGCCAGGCGCATGTGTGCGTGCCCAAGATCCCAAAAGAAGAATGGAGAAGGGACTGTGGCTTGGCCATCCCCCCAGGGTGGGGGTGATCTCTCACTTTCTCTCTTTCTGGCGAGTGCACGCGCCCTATAGCAAAAACCTCTCCCCAAAAAAGAATTATTTTAAAATTTTATTTGTTGGGATCAGCAGTTGGCGTAATGGCTGTGTCGCTGGACTCCCACGTAGTCAACCATGGTTCGAGTCCTGGACCCGGTGGCTTAAATTCACACCGAGCGCATGTGCGTGTGTGCCCAAGATCCCGAGAGGAGAATGGAGGAGAACGGACTGTGGCGTGCCCACCCACCCCGGGAGGTGATTTCTTGCTTTCTGTCTCTCTGGCGAGTGCATGCACCCTATAGCCAAAACCTCTCCAAAAAAAAAATTTTATTTGCTGTTATCATTATTATTCCATTTGGAAACAGAATCAGAGAGAGAGTGACAAAGCAAGCTGTCAGGTCTGGGACTTGAGCTGTGGTCACCCATGTGGGAGTCCGGTGCCTTAACCACCACGCACAGGCACCTCAAGGAGCCGAACTCCAAGCCTCCATCTGTTCACATGAAATGTGTATGACAGCACAAACAACTTATAACACACCAGAGGCACGAGAAATTCCTAGAATCCGGAGATCTGGAAGGACCTGTGGTGGATACTCCTGACTTTTAAACAACAGATTCTCTGAGCCTTAACATCTAAAAGTTTAGCCTGAACGGAAAATCTGCAGGTAGGAAGGGCAGCAATTCAATTTCACTCGAATTGCTGCAGCAACTAGTACACTGTCTGCCAAAGGCATTTATAATGCTCCCACTTTAAACAGGTCAGCAGCCAAAGACACAGGACAGGCGGGTTGGACTCTTTAAAAAAATGTCTAGTTATAACTTCTAAGTAAGAATAAAAGAGGGAAAAGTCATAGAAAATTAAAAGCATAAAAGTAGTTCAACTTTTTAAATCTTACCATGGCGGTCACTGTCTCACCCACAGTATCAGTCCAAGCTCAAACCATACCCCAGTCACTCCCTAAAGCTGGCTCCTCACTCACTACTTAAACCCTCGGTTTTATCAGACCCCAGCCACTCCCCCAAACTGCTTTTCTTTCTTTTTAGACAATAGGATGCATACCAGTAGTTAAGACCAGTAGTCCACAAAAGAACCCAGCCTGAATCAGCCTGAGCCAGAGATGGTTCCTAGAACGACTTCTGCCTAACCTTCCAGCTCCTTGGACCCTCAATGTACTGTTAACACATGCTAGGTGGCACATCTGCCAGCGCCAGAGAGTTGGCAATCTCTATGGTTACTGCCTGGAATGACCTGACAAGGAAAGAAAGTAGGCAAGTTTTGGAATTGGGGAGGGGAGGAGGGAATCCCCACCTTTTCTAGGAAAAGCTCAGAATACTCCTCCCTTCTATTACCCTAGCCCTTTCCCTCATTATTCCATTTGTTACATCTTAAAATTCTCAGCTCCAGGGGTGAGCAGGTAGTGTGGTGATAAGGCACTCGACTCCCACATGGCTGAAAGTGGTTTGAGTCTCAGACCTGGTGGCTTGCTTTCTCACTTTCTCCCTCTCTCTGGTCAGACTTTAAAAATAGTAATAATAAATAAAATAAAATAATTCTTCAAAAGAAAAATTCTCAACTCAAGACACCTGAAAAGAGGTTTTGAGAGGTGAGCTCCTGCTTCTCCATTCTTTTTTTTTTTTCCCAGAGTTTTCTGCTATAGGGTGTGTGCACTCACCAGAGAGACAGAGACAGACCGACAGAAAGCGAAAAATCACCCCCCAGGGGAAATGGCCACACTGCAATCCCTTCTCCTCCGTTCTCTTCTCAGGACTTTGAGCATGCACACACACGCGCCCAGGTGAGTTTTATGCCACCAAACTAAGCCGCCAGGTCCAGGACTCAACTGCTGTCGACGACGCAGATGTCCAGCGGCGTAACCGTTACGCCATCTGCTGGTCCTGTTTCTCCATTCTTTGGCCACCTAATAAAACGTGCCGCAGACCCTCAGGTGCAGTCTCCTAAGTTGGCTCCCCAACTCTGATCAGCAAAAGATCCCACTTAGGGGAATAAATTTAAAATTTGTTAACAACTCTAAGTATTCTTCCCCAGGAGAGAAACAGCACAAGGGAACTTCCTTTTAAACCTTTGATTCTAGTCCTTTCCACTCTGTTCTAGATTCTGCATCCCACCCAGGGAATAAGAGATAATGATTAAGTAGAGTGGATGGTTTATCACAGGAAGAACATTCTAGATTTCACATTTATTAGCATACAAAGAAATCGTTCACCAGTACCTATGCCTCTATTAAAATTTCTGGTTAATCTGGACCCACCTACTGTTTTATCTTTGTTGTTGTTGCTGTTTTAGTTTCTGGTATAGGGTGCATGTGCTAGGGTGGGGGAAACAGTGGGGGAAAGACGGAAATCACCCCCCAGGGGGAATAGTCATGCTGCGGTTCCTTCTCCTCTATTCTCCTCTACGGATCTTGGGCACACATGCCCTGACATGGTTTTCTAACTGGTGGGTCCACCTATATAAAAATAGGTGAACAGCCATCAATCACACCAGGTATTTACAAAGGTTAAGAGAACATTATAACTACAGTGCCTAGCACATAATCACTCAATAGTGGTATTGTATGATTACACCACTACTCAACTTGCGGATAAAAACACTGAACCAGCACATGGCGTGATGGTTAAGGTGCTGGATTCCCACATGGTCAACCACCCTTCGAGTCCAAGACCCAGCCCTTGGAAAGCACATCAGCCAAGTGTGCATACCAAAATCCCAAGAGGAAAATGGAGGCAAAGGGCCTCTGCATAAGTGTAGTTCCTGAGGGGGGAGAGGGTAACTTTCTCTCTCTCTGGTGAGCGCACATACCCTATGGCAAAAACAAAACAAAACAAAACCAAAAAAAAACAACTAAACACTGAATGAGAGAAGGGCAAACTTACAACCTGGTAACCTCTCTACAAACCCAACATAATCTAGTATAGGTCTTTAGCTATAAATTCACCACATAACCCACCATCCAGCTCACACTGACTTATACCACTTACTTTCATAAAGTTATTACTTTCAAGACAGTGAGGACTGTTCAAAGAACATATACTGTGGCCAACTTTTGTCTTAGCGAAGCCATGCTGTCTATTTACAAACCACACATTTAATAAACTATTTTCCACGGTTTGAGTCCCGAACCCGGCAGCTTGCTTTCTCACTTTCTCTCTCGCGCTAGCTCTCTCAATCGCTCTGTCCCTCTCTGGTCAAATTAAAAAATAATAAGTAAATAAATAAAGTTAAATAAAATAATTCTTTTTTAAAATCTATTTTAATGACTAAATAAACACTCTAATCCTATGAAAAAAATAAAATATGCGTTGGAAAGACTGAGAGGACACACACCAAAATGGGAAACAGGCAGCTGGTGGCACAGACGTTAAGACAGCTGGATGTCAGGTAGCCATCTGAACCAACTGAGTAGTTCAAGTTCCTGACCCAGTGCTTGAAAGACCAAAGAAAGCGAGAAATCACCCCCCACCCCGCCTCAGGGGGATGGTCAGGCCATAATCCCTTCTCCAATCTCCTCTGAGGATTCTGGGCATGCATGCACACATGCCAGCATGCTTTTTAAGTCACTAGGCCCAGACTTGAACTGTGGTCGACAACGTGGGAGTCCAGCAATGTAACCATCTGCTGGTCCCAAGAGGGAGTTTTTCATTTGAATTTTTCTTCTCTGTATTTCCGGTATATTCAGTAGTAAGGGTGTATTACTACTTTTAAAATAAAATAACTTTTATCATTGTTTATTTATGTACTTTTTTAATGAGTTATTTGTATAATTCCATTTGTCATGATTATTTCTAAATTTGACCCGAGAGAGAGAGAGAGATAAAGAAAGGGAAAGTGAAAAAGCAAGACGCCAGGTCCAGGACTTGAACTGCGTGCGGTTGGTCACGTGGGAATTCAGTGCCTCTAACCACTACACCAACTGCCAGCCTCAAAATAAAACAACTTATTACCTAAAGAACTAAATCTATGCCAAAAACTTTTGAAAAATTTCTAATAAAGTGAAGAAAGTTCTAGATGTTTAAGAGAAAAGGCAATCCAAGTGGTACATAAAGAAAAAGCCAGGCCAGCAGGTGGCAGAGAGATTAAGGTGGCTGGATCCCACTTAGCCCATAGTGCTACTGGCGTCTATTTGAGTCTCAGACCTAGTGGCTTGAAGATCATGCTGGGCTTACGTGCACAGCTGCCCAAAATCCCCAGAAATGAATAGAGGAGAAGGGACTGGGGAATGGCCATCCCATCTGGGAGGTGGGAGGACACTTTCTCACTCTTTCTTTCTCCTCTTCGCCTCTAGAGAGTACAAGTGCTCTACAGTAAACAAACAAGCAAAATACGTCATGTAAAAGCTAAGATATATCCCAAAATACAAGGTGTGGTTATTTTTAGGTAGTATTTTTTTAAAGAATTATTTTAGAGGCCGGCAGGTGGCGTGGTGGTTAAGGAAGCTGGATTCCCACATGGCCAACTGCAGTTAAAGTCCAGGACCTGGCGGATTGCTTTCTCACTTTCTTTTTCTTTCTCTCTCTCTCTCTGTCTCTCTCACCCACTCACTCACTCTGTCCCTCTCTGGTCAAATTAAAATTAATACATAGAGTTAGATAAAATAATTCTTAAAATTTTTTTTATTTAATTTTAGTAGGTCGTTGGAAAAGTCAGTGCGCATTTTTCCATAGAAAAAACAGAAAAATAAGGACCTGGAACCAGCAGCTAGTGTACTGGTGTCATTAATGGACTCCCATGTAGTCAACCATGGTTTGAGTCCTGGACCCAGCCAGCAGCTTAAAACTCACTCCAGGCACATCTGATTTCATGCCCAACATCCAGGGAGGAGAATGAGAAGGGATTGCGGCGTGGCCATCCCCCTGGGGGGGGGGGGGGGGGGGGTGATTTCTTGCTTTCTGTCTCTCTTGTCTCTCTGTCAAGCATATATACCCTACAGCAAAAATCTCTCTCTCTCAAAAAAAAAAAAAAAAAAAAGAAAGAAAGAAAGAAAGAAAGAAAGAAAGAAGAAAGAAAGAAAGAAAAGAAAAGAAAAGAAAAGAAAAAGGAAATAGAGGGACCAGCAGATGGTGTAGTGGTTACATGGCTGGAGTCTCACATGGCCAACCACAGTTCGAGTCCCAGACCCAATGGCTTGAAAATCATGCCAGGCACATGTGCACGCATGCCCAAGATCCTGGGAGAAGAATGGAGGAGAAAGATTGTGGCGTGGCCATCCCTCATGGGGTGATTTCTCACTTTCCCTCTCTCTGTGTCCCTCCAACAAGTGCATGTGCCCTTAGGCAAAAAGTGCTAAAAAGGGGCTGGCAGGAAGTATGGTGGTTAAGGGTACTGGATGCCCTCCCATATGGTGGACAGTGGTTCAAGCCCTGAACCTGATGGCTTACTTTCTCTTTCCCTCTCTGGTCAAATTATAAATAAATAAATGTTACATAAAATAATTCTTTAAAAAAAAGAAAAAAACTCTAAAAACATACACATACAAATACATGATGACTTTTCCATGACCCAATATTTATTATTATGTTTAATTTTGCTATAAGGCATGTCTGCTCACCAGATAGATAGAAAGATAGAGAGAATGAGAGCTGGCAGGTACCAGAGTGGTGGCTAAGGGTGCTAGACTCCCACATGGCCGACCATGGTTCAAGTCCTGGACCTGGCAGCTTGCTTTCTCACTCTTCCCCCCTTTCTCTCCCTCCCTGATCAAATTGGAATGGATGAATAAATAAATTAAGTTAAATTCTTAAAAACTTTTTTTTTTTTTTTTTTAAAGATAATGAGAGCAAGCGAGCACACAGGCACACAAGCCGCCAGGTCCAGGACTCAAACCATGGTTGGCCAGGTGGGAGTCCAGCACCTTAACCATACCACTACCTGCTAGTCTTCTATTTTCTCTTAATCGTTCTATATTCCTTATTACAACTGTGCATTACTTTTAAAGTTAAAAAAAATGTTAAAATAGGACAAAAAGATCTACTACAGAAAATACCACCTACTTACCTAATATACCTTTCATCATGAAGGAAATACATTTTTCTATTTAAATAACTGGACTACTGCTAAGCTTGAACATTTTTCCTTACAGACATTTTTGATGTGATGGAATTTGTCCTAGTGGGTAAATTTAACCCTTTTAAATTATAGTGAAGCTGGGGGACCAGCAGATGGTGTAATGATTAATCATGCTCTCTGCTGTCCCGCTGGACTCCAAGCAGTCGACCATAGTTCAAGTCCTGGACATGGTGGTTTAAAACTCACACTGGGCGGGAACCAGCAGTTAGCGTAATGGCTATGTCACTGGACTCCCACGTAGTCGACTGCAGTTCGTGTCCCGGACCTGGTGGCTTAAAAACTTAAGCCAGGCGCGTGTGTGTGCGTGCCCAAATCCCAGGAGGAGAATGGAGGAGAAGGGATTGCGGCGTGGCCATCCCCCCTGGGGGGTGATTTCTCGCTTTCTAGAGAGACATAGAGACAGAAAGCGAGAAATCACCCCCCAGGGGGGATGGCCACGCCGCAATCCCTTCTCCTCCATTCTCCTCCTGGGATTTGGGCACGCTCAGTGTCATAGCCATTACACCAACTGCTGGTCCCAAAAGATCTAATTTTAATTATCAAAAATTTCAGTTTTATTTTATTTTCTAAGACCTGTTTCCACTTTAAGTACAGTTTGGGAAATTATACTTAGTTCTCAGTCCCAAGAAAGAGCTAGACTTGGTATGCATTTGTAGAGAATACAAAATAGCAAATCTAAAAAGCAGAAGCTCAGAAAGCAAGAAGAATCAAATGTGGCAGCAGTTCACACTAATCAGACAGTCCACGGTTTCTCACCATATATTTCTCTTTCTGTTCTTTGCTTAGTCCAGAATTTCTTTTCTTCCTGAGTTCAGCCACCTTTTCCTTATACCGCAGCTGCCTCTCTGTTGGTGCCTAAAAGGAAAAGGAGAGGGCTAAGCTAGCTAGAGAATTCATTATGAAGTTAAGATTCAAAATTAAGCGTGTCAGTGCCTCTTTTTAATTTTTAAAGGAAGAATAAAATGCTAGAAATGTTACAGCCACTCTGTGAATAATACAGCTATTTTAAAATTCCCAGTTAGCTTCACTGATTACCCAAACCGCTATTCTTACTGCCAGTTAAATGTGGGGTTCCAGAATGAGAACATTTTAATATAAACATATATTAAGGATGGAAGACTCCACCAAAGCAACAGTAACAAAATAAAGATCACTTCAATCTAAAGAACATTTATTGATGTTTACTGTTTTATAAGTAATGCTTACTGATCTAATTAACAGTGTTATAAAAATGAAGACAACCCTAAGACAGGCAATGAAGAAACATGCAGCTACCATTAATGGAGTGCTTTTTGCTTGCCAACCCCAGGGATAGGTATTTTATATACATAATTTAGCTGACAACCCTATCAGGTAGGAATTATTCACCCCCTTTTATTAATAAGGAAGTAAGTTTTAGGGAGGCCAGCCCAGGACAACACAGCTAGAGTAACACAGTATTCAAATCCAGGTCTGTTTGGCTCCAAAGCCAAACTTCTTCCTCATCACTGTGCTTCCTCTGCTATCCACCTGTAATCCAGACAGTAAACTATACATAACATGGAACAAAGTCTAATATTTTGAGAACATTTCAATGGGAATACATGAGAAAGAAATTCAGTAAAGGTAGAAGAGGATGTAGGAAGATTTCCCACGACAGCTGAGAACTGCACAAGGCGTTCAAGGATAAATGCAATCTCCTTGGTGTAAGTGTAGAGTTCCAAGCAGGAAAACAGCAAGAATAAAGACCAAAGGCATTTAGGGAGAAGCAAGGAATTAAGGCAATCAATGCAGCATGAATGTTTAGAGAGGCAGGACAAGGATTAGGACAGAGCCAGGGTGCTTCCTAGAAATCAAGGGAAGAGCAAAGAAAAATGACACAGTCAAACAGCGTCAAGTGCTAAGGAAAGCTCACTGGTGACCTTGGAAACGCGTCAGTAGAGCAGATGGGGTTCAACTACAATGGGTTAAAAAAAAGTACAACATGAGGAAATGAAGCAGCAAGTATAATTTTCCAAACAATCAGAATTATCTTTTACTACTACTACTTTTATTATTGAAACTGGCATTTCCTTATACAAGAGCTAGACGTGTTTAATAAAATTGACTGTTTGAAAAACAAATGGATTCTAAGTTTATGGCTGGAAGACCAGTTACTCAGACAGACCATAGGAAACAAGAGGCATGGGTATGCCAAGAGACACAGCAGATCCAAGGGGCAAAGGAGGGCCAAAACATGGATCTCAAACTGTGACTGGCCAGAGCTTTAACAAGGCCCCCTACCTGGTGCCTGGTTGCATGCCTGTTGTTGTCATCTTGCCTGTGAGACAGCATCCTTTCTTCTATCTGCTTATCCCGGCTCTGTGCTCTCACCTGCAACCCATCAACAACGTCAATAAATCCACCTGCTTCTAAGGCTATGTTTACGTAAAGCTTAAGAATACAGTAATAATCCCTTGAACGGATATACTTTTACTTTCAAAGGGTCCTCGCGCTTACTAGAAACAATCTCTACAAGAAAGAAATCAGGCAAGCTTCACATTCTGCTTTCTCAGCCACAACTGAGAATGAGAGAAGTAAAATGAGCACAGCTATACATGGTGGTACAGTGAAGGCTAGCATTAAAGTCCAATGACTCTGAGCCTGGACTCTCTTCACTGGACAATGCTGAATAAACTGAGGAAGAACAAGAACAGAGTGAAAGGACAAAAAAAAAAAAAAAAAAAAAAAAAAAAAAAAACACGTTATAAACCTAGTTCAAGTCCATAGGAAAAGTTAACGCTGTAGTTACATCGTCTTAGACAAATCACATCGGCTTAGACAAATCACATCGGCTCTCAATAGTTTATTTCATCATCTGGAAACTGAGAACTCTTAGCCAACTGCATATTCAACTTCACCCCCTAAAACTCAGCATTGTCAAAACCTGGCATTCCCCCACAAAACTGCTCCATTTCAACGGTATCGAAAAATGGCAACGTTATCTAAACACACAATCAGGTCAACCATAAGAATGCCATCATCCCTAATTCTCCTCTTCCTTATGCTTCACACTGATTCCATTACCAAGGCTAGCAGTCTGTTCCTCTCCAGAGTATCCCAAACCAACCTATTCTTAGACTCTCCTCTGACACCACGCTAGTCCAGGCTACCATCTACTGCCGAAACTTCTAAGCGGTCCTCAATCACTCCACCCTGTGTCAATTCTTGTCCCCTACAGTACACCTCCTACAGGCTAGCAAGCCACCACTTTTAAAAAATGCTCATGAAATTGTACCATTCCTCTGCTGAAGAGCTCCAAATGCTTCTCGCTGCCCTCAGAATAAAAATTACTCCCGTGCCAAGGCCGACTAAGTCCTTCAGGGTCTGGATCCTGGTTTCCATTTCCCATCATGCTCCACCACAAGGCCTACTCTCGGTCCTTCAAATCCAGCAGTCTGTCCCCACCTCGTGGCCCTTACATTTGCTACTCCTACTACTCAGACATCTCTTCTTGATCTTTATATCTTGCTCTTTGTCATCACCCCTATCCCAGATCAAATGGCAACTCCTCAGTAAGGTCTTCCTTAAATAATCCTAGCAAAACCGAGGCTATGCCACCCAACCCCACGGTCACTCACTGGATCGCTACTCTTTTTGATCCTCGTAGTATTTAGCACTACATGAAATTCTTATTTACTTACTAATTTTTCCGTTTATGCTGCTGCTCCCCATGAGAATGGAGGCTCCTTGAATGCAGTCTTGGATCTCATGCACTGGATCCTCAGACATCTGTAACAGTGTTTGGCACGTGCAGCCACAGAACACAGGACTGAGTGAAATGATAACATGGCTGACTGCAGAGGTACTGGGAAACTCAAGAGCAAGGGTGTGTCTGCAGGTACTTTCAAAACTCTGGAGCTTTTGACAAACGTGAAGAATCTAATATTCTCACTTGGGATTCTCAATGTAATAAAAATATATCATCTTTCAGAAATTCTCCTGATCTTCTAGGTATATGTCCCAGTAATAAAGACAGATTATGTGCCGCCTAACTCTCCTTGTAAAGAACACAAGAGGAAAATTCAGTATAGAAGCATTTTCCTTTTTAAAGAATTTCCTTCCCCAACTGAAAATTTTTTTCCTAGGTTTTTGTCATATGCTACATGCGCTCCCAGGAGAGAGAGAAAGAACAATGAGAGGGCAAGCACGCCCCAGGGTGGAATGGCTGTACCACAATCCCTTCTCCTCCACTCTCCTCTTAGGATTCTGGGCAGGCACACACATGTGTTCAGTGTGATTTTCAGGCCACTGAGTCCATGACTAGACTTATGGTCAGCCATGTGGGAATCCAACACCTTCACCACACCACCTTCTGGGCCCCCCCTTTTTTCCCCAAAAAATAGTCCCTTGTTCATATTGCTATAGCCAACTGTTTATTTTTAATTAATAGCACATGCACTCACTAGGGATATAAAGAGAGAGAGAGAAAGCATCCCACAATGGAGTATAATCACACCACAATCCCTTCTCCTCCATTTCTCCACCCTGTCAGGATTTGGGGGTACATATGCACATAAGTTTATCAAGCCTTCAAGTCAGGATTCAAACTGTAGTCAGCCATGAGGGATTCAGTTCCCTTAACCACTAAGCTACGAGGCTGGCCCCCAACCAACAATTTTTGGCTAAGTAGGAGAGGACAACTCTCAAAAAACAAGAGATCACAGTTATTTTCCAAAAAAGAAGTACCCAATTCTTTGACAGCTTCTGATGCAGATTCTGACAGGACTGTTCCTGTTTCCATGTGGTCTTGGACTAATGGGGAGGCAATGGGAAGACCGACTGCTTGCCCTTTGATAGAAAAAGAAACTAGAAACTATCCTGCTTATAGAAAGATTTGGAATGAAGAAAAGAGTAAGGTCATTGACCTTTAAAATCCACATAAGCAAACCAAATGCACTACTTTGCTGAAAGACTGAAGAAACTTTCAGCCCTGTGGCCTATTTGTAAATAAGAGAACAAATGCATGAATCAAAGAGAATTCAAATGGGCTAGTGAATCTAAATGTTCTCCGAATGAAAGTGGCTCACACAGAGATAAACCTATGACCTTGGCCTTATTAGCAAAGTAAGAACAAAAAGAAAAATCTTTGGTTTAACCAAAGTATTTAACTTGGATAACCTGTCCAAATACCACCCAAGGAATCCATTTAATTAGTAATAACATTTTTAACTCTTGCTTCGCTATCACTAGCTCTCTGGTTCCATCCTTGGCAGCAGCAACTTGGGCAAGAACATACAAAATAGGATCTTAGACTCTACTCCTAGACACATGACCCCCCCATCTCAAAGCTTCTTTAAGATGATCAAGAATGTAAAAGAAGAATTCGTCAAGAGTAGGAGTAAATAAGAATAAAAAAAAAAAAAGGAAATATCCAGGGTTCAAATCCCAGTTAGGGTGCAAAAAGAAAAAAAAAAAAGGAAACATATTCCATGAAAATGAATAAACAAGAAAAGAATGTCTTGAAAACTAAAATGAGTTATGAGAACGTAACACATAAATACTGAGATCAAATACTTATGCAATTATTCCTTAGTAGAAGAGGTCCCCAGCAGTCTTCAAAGTCAATTTTCAATAGAAAATATCAATGCAGAGGTGGTTGATGTTCCAAATATCACCTCCTCACTAATTTCTTCCAAAGTACTCATTAAGTATTATAATTCTTTTAGAACTGGGTTTTTTAAAAAATAGTTTTTATTATGTTTCCTCCATTAGATTACAGAATAAAGGACCCTGCCCCTCCTGTTCACCACTGTGTCCCAGCGTTTAGCAAAGTGCCTGGCAAATGATAAGCATTCAATAAGCATACGCCGAATAAATGAGAACACAATTACCTTGCATTCGTCAGCCGAGAGGTTATGATACAGCGGGCATCCTGAGATGGAGAAATGTCTCTCGTGTTTTCCTGTAAGGTGTCCTGTAATAGCAGGAAAAGCTTAATCTCAAGAAAGAGAACTTAAGTTTACAATTTTTTTTTCTATAAAAAGTCTATCTCTTTGGTACACATTCATTTTTACCAAACATATGTCTGATCAGATTGAATCCGAAGGTAAGTGTTACTAGGGCCACAAACCGCACTCAGATAAATTCTTTTATTAATATTCCACAGCATGGATCTGGCAATCTCTGCACATGTTTGTGTTCGTTCAATGTAAATTGCAGTTCCTTCCATTCTGATGAGATACTGTTCACATCACAAACAACATAAAGTCATGTATTCAAATAAGGCACAGAATTACTGGATTATCTGAAGAGTTCTAAGTTTTTCTATGCAAAAAATCGTAACTTTTCTGACAACATAATGCAAGCAGAACTGTTTTCTTTTGGTGGAAGTTAACTCTCCTATGCTCAACCAACCAAGCCACGTATATACTTAGGTGTATGTTTCTTGATACTACACAATCTGAATTTAGCTCTTTTCAATAATCAAAAGAAACATAAAAGTGGAGAAACAAATAGCGTTTTATATTAACATATTTTGAATAAGATTAAATATAAATGTTTTTGGACCAGCAGATGCCGACCATGGTTGGGAGTCCTGGTCCTGGTCTTGGCAGGCCGCATTTGTCTCAAATCTTAACAAGATGGAGAGATAGAGAAGGGATTATGGTGTGATCATGTCCCTTTGGGGGATGCTTCCTTCCCCTGCTCTATTCTTCCCAGTCTGGTGAGCAATTAAAAAAAGGCTGGGAGGGACCAGCAGATGGCATAATAGTTACATTGCTGGACTCGTGTGTAGTCAACGGCGGTTTGAGTCTTGGACCCGTGGTTTAAAACTCACATCAGGTGCACGCGTGTACATGCCTAAGATCCCAAGGAGAGAATGGAGAAGAAGGGACAGCAGCGAGGCCAACCCCCTAGAGGGTGATTTCTCTCTTTGTGTCTGTCTCTGTTTCTCCAGCAAGTGTATGTGCCCTACAGCAAAAATATCTATGGACCAGCAGTTGGCATGATGGCTATGTTGCTGGACTCCCATGTAGTCGACTGCGGTTCGAGTCCCGGACCTGGTGGCTTAAACTCACGCTGGGCGTGCGTGCCCAAGATTCCGAGAGGAGAAAGGAGGAGAAGGGATTGTGGCGTGGCCATCCCCCCTGGGGGGTGATTTCTCACTTTCCATCTCTCTGTCTCTCTCTGTCTTTCTGGCGAACACACGTGCCCTATAGCAAAGGAAAAAAAAATCTTTCTAAAAAAAAGGTTGGGGAGAATGTTAGGAATAACAATACAAAAAGCTCATTTTAGCTAACAGGGTATTTCTTTACTTTTCTATTTTTCATGCAGTGTTTTGAAAACACACAGGGAGTTCAATATTCCTTTTATATATAATTCTCAACCAACAGGTTCATAAAACACCTAAGATTGAAATGGATGGTGAGATGCTGATAATGAGATAAAAAGATAAGTTAGCTAACTTAAATTGCAAGGTCTACAAAAAATCTTCACCTTCTTGCATTGAAAAAAGATGCTTTGGGCCAGAAGGTGGCATGGTGGTTAAGGTGCTGGATTTCACATGGCCAACTCAGAAGTTCGGAGTCCCGGACCCAAAAAATACTCCAGGAGCATGCCCAAAATCCTGAGAGGACAAATGAAGGAGAGGTGACCGTGGCGTGGCCATCCTCTCTAGAGGGTGATTTCTCACTTTCCCTTTCTCTCTGTCTCTCTCCAGCAAGTGTATGTGCCCTATGGCAAAAATCTAAAAGAAGAAAGAATGAAGAAAAAAAAGGAAAGAGAGAGATGTTTAATTTTGGGTACCATGGGATAAAAAAACATACAACATGATTCATAGAGCAAACTTTGAAGGTCAAAAAATAGTCCAACTATGGGGGAATAGAGATTTTTTTTTTTTTGTGGAGAGGTTTTTGCTATAGGGCGTGTGCGCTCGCCAGAGAGACAGAAAGCGAGAAATCACCCCCCAGGGGGGATGGCCACGCCGCAATCCCTTCTCCTCCATTCTCCTCTCGGGATCTTGGGCACGCACACACATGCACCCGGCGTGAGTTTTAAGCCACTGGGTCTAGGACATGAACTGCGATCGACTACGTGAAAGTCCAGCGACACAGCCATTATGCTAACTGTTGGTCCTGGGAATAGAGATTTTACAACATTTAGGCTGCCATTTCTCTGGAACAGTATTCTTATAAATGTAATTTTAGAGATTCACACAATTTATCTTGAATACAAAGAAGTACACTCAGCGATCAGACATCACCTATAACACAGTGTCACTGCTACAAACGCCCTTGTTTTTTAGATACTACATATCCACAACTTCTGAGTACATTAATTCATGTCTTATAATATAGATTAAAAACTAATCTGGGGGGGCAGCAGGTGGCATGGTGGCTGAGGCACTGGACACTCCCACATGGCCAACCACAGTTCAAGTCCTGGACCTGGTGACTTGCTTTCTTACTTTCCCTCTCTCTCTCTCTCTCTCTGTGTCTCTCCCTCTCTGGTCAAATATAAAATAAAAGAGTGAATAAATAAATAAATTAAATAAATAATTATTAAAAAATAAAAATCTTGGGGCTGGTAGGTGGCATAGTGGTTAAGGTGCTGGACACCCACATGGCTGACCATGGTTTGAGTCCTAAACCTGGTAGAATAATGATAATAAATTAAATTAAATTAAATAATTCTTTTTAAAAAAAAAAGAAAAAACCAATCTAATGCATATAATTAAAAGTTTAAAAGACAACGGCTAATCTGTTGACCTAACAGTTTCACTGCTATGAACTTACTCTGCATTGTTTCCTAGAAAGACACCAAAACATGTACACACTAAGCTACTCATTACAGTACTGTTCAAAATAGCCAGAAAGAAATTATCTGAATATCAGTCAATATGGGGGACCAGCAGTTGGTGCAATGGCTATGTCACTGGACTCTCATGTAGTCGACCACAGCTTGAGTCCCGGACCCGGTGGCTTAAACTCATGCCGGGTGCGTGTGCGTGCGTGCCCAAGATCCTGAAAGGAGAATGGAGGAGAAGGAATTGCGGCACGGCCATTTCCCCTAGAGGGTGACTTATCGCTTTCTGTCTCTCTGTCTCTGTCTTTCTGGCGAACGCACACGCCCTATAGCAAAAAAAAAAAAAAGCAATTAATATGGGACAATTAAAATGATTATGAACTATTAATACAATAAAATTCTTGAGGCTGGCAGGTGGCATGGTGGTTAAAGGGGCTGGATTCCTACATGGCAGACCATGGATCGATTCCCAGACCTGACAGCTTGTTCTCTACCATTTTCTCTCTCTTTGGTTAAATTAAAAAATAATAATAAATGGAAATAAATAATTCTTTAAAAAAAATAAAATTCTCTAGGGACAGGTGGTGGCAAGATAGTTAAGGCAGCTCGATGCCACATGGCCCACTGTACTATACAAGTCCCAAACCCTGTGGCTTGAAAAACACACCAAGACCGTATGCATGTGGGCCCAAATCCCAAAAGGAGAAATAAAGAAGGGATTGCAGCGTGTCTATCCTCCTTCAGGGTGTTGGGGAAGGTTCTCTCTTTCTCTGTCTGTCTTTATCCAGTGGAAACTCACATCCTCTAGCAAACTAAAGAAAAAAAAAAATTAAGGGGCTAGCAGGTGGCACGGTGGTTAAGGTGCTGAATTCCCACATAGCTAACCACGGTTTAAGTCCCAGACCTGGTGGCTTGAAAATCACAACAAATAAATAAATAACTGTTTAAAAAATATATATATTTTTTAAATCTGTGTATCTTTTAGAAAGATAGACCTAGGGGCCAGCAGGTGGCATGGTGGTTAAGGGTGCTGAACTCCCACATGGCCAGCCATGGTTTGGGTCCTGAACCTGGTGACTTGCTTTCTCACTTTCCCTCTCTCTCTCTCTCTCTGTCCTTCTCTGATCAAATTAAAAATAAATAAATCTTAAAAAAAAGATAGACCTATAAGTGATAGTAATAACAACAATAACAAAAAGTATGTGTATTTATGCTTATATATGTATAGAAACTTACTAGAAGCATTAAGAAAAAACTACCCATAGTCATTTAACACCTGAGGCATGGTCTGAGCATATAACTGAAGGAAACTTTCATTTGTGCATTTCAAACTCCCCTGCAAGGATTCAGTTTTTTCATAAGCATATATAACTTCTAATACCAAAATCAGGGCCAGGCAGTGGCATGGTAGTGAAGGCAGTTGACTCTTACATGGCTGATGATGTGATTTGGGCCCCAGAACCAAGAAAAAAAACATATATGCTATACGTACATATGCTGATATCCAAAATTTCAAAAGGAGAAAGGAAAATGGAATATGGTGTGACCATTCCTCATGGGGGGTGCTTCTTCACTTTCCCACCCCACTTTTGAGAGCACATTGTGCCCTCTTTCAAAATTAAAAATAGAGTAAAAATATAAAAATTATGTACACACACACACACACACACACACAACGTGATGACATTCTTTTGCCTAAGATAAAAAGTGGAACAGAATCAAGAATAATCTGGGGACCAGTAGGTGGCGTGGTGGGTAAGGCGCTGGAACACTCCCACATGGCTGACCATAGTTGAGTCCCATACCTAGTAGCTTGCTTTCTCACTTTCCTCTCTCCCTCTCTCTCTGGTCAAATTAAAATAAATGAATGAATAAATAAAATTGAATAAAATCATTCTTAAAAAAAAAAAAAATCTTGGAAACTCAAACATATAACTTTTCCCAAATACATTAAAACCAAAAGTCAAAGCAAATGTTCCTCTGAGGGAAGACATTTACATGTACTATGCCATTAAGGGGCTAAGTCCTGGGCATAAATACACACAGTGAGGCCCCACTCAATATGGCCTTATTTTCTCTTCTCTGTTCTAGTCTCTCTGCCCCCAGCACACTGGGTCCTAAGTGGTCCTCAAACTGGTTAAGAAAAAAGGACCTATCATCATTTTATACTACCCATAGTCATTTATTCTCTAGCCTCAGAGTTTTTGCACTTGCTGTTCCCTCTACTCATAATGACGCTTATCCTCAAATATTCAAATGGCTCATTCTCTCATTTTTCTGGATCTCTGCTCCAATGTCACAATATGAGAGCAGCTTTCCCTAACCAACTATACACACACATCACATATGTATGTATATACATATGATGTATGTCTATATACATGTGTATTTATGTGTGTATACACACAAAATACCCTACTCTCAGGACCAGCAGATAGCATGATGGTTACACTGCTGGACTTCCACATAGTCGACTGTAATTCGAGTCCCATACTCAACAGCTTCAAACTCATGCCAGGCATGTGTGCATGTGTGCCCAAAATCTTGAGAAGAGAATGGAGAAGAAGGGCTTTCTGTCTCTCTCTCTCTCCAGCAAGTGTACGTGCCCTGTAACAAAAATCTCCTTCTTTAAGAAAAAAAAAATACCCTACTCTCTCAGCATTCTGCTTTATTTTCCTTCATAGCATGTATCTCCAATTGACGTATTACATATCTATATGTGTTTGCTCTCCTCAGCTAGACTATAAGCTCCATGAAAGCAGGGACTATGACATGTTCCCAACTATAACTCCCAAACTTAAGACATTCTGGCACAATGGCATATGTTTAATACATATTTGATCAATGACTGACTCAAACAGTGCATAAAATTAAAACAACTTAACAGCACAGAGAATGACTAGCAGAAGTTGAAGAAGGTTCCTTTCCTTGCTGTGTAGCAAGCAGATTCCCTTGAGTTTGTTTTTTAACTTCAAGAGATTTTTGCTACAGGGCACGTGCACTTGCTAGAGAGACAGAGAGACAAAAAGCGAGAAATCAGTCCCTGAGTTGGATAGCCATGCCTCAATTCCTTCTCCTCTCGAGATTTTGGGCATGCATGCACATGTGCCCAGTGTGATTTTCAAGCAGCAAATCCAGGACCTGAACTACAGTCAGTCATGTGGGAATCTAGCACCTTAAACACTACACCACCTGCTGGCCCCCACTTTCATGGCCTCTTGATAAGAAATCTGTTTTTCTCATTTCCTTAACAGCTACGGTCATACAATCACTCTTCGGCAGTAGTTTATGCTCTACAAATCCTCATTAAGTGTGAACTGTGAACCACCCAATGAGGTATATGCAGGTAACTGGTCATTTTTCCTTTCTTTCTTTCTTTTTTTTTTTTTTTTTTTTTTTTTTTGAGAGGTTTTTGCTATAGGGCACATGCACTCACCAGAAAGAGAGAGAAAGATAAGAGAGACAGAAAGCAAGAAATCACCCCCACCCCCGAGGGGTTATGGCCCTGCCACAATCCCTTCTCCTCCATTCTTCTCTCGAGATCTTGGGCACATACGCACATGTGCCTGGCATGAGTTTAAGTCACCGGGTCTGGGACTCAAACCGCGGTCAGCTACATGGGAGTTCAGCGACACAGCCACTACGCTAACTGCTGGTCCCTGGTCATTTTTCTTGTTTCTTGCTGGAAAGAGAATTTTTCAGAGAAAAATACTCAATAAACTAAATGGCTCACCACAGTTAATTTCCTTGCAACCAGATCTATTATTATGGACAAGAGGCCATAAAAAAGAAATGCTTTTATTTGAGGGGTGGTTAGGGCACTGGACACTCCCACATGGTCAACCAGAGTTCAAGTCCTAGACCTAGCGGCTTGCTTTCTCACTTTCTCTCTCTCTCTCTCTCTCTCTCTCTCTCTCTGTGTCTGTGTCTGTGTGTGTGTGTGTGTGTGTGAGTGTGAGAGCGGGAGAGAGAGAGAGAGAGAGACTGAGACTCTCTCTCTGATCTAAATAAAAGAAATGCTTTTATTTCAGTAGGCAACTCATTGTAATTCTAAGCCCACAACTACTGAAGAAGTTAGGAAACTAGATCACACAAGACAAAAATATTTCTGCAGGATCCTAACTGCAGAGACAGAGAGAACACAGAACAAAGGGTGACACGAAGCTGGGGCACACTAACCTAGAGAGTTGCAGCCTGGTGTAGGACACTTCATATTGAAATTGTAGCTTTCGTGGAAGCGACGGCGCTTGGGGCGATGAGAGAGATCACTACCCGAGTCCTTCAGGGACATGTCCTTGGCAATGCTCTCATCGTGAGATACATTGGGGCTAGAGATGTCTATGTCAGACTCAGAAGAAGGTGCATTTCCAGTTGGAGTTCGAGGTGGTGACTCGTCATGATCAGCTGTATTCTTAGTTTCTGAAGCAAAAGCAATTGGTAGAATTTGTGAATGGAGTTCACTGATTCTGAGGTTTACTATTTAGAAGAGTTTACAGGCTTCTCAGATCCTCTATGACCTAATAACTTTTAGCTATTTATTTGCTAAAAGAAAACCGGAGAAATGAAAAGACACTAACACCAACCATCCTTTTGTACATCTTTAAATTATGACTGGAATTAAATTTGGGGCTTACCTAATGTATTTCACTTACCTGGATTTCTCCTTAGATCTCAATCATGGGTAATCAAAACTAGATGGTAATAAATTTTTAAAATGATACAATTCTACTTTCCTTCCAGGAGGTAACATGGGATAGAAAATTAAGTGAAAACAATTGTCTTTCTGGATGACACTGACCAGGCCTGGTGGGAGAGTGTGAATGGGTTTAGACTCTTGAGTTAGTTTATTGGTCATCAAACAACCCAGTCTTCAAATTCCAGACTAAATCGAGGGTTGCAAACCAAATGCCTACCGGGGCTGTGTAAAGCCAAAAGGACAGTTCATTGTTTATCTAAAAGGGACAGCTACTATTCAACTCCAGCCAATTATTACTTATGGGTAAATGACCACCCAACGTTCCTGAATCATTCCATTAAAAAAATAACTTTTAATCCTGGTTTTTATATGAAATCTCTGTATTTTCAAATCCAGGCAACGAATTTAAAAAATTTTAAACTCTGTGCAAGCAAACTAATAGACCATGTTGGCAGGCTAGAAGCTCACCAGTCTGTAAGCTCTGCTTTAAGACCTCTGATTTGGGGGCCAGCAAGTGGCGTGGTAAGTAAAGGTGCTGGATTCCCACACGGCTGACTGTGGTTCGAGTCCCGGACCTGGCAGCTTGCTTTCTTGTTTTCTCTTTCTCTTTCTCTGTCTCTCTCTGGTCAAATTAAATAATAATAATAATAACCAATGTAACTAATTAAACAAATAATTCTTTTGAAAAAAAGATTTTTAATAAAACCTCTGATTTGGGCTAGTAAATCACAATCTCAACAGCATAACATTCTCCATTACTGAGGATCGCGCCTCAGGAATCTGGCGGTAAGTGGACTGATAAACATGGCTATACAAAAGTTTGGTTCAAGCTTTGTCTATCTGTGGCTGAGAAATTTCCAAGCCCTTTCCCCTGCTAGTCTAATCTAGTATACTTCAGCTACTGCAGGCCTCAAGAACACCTTAGTAGCAAAGTGTCTTCAGCAAGACATAAGAAAGGAATCAGGCAAAGAGCAGCCACCTAGCATTTGTCAGTATTAGGCAACCATCTGCAGCAGCCCCAAGTCCTCCCTAAAAGGAAATTGGCCATATTCTCTGTAATGGGTTCGAGCCATACCATAATCACTCACCTCTATCTGAAAAATCAACCACTTGCTCAGTTTCTGAGCCAGACGAACGAGTCTGCCGAAGTGGGTATTTTTTTGGAGTCACTGGGGTAGGCTGCTGCTGACTACGGGTCACTCTTCTGGTAGAATAAGCAGGCTCCTCAGTGCCAAAAGACTGCAAATTTCGAACAGGGCTGGAATCTGAACCCAATTTTAAAAGACAATAAAATCATTAAAAAATAAGGAAACCTGTTTTACTTCCCTCCCATCCATACAATTTATTAGAAGGTAGCTACTCCTCCTCATCCCCTTCACATACTCCCAAGTCCAACAAACCCATACATTATCTGCTTTACTACATAAAATATAACAGAACCTAGCTGAGGTATAGAAACACAGTACAATACAGTGTCAACAGTTTAGGGTTCTAGAACGAAGACTGCACTTGCGTCAACTCTATTCCAGCATATCAACTAGCTGTGGTGGCTTGGGCAGGTTCATTTCTTCAAGTCAATTTCCTGACCTATTACAAAATGGGAAAATGCTAGTAGTACATTCCTCAATAGTTTGCAGTGAGGAATCTAAGCCCAGATGACAAAATGCACTTGAGTACCTTCAAACTACTTTCCAACCCTGAGATCCTCAATTCTTTACTACTAAAGCAAAATACTGGGTATTTACACACTGATATTTGGATGCAACTCTTTTCATTTTTTTTTTTTTGGAGAGGTTTTTGCTATAGGGCGTGTGCGCTCGCCAGACAGACAGAGAGAGACAGAGAGACAGAAAGCGAGAAATCACCCCCCAGAGGGGATGGCCACGCCGCAATTCCCTCTCCTCCATTCTCCTCTCAGGATCTTGGGCACGCATGCACACGCACCCGGTGTGAGTTTAAGCCACCGGGTCCGGGACTCGAACCGCGGTCGACTACGTGCGAGTCCAGCGACATAGCCATTACGCTAACTGCTGGTCCCTGGATACAACTCTTTAAAGATCTACTAAGCGTATAACCAACTACATTCCATAATTAAATATAGTTTTAGAAGTACTGGGCCTCCTCCAATAACAAATTCAAGAGACATTTTTAAAACTCAAAGCCGGAAGTACTCAAACAGAAAGGGAAGAGACTGCAGTCCCATTTTACTGACAGGAATGCTGTAGTCTATCAAAAATATAACAAGAGACTGAAGACTATGAGGGGCGAGGCCAGCAAGTTGAGTAGTGGTTGAGGCGCTGGACTCCCACATGGCAAACTGCGTTTGAGTTCTGGGCCTACCAGTGTGCTTTCTCACTTTCCCTGCCCCTCCCTCCCTCCCTCTCTCTCTCTCTCTCACCCGCTCAGTCCCTCTCTGATCAAATTATAATAAATAAAGCTAAATAAAATAATTCTTAGGGGAACAAAAAGATTATGAGGGGTCTTCCAAAGTTACCTAAGAACTATGCATGGATTTCAAAAATAAACTGCACCAAAAAAAAACTCACACTCTAATTCTATCTTTCCACAAGCTTTTTGAAGCCCCTTTGTATATGTCTCCCATTTATTCTAACAGTCATAGTTTCTCTGAATCTTCAAATCGGATAAGACCTCCAACAGAAGTATTTTTAAAGACCTGCTGCTTTGGGACCAGCAGGTGGCTCAAGTCCTGGACCTGGCAGCTTGAAACTCATGCTGGGTGCATGAGCGTGCGTGCCCAAAATCCCAGGAAGAGAATGGATTGCAGTGTGGCCATTCCCCCTGGGAAGTGATTTCTCACTTTCCCTCTCTGTCTCTCTGTCTCTCTCTGGCAAGTCCACGCACTTCTGGCAAAATTTTTTTTTTCTTTTTCTTTTTCTTTTTTTAAAAAATAGCCTACTGCTTCTGTGCTTGCTCTATTCAGGTCATCTGATGCACTGTCCTCTATACCTAGTCACGTACCAGTTTGCACACTAACTAGCACAATAACACGAGGATCAGCTGGTTTTGAGAAGTAGTCAGAAAGAACGAAGACCTTTACCTTGAGAACTCTGGCTGAGCCTGGCTGAGGAGCGGGTGACTCGGGCAGACCGTCGGGATGTGCCATCACTCTCCGAACTGTCTGTGTGCTCGAGATCTGTAGAAAAATCGGAATCTTCGGTTCCATCTGAACTACTGCCTGCATTCCTCTGTAACACCATAGATCCAGATATTAGCACAGAAGCATTGACTCTGTGTTTTTATTAACACTGGAAATAAAATAAACCGTGATGCTGGGAACAAGTTCAAACCTAAGAAGAAATTCCACAAGCATTTTCCCTCCTTCCCAGAACCGACTTCCCTTTATTTAGGACATTTAAATGGAACAACCATTTAACAAATAAAGCAACTTTGTTAAATGATTAAAATTCTTACTGTAATCACTTATCCTGAACCAACTCTACTGGAAATTAGTACCACAAACTAGTAATAGAAGTATGCAATTCATTGGCTGACATAACCACGCAAAAAAAAAAAAGTCTGAAGTAGTAAGAAAAATGTTGGTGCTAGGTCCCACGTAATTTCAGAGTGGCTTTTGTTTCAGTCTCCAAGAGCAGGTATCACATTAAAAACGAACACAAACAGGGACCAGCAGATGGCGTAATGGCTACATTGTTGGACTCCCATGTAATAGACCGCAGTTCGAGTCCCAGACCTGGTGGTACGTGTGCATGCGTGCCCAAGATCCCAAGAGGAAAATGGAGAAGGGACTGCAGCATAGCCATCCCCCCTAGAGGGTGATTTCTCGCTGTCTCTCTCTCTGGCAAGCACACACGCCCTATAGCAAAAAAAAAAAAAAAAAAAAAAAAAAAAAAAGAAAAAAAACTCTCAAAACAAACAAACACACACAAACAAAACCACACGCAATTTCAAAACATCATAATCTACAACTTGGATTCCAGAAGAACTTAAGCAGAAAAACATCAAAACTCTTCCTTCAGGCTGGCTCCATAATGCAAGAGTAAAGTGCCACTAAGAGAAGCAGAAGCATGTGGGCATGGCAACTGCAGTTCAAATCCTTGGCCTGATCAGCCTAAACCATGCTGGGCATACAAGTGACCAAGATCCTACAGACTGGAGGACTAGTGGAAGGGGATCACAGTGGGATCAGGCCTTGTGGAGAGTACTTATCTCTCTCTCATGTATACACACATTGTTTCAGGGGAGGAATACTCTTATGCCATCTATCCTTTAAGTTTCCCAACATGAATGCCAAAAGTACTGAGAAAAACAGCCTGAGCACGAAGACTCATGAATCTTCAAAAATGGGTTTTTATAAAATCAACCTTGGTGGTATGGTGATTAAAGTAGCTGAATCCTGGGACCAGCAGGTGGCATGGTGATTAAGGCACTGGACACTCCCACATGGCCAATCACAGTTCAAGTCCTGGACCTGGTTGCTTGCTTTCTCACTTTCCCTCCCTCCCTCCCTCCCTCCCTCCCTCCCTCTCTCTCTCTCTCTGTGTCTCTCTCTTGTCAAGTTACAAAATGAATGAATGAATGAATAAATTAAATAATTAAAATAAATCCTTGAAAAAAAAAAAAAAAAAGTAGCTGGATTCCACATGGACAACTGCAAAGTTCAAGTACTGGACCTGGCAACTTGAAAAACATGCCAGGCACATGTGTATGTGTGCCCAAAATCCCAAAAGGAGGAAGAAATGGAGGAGAAGGGATTGGAAAGTGACCATTCCCCTTGGGTAGTGCTTTCTCACTTTCTCTATCCTTAGTGAGTACATGTACCCTCTAGCAATTTTTTTTTTTAAATCAAGTTCTAAGTTAATAATGCTCATTACTAACCTGAGGAATAATGAGCATAACTTTATCAATTGAATAATAACACTAAATGAGATAACTTTATCAATTGAATAATAACACTAAATGAGAAAGGAAGAGCATTTGCTAAAAATACAAAGTCGCAAACTACAAGCTTCTTTATACAAAACTCTTAGGACCAGTTGTATTTGGAATTCCTATTTTTTTTTTTAAGATTTCTAGAAGGAAATACTTTGCAATATAACTTGCAAAAAAAAAAAATACCCCATAATCAAACACATTAGTATTTCTGCAGCAAAATATATGAACAGTCACACTGAACACATAAGTCACAAGTAGCCTCAGGACAGTTTCGGGCAGGTAAGCCACCAAACAAGTTACTAAAAACTTACATTTTTGAGGACACTCTGTATTTGAGAAATGCAAAAGGGGAGCTGTGGACCTATTCCAGGATACCATACTACACTGTACCTGCATTTGGTGAGCCTTCACATAAATACCACCTACCAGCTTAATTCATTTTAGAAGACATTAAAATGTATAAATATTTAACTTAGAAAGTCTCTGTGAAGAGAAAGATTTCTATGGAAATAAGCAAGAATACAATCCAGGTTTCCAAATATTTCAAAGGTAACCAGCCCAGAAATGAGTGGAGGTCCCAGAAAGAAGCATAGAAAATCACTGGGATGAAGGGGGAATCTTTTTATTTTTTTTTAATAATTATTTTATTTAACTTTACTTACTTATTTATTTTAATTTGACCAGAGAGGGACAGAGTGAAAGAGAGAGAGAGAAAGTAAGCTGCCAGGTCCAGGACTTGAACCATGGTCCGCCACGTGGGGGTCCAACACCCTTAACCACCATGCCACCTGTTGACCCCAGAAGGGGAATCTTAAATGTTACCTAGTCTAATTATCCAGATATTTAAAATCCCTGGCCTCTGACCATCCATTTCCCCTGGTCTCTGGAAATCAGTTCTTTTCTCTGGCTTTTACCAGTCTACTTCCTGTTTTAACACCAGAATAGATCTAACTGTTCCTTTGTTTATCTCCATTCAAATTAAAATAAATAAAGTTAAATAATTTTTTTAAATGTTTAAAAAGGGGGGGGAGGGGCAGCAGGTGATGTGGTGGTCAAGGGTGCTGGACTCCCACATGGCCGACTATAGTTCGAGTCATGGAGGATTGCTTTCTCTCTCTCTCTCTCTCTCTCTCTCTCTTTCTGTCCCTCTCTGATCAAATTAAAATAAACAAGTAAAGTTAAATAAAATAATTGCTAAAAAATGTTTTAATAAAGTGTGTATCTCCATGTAGAGAATTTACTAGGTCCTTCTACAGTTGTTTATGTCTGTTTTCCCCACCAGCCTATAATATATTTAGGCCAGACATCACGTCTAAGTAATTACTGAATTCTCAATAATCGGCATGTCGCAAGAAGTCAGCATTTGATAAACTGGATGAAATTTTTCCCTATAATTCTGGCTCTGCCACTGCCTAATTAAGTAGCGTGGTATACTTGGATTGCTCAGTTGTAAAATGTGACAGGAGATAGGGAGTTTCTAAGTGAGCGACTAAGTCTCCTCTAATTCTAGAAAGTTTTGATTTTAAAACTGCGTTTTCCAGGCGCTGTCGAACTAAACAAATGAGAAAAGATTACGACGTAGACACCAACAGGCCTGAGTGCGATCCCTTGGGAGTGGGCGCTGGTTTTTAACCACACAGTCCTCTGCTTTGTTGTGGCCCCCACCTGAAAAAGAAAAAGGCCTCCAAGATCCCACCTCCACACCTACCCACCCGGAAGGGCGGGGATTCGCGCCATCCAATCAAAATCCTGCTAAACCGCGCCCCCACGGGATAGACTGCCAAGCCCAGCCAATCAAAAGAGGAGGGATCGTTCTCAACAGCCAATTGGAGCGCGATAGGGCCGAACCCAGACACCACCCCCGCACGAGGGGAGGTGACCGTTGGGCCCAAATAGGCGGTGTCACCAGCCAATCAATATGCTTCTAGATGTTTCAGCGGCCAATTAACAATTAGAACGCCTTCGATCCAGGCAAGCAGAGGGCGGGAATAGTTGCAAGCATAGGCCGAGACCAGGGTCGGGCCAACATTTTTCTGTCTGATACGGCTAGGAGAGAAGGTGGCTGAACTAGGTTTGGGGGAGCAGGAAGTTGGAACCCAACCACTGTGAGGCGTAGCCAACTGCGTCACGTTGCTCAAACGACAGCCCTTCGAAACCTGCCATCCCTTCGCTCCTGTTTCTCACCTTCCTTCGCGGCATTGCCGGCGGCTGCGGCCCGGCGGTTCCAACCCGGGCAGCGGCGGCAGCAGCAGCAGGAACGGTGGCTCCGGCGGGCTCCGTGGCGGCCTGTGTAGCAGTCCCAATCCTGCGGACGATCCCAAGTGCCTCCTGCCTCTCAGCGTCCACAGCCTTTTGCGCAGGCGCCGCGGGCTGAAGCGCTTTTTCCTTCACTTCCGGCCGGGGCTCACGTCACCTGACGTATGGGCCAGAGAGGGCGCTGGGAAATCTGCTCCTTTCAGTGAAGCTAGCAAGCGCCATTTTGGAGTTGGGCAGGAAGAGGCGAGGATAGTGGAAACCCGGGACAGCCATTTTTAGTTAGGTGAGTGGCTCCCTTTGTGGACCTGGGTAGCCATTCTTGTTTGGGGCAGAAACCTGAGCGTTGAAGTTAACGGTTCTCATCTTTAACTTGGGCAGAATTTCCCTTCTCGGTCGTTTTAATTTGTGGAGTCGAGGAAGGAAACCCCCAGAATCCATCAGGTTGCTGAGATTTAACCCCTTCTTTGCTTAATTGGCAGAAGGACGTTTCCGTTTATCATAAAAACTTAAAAAGTTGAGAAGGAATATTTTGCACAAGAAACTTTTATGTTTTAAAAGCCAACCTGTATCTAAAATGGGTAGAAACGGGTGCTTGAAAAGGGAACGAAAAAGTAGCATCCGTCTGGTAGAGGAGACGTTGTCCTTGCCCTTAGAAAATAGCAAGTGAGTTTGTAGTTCACGTCGCGGTAGGAGGCAATACCATTCTCCAGAAGTTGTAGCTCCAGAGATTTCCCAGTTAGCCCTGTGGTGGATGCCCACCTCCTTTCCCCACTAAGTTTGGGTTTGAAAGCACCGGGTGACCAGGGGTGAAAAACGTGGGGGTACCGGCACCGAATGTCGGAGAAGCACTGAGCCCCATTTAGCCCAAATGACCTCTGCTAAGATGCATGAGCCAAAGTTGGGGGAAGGAGCAAGAGGAAGGGAATATTTTTAGTGAAGCTGTGTTCACAAAGGAATAAATATTTAAATGATAATGAGAGCGCCTGAGAAGAAGTTGGTCTAGGATATTAGGAGAGTCTTAAGAAAAGGCTAGGAAAATGGAGAACGCGTTCCTGGAGGACCAGTCTTGAGAGGACCAAGTTTTGGCCAAGAGCGAGTGGGATCCAGGCAAGCCTAGTCATTAAGTTAGAGTCCTGGGTCCAATTTCAACCCAAGGCCAATTAAGATGGAGATCCCCCCCCCCCCCCCCCCCCCCCCCCCCCCCCCCCCCCCCCCCGAGCAGGGCTGAAGAACAAAGCCACAGAAGGTATACATCTGATTGATGTGCTAAGCAGGGGACTCTGAAGAGTTAAAGTTCCTGACCCAGCCAGCACTCTCCTTAGGGATATCCTGGGCCAGTGTTGACACAGGCAGCGTTTAATGCTTAGTATAAATGCCTCTGAGTAACCCACTTCGGCTGAACTGTATCTAAGAACTTATTTGAAGTGGTTCACTTTTCTTCTTCCTGTGTATCCCATCAGCACTTAAGCATTTAATTTTATATTATTGTTATTATGTTATTTTGTACTTACTGTTGCGTTCCTGAGGTCATTCTTGGATGTTCTGTTTCTCCGATTATTGGTAAGGACCTCTTTTTCTGTTCATTTTTTAAATTTTTTTGCTTGTGGGTATGTGTGCTTGCTGAAGAGAGAGAGAAAGTGAAAAAGTACCCCCCCACCCGAGGATGGTCATGCTGCAGTCCTTTCTCCTCTTGTGATTTTTGCACATGTGCATAAAATACCAGTGTGTATATCAAGCTACTCTGACCACATGATTCCCACCATGTGGGATCCAGCCACTTTAACCATTACCACACCCCGGCTGGTCCAAGACCTCTTACATTAAGAACATATCCCAATTCTTTTCCTTTTCTACCAGTATATCATTATCATTTTACAGTCTTTAAACATACAGCACGTTAAAATGGTGAAATATTCCTCCTGGAGAGTAGTATTTTTAGAATAGGGGCTTATCCTGACAAATCACAAACATTCAACATTAGTTAATTTCTCATACTGACTTCCTTAACAATGACCCTGCACTAAAAGGATCTACAAGGTTTTTGTTTGTTTTTGTAGAGAGATTTTTTTGCTATAGGGCGTGTGTGCTCCCGGGAGAGGCAGAGAGACAGCAAGTGGAGAAATCATGCACCAGGGGGGATGGCCACACCACAACCCCTTCTCTTCCATTCTTCTCTCTGGACTGTGGGCATGCACACACATGCGCCTAGAGAGAGTTTTAAGTTGCCAGGCCTGAGACTTGAACTGTGGTCGACTACATGGGAGTCCAGCAACATAACCATTATACCAGCTGCTGGTCCCAAAGAAACTATAATTTAGATGTGGTTCTTGTCTTTGGAAAGTGTACACTCTGGTGGAGAAATGATCAAATCTGACACTAGTAGGGTAGAAATATGATCATAAGAGAGAAAAATACGTACTTGAGATGAGAATAGACCAGCTAGCTATACAAGAGGATTTCAAAAATCTTATGGAAAATGGAATTAAGGTACAAGTTTAGGACTGGCTCAATAGCCTAGTGGTTAAGAGAGCTGGATCCCTTGGGGCCGGCAGGTGTCGTGGTGGTTAAGGATGCTGGACTCCCAAATGACCTACTGCGGATCAAGTCCTGGACGTGGTGGCTTGCCTTCTCACTTTCCCTCATCCTTCTTTCTCTCTCTCTCTCTCTGGTCAAATTTAAAAAAAAAATAAGTAAATAAATAAAGCTAAATAAAGTAATTATTAAAAAGAGAAAGAGAGCTGGATCCCACAGGGGCAAACCATGATTTGAATCTTGGCCTGGCAGTTTGGAAAACACACTGGGCACATGTTCATGCATGCCCCAGATCCTGACAGGATAGAGAAATGAAAGAGAAGGGATGTAGTGCAACCTTACCCCATTGGGAGGAGTTGCTTTTCTTCTCTCTCTCTTTCTGTATGTCTCTCCATCTCTCTGGAGAGCACATGCATCCTCTGGCAATAAGTAAGAAAAATAAAATTTAAAAAAAAACAGAGAAAAGTACAAGTTTATTTTGGTACCAAAAAAATGTGAAATCCAAATATAGTTTTTTAAATAATATGCATTTTCTTGAACTTTTTGAAGACACAGCATACTTAGAATAGGAAAGAGGAAATCTTAAAAGTATTTTTCTTCCTTTCCTTTTTTTTAATCAAATCTTATAAGAGTCATTTTTGGGGCCAACAGGTGGCATGGTGATTAAGGCACTGGACTCCCACGTGGCCACCTGTGGTTTGAGTCTTAGACTTAGCAGCCTGCTTTCTCACTTCCTCTCTCTCTCTCTCTCTCTCTCTCTCTCTCTCTCTCTCTCTCTCTTTCTCTCTGGTGTGTTCACGTGCCCTGTAGCAAATTTTAAAATAATGATAAATAAAATTAAATAATTCTTTGAAAAAAAGAGAGTCATTTTCATCACAACACAATTAGCTCTTGAAACAGGAATTGATGTTGGTTTCAAAGCCTTTGACCTGTTGCCTCTGCCCATCCTCACTTACCACACATCACATAGGCCTCTCCATAGTTCTCTCTGCCTTGTGCGCTTTCTCACAGGCTTTTCATCCTGCCTCAGTGTGTCTCCCGCCCTCTTCAAAATTTTCTTTCTTCAGAAAGACTTCAGAAAGTCTTGCCTAGTGTAGCCTTTGTAAGGTAGCAGGGCATCGTGCCATATTACTTGTCCCCACTGCTGTGTTTCTCCCTTTCTTTACACAGTCTGGTGGATACTCTGTTCCTGCTCCCCTTCCCTAACAGATAATAAGAACATAAATATTATTTACAGTATTTGCTCTTGTAGTGTCCAGGACAGGACTTTGATGTCAGATCTGGATTTGAATCTCGGCTCTGCCATTTTCCAATTGTTCTTGGACAAGTTTTTATATATCTGTGCCTCATTTTCTTACCTACTGGCCTGTAATTTCAGAGTTCGAAAACATTATGGAGCATTAAATGGGAAGACAGAAGCATGGGCAAGGTTCAGAGGTGGTACAGCAGAGGAAGCGGAAGGTTTCATCCGGAAGATTTAGGCAAGGACTCGTAGAAGAGGTGAAACAAGAATGGAATTTCATAGGATGAATGTCTGCAGTGGACAAGGAAAATAGAGGCTCCCCAAGGAAAGGGAGCAGCGTGTGCCAATGTGCAGAAGTGCGGGGTAGCACCGAGTATGGAATGTCTGACTCGGCGTGGTGGCATTGCGGTGGTGACTAGAAGAAGCTGGAAGGGCTTTGAGAGCCATTGATGCAGGGCCTTCAATGCCCGGCTCAGGAGACTACACTGGAGGTGATGGACAATTGCTGAAGGGCTTTCAGCGGATAAGTTCTCTGATCAGATATGCATTTTACAACCCTCTTTTTGGCAGCTATGAGGCTGGCTGACCAGAGGGGCAGAGACCCAAGGCAGGAGACCAGCCAGAACGCTGCTGTGATAACGTTAGACAGAGATGAGGAGGTACTGGAATGGGGAGTGGGAGTCATCTTTCATGTATGTCCTTGTGTGTTTTCTTGTGCCTGGGTCTTGTCTCCTCAGTTATATTTGTAAGCTCTAAAAAAAAAAATTGTCAATTTCTAGGACCAGCAGTTAGCATAGTGGCTATGTCGCTGGACTCCCATGTAGTTGACCATGGTTAGAGTCTCGGACCAGTGGCTTAAACTCACGCTGGGCGCATTTGTGTGCATGCCCAAGATCCTGAGAGGAGAATGGAGGAGAAGGGATTGTGGAGTGGCCATCCCCTCAGAGAGTGATTTCTCGCATTCTCTCTGTCTCTCTCTGTCTCTCTCTTTCTGGTAAGTGCACACTCCCTATAGCAAAACCTTTCCAAAAAAAAAAAAAAATTGTCAATTTCCTTGACAATACTCCCTTGCCAGTAAAGCAATAGGTTCTATATTTCAGATTCAAAGTGTAGCTGTTCATTGTTCTTTAAAAATACTATTTATTTGGGGCCGGCAGGTGACGTGGTGATTAAAGGTGCTGGATTCCACATGGCCGACCGCGGTTTGAGTGCCGGACCTGGTGGCTTGCTTTCTCACTTTCTCTTTCACTCTGTCCCTCTCTGGTCAAATTGAAATAAACAAATGAATACATAAATAAAGTTAAATAAAATAATTATTTTAAAAAATATTATTTATTTAATTCCAGCTATTATTATTTTTAATTTGACCAGACAGAGAGAGAGAGAGAAAGGGAAAGTGAGAGAGGAAGCTGCCAGGTCCAGGACTCAAACTGCAATCAGCCATGTGGGAATCCTGTGCTGTTAACCACCATGCCACCTGCTGGCCCCCAGCTGTTCATTGTTTTAAAGGCCTGGGAGCTCATGGAGGCCAAGAGCCTCATCTGGCTTGGCCATACTGCCTTCAGCTTCTCCCTCACTGCCTGGCACCTAAAAGGGCCCAGTAAATGGGATGGCACTGCCGTGAATGTTCCTGACCCCACTGCCGGGTGTTGATTCAGGAAAAATTTGCGCGAAACCAGCCATCCTTTTTTCTCTAAGCGTCGTTCTTACCAGTGATGTGTCCAGGAGAGCCCAGGGACAGCCATTTCCTGTGTTCAGTTATCTGTCAGTAAGGTGGGGGAAGCCGCTTTGACCTTTTAAAAACAGTGCTAATGTGGTCAAGCCAGTCTCATAACTTCTGAGTCAAAATACTGGTCTAGTCTCTATCCCTTTGGGGGACTCTCAGAGGCTGTTACTGTGACCATAATTCATATTAAAATGTTTTCATTTACAGCTGCCTTAAAAAACAGCACAGCCCCTGGTGGACCCTTTTTCCTTTCGCTGGGATGGTCTAGAGTTTCTCTTACCTTCTGGCTCTTATTCATGGGGTTCTTGTATCACCCCCATCCCCACCCTGGGGGAAGTTATTGGACAGATCCCAGCAGGCTCAGGCACAGCTCCCCGCCTCTGCAACTGGGGTTATAAATAACTAGCAAAGCGAAACAGTCAAACAACCACATTTTGAAAATTTCTCAAAAAAAAAAAAATTACTCTGATCTTGATTCAATAGTAGTTCTCCCAACCCTGCCCTTCCTCTCCCCCTTCCTCCCCGATCTACCTCCCGTCCCTGCTCCAAGCTCCCAAGGGAAGTTAAGCTGAGCACAAAGCTGTCTTACGATGAAGACATCTTTTTCCATATTTGACAGGGCCAAAGCCCTCTCGGGCCGTAGTTATAGTTACATGAGGTTGTTATGGCAGCAGAGGCCTCGGGGCAGCATATGTTCCTCAGTGGTAATTGGGTTTTTCTTTAACAGACTGTCTCTCCCTGGGTTCTCCATGCCCACACTTACTCACCAGGAAGACCAGAGAATTGCCTTTATGGATAGGTCTTCTTCTTCTTCTTCTTCTTCTTCTTCTTCTTCTTCTCCTTCTCCTTCTCCTTCTCCTTCTCCTTCTCCTTCTCCTTCTCCTTCTCCTTCTCCTTCTTCTTCTTCTTTTAACATTCATATGGTTTGTGTTGTGAATAAAAGAAGTATAATGAGTATAAATATTTTTTATAACTGATTATCTTTTGATTGATACATCCTTTTTGATGTTCTTGTAGTCCCTCAATTCTACTTCTACATTTTTTAGAGAATTATTTTATTTAACTTTCTTTTTTTTTTTCTTTTTTTTTTTGGGGAGAGGTTTTTGCCATAGGGCGTGTGCGCACGCCAGACAGACAGAGAGACAGAAAGCGAGAAATCACCCCCCAGAGGGGATGGCCACGCCGCAATCCCTTCTCCTCCATTCTCCTCTTGGGATCTTGGGCACGCACGCACACGCACCCGGCATGAGTTTTAAGCCACCGGGTCCGGGACACGAACCACGGTCGACTACGTGGGAGTCCAGCGACACAGCCATTACGCTAACTGCTGGTCCCTTTATTTAACTTTCTATCTTTATTTATTTTAATTTGACCAGAGAGAGAGAAAGAAAGCAAGCCACCAGGTCCAGGACTTGAACCATCGTCGGCCGAGTAGGAGTCCAGTGCCCTCAACCACCACGCCACCTACCAGGCCCCTCTACTACTACATTTTGAGTCGTTACTAAAACTGGAGTCCTTGAGGCCAGGAGTTTTGCTTATTTGTTTTATACCCTGTTTGGGTAAGTTTATTTAATAAATGCCATTTTCTGGAGAGATTTTTCTTGGTACCATAATTTGACTTAAAATCTGGGTACCATCTGCTTGCTTTTTTCTCACCGTCATCCGGGGCTCTTTGCTCTTGCTGTTGTAGGATAATCACATCTGGCTTAGAAATGGGGCTTCCCAGGGAGACCAGATTGCAATGTGATGGCGTTTCCAGCATCACGTCCCTGCACAAGTCCCTCTGAGCAAGGTCCAGGCGTGGCCACTCCAGAGAGGAGTCAGTGGCCACATCTCTGATTGCCACTGATCCGTGGACCATATTTTTACAGTTACAAAATTGGCCAATCTTCTTGAGGCTTCCTCTCCCTCGACTTTCAGATGTGCAGCAATAAGAATGTTCTCCTCTCCTCCAAGGCCTCCTTTTGAATAGTGACACAGCTGCGCTGCCAGGGGTGGCTGGTTCTGGTCCTAGTCCACGGAGACCTGCAGCTACCAATGTCTTTCTCAGATCTAAAGGCCTCACCCAACGAAGTCATCGACACCCTGGGCCATCATTTTATGATTCCAGCAAAACCAAATTCCTCTTGAGTCTCCAGCATGGAATGCACCTCCTAACCATGGGTGGAGACTTTTTAGACTGTGTGCATTTTCATTTATTCATTCAACAAATATTTGTTGAGCATCTGATATGTGTCAGGCGTTTGGCCAGGAGCTGAGTGTACACTGTGACAAAACAGGCATGTCCCTCCTCTGTCAGTTTCAGACAAGTATATTATATATAGGAGGGGCTAGAGGAGCCTGACCTTCACCTGCCCTCAATCCCCTCCACTTTTCAAAAATCATTAACCAAAAGTAAAAACACTTACTATACTTTTGAAGGAAATAGAAGACATTCTTAATCTTCACTGCTGCCACAAAGCTACTTTTATTTTTTGTATATTGCCTTGTATTTTTTATCTACATGCATGCACTTTTATCATATGTGCATATTTTTTATAGATATGCTCGTGTACATGAAATTACACATTTTTTAAGAGAATTATGTATTAATTTTATTCATTCATTTATTTTCATTTGACCAGAAAGAGAGAGAGCAAAAGAGAGAGAGAGCGAGAAAGCAGGCCACCAAGTCCAGGACTCAAACTGTGGTTAGCCATGTGGGAGTGTCCAGCGCCTTAACCACCACGCCATCACCATGCTGGTCCCTGAAATTACACATTTTTAGATTTAGTCTTGACATTTTCTGTGTTTGCCAATGGTTCTTGTAGCTGTAACTGTACTCACTGTGTGACATTACACTGTGGTGGGTGACATAGTTTGCTTTCATTCCCCTGTTGTGGGGTTATTGGAGTTGTTTTACGTCAGAAGTTCTTTCATGTCAGTGTATGCTGCACTGACTGCATACATACATCTGTAGTTCCCTCCTGCTTTTATTTCTGCTTCTTACATATTTTTTTTTAAATAATAATTTTATTGGGAACCAGCAGTTAGCGTAATGGCTATGTCACTGGACTCCCACGTAGTCGACCGCGGTTCGTGTCCCGGACCCAGTGGCTTAAATCTCACACCGGGCATGTGTGCGTGCATGCCCAAGATCCCGAGAGGAGAATGGAGGAGAAGGGATGGCGGCGTGACCATCCCCCCCTGGGGGGTGATTTCTCGCTTTCTGTCTCTCTGTCTCCCTCTGTCTGTCTGGCGAGTGCACGCACCCTATACCAAAAAATATATATATATTTTATTTATTTATTTATTTATATTTTAATTTGACCAGCAAAGGACAGAGAGAGAGAGAGAGAGAGAAAGCAAACTGCCAGGTCAGGGACTTGAACCGCTGTCAGCCATGTAGGAGTCCAGCGCCCTCAACCACCACACCACCTACCGGCCCTGCATATTGTTTTATTTTTTTCCCCAAAGGCTTGCTCAAATTTAGTGTCACCATCAGTGCAAGGGTGCCATTTTTTTTTAGAGGTTTTTGCTAGAGGGCATGTGGCACCCGCCAGACAGACAGAGAGAGACAGAGAGACAGAAAATGAGAAATCACCCTCCAGGGGGGATGGCCACACTACAATCCCTTCTCCTCCATTCTCCTCTTGGGATCTTGGGCATGCATGCACATGCGCCCAGCATGAGTTTAAGCCACTGGATCTGGGATTTGAACCACAGTTGACTACGTGGAGTCCAGCTCGACCAAGGTTCGAGTCCCGGACCCAGTGACTTGCTCTCCCACTTTCCCCCCTCTCTCTCTCTCTCTCTCTCTCTCTCTGTCCCTCTCTGGCCAAATTAAAAATAAATTAATGGGAACCAGCAGTTAGCGTAATGGCTATGTCACTGGACTCCCACGTAGTCGACCGCGGTTCGCATCTCGGACCCGGTGGCTTACAACTCACGCCAGGCGCGTGTGCGTGCGTGCCCAAGATCCCGAGAGGAGAATGGAGGAGAAGGGATTGCGGCGTGACCATCCCCCCTGGGGGGTGATTTCTCGCTTTCTGTCTCTCTGTCTCTCTCTGTCTGTCTGGCGAGCGCACGCACCCTATAGCGAAAAAACCTCTCCAAAAAAATAAATAAATAAATAAAATTAATTAATTAATTAAATTTTTTCAAAAAATGAAAACTACCTCAAATGTGCATTTCTCAAATGTACTTTTGATATATACTTTAGTCTTTCATGTATTTATTTACTAGTTCTGTGTCCTATTCTGTAAAATCCTGTTCATCACTAATGTCTCTTCTAGGGTCTTGATTTTCTCTTAAGTTTGAATGAAAGATAATTAGATGCTTTTCTAGGCCACATTTGTTTACAGTCAGTGTTATTAAGAAAGTAGAATATTTGTCTCAAAATTATTTCTCTAGTTTTTTTCTCCTTACTCTCCCTCTGGCATCAGAATTTTCATCTAGTAGGAAGCTCTGGCAAATATCCATGCTAGTGAGAAAAAGTGAGATTGCAAACAGAATGTGTAGAAGACAGTGAGGAGGTAGGTGTTGAGGGCCCACTGGAAAGCCATAGTCACTGATGTCCATTATAAGAACAGAGACGATGATTCTATAGGTGCTACTTTTCTGGTGACCTAGGAAGGACTAAAGAAGTTTACCAAATCAATCAACTTCAGGAAGGTGGAAAATGGCCTGAATTCTGCCATTTGTAAAATGTGAGTCTTTTTATTTACTGAAAGATGCTTTCCCAGGAATGTGGGCTAGGAATGGGTCCGTCTGAGTCATTTACACATGATTACCCAATCTCTCTTGTGACTAACTATGCCCAAATGTGAATCAACTGGCCAACATAAGGGATATCAGCTTTAAGTAGAAAAAAACATTTTCTCAGTTTAAGGCAAACCAGCTCGTTTGGTTGAAACCCATGACCTTGGACTTGGTAGCCTTGCTCTAACCAACTGAGGTTACTGACCCCAACCTAATCTCAGGGGTTAGGGTGACTTTCTTGCTAGTTGGAAATTACATGAGGATGAGTGGACATCTGGTCATTTTATTACCTGCCTAGCCTTGCCAGCAGATGTCACTACACCAAACCATATTCTCCAAAGACAGGACTAGAAGGAAAGAAAGTGCTTCTGAAAGGCTGAATCCAACCATTTCTACCTTCTTTCTCCATGGCTTCCATTAATATCTCAGGAAAATGATTAAGGATGTGTATACATGGTTCCCAGTAGGATTGAGGCCTACATGCAACAGGTCAAGACCTGGGCAGTCAGTTCTTATCCAGGGCCCTTCTCCAGATTGGGTGGGGAGCACAGCTATAGAAAGGGTGCAGGGCAAGCAGACCATTTAAATGGGGTGTGCATGATAGGTTATCTGAGAACAAGAGCCATAGTCTTGGAGCTATTCCAAATGTCACTGTGGAGCCGATATTTCAGGCAAAGGGCTCCACCCACCCTCCACCCTACCCTTCTGTCTACACTTGCAAGGTCCATCCTTCACCTGAGGGATGCAGGCTGGGACTGATGAATGAATTTGGGGGCCTTCCCGGTGCCAGCCAGGCATAATCACATTGTGCCAGGACATGGGAAAGTTCTTAGCAGTTCAGACCATTGTTACTATTCTTCAAGAGGAGTATAGTTGTTTTCTAACTTGGGGAAAAGATCCATTGTCGGCTCTTCTAGAAAGAGTTTAGTTCCATGTGCTTGTTCATGGTGGGATAAAGATGAAGATCCTTACCTGGCCAGCAGCGTCCTGTGTGATCTGTCCTCTGGCTAACTCTCCAGGCCTATCCCACGACACTGCCTCATTCTCTGAGCTGCAGCCTCATTGGCCTTCCTATTATTCCTTAGGAGTGCCATGGTTCCTTCTACTCCAGACCTTTGCATATACTGGAATGTTCGTCCTCCATACTTTTCTTCACCTATTACAACTACTCCTTCAGATTTTAGTGCAAATGTCATTTGCCTGAACCTTTTCCTGAACCTTTCCAAATAGATCAGGCCTCCTACTTCCACACTTTTATAACACCCTTCTTCATAGCACTTGTCTCAGTTTGTAATCATACACAGTCACAATCTGTGGCACTTGGGTTCTTTACTTTCAGTCTCTCCACTGCATACTACAGACTGCAGGTTCCATGGTGCCAGTGTCCTTTTTAATTTTATTTCATTTTATTTTATTTTTACTCTTTTTACATAGGGCACATACACTTGCCTGAGAGAGACAGAGAGAGGGAAAATGAGAAATCACCCTCTCGGAGATGGCCTCACCACACGGCCTTCTTCTCCATTCTCCTCTTGGGGTTTTGGGCATGCATGCACACATGCCTGGAGTGATTTTCAAGCCACCAAATCTGGTACCCAAACTGCAGTCAGTCATGTGGAAGTCCAGTGCCTTAACCTTCACACCATCTGCTGGCTCCAGGCCAGTGTCCATGTTACTTTCAATTGCATTTGCAGCACTTAATAAAATGCATGGCACTTAGCAGGCATTCAGTACCTATTAGATGGATAAACAAACGGCAAGTGGATAAATGAAGGAAGTTAAGAAATATAGTGTTATTTTTGTACCTGTATTTATATAATGCTGTGTATGAAATATAGTACCTAATTCTGGTCACTCTATCTGTAGAGGAAGATACCAGAGCCCAGAGAAAGTCATCTAAATTGGTCAAAGTGGAGATTCACAGATGAGACAAAGTGAAACAGACTATGGAAAGAAGGAGGTTGAAGTTATGATCAATGTATATGAAAATATAAAGGGTATAGATGCAGATTTGTTTACCAAACTGCAAAGGAAAATTTTGAAAACTGGACTGTAGGCCTGCCCAGAAAAGGGAACGTGTGTCATTCATTTGTGTATTCCTAACACCTAGCCCACAGGAGGAGCTTAAGAAACCTATACTGAATCATTTTTGTTGGTGAAGCTTACAGGAGGTAGACTTGGGTCTAAGGTTAAGGTAGTATGCAGTTATTCACTTGGGAAACCCCAGAGGCAAAAAAGAGAAAAGTATGAATAGGGTCAAGAAGGGTTCCTTTACATGTATAGACAATAGCTACACAATGGACTGTTTCAGGGACATTAGGGCTATTCAAGGCCCATCCCTTGACCTTTTGAGATCTTCCTTATGAAGGGCAATTACCATGCATTCTCACAAAACATATCTTCTTTCCACCAGCAGGAACCAAATTCTAAACTCTATAAATCATTGGTCTCACCCTACCCCAGGGCCTCGGTGTTATCTCCTTCGGTGCCCTCCAGACTCTGAGGCGCAGGCCCCATTTGTCTGCTGGGCATATTCTCGGTCTCCCACAAGAGAAGGGAAAAATCCCAAAAGGTGGTGCCCTTCAATCAGAAGTAAAAATGGCTGCATCTCTCAGGGCAACCAGTGCCTGGGCCTGGTATTCCTGAGCCCGCAGCAGGGAGGCCATTAGCCCCAGTCCTAAGAATTCTTGCAACCAGCATCCTTGGCATTTAGCCTTCCATCCCTGGCACTTAACCCCTTGGCCCTGTAAGAAGGGACATTTCAAACAGTCTTTCTTGGAGCCGTGGAGGGTTCAAAAGAATTCTTGTACATTAAAAAAAAAAAAAAATCCTCCCAAAACACCTATTGAGCTGCTCTGATTTCTTCCTTCTCTCAGTGATGTGGAGCTAAAGAAAAAAATTGAGGATCTGGACATATGTCCATTAACCTCATTCAAACCCAGTTATTGCTCTCATACAAGATGGTGCTCCTCCTGGGCCTACGAAGGGCTGCATCCTGTCCCAAAGCTGAGTCTGAAGGCACAGGCACCGAGAAAGTGCATATTTGGACTCTTGTCCGTGCTGTGCTGTTGCTTCATGGAAACCAGTCTTGGGCTTCCCCTCTGTGGCTTCCCACCCCTCCCCTTCTAGCAGCCTATAAATCACTGAGTATTAAGTGCTGTCTGGAGGTCCCTGCTCCCTTACCCCTGTTCTGAGACTCCCTGCCAGGCAGCGGCTGCAAACTAAGCGGGGAGAAAAGAGAATGGGCAGTAGGCAGGGGTGCCCATCGTTTATCAACCAAATGCAGTGGGTAGTCACTCTTTCCAGCAGAGTTCTGGCAGGCTGGAAGGTGAGGGAGCCAGTGATTTCTGGCAATCAGAACAGTCCAGCAAGAACTCCCCTTATTTGGCTGCCCCTCCCCCACAGAGTAGGCAGACAGCATCAAAGGATGAGTCCTTTTCTCTTTTGACTTTTGGTGGTATCAGAATTAAAACATACTTCATGGGGCTGGCAGGTAGCTTGGTGGTTAAGGGCACTGGGCTCCCACATGGCCGACTGCGGTTCAAGTCCCAGACCTGGTGGCTTACTCTACTCTCTCACTCTCTCTCTCTCTCTCTCTCACTCTGTCCCTCTCGGGTCAAATTAAATAAATAAATAGGAATAAATAAAGTTGGATAAAGTAGTTCTTTAAAAAAAATTGGGACCAGCAGTTAGCGTAATGGCTATGTCGCTGGACTCCCATGTAGTCGACTGCAGTTCGATTCCTGGACCAGGTGGCTTAAACTCATGCCGGGCACGTGTGCGTGTGTGCCCAAGATCCCGAAAGGAGAATGGAGGAGAAGGGATTGCGGCGTGGCCATCCCCCCTGGGGGGGTGATTACTCGCTTTTTGTCTCTCTGTCTCTCTCTGTCTCTCTTTTGAGTGCACGTGCCATATAGCGAAAAACCTCTCCAAAGAAAAACATACTTCTAGTCCTACTAGACTCATACCTCCTCTCCCACCCTCTTCTGCCAAGTCTTCCCTGAGGCCTCTTCTTGTAGCTTTCCTATGACTCCATGAAGAACTTTCTCACCTTCCTAAGAGGCTCAGCTCTGTGAGATTTCTTTCTTTCTTCCTTTCTTTCTTTCTTTCTTTCTTTCTTTCTTTCTTTCTTTCTTTTTTTCTTTTTTTTTGGAGACGTTTTTGCTATAGGGCACGTGCGCTGGCCAGACAGACAAAGACAGAGACAGAAAGCGAGAAACCACCCCCCAGGGGGGATGGCCACGCCACAATCCCTTCTCCTCCGTTCTCCTCTTGGGATTTTGGGCACGCACGCACACGCGCCCGGCGTGAGTTTTAAGCCACTGGGTCCGGGACGCGAACTACAGTCGACTACATGGGAGTCCAGCAACATAGCCATTACGCAAACTGCTGGTCCCCAGCTCTGTGAGATTTCTGAATGGGCAGCATCACCCTTCCTCCTCCTTTAGTCTTTCGCTGGTTTTTCCTCCATACGAACCCTCAGATCTCCCACCACCCTATCCTCCCACGATTGGGGGTCAGCCAGTATCGTGGAGGTTAAGGTGGCTGGATCCCACATGGCCAACTGTGCAGTTTGAGTCCTGGATCCGGGGACTTGAAATTCACTCTGGGTGTTTGTGCATGCATGTACTAACTCCCAAGAGAGAGAATGGGGGAGAAGGGATTGCAGCATGCTCATCCCCTCTGGGAGGTGATTTCTCTCTTTCTCTCTCTAACTTTCTCCAGTTAGTATGCATTCCCTATGGCATTTTTTTAAAAAAAAGAAAAATAAATGACAGGGAATTGATTTGGTCCTAGGCTTGTCCCCTGGAGGCAGAGACATCACAGGATAAGAAGTTGAACTCCCACACCAGAAGCAGCTAGGACCCACCAGACTCATTGCCATAATTTCTGAGCAAAACCCTAAGTCCTTTTAGGACAATATCAGAGTTCTAGAGAGTTTAGGGTTGAGAGGGGTGATGGGTTCTGGATTGTTGGCCTGGCCTGTATTCTTCTGTGTCATTTTGTTTTGCTTTAGGATGCTTATGATCACTGGAGCCAGCTGGAGAGGGAAAGAGAGAGAATGTGAGAAAGCACCCCCTGGGAGGATGACTACACCACAATCCCTTCTCCTCCACTTTCCCATCAGGATTTGGGGCACACATGCACACATGCCTGGTGTGTTTTCCAGGCTGCTGGGTATGGGATTCAAACCATGCAGTCAGCCATGGTTTGAAATCCATCTACCTTAATCACCATGCCACCTGGCTGGCCCTGGTTTGGCCTGTTTTCTTTTTTTTTCTTTATAAAGGTTTTTTTTTGGGGGGGGGGTGTGGAAATTTTACTTTAGGGCATGTGTACTCACTGGGGAAAGAGGGAGACAAAGACAGTAAGAAGGAAAGTAAGAAATCAGCTCCCCCCCCCCCGCCCCCATGGATGGCCATGCCTTATCCCTTCTCCATTCTCTTTAAATTTGACCAGAGAGAGACCAGCAGTTGGCGTAAAGGCTATGTCACTCGACTCCCATGTAGTCGACCATGGTTCGAGTCCTGGTCCCGATGGCTTAAACTCACACCAGGCGTGTGTGAATGCATGCCCAAGATCCTAAGAGGAGAATGGAGGAGAAGAGATTACGGTGTGGCCATCCCCCCTGGGGGGGGTGATTTCTTACTGTCTCTGTGTCTCTCTCTGTCTTTCTGGTGAGCGCACACACCATACAGCAAAAACCTCTTCAAAAAAATTTTTTTTAATGAAAGAAAGTAAAAATAAATTTGACCAGAGAGACAGAGAGAGAGGGAAAGTGAAAAAGCAAGGCTCTAAGTCTAGGACTCAAACTGTAGTCGGCCATGTGGGAGTCCAGTCCCTTAACTACCCCTCCACCTGCCAGCCCCCGGCCTGTATTGTTTTTGTTTTTGTTTTTTTCCGGCCTGTATTCTTAACTCTGATCTTCAACCTCTGGGTTAAGAGTGGACCTCTAAGCCTAAATCCCACTGCCTAGTCCATGAAGTCCCAAGTAGTGGTTTGCATGCAGTCTTTGAAAGCAGGTGGACCTGTCCCTTCTAGTTGTGTAACCATTGGTTGTGTAACACATCTAGTTGTGTAAACATCGGCATGTTCCTAACCTCTTTGAGCCTCAGTGTCCTTGCCTATAGAATGGGGATAATTGTACTTCCTGCACAGGGTAGTCATGAATATAGTAAGCTAGTTGAGATGATGTATACGAGTTGCTTGGCCCATAGCGAACACACAATGACTGGAGGCTTCTATACTGTGTGGCATAGCCCCATGACCTGTAGCACCCTGGTTCTGATCCTTCCTTCCTGGAGCCCTGATGTTACAGTTTACACAGATGATGGAGTCTTCTTGGGCATTCTGAGGAATACAGACCCACCACTGGTTAGGAATCCCGGGGTATCTACTCTATTTAGAGGAGTATTCAGAATTGGGTGTATAGGACCAAAAAATTGACAGGGTTGATATCCAAACCCTGTCTCAACCTTCTGGGCAAACTTTCAGGGGGTTGGAGAATTGGATGAAGCTTTTGGGTGGGGGTTTCCAGGGAAGGTGCCAACTCATATGGTATTATCAGAGTAGAATGGAAGAAGCAAAGCCAAGCTGCTTCCTATCCCAACTTTGTAGACTACCAGGCCTTTGCCAAAGTTGAATGGAAGCAGGGGTCACAGAGGCCTCTGGTGGAATGCACTGGAACATTCCAGGCCTGTCTGCTGCATAACACAACTCCTCGAGGCACTGAGCCATGGGGGCATCCAGAACTGGGTACAGTGTCCTCGCCCTTCACCATGCACAGGGGAAACCATCTGCTCTGTGGGAGCACTGTTCTAAGTGCCCCCAAGTTACTAAGTGGGAAGAGTGTCAATCTAGCCCTTGGGACTTTTTCATTAGACAGATAGACTTACTGCCAAAGCCATTTTGTGGAGCCAGGGCCATCTTGTAGAATAGATGTGCTGGGTACAGGAAATCCACAGTAAAAACCAGGAATAGACACTTAATTCAGTCAGGGCTAATGAGTTAGACAGGCTATAACCAGGCTTCATTCCTTCATTCAGAAGCAGATTTACAGTGACACTAGTGAAACTAAAAGAGGCAGAGCCCCTTATTTGCACAGACCCCTTACAAGATCCTGCACCTAAATCTATGTTGATAATTTCTTTATTACTTTATTTAGAGAAGAACTTCAAAATGATTTTTTTTAGCACACACCCACTCTCCAGAGAGACAGAGACAGAGAGACAGAAAGTGGGAAATCACCTCCCAGGGGGGATGGCCACACTAAAATCCCTTCTCCAGGCTCCTTTCGGGATTTTGGGCATGCACACACATGCACCAAAATAAGTTTCAAGCCTTTGGGTCCAGACTTGAACCGTGGTCAGCATGTGGGAGTCCAGCAATATAACCAATATAATCATAGCCATCTTCTGGTCCCCAAAATGATTTTTTAAAATTATCATTTATTTAATTTTATTTATTCATTCATTTATTTTAATTTGACCAGAGAGAGACACAGAGAAAGACATAGGGAAAGGGAGAAAGGAAACCGCCAGGTCTGGGACTCGAACCATGGCCAGCCATGTGGGAGTGTCCAGCACCTTAACCACCACGCCACCTGCTGGTCCCCCCCAAAATGATTTTTTTTAAGAGAGATTTTTGTTATAGGGCACATGCGCTCACTATAGAAACAGAGAGACAGAAAGTGAGCAATCACCCCCAGTGGGGTGGGGGGGGTATCCACACCGCAATCCCTTCTCGTCTATTTTCCTCTCAGGATCTTGGGCACATACACACACGTGCCAGTATGAGTATTAAGCTGCTGGGTCTGGGACTTGAACTGTGGTTGACTATGTGGGAGTCCAGTGACGTAACCATTACAACATGTGCTGGTATCCCCAAAATGATTGTTTTTAAAGAATTATTTTATTTAACTTTATTTATTTATTTTAATTTGACCAGAGAGGGACAGAGAGAGAGAGAGAAAATAAGAAAGCAAGCCACCAGATTCAGTACTTGAACCACTGTTGGTCATGTGGGAGTCTAGCGCCCTTAACCACCATGCCACCTGACAACCCCCGCCAAATGATTTTTAAAGAAGCAGCACCACCAGCACCAGCACAGGGCCTCACAAAACCTGGAGGCTTTCCTGCTTTAACTCTGAAGGGCTTTTAGCCTCAACTTGTAGGAATGACCAGAAATATTAGTTGGAGAAATAGTCAAATATTTAAATAACCAACATCGACTGAACAGTGCTAGATGCAGTGGCTTACACTCATGGTTGACAAGAGCTAGTGGGTCTGTTTGCTCAGACGTGGGGAGAAAGGACAAACATATATAAAATGACCTAGAAGAAATTGTAAAGTTGGTGTGAGCTAGTGTAAAATAATGGGCTGCAAACCGAACACCTAAGCCCTGATGAAATCGTTCATGCCTGACAAGGTCAGTTGAATGTTTGGAGGAAGTGAGGTCTAATTGGAAGTTGAAGCCAATGATGGTGAAGAAGATGGAGTTGCAGGGAGGGCAAAAATCTCCTTTACCAAGGCACACAAAGTAAAATAGACTAAGACTGTGGTGATATTTTGCAGCCCTTTATAGATAATATTTTTGACCCTGAAAATAAGATCTCCAGTCTATGTCTTGGGTCTAAGGGAAATAAGACTACAGCCCAATTTTCAAATTACTTGTCCCCACTGTTACATTTATAGTATCTTTGAATTGGATTTTCACAATATTTGAGGCCTGATGACATGCATGGTGTAAGGGGGGAGAGGAGTGATTGATGTGTTATCAGAAGGAGAACCCAAAGGTATTGTAGCTTATTGGACTCAGAGGCTATGATGTTTTAGAAGCAGACTTGAAGCCGGTAAGTGGAAATAGTAGAAAAGAGAAATCTAAAGGGAGGTTGAAACAAACAGGTCTTTTGGTTTATAATATATGCAGTCTCTTGGGGAGTACTTGTCAACATCTCCTCTCCAAAGATTTCATCCCAGAGGCTGGTGCCTGGGAAAGTTGGGTGTGAGGTTGTCAAACTGTGCCCACCAAGGCACTGCTCTGGGAAACAGCAGGCTCCCCAGGGTACCCGTAATCCACAACACACTGGGACTACAGTGTATTTTCATTCATTTTCTGTGAAGCAGTGTCTCCACGCTTTTATCATATCTTGTATTATCGAGGATGAAGACTCTTTATTTTAAAAAGGCTGCAGATTAGCTAGGAAGTTAGAATCCCACTGAAAGCCAACAGAGAGTTAAAGGGTGAATTTCATCCAGCCCAAATGAAGGAGAAGGAACGAGGGAACTAAGAATGAAGACAAAATGTGGTGGGCTCAACAAGGGACAAAATTTGTTAGAGGATGAGCGGGAGGTCAGAATCCAGGCCATTGGGTTACCCTGGAGTGAAAGGGCAGGGGTACAGGGAGACGGAGGCCACCAGAGTGGGATGAGGTGCTGAGGGATAAGACCCCACCACCACCACCGACTCTGTTCCCATAACCTCATTCATTCCCTAACCCTCCTTCCCAGTCTCTCTCAGGCTGCTCTGCTCCTTCAGTTCTGACCCCGTTTCCTCAGGATCTCGTTCCCTGTGGGGCCAGGCCTGACATTTCAGACAGAGGCTGAGGAAAGGAGGTAGGTCGAAAAGGGACACTGTGCATCTGCGTCATCTTATCTTCTGGTTTATTATTTTGGAACTCGGGGGGTGGGCAAAGACGTAAGCACTCAGACATTGACCAGGCGGTTCAGAGGTACTCCCCTAGGTACCAAGGAATATCAAGACTTCTCTAGTCTCTGCTGAATCATTGCTACTGTCATACTTTTTAGGGTAATAAAATGGTAATTGGGACTCCATTCTTTTTCTTTTTTTAGTTTCTTCCATGAGTGAGAGAGTCAGAGATACAGAGATAGAGAGGCAGAAAGAGAGACAGGCACCCCAACAGGGTGCTTAACTCCATGATTCTCCCCAAAACCCAGTCAACCCCAAATTACAGGCACATGTGTGTCCAGAGTGTTCAGGGAGGTCTCTGGATACAAACTAGGAACGCTCCTATGTGGGAGAACGATATGGTAACAATTAGGCCCCTTTCTAGCTCCCCGGAATGTCCATTCTTGTTCGTTATTGTGGCATAAATGTACACATGGGGTGTGGGCCAGCAGGTGCTTGGATTTAAGACACTGGATCCCACGTGGCCAAATGTGTGATTCCAGTCCCAGACCAGAAGCTTAAATATCACACCAGGCGTATCCATGTATGTCCCAAATTCTGAGAGGAGACTGAAGGAGAAGGGATTGTGGTGTGGTCATCCCCCTGGGGAATGACTTCTCACTCCTCCCACCTCCCATTTCTCTCTGGTGAGCACACATGCCCCACCCTATAGCAAAACTAAAAATACTACTACTACTACTGGATGCATAGGGCAGAATTTGAGGTGCCTGGATGTGGGATCAGAGAATACCTTAAGAACTGGAATGTGTCTCCTGGTTATGACAACTCCGGTCTTTTGATTTAGTAGCCAGCAAGGTACGCCCTCTCTGCTGATCCCGATCTGCCAGAATTTCCCACAGTCTTTGTCCCTGGTTGTTCTGCAGCTGTTCTGCAGCTGTTAAGACCGTACAGCTTATATGGACTGCTTGGGGAGTGGACAAATCTCTGACTCAACCTGTAGGAAAAAATCTCCAATTTCATGCACCTTCGTTGACTTATAACAGCTTGGACATCCCAAGAGTAGGCTGGGACCAAGGATCTAAGCATTTGCTGTTGGAACCCCTTAGGGCAAATAAGTCTCCTATAGACGAAAAACTATTTACTGATATGTCTGGTGTATCCTCTACTTTTGATTCTCTTTCTTTCTTAAGACATGGACTTGTTGGGGCCAGCAGGTGGCATGGTAGTTAGGGTGCTGGCTCCTATATGGCTGGCTCTGCAGTTCGAGTCCCAGAAACCTGGCTGCTTGAAAAACACGTCAGGCACACGTGTGTGCGCATGCCCAAAATCCAAAGAGAAGAATGGCGGAGAAGGGATTGTGCTGTGGCCATCACCTCTGGGGAGTGATTTCTCATTTTCCCTCTCTCTCTGTCTCCGTCTCTCTCCAGCAAGCACATGCAGTCTATGGCAATATCTAAAAAAAAAAAAAAAAAAAAAAAAAGGTCTTGCTGTCATGATTCTCCTGCTTTCCTATCTTCTAGCTGGGTCTACAGGCATTTGCCACCATGCCTGGCCCTTAGGGTGGACTAGAAGTGGAACCAGGTCACCCATGTGGTTCCAAACTGTGGGTCACAGTGTCTTAGCAGTGTGCGACCACAGCTGGGCCTCCCTTTTCATGTCTTTGAGTGCCTACCTCTGACCCAGAGTCCTTAAAAGCAGGAACCAGGTCATGTCTCTCAATCTAAATAGCAACAAGCCCAGAGCCCCCTTCTCATCCAGGTTTCAATTTTACGGACTTTCGAATTTCAAGGTAAGGACCATGTCTCTGAATATTACTGTCATTCCTTAGTGTCTAGCTAAGTATCCAGTATATAGTGTTCATTTCAATAAATGTGTGATGAGTAATTTAGTTAATGGCAGTGATGGTGATAAAGATGGCAGTGGAGACAGTGGGAAAGGTTTTCTTGCAAGCTAGAAGATGCTTTGTAACGCAAGACATCTTCCCACAACAGCACCCAGCCTCCCCAAAGCCATGGCTTCTTTCATTGGAGGAAACGAGTTGATCTTCAGATGAGGTCTTTATCCTTCCATCATGCCCATGCCAGGAGAGGCTATCAGTGATAGAGAGGGGAATAAGAGACAGCTGGTTGAGCCTGATACCTAGTAAGGAGAGGACCAAGTTCTCCTATGCCTGCCTGCCATCTCACTCCTCCTTCCAGGGTCACCTTTAGTGCCTTTTGCCAGCAACTTATCAGGAAAGACCATGCCTTTCTGAACTTGGAAGATTCAATTCTTCAGCTGTGCCACCCCTACTGTCTCTTTTTCCACTGTCCAGGTTCTTCATTTCTGGTACCTTGACTTTGGAATAAACTTTAAACCTGTGTCTCTGGGACTGCCCACATTACTCTTCTCTCCAAGAAAAGAACGCATCTGTACAATAATGAGTCATATTTAGAACAAGTCTGTGAGGTTGATGGACCCTGGCTGATTCTGACCAGAGGGAAGAAGCCACTTGCCCAAAGTATTTGAAGATCCTGGGAACCAGCAGGTGGCATGGTGGTTAAGGGTGTTGGACTCCCACGTGGCTGACTGCAGTTCAAGTCCTGGACTTGGCAGCTTTCTTTATCACTTTCTTTCTCTCCCTCTCTATCTGTCCCTCTCTGGTCAAATTAAAATAAATAAATAAAAGTTAAAAGTAAAGTAAAATAATTCTAGAAAAAATTAAAAATATTCTCATCTCGGGGATTTTAAGTCTTGTTTTTTACTTTTAATTTTTTTTAGAATTATTTTATTTAACTTTATTTATTTATGTATTTTAATTTAGCCAAAGAGAGAGAGAGAGAAAGAGAGAGAGAGAGAGAGGGAGAGAGAGAGAAAGTGAGAAAGCAAGTCACCAGGTCTGGGACTCAAACCGTGTTCAGCCATGTGTGAGTCCAGCACCCTTAACCACCACACCACCTGCTAGCCCCTACTTTTAATTTTTTTTTTTTTAGAGATATTTTTTTCTCTAAGGCACACCAGAGAGAGAGAGACACAAAGTGAGAAATCACTCCCCAGTGTGCATGGCCATGCTGCAATCCCTTTTCCTCCATTCTCTCGGGATTTTGGGCATGCACATACATGTGCCCAGTGTGAGTTTTAAATCACCAGGTCTGGGACTGGAACCATGGTCGACTGCATGGGAGTCTAGCAACTTAACCATTTTGCCATCTGCTGGTCCTGGCTTTTAAGTCTTCATACACACTATATGGCTCAACCAATAAAAACTACTCATTTCCTAAGACTGTCTGAAGATTTATATGGTAAGATGTCCTATATAAATTGTCAGACAAGAGCAATTTCAAGAGACCAGATATTCACCCTTTTGTTCTTAGGAAAAACCAATGGTCTAGAAGTTGGGTGTTGGTTGGGAAAGTACTTGAATCTGGAGTCAAAAGCCCTGGGATATAAGTGCTGGGCCTGCCATTTATTATCTGGATGATCTTGGCCAAATCATCCAGTCTTTGTGACTTAACTTCCTATAGAATGAAGACAATAATTTCTTAATTTCCTACCTTATATGCCTTTTGTGGGAATTAAATGAGATGATGTGAAAGCAATAAAGCACTAGGAAAATGTTAATTTTAACATCTCAGCCAGATTTGCATCTTTGGAGACTTTTTATGTAAAATATACATAGTAATCCCTCTGTGTTCATAAGAAAGTTTTACAAGCCATGAGATTAGGAGCTCAGCTCTGGAGTCAGCCTGTCTGGGTAACCTTGGACATGTTACTTTTCTCTGAAGCCTCAATGAAGAGGTGGGAATACCCATCTTACAGGTGGAGTCATGAGAATTAAATGAGATAATGTATACATAGAGTTCAGCATGCGCCTGGCATAGGGAAAGGAATTCGATGAATGTTAATGGCTGGTGTTTCTCTTCTTATTTTATTTTTTTAAAGTTATGTGTTTCTCCCATGAGAGAGGGAGACAGAGAGAAAGAAAGAGAGGTCCTCCCATCAGGGTTCTTGTGCTTCAATCTACCCCCAGCATCAGCCAACCAGGATCATAGGCATAGGGAAACTTGGGGTGCAAACTCAGGACCTTCCCGTATAGTCTCAGCATCATGGAGTGTTGCATTACAACTGTGCCACCAGAGCTGGCCCCATTACTGATTTTATTAATGAAGATGAGGCAGGGTGGTCCAATAAGATGTGATAAAGATCTGGGCAGGGAATTGAACCTCAGTCTTCCGAGCTATATTGTGGTAAGAGTCCATGTTTTTCTCTTCCAGATCATTACAGGGTTTTGTTTTGTTTTGTTTTGTTTTTTTGAGAGATTTTTGCTACAGGTTGCATGTGATTGCCAGAGAGAGAGAGGCAGACAGAAAGCTAGGTATCACCCCTCAAGGAGGATGGCCATGCCACAGTCCCTTCTCCTCCACTCTCCTCCTGGGATCTTGGGCACACATGCACATGTGCCTGGATGCGTTTTAAGCCGACAGGTATAGGCCTTGAACTGCGGTCAACTCTGTGGGAGTCCAGCAACCTAGCCATTATGCCATCTGCTGGTCCTGTCATGAGGATTTTTTTAAAGAAGTATGTTGAAGACTTTGAACTAGTTGAAATTCAGAAACAATATAAATGTAGACGTATTTTTAAAACTGAGTTAAAATTCTAAAGACAGTTTCTATCAGTTCAGTAGTTTTTGTTCATTCCTATTTGCCTCTGATGAAATTGTCTTCTTCGTGGAAAAGTAGTATATTTCTTCAGTCAGTTAACGATGAGTTTAAATACAGATCTTGAAGTAAATCCTTGAAATCTGCAAGAGTACACTGAAAACCTTTCTTTAGAATGTTCTCTTGCCTCTCTGAGTTCTGTGTATGTAGGCCGATTTTAATAGTCAACCAGTTCTTGAATTTCCACTTTTGGTATTATCTGCTTTCAATATTTAATCCCAGAATGACCTCTCCTTGCCTCGCAGCAGGCTCCCAGATTACCTCCTTTTCTCTCATTAGTTAGTATGGCTTCAGGGAATACCTTCCTTTTAACATTCAACTGGGCAAAAACAGAAATAGAAAGAATCTGCAGCAAGATAAAAAATAGAATTCATAGCTAAATATAAATCTGGAGGGAATTATCCAATTATTTGGATGGTCCCTTATCGCAGACAATCCAGGGTTGACTGACTTTTACTTTTTCTGCATACAGAATGAAATTGTTAACAAATACCGAGAGTAATCTTGTTCTTCTGAAGAGTAATAGTTTTTTAATAGTACCTTAAGTGCTGTTTTCTTTTTCAAATGTCTTTGTGTATATTATAGCATGTTTGCACAACTGCATCCTTTCTTTTTGGAGACCATACAGTCTTACTTTGACTTGTAGGTCAGTCTCATTTTGACTTGTAGGTCAGTTAGAGCATTGAACTGGGAGGACCAGGATTTAGTAATGGAGTCACTGTGCAAACCTGGTCTTCAGTCACATTGTTCCTTCCACTCTGTTAAGCTACACTCCGAATGGACGACTCTGAAGGGAAACTCTCTGCTTCTTTTCAGAGTCTCAAATTAATTTACAGACTAGCAGCTGTTTTTTAAGGTTGGACCAGTACCAAGTAGGGACTTGGAAACGTGGAAAAAGACAAATGTGGGTGTCACATGAGACACGGTAGCCATTAAGTGCACAAATATAATGCAAATCGCATGCAAATGATATGCAAGCCTTGCTTTAATTTGTAGACTCTTAGTTGGACTTTGCAAGCAACCCTGAGAACCTATAAAGATTTAAAGTGAATGTTTTTAGGTTAAACTTTAAGTGTGATGTTTTGTGCAGCTATTGCTTGCTCCGTGCTGCCGGGACTCAACTGCTTAAAGTTTGACACCCCTCCTTATTCCCTCTCCTCCCCCCCATAATGATTTCAGTAGTGTTTGATTCCACCCTACGCCCGGCCCTGCCCCCGGCTCAGCCTGACGTCACGTGACATCATATTTGCATACTACCTGGGACTGGGTGTGACGCTCCCCTTTTCAGCGTCTTCCCATTGGTGGCACTGGAGAACCAGCCCTTTTCTGGTCGGACCAATCCGCGGCACCTAGGATGTAGAAAAGCAGGAGTGGGTGGGGTGGGAGTGGGGTCTGGGCTTGGATCGCTAGGCACAATGACCAATCATCCTTGGGGAAGGGAAGCGCAAGCAGTAGATTGGTTGGGAGGGGAGGTCTGGGGCTCTGTAGGCCAATAAGGGCTCTGGATTGAGGGGGCAGGTCTACGCCCCGTAAGGCAGATAAGCAGCGGCAGCGGGGGTTGGGGGGCTGTGTGGGGCTCGCCGTGGGGCCGAGGCTGGCAGTCACTTGGGAGGGCTATGGCGGGGGCCGCAGCGGGCGGCAGAGGTGGCAGTGCCTGGGGGCCAGGGCGTGGAGGGGCCGGGGGGCTCCGGCGGGGCTGCTCTCCCCCAGCCCCCGCTGGCTCCCCCCGGGCTGGGCTGCAGCCGCTCAGGGCCACGGTCCCCTTCCAGCTGCAGCAGCCGCACCAGCGCCGGGACGGGGGTGGCCGCGCAGGTGAGCCGGGCCTGGAGCGGGTGTCGGGGAAGGAGCCGTTGGGGGAGGGGGCGTCGTGTGAGGGGGAAGGGGTACGGCGAGAAGTATGAGGGAGAACTGAGTCGGCGAGAGAAGAGAAAAAGAGGCACGCAAAGTCTGCGAGGGCTGAGGGAGTGAGAGCGAGGAGCGGTGAATGTGGGGTGCACCGCCTGGACAGAATGTGCAGAGTCGGGGCCCGGGAGGTGAGGGGAGGGACCTGGCAGATGGAGGCTGGCTTTGGGGGCGTAACCGAAAAGTGGGCTGAGGTGGTGTTTGGGGGTGAGTGGACCATGCACGGGGTGAGAACGAGGTGTGAGGAGGAGTGGCGCGTGACGGGAGTGCCCTGTGCTTAGGACTGGGCTCTGGAAGCGAGGAGCGGGTGGGCGCTAGATGCCTGCACGGGGAGGGGGAGGGGCATGGAGGAGAGCCCGTGGAGCCATGTGTTACTTCTCCAGCTTGAGTGTGGCCCCAGCATCCCTCTCTACAGCCCTGGAGTTCCTTTCTCCACCACTTCACGTGCGCTTGCCTTTATGCCACCTCCTGGAGCTGATTTCATCTCAGCCCGTTGGAATTAGTTTAACGGCTTTTACTGCGGTGCAGACGCTCCGCTTCCGATTCCCTACATTTGTCTCGCAGTGGCCCAGAAGTTGTATGTTCCCAGACCATTGACCTCCTTAATAAGACTTTCTCACTCCAACCATCGTGTGTGCGCGCGCGCGTGTGTGTCTGTGTCTGTGTGTCTCCATGTCTCCGTCTCCTAATCAGTCCCCCCACCCCCACCCCCCCTCGCCTTTCTTCCTCCCCCCCACCAAGGCCGTTTTGTCTTGGGCATTGCCAGCCAACGTGGCAGTGGAGTGAGGGCTACAATCAAGTAACTGTGCAAATACCCCACTTTCTGAACAGCCCTGAAACGGTTTCCTAATAGCAGCTTGAGGTGGTGGGTGCGGGGAAAGTAGGGAGGAGCAAGCTTAACCTTGCTTTCACACTCAAAGCTGTGACGAGTCTCACAAATGCAAGCACTTAGGAATGGGAGAAGGAACCTACTTGCATGGGGAGGTTGGCAATAAGTTGAAAGTGAGGCTTGCATTTGATTCACACCAGATGTGCAAAGATCACTGCACACTTCCATAGCCTGAGCCTGTACCAAATGTACAAAAGTCATGGTCCCTGCCATGTTAACAGTTAATGGCACTCCTAAACCAGTCTCTTGAGCTTTTGGTGATTAGTTGCTGCACATCCCCCTCCTGAAAGGGTACCTGCTACAGTGCCTTGCTAGGTAGGAATGGGATTAATTAGGTCTTTGAGGTCAAAAGTACTCAAGTCTATCTGGACCTCACTGTATATTTTAGCATCACATCTTAGAACACAGAAGCTTGATCGACTCTGGTACAAGATGGTAACTGAGTAGTAAAAGTATGTGTAGAATCCATGGTATAGAGTAAGGCAATGCCCCGACAAACTCATACTTATCCTGAGCTATAAAGCAAACCTCAAGGTTGTAAACCTGTTGGTTTTGTTTGGGCTTCCTTGAAACCCAGGGAAGTTCATAGAACAACAAGCACCAGAACCTGTCACTTCTAGTAGAAATCAACAGAAAGCCTGCCTGTATAGTAGCTGGAAAGTGATTAGTGATCATATTTTTTCGGGGAGAGGGCATACATATACACATGCCCAGTGTGTTTCAAGCCACCAGGCCTGGGACTCAAGCCTCCTGGTATGGGATTCGAACCGAGATCCACCATGTGGGAGTCCAGCACCTTAATCACTACGCCACCTGCTGGCCCAGCAATCATATGTTAGAGCTGCTAGTTTGTGTTTACTGTAGAGCTAATGCCGAAAGGACCAACACAGGTGGATGCTGTGGAATGGGGAAGAGTGTATAATGTAATAGGAATAGGTTTGGATACCTGGGTTCTTTACATGGTCTACTCCTTTTGTAGGGCCAAGGGTGCTAAGATACTGGTAAAAACAAACAAAAAAGCTAGAGCTCTGCATAATTTGTCAAGTGATTTAGGGCAAGTTGGATGACTCTTGCCCATAAATTGGACTGGTTGACATTTCTCTACCTAATATCCCAGAGATGGTAATAAGGCATTTGCCTAGTGGGTAGTGGGATTAGCTGTAGATTTTCAGTAAAGCAGCAGAGAGGGAAAAAAAAAAAATAAGAGAGTAGTCTGAATCTGTCTGTGGCCAGTCATTAGGGGAGTGTACCTTGTTTTTAGTTTGGAGACATACCAGGTCTTCTCAGTGTTAACGTCAACCTTCATGTGTTTCATGTTTCCATTCCTTAACCCTGGAATGGCAATGGGTGATTTCCTGTAGGCCAGTAGATGTATGTGATACAGGAAAACTGCTTGCATTTGTAAACCCTTAAGAGAATAGCATGGGAACCAAAAAGCCTTGCTTTCTCGCTCTCTTTTTAGAATTATTTACTTAATTTTATTTTTTTAAGAATTATTTTATTTAACTTTATTTATTTTTAATTTGATCAACAAGGGACACAGAGAGAGAGAAAGTGAGAAAGCAAGTCGCCAGGTCCAGGACTTGAACCACAGTAGGCCATGTGGGAGTCCAACACCCTTAGCCTCCACGCCACCTGCCAGCTCCTTATTATTTTTTAAATTTGCTATAGGGCACAAGTACTCATGAGAGAGAAAGTGAGAAAGCAAGCCACCAGGTCAGACTCAAACCACAGTTGGCCCTGTGGGAGTCCAGCACCTTAATCACCACTTCACCTGCTGGCCCCAGAAAGCCTGCCTTTAAAAAAAAAATTAATTAATTATTTATTTAATTCTATTTGTTGTTATTTTTTAATTTGACTAGAGAGAGAGAGAAAGGGAAAGTGAGAAAGCAAGCTGCCAGGTCTGGGACTCGAACCGCAGTGAGCCATATGGGAATCCAGCATCTCTAACTACCACACCACCTGCCGGCCAGGGAGTGTGCTCTCACTGGAGAGTTAGGGAAACAGAAAGCAAGGAATCACCCTTCCCCCTTGTGGGGGAATGACCTTGCTGCAATCCCCTCTCCTTCATTCTCTACTCAGGATCTTGAGCATGCATGCACACGGGCCCTGTGTGAGTTTTAAGTCACTGGGTCCAGGACTCGAACTGCATTTGACTATGACTAGGTGGGAGTCCAGTGATGTAACCATTACACCATCTGCTAGTCCCAAGCCTGGCTTTTTAATTCAGGTTCTGCCATTTACTAGCTGTGTCACTTTGAAGAAGTGACTTAACTTCCGTGCCTCAGTTTCCTCATCTGTGGATAATAATATCTACATCATAAGAATCAAATGAGCTAATAAAGTGCTTAGAACTGTGCCTGGCACATAGAAGGCACTATAAAAGTGTTTGATGCTGCTGATATTATTCCCCCACCTAGTCAAAGTGAGAGCACTGTTGGCCTGAGCCCATCACCTTTTCAGGCTTCAAAGAGCAAACCCAGATTGGTCTGAAACCAGTAGTGCAGGTTTCAGGATTTCAGGGCCTCCTCTAGCATTTTTATTCCCACATCTTTTAAGATGAGCTTTCTAAACAGGGCTCTGAAACTCGACTGTTTAAAAAGGCATGTGAGCTGAGACTCGGTTTCAGGAACAATTAAGTGTCGTCACTGTTTCTGTTGCCCATCTCAAAGTGATGTCACCTCTGAGCTGTGCAGTTATCTCTCCACCACACACCCTGCTGTGCTCTTGACAAGATATATTGGGCCTTGTAAAAAGGGTTTGGCATAAAGAGCGGGATTTACTTTCTGCAGCCATTCATCCAAAAGGGATGTCTTTATAAAGTGAGGAATGATTGGACTTTTATGATCCTGGGTTAGGAGTGAGAAAGGCTGGAGAAAGTGGAGAGAGTGTAGCGGGTAATAGAAATCCAGGACACATTTCTGACTCAATTCCCCTTAAATCCTCTTTTGTGTCTTACATCAGTTAGAGGCTGCTAACTTTTATATTTTTCAAGACTACTGATGAGTGGACAAAATAAGACTTGGAGGTGAATTGTTCTGTGTTCCAATCATACCTATTCTGCTTAGTGTCTCTGTATCCCTAGAATGAAGATAATGTTTAATCAAGCTTTGCAAATTATTTCTCCAGTTGCCTAGGTCGTGGGGTACTCTGAAAGCCAAATACTACCTCAAGTCTCCTTTACTCACTAGAACCTTCTTAAACCAGGGATTGGCAATTATTGCCTGCAAGTCATATCCAGCCCTCTGCCTGTTTTTTTGCTTTCTTTTAGATTTTCCCCCATTTTTCTTTTTTTTAAAAGAATTATTTTAATTTTATTTATTTATTCATTTATTTTTAATTTGACTAGAGAGAGACAGAGAAAGAGAGGGAGGGAAAGTGAGAAAGCAAGCAAGCAAGCCACCAGGTCCAAGAATTGAACCGTAGTCGCCCATGTGGGAATGTCCAGCACTTTAGCCACCATGCCACCTGCTGGTCCCTCCCCCCTATTTTTCAAGTCACTGGGTCCAGGACTTGAACCACATAGTCTGCCATGTGGGATCCAGCTACCTTAACCACCATGCGACCAGCTGGCTTGTTTTCATAAGTTTTTTCTTTTTAATAATTATTTAAGTTTTTAAATTATTTATTTATTTACTTAAATTTGATCAGAAATGGAGAGTAAGAGAGAGAAAGCAAGTGAGAAAGCAAGCCACCAGGTCTGGGACTCGAATCACGGTTGACCATGTGGGAGTCCAGTGCCCTTAACCACCATGCCACCTGCTAGCCCCCATAAATAAAGTTTTAATGGAACGTAGCCACACACCTTCCTTTAGGTGTTATCTATGACTGATTTTCTGTTGTCAGTGCTGGGGTTGAGTACTGTGATAGAGACTCTACGGCTTACAAAACCTAAAATATTTATTGTGTGGCACTTGATAGAAAAGTGTGCCTTCTCATGTCTTAAATAATATACCTGACCTTTGTTCCTATATAAGGATCATTTTCTTTTCTTTTCTTTTCTTTTCTTTTCCTTTCTTTAATAAAAGAATGATTTATTTATTCATTCATTTAAGTTGACCAGAGAGACAAAGAGAGAGAAAGGAAGCCACCAGTTCTGGGAATTGAACTGTGGTCAGCCATGTGGGAGTGTCCAGCGCCTTAACCGCCACACCACATGCCGGTCCCTGTAAGGATCATTTTCTAATGTGTATAACATACACCGCCACAGAAAATCCTAAGAGGGTAAATGGAACTAACAAGCCTGTATCCTCACTCATATTTTAGGGAAAATTAAAAGGGGACCATCTGCTTCTAGTCCTCAATCTTTGTAGAAGATCAGCACGCGTGACTCCAGGCTCCCTGCCCCCACCCCCACCATTGTCAGGTGACATGTTCAGTAGACATAAGCTAATTTGAATTTACATAAAAGCTTAACTGTTAGGCAAATTTGCTCCACCTCATCTCTTATGTCCCCTTTTTCCCCAACCTAACAACCCACAACTACAGCGAACACATTTCATAATGAGATGGAAATTACTTTAGACTGATCTCTTGTTTTGAATTTTTCTCCTTACCTTCTTTTTTTCTGAAAAAAAAAAAAAAAAGAGAGAGCACACTGGCTGTAGTCATGGTTGCCCTAAAATACTGGCTTCCCCCTGGAGACATAGGAAGGGTAGTTGATATCAGCTATTAATTTGATTCCCCAGGATGGCAATTTCTTGAATAGAAGGCAGTGTTATTATTAGCAGTGTTATTTGGTAATTGTTAAACTCCTTTCCTTGCAATGCTTTGAAAACTTAGTCCTTGGAGGATAGGTCTTTAGCTAGGAACCATGTCACATAAAAGGTTGCATGGTTGCGTATTAGAGATCTGGAGAGAAAAACCTCTAACTGTGGTCCTTGTGGCCCCCGTGTCAGCAGCAGCCTGGATATTAGAGCAGAGCTCCACTGTTCTATGCCAAGAAGCCATCTTGCTGTAACCAGGCTTAGGAGTGCAGGTAAAAAATTTTAAGTGCTATAATTGTCCTTCTAAAATCTGTGATTCAGGCTGCTTCTATTTGGGAAGCATTAAAACACCAGGCACTTCCTAAGCCGACACTGCTAACTGTTGCTTTTGACAGCTTTGCCAGTGCCAGGCACATGGTCAGCAGAATGCACTGCCGGGGCATCTGACTCTTAAATGTTGTCACCCCAGATGATATCCTTGGAACTGGGGGCTACTTGCCTAACCCCTTTACCTGTTTGGTACCCAAGGAGCATGGAGCCCATGTGTTCCTCAATGTTTGGGATAGTGAAGGGTTATATGGGAAGTTTTTCACTTATGTAACAGAGCTAAGAGATCTTAAACCATGTGAGATCCGTGGAGGAGGGGTGAGAACAACAGTGGTTCTGTGGTGGTAGAAGGACGTGGTTCTCTGTGATCCAGACATAGATAAATCTCTAGAAAACTTGAAGTGGAATTGCAAAACTTTCACACCAATGATGCTAATTGTGTGTGTGGGTGTAAGTGTGTGGTGTTAGACTGGGTCTCGCTGTATCACTGTCTTCCTGCCTAGGCTCCATGAGTAGCTGGGACCACAGATGCACACCACCCAACCAGCTTTTTCAGGCAGGTTCCCTTTATGTGCCCCTGGCCACAAACTTGAGATCCTTCTGCCTCAGCCTCCGCAGTAGCTGGGACAGGGCTGCATGCACGTACAGGAATCGAACCTGGGCCTTTGATGTGGACTCAGCCTGCCTGAGCAGCAGTGTCCAACATGTACCACTGTGGCTGGACCACGATAGTGCTAATTTGAGTGTTGTCAAAGTGGTGGATGGGTTTTCCTAGCCAAGGGAACACTATGCCTACATTTTTCTGCTGAATTCAGTTTATACTGAGTGCTGCGTGATGCGCACCAGGGCCTCACTAGTCTTTGATCTTCATAGAATGTTGGAAGTAGAGTGTCCTCCTCCAGATTCCTGCAAGCCTCCACGTACAGCCCTTCTGCCAGGGAAGTCCTACTTCAGGGTGTGACCTCTTCTGGGGGCAGACCTGGTTTTGGAGTTCTTACTGACATTGTCACATATCTCAGCTGCTGTTTGACACTAGCTCAAGTGCTCCAGCAAGACTTCCCTGGGCTTATTCTTCGTGTGTCTGGAGCCCTTTCAAGGAGCCAGAAGGGAAGATTTTGTGTTTCCTTCCCAGTTCAGAGTGAGGTGGATGCCCACCAGCAAGTTAGTGTAGGGAGAATGGACAACCTCTTCATGGGTTAATAAGTTCTGCCCTTCTCTGAGATGGATGTCATCCTTCTCTGTCACAGAAGAGGGAACAGAGAAGTGGAAGCCAAGAAAGGATGGATGGGAATTCTGGTCAACTTTCCCCTCTGCCTGAGTTGCATCTTCACAGAGTTCCACTATTTGGTTTGCAGGGTATGAATTAACCAAACATTAGCCAAATCTATTCACAGTGTTAGGTCAAAGACAAATCCTGATCTCAGAGAGCAAAGGGTTTTGGATGATATTTGAAGTTTATAAATTATCTGTGCTCTAGTTCCCTCCGGTCGCGTGGAGCTTGTGAAGGGGCCGTTGTTCTTGGGAACAGCTGTATGGTGGGAGGTTCTGGCACAGCTGGTGACCACTCAGGGCTCTAGCTCATGGTCCCCACTGAGCCTCCTGCTTCTGAAAACTCTTCCTGGTACACTGCTTCCCCCTCAGGATCACCCACTGAACTGAATGCTCAGTTTTGGGGTACTATCCTCAGCCCTCAGTAAGCTTCAGTTAACTTTTTTTTTTTTTTTTAATTATTTATTTATTTGTTTCCATCTGTTATTGTTGTTGTTTTTTTCTTTATTTGACGAGGGGGCGGGGGGAAGGGAAAGGGAAAGTGAGAAAGCAAGCCATCAGGTCCTGGGACTTGAACCATGATTGGCCATGTGGGAATCCAGCGCCCTTATCCACCACACCACCTGCTGGCCCCAGCTTCAGTTGACTTTTACTATATGGAAGTTGCATAGCTAATCATGGGTGGCTTTACTGGATGTTAAGAATGTTATCAATGGGGGGACCAGCAGTTAGCGTAATGGCTATGTCGCTGGACTCCCACGTAGTCAACCGCGGTTCGCGTCCCGGACCCGGTGGCTTAAAACTCACGCCGGGCGCATGTGCATGCGTGCCCAAGATCCCGAGAGGAGAATAGAGGAGAAGGGATTGCGGCGTGGCCATCCCCCCTGGGGGGTGATTTCTCGCTTTCTGTCTCTCTGTCTCTCTCTGTCTGTCTGGTGAGCACACACGCCCCTATAGCAAAAACCTCTCCAAAAAAGAAAAAAAAAAGAATGTTATCAATGGGGCCAGTAGGTGGCGTGGTGATTAAGGCGCTGGACTCCCACATGGCCTACCACGGTTTAAGTCCCGCACCTGGTGGCTTGCCAGGTCTTTCTCACTTTCCCTCTCTCTCTGTCTCTGGTCTAATTAAAAAATAATAATAAATAAAATAATTTTAAAAATAATGTTATCAAGTGTTTCATAAGAAGATAACTTCAGGTCCAGCCCCTGGGAGACCTGGCACTGCAGTCTGGGCCATGGACAGACATTTGCCGGGCCCTGCTCAGGCATACAGGTTTGTGGGTTTACTCACGAGCCCCAGACAGCTGACACTGGGGGTGGATAGAGGCCTTTGGCTCAGCCCTGCCTGCATTAGCAATGCCTGCTTCCAGCTCCCTAATAAAAGGGGCGGAGGTTGGGGGCGGCCTGGGAAGGCTCCTCAAGGACTCTGGCTGCTCTGCAGCAGCCAGCCTGTGATCAGGGGCTGGGGGGTTTTCTCTCAGAGGCTGCCGGATAGAGCTTCTTACAGGATAGATGGCATTTGGCAGGGCAAACTTGTAAGTGTGGGGTGTCTTCTCTCTGACCCTCAGCTTCCTATCCTGCGAATGGTGGGAACCATGTTTGCTTGTTAGGGGGCAGCCTAGTCTGTCATTAGATTTGCCACTTGCATTTTTAATCTTCTGATCCTAAATGAAGACATGCAGAACACTGAGGCATTCCCCTCTTTAAGGGCCCAAGTTAGGATTAAATGTTCAGCTCTAAATACAGATCACTAGCACGTCCACAGTGAATAAAACACAAACTCAAGTTGGAGGAGGCATAGAATAAAGGAATGCTCAGTGTTTGGTGAGGTTAATTAAGAGAATTACTGAGATGTTTTGAATAGGCTTTTTTTTTTTCCCTTTTATTTCTAGTTGGCCAATGTATTTATTCTCTCCAAGGTTAAATTAAATTTTTACTCTTTTCCTTTCCCTTCCCTTTCAAAAGTGGCATTGTATAGCCTTGTCTGGTCAGCTGTGTTTCTTAATTTTCTCAAATCTCTTTAGTCCCTTCTGTCCCATCCTGGAAATCATGTGCCTGCCTTTTTAAGAAGTAGGCACCTCATGTTTCAAGTTCAAGTGCAATGGAACTCACCCTGCAGCTTGAACAGATTTGAGTGTTTTTGCAGAGGGAGGGCTGGGGCAGATGGGGAGTGTCATGCTCAATAAATACTTGTTGGATTGAGTTGCTGGAAAGGCAACGGAGTGGGGAGAGTGAGCCACACCTCCCCCGGCTCCCTTGCAATGGTCTTGCCCACGGCTGGTCCCCACACACTGCTCCCCTCTGTAATACCTCTCTTCAGCTACTTTCAAGACAGAGCCCCTCCTCCCCCCGAAGTGTAATGTTCTCTCTTTAAATCACTGGTCTCTTATTCATCCTGGTCATTGGGCTTGAAGCCCAGCCGGTGGCAAAGACGTGGCATTTCCATGGATGTCATTGCTAGGCCTGTAGGTTCTCTTCCCAACACACTTCAAGCCAGAGCGTGAATTTGGGCAGTTACCAGGTTGATCCATGGAAACAGCCAGTGTGTAGGATTTTGTTTTGAGTTTGTTAAAAAGCCAGACTACCTGACTTTAGGCTTAGCAGTGGATATGGGTGAGAGGCCAAGGAAACAAAACGAATGCTGGATGGGCTGCTTACCTACCTTCTTTTCTTTCTTTCTTTCTTTTTTTTTTTTTTTTTCATTTTTAGGTGTTTGCCATAAAACATATGCTCTAACCTGAGAGAGAGAGACAGGGAAATGAGAAATCACCCCCCCATTCCTGGGGAGGATGGCCATGCCTCAATTCCTTCTCCATTCTCCTCTTGGGACTTTGGGTATGAACACATATGTGCCCACGTGTTTTTCAAACTGCCGGGTCCAGGACTAGAACTGTGAAGCTGGCCATGTGGGATCCAACATCTTAACCATCATGCCACCTGCTGGCCCCTTGGATATCCTTTCATTCCAGGTGACTTGTACCAACTTCCTAATAGTGTTGTGTTGTATGTAGCAAGGGAAAGCAGGAATGTATAATCTGAATCAGTGGCTTTTTAAGTTCTTTTGTTGTTGTTTGTTTAACTTACCAGAGGGCAGAGGTGGGGGGAATAGGGGATTAAGCACCCCAAATGTGGTGTGGTCTCATTGCAATCCCTTCTTCTCTATTTCTTCCCCAATTTGAGATTTTAGGCATGTACATGACTCAAAAACACACTTGACTGGAGTAGTTTTTAAGCCACTGGGGCTAGAATTCGAATCTGACAGTTGGCCAAGTGGGGTCCAGTTCCCTTCATCACTAGAACAGGGAGCAGAATTATCTGTTGGCCGTAGGGTGGCTTCGGAGGTGTGGTCAGACTGGAAGCCCCCACTCCACACCAGGCACCATCTGTGGTACCAGGCACCACTGTTCCTCCTCCTCCCTGCACCAAATGTGGAAATTCAGGGAGAAATGCTCACCGTCGTTCCCCAGCCCTGGGCACTCAGCTGTCATCCACATAGCCTGTGATCCCTGCCTTCAAGGGTGCCAGTCCTAGGCCTCAAAATGGCTTTGTAAACCTACCCTGCTGGGTGCGACTTTGAACAGAGTGAAAATGCAATCGGGAGGCTAAGCAGCTGCTCTTACCTTGTTCTCCCTCCCCCTTTTCTCTACCCCACACTCCCTTCCCCTGAAGAGTTTTCTGTGCTCTGCATGTTTGGTCGCCCACACACTCGGAGAGAACCATTGCTGATAACACGTGCGCTCCCTGCCCCACAGCTGTAGGCTGGCAGAAAACCTGCTGCACAGCCCCCGTTTGGGGATAGTCTTTTTTTACTTGTGCCCATCAGATATGACATAAGAGCTGGAGGTGGGTTGGGGGTGGATAGCATTTGGCATGATAGAGGGGCTGCAAACAGAGGGCTTTCACAGTATGACGTAGTCTGGGTTTGGGGACCGGGGAGCAGAGGGGTGTGTGAGCCACATCCCTGGAGGATGTGCACATCTCAGTGCTGGCAGCAGCACCTGGACTCCTCCTCATTGGAACCAGAATCCTGGGTAGTTCTGTGTTTGTAGGAGACGCTGAAACAGCTGCTTCTGTAGGAAGGAGTCCGCGAATCCCAACTCTGGAAGACCCCAAAGTTCACCTGTATTTTTTAGGGAAATTGAGAATCTAGATGGCTTGAAGTTTAGTTCTTTGGTACATACAATTGCTGCTCTAGGGTGTGTCTCACTCATCTCCACAACCATCTTGCACGTGCAGTAGCAGGTAGCATTTTCTTGTTTTTGCAGATAAGGAAATTGAGGCCCAGAAAGGAAGTAACTTGCCCTAGACCTTGTGATTAATAAAGCCCTTCTGCTTTATTAAGCAGGAGCTCTTCCCACACATGTATGGGGAGTCTGTTGAGAATTTCAGGGCAGGCTAATATCCTCACCGTCTGCCCAGCACACCTCCAGACTTTGTTTCTCCTGTTTGTAAACCTGTATTCCAGGTGCAGAGAGAATTGGAAAAGGGCTGCAAAGAAATCTGTTTCTTCCTTCGACACTCCAAGGCAACTATCCACACCACAGACACTCACTCAGTGTGCATAATTGAAAGTTGATCATGTCTACATTATTATATGCCACATGATGGTGGCTTTTGAGTGGTTTGTGTTAATGCAGTGTCCACGTAGCATGAATGGTTAACTAGGGACAGGTAGGGACACAAGACGTAGATGAGGTGTTCCCACCTCTGTGGGGTCACGGTCATGGTTACTGAGCTCAGGGCCACGTCGGGGAGACATGCTAAGATGGAGCTTATAGGAACAAGTATCTTTCTTATGTGTGACTGTGAAACAAAAAAAGCACCTGGGGGTAAATGTGGGTGGTGCATTCCTGTGGTGGAGGTAGATGCAAGTGCTATTATGCCACTGACATCTTCGTCCTCCACGTAGGGGCCCCCTGGTGTCCTTCCCCAGGGGCATGTAGTCTGCTTGGGCATCCCTCCCTTGCCCAGCTTTAGGTCTGCTGGGAGTGGGGTCAGTGGGATAAATGATAGTACTCTTCCGAGACAGGCAGGTGCCCAGTAAGGGAAATAACAGGGGCTTGAACTCTGGAAAAAAGCTCCATCTAGGGATTTGATATTGGGGAAAATTGCTTGGCCACTTCTAGAGGTTATCTAACCTTCTCAAGAGGGTTATGGGCAACTCTGACCTCCCAGCTAGATTTCATATAGAATTCTCTAATGGTCTAATATCCTCTGCTTGTGTGGGATCTTTTCTTTCCCAGTTACTTCCCAACCTCACAAGGTAAAATCCCATTGCAACACATGTTACAAAACAATTCTGTATAATAAAGCTATTCCCATGGTTCATATAAATGCTTTGTTTTTGGTTTTTGTGATTTTGTTTCTTAAAAGGAAGAGTAACCAACAGTCTTACATAACAATCTCTTGTCCTAGTCCCTATCCGTGTAATAGACACTTGAGTGTTTGCTGTTTGCATTGCAGGCCAGGAGTGGGGAGCTGAGCTGTGGGGCCGGCCCCAGGCAGCAAGGCCTCCTTTGCTTTCTAGTCATCTCGAACCTCTCACCCTCTGATAATAGTTCCCTGTTCTTTTCAAACAGAACATCACACAAAACCCAACGAAGAACTGTGTGTTTGTATGTGTCTGAGTGTCTTGGGTGTGAACATGTGGATGTCAAGTGTGAATATGAGAGAGTCTATGAGCATAAGAATAAGTACACACATGAAAGAAAGCAACTGGGACAAACATTAATAGGTGAATCTGAGTAAAGATATTTCAAGCGTTCTATGTACTGTTGCTATCTTTGCATCTACACATTTGAAATGATCTCAAAATAAAATACTTAGCAGGTTAATATATGCCAGACTACTTTGTACTAGGGACTCCTTAGGAGGGAACTTTTCTCCTACATCCGTGTCACATCTCTTATTCTCCCCCATTTAACAGATGGGACAACTGACACCTGAGAAGTTAAATGACTCTTCTGGGTTGACGCAGCGCGTTAGGGTGGAGGCAGGATTGGGGCCTAGATATTGACAATCATAGTGGGCCACCTCTCGGGAGACTGCACCTTGTCCTCACCACTTGGGCTGGACAAAGCTGGCTTTAGATTCTGATTGGGTGCCTGTGCCCAGACCATGCCCCACACTGACCCGGAAGTGGAGTCAGCAGGGTTGCAGCAGTCTGCTGAAACACCACACATGGTTAGGGTGTCCAGTACCTTCCAGGGCCAACTGCTCCCTTATTCTAAGAAACACACTCTCTCTGCTCCTCATTCAACTCTCTCCATTCCTTCAAACATGGAATTGGAAGGCTCTTTCCTCATGAGAGCCGCGGAGTAATAACGACGTCATGTTGTATTGATCTGAGGGAGAAAGGAGTGAGTTTGGTTTAGAGAGTGATGCCGGGTTCTGAGTCTAGACTAGACGCTTTCCTCTGCTCTGCAGCAGTTGGTTGGTTGTGCCCATCACCCTGAGAAGGTGCAGAAGCCTCGGGAGGGTGTTTGTATGGCTTAGTGCAGCACATCCTACCAAGCTATGAAGTTGTAAGCCAAAACTTACAACTTCATCCACGAGGGGAAGGCTCACGTTTAGTCAGTGAAAACCTTCCTTCCATTACCCACAGAGCTCAGGAAGGGGCAGATCTGGTCATCATTGCTAAGCAGGTGGTGGTCGAGGTTCACGCTGCTCTGTGCCCCAGCCCCTTCTCTCTCACACCACATCGCATGTTCTGCCTCTGTCTGTGCTCCTTGCAGGCCCTTGAATATTCTTGTCACCTTTGCTTACTAGGTATCCACCCCGTGCCCCTTCACCTCCCTCCTGCCCAGCTGTGAAAGTTGGGACAAGTGAATGAGTCCTATCTGACTTTTTTCTTTTCTTTGTTTTTGTTTTTGCTATTGGGTGCATGCACTCGGCAGAGAGGGAGTGAGAACATGAGAAATCACTCCCCAGGGGAGATGGCTACGCTGCAGTCCCTTCTCTCCTTCATTGTCTCGGGATTTGGAGCATGTACGCACACATGCCTGTCATGATTTTCAAGCCGCCAGGTCCGGGACTCTAATTGTGTAGTTGCCCAAATGGGATCCAGCTGCCTTAACCTCCATGCCACCTGCTTTTCAACACAGAAAAAAAAAGTTTTCTGAAAGTCTTTAGTTTTAGTGTGCACCATTTATCTGCATCATCTCCCTGTAGTACCCTAGACCTCAATATACTTCTGAGTGTAGGAAAGTTGTCACCAAAGGATTTTTTTCCATGGGTCCGGCCAGTTACATGAAATGGATCCATGAGCATTTACTATATCATTACCCCAGCTTATCTACCTAAATTAATATAGACTATCGCTGCTCTTCTTTGATTTTTCAGGCTCTTTCCTCCCCCAAATTAAGTGCCAGAGGGAGGCCAACCAAAATCGGGACAAGATGCAGGAAATGAGAAAAGGCTGCCCCAAGTTCCTGTGGGTTGTCTGAAGCTTAGAGGTGGGTGTAGGAGCTGCTGTGCAAATGGCCTGCTGTCTATTTAGAGAGGGCCATGACAACCGAGCCTTCACCCTCTGGTTCTTAGAGGCTTAGATGGAACATACTGGCAATTAACTGTTGCCCAGACTGTTTCCCAAACTGTTGCCCTGGGTCAAATTCTCCTCTACTTCAGGAGGATAAGCCTTTTCTTTACTGGACTGGACTGTTAAGCAGCTTCTGATTTCAGAGCAGATGCAAAGCCAATGGGCCATGTGTATGGGGGAAGATGGTGTAACTTACCTTCTGGGGAGGTGTGTTGCCACACCGAGACGCCATTAGTGTTCTGTGTTTGGGGGTAGGAAAAACTTTCCAGTGTGATACCTTTAAGGCTCTTTCTGGAAGACCATCTCATCTTGCTTTTCAGGCTAGATTTACCCCAGAGGCACTATATAACCTTTGAGCTTCTCTTTAGAAATGTGAGCAACCAGGACTATCAGTTGGCATAATGGCTGTTTCTGGACTCCCATGTAGTCAACTGTGGTTTGAGTCCCAAACCCGGTAGCTTAAACTCATGCTAGGCACGTGTGTGTGCGTGCCCAAGATCCCGAGAGGAGAACGGAGAAGGGATTACGGCATGGCCATCCCTCCCTGGGGGGTGGTTTCTCACTTTCTGTCTCTCTGTCTTTCTGACGAGTGCACACGCCCTATAGCAAAAAACCTCTCTAATAAAAAAAAAGAATGTGAGTAACCAGTGAGACCAGGGCTTCAGTGCAGGAGCTGCCTTGGAATGTTAGCCAGGACATTTTGGTTTTTTTCCACAACTGGGGCCCAGTGTGGGAATTTGCCACTAGTTCAAGGTCAGTTCAGAGTGTCAGGGCCCAGAGAGGAAACTGCTAGGTGGGATGTAGTGGTCTCTTAGGTATCTGCCTTTTGATGTGTGGACAAAGAGTAGAACTTGAGTAAAGAGAGAGAGATAATTAGACTTTCTGCAAGATGGTTCACCCAGGTTATCGAGGATGCGAAGGTTGAAGAGAAAAACCCTAATAGGATCTTAGACCCCAAAGGCAGAACAAATTCTATGACTGTGACCTTCTAGGTCCTAAGGAAACTAACGGAGCAGTTGTTCCTTTTTAAGTGTACCCCACCCACTTAGCGCACAGCAGAATGAATCAGAGTCAGGGTTACGAGCAGAGGGTCCTGACAGTCCAAACTAGTGAGGTGTAGCAGGTGAGCAAACTTGCCCTCTGAGCTCAGATGCCTGCTTGGTGGTTACTCCCAGCTTGCCGGTCATGTGACCAGGCCTTCTGCTTGTGGCCAGCCACAGGTAAATTGAGCTCTATTTATATTCTGCTTGGGGAAGAGGTGGGAGAGAGCATCTGGGAGCCATGACACAGCTGTCCAATCAGCCCAGGTAAAGCAAATCTCCCTCTGGCTTTGTGCCGTTTTTTTTTTTTTTTCCTTTCCTTAATTTACCTTGCACCAACTCTGAGCTTTCAGTTTAGCAGAATGGGTCAGTAGCTATCTCCTATATACCCATTAGTAGTTGGGGAATTTTAGAACCAGAGGAAGCTCAGACTCATCTGGTGCAACCTCCTGCCTCCAGGAGGTGAGTATTAAGACAGCTGGAGACTGTAATTATCTTCCTGAAGCTGTTTAGGGGTAGACTACAGTCTTCCTCATTCAGTTCCACTGAGTAAGCTTTTTTTATTTAGTTAGACTCTTCTAAAGCCTTTTTACTGCCCTTCATTTTTGCAGACACACAGAAGACGACTGATAAATCCCCATTCATTTTATCTGCCTCCTGAGATCAAGGTTCCATCCCTTTAGCCAGTTTTACCCCTCTTCCCTGGCATCTTGCTGGCTTCTATATTCCTTTTGAAGAGCAATAATGACAAATGGAGGCCCAGGGGTCCCCTGGCTGGGTATATCTGAGGTTATTTCCAACTTTTCTGGAGCTATCGGAGCCTGCAGTCTTGGTCTTGCTCTCAGGATGACATGATACTTCTTCATTTGGTTTAATGTCTCCTCCTTTTAGTATCTATCCTACCTTGCATTGACTTACATCTTCTTGAGAGTTTCAATTCCTTGCCTCAGTCTAGCCTCAGTCATGGTTTCATTTCTTCCCGCCCACCTTCTTTTTCTCCAAATGAGAAGTCCAGAGCAGTGACCCAATTGCATTTGGTTACAACCTGCCAAGATTGAAATGCTGGAGAGTTTAGGTCCCTAGTGAGGAGTGAATTGAATTTCTCTTTCCGCATTAAACCAGTTCTTTTTTTCCCTCACAAATTTTTTTTATCACGACCTACAGAAAAGTTGTAAGTATAATGTGTGCCCATTAACACTTCACTTAGACTCTGATAACTTTTTGTCACAATCATCTTATTTCTTTTTCTTCCATGTATGTGTAGACCCACCCACATTTGCTATAGGCACATTTTGGACTGAACTATTTGAATACAAATTGTGGTTCAGCTGTTGGCATGGTGGTTAAAGCAATGATTTGAGTCCCAGACTCTGCAGCTTGAAAATCACATGGTGGGTGGGTGTGTGTGTGTGAGTGCGTGTGCATGCCTGCCCAAAATCCCAAGAGGAGAAATGGAGATGGGATTGTGGTGTGACCATTGCCACCTTGGGCTGGGGGGGTGAGGGGAGGGTTCACTCTGTCTCCAGTAAGTGCACCCACCCTATAGCCAAAAAAAAAAAAAAAGTAAATTGTAAATATTGTGACACTTGACCTTTTTCTTTAGTGGTATCTCCAAATAAAGACATTTTGGGGACCAGCAGTTGATGTAATGGCTATGTCACTGGACTCCCATGGAGTCAACTGTGGTTCGAGTCCCGGACCCGGTGGCTTAAACTCATGCTGGGCATGTGTACGTGTGTGCCCAAGATCCTGAGAAGAGACTGGAGAAGGGATTGTGGCGTGGCCACACTCACACACACACGCACACCCGGCGTGTGATTTCTCGCTTTCTGTCTGACTGTCTCTCTCTCTCTCTCTTTCTGGCGAGTACACGTGCCCTATAGCAAAAATCTCTAAAAAAAAAAAAGGGGAATTCTTCTACATAATCTTAGTATCATTATTATTCCAAAGAAAATTCACTATAATTCCATGTCATCTAATATCCACCCCTTTTCAAATTTAACTCTAACACTTTTATTTTTGATCTGGTACCTAGTCAAATTTCTCATTTGGTGATATCTTTTTTTGTTATTATTTTATTTAAACTTATTTATTTATTTATTTTAATTTGACCAGAGAGGGACAGAGAGAGAGAGAGAGAAAGTGAGAAAGCAAGCCACCACGACTCGAACGGCGGTCCACCATGTGAGAGTCCAGCGCCCTTAACCACCATGCCACCTGCCAAACCATGGTGATATCTTTTTATAAAAAAGTCTCTCAATTAGAACTATCCCATGCCCTACTCATATTGTTTTATTTGTTTTTCTTTAACTATTTAATTTATTATTATTATCATTTTTATTTTTAATTTGCTGTAGGGCACATGTGCTCACCAGAGAGAGGCACAGAGGGGGGGGGGGGGTTAGTAAGAAAGCAAGCCACCAGGTCCGGGACTCGAGCCATGTTGGCCATGTAGGAGTCTAGCATCCCAGTCACAATACCACCTGCTTGCCCCATTGTTTTGTTTGTTTTTTATGACTGACCTTTTGAAAAGTAGGCACCAGTTGTCCCACACTTGGGATTTTTCTGTTTCCTCTTCATGGCATTAAACTTGTTTTTCTAGCCCCTGTATTTCCTACAAATGGTGTGGGAGACTGATTCAATTTAGATTTAACATCTCTGATAAGAACATTTCATGGGTAAAGTTGTATTCTCCATAATATATCACATTAGGACGTTCATAACATCTATTTGTAAGTGGTCATGCTAAGTTTGACCTCTCGTACTGATCACCAGATTTTCTGCTGTAAAAGTATGATGTCTTCAGGAAAGTCATGATGTATTTTCCTATGTTTTTCTGTGCAAAAATACATCATAACTTTCCCAACTACGCAATACTTATTCTCTTAGTAGTAGGTGGTAATAATACTTAGAAGTACTAATACTTTGGATTTTGTAACTGTTCTGTTTCCCACAACCCAATATTTTTGGCATCTATTAATGACTCTTCCTGATTGAGATATTGTTTTGGGAGCTGCAAAAGCCATTTGAATGAACACCAGTGGACATGAATATATGTATATTTTAAAGAATTATTTTATTTAACTTTATTTATTATTATTATCATTATTATTTTCCAGTTTGATCAGAGAGAGACAGAGAGAGAGGGGAAGTGAGAAAGCAAGCCACTCGGTCTGAGACTTGAACCGTGGTCGGCCACGTGGGAGTCCAGCGCCTTTAACCACCATGCCACTTGCCGGCCCCTGGACATGAATATTGACATGAGCAATATAAAAAAGAATATATATAAAACAAAGTTTTACTTTTGGCTTTTGAAACCACTGGGTGAAAGGCAATAAAATGGGGCCATCAAACTCTTACCAAAGTTTGTAGGTATTTTGTGTGACTTGGGCTGATAATAAATTGAATATTAGTTGCTTAAATATACATTGTTATCTGGGAGTTTGATTGAAGTCAGGGAGAGGGCAGGCTGGATGGAGCTAAATAATAAGTCAAGGTTTATCACAAAGCAGAAAATTTGAATATTTAGAAGTTATCTGGGGACCAGCACATGGCATAATGATTACATCACTGGATTCCCATGTAGTCAACCCCTTTTTGCCTCCTGGACCCAGCAGCTTAAAACTCATGTCGGGCATGTGTGAGTGCATGCCCAAAATCCCAAGAGGAAAATGGAGGAGAAGGGATTGTGGCTTCTCCTCCATTCTCCACCTTACTGCCCACCCTGAAGGGGTGATTCCTTGCTTTCTGTCTCTCCAGTGAGCACACGTGCCCTATAGCAAGATTCTCTCTTTAAAAAAATGTTATCTATCATCTCATTCTTGTTTCCTTCCCTTTCTTTCACTTGCATTTCTTCTTCCTCACTAGGAAAAAGATCTCTTGCTTTATTTTTTTTTTTTTAAAGATTTTTGCCATATGATGCATGTGCTCACAAGAGAGAACAGGAGAGAGGGATAGTGAGAAATTACCTCCCTGAGTGGTCGGCCATGTTGCGGTCCTCCTTCATTCTTCTCTTGGGACTTTAGGCGCACACACACACATGCTCCTGGTGTTTTTCAAGCTGTCGGGCCAGGACTTGAGCCACAGAATTGGTCACATGGGATGCATCTGCCTTAACCACTGTGCTACCTGCTGGCTAGAACTCTGTCTTTTTTTTTTTTTTAAGAGATTTTGGCTATAGGGCACGTGTGCTGGCCTGAGAGAGAGAGAAAGCAAGAAATCACCCCCTGGGGGAATGGCCACGCCACAATCCTTTCTCCTCTCTTCTCCTCTCAGGACTTTGGGCACACAGGCACAGGTGCCCAGCATGTTTTAAGCTGCTAGGTCCAAGACTCAAACTATAATCAACTATGTAGAAGTCCAGTGACGTAACCATTACAGCATCTGCTGGTGCCAGGATCTCTTTCTTTTAAAAAAAATTATTTTATTTACCTTTATTTATTTACTTAAAATTTTTTTGACTAGAGAGAGACAGAGTACATGCACAAGAAAGAGGAGGGAAGTGAGAAAACAAGCTGCCAGGTCTGGGACTCGAACCACAGTCGGCCATGTGGGAGTCCAGCACCCTTAACCACCACACCACCTGCTGGTCCCCCATCTCTCATTTTCTAATTGTCCACTTCCTCCCTTGACCCAACTATGTCCGATGGGTAAAACAGTGTTTCTGAGACCCAGGTGTGATCATCCTGTTCCTAGCAAGGGAAGGGAACAGAGCCTTTTCCAACCACAGAGTAGTTCTTGAACCAAGGCAGCCAGGAGGCCATGGTATGGTTGTCTGACAATGAAACACAGGAGTGGGGAATATACTTCAAAAGTCTGCTGTTTGTGGAATAAATGGCCTCACCTTACTCTGTGACCTTGGAGAAAACAGTTCATCTCTCTACATGTGAGTGTGTCGTGTCCCCACTCCATCTGCGACAACCTGGAAGCTCCGTCCCTTCCTCTGAAGGAATATTCATGGAAGTGTATGGAGTGCACATATTTTGAAGAAAAAGCAGGACACAGTTTTGATCCCAGCTGTCTTCTCACAGGATTTATTGTCGATGGATTTCTCCAATCTCTGGTTCTTTCCTCATCTCACTTATCTTAAATGACTACTTAACAGCTGACTGGACTTGATGATTTCTACTTGATAGAAATCAGATTGCTGTGAGAAGTGCCAACCTGAAGGGTTTATACCTGTCCTGTGAGTTTATAGGCCACCCGGAAGTCTATCACAGTCTATCACTCCCAGAGAACCATGGGGTGAGGAGGGTATTTTTGTTTTGTTTTTGTTTTTTTTGAGTAGGGGGAGTTAGGCTATGTACTATTCATGCTATTCTTGCAAAGGCTGTGTAGATCCCAAAGGAAAGTATGCTCCAATCCAAAACATGCTAATGTTTTGATTTAAGAATGTTGAAATCCTACAGAACTCCTCTTTAGAGAATTCAGATAAAAGGTGAAAAGTTCATACCACTTCCTTTCCTTCCAACTGCAGCTTCTTGAGAATTGAACAAATGTCTAAGCAACTGCTGTCTATCTACCCTTTTTATATACACTTTGGCATCGTCCTTTTCCTCCTGGCTGATATAGAGACTTAGCCTATTCCTTAGTTTTTCCCACAATGACAACTCCAGAAGGGTTTCTCTTGGCCCATTTTTCCAGCTGCCTACAGATGTGGTCTGCATCTTGGGAAGTCAGACACACAGCCAGAAATGCTCTCAATGGCTCTCAGTTGAGCTGCACATTTGAATAGCGAGTCAGTAAATGATTGAGGGTCCGGCGGAGAAACCCTTCCCCTGTATACAGACAGTCATGAGCCGGATGACGAGGTTTCTGTCCACAGCAGACTGCACGTACAGCAGTGGTCCTCTGAGGGTGTATCCTGTGGCCTCAGTGGGTAGCAGGCTACACATCCAGGTGTGTGTACGTATACTCCACTCTTTGCACAGTGACAGAACTACCTGCTGAGGCATTGCTCAGAAAGCATCCCTGTCCCTAAGTGATACATGATGGTATCATCGCCCTCTTTTTCTCTTTGGGTAATAAGCCTTGGTAGAGATTATATGATGTTACTCTTTTTTCTTTCTTTTTAGTCTATTTTATTCTTCCTGATAAGGTCGAAAGTAGCTATTACTTGGTGTCAGAAGAGGTGTTCAAAGCACGGGATTTAATTTTCCCAGCTGGGATGGGTGGGGTCTCCTTGGGCTTTCCAAGGAGGGCTTCTAACTCTTGTACAGTCATATTGGGGATTTCAGCTTCACCACAACTTCCCTCCAAAACCCGCACGTCCCTGAGTTAAGCAGTTAAGTGACACTGGAGCACAGGGAGCTCAGAAGACTGCTTGCACTGTGTAATCCCAACACACATACTGAAATAGAAAAATAATCCTGTGAAGCTGCCAGGAGGAACTTCCCCTACTTACTGCAAATCTCTTATTGGGGAAATGGTAAGAAATTCTGCATCCCCATTTTACTTTGTTCGTAACCAGATTCACATTGCCCTCCAGCAGAAGTGTTGCATCACAGCAAGAGGGGACAAGAGGGGGCAGGGTCCGTACCCTCAATGTCCTACTGTACTGCCCTACCCCAGCCTGCTGGGCTACTCTGGCCTTGCCTACTTCTCCTCCTTACTAAGTGACCATCATTGACCAAAAAAAAAACCATGTTGTAGACAGGTGTGCATAGTATGACCTCTTTTTTTTTTTTTTTTTAGGAATATCTATGTACATGTATGTGCATGGTGACAGATCTGCATGGATGTGTGGTGGTGATTTCTGCAAGGTGCATGTAGGTTTTATTTTTTATTTTTTGCTCATCTGCATTTGCTTATTTCCTCCCACATGTGTGCAGCTTCTGTTATAATAAGAGTTATTTTTTCCTCTGGGAGGAGAGGTGAGAAGACTAGTGCGAGTAATGCTTCAAAGCCTGACGATTTGAGAAAATGACTCAGAGCTTGTTTGTTGAACCAGCTAGTTGTTGAGTTTTTTATTTTGCCATGTATAAGATCTCTTTGCCTGTCTCTCTTCTTCTGTAGTCCTTCTTGGGTATTTTGGGGTGACTAGGATGAGTAGAGAGTGGCCTTGTTTTTATTTCCCAGGCTTCTCTCTCCTACCTTGCCCCCCAAATACTGAAATAGTCCCCAGATGCCCAACCAGAACCCACTGGCCAGGGCCTGCTTTCTCCTTATACATTGCTAAGCCCTTCCCCCATAATCTCTTTGTGGCCAAACTGAGAAGAGCAGCCCCAGCACCTCTCCTCCTGCATCGTCTGCTGTCTGCCTTCTTCCCCTAGCCCCATTCCTGCCCTTTTTCTAAGAGCTGTCACCCTTCTCCTTCAGGTTCCTGTGGCAGGGGTGTGCTGCTGTGGTCAGACCTGAGCTGATTTCCAGCAAGGGAGCAGCCAAGATGTATCGGTGGTCCTTCTGAACAGGCATCTACTAGGGGGTAGCCCGTAGGGGCTGTGCCTGGTAGCCTGGCACTTTGGGTCGATTGCACCAGCCTTGCCCACTTCAACTTCATCAGCAGCTTCTTGTTGTGTTCTTTCCGTATCACCAGTGTTTATCACAGAGCTGGCTCATGGTGGGTACTCGAAATCTGCATCCCAAAGGAATCATTCATTCTGCTTGGAGTGCCAGGCCCTTCTTCCACTCTTGGTTCAGCCTCTTGTCTACCACTTGTGTGCCTTCTCTCCTGTTGTCTGTCCCCCGGTAGGCAGACTCTGGACTGCTGGCCCTCTCCACTTATAGCCCCCTCTCCCCAAACCCATGCAAGTGCAGCAATTGAGGGGCAGAGCCAAGTGCTTGGGAAGATAGCACCTAAGGCTTCTTATCTCCAGCATGTGCTGTTTTGTTTTGTTTTTTCCATTTGCTGTTGCCCAAGAACCAAAGCATCCGCCACTGCTCAGCTGCATGGTGAAATGGCCTGGCCCAGTGCCAGGGTGCTTCGCCAGGTGGTTGGGCTGTGGAGGCTGCTGCATGCGATGGGCCGATAATACCCCATGGTGTTGTAAACAGGACACTCCACCCTCCTGCAACCACCCAGCCGGTGCCCCAGCAGCCTGCTGCTTTGTCATGGCCTGTCATGATATGAGCGTCTCTCCTCTGATAGGGGAGCTGATTGTCTTATTTCCCTCCCTCTGTTCCCCAAATCTGAGAGGGGTACTTTCCAGAAATGAAACCAGTTCATCTTGTAACCACAAGCAACCGTTGTGACTTCTCAACGTTTCTTCTCCTTTAACCATAATCACACGAGTGCAAAGCAGGACCCACTACCCAGATCTTTCCGGATACCCATGAGGGATAAGCCTGGAGCCTCCATCTCAACTGCACTCATTTGTGAGGTTTCTTGGGGATGTTCTCAACTGAGGTCGGTCCAGTGGGCAGCAGAACTTCGGAGCTGACCTGCAGCTGCTGGTGGCCAGGTCTACAAACAGCTTCGTATCTCCCACTGCACCATTTATTCCAGGTGGTGTCCATGGCTGGGTTAGGCTGTCACTGATAAAGAATAGGGCTTTGATGCTGAAGATGTGCACATTCTCAGGGGACCCAGGATGTTGCGGGCCTGCGGATACAGTGGCTGGAACTTGCTCTACATGTCTTTTCTTGGTCATTTCCCACATAGTCTACCACCCCCAACTTCAATACCAAAGCGTATTAGATGATTTGATATAATTTTTAAAAGATGATCTTATTTAGCTTTATTTCATTTGACCAGAGGGGGACAGAGAGAGAGAGAGAGAGAGAGGGGAAAAGTCAAAAAGCAAGCTGCGAGGTCCAGGACTCGAACTGCGGTCAGCCATGTGGGAGTCCAGCGTCCTTAAGCACCATGCCACCTGATGGCCCCTTGACATAATGTTTTTAATGAAGGAGTTAAAGTAAATTTGCCTCTCTCCTGTTCTTTCCCACCTCACTGAGAGATAACTTAAGCTGAACGGTGCTCCTGTTTGCCTGGCGGGAGAGCAACAGGCCTGGTGAGGTTGGGTGAAGCTGCTGTCAGAGAGGGCAGAGCCACATCAGATCCTCAGGTCGCATGCTAGCCCCTACCAGATATCTGGGGCCAAGTCATGCCAGCCTGCTACCCCTTCTAGAATGGTATGGAACGTGTCAGTGTCTGATGTGGGCTTTGTGAGGACTTTGACACCTGGATTTACCCCTTAATTGGTTTTGGTGCCTTCAGAAGCACATGCTTACCAAGCCAGTTGGGGGTGTACTTATGAAATAAGTGGTAGGGTTTTTTTCCCCCCTATCAAAATATCTTTTTTTTTTTCCCTCTAAGTGCCCCTTCCCTTATTTCCTAGGCTCAAAGGAAACATGGCATTTTAATCTCCTCAAAGGGACAAGGACATGCCAAGAATGTGGAGATCTGGGGGGAGGTGGAGCCTGGTGGAGTGCTCTGAGACAGATGGCCGTGCTGTCACCTCGTGGCTAGCTAGGAACCATACCAGTGCCCTGAGCAAGGAAGTGGCCACTGTGGAAATGAGGCAGAGGCCCAGCTGTCTCATTTACGAAGAAGCTGAGGAGAGCGCTCTAGTTGGACTTAGGCGCAGTAAGATCTTTGCAGGCCTCTGGTGGAGAGGGAGTGGCAGGCTGCTGATCTGGCTGGGATAACTTGACCTCCCCTCATTCCTTTCTCTCCTTCCTTTCTACCTTCTTTCCTTCCTTTTTCATTTCTTTTTTTGCTATTTGTATTACTTTTTATATGCAGAAGAGCAAATCAGTTCTTATGAATAATTTCAGTCAGAGGTGGTTGGAAAGAATATAGAATTGACCAAAATGGGTGGTTGAGTTCTTTTTTTTTTGGAGAGGTTTTCACTATAGGGCGCGTGCGCTCGCCAGACAGACAGAGAGAGACAGAGAGACAGAAAGCGAGAAATCACCCCCCGGGGGTATGGTCACGCCGCAATCCCTTCTCCTCCATTCTCCTCTCGGGATCTTGGGCATGCACGCACACGCGCCCGGCGTGAGTTTTAAGCCACCGGGTCCGGGACGTGAACCGCGGTCAACTACGTGGGAGTCCAGCGACTTAGCCATTACACTAACTGCTGGTCCCGGGTGGTTGGGCTCTATACTAAATTCCAAGATTCTGGGTGCTCCCTAACCCCAGGAGTACTGGGAGCAAATTACTACCTATAATTATTGCCCTTGAGATTGGAGTCCTACCATGGCTCATTTAATGGGGTAAGATATGAAGGGTGATGGGAACTGATAAAATGTGTGTGGTTAAACTTGTCACTTGGAGGTAACAGAATCCTTTACCCCATGTTTCAAAGACTCTCTTGATAAAAACAAAAATAGGATATTGGAGACACTCAGGTCAGGCTTGCCATTTTCTCCTTTACTCCCCATCCCTGAAAAAAAGCTAAAAAATAGAAGCAATCTATGGGGCCAGCAGGTGGCATGGTGTTTGGGGCATTGAACTCCCACATGGCCGACCACATTCCAGGTCCCATGCTGGCAGCTTGCTTTTTCACTTTCCTTCTCCCTCTCTCTCTTGCTGTCTCTCTCTCTGGTGAGTATGTGTACCCTATAGCAAATTAAAAAAATAATAATAATAAAATTAAATAGAATAATTCTTTAAAAAAAATAAATGAAAGTGGGAATCGCAGATAGCGTGGTGGTTAAGGGTGCTAGACTTCGACATGGCTGATCACGGTTTGAGTCCTGGACCCGGTGGCTTACTTTCTCTCTTTACCTCTTTCTCTCTGTCTCTCTTTCTGTGTCCCTCAAATTTAAATGAATAAATAAAATTAAATAATGATTAACTTAATAAAATTAAATAATTATTATTAAATTTTATTTATTCATTAATTTATTTTAATTTAACCAGAAAGAGACTCACAGAGAGAGGGATAGTGAGAAAGCAAGCCACCAGGTCTGGGACTCAAAACCATGATAGGCCATGTGGGAGTGTCCAGCCCCTTAACCACCACACCACCTGCTGGTCCCTAAAATAATTCTTATAAAGGAAGGAAGGAAGGAAGAAAGAAGAAAGAAAACCATCCATCTTCCAAGTGTCTCAGCACAGCAACCTCTGAGGGTGTTCTTTTTTTATTTTTGGAGAGGTTTTTGCTATAGGGGGCGTGCGCTCACCAGACAGAAAGCGAGAAATCACCCCCTAGGGGGGATGGCCACGCCGCAGTCTCTTCTCCTCCATTCTCCCCTCAGGATCTTGGGCACGCGCGCACACACGCCTGGCGTGAGTTTAAGCCAGTAGGTCCAGGACTCGAACCGCGGTGGACTACATGGGAGTCCAGCGACATAGCCATTACGCTAACTGCTGGTCCAGAGGGTGTTCTTAATGCAAGAGGGGCATGAACCTCAGTGAGTAGTTGCAAGAAGATTGATTTAGGTGGAAGGAGTCTTGGGTTTAGATCTAGGACTGCTTCTGATTTATTGGATGGTGGAGTCTAATCAAAGAGTAAGCTTCTTGGGACCAGCAGTTAGCGTAATGGCTATGTTGCTGGACTCCCACGTAGTCGACCGCGGTTCGAGTCCCGGACCCGGCGGCTTAAACTCACGCCGGGCGCGTGTGCGTGCGTGCCCAAGATCCCGAGAGGAGAATGGAGGAGAAGGGATTGCGGTGTGGCCATCCCCCTGGGGGGTGATTTCTCGCTTTCTGTCTCTCTGTCTCTCTCTGTCTGTCTGGCGAGCACACGCGCCCTATAGCAAAAACCTCTCCAAAAAAAAAAAAAGGAAAAAGAGTAAGCTTCTTTGTGCCTTAGTCTTCCTCGCTGGCCCTTCCTATCCCCTTCTAGAGCTGACAGGAAAGTCAAGCAATTACACAACATGCAAGTTGTGTGTGGGTAGGGCAAAACCTTTGGAAGTACTCCGTAAGTACAGGATAGTACTTGAGGGCTTCTGTAAGGAAAACAGTCTAATGATTTTTGTGGTGATTCTAGCTGAGGACATAGAAGAGGCTCCAAGAATCTTTCTTCCCAGCCCTTATTTCTCAGCTCTGAAGCCAGAGTCCTCTTCCTCCAAAAACAGTGGCGAAGCAGCCTTTAGGATTATGATGGTCTAGCCTCTTTGCCAGTCACTTGCTCATCTGCTTCCCGCCTGCTTGTTTGGTTATCTGTCCTGTAATTTTGTAAATCAGCTTTCCAGAGTTCCTGCCTCTTCATTAGGCTCTAATAGACCATTTTGGAAGCCCACAGGACAGCATTTTGGTGTCTGAGCTGGCTGCTGATATGGGCTAGAAGCTTCCAGAAATATCTGATTGTCACTTTTTGATCTTAAACACAGGATAGGAAAATGGGTGATTGAGGTGCTAGTGTTATAGGAGATGAAGTTGGGGTTTGCATCCAGCACATTTGTCACTAACTGGTTGACAAGGTCACCAAGAAAGTAAGAAAGAAGCTGGGCCTTCCTGAGCCTCTGAGAAAAAGGACAAGCAGATATGGGGTGTTTTCTCCAGGTGAGTGGATTGAGTATGGGCACATCAGACTCCGTGATATAACTAGAGCAGGTGTACCCTTCTAGGGATGGTTTTTCCATTTTATTCCAAAACTTGGGCACCTGCCAATTGCCAGCCCTAAGCTGGGGGATGCAAAGATAGATCAGAGCCAGTCCTTGGCCTGGGGTTGTTTATTACCCAGGAGTTACAAATAATCCCCCCCGTAATCCAAGGGAGAGAATGGCAGTGTTAAAAGGGTACAAAGTACTGAGGAAATTCAGAAAATTCTGAGGCTTTTCTTCTAGAAGGTTTGGCAGAGGTGGAAGTTAGGCCATCCCTGACAGATGAGTCGGATTTAAACCCTGAGCACATGTGCAAAACCTCCGTGTGGGGAAGCCTAGGACATGGGTGGGAAATGGTACATGTTATGGCTTGTCTGGAATCTAGAGACCTTGAGGGGAGTGAGATGTAAAGGCAAGGCTAGCAGGACCAGAACATGACCTTTGACTCCCACCTTTGAAAGACAGCCTTTCGGGGCCAGCAGATGGTATAGTGGTTAAGGCACCGGACTCCCACATAGTCGTGGTTTGAGTCCCAGATCCTGTGGCTTAAAACTCACAGAAGGCGTGTGTGCCTGTGTGCCCAAAGTCCTGAGAGGAGAATGGAGGAGAAGGGACTGTAACTTGGTCATCTCCCCTGGGGGGGTGATTTCTCATTTTCTGTGTCTCAGTCTCTCTGTTTCTCCAGCAAGCACACATGCCCTTATAGCAAAAATCTCTAGAAAAAGAAAAAGAGAAGCTTTTTATTTTCAAAAGGATTATTTAACTTTATTTACCTACTTATGTATTTATTTTAATTTGACCAGAGAGGGACAGAGAGAGAGAGAGAAGGCAAGCAGCCAAGTCTAAAGAATTATTTTATTTAACTTTATTTATCTATTTATTTATTTAAAAAAAATTTGTTCAGAGAGAGAGAGAAAAATAGTAAGCCAGCAGATCTGGGACTCGAACTGTAGTGGACCATGTGAGAGTCCATTGCCCTTAACCACCACGCTACCTGCCAGCCCCCAAGCCTTTGAAGAGTGTTGACATAGAAATGTTGAGATCAGGGACCAGCAGGTGGCATGGTGGTTAAGGCTCTGGACACTCCCACGTGGCTGATTATCGTTTGAGTTCTGGACCTGGTGTCTTGCTTTCTCACTTTTCCTCTCTTTCTCTCTCTCTCTCTGGTCAAATTAAAATAAATGAATGAATAAATAAAATTAAATAAATCTTTAAAAAAATGTTAAGATTATTTAAAATAATTTGTTTTAAGTGAGTATATATTGATTTGAATATGTTTATTATATAAAATAAAAACACAGAATAAAACAATATTTACAGTATGATCCCATTCTTTCTTTTAAAGTATATACGTATACATGCAGAAGGTAAGGAGGCCTACCAGGATATGTATGTCATAGTATCAGTAATAGTACCTCTGAGTGTTGAGATTTGAGGAATTGTGTTTGCTGGTTTATATATATCCTGACTTTTCTACAATCCACACTTACTACTTTTCCTTTAAGTATAAAATTTTTAAAAAATTGCCAGAGGACATGTATGTTTGCTAGAGAGAGACAGGGAAGGGTAGAAAGCAACATCCACTAGAGTGCGGTCATGCTATAACCCCTCCTCCTCCATCTCCCCATTTTGTGGCGATTTGGGACATCACACACACACACACACACACACACACACACACACACATACACACATGGCATTTAAAAAAAAAAAGATTTATTTATTATTATTATGTAATTTGACCAGAGAGAGAGAGAGAGAGAAAGGGAAAGTGAGAAAGCAAGCCATCAGGTCCCGGACTCAAACTGTGGCCAGCCATGTTGGAGTTCAGAGGCCATGTAGAAGTCTAGCGCACTTTAACTACAATGCCACGTGCTGGCCCCTGGTGTGTTTTTCAAGATGCCATGTCTAGGACTCAAACTATACAGTCAAACACGTGGGATCTGGCTCCTGTAACCACTAGGCGACAGGACCAGTCCAGTTATAAGTCATTTTAACTTTATGTATGTATGTATGTATCATTCTTTTTTGCTTTTAACTTGTTTTTAATGAGCACATATTGTATGATGGCTGAGGGAGATGACCTATAAATATACCGGTGGTAAGATTAAAACTTTGAGGGGCCAGCAGGTGGCATGGTGGTTAAGGCACTAGACACTCCCACATGACCAACCATGGTTCAAGTCCTGGACCTGGTGGCTTACTTTCTCACTTTTCCTCTCTGTGTGAGTGTGTGTATGTCTCTCTCTGGTCAAATTAAAATAAATGAATCAATAAATAAAATTAAACTAATAATTCTTAAAAAAATAAAAAAAAGATAAGACCTTGAAAGTAAAAGTTGACTGTATAGTAGCATTTATGTTATCCAAATGTCTAGTAACCTGAGAATGGCTAAGCAGATTACTGTTTATCAGTCTGGTATAATAACATGTAGTCTTTAAAAATGACAAATGCATAGATCGTTGATACTTAGAAATAGGTTTATGAAATAGGTAGAACAAGGTAAAGCATATGTGGTACATTTCATAGCGGTTACATGTAAATACTTAAGTAAATTTGGAGAATGTAGGTTGTATTATACCCTTCCCTTGTGGTAAAATAGGAATAATGTAGATTTACCTTTTTTTTTTTTTTTTTGAGAGGTTTTTGCTATAGGGCGCGTGCGCTCGCAGACAGACAGAGAGACAGAGAGACAGAAAGCGAGAAATCACCCCCCAGGGGGGATGGTCACGCCGCAATCCCTTCTCCTCCATTCTCCTCTCAGGATCTTGGGCACGCATGCACACGCGCCCAGCGTGAGTTTTAAGCCACCGGGTCCAGGACGCGAACCGCAGTCGACTACGTGGGAGTCCAGCGACATAGCCATCATGCTAACTGCTGGTCCCCATAGATTTAACATTTTAAACAATGTAAATTTAAAATTTGTTGTCATTAAGGGTATTGACAACGTGTGCAAACACACTACTCTCCATTTCTAGAACTCCTTGTTGTTTATAAGCCAGAAGGTACATGCACTCACCAGAGATGGAAAGAAAGGGAAAAAGCACCCCTCAGTGGGGCCTGGTCACACTACAATCCCTTCTCCTCCGTTTTTCCACCCTGTTGGGATTTTGGACATGCACACATATGCTCTACAAGGTTTTCAACCTGTGGGACTGGGACTTGAACCACACAGTCATGTGGAATCCAGATGCCTTAACCACTAGGCCACAGGACTGGCCCCAGAACACTCATTCATCCATTAAATAGCAACTCCCCCCTTTCCTCCCCTGGTAACCTCTATGCTACTTTCTGTCCCTATGAATTTGCCCATTCTGGGAATGATACATTATTCGTCCATTCAGCTCTGGCCTATTTAACTTATCATCTGTATCATAGCATGTGTCAGAATTTCCCTCCTTTTAAAGACTGAGTAATAGTCCATTGTATGGATATACCACGTTTTGGTTATCCATTCATCTGTCCATGGTGGCTCAAGTTGCTTTCACCTTTTGGCTATTGTTAATGATGATGCTGAGAACACGGGTATACATATATCTCTTCCCCAAGTCCCTGCTTTCAATTCTTTGGGGACATAAACCTGTAAGTGGAATTGCTGAATCATATGGTAATTCCATGTTTAACTTTGAGCAACTGCCAACTTTATATTGTCTTTTCAATAGAAAGCCTCCTGGTTTACTTATACCTACAGTCCTTAGTTCTTTTTGTTGTGCCTAATATGCACACACATTATCAAGGGATTACTAGATGTGAAAGCATTTTGTTCTGTTTAAGGGAAAGAGCTTTTTTAGATCTTAAGATATTAGAGTGTTTTGAATGTGGCCATGGAAAACAAGGTCAACTCAGATGATCAAAACGTCCAGATGCTTCCAGAACCCATATATTTTTTATCAACAGTTTTAACTTTTACCTTCTCCCAGAAAGGTAGAAATAAAATGAATGGACTTATAATTGCTTTGTTTTTGTCTCATTTAGATAGAAGTCATAGACAAGAGAGAGAGGATCAAAAAGACTTGGATGTTTTCCTGTACTAGATTCCTCCATCTGGATAATTGAAAGTAGTTATATCTCTCTTCATCTTAGTCACCTGGGTTCCTGGAGCTAACTAGTCCTAAAGGAAATATGAAGAGTCCTTCAGTTAGCTGAGGTGAATCCGTGCAGTGCGTAGGAGCCTTGCGATGGGTGCCGGAGGGACAAGGAAGGGTAGGAGATCAAAGATGGAAACGATGGGCCAGCCTGTGGCATGGTGGTTAAGGCAGCTGGATCCCATGGCTGACTGTATGGTTCAAGACCTGCACCCAGTGGCTTGAAAAACACATGGCCATACGTGGCCGAAATCCTAAAAGGAGTGAGAAATGGAGAAGAAATTGTGGCATGACCATTCCCCATGGAGGGACAGCGCTTTCCTTGCCCCTCCCATCTCACTGTAGCAAGCACACACAACACCCTCTGACAAATTAAAGAAACAACAACAAAAAAGTTGGAAGAGGCCCAGCCTCAGGTCCTCGTGCTTTCTGCTGCTGCTCAGAAGGCTGAGGCCACACAAGAGGCCTGGGTTTGATTCCCAGTCCAACCTGCAGGCTAGGCAAGGTGGCCCATGCCTGGAGGCCCAGCTACTCAAGAGCCAAGGCAGAATTGTGAGCTCTAAGCCAGGGAGGGCAACATAAGGAGAGCCTATCTGAAAAGAGCTGGATGCATCTGTGACCTCAGCTACTTGGGAGTCTGAGGCAGGAGGAATGTGACACAGCGAGTCCCAGACTTAAACACCAACCCCCCCCCCCACACACACGCTCACACAGCACAACCCGCCCCTGCTAAAAGATAGAAGAAAAGTTGTTTTTGTCCACTTAGAGTTCCTTCTTTAAGTATGGGAAATAGTGCTGCTTGCAGAGAACTCAATGTGGAGACTTAGGAATAAATTGTCTATTAGGAACAGGAAAGAGAGAGGACATTTATAAAGTAAGCCCCAAGTCCAAAGTAAAATGCTATAGTTTCCGGTGGTAAGGCCTAGCTGGTTAAGCCAGGAAAGCACCTGTCAGGTTTTGCTTTTATAGGCTGTTTCAGGTCCTTTTTTGTTTATCTGTTTATTGTTTTCTTTTTTAAAAAAGAATTCTTTAACTTTATTATTTTCCAGTTTGATCAGAGAAAGGCAGAGAGAGAAGAGAGAGAGAGAAAGTGAGAAAGCAAGCCACCGGGTCCAGGACTTGAACTGCAGTCATCCACGTGGGAGTCCAGCACCTTAAACCACCACGTTATCTGCTGGTCCATTTGTTTGTTGTTTTAAAATAATTAAACTTTATTCATTATTATTATTTTTTAATTTGACCAGAGAGAGATGGGAGTGGAGGGAATGAGAAAGCAAGCTGCCAGGTCCAAGACTCGAACTGCTGTCAGTTATGGGGGAGTTCAATGCCTCAACCACCACGCCACCTGCCGTCCCTGCCTCCCCTTCATATTCTTTTAGGAAGAAGATAGATGTAAGAGAAGACCTGGCAGCCAGGCAAGGCTTCCTAGAAGACAGAAGGTGGGTTGCCATGTCTCCTTCCTCCATGCTGACGTCAAGGGCTCTGCTCTTTTACAGCCAGCGTCCCGTGTTCGGTGGCCCCAGAAAAGTCCGTGTGTAGGCCTCAGCCACCCCAGGTCCGACGTACTTTCTCCCTGGACACCATCCTCAGCTCCTACCTTCTGGGCCAGTGGCCACGAGATGCTGATGGGGCCTTCACCTGCTATTCCAATGACAAGGCCACCCAGGTAAAGAAGCGTTTTCCTAGTGGGAAGAGGGGTGAGGGTGGGCTGGGAGGGCTGGCTAAGGATGCCTTTGACCTCAGTCATTGAATCCTTGACCCTCAGTCATTTGTTCTGGGTTTCGGTTTCACATTCACCATGCAGCTTTTCATTTTCGAACGTCTACCAGCTCGCCTTTCTTATGTGGCCGTGAGTTTGCGTTTCCTCTGACTAGTGGAAGAAAGGATTCAGCCTCGGTTTCTTAGTTTGGCTTTGAGAATTTGTGTGTACGGAATCAACAGCTGACTTTGCAATTTATTCTAGGTTTTCAAAACTGAGACTTACCTTACTAAAATTAAACTGAGGCCAACATTCATTTGAGTTTGCATTCCCTAGACAACTGGAAGGAGTGGCCAAAAAATGTGCTAGGCCAGGGTAGATCCCCTTGGAGCAACGGGAATGGAAAGTTCTTAGATATGGAGAGCTTTTCCTTGCCAGAAGCCGGGTGTGGGATTTCAGTGGCCCCCCGCTGAGTGCTATGGAGCTCAGGGTCCGCCCCTTTGGTGTTTTTCTTTAGGACAGTATTCATTAAGGACCTTAAGTTTGGAAGGAATCTCTGCACATCATTCAGTCCATTTTGAGTAAGACCATGTTCGCCTGAGCAAGAAGCCATCTCATACGTGAAATTCTACACAGATACTCCTTAATCTGATTCAGGGTTTCAACATTCTTAGCAGTGAAATTGTCAAGAGTCAGATCTCCTTTTCAGCAGTTTAAACCCATCCTGTGCAACATCAGAATAAATCAGTTGCTCCTAGATAAGCAGAAACAGGGTGGAAAGAATACTAGACTCAGAGGCAGCCCTTCACCCTGGGTGCTGTCGAACACGTCAGCTCGGCCAGCACAAGCTGGGTGGCGAGTGTGCTGAGTGACATGTGAGCTTGCTCCTTGCAGCCACTTTACCTCCTCTCGGAGCACATCGGGTCAGTCCCTCTCATTTATTTCTCTGGATGAGATCTGTTTTCAAAGGTCTTTAGCTGGTGCTAGGATACCCAGTACTGTTCTTGGCATGTTGGGACGAGAATAAGGAAATGAGGACAGGATCTGGCTTCGACCAGTCCGGATCCTAGTTCCACGAAGGCCAATGAGCAGCCAGCCAAGGCATGAGATGGGGCCAAATGTCTGGCAAAGTTTACAAGCGGGGAATTCTCATGGGAATGCCCCACCTTGAACCAACAAGAATTTGAGGCAGTTAAAATCCATGGCCTTCTTTAGACTTATGAACAGAATGTGTAAGGAGAATACACAGACCTTCAAAAAGTTTGTGGGAAATAGAATTTAAGTATGGTTCATTTTGTGGCAAAAATATTTTTGAAATTTATCCATTTTTTTTTTCCATAATAAGCATTTTTCATGAGATTTTTGAAGCCCCTGCATACACTCCATGCAGCAGATAGAGCAGGCCCACTTCCTGGGATCTCCGGGCATCGTCCTTCCCTTTATCCTTTGAAAACAATAAGTAGGATAGATTATGCTTCCCCTTTTTAGACCTGAGAACCAATAGGCCTTTCTCTTTGAGGAGGAGGTACTCAGTTCAAATAATATATTTAGTCAAGGAGAGCTTCCTAGAGGAGGAGGACCTGAGGTGTAGCCCACCCATCTTTGTCGCTGTCATTTCTTGCTCTCCCTGCCTTGCCGGAAGTCACCATCCCATCTCTCTGATAGTTTTCTCGTTGTCAACTCAAGGCGGGTCAGCCTCAGATGTTCCCTGGCCGGGTTTAGAGGCCTGGGCTCTAGGCTGTGTGTTTCTGCTCAGGCTCCAGCTGTAGGCCAGATCTTTTATATAACAAGTCTGGGCTTCTTGCCACAGTAAGACAGAGGTCAGTGATGCGCCTCTGTGGGTCTGGCAAGGCCGAGCCATACAGCTTTCCCCTTTCCCGGGATGGGCTCCAGCCCTCGAGGAACTCTTAGCAACCTGTCAATATTGTGGCCACAGTCAGGAGGTGGGAGATTTCTGACCAACGTAGGCATCCAAACCAAAATATGTACCCTGCCATCTTTCATTCCTGATCTTCTGGGAATTTTCTGCCTCTAGGTTTTGGGCTCCGTTCACATTCCTGCCTGAACCCTCTGGCCTGGCAACAGCCTACTTCCTTCAACACTGGTGCCACGCCATGGAGGCCCAAAGCTCTCCTGACATCTCCTTCTGTGGTTGGCATTCCTTCTCTACTAAGCACCAGGAAATCACCTAGAAAGGACTAGATATGGAAGAGAGGTTTTCCTGGAGTGTGGCAATGGGAGAGGGCAGGCAGGGAGACAGGACCTAAGAACGTCCTTGAAAGCTTTTATGCTGTGCAAATGGGTTGATGCCAGAACTTGTCCCCATTTGCTTTGATCTGAGGGACCTCCACTCTCTGTCCTTTCTCTTCCAGTCACACCAGTGCAGTAGTTTTTATGTTCTCCTACATCTCCTATAACTGGCCAGGTCTCGTACTTTGCTGTTACTAACTACCTTCTCCCCAGCCGAGAGCCAGTGGGCAGACTGTGTTTGGAGACCACATCAGCCCTGCTGCTCTCTGCAGGCCTGCCTCGCAGAGAGGTCAGCGGCCACAGCCACGGTGTAGGCCAAGCAGCCCCTTCCTCTCTGAACCCCACCCACTCACGCAGGGGAGGCAACGGCCCTGCCCATTGCATCCAGGTTTTAGATCTCGGCGGCATGCACAGGACACCTGCCATTTAAGCACATGTTGCGTGGGCTGGAGACAGAGTTAAAGCTCTTGTCGGTTCTTGAATATGGGGGACTTTAAAAAGTCCATGGAAAATGGAATTAAAGTGTAAGTTTATTTTGGTGCAAAAACTTGTTTGAAATCCAAGCAGTTTTTCATAGCACACATTTTATGAACTTTTCGAAGACCCCTCGTGTATCTCAGGATTGCCATTACGGTCCCAGCGTTCCCTTCCTGGCTGTGTTTTAGGCTCTCCAGCAGATACAAAGGAGAGTCTTCAGGCACTTTGTTGTCTGGCACGGAAGCTGGCTTACCCACATATGTGGCTGGGGAAGAAGAGAGGTGTGGCTGGATCTTACTTGGGAAATTGGTCATTCTAGGGAGAAGGGTCTGTGGTTGTGGTAACTGGGGAGGAAGTGCTTTGGGGATGCTACGCATTTTGAGCCAGGAGGAGCAGTGGGAGGGGGATGCCCAGGTCTCCCGGAGATGAGCCTGGTGAGTACAAGGGAGATGGATTCCCCAGGAGAGCCCACAGAGACCCTGTGCAGACTAGCCATCATCCACCAGGGGTTGTTCTGTGTCTTGGAGGACTTTGTCACCATGCCCCAGCTCTATCTGAGTGTTTTCCCCTCGTCTGGACCACCTTCCCTAGGTCAATTGGTAAACCAGAGCAGGCCACCAAGGGCTTTGGGCAGGCCCTTCCTAGTAGCAGGCCAGGGTGGGTGATAGCAACACATGCTGGTGGCTGTGGTCACCCCTCTCCCTTCATGCTGTGCAGAGCATCTGACTCTCCTCGCACCCTGTCAGAGGGAGGAAGTGGCCTCACCATAGCTGGAATGCCTGTGTTTGAGTGGAGTTCCCCGGCCAGTTTCACGCTGCCGACAGACGGGACTCTGGAATAGCCCCTGTCCAATCACACCCCCATTCTACTCACCTCCTGTCCTGTTTCCTCTGTATTCTCCAGGTGAGGTGGAGAAGCTGCTATGATCTATATTATTCTCTTTTTCCTTTACCCTTGACTTAAAAATCCTCAACAGAACATCATGAAGGTCAGAGGAAGGGATGGGTATGCTCACTGGGAGTCCTTCCCTCCGCGTCTTTTCCCCACCCGTGGACTGTCCTCCCCTTTTCCTAAGCCAGTGCCTCAACTTTCAGTGATGACACACAGTTCAGCCTGACCCTCATAGGCCTGTTTTTTCTGTGGGTGTGGGAGCCTGGGCACAGCGCCTACTTTCCAAACTGGCGCTCAGGACCAGTTGTTCAGCACACAGTTTGACAACAGCACCAAATATTTGAAAGTGGGGCCATGGTGGAAAATCTGAGGGTTACATAGTCCCTGTAAGGCCAGAGATGGTGGCCTTGGTCACCTGCAGCCCGAGTTCTCAGTGCTGGCCAGCAAACCACCCTCAGAGCCTTTTCCTGCCTTTTTGTTTAGCCAGAGCCCTAAGGGACTGATTCCCTGCTGGGTTTCAGTTCAACATGTAGTTACTGACCATCTCTGCCAGGCCAGGCACCATGCTGCTGTCTGCTTCCGCACAGGTGTAGCGGGTTATGTTCCCAGGGCCTGGCCCAGCTCTGCACGTGTAGCCTATTCGGGGGCTAAGGCCTGGAGACAGCAAGCCAGGACTCTTCCTGCTCTGTTCATGAAGTCCAGGTAGAAACTTGGTTGCATTGGGCCTAAGAAAGAGATTCCGGTGTGGAGGGTTTCAGCTCCATCCAGCCCACCTCATGAGACTAGGAGTCTCTTCGGGAAGCCGTCCTCTACCTCCATGCTGTTACACTTCTACATGTTGCTCTGGGATCTCAGAATCCCAGGAAAGACTTCCTTGGCTGACCCACATCCAGTTTTGCACAGCCCTGATATCACCTACAGAGCTGGCTAATGCCACCCAGGGTTGGTGAGCAGCCCTTCTCCTCCCCAGCAGCTCCTTCTAGGTCAGGAAGTTCATTAAGTCTGATCCAGGGGATGAGTTCCTTTGCTTTTTGGTCCACTTCCAAAGGGTCAAGAAGGACCCCTTGTAGTGCTGCCACACAGCACAGCCTGACCTTGTCATGGCCCAAAGAGTCGTTCTTTGAAGAGTAGCCTTCCTTAACTGTGGTTTTTCTGTATTCCGAAAAGACTGGTCCAGACCTCAGTGGGGACACCTAGAAGAGAGTCCTGTCTAATCAGTGGCACTGTAGTAAGGGAGCCAAGGCCCCTACTCTGGCATTCTCAGTCCAGTTGGAGGGGCTAAAGCTCACCCCTGCATCTATGCCTGCCTTCAGGATATCCCATGCTAGTGAGTAAACGGCTTTAAGCACAGGCTGACCTGCTGTTTTTAGGTTCCTGAGACTGTTTTGACAAATGACCTCAGATTTAGAGCTTCAGACAACAGAAATGGATTCTCAGAGTTCTGGAGACCAGCAGTCCAAGTTCAGTTTCCCTGGGCCAGCTTCCAGGTGTGGGAGGTGTAGGAGGCTCTTAGGAGAGTCCTTTCCATGCCTCTTCCAGCTTCTGGTGGCTGCTGGCATTGGTTGGCTAGTTGCCACCTCACTCCAGCCTCTGCCTCTGCGGTTGTATCGTCTTCTCTTCTGTGTGTGTGTCTAATCTCCCTCTGTCCCTTATAAGAACACTTGTAATGGCATTTAGAGCTCGCCTGGTTAATCCAGGATAATCTTCCCATTGCGAAGTCCTTAACTTAATCACATGCAGAAGCTTTACCATTTAAGGGGGCATTTTTTAACCTGTCACACTTACTGATCTCATGGCCTGCTACTCTGCCCCAACCCCATTAGCCTCCTTCTCATTCTCACACACACCAGGTCTGCTCCGGCCCCAGGGCCTTTGCACTTGCCATTCTCTGTCTGGACCACTCTTCCCTCAGACACCCCATAGCTCACTCTCTCACCTCCCTCGTGCTTTTATTCAGACCATACCCTTTGATTGAGGACTTCCCTGATATTTCAAATCACGTCTCCACTGCCCAGCATTCCTATCCCGTCTTTGCTTTATTTCTCTTTAGTACTTATCACTGTTTAAGTCGTGTCCTCGATTAGAACACAAACTAAGGGGACAAGAATGTTGCTGTTCCGTGCGCTGTTGTGTCCCCAGCACCTGGAACGGCGCTTGGCACACAGCATGCCTTCAGTAACTGTTTGCTGAGCGCACGAAGGATGTCTGCCCTGAGCCCATCTGCACAGAGGAGCATCGCGAGACAGATGGATTAGGAAGGGCTCCCTGGGGAGGAGACGAGAGGAGCTGATAGGGCAGGCCATCTTAGATGGAGAGTCCAGGCCTGGAGGGCAGAGGTGAAGGAAGGAAAAGGAGATGGAGATGGGGTACACCCTGGATAGGGCAGAGGGTAAGCTATGGCCAGTCTATGGGATGAAAGGCCCAGTGGCGCTGTCTGGCCGGGGTGGCTGAGACAAGCCATGCCTTCTCGTACCGATTACACAGAGTGGGTGCAAAACATCACTGAGCAGGAAACCAGCAGTTAGCGTAATGGCTATGTCGCTGGACTCCCATGTAGTTGACCGCGGTTCGCGTCCCGGACCCGGTGGCTTAAAACTCACGCCGGGCGCGTGTGCGTGCGTGCCCAAGATCCCGAGAGGAGAATGGAGGAGAAGGGATTGCAGTGTGACCATCTCCCCGGGGGGTGATTTCTCGCTTTCTGTCTCTCTGTCTCTCTCTGTCTGTCTGGCGAGCGCACACACCCTATAGCGAAAATCTCTCCAAAAAAAAAAAAAAAATCTCTGAGCAGAGAGAGGCAAGAGAAAATAGCGGAGAGAGGACAGAGGATCCTAGCTGCCATGATTTTCCCATCCTTTCTAAACTCCCCTTGGCCTACATTTCTCCTTTCACCTCCTCCCCTATCCCAGGAGAAAGGCGGCAGTTGAAGAGTTGGCAAGAGATGTTAGTAGACCCAGTGGCAGCTTCAGTGTGGCTCTTCTCTCCTATCCCCCCTCCCACTTCTTACCAGCAAGTACAGTATCTTCCTGGGAGAGGAGAAACAGGCACCCTCACCTGAGCTTTTGTCATCCCTCCTCTCCAGGGACCTCAGGCTCAGGTGGGACCCAAAGCTCGAGTAGCAGAGCTAGCTAGTCTTTGTAAGGGTTGGCTCTGGGGCCCTGGGAAGGGAAGAGCACTCGTGTGTCTGCTGGGCGGAAGTAGCTATGCAGGAGATGGGCTTCCTCCTCACTTCTCAGGACCCACAGCAGTCTTTTCTAAGGCTCAGTATGGTAACACCCTGGTTTAGAGAGACATGGGCATTTGGAAGTCAACCGACAGCTTGATTTGCGTGTGCCAGCTTCCCCTCGAGGGCCTTGGGGGGTGTGTCCGAGATACAGGCCTGAAGGAAGTGCTGCTGCCTGCCCTTTTCCCAAAGGAGAGGGCTGTGGGGAAATGGACCTCTGGCTGCTCCCACTGGTGATGCAAGCACCAGGGCAAGGAAGTTGGAAGTTGGGCAGTTGCCACTCAGCCCAGTCCAGGTTCCAACCAATGGGCAGCTGGAGGAGGAAGAGCCAGGGTGCCTCAGTGCCCAGCAGCCCTCCACCGCAGCTGTCACACATGGCAGTCAGCTCTCAGTCCCACTTACACTGTCCCTGCTAAGCTCCCCTTAGCAGCTGTTGGGTGGTGAGTGGTTTGTTTTGTTGGTTTTTTCCCCCCATCCTCCACCCTTTCTGTTTGCAGCAGCCTCTCGGGGGAGGTCAGCAGATCTCTCGGAGGAGACAGTTCCCAGGCCCTCATGGTCTGGCAGCTTGTGTGTAGAAGTTAGAAAGGAACTGGGTCCACTGGAGCATCCCCCCTGGGCTCCTCCCCTGGAACGGAAGTGGGGATGTTGGTGGTGGGAGGGATCTGGGCCTCTTTGGCTTCATGCTTAGAGTCAACAGCTTCCTCCCTGAGTGGGGGCTCAGGAAGTGGTTCTCCAGCTTCCCTGCTACCATCTTGGGCCTTCTGTCTCCCATGCAGCAGAGCAGGGAGGAGCTCAGAGGGAGAGCCTGTCTCATCAAGGGCAGGGCAGGCCCAGAAAGAGTAGTGGCATCAGGGCTTGCTTCAGAATTCTCATGCCCTCGGGACCAGCAGTTAGCGTAATGGCTATGTCGCTGGACTCCCATGTAGTCGACCGCGGTTCACATCCCGGACCTGGTGGCTTAAAACTCAGGCCAGGCGTGTGTGTGTGCGTGCCCAAGATCCCAAGAGGAGAATGGAGGAGAAGGGATTGCAGCGTGGCCATCCCCCCTGGGGAGTGATTTCTCGCTTTCTGTCTCTCTGTCTCTCTCTGTCTGTCTGACGAGCGCACGCGCCCTATAGCAAAAACCTCTCAAAAAAAGAATTCTCATGCCCTCCTTTCTGAAAATGTTCCCACTCTGCTTATTCAGGGGGACTTGGGTGTCTCCAACACTTACTCTATGTGTAGGGGCAAGTCAAGGAGCCAGCATGAGGCATTGTGCTCTATGGGAGCCTCCGGCCTAGGTCGGGGGCACCTGTGTTGACCTTTTCCCTGTTACCACCTAACTGTTCCTTACTGAAGTCCTGTCTGTTAACCTGCTTTCATTTAGCTCCCAGGAACCCGGTCTGCACTGGGCACACAGGGAGAGAAATATAGAATGCCAGCAAAGCTTTGAGCCGGTGCTCCTTGGAACTGGTTGGGGTAGGAGGAGCCATACCTGTCCTGACCACTGAGGAGTCCCTGGAATAACTGAGGAAAATGATGCTTGTATGAAAGTTCTAAGACAGTGGAGAGGAGGTTGACCTTATTGGTATCCTTGGAAGGTTGCCTCGTGGGTGAGAACTAGTCAGGGGCAGGCTAGGTGGAGAAGCCGGAGAGAACAAAGCAGGCTAGGGGTGTTCCGAGGGCTGATGAGCAGATGGCAGAAACCTTCCAAAGGCCACTGCCTCTACCAGGAAGACTGACGTCTGCGTCCCCACGCTGCCCGAGATGCTGCTCAGTCTCACTGTTTCTCTCCCTACAGACCCCTCTGTCCTGGCAAGAGCTAGAAGGTGAGCGAGCCAGCTTCTGCACACACAAGCGCTCAGCATCCTGGGGTAGCACAGACCACAGAAAAGAGGTAACTGCCCTCTTGGACTTCCAGGCTGGGGCTGCCTCTCTGTCCCCGAACAGCATGGGAGGGTTAGGCTGCAGAGTGCACTCACATCTCCAGCAGCCTTGTCCTACGGTCCTGACTTCCAGTCTTGCAGTGGCTGGGTCTTAGCACCCAGACCCTCCCACAGGCGGGGCCTGACCGGCACTGCTGGTGCCTTGCAGCAGCCAAACACAGGGCCAGAGCCACCACTGCTCTCGGTTTTCTTTGAGGCTGGATCCAGATAAACACTTCAAAGACTAGGAGGAGGCAGGGAGTGAGTTCCTGGGAATTGGGAGCCCCCGACCTCATTTACGACGTGAGTATTCATCCAGCCTGAGTTTTAAACGCAGAGAAACACGGTGACCCGTACACTTTTTCCTGGCCCTCCCTCTCAGGAGGGCTCGTCACTAAGGTCAAGTAGGCAAAGTCAGAGGCTAGGATTCCAGGGCTCCCAAACCAGCTCTGCATGACCCGCTGTGACCTTGCTCCCGAGACCTCTTCCTCCTAGGACTCACCCTTGACCTCTCCCTTTTTAAAAATATATTTGTTTATTTCTTCATGTCAGCCCCAGACCATGGGCACACACGTACATGCTCAACACACTGGAAAAGGATTTGATTCCAGAACCTTCTCATGTGGGTCCGTCTCACACTGTTGGTGTTTTACTGCTGTACCGTGGTCTAGCCCTGCCCCTCAACCCTCATTCATTCATTCATTCATTCTTTTTTTTTTTTTTCAGATTTAAAAATAATTATTTATTCATTCATTTTATTTTAATTTGACCAGAGAGAGACAGAGAGAGAGAAAGAGGGAAAATGAGAAAGCAAGCCACCAGGTCCAGTACTTGATTCATGGTCAGCCATGTGGGAGTGTCCAGCGCCTTAACCACTATGCCATCTGCTGGCCCCCTAGTCATTCATTTATTAAAATTTGCCAGAAGGTGGGACCAGCAGGTGGTGTGGTCCTTAAGGTGGCTCCAAAATGACTGACTGCAATTTGAGTCCCAGACCCAGTAACTTGAAAATCATACCAGGCACATGGGGCATGCATGCCCAAAACCTCAGAAGGAATTACAGCACGGCCATCCCCCCTGAGGGGCAGTTTCTCACTTTCCCTCTCACTGTCTCTCTCTTGTGAGTGCACACGCCCTAAGGCAAATTTCCTTTAAAAAGAGAAAAATCATCAGAAGGCACGGGCACTTGCAAGAGAGGGAAAAGCACCCTCCCTTATGGGGAATGGTCATGTTACAGTTCCTTCTCTTTCATTTCTCCCTTTTTCCAGGATTTTAAGCACGCACATACATATGTCCAGCGTGTTTTTCAAGCCACCGGGTCAGGGACTCAAACGGCACAGTTGGCCATGTGGAACCTAGCCCCTTTAACCACCAGGCCACAGAGCTGGCCCATAGTGTGGTCAATTTAAAACTAGGGAAGGTATTTCCACCCTTCCTGGTCTCAGGGCCTTTGAGATAGATGTGAGTGTGCTTGAGGAAAGAACTGCTGTCAGCACTCACAAACACTGTCTCCCATTGCTATTAACAGAGCGACACCAGGCCTCTGAAATCTGTGAAAGGCAAACATGGCTCTAGTGTTGGCTATTTTTAATTTTTTGGAAACTGATCTATCTATAGACTCATGGTAATTCTAAAAATCAAGTACTCTAGTCAGTGAGGGATCCAGCTTGTCTAAGGAGCCTGTCGTCATGGTTTTTAATAGCGCCAGGTATTTGGAGATAGGAGACTTGCTTTTGCATATCCTCATAGGCCTTTGGCAGGAGCCACCCCGGGGACGAGGGACCCAGAACACTTTGCTTGGCTTCACCTGCCTCTCCTCTCCCTCTCTGGGCTAGATTACCAAGTTGAAGCAACAGCTGCAGAGGACGAAGCTGAGCCGCAGTGGGAAAGAGAAGGAACGGGGTTCCCCACTGCAGGGGGACCATGCTGTGCGGGGAGCACTGAGGGTAAGTTGTCTCACCCTGCCTGTCCCCTCTGTCCTCCGGGGCGGGCTCGCCTGAGGGGGCAAATGTCTTGGGCCACACTGGCCACGTGTGTGACCACGCAAAGTGCTAGTCCTCACTTGGATTTGCTGAGTGACACTGGAAGGGCTTCTTGCTGTTCTGAATGTCTCTCTCCTCTCCTCCCACGCCTGGATAATTGAGGCAGTGACTCTAAAAGGACACCCAGACCTATCAGAACTCTAACTTCAGAGAAACTCCCGCGGAATGGACCTTTTGCCATCCGCGTCTGTCCCATGTTGTCCTTTGTTTCTTTTCCTCCCTCCCTCCCTCCCCCCTCCCTCCCTCCTTCCTTCCTTCCCTCCCTCCTTCCTTCCTCCCCTCCCTTCCTTTCTTTCCATTTATAAGCAAGAAGGAAAGGGAAAGAGACAAGTTTTCATTTAAGTTTATTTATTTACTTATTCATTTATTCCATGAGTGAGAAAGAGAGAGAAATACAGCACCCCCAACAGGGTCCCACTACCGTGACCCACCTTCAGCCTCCACCAGGCTGGATCATCTGGTGCACTGAGGGAGGCCTGTGCACACAAACCAGCAACTCTCCCGTGTGGGTCTTCTTGTAGTGTGACATTCTACTGCTTTGTCACCACCTAGCCCTCAGAGATAGGTTTGGTTTTTTTTTGTTTTTTTTTGTTTTTTTTTTTTGAGAGGTTTTTGCTATAGGGCGCGTGCGCTCGCCAAACAGACAGACAGAGACAGAGAGATAGAAAGCAAGAAATCACCTCCCAGGGGGGGTGGCCACACCACAATCCCTTCTCTTCCATTCTCCTCCTGGGATCTTGGGCAAGCACGCACACGCGCCCGATGTGAGTATAAGCCACTGGGTCCGGGACGCGAACCGCGGTCAACTATGTGGGAGTCCAGTGACATAGCCATTACGCTAACTGCTGGTCCCAGATAGGTATTTTGACAAGGTCTCACAGTGTCACAGACTGCCCGCCCCAGCCTCCCCTTAGCTAGGATCACAGGTGTGTGCATCCATGCCCAACGTGTTCAGGTTGTCCTGGGAACCAAATCCCGGTCTCCTGTGCAAGCCCCCGAGCAGTGGTGCTACCTGTGCGCCACCACAGCTGAGCCCAGATCTTCTCTTGGTTCTGCTGCTGTAGACATGACCCCCTGGCCAGAACTGGTCATTGTTTGGGGCTTGCTGAGGCGTCACGTGATTGCTTCATATCCTCCTCTTCAGATGTCCCCGCCCAGCTTTCCTTCAGGGTCCCCAGTCCTGCGGCTCAGCCCCTGCCTGCACAGGAGCCTGGAAGGTCTCAACCAAGAGCTGGAGGAGGTGTTTGTGAAGGAGCAGGGGGAAGAGGAGCTGCTGAGGGTGAGTGCTAGCCAGGCCTTGCCTGCACCGACAGCGTCTGCTAAGCTGAGGTGGAGGCAGAAGTCTCCCTTTCTGGGACCCAGACTGTGGCTGCAAACGGCCATGCACAAACACCTTCCTGTAAGGGGAGTCCACTCATCTCAAGTGGACTTCACCACAGGGACAGCAGAGATGGGGGTGTGTGGCTGGGGGAGACTTTGTGGTGCTGGGTGGAAAGGAAGGAGCGAGGACTGGCAGAGAGGAAGTCCCCGGCTGTACGGAGCACACTGGGCACTACCTTAGCCCAGCTGCCAGCTCACCCTTCCTGTGCGTGCAGCACCAGCAGCAGCACCACCCACCTGTGCCTCAGCTCATGCCACCCACCCTTCCATCCCTACCTGTGACACGCACTCATCCTTCATGCCCGTTGTCCCTGTGCAGCCTCCTCCCCCGCCCCATTCCCAAGCAGAATGGTGTGTTACCCCTTGTGCAATCTCAGGTACATTTCTACACTGACACAGTACACCCGGGACACGCCAGTCAGGTGGCATGAATGTCATTCTGATGGGTACACTCTCGGTTTATGACCTGCCTGGTGACTGACATTTTGATACACGCCCAAACACATGCACACACTTTGAGCTGTGGGTACGAGCACCACTGAATGCTTTGGGAAGGGAGGGATGGGGCATTCAACCCATGACAGTCACCTGCACACTTGTCCTGCAGTGGCTTGCAGTACCATGATGTGCCTCTCTGCATCTGTCATTCAGCTCTGTCCCCAGAGCCTAGCACTCAGATAGAAAGTCCCTGCCCTTGCGAGGCCGATAGCCTAGTGGGGCGACACTTTGATCACATCGCACAAATGAATCTGTAATTACAGACAGGACTGCAGGTGCTATGAGGGAGGAGAGCAGAGTGCTATGGGAAAACAGGAGGAGGTGTGGGGAAACCACAAATGGCTGGAGGAAGGGGCTCTGTCAGGGTCACTGCAGTGCTGCAGGCCCGAGAAGACCCAGGACTGAGGCTTTGCCCCTCTTCCTCGTCAGATCCTTGACATCCCCGACGGGCACCGTGCCCCAGCTCCCCCCCAGAGTGGCAGCTGCGAGCATCCCCTCCTCCTCCTGGAGCCCGGCAAGCTTGCCAGCTCTCCCTCTGTGCCCCTGGCTTCCCCTCAGCCTTCTGGCCAGGCCAGCCGTGAGGAGCACCAGGGCGGTGTGGAGGAGCTGGCATCCATCCCCCAGGACAAAGGTAAGCCAGCCGCCGTGGCACAGGCAGCAGGGCTAACGCTGGACTGTGGGCGGGTCTACCACCTTTTCCTTCTTTAGTCAATTTCAGGCCTAGCCTTTTCACATACTTAACCAGAATATCTTTCTAAGTCATCTTTATTTCTGCACATCACACCTATACTAAGTGTTCCTTCGCATTGCATTCTGATTTAGTTTATAGAGGCTCTGCCCCTATGCTTTCATTCTGCACTCACTGTAGTCCAAAGAAGCGTTCCTTCCCGTCCCCGGTTTCTGGCTGAGGGTCAGCAGGTAGTAGTAGAAAGGAGTGCGTGTCTGGTCAGGGGCCCACTCCATTCATCGATAAGAGCGGTAGGTTTGAAGGTGGTTGCAAATAAACTAAACTGAGAGAGTGCGGGCTCTTGCCCAGGGTGTGACCCAGATGGAAACCCAAATGTTCTAAGTCCACGTCTCTGCCTTCTCTTGGGCCCTGGCTGCTTCCCTGAGAAGACGAGGTATGAGTGCAGTCTCCCTGGGAGCCCGATGTCACAGAGCACCATTGCCCGCGTCACCTGATCTGCTCCTCCCAGCAACCCCGGGGTGGGCTGGTCAAGGGCGTGATCTTACCGTACACGTGGGTACACAGAGCAGAGAGTAAGGAGGAATAAACGTGAGACACATAGATAAAGTCAGTGTTTGCCACCAGGCAGAGCTCGTTGTGGAAAGTGAGAGGAATTTTACCCCACAAGTGGGGTTGAGTAAAGATCGCAATCTGGTTCAGTGAGTTAGAACCGGAGCTCTTCCTGGAAGAAGGGATAGATTTTCGAGACTGTGAAAGGAAGAAGCTGTGGTATGTGTCATCAGGCAGGGTGCTACAGCCTTGGAAGAAGGCAGAGAGAAGCCATTAGGATTTCTTTAGGTCTGAGACCTGGAGTTCGAGGCCAGCTTACCTCCTGGGAGCTGATATGAGACCTAATTTTTCCATTGAGTCAACTATATTGTTTTTGTTCAGTTATATGCTATGAATTTTTGTAGGCCACCTCAAAGGTTTTTATAAACAAATGGATTGGCCTAAACGCTGTCACCTACCTTACCCTGTGACTCCCAGCCTCATCCCTCTCCACACAATGCCTGAGCCCAGGAGAGTGCAGTCCTTTCCTTCAGCTCACAGGACTCAGCCTTGTTCTGTCTACAGCCTCCTCTCCAGGCAGCCCCTCGCCAGTTCTTGCCTTTGCTGCCTCCCCTCGGCCCAATCACAGCTACGTCTTCAAACGGGAGCCCCCAGAAGGCTGCGAGAGAGTGCGTGTGTTTGAAGAGGCCACGTGAGTACAGCAAGTGGGTAGGGTGGGAGAGGGAGGGGCGGGGAGGAGGGGGAGCCCTGTGTGAGCCCACCTGACGGGCCCACCTTCAGTCTCGGACTCTCTCTCATCATAGAGGTGTTGTCAACCTGAGATTACCCCTACTGCCGTTTTTCTGTGATCAAACTTGTTGACATTACCTACTCTGAGCACTTAAATCTTTGCTTATCATTATCTCCATAGAAACCTGCTCTCTGCCCACATGCCAGTCACCAGCAGGAGCTGGGAGGGGAAGCTGTCTGAAACCTAAGCCCTTTGTTTCTTCTACTTTTTTCCATCCCCAGGGAAGGTGTGAGAATTTGCTAGACCATCATCAGAGAGATGATGAAAGAGGGAAACAGAGAACGTATTAGTTCTCTTCGGTCACAAAGAAGTGCCGCATCCCCGCTGGAGTAGAAGGGAGAGTTTGAACAGCTCTTCACTGCTCTGAAACAAGCCTGTGGCTGTGCTGGTTCAAGTGTCATAAGCTCCCTGACAGAAATGTCCAGTCCTGGGACCAGCAGTTAGCGTAATGGCTATGTCGCTGGACTCCCACGTAGTCGACCGCGGTTCGAGTCCCGGACCCGGTGGCTTAAACTCACGCCGGGCGCGTGTGCGTGCGTGCCCAAGATCCTGAGAGGAGAATGGAGGAGAAGGGATTGCAGTGTGACCATCCCCCCTGGGGGGTGATTTCCTGCTTTCTGTCTCTCTGTCTCTGTCTGTCTGGCGAGCGCACGTGCCCTAAAGCAAAAACCTCTCCAAAAAAAAAAAAAAGAAATGTCCAGTGCTTGCAAGTAAGGAATATTCCCAAACCACAGTGGGAATTCAGAAGCCATTCCGCTGATTGCTTTACAACTGCCTCCCATTAGCAGAGACACTTGAGAGCTAGCCTTTCCAAAAGGCCCTACTGTCCCCTGCTCAGCAGCACCGTCGGCTCGCTTCCTTTCCCTGCCAGCCCAACATCCATTGGGCGGATTCGCACCGGAAGCTGTAGTTTCAAAGGCAGTCAGGAAGTTTAGTCACGGCGCGTGAGTGAAGATTTCGCTGCTACTGGGTGTCCGGCATTGAGGGCGCCGTTTGTATCTCTGTAAGAGGGAGAACAACCTAGGGTTGCTTAAGGAACATACAGTACAGGGGCCTTCAAGAGGTTCATGGGAGGAAACCAGCAGTTAGCGTAATGGCTATGTCACTGGACTCCCACGTAGTCGACCGTGGTTCGCGTCTCGGACCCCGTGGCTTAAAACTCACGCCGGGTGCGTGTGCGTGCGTGCCCAAGATCCCAAGAGGAGAATGGAGGAGAAGGGATTGTGGCGTGGCCATCCCCCCTGGGGGGTGATTTCTCGCTTTCTGTCTCTATATCTCTGTCTGGTGAGCGCACGTGCCCTATAGCGAAAACCTCTCCAAAAAAAAAAAAAAAGGTTCATGGGAATGTGGATCATGAAAAACTATGCCTGTCTTGCAGAATGTTTTACACTAAAATAAACTCATACTTTGATTTCCTTTTTCCATGAACTTCTTGAAGTCCCCTCTCCTACAGCTCAGAGTAGGAGTTACATAGAAAACCACTGCCACCAAGGGTTTCATTACTCTCCTTGTTACCATTGGTCTGATTTCCTTCAAGACCCCTGGGTCTTCTGAGGAGTTAGGGAGGAAAGAGGCCAGATTACCTATTTTTTTTGTTTTGTTTTGTTTTGTTTTGAGAAGTTTTTGCTATAGGGCACATGTGCCCGCCAGAAACAGAGACAGAAAGCGAGAAATCACCTCCCAGGGGGATGGCCACACCGCAATCCTTTCTCCTCCATCTCCTCTTGGGATCTTGGGTACGCATGCACATGGGCCCGGAGTGAGTCCAAGCCACCGGTTCCAGGACTTGAACCGTGGTCAGCCACATGGGAGTCCAGCAACATAGCCATTACACCAACTGCTGGTCCCCAGATCTTCTATCTTATGCAGACTGGCACTGATACCTTCCCACAAACCACTTTACAGTCGAATAATTGCTCCTGGAAATGCTGGTAGAAATTAAGCTGTGGCTGGTCTTGGTTCTTTCACGGAGTCACGTCACCAGGGGAGAGGAGCCAAGCTGTCGAGGGTCATGCTGGTTGCTCTCCTGTCCTTTGAGAGCTGCTTGGTCTCCTGCTGATCACCCTTCTCAGGCAACCATGCATCTGCCCCGCACATTCTCTCCCCACCCACTCCTTGCCTTCCCTGTCAGGGACAGACTCCTGGACACACGGCTTGCTGGGGCACCTCAGGGACAGACCCTGGACACACGGCGTGCTGGGGCCCCAGGGCTCCTCACACACCCTGCGTGTGGCCTCCCCAACTCCACCGCTTCTGTCTGTGCCTCACGTCTGCCGCTCCTCACACCTGCTCCTGCCAGGCCTCGGGGTCAGAACTGTAGAACTGAAGTGGGAGTACACTGGGGACATCTTTCTGTGTATATATTATGTACTTCAATAAAAAGCAGGAAAGAAAAAGGGAGTCAGTTGGAACCATTAGAGACAGCCCGGGACCCCCACAAACAGTCACTTCTCAGGCTTGTTCTGCCCTCTTCACTTGCCCAGATGGTCCTCTTTTTCCATCTTAAAGATGGATTCCTTAGTCAGACACTCCCGATCTAACTGCCTTTTATCCTTACGTTTTCCCTAACTGTTCAGATCATAGGGATGAGTCCTGCCACGTTAAGGTGAGACAGACACAGCCAAGACCACGTGGTGAGTTAGTGCCTGGCTCTCTGGAAGGTCTCGCTGCCTGTCTCACTGTTACCACGACCCATGCATCCCAGCGCAAGTTTTGAACAGCGTGCCTTTCCCACACACTCAAGAATTAGGCTCTTTAGGCCAGTACATCTTTTTTTCAGGATTATTTAATTTTATTTGTTGATTCATTTATTTTAATTTGACCATAGAGAGACACAGAGGGAGAAAGAAAGAGGGAAAGTGAAAAAGCAAGCCACTAGGCCCAAGACTTGAACCATGGTCAGCCATGTGGGAGTGTCCAGCGCCTTAGCCACCACGCCACCTGGTGATCCCCTAGGCCAGTACATTTAAACGGGATATTTTTGCCCACAGGAGACACTTGACCATGTCAGGAGACATTTTTAGTCGTCGCAGGCAGGAGGGGTGGGCAGGGGATGGTACTAGTGGTATCTAGTGGGTAGAGGCCAGCGATGTCTTAAACATCCTGGGATGCGTAGGACGGCCCCCATCAGCACTCCACGACTAGGAATGACCCAGCCCCAAGTGCCAATGGTGCTAACGCTGGAAAACCATGCTTTAGACAATGGGGGGTGTCTTAGAGACCCGGAGCTCAGCTTTTAGGCAAGTAGTCTGCCCGCACTGGACACTGACAAAAGCTGTCAAATCGACAGGCTTGGCTTCCTCCTCTAGATTCACGCTGGGAAGTTCTGCTTGCTGTCTAGCTTCAATCTCTCCTGTTTCTAGCTGAAGGTATTTCCTGTTGGTTAGTGCTCACTCACTCGCGTGTGCTCTCTCTCTATATATATACATACATGTGTGTGTGTGTATATATTTAGGTTTTTGTCATAGGATGGATGTGCTCACCAGAGAGAGAGAGAGAAAGCGAAAAATCATTCCCCTGGGGGAATGGCCACACTACAATCCTTTCTCCTCCATTCTCCTCTCAGGCTTCTGGGTACGCATACACATGCACCTGGCGTGGGTGGCTAAGGGGCTTGAAGACTGTAGCCTTTCGTTTTTTGGCCCATTTATCACCCCATTTGAACAGAAACCAGCTCCCCTGCTATTCTGATGATGTGATAGCTCTGAGCCTCTCTCATCAGCCGATTCTGTGTGTACATGTCTGTCTGTCTGTCTCCACCCTCCAGATCCCCTGGGCCCGACCTGGCCTTCCTGACTTCCTGTCCTGACAAGAACAAAGTTCATTTCAACCCGACCGGCTCGGCCTTCTGCCCTGTCAGCTTGATGAAGCCCCTGTTCCCCAGCATGGGCTTCATCTTCCGCAACTGCCCCTCCAGTCCAGGCTCTCCTCTTCCCCCTGCCAGCCCCAGGCCACCACCTCGAAAGGATCCAGAGGCCTCCAAGGCCTCCCCACTACCGTTCGAGCCATGGCAGCGCACCCCACCATCAGAGGAGCCAGTGCTTTTCCAGAGCTCCCTGGTGGTCTGAAGGTGCCACCCTCCCACCCCCTGTCCCCACGTTACCACGGAGACCAGTGCCTTGGTGGCAGGCCCTCCCCTGCTCCCCGGAGATGGGGATGGAGGACCCTTCCCTCTCGGCCTTCGAGCACTTTCATTTATTGTGTCAAAGCCCCGGATCCTCTTTCTGATGGACACCGGCCCCTCCCGACGGGAGGGGACCTGCCTTCTCCACTAGCAGCTGGGCAGCTCACAGCTCTCACCTGTGAAGCCGCCACCTCCCTCACGTGGTGGAGACTCACCTAGAAGGTCTCGAGTCTCCCACCCCTGAAGGAGTCCAAGTGACTGTATAGGAAGCCCCTATCCTTGTCATGGAGCAAGCTGGCCCTGATCAAAGGAGGGGACACCACAGATGTCCTTCCCTCTCCTCCTCCACAAGCCGGAAGAGGAGACCAGAAGATAGACACCCCCATCCTCTCATCCCCATTCCTAAGCCTCCCTCTCACTGGGGGAGCTGACCAAAGCAGCCCTAAAGGGCCAAAACACTTGACCAGCTGCTGGCAGAGGGGGGAACCAGGCGTTTTTCCCAGTGGCATTTTCATCTCGCTTTCACCCTGATTACAGATTGTCTTAAGCAGCAGCCCAGCCTGCCCAGCCCCAGGTGGGCAGTGGGGGAGAGGGAGAGCTGGCGTTCCTCCAGGTGGCAAGGGGCGACTCTGCACCCTCCACCTGCCCCAAGGCTGGGCTGGATTTGAAAAATGCCTATTTTTTCTTGTATCGATGTAGAAACTCTATTTTCTCCCAAAGACACTATTTTTGCAGCTGTTTGAAGTTTGTATATTTTCCGTACTGCAGAGCTTACACAAAATTGAAGAAGAATGTTGATGTTCAAGTTTTCTTATCTTGTGTTTAGAGGTTGTTTTTTGCAGATCTTGGTGTTAATAGACCAAATAAATAAATACGTGTTCCCAGCAGCTTGGGGCTCTGTTAAATATTTGGGGACGGGGGAGTGGGGTGGAAACCGAGGTTATTGTGCTCCACCCTCCTCTTCAAGAGAAAGAGCCTTTAGCTGGCACAGAATCCTGTGGCTCCGGGGTTCCGTGGATGGACGCAGAGTTCCCATCCTCTGGCCAGCACGCTCGGACTCCTTACATGGACGTGTAAACAGACCCGTGAAAAATCTGTCTAGAATGAAGACTGCGCTGTGTCCTGGAGTGAGCTGAGGGAGTCACTGGGGAAGTCACCCATTCTTGCTTGAGTCTGAAAAAGCTCCCCAGAGAGTAGATTTCGGAGAGAAAATGAGGTTGACCAAGGGAGACAGCGATACAGTGGGTGCTTTTTGCACCAGGAGGGGAAACAAGATCAGAGAACAGTCCGGAAGACTCTCAGCACAGCTGTAGGGAAGCTTGGGCTCCTTTAAATACCACGGCACTGTGCAGCCTTGGAAGGTTCCGAGAAACGGTTTTGTCCTTTCACAGCCTCTCAGCTTTATAAACTGCAGCAGCAAGGGCTCTTAGGCATTTGGGAAAATGGGAATAACCATCCTAACATTCTGATTGTGCTCTGGGATGTACAAAGCACTTTCACAAAACACTGTCCCCATTATATAGGTAAAAAGTGGACTGTCCCAAAGGCAGTCATAATAAGTACAATTGTATCCGTCTCATAAGACCGCAGGACAAACGCCTAACAAGGCTATCCCCAGTACACTATCAAGTATTGTGTTCAATGTTTTACATGTCAGTGAAATATGACAGCCACCCAGGAGAGAAATGCAGTGAAGTCCCACTATACTAATGAGGGAAGTATAAAAATACTGCATAACTGCCCAAAGACAGATACAAAGCAGGCGAGCGGGATTGGAAACCTGATCATTTGACTCCAGTGCCCATGTTTCTAGCCACAGCGCCCTTCTGCTTGTTATTACATTCCCATTCATTTCGCATGCGAAAACTTAACTGAGTCAAGTTCATTGTTTGAGGTCTCCGCTGGTCCAGAGGCAGGGCCTACACTGGAACCCAGGTCTCTCACCCCACTGCTGTTGGGTGCCCTGGACTCACTCGCAGGTTGATTGAGTAGAGAGCAAATGTGTGGGAATCCCACCACCCACTAACGGACCGGGCTGGGGACAGACCCGATCTTCTCTCTCTCACCCCTCCCCCTGCAAGCTGTCGAGCTTGCCCCCAGGGCTCAGTGAGTCAGGCCCCTGTGATGGGTGTGGTGCTGCCCAGTGCTTCCTTCCTTTGCCTGAGGCGGTGCCAAAGCAGCGGGCGGCTGCAAGAGGCTACCCAGACAGCAACCCCAAGACCAACAGGCGGCCTGAGATTTGAGCTGGATGTTGAATGGGGGTTCCAGGTGACACCTAGGATCAGCCTTGCCCTATGGGCGGCGGGTGCCAGCAGGTGAAGATCTGGCCCTTGGATGAGGGAGGGGGCGGGCGAGGAGCTCACTAATGAGAGTCCGGATGCTGCTGAAAGCTTTCTCCACAGTAGGTGAGCCGTTAAGACCTCAAAGAAAGTTCAATAAGCTCGCATTTCCACCTCCGCATGTGAGGAAATAAGATCAGAGTTGAGAAAGAGTAATGACTAATATTACCTTAAACTTGCACTGCACACTTTACAGTTTATAAAACACTTTCACAAAACTCACCTCATTTGAGTCTCAAAACGCCAAGAAGTGGCAAGACGGTACTTTAAATTATCCTTCTACAGACGGGGAAAACTGTGGCTCAGCATTTAGGTGACACGCGTTACGTTACACTTGACAGAGCTGGGACAAGAGCCCTGACCTGGCAGAGGCTAACCGCGCCGCTGTCCCCCCTGGAAGTCTAGCGATGTGCCAACAGAGGTGGACTGCTCTCCAAAGCCTGGCCTTGAACCTCTTCTCGTCAAGAGCAGGTAGAGTCGCTGACGCTGGGCAGCAGCTAGAGGGCGCTGAGGCTCCCGTGTGAGTTCCCGGCGTTAGGACCCAACAGAAGTCCTAAGTCCTGGTGGCGGACTGGAGAAGAAAAACAATTCGCTTGCCCTGGCAGTCGCTCCTCCTCCTCCCCCGCCCACCTGTCTGGTTTTGCACAGCGCAACCAATTGGTGACCTCCACATCTGTAGACGTCATCGCACTGCGCCTGGATTCTTCCTAGGCCACCCCGCTGAGCCCCGGGTGGCAGTTGTCCTCGGAATTGCCTGATCAGGAAAATCTCAAAGGAGAGGAAGTAACCCCGAGGCATCTGGCTCCTGTAGTCGCTAGGGATGGAGCCAAGATACCAGGGCGGATCCTCTTTTTTAGGAAGTGGCTACTGGGCTCTGAGGAGTTTCGCCTTTGGTAGTCCTGAGCTGGCAGTACTAGCGGGGACTACTGGGTCCTGCGGAGAGGCAGTCGCATGCAGCTCCTATGAGGCCTCTGCCGCCGGTCGGCGATGTCCGGCTGGAGCTGTCTCCTCCGCCGCCGCTGCCGCTGCCGGCTGTGAGCGGGTCTCCGGTGGCCTCGTCCGGGCGTCTCATGGCCGCTAGCAGCTCCCTGGTGCCCGACCGGCTGCGCCTGCCGCTCTGCTTCCTGGGCGTCTTTGTCTGCTATTTCTACTATGGGATCCTGCAGGAAAAGATGTGAGCGGACTCCCCCGGGCGGAACGCAGACATTTCCCCCGCAGCCAGCCCTCTCTACCCAGCCTGGGTCCTGGTTCTCCGGCCTCCTGCTCCTGGCCCCGGACCGCCTTTTTGTCCTCCCTCCTGACTCCCTTGCTGTTCCTGGATCCCGTTACACCTGCAGCCGAGACTGATCCTCTCCAGAATCCCTGATCTTCCCCAGAATCCCAAAATGCCAGAATTGGCCTATGGATTTCTGTTACCTGCTTATTTTTATTTTCTTAGCCGTTTTTCCCATGTTGATCTAAAGGGCTGAGTTGTACAGGCTGACTTCAGTCCCCAGTCAGATTTTCATGACTTGAGCCGTCTTCTCTTTGGAACTCCCGGCTACTGCCATTGGCCCTGCTGCCCTAGCACACATACCTTCTCCAACCTAGAGTACCTGGTGTCACCATCTTAAGTTCCCGCATTTCCTCTAGCTCTATCCTTTAAGGATATTCTTCCTCTGCCCTATAGGACCAGCAAACTGGGGCATCTAATTTCTAGATGAGGTGAAATCAACCCCTTCTGAAAATGAGCCCAGTGATCCTTACCAACTCTCTCTACATCCAGAGAGAAATAATTCCAAAGTTTTCAGTGGCTTTGTATATCCTAGATGACAGTGAGTGAAATATACTAATTTCCCCACTCTTTTTCTCATACATTTCATTTTTAGAACAAGAGGAAAGTATGGAGAGGGGGCTAAGCAGGAAACGTTCACCTTTGCCTTAACTTTGGTCTTCATCCAATGTGTGATCAATGCTGTGTTTGCCAAGATCTGTGAGTACCTACATAGTGCCCCCAATTGTTTCCATCTTAAGGTCCAGGTCCCATGACCTTCACCTCCGTTAGTGCTCACACAGCCTCTCGGTGTAGTCTGTAAAACTAATGACATTGAAATGGTTAAATAGTATTTCCTTATATTAGACTAACTTCTGAATCAGGAATGTACATAAAATGGATTTTCTGTGTTCCAAATCCCCATTGAGAATACTTAAAACACTTTTCCCTTTGTCCCTTTGATTTCCTTTATGTGTCAGCTTCGAGGATGTTTTAAAGTTTGTCTTTGTTCTCTGGAACTGGGCTAACTCATCCCTTGAAGTGAGGCAGGCCCCCACCTCTACCCTGCATGTGGTCTTGTGTTGAGATTAGGGAGAATTGGAGAGCTGAATAATTTTCAGAGATTTCTCAGTCTAAGAGGGTGGAAATAGCTTGCGTCTTATTTGATAAGTTTCTTCCCTATAGCTTCCATTTCTGCGTAGTGGTCCATCCTAGCCCCACCAGGTTTCTCTTGTATGTTTTTTGTCTTCTCCTAGTGATCCAGTTTTTTGACACTGCCAGGGTGGATCGTACTCGGAGCTGGCTCTATGCTGTCTGTTCTGTTTCCTATCTGGGTGCCATGGTCTCCAGCAACTCAGCTCTCCAGTTTGTCAACTACCCAACTCAGGTGAAACCTCAGGGTGGGATGAGGGTGGGCTCAGAGATTTTGGAAAGAACTGTGGGATCTTTTATTAGGTCTGTGACTTGAATGAAAAGGTAGAATGTGTTTGGGAAATTCGTATGTAGAAGAACCATTTGGCCAGGGTTTGGTGGCGGTGGGTTGGGCCATGCTAGGGCTGCTTTCTGAGGCTGAGGTCCCCAGTGCAGGCCTTCTGCTTGCTCATCTTAATCACTGGCACCTGGCCCAGGACCTGGCCTATCACAGGTGCTCAGAAGTTATTTGCTGAATTTAATTTCAGGTCCTTGGTAAATCCTGCAAGCCAATCCCAGGTAAGCAGAAGAAGATGGTCTCCATCTTCTGTTTTCAGTCTTCCCATAGTAAGCTCCTTCTGCTAGAGCTCTGTGTCCTCCTGGGCTTTGTCATCCCAATGTAGCTGTCTCCAGACACTTTCCTCCGGCCCTGCACTCTGCCTGTCCTGTCTATGTCACTTGTTGTGGCGTGCATTGGCTGAAAATCCTTAATGGAGATGTGCCTGCCCTGGTCTGCTTCACAGGGTCAGTCATTTGGGTGGCCCATGTATTTACATTGCCATTCGGCAGCCTAAGTTCCATTTGGGTCGTCAGTTTCATGTTCTCAACCTCTCATCATTCCCCACTGTTCCCTACCCTTATCTTGTTCCTTCCTGGAACTTTCACCTTTGCTCTATACCTTTTCCCTGCCTTGGTCACTACTCAGCCCTGTTGCTCAATCATCTTTATCTAGGTGTCACCTGTCACTCTCCTGTCCTCTGTAGGCCTTCCTTCTTGCCATTCTTTCCCTCGGAGTCTTTTCTTGGTTCTTGGGAGGAGGGTGTTGGGGTCATCGGCCTGTGGGTATCTAAACTTGCCATTCTGTTTTTTCCCTTTAGTCATGCTACTTGGCGTGACCCTCTTGAAGAAGAAGTACCCACTGGCCAAGTATCTGTGTGTGTTGCTTATTGTGGCTGGAGTGGCCCTTTTTATGTACAAACCCAAGAAAGTCGTTGGGATGGAAGAACACACAGTCGGCTACGGAGAGCTGCTCCTGGTATGCGATCTTGTTGGGGAAGGACCTTTCTTTTTTTTTTTTTTTTTTTTTTTTTTTTTTTTGGAGAGGTTTTTGCTATAGGGCGCGTGCGCTCGCCAGACAGACAGAGACAGAGAGATAGAAAGCAGGAAATCACCCCCCAGGGGGGATGGCCACGCCGCAATCCCTTCTCCTCCATTCTCCTCTCGGGATCTTGGGCACGCACGCACACGCGCCCGGCGTGAGTTTAAGCCGCCGGGTCCGGGACTCGAACCGCGGTCGACTACGTGGGAGTCCAGCGACATAGCCATTATGCTAACTGCTGGTCCCGGGGGAAGGACCTTTCTGGCAAACCTACCCAAAGGTCAGCCCTAACTAGGCAGGCAGAGGTCAAGGGAAGCTGTGATGCTCCTTGCCCCCATTTCTGGTCTTTGCTGCAGGGCCTCTGACTCTGCTCAGACCATAGTGGTATTCCTAAAATATCTAACTATAGCTCAGCTCTCCTGCTAAGGAGGCGATAACTCAGAACTCTGTCCAAATCCTGGCTTGAGATCAGAGACCTGAGAGAGGGCCAAGAGGAAACGGGTAGTATGGCTCACTGTGGTTTTCCAAGAAACCTGGAGGCCAGAGTTAAACAATAATACACTAGTTGCTATCGTTTAGGTCTTAGGCACTGTTCCAAGTGTTTTACATATTCATTGATCAGTTTTTACAACAGTAATCTCATCACACCGGTAGTGTTATCTCCATTTTCCAGATGAGGAAACCGAAATACTGAGAGGTTAAGTCCCTTGCCCGTGATCACATCGCTGCGTAAGTGGCAGGGTCAGGATTCCAGTCCAGGCAGTCTGCCCACAGAATTCAGTCTCTGGAACACTACGTTCCAGTTAGGATGCTCACTGGCTAAGACCGGATTTCTCCTCTAGCTTTAACAGGAGAATGTGCATGGCTGGCTACAGCCTAGGTTAGGGCCCTCCCTGCATACCAGCTTCAGGCTGTTATGGTTGGGCATGGTAGGTTTCCTGCTCTCCTGTGGTTACCCTTTTGTGGCTCACTTAGCCTATCAGTCAGCGCCTGGAAGGAGGGATGGCTAGGTACAGGGTGGGTGTCTCACCACCCCACCTTGTGACTAAATGGCAAGCAGCTTTTTGAGGAGCTTGAGGGTGAGAATCCCGTGTCCTGGGTTAGGGACCAGCCCAGCCACCCTCCTCACTGCAGGCTCTTCCCCTTCTTTCCCAGCTCTTGTCTCTGACTTTAGATGGACTGACAGGCGTTTCCCAGGACCACATGCGGGCTCATTACCAAACAGGCTCCAACCACATGATGTTGAACATCAACCTTTGGTCCACCTTGCTGCTGGGAGCTGGTAAGGAGCAGTCCTGCTATGCTTTCCACATGTCACCAGAGGGCAGGCTGCCCTCTTCCAGTTGATCCTACCTCAGCTGCCAGTTGCCAAAGGCCTGAATTGGTTACTAGATTCCTAAGTGCTTTTATTTTTTTTTTAAAGAATTTTTTTATTTAACTTTATTATTATTTTCTAGTTTTATCAGAGAGAGACAGAGAAAGAAAGAGAGGGAAAGTGAGAAAGCAAGCCGCCAGGTCCAGGACTTGAATTGCAGTCAGCCATGTGGGAGTCCAGTGTCTTTAAGCATCGTACCACCTGCCAGCCCCCCAGATGCCCTTCTGTTCATGCCCCCGAGAAACCTTCCTGGAAATCCTGCATCAGCAGACTCTGCCTGCTCCCTGGTTCCTAGTACAGTGAGGAGCGGACACAGGGAGATGAGACGCTGGTGGAGAGCTTTCAGGAAACGGCTTCGGGGGTATGCTGAGCACAGTTCCAGCATGAATGCATTTGCTTTGAAATTGGTGCTTCCTGACTTTTTCAGACCTGGGCTCATGTAGAAACTATTTTCCATAGGGGCCAGCCCCATAGCTCAGTTGTTAAGGAGCCCAGGTTCCACGTGACTGGCTGCAGTTCAAATCCTGGCCCTAGTAACTTGGAAAACACTAGCACATGTGTATATGTGCCCCAGATCCTGACAAGATGGAGAAATGGAGGAGAAGGGATTGTGGCATGACCATGCCCTCTTCTCCTTGGGGTGTGCTTTGTCCCTCTCCCTCTCTCTTTGTCACTCTCCCTGGCAAATGCATGCACCTTTTGGCAATTAAAAAGTAAGTGTTTTGGGGCCGGCAGGTGGCATGGTGGTTAAGGACACTGGACTCCCACATGGCTGACCACAGTTTGAGTCCTGGACCTGGCAGCTTGCTTTTCTTACTCCCCCCCATCTTGCTCTGGCCCTCTTTGGCCAAATTAAAAATAAATAAATAAATAAAATCTTCTTAAAAATAATTAGTTGTTTTATTTTATTTGTTGTTATTAATTTGACCAAAAAGAGAGAAAGGAAAAGTGAGAAAGCAAGCTGTCAGGTCTGGGACTCAAACTGTGGTCGGCCATGTGGGAGTCCAGCACCTCAACCACCACTGTACCACCTGCTGACCCTAAATAAAATAATTCTTTAAAAAAAAAAAAAGGCAAGTTTTTTGTATAGTACCAAAGGGTTGATGGAGGAAACTACTGAAGACTGGAGGTGACCAAGGTGGGTCTGTTGCCTCTCAAAACCTGAGGAGCTCAGCTTTCAGGTCACTGTGGTAGCCGTAACCCGTTAACTTTCAAGCCTTTCTCACAAAATCGAGGCTTTATCTTAATCAGGAAAAAAATACGAGAAGCACACGTAATGAGACAGTACAGAACACCCCCTCCCCGTGCACTTCTTCACGCCCCACCCTCCTCCATAGCACCTTACACACGTGTGTGTGCACATGGGCGTCTTCATGTTTCACCATTCCTTCCTAGGAATCCTGTTCACTGGGGAGCTCTGGGAGTTCTTGAGCTTTGCCGAAAGGTACCCCACCATCATCTATAACATCCTGCTCTTTGGCCTGACCAGTGCCCTGGGTCAGGTGAGTGCTTGAAAGACGATGACAGCTTCTCCACTGTGGTAGTGGGTTCCCGGAAAAAGACTGGCCTGGCTGGGAGAAGGGGGAGGGCAAGATTAGCCCAGACATCAGTTCAGATTTCATACTTCTAGCAGATACCCAGGAACCAGCCTGACGCCCCTTTCCCTGTTTTGGCCAGAGCTTTATCTTCATGACAGTTGTGTATTTTGGCCCCCTGACCTGCTCCATCATCACCACCACTCGGAAGTTCTTCACCATCTTGGCGTCTGTGATCCTCTTCGCCAATCCCATCAGCTCCATGCAGTGGGTGGGCACAGTGCTCGTGTTCCTGGGTAAGTTCCACCCAGGGCCGGCATCGTTCTGGGCCACACAGGGATGGTGACAGAGCCGTTTTTCCCCTCCTAAAACGTACTTGTATATTTATGAAATGTACTTAGATATTTTAGAGAAAACTTTGTTTACCAAAAAAAAAAAAAGGAGGGCTGGCTCCATGCGCTGGTGGTTAAGGCAGCTGGACCCCCATGGCTAACCACATGGTTTGAATCCTGAACCCAGTGACTTGAGAAACACACTGGGCACATGTGCGTGCATGCCCAAAATCCCAGGGAGGATGGGAGAGGAAGGACTGTGGCATGACTGTGCCCCTAGGGGGGTGCCTTATCCTTTCCCTCTCTCTCTGGTGAGTGCATGCACCCTCTAGGGAAAAAGAGAAAAGGAAGCATGTTTTTTTTTTCTTAGAAATAATGATAAAATCCAGCCTTTCTAGTGTGCATTTCATCAGAGTGATTTCCTTCTGGTAACTTAGAGTTTTCCAGACCTAAGCAGAGTAAGATTGTCATGCTCACTCTCTACCAGTGTTGCTGTGGACAAGCTGAGAGAAATGGCTTAGACGTTTTGACTCAACGTTTCTTTCAGTCTTGCTATGTTCATATATATGTGTGTGTGTGTGTGTGTGTGTGTGTGTATACATATATATATATATATATATGTGTGTGTATACATATACATATATATGTATATGTGTGTATATATACATATATATATATGTGTGTATGTATATAAGCAGTATCTTGGTAATTTTCCTTATTTGGTGCCTTCTCATTATCTCTAAGGTAGTTATAGAAAAACCAATGTTCTGAAATTTATATTGGTTAAAACCCCAGTTTTGCAGAGCCACGGCTGACACCCACCTCAAAAAAATCATTTGTTCAGTTCCATCTCCGCAATAAAGGCTAAGCACATTTTCTCCCTTTCTATAGGTCTCGGGCTTGATGCCAAGTTTGGGAAAGGAGCAAAGAAGACATCCCACTAGGAAAAGAGAGACTACCTCCACTCTGAGAATATTTAAATTATTATCTCAAACAGGGACATCTCTCGGCAGAATGGACTCAATAGGGATAAGGGACTGAGTTTCAGTTGTTTTTTTGTTTTTTTTTTTTTTTTAAAAAAAAGCAGCAGCGAAATCACATATTCTAAAAAAAGCACTTGGATTTGAACCAGACAGTTGGCGGTTTCTGTTCTTGATGACCTGGAGCACCATCTAGCATAAATAAAGAGAGAAGGAAGAGACAGAGCTTCATGCCTATTCCCCTCGCTGCTTCTCGGGTGTAGTTAACATGGCCGAGTGGGTAACTCTCCAAGAGCCTGAGTGTCACAGGGAGGGACTGTAAGAGATTTTGTATCTGCACTGTTCCTTCAGCTGAAGCTCTCAATATTCTAAGGCAGGCGGCTGTTACAGAGAATGTAAAAATCAGTTTAACTCTCCAAGCTCTGGTGAGCACATACTTCCTAAGACACTAAAGGTATGTTGCTTTCTGGGACCAGCAGTTAGCGTAATGGCTATGTCGCTGGACTCCCATGTAGTCGACCACGGTTCGAGTCCCAGACCCGGTGGCTTAAACTCACGCCAGGCACGTGTGCGTGCGTGCCCAAGATCCTGAGAAGAGAATGGAGGAGAAGGGATTGTGGCGTGGCCATCCCTCCCTGGGGGGTGATTTCTCGCTTTCTATCTCTCTGTCTCTCTCTGGTGAGCACACGCGCCCTATAGCAAAAACCTCTCCAAAAAAAGAAAAAGAGGTATGTTGCTTTCTAAAGAAACATTTCATGAGATTGGGATAAAAATGAGCCTAAATCCTGAGAGTCTACTGGGTTTTTACACTTCCCCACTGCCACCCCTACAGTGAAAGCTTGGCCAAAGCCCAAGTGGAGACCGAGTGCTTATGTCTTGAACAACTTTGGAAGAGTTCTGAGTGTACTTTTCCTGATTCCCTCCGTCTCTGTGCTCGGGCCCCCTTGCAGAGGCTGGGTTAATCCCTCCTATTCTCCTACCTCCCTCAGCTGCTAAAATATGGCTCTGCTATCCTGGCTGTGCCAAGGTGTCACCGTGCCAGCCTCTGCCTGTTGAAAGGGATACTGGTAGAAGGCATGGTGGCTGGGTCCTGGCACAGCCGCTGTCAAGCTTTCTGGGTGGCAACGCGGGGAAAGGCGGAGCATGGAGCAGAGCCACCTGCCCACTGCTGGCTTCAGAGCTGGAAGTCTCAATTCTCCAAGGACCAAACTTTACACATGAAAGTGCATTTCCACCAGCTGCAACTTTCCTTCCATCTGTTCAGCAGCCTCAGCCCCTTGGCTTTCCAGATGGGAGCCCAGCCTCCTTCCTGAACGGCTGCCTTGCCACCCCCCGCCCAGTCTTTCAAGCCCTGCCTCACTTGCACTCATCTCACTCTCTGGGGGCCCAGGTGTCGCTGCAGCCCAGCCCTGAAAGGCTCCTCTCATGCTGAACTCCTCAAGAGGGGAGGTTTTAAAGTACATCTGGCTGAACTCCCTTCCTTTCTCCACCTCCTCTCCCCTGTTTTCTTCATCCTGAGGTTGCATCAGCTGCTTCCCTGTGATAGTCCGTCCAGCATTCTGGGGATTGCCTAGGGCGTTAGAGCATCAGGAAGGCCAGGGACCTGCCATCAATCAGCATTGGGGCCTGTTCTCTTAAAAGATCTTCCCAGCTCTGAGACCAATCCCTTCCACCACCACCCCCATTCCCAACAAGCTGTCTTAAAAACTTAATGTGGAACCAGCAGATGGCATAATGGTTACATTACCGGGCCCCCACGTAGTCGACCACAGTTTGAGTCCCGGACCCGGTGATTTAGCCCAGTGACTTAGAAAAACTCACACCAGGCATGTGTGCCCAAAATCTGGAGGGCTGACTGGAAGAGAAGGGATTGCAGAGTGGTCATCTCCCGGGAGACGATGTCTTACTTTATGTCTCTGACAAGTACACATACCCTATAACAAAAATTAAAAAAAAAAAAAAAACCACCACCTAATGCTAAGTCACCAACAGCAAGACAGTGTGCAGCAGCTTAGCATGGCTTCCACCTGGTACTAAAGAAATAGCCCTTAAAACAAACCTGTCTGGAGCGTCAGCAGGTGGCATAGCAATTAAGGCACTGGATTCCTACATGACTGGCCATGGTTCAAGTCCCAGATGTGGCGGCTTGCTTTCTTGCTTTCTCTCTCTCCCTATCTCTCTGTCTCTGGTGAGTGCACATGCCCTATGGCACATTTAAAGATAATAATTCTTTATAAAACAACACAAACAAGCCTGTCCCAGCCAGTGGCTGGGGGCCCAGGTCTGCTGCATCCCTCCCCTGATTACTTGTCCGATGTTTGCTTCCTTCTGCATTTCTGTCACGCGCTGTGGACTTGCTGGAAGTTCAAAGTTAAGTAGGACTCACACTTCCCCTCTAGGGATTCAGCCTAATAAGGAGACGAAAACAAATCATTGCAACTCAAAAATGCAGGGATCACAGTGAAGGAAGGTGTCCGGGCAAGGTGAGGCTTGAGCCGGAGACCGTAGGAAGATGAAAGTAGGAGACAGAGCTCGCTGCCAAGCAGAAAGGGGCTTTCAACTGCCTGACCACACTCCCACCCCCCACCCCCACTCTGGTCAGCTCAAGTGAGAACACATGGTAGGAGGGTGACTTTCAAGTGAGGTATTTTGCTCACCTTGAAGATAACCTGGAAATGTGTGGTAAGCTGCCAGCTTGTTCAGGGCGGCATACTTACCTGCGGGGTCACAGGAACTGAGGGTGCCAAATCTGACTAGTAACCCCGCTAGCGTATAATAGGGCCCATCCATGTGAAATACCAGACAAGTTCCAACAGAAGTGTGGTTGATCGCTAACCCTGGGCGGCCTAGGTTTCTGAAGATCAAAGGACTTTCACCTGCAGTTAATTCCCTGCTACGTGGAGAGAGGAGGGGGCGAGCGTGCAAATTTCCCGAAGTGCCATGTTTTTGGTTCAGGGCGGGCTGTACTTACATCTCCTTTAGTCAGAGTATCAGACCCAGCTCCTTCGCTGTTGTCACTCAGGCTCTTACTTCCTGTGCACCTCTTAGCCTGTGGCAAGGGAGAGGTACCACGAGTGTGATTTGAGGTACAGTCGGACAGAAAACTATTTTGGAATTCAACATTAAAAAAATTAAGGGAGGGATGGCAGGTGGCATGGTAGTTAAGGGCACTGGATTCCCACATGGCCAACCGTGTTCAAATTCTGGACCTGGTTGCTTGCTTTCTCACTTTTCCTCTCTCTCCCTCTCTCTCTCTCCCTCTCAGGTCAAATTGAAATAAATAAAGTTAAATTTAAAAATAATTATTAAAAAATTTTTGTTTGTTTTTAAAAGGACTGGAAGTGGCAGAAGTTAACTGTTAGCTGTCGATAATCTACAAAGTGAAATATTTAGGGATAGATTATGTGTCTTCACACAGCCCTATAACATCCCTATGAGAAAGTAAATGGAGCCAGCAGGTGGTGTAGTGGTCAAGAGCACTGGACTCCCACATGGCTGACCGTGGTTCAAGTCCTGGACTTGGCAGCTTGCTTTCTCACTTTCTCTCACTCTCGCTCTCACTCTGTCCCTCTTTGGTCAAGATGAAATAAATAAAGTTAAATAAAAATAATGATATTTTTTAAAAAATGAAAAGGACTGCGGGGGCTGGCAGGTGACGTGGTGGCTAAGGGCGCTGGACTCCCACATGGCTGACCACGGTTTAGGTCCCAGACCTGTCTTCTTTCTTCCTTTCACTCTTGCTCTTGCTTTTGCTCTGTCCCTCTCTGGTCAAATTAAACTAAGTAAATAAATAAAGTTAAATAAAATAATTCTTAGAAAAGAAAAGGACTGTGCACATACCTGTACTTTTTAGAGAGAAAACCTAAGTGAGCCAGCCCCATGACCTAGTGGTCAATGAGAGCCAGATCCCACACGGCTGACTGCGGTTTGAATCCCGGCCCCAGCTGCTTGAAAAACATGGCAAGTGTGCGTGCATGCCCCCAAATCCTGACAAGATGGAGATATGCAGAAGGGATTTGTGGCATGACCATGCCCCATCAGGGGGTGCTTTCTCCCTCCTCCCCCTCTGTCTTTGTGCCTCTGGCAAGCACATGCATGCCCTCGCAAGTAAAAAGGAAAAACCTAAGTGAGAGAAGTTCAGTTAACTGCGGTAGGTCCCTGGGTTTATCCTGGGACGGGAACTAGAACTCCTGGTTCCCTGAGTCCTCCCAGCCTGGCCCTGTGCCCTCTGAGGGAGGAAAGGCAGCTCTTCAGGAGGCCCACGGCCTCTGCCATCTGGCCCTCCTTATCAGGGGGAACAGTTTGCATGCTTTATGAGCGGTGCTGGTCATTTTCCCCAGATGCCCTGGCAGAGAAGTTGTCTCGGGTCTCTGTGGGATCATTCGGGCCTTCCTCTGAAAACACACCAGCTGTCTTTAGGAACAGTAATCTCATATATTTATAGAGCTCCTTTCCCAAAGCTCTTTAGTACATGACATTTTATCCTTAAAACACTCCTGGGAAGAGGTTAGGCCAGAAACAAGTCTCCCCATATTTGGAGCAGGGAGCCTGGAATCAACCAAGGCGCATCAGCTGAAGGTCGCCACTCTGGGAGGGCGGAGCCAGGGAGCGCTAACCCTCAGCAGGCTAAACCCGAGATCCCCAGCTGATTGAACTTTCTGCAAATGCCCAGCAGAATTTCCAAATAATTTGGGAGATGGACTCAGGTACACTGGGTTTTCCTTTCTATCTTTTTAAAAGAATTAGTTATTTAATTCCATTTGTTGTTGTTATTCTTTAATTTCAATTTTATCTTGAGAGAGATTTTTGCTAAAGGGCATGTGCGTCTGCTGGAGAGACAGAGACAGAAAGCGAGAAATCACCTCTCATGGGAGATAGCCATGCTACATTCCCTTCTCCTCCATTCTCCTCCTGGGATTTGGGGGGACATACCTACACACACCTGGTGTGAGTTTCAAGCCACCAGATCCAGGATTCAACTGCAGTCGACCAAGTGGGGGTCCAGTGCTTTAGCTACTATGCCATTTGCTGGAAACCCAAACCCACGATTTTTCATATGCATCCAGCTTCACTTGAGCAGTGTGCCACCAAGTCTGCCCTAGCTTTGTATCCTTTAAAGTAAGAGCATTTTAAACAATCTAATATAGGTCAGCCAGTGATGCGATTGAGACAGCTGGATCCCCCATGGCTGACAGCATGGCTCAAGTTCTGGACCTGGCAGTTTGAAAAACACCAGGTGTGTGTGTGTGCATGCCCAAAATTCTGAGAGGAGCGTGTAGGAGAAGGGATCGTGGCATGACCATCTCCCCTGGGAGTGCTTTCTCACTTTCTCTCTCCTCTCACTCTGGTGAGCACACATGCTCTATATATGTGTAGAATCATGTATGTATGTATGTATTTTAGTTTTTTGCCATAGGGCGTGTGCACTCACTGGAGAGAGATGGTGAGAGGGAAAGTGAGAGATCACCCCCAGGGAGGATGACCAGGCTGCAACCCCTTCTCCTCCGTTCTCCTCCTGGGATTTTGGGCATGCACCAACACGTGCCTGGTGTAATGTTCAAGCTGCCAAGTCCAGGACTCAAATCATGGTCAGCCATACGTGAGCCCATCACCGTAACCACTCTGCCTCCTGCTGGCCTCCCTTGGCCACTTCCACCCTCCTTCTCTAGGGCCAGGAGGAAAGTAGGCTGTGGAGGCTCAGAGAGCTTCCCTACTGCACTGTGAGAAGGAGACTCGGGCGCCCAGGCTCCAGCTCTGCCCCCAGCATGTTCAGACAGTGGTTTGCTCACTCAAGCCAGAGCCCCCAGAATACAAAAGGACTTCAAAAAGTGTGTAGGAAAATGGTTCAAGTACAGGTTTCTTTTGGTGTAAAACAATCTTGAAATCCTTGTACAGTTTTTTTCATAATACTCATTTTCTGTGAACTGTTTAAAGACACCCCCCCCCCCATGGGACCAGCAGTTAGCGTAATGGCTGTGTCACTGGACTCCCATGTAGTTGACCACGGTTGGAGTCCCGAACCCGGTGACTTAAACTCACGCTGGGCACGTATGTGTGCATGCCCAAAATCCCGAGAGGAGAATGGAGGAGAAGGGATTGCGGCATGGCCATCCCCCTGGGGGGGTGATTTCTCACTTTCTATCTCTCTGTCTCTGTCTTTCTGGTGAGCGCACGAGCCCTATAGCAAAAAAAAAAAAAAAAAAAAAAAAACCTCTCCAAAAAAAAAAAAAAAAAAAAACTGGGAACCAGCAGTTAGCGTAATGGCTATGTCACTGGACTCCCACATAGTCGACCGTGGTTCGCGTCCCGGACCTGGTGGCTTAAAACTCACGCCGGGCACATGTGCGTGCATGCCCAAGATCCCGAGAGGAGAATGGAGGAGAAGGGATTGCAGCGTGACCGTGACCATCCCCCCTGGGGGGTGATTTCTCGCTTTCTGTCTCTATGTCTCTCTCTGTCTGGCGAGTGCACGCGCCCTATAGTGAAAACCTCTCAAAAAAAAAAAAAAATACACTACAAACACACACACACACACACACACACAGAAAGAGAGAGAGAGCCCCTGCATATCCTCAAAAGTTGCCACCTCCTGGTGGAAGGAGGTCCTCAGGCTGGGAATGGGGAACTGGAAGAGGGCTAAAGAGAGATTTGGGGGACCAGCAGTTGGCGTAATGGCTATGTCGCTGGACTCCCATGTAGTTGACCGTGGTTCAACTTCCAGACCCAGTGGCTTAAACTCACACCGGGCGCGTGTGTGTGCGTGCCCAAGATCCCAAGAGGAGAATGGAGGAGAAGGGATCACAGCTTCTCGCTTTCTGCCTCTGTCTCCATCTTTCTGGCAAGCACACATGCTCTATAGCAAAATCCTCTCAAAAAAAAAAAAAAAAAAAAAAAAAAAAAAGAGGGATTTGGAATGGAGAGGGACGCAGCCAGTGCTTTCTGTGTGGGCGAAGGCCCAAGCCCACCGGCTGGGGGTTTCCTGTCCCAGTATGCCTGGCTCCCTGTGGTTTCTGGGAGAAGTGGGAGACTGAAGTGGCTCGAGGCATTTCCCAAGGTGAGGGGTGGTGTGTTTCTCCCTGCCCACTTCTGTCTTATCACAGTGTGTGGTGGCTGCCGCTAACAAAGCTCCCTGTTTCGCTCAGGCTCTGAGCAGACGCCATCGCCTCCTACTCAGGCCCCAGGAACTGCCACATTCAGACCACAGCCCAAAGGGAAGGTGTTACTCTTACAGGAAGACTGGGAACATCCTGACATTTTATGTAGTGCGTGTGTGTAAGAGAGAGAGACATAGGTCAAGCCAGTAGGTTCTTCTTCTTTTCTTTTTTTAAAGTTTTTATTTTTGTCATAGGGCATGTGCACTCCCTGGAGAGGAGAGGGAGAGAGACAGAAACCAGGAAAGTGAGAAATCACCCCCCACGGGGATGTTCATGCCTCCAGTCTCCTCCATTCTCCTTTCGGGATTTTGGGCATGCCTGCACACGTGTCTGATGTGGTTTTCTAGCCCACTGAATTCGGGACTCCCACTGCAGTCAACCACGTGGGAGTCCCGCGCCTTCACCACCACGCCATTGCTGGCCCCAGTAGGTGCGCTTTCTGTAGCGCGTACATTTCAGATTCACAAACGGGTCCGTACACAGGATCCGCCCTAATTATGAACTGCTTTCATTTAAATTTCCCAAATAGAGCTGTATAACCGGCACCCCTGCAAAGCACGGGGACGCGTCCTCGCCAACTCTGCTTAGATGGAAGGATGAGGTTGCAGGAGAGTTGGCCCGCCAGTTTCCTTTCTAGTTTTCCCCTGGCCCCTCCGCCCATTAGTAAGGGTTGTCAGATTTAACAAAAACACAAGATGCAGAGCTACGTTTGAATTTCAGATAAATCACACAATTCAGATTCAAATGTAGCTGGTAGGTGTTTCACTGATTGGGGCATTAGTCGCGATCTCAGATGTTCTCAGGGGCCCGCTCCTCCTGGGAAAACCAAGGCGTTCTCGGGTACACCACGACCTGCGTTTCTACATAGAAGGTTTCCATGGGACCGACAGATGGCATAATGCTGGACTCCCACGTAGTCGACCACGGTTCAAGTCCCGGACCTGGCAGCTTAAAACTCATATGGGGGAGGGGGGGCAGCAGGCAGTGTGGTGGTTAAAGGCGCTGGACTGCCCCATGGCTGACCATGGTTCAAGTGTCGAACCTGGTGGCTTGCTTTCTCCCTTCCCCCGCCCCCTCTCTCTCTCCCTCTCTTTCTCTGTCTCTCTCTGATCAAACTGGAAAATAATAATAATAATAAATTATTGAAAAGAAACAGCAACAACAACAACACTCACACCGGGCTCGTATGCATGGCTGCCCAAGGAGAAGAAATGGCAGCGTAGCCATCCCCTCTTGGGTGTGATTTCTCCCTTTCTCTCTCTCTGGTTAATGCATGCACCCTATAGCAAAAAAAAATCTCTTTCTCTCAAAAAAAGAAAAGAAAAGCGTCCAGGTGTTTTTGTCCAGAGCCAAAATTTAAATCATTTCCTAGCTGCCTGGGGAGGTGCAATCTCAGAGATAATCAGCAGGGGGCACCATTCTCCTAAAATAGATCCCCAGGTGAATTTTTGGGGGCTTCAGAAAAAGGAAGGGGGGGCATTGAATTGAAGGTTCTATTTGCAGCTTCTGCCTTCCCTCTGGAGCTCACTTCTCTGCACCCTACCACTCTGCCAGAGCTATTTCTGTGAAAAAAGAACCTGCTTCTGTCATTCCACCCAAGGAGCTTCCAAGGTTCCACAGCTACCTTCTTTATGTGGCGTAAAAAGCCCCTCAGGGTCCCATCGGAGTCTATTTTTCCTGCCTCAACTCCTGCCACTTCCACCTCGCCTGATCCCACCCACCTCACACTCCCAGCACCTCCACTTTTTTCTTTTTAATATGCTAGAAGGCTCGTGCACTCGTCAGAAGCAAAGTGAGAAAGCACCCTCCACGGGGGATAATCATGCCAAAATCTCTTGTCTGTCTCTCCCTCCTTTTGGGATTTTGGGCACATACACATACATGCCTGGCGTTTTTCAAGGCACCTAGTCCAGGACTCCAACTGTGCACTGTGCAGTCAACCATGTGGAATCTAGCCGACGTAGCCACCACACCACCACTGGCCCAACCCAACACCTGTGCTCACCAGAAATGATCTGCAGTTTCTGTGTGTGTTTTTTTTTTTTTTAGTTTTGGTATAGGATGCATGTGCTCACTGGAGAGAGAGAGGGTGCAAGAAAGAGGGAAAGTGAGACATCACCTGCCAGGAGGCACGACCACACCACAGTCCTTTCTCCTCCATTCTTCTCCCTGGATCAGGGGCTTGCACGCGCAGGTGCTCAGCATGTTTTTCAAGCCACTGGGTCTGGGAGTCAGACTGAACCGTCGGTCGTGTGTGTTCTAGCTCCTGTAACCTCCATGCTGCCTGATGCCAGCCCCCACCCCCCTCATCTGCTATAATTATCATGCCTTTGTGCCCAAAGTTCCTTTCAGTGTTTCTAGCAACTCTGATCATTCAATGCATTTCCCAAATAAGGCGCCGAGACTGTCCACGTACCAGGCGCTAGACGCTGGAGACGCAGAAAGGAGGGCTGCCTAGAGCTTTCCTGTATGGTTCTCATACTGGGGGTGGTGGGACAATGAGCCGGTAAACAAACACTGTACTCGGATGTAGCTCAAGGGTGTATTGACCCGCCTTCCCCAAACAGAGCTGGCTGTTCCCTCCTTTGAGCCACCTGAAGACTTTTCCGTTTAAGGATCCTGAACCCTAACATGTGCCTTGCAGGGAGCAGGGTGAAAGAAGCAAGCTCATTCAAGTCAACAGGGAAGGGGGAGGGAGGAGCCTCCAGTGGCTTCTCAGCTCCTCCCAGCTGCTGCCAAGTATGTCATTTCAAGAGAAGGTGGAGATCCTGACTATTCCATGAACTCTCTGAACGTTTGAATTCTTTGCCAGTTTACACTAAGCATTGCCTCCAGGTCAGATTTGGCCGCCAGCTTGCCACCGATCCAATGGCAGTGCTTGTGTTATTGCCTGGCACCTGTTATTGCCTGCCTATTCATTGATTAGGGTCACACCGTCAGCTCCTAGGAAATGTGGATGTCAGTGCAGTATTCATAGATCATATTCTCCTAGAGTATTTGGAGTTGGAAGGGATTAAGAGTTAATATCATCAAGCCCACACAGTAGATTCTATCGTTATTTGGGGTCTCAGCTGATGACATTTTTCTTTCTGACCCTCCTTTTCTTTTTTTTCCCCCTACCATTGAACCTTTTAATTACTGTAGTATCTCTAAGTCTTTCATCTACCGTCTTCTCTTCAATCCCTCAGCACTCTTTTAACTCTCTCTTTTTTTTAAATTTATTTTGAGACAAAGAGAGAAAGACACACACACACACAGGGATCTTTAACAGGACCTGTCACCCTACGAAGAACAAGTACCACCCAACGGGGCCATGGTCACACTATGATCCTTTTGCTTCCATTTCTCCATCCTGTCAGGTTTTGGGGCATGCACACTCATGCACCCTGTGTGTTTTTTCAAGCCATGGGGACTGGGCTTTGAGCCATGGTCAGGCTCGTGGGATCCAGCTCCCTACGCACAGGGTTCACCATGGCACAACAGGCCAGCTCACATGGGCTCTTCGTAACAGTGGCTTTGCACCCAACATGACCCAAGATTTTTGATTCTCAAGTCCAAAAACCACCCCCACTACACTCATTCTCAGACTTTGTCTCCTATTGATGAGGAAGATGGAGGCCATTCGAGACTCCCCACCCCCACCCCTGCAGGCACCTCCATCTCAGAACTGGTTTCTTTCTTTATGTGCTTTCTCTTTCGGTCTCCAGGATCATCTCCATCTCCCACCTCTCTTTTCTTCCTCAACGCTCGCACTTCCATTTGCGCTCTTGGTCTGGTTCATTCTGTGGATGACTCCTCTCATTCCTCATATTCTTATCCTTTTTTCCCTCTTTTTACCCTTTTCCTATAATTGTGCTCGAATTCCTCCCCACCCTAAAAATAGAACTATTTTCTCCATCTCTTTCTCCCTCCACCTGCTGCTCCTCTGTCTCCTGATACAGGCAGAGGTCCAAGGAGTTGAGTGTTGTCCCCGCTACTGGCATACACCGGTCAGAACTGACACAAACTGGTCAGAGCCTGTGTGAACCAGTATAAACTGATCAGAACCAGCATAAACTGTTCAGTACCAGCCTGATCCAGTCAGAGCCAGACAAACGAGTATAAGCCAGTCAGAACCAGCAAATAAGCTGGTCAGACTGGTATAAGTCGGTGAGAGCTGGTACGCACCAGAACTGGTGTGAACTGGCATAAACCAGTTGGAACCAGTCAGAACTGGCATCAAACAGTATAAGCCTCTGGTGAGTGCATGTGCCCTACAGTAAAAACTAAAAATTAAAAAAAAAATTAAAAGGATACCTGGTCCCACCCTTAGATATTCTGAGTTAATTGGTCTGAATGCAACCTGGGCACCAGGATTTTATATATATTTTTAGCTTTTTTTTTTTCTTTCCAGAGGGCGCATGCACTCACTAGAGAGACAGAGAGGGGGAAAGTGAGCATGTACCTTGCCCCCCACCACCATGAGGAATGGCCACACTACAATCCCTTCTCCATTTTCCTTCCTTACAGGGTCTTGGGCATGCACACATAGGCACTCAGCATGTTTCTCAAGTCACCAGGTTCAGGACTTGAACCATAAGTTCAGCCCTATGGGATTAAGTCACTCCAACCACTATGCCATAGGTTGACCCAGTATTTATATGTATTTTTATCCCCAAGACTATATCTCTGTATCTTTGGTCCCTAACACAGTGACTGGCACATGGTTGTTGTTCTTTCTTCCTTTCTTCCTTCCTTCCTTCCTTTCTTTCTTTCTTTCTTTCTTTCTTTTGAGAAGATTTTTTTTTTTTTTTTGAGAAGTTTTTTGCTATAGGGCACGTGCGTTCGCCAGACAGACAGAGAGAGACATAGAGACAGAAAGCGAGAAATCACCCCCCAGGGGGGATGGTCACGCCGCAATCCCTTCTCCTCCATTCTCCTCTCGGGATCTTGGGCACGCACGCACACGCGCCCGGCGTGAGCTGTAAGCCACCGGGTCCGGGACGCGAACCGCGGTCGACTACGTGGGAGTCCAGCGACATAGCCATTACGCTAACTGCTGGTTCCCTTTTTTTTTTTTTTTTTTTTTTTTTTTTGGAGAGGTTTTCGCTATAGGGCGCGTGCGCTCACCAGACAGAGAGAGACATAGAGACAGAAAGCAAGAAATCACCCCCCAGAGGGGATGGTCACGCAGCAATCCCTTCTCCTCCATTCTCCTCTTGGGATCTTGGGCATGCACGCACACGTGCCCGGTGTGAGTTTTAAGCCACCGGGTCCGGGACGTGAACCGCGGTCGACTACGTGGGAGTCCAGCGACATAGCCATTATGCTAACTGCTGGTTCCAAGATTTTTTGATATAGGGCATGTGCACTTGCCAGAAAGACAGAGACAGAGAGACAGAAAGCGAGAAATCACCCCCCAGGAGGGATGACCACACCGCAATCCCTTCTCCTCCATTTTCCTCTTGGGATCTTAGGCATGCATGCACATGTACCCAGCTTGAGTTTAAGCCACCAGGTCCGGGACTTGAACCGCAGTTGACTACATGGGAGTCCAGCCACTTAGCCATTACACCATCTGCTGGTCCCTGTATAGGGTTTTTGTTCAATAAATGTCTATGGATGGGAGGAGAATAGGAGAGGAAGGAGACAAATGGGGAGCAACTGTCTGTTGATAGGGTTCTTACCCCTGCAACTCTGACCACAGGACAGATGGAACAGGAAGCCTGACACTGAATTCATTGTTGAGCGTGCATGTGTGTGCGCGCGCATGCATATGCGTGTGTGTACCCATGTGAGCAGGTGTGACAGCTGGAAAATGTGCCTAAGAACCCTTGGCTCCTTTTTTGGTGGGCTCCCAAGAAATCCCTCACTATTCTTAGAGTGGGGAGGAGGAGGAGAAGAACGCAGGGCTCATGGTGGACTTCCTGGCTTCCTTCCAGAACCTGTGGCCGCTGGCACAGAGATCAGACAGAGCTTATATAGGCTTTTGGCACCAATGGATGCATCCTTGGGGGAAGGAGTCTGGCAGCTGCTGCCACAGCCGCCTACCCAGGAGAGTGCCCACTGCCTACCAAGCAGTGCGTGGGCCAGAGTAAAAGGCTTTCTCCTCTTGCTTGTCCAAAATGAGATCATCAAAATGACCCTTTACCCTGTGTGGGGAGAGGAAACTTATGAGCGATCAAAACTCCCAAGGTAAAGGGGGAGGCAGTGGCTCAGCTTCCCCAGAAGCAGAGCAAGCACTTGACCGCTGTCGTCTGCCGGTTGCTGCTAATGGTCTGCTGTCCTTTTTAACCAGAGACGATGCTGCCTCGCGCGCACATGGAGCAACCCACGTGCATTCTCGCTGCCCCGGTGAATAAGGGCATCTCTTTGGAAAACAGACATCTGAGACTTAAAAGTATATTTTATCTGATTTTTCAGGAGAAGTAACTAGCTTATTCAGGTACCAGAGCCTCCATCTTGGCCCGGAAAAGTCGTGTGAAGCTTGGAAACCGAGATTCGTGACTGGGACAGAGTAGAGGGTATCAGGCAGCTTCCGTAGGCTAGAGTCACGCTTTAGGCTGGATTGGGGGCCTTTCAATCCCAGGGTTTTCTCTCTCGTGAGAGGTATGGTGAAAGCCAAAGCCGTGCCCAGCCTCCATGGTGCTTCATGCTCCCTACCCAGCCCTTGGCCAGCTAGAAGAATTGAAGCAAGACTTTCCAGGAAGCACTCTCTCCCACAGGTAGTGCTGACTCAGCCCAGACTCCAAGCTGGAAATCTGGTCCCTATTCCAGAGCAGCTGACAGAGGCGGGAGTGCTTAGGGGGCTGTAATCCTAGACTGGGTGTATGCGTTACTGGAAAGGGGCCATGGAGAACCGGCAGAGACAGTGGGGCGTGGACCCTGAACCCATGAGGCTTCTCTAAGGGAACGGGGAGAGAGGTCCGCAGTGGCTCGGGTCCCCTGGGTTCCAGCACTTTGACAAAACCTATCTTCCCTAAAGCTTCAGGAGCAGGGACGGTGGTAGAACCAGTTCCTTGGATCTGTGTGAACAGATTCCCCGGCTCTCACTTCTCATCTGCACATCTGGATTCCCAGTCACATCCCAGGGTGTGACTGACCGTCTCTCTAGGTCCTTCACCTGACTCCCCTCCTGGATGTCCAGGAAAATGCAAGCTCTTCCCCTTCTCCACACACTACCTCTGATCCCTCCCCTCCCTGCTGCTTTCTGCTTCCCTTCCCCACCTTCCCCTCCTCTGCTCCTTGGCTGTCTCTTTCCTCTCTCCACGCTCCCCCCTTTTCTCTCTCGCTCGTTCTCCCTCCTGCTCTCGCTCTCTGCGGTTCTGACGGTACATCCTTTCCCTGGCACAGCCCCTTAACTTGCCGGCCAGGCCTGCTGGGCTACTCGCCTTGTTTCTGTAGCTTCTGTCCAATTATCTCTCTGGCCAGGCTTGTTGGGAGCCCTCCTCTCTGGCCAACCTCTCTCCTCCCTTCCACCATCCATGATTTCTATTTGGGGATGGGGGTGGGAAGCCAGTTTGAATAAGCCTAGCGATCTTTAGCAATCAGCTCTGTGTTCTGCTTTGAGGAGCCCCGGCAGAGTTAAGAGAATCTCAGGGAAGATGACACCATGGCATAGGTCATTAAAGGCTGCAGGAATGTGGGATCAGAAGCTTTTTAGAGTCAGCCAGTCCTTAAAAACAAGGGCCCAGGGATGGGGAGGAACCGAGGCCCTCGCTTGCCACAGAAAACAAAGCCGTGACTCAAAGGCATCACGAAGAGCTTTCCTTGCTCATCCACGTTCCTGAGTTTAATGTCTTTGGCTTGGGAATTAACTTTGAGGCTTTCCAACACAGATAAAAATAGAGCTATAAATGCCATCTCAGCCACTTTCCGATAAGGTGGCCTTTTAAGGGAAGACTGGGCTCCCAGCAGTGGGTCTGAGTCAAGGAGCCTCCTGTACTGGTGTGAGGGGTTCTCACGGGCTGCTGGCCAGCCTGTGGCCGGATGACGGATGCAGGAAGAGGAAGCTGCTGGAGGCTTCTGTGCTAGAAACTTCAGGAGCTAAGCCCTCGAAAGGCATGTTTATGTCACTCACTCCTTCATTTTTTCATTCCAGATGCATTTTTTAAAAAATAATCATTTTATTTTTTATTTATTCATTCATTTATTTTTTAATTTGATCAGAGAGAGACAGAGGGTGAGAGTGAGAGAGAGGAAATGAGAAAGCAAGGCACCAGATTCAGGACTTGAACCCCGGTCAGCCATGTGGGAGTGTCCAGCGCCTTAACCACCACGCCACCTGCTGGTCCCCTCCAGATGCATTTATCTGATGACTTCTTATGTGCCAGGAATGCTGCTTGGTGCTGCAAACACAACTGAGAAAGAGAAAATTGCTAGTCCCAAGGAGCTTCCAGTCTAGTGAGGAACACAGAACGGGATCAGACAGCCATGACACAGGTGACAGCGCCGAAGGAGGGGAAGTATGGGAAGACCTACCTCAGGTGATGGGACACTTGCACAGCTTCTCGGAGGGACAGATGGGTAAATCGGAGCCTGTAGAATTAGCAGAGAATTGACCAGGGGACGGTTGTGGTTGGGGACAGGGAAAGGTGTAAAGAAGACTGTTTTAGAAGAGGAAACAGTATGTGCAAAGGGAGAACTTGGTTTCCTCAGGGAATTGAAAGTGGGTCTGTGTTTGACTAGAGGTGAAGTCATATTGCTGAGTGGGCTGGGCTGGGGGTGGGGGGCATGAGAGTGTCTAGAAACAGAAGCACAGGTAGAGTTTGAGTGGGCCAGCAGATGGCTGGTGGTTAAGGCAGCCAGATCCCACATGGCCGACTGCGCCGTCTGAATCTTGGACCCGGTGGCTTGAAGGCCATACCAGTACATGTGTGTGCGGGCCCAGAATCCTGAGAGTGGAGAAGGCATTGTGTTGTAACCATCTTCACTGGATGGGTGCTTTCTTACTTTCCCTCTCGATCTCACTCTGTCTCTCTCTGGTGAGCATACACGCCCTATAACAAAAACTTCAAAAAATAAAACAATAACAAAAAAAATTTTTAAAAGCCTGAGGAGTTTGGACTTTATTTTCCTGGTCAAAGGGGAGTCTTTGAAGGCTTTCATACAAAGAAGTAGCTTCATCCAATCTGTATTCTAGAAGGCTCATTCGGGCTGGAAAGCAGAGAAAGAACTGGAAGTGGGGCGGGGGGGGGGGCGAGAGACTGGGAGATCGGGGAGGAAGCTGTGATCCAGGGAAGGACTGGGGACATGTCAGTGGAGATAGGAGGAAGCAGGCAGAACAGGGAGATGACTGAAGGGTGGATTGGCAGAGCGCGGTGACGAATTGCGTGTGGGCCCGTGCTGTCAAGGTTGCTTCCCAGTTCTCAGGCGTGAGCTGCCTAGTGAGACAGAGACAACGCAGGACAGGCAGGTTCTAGGTCTGCAGAATACAGGTACCTGTGGGACGCTCAGAGACAGACATCAGGGTGGTAGGTGGGCGTGTAAGTCCGGGCCTCCAGAGAAAGGCATGAGCCGAGACACACTGGGATTATTTTTTAGCAGATGGATGGCAGCGGGGCCCTCAGAGTGAGTGAGTGATCTTGAGGCAAGTGAGGACAGTGTGAGGAGAAGAGGAGCTGAATGGAATCTCAGGAAAAGATATTCAAAGGATGCCTAAAAAAAGAGCTCAAAGAGGAGACTGAGGGGGAGTAGCTAGAGATGGGGAGGAAAACCCACAGTAGTGATCTGTCGTGGACCTTCTGCGCTCATTTCCCCTTCTCTCGCCAAGAGCACCCTGAGCTTCCTCTGGGGAATCCACTCCTCTGTTCTCAGTTCTCTGGTTTGGATCTCAGGGAGAAGTGCTGGTGGATTCTGCCCATCCCTCCTGATGCATCACATGCAGCCCTCCCACTTTCTCTGTGTACTCCAGCCTGCTCGTTTTCATGGTGTTTCCCCTAAATCCCATTTTATTTCTGGCCTTAGGATTTTTGTCTATCTGGATTGTTTTTCTTTCCTGTTCTCTTCCTCCGCCTCCTGGCCTACGAATCTTTCATTACTCCAACTGCTGGTCCCATGTCTACGAATCTTTCATTCATGCTTCCAACCTTTGCTCATGCCTTCTCTGGTATTCCAGACAAGGCCACGCTTCCTGTTACACATTCATTCTTTTGTTTGGTAGGTGCTGAGTACATTTCTGTCCATGTGTGAGTCATGTGTGGGATGCCGGGACGTAATGGAGTGCAAAACAGACATCTCCCTGTCCCCATGGAGCGGACAATCTAATAGGAGACACTGAGAGCGAACACGTAAATACACAAAATAAGTACAGCCTGCTGTCTGTGTTATAAAGGAAGCAAACAGAGTACCATTTGAAGCAGGCCAGCTTGAGGTTTGGCAAGACTGCAGCCATTTTGAAATTCAAAGAGGCCTTTGACCAGAACAATCTGACCAAGTGCTGAGTCATGGAGTGTCCGTTGGAGGGATGGTCAGTTGAGAAATCAGGGATGGTGTTTGAAGTAAAACAGGGATCAAGATAATTGCTCAGAGGAAAGCCATGGACTGATTGACAGGAGTGAGAAGTGATTGCTTGTGCTTGTGTCTATAAATACTGAGCTCATGCTGACTTCCTGAGACAGTCTGGTGGTGTTTGCTGACTGTCTCCCTGCAACCTGGTTGCAGAAATAAACTCCCTTCTTCTCCAGTCTCTGCCCCTCGTTTCGTTGACCACGAGTAGAAGCAGAGAGACTTAGTTCGCAGGCAACACCGTGACAGACTATACCAGAAGATCCTTATTTTGGATATGGAAAGTGATCAGAAAAAACTCTCTGAGGATATGACAATTAAGTTGAGCCCTGAAAGAAGAGGTGGAACCAGCCACGTGAAGCGTGGGGAGGAAAATGCCCCAGGCAGAGGGAAGAGGAACCATGAAGCCTGTGGAGGGAAGATAGATGGCCAGTGTGGCTGGAGTCAAGACAGAAAAAAAAGCAACAGGAGAGGTAATTGAAGATGAGCTCCTGTAGCCAGTGGCACAAAGTTCGGGTTTTATTCTTAGTACAAAGGGAAGCCATTCAAAGGTTTTAAGCCGAGTTGTACTGTGATCTGACTTAAGTTTTAATTAGATTGCGCTGGTTGCCGAGTGAAGAGTGAATTGATGATCCAGCAAAGAATTAGCAAGACTAATTAGGGCCCTCTTCTATGGTCTGGGCAAAAGAGGGTGGTGCTAGAACTTGACTGACAGCAGAGAGGGAGAGAAGTGGGTGGGAATTAGATGTGAGGTATGAGGGGACTAGAGGAACAGAAGATGATGCTTAATTTCTTTCTTTTTTTCTTTTTTTTTAAGGTTTTTGCTGGGGCTGGCAGGCGGTGTGGTGGCTAAGGCAGTTGGACTCCCACATGGCTGACTGTGGTTTGAGTCCCAGACCTGGCGGCTTGCTTTCTCACGTTCCTTCTCTTTCTCTCTCTCTCTGGTCAACTTCAAAAAAATAAAATGAAATAATGACAATGAATAAAATTATTTTTTAAAAACGGTTCTTGCCTTAGGGCATGTACACTTGCCAGAGAGAGAGAGGCAGAGACAGAGACAGTGAGAGGGAAAGTGAGAAATCACTCTCCCCCCAGGGTGGGGGCATGGCCATGCCACAATCCCTTCTCCTCCATTCTCCTCCTGGGATCTTGGGCACACAAACACATGCACCTGGCATTATTTTCAAGCCACTGGGTCCAAGACTTAAACCAGGGTTGGGCATATGAGAGTCCAGTGACATAACTGCTATGCCATCTGCTGGCCCTGATGCTTCATTTTCTGACCAGAATGAGAGGAAACAGCTGGGGTTGTGAGGCTTCCTCTGTTCTGGTCCCCTTTGGTCCTCCCCCTTCCTCGTGACAAATTTTTGGATGTCCAGGGCTTGAGAAGCAAGCCCCAGTTGAGAACCATTGAGTTGGAGAATCTCTAAGTTTCCTTCCAGTTGAAAATTCTTTTATTCTAAAAGCATGTGAACAGGAACAGCATTCCTGTTTCTTTAGACTTATCCTGTCATACCCTGGGAGAGCTGTGTACCCAGGGAACGTTCAGTGAGTGCCAGTTGACTTTTCACTTTGGCACAGATCTTCTGTAATTGAATTTTAGATTAAATTCCTTTTATAAAATAGGATTCTAACCTAGAGTAAACTTTCAATTGAAATCAATTCACCTTGATAAAGTAGAGTCATGGCGAGGATAATCAGAAATGGCAAAATCCAAAGTAATTCTTATTTGAATTAAGGCAGAAAAACTTTGTTTTTGTTAAACTAATGATCTACATTTAGACAAATGTCGTTATTGGGCAAATGCCAACAGGTGGTGGCTCAACCCCATGCAGAATAGAGCCAAAACACCATTGAAAAGAATTCATAATAGTAAACACAATCTATTCTATTCCTTTCGGTACTATAATCTTTGTTCAAAACAAATATTAACCTTCTAAAACTTATTTTGAAGTAATGACTTCAGATAATTGTGAGGCCTGTCTTATTATTTTATTTTATTTTTATTTATTTTATTATTTTTTTTTTTTTTTGCCATAGGGTGTGTGCATTTGCTGAAGAGAGAGACACAGCCAGAGAGAAGGAAAGTGAGGACTCACCCTCTGGGGGAATGGCCACGCCACAATCCCTTCTTCTCCATTTTCCTCTGGGGATTCTAGGTGCACACACACACACACACACACACACATCTGGCAGGATTTTCAAGCCACCTGGTCCAGGACTCAAACCAGGACTGGCCAGATGGGAATCCAACACTTTAAACACCTCGCCATTTGCTGGCCCCTAGATCTTTCTTTTTTTTTTTTTTTTTTTTTTTTGAGAGAGAGGTTTTTGCTATAGGGTGCATGCGCTCACCAGAAAGGCAGAGACAGACAGAGAGATAGAAAGCAAGAAATCATCCCCTAGGGGCGATGGCCACGCCGCAATCCCTTCTCCTCCATTCTCCTCTTGAGATCTTGGGCACACATACACACGTGCCTGGCATGAGTTTAAGCCACCAGGTCCGGGACTCAAACTGTGGTCAACTACATGGGAGTCCAGCAACACAGCCATTATGCCAACTGCTGGTCTACCCCAGACCCATTTTAAAGATGAATGAGATGGAGATGGGATTGTGCTGCCAATCAAGACAAAAATCTAAGACAAACCAGGACTCAGACCTGCCAGTTCCTCTCCTCTCTTTCCCACTGTTTCTTTTTTGCCTGGAACATCACTCTTAGAGACCATGTTTCCCTACCATTTTCCAGGTTGAAAACTCAGAACTTCAATATCTACAAGCATATTTTTTAATTGCCTGAGAGCACATGTGCTCACCAGAGAGAGAATGCCACAACGGGATGGTCATGCTGCAATCCTTTCTCTACTTCTCCATCTTCTGGGGATTTGGGACACACACACACACCTGGCATGTTTTTCAAGCTACTGGGACCAGGCTTTAAACCGCAGTTGGCCGTGTGGGATCTGACTTCCTTCACCACTAGGCTACAGGGCTGACCCAATCTATAAACACATTGATCAAATACTTAGATAGGTACACTATTTAGAGCCTTTTGTTCAAGAGGGAAGTAAAATAACAGAACACCTTTTGTAAAACACGCCATGCACATGTGCGTACCTGCCCAAGAATAGAGAGTAGTTGTGACATGGCCAACCCCTCTGCCTGTGGGAGATGTTTCTCATTTTTTTCCCTCTTTCTTTCTTTCCATCTTTCTCGGCAAGTGTACATGCCCTATAGCAAAAAAACAAATAAACAAACAAACAAAAAATCTTGTTCAGGGGCCAAGTGGCAATGTTCTGGCTGAGAAGTCTGTGTTGCTGGGACCAGCAGTGAGTGTAATGGCTATGTCGCTGGACTCCCATGTAGTCAGCCGCGGTTCAAGTCCTGGATCTGGTGGCTTAAACATGTCGGGCACGTGTGCGTGCGTGTCCAAGATTCCGAGAGGAGAATGGAGGAGAAGGGATTGCGGCGTGGCCATCCCCTCTGGGGCGTGATTTCTCGCTTTCTATCTTTCTGTCTCTCTCTGTCTTTCTGGCGAGTGCACATGCCCTATAACAAAAAACTCTCAAAAAAAAAAAAAAAAAAAAAGAAAAAAGAAAGAAAGAGACAAAAGAAGTCTGTGCTGTTTGGTACCTTGATTCCATGCTTCCCAAATAATTCTAAAAAAGGGCACAGAGAAAAAGAGGGAACATGATGCACAGATTAGAGCAGGGCTTGAAGACCAGCAGGTATATGATGCTTACCCCAACAGTCAGGTCAGTGACATATCCGTAACTGGCAGTGTCTACCCCAGGCCAGAGACTGTGCTTTGTTCTACTATCATTTCAGTTCATTCTCACAACAATAAACTGTAGGGTAAGGTGGGCGTTATTTTCTTCATTGCTCCAAAGAAAACACAGAGGCTCAGAGAAGCTCATCCAAGTGTACTTCTCACTTAATGACAGAGTTCTATTTCTTCTATTGGGTCACTGAGCAATTGGTCTATAGTGAGGAGCTTAAAGGCCAGTATCTATTTAAAAAAAATTACTTTATTTAACTTTATTTGTTATTATTATTATTACTATTATTAATTTTCCAGTTTGATCAGACAGAGAGAGAGAGGGAAACTAAGAAAGCAAGCCAACAGGTCTAGGACTTGAACTGCAGTTGACCACGTGGGAGTCTAGCACCATTAACCACCATGCCACCTGTCGGCCCCAAGGCCAGTGTCTTTAAGCATATATATATGGTTTATTTTTTTGGGGGGGGAGAGGTTTTTTTTGTTTGTTTGTTTTTTTGCTATAGGGCACGTGCACTCGCCAGAAAGACAGAGACAGGGAGACAGAAAATGAGAAATCACCCCCCAGGGGGGATGGCCACGCCACAATCCTTTCTCCTCCATTCTCCTCTCAGGACTTGGGCACACACGCACATGCGCTCAGTGTGAGTTTAAGCTACCAGGTCCAGGACTCAAATCATGGTTGACTATATGGGAGTCCAGTGACATAGCCATTACGCCAACTGCTGGTCCCAGCAGATATTGTATAAGCACCAAAAACCAACAAAGCATACCACTACACACAATCATTTAAATCCAGACTAATCATTTTTATTTATTCTGAATACTACTATGGTTGCATAATAAAGCACACATTTATAAACAAAATACGTAGCCTTGTGTGACTGTGAATACTTCACGTAGTGAATACTAACTGACTGGGAACAAGACAAAGACCAAGAAAGGGGATTCCCAGGACTGGAAAGCTTAAGCCTGAGGGGTCGTTAAACAGGCAACTCATTAAGTGAGGAGTGGTTGTGTAGTTCATGAATGTTAGTGCTGGATTTGAACTTGTCTCCAGGGAAGGAGGCTAGAGCTCGTTTGTTAAGCCACAGCGGCTTTGCTATGGAATTTAATCAATTAACAGCCACTTCTCCACTGCCAATTTGATATTAATCCCATTAATGAGGTTGGTTCCAGTACAACCTCATCAATGAGTTCTTGTTCCTTCCTTGTGCATGTTGTTACAAATGTGTACCAGGTGTGTCACCTGTCTCTCGTCCTTTAGGCTGAGGCATGCTAAAGCGCAGGACCACACCCCTACTGAGCGTCCTCCTTTCTGCCTATCCATCTGCCATGTCCCCAGAGGGGTCTACCATCATCTATTAGACCAGGGGCCAACTGAACAATTGATAGGTTGGTAATCAACTGACCAATGAAGAGCTGTACGGGGAGGAAAGACTTCAACCTCCTATGGTACTTACAACCAAAATGGGAATTTGAAATCATCTTCTCTTCAGTTCTGCCAGCTGCCACCTTCCCTAAGGCTTCAGAGGAAACCGTGCCTTTGCTTATTGGACTGTAAAATGGAACTGAAGATTCTTGTTTGCATAATACATAAACACAGCATCTCAGGGTCTTTTGAGATAGATTCCCTGCCCGGTCCCTGGCTCCCGATGGCCAACAAACACTGTCATTAGTGTTTCGGATTAAGAAAATGAGTTGTGCATGCTTCCTACCATCACAAGGAGCAGTGAATTGAATTGGTGCCATTGTAAGCTTGATTGTTGTCGCATAGATAAAAGGCTCATTAAGTCCCTTAGGAGGAGAGGATTTGATTTTGAAGAAAGAGGAGTGAGGAGAGCCTCTTGTTTGTCCTGGTTACAACAACAAAACATTAAATGGAGGAAATAATTAAAGAACACACTTTTTATTTATTTATTTATTTATTTTTTTCCACCCAAACCGCGTCAAGAGGCTGGGCGAGTTTTTAATTAGTGCTGCATTTTCAATAAATCCGTATCTGTATGTGGTGCCGATGCTTTCCTGGATAAGGAAAAGATAATAATGAGAATCCTATTTTTCAGTCCCACACTAAAGGGATGCCTGGTATATTTAATCATGCTGTAGAAATCCTGGCAGCTTTCTCCGAACCCAGCCTCTGCTCTAATTACATTTCTAGATTTTAGTAAATTGAAAGGGAAAATGTAGGAACAAAATAATTAAAACCGAAGAGGAAGTGCATATTAAAAAGGAGAAGCTGTTTAAAATTCTTCCACATAGTGATTCCAAGGACATCTACAATCGTTTAATCAGCTCCACACCAAATCAAAGTCCATTGTGCCGAGGCTGGTAGGATCACATCTCAGGTGGGCGGTGTGGTCCCTCCAGGAGCATGGGAGCTTTATCGTACCAGGCTGCAGATGGCGAGAGGCCTTCTCATATCCTTCCCGATCACTGGGGATTCATGCCCAGCCTAGACAAGCCGCTGGCACAAACTCGCTCACCCTGAGGAGTCCCTCCCAGATTCTGGGCAGAGACTGGCTAAACTGTGATGATTAGCCCCAGTTGGGTTGCTGAAGTTTAGGTTGCTAAAGTAGCTTGTCCATTCCTTCAGACTCTCCTTCCCTACCTCATGTTCTTTCCTCAAGAACTACCTGAAGTGGGACCAGCAGTTAGCGTAATGGCTATGTAGCTGGACTCCCACGTAGTCGACCGCGGTTCGAGTCCAGGACCCGGTGGCTTAAACTAACGCCGGGCGCGTGTGCGTGCGTGCCCAAGATCCCGAGAGGAGAATGGAGGAGAAGGGATTGTGGCGTGGCCATCCCCCCTGGGGGGTGATTTCCTGCTTTATATCTCTCTGTCTGTCTGGCGAGCGCACGCGCCCTATAGCAAAAACCTCTCCAAAAAAAAGAAAAAAAAAAAAAAAAAAAAAAAAAGAACTACCTGAAGTCAGGAGAACAGGGAATTGAGCAGCTTGTGATGGTCACAGGTTACCTCTAGGGCATTGTGAATTTTCACAAGACCAAAAACCTTGCTGCATCAGCTTAAGGAATGCATGTTTGTTGATGATGATAAGTGAAATCTACTTGGAAAGTTTCAAACATCTGTCTAATGGATGACAAAGCTCTTTTTGTTTTGAAGTGCAGGGCTTAGTAACCACATCACTGTACTTTGTTGTTGTTGGGCATGTACACACAGGCACCTGGTATGATTTTCAAGTTACTGGGTCCAGGACTTGAAACATGGTCAGCTATGTGGGAATCCAGCGCCTTAATTACCACGCTACCTGCTGGTCCCCTTTTTTTTTTTTTTGAGAGGTTTTTGCTATAGGGCGCGTTTTCAAGATGTCCCATTTCTCTTCTTCGTGAGTTTAAGCCGCCGGGTTTTCGACTACGTTCCAGCGACATCATTACGCTCTGCTGGTTCCCCCATTTACTTTTATGTCCCTTTCTTTCTTCTTTTTCTCTCTCTCTCTTTTTCTTTATCTCTTTTTTCGTCGTTTTGGAGACATTTTTGCTATAGGGTGCATGCACTCACTAGAAAGACAAGACAGAGAGAGACAAAAAGTGAGAAATCACCCCCCAGGAGGAACGGCCATGCCACAATCCCTTCTCCTCCATTCTCCTCCATTCTCCTCTTGGGATGTTGGGCACACACGCACATGTGCCTGGCATGAGTTTAAGTCATTGGGTCCAGGACTAGAACTGTGGTCAATTACATGGGAGTCCAGCAACATAGCCATTACACCAACTGCTGATCCCTCTTGCTTTCTTTTTTTAAAAATAAATTTTTTAGTTAATTTTATTCATCATCAATATTGTGTTTTTTTTTTTGTTTGTTTTTTTTTTTTTTTTTTTTTTTTTTTTTTTTTTTTTTACATTTGACCAGAGAAAGACAGAGAGGGCAAGTGAGAAAGCAAGTTGCCAGGTCCGGTACTTGAACCAAAGTCGACCATGTGGGAGTCCAGTGCCCTAACCACCATGCCACCTGCTGGTCCGATGTCCAGAAAACTTTTCTTTTAAAAAATTTGTCATGTGTGCTTTGTGCTTGCTGAAAAGAGAGAGAAGAGAGAGAGAGAGAGAGAGAAAGTAAGAAAGCATCCTCCATGGGAATGGTTACTATAATCCCCTCTCCTCCATTTCTCTTCCTCTTGAATGGCTACACTGTAATTCCTTTTCCATTTTCCTTCCTCTCGGATTTTGGGCACCCTCACACACACACCTGGTATGGTTTTCCAGGCACAGAGTCTGGAATCCTAACTGCACCGTCAACCATGTGAGATCCAAGTGCCTTACTCACTATGTCCATTTCTTCATAATTTTGACTGAACTACAGGTTGTATCAGCTCTAGGAGTCTGGAGTCTTTCACCCAAGGTTTCCTAGGAAGTTTTAAGCAGCTTCTATATTTGAAGAGTGCCTGGTACTGTCAGGATTTTGTTTTTGCCCCCCCCCCCCCCCAAGCCCCTAGTGGCTTTGCCCATGGGCTCCAGGCCTTCCTTGTTGAACAGACTCACCAGCCAGCTGGCGCCACAATACATGTGGTGGAAGATCATGAGGGCCGTCTCCTGGAGACAGTCCCACAGGCCTGGGAGGCAGCAAGGCTCTCAGAAGCTGTTCCTAAGGCAGGGACCACATCTTGTCACCCATGACCCACACGTTCATCGGGTTGCTCCCTTGTGTACAATGCTATGTGCATTTTGTGTGTGTCTATATACTTACTATCTCAGTGTGGGATAGAAACTATGCCTGCTCTAGATTATTTGGCTTGATTCAATAAGGATAATTTTTTTTAAGAGGTTTTTGCTCGCCAGACAGACAGAGAGAGACATAGAGACAGAAAGCGAGAAATCACCCCCCAGGGGGGATGGCCACACTGCAATCCCTTCTCCTCCATTCTCCTCTCGGGATCTTGGGTACGCACACACACGCGGCTGGCGTGAGTTTTAAGCCACCGGGTCCGGGACGCGAACCGCGATGGACTACATGGGAGTCCAGCGACATAGCCGACATAGCCATTACGCTAACTGCTGGTTCCCAGGATATATTTTTTTTAAGTTTGAGCTAAAGAATTGCAGCCATAACAAATATCTCAGCACTGACACTGTTACTGTAACACCAAGATAAGGATATGGCCTTTCTGCTGTTGTTTTAAATCCCAGGGCTAAGATGTTTTTAAGTCAACTCAGAAATCACTTATGGCCTATGGGAGTTAAGCTGTGCAGCACAGTGGGACCCAGCTGTCCAGGACTAATTGTTACTGAGCCTGCTTCTTTTCAGTGATCCCATACATACCCTGCCTTCCTCCAAAAGACTTTTTTGTCTTTGTCCAAATATTCAAATTTAAAAGTTACTGAAAAGTCTCTAGCATTTTCATATGATACAAAAGATATTTTACCGACAGTGTCGGTTTTTTAAAAATGAGCGAATGCATGTAAAAGCCCTTAGCAATCCATGAGCTATTTGCGAATTTAAGTTGCTGCTGTGAAATGCCTTTATTGTTACACTACCCACCCACCCCTGACTCTGCGCGCCTCTATTTGGTCCTCGCACCTTGAGGCGGTCACCCAGCGTCCTGCATGCTAACCCCTCCCAGTTCCCGCCTCTTTCTAGCCAGGCGCTTCCTTCTGCTTAAACCCTAGGGCGCAGGTGAGCCCCAGGACGCATGCGCACAACGGCAGGTAGGCGGAGTCTTGAGGAAGGAGGAGGGGAGGCAGGAGAACCCGGGGAGGGGCGGGGAGGAGGCCGCGCGGGGTGGGGCCCGCCGGGTACGCGCTCGCTGCGTCGACGTGCTGACGCCATGACGCTCTGGCCGGTGTGTGTCGGTGTGTGTGTGTGTGTGTGAGTGTGCGCGCTCCGAGTGTGTGTGTATTTGTGTATCGGCGGTCCCGCAGGTCCCGGATGTTGCGGACAGTATGAGGCGAGCGCAGGGGGACAGGGACCAGCAGCTGTCGCCGCCGCTCTCAGGTGAGTGGGGGGAGGAGAGTCGTCGAGGGAGGGGGTTGTCCTGTCGGAGTGGGGGGGCACCTCCCTTAAGAGGTGACTGACCCCCACTCCCCCCCACCCCCGCAACCACATATACTCTTCTCTGCCTCATTTCCTACACCCGGATTACGTGGCCTGCTAATGCCAGAGCCTAATCAGCCGTCCCTTCTTCCTATCCCAAGCATTCAGGAGTCACAAACGCGCCCCTGCCTTCAGCTCCCCCCCATCATTTCCCAGCCCCATCCCCCTTGCCAAATAGTGAGCTGTCGCCTGCGGCGAGATGGCCGACTGCGCATGCGCGAGTGTGAACGAGCTCGGGGTGCTTGTTCGCTGCCCTCGGGGCGCATGCGCATCGTTGTGTTGCGGGGACCTGCGGGATAAAGAGCCCCTTGACCACGCGCCCGCCTTCTCTCCAGGCAAATAGTCTAGACTTGTTTTCCTGATAGTGAGCCTATCGCCTCGTCCAAAACCAGGGATGATTTAAATTAGGTGAAGGACTTATGGACAAAGCAGTACTCCATCTGGTGTTACCCTTCGAATCTCAGGCTCCAAACGCCTCCCCGAGCCAATGGGTCCCACGCTGACCCTTCTTTTGAAACTGTCACTGCAACTTCTGGTTCTAGAGTTACTTTTTCTTTCCTGTATTCGCGTTCTCGTGCTGTACCTTAAGAACAAACTTCCCCTAAAATTTGGAGTAAGTGTCCCAACCCATTCATTTATTCTCTCAGGGGCTTTTGGTGGAACTAAAGGGCCATAAAAAAGAAACTAAGGAGGCGTTCCTTTCCGTGAAAATGTTAAATATACAGAGCTGCCTAAGGTGGGGATTAAAGAGCACACACAATTTGAGGCTTACGGCTTGTAACTGTAAATTGAGACGTCAGGGTTCTCATCTACCAGCTCTTCTACCTTGTGTGACCTATTTGCCTCTCTCTCGTTTTTTTAACGTTAAGTAAATCTTCCTTAGTGCTTTTCTTTTAACTGTACATTATCTATGGCTCTGTGACCATTATATGAAAACAAAGGCAGTCTGAAACTTGGTGGACAGGAACTTATCCAGTGGTGGTTTTATTTTAATAATGAGAGTGAGGTCTCTTTGATATTGGCAGATGACAAATTTAAACTAAGAAACTTTGAAGGACAGTAATATTTCAGTCATCTAGGACCTGGGTTTTCAGTTGACAGATTTAGGTGGTCCTTTAATTTGTTCCTGGTGCCAGTGCTTTGGAGACTTTGCAGCATCTTACCTCTGCCATCAGTACACAACAAGGAGGAAAGGGTAAACTCACTAGCAGAAAGGTTGCTGAACAGCACAAATGCATAGCTGAATTGTTGGGGCATTTCCTGTGTTTTTCAGTTATCCTTACCTGACCCTATCTCCTAGCTAGACAACTAGGAATGGGATATATCAGTAAGCCTTAATTTCTTTTGGCTGTTATTTTTCTTTAAATAATTATTTTATTTAACTTTATTTTAATTTGATCAGAGAGGGACAGAGAGCGAAAGTGAGAAACAAGCTGCCAGGTCCGGGATTCAAACCATGTGGGAGTCCAGCGCCTCCAACCACCATACCACCTGTCGCCCCCTTGGCTGCTATTCTTAAATGCAGGTTCTTATGTTCTTGAGCCGTAAAGTAAATGATATCTATCTATTTATCTATTTCTTTTTTCACTTCTCATTTAACCCTGGCCTTTACATGGGACAGTTGTCTTTTGTGCAGTTTTCCGTTGCCATGGTTATAGAGAGCCAAGAGATGGTATAGAGGAAGCACAGGAATTTGGGGAGCATATATCATCCTGTAACCTGGGAAAGAGCTGGAAACTCGTTTTTTTTCCCTCATGTGATGACTGTGAAGTAAAAGTTGTGACAATTCCTCCCTTAGAATAGGGGCAGTTGGTGACCGCTTGGTACTTTGATGACTTTTCATTTTAGAGCTCTTCATAGTGCCTAGTTTGGTATTTGGATGTATTTAATGTTAGCTGTGTCCAGGCTTGGGCTAGGTTCCGGTAAAATCTAGAAGTGCAGCTATGGTTGTAGTAAATGTCCATCTTTCTCCTCAGGCTTCTGTCTCTAGGATGCTTTGTTCTGATCTGGAAACGTTTCATCTACTTGAATTTACTGCAGCCTCATTTAAAATTTTGATGGTACAATGGCATGAAATGGCTGTAGGATTAGCATGAGTATCTTAGTTTGTGTTGGTGCCTTGGTTAAAAAAGTCATTTTAAAATGGGTAACACATGTACATACATATGAAATAAAATTCAAAAGGTACGCAGGGAGCGGAAGTCTTTTACTGTCATTCTTTCATTTATCTACTTACTCTCCAGAGAGGCAATGGTCTTATTTATCTTCTTAGAGATAGCATATGCTCTCTTTTTTTAAGATGTATTTTATTAATTTTATTTATTTACTCATTTATTTTAATTTCACCAGAGAGGAACAGAGTAAGAGAGAGAGTGGGAAAGTAAGAAAGCAAGCCACCAGGTCCAGGACTCGAATCACAGTCAGCCATGTGGGAGTCCAATGCCCTTAACCACCATGCCACCTGTCGGCCTCAGATAATATATGCTCTTATAAGCATATATATACCTGTAGATATTACTTGGTAGTTTTAATAAGTTGTTTTACACAAATAATAGTATATCTGTTATTCTGCATGTAGCCTTTTCGCTTATTGCAGTGATCATTCTATACAGCATATAAAGTATCTCTTCTTTTTAAAAGATGGCAGGTATTCCATTGTATAGTTCTACTATAATTCAGCCAACTCTTTTTTTTTTTTTTGGAGAGGTTTTTGCTATAGAGTGTGTGCGCTTGCCAGAAAGACAGAGACAGACAGAAAGTGAGAAATCACCCCCTGGGGGGGATGCCGATGCCACAGTCTCTTCTCCATTCTCTTCTTGGGATCTTGGGCACGCTTGCGCACACGCCCAGTGTGAGTTTAAGCCACCGGGTTGGGGACTCAGACCGCGGTCGACTACATGGGAATCCAGTGACATAGCCATTACGCCAACTGCTGGTCCCATCAGCCAACTCTTATTATTGGTTATATAGGATGCTTCCAGTGCTACAATTAATTCCTTGTATGTTTTTAGTATGTCCATGGACATCTCTTGGATTACATTTCTAGCCAAAGTGCTAGATGGAGGGATGTGTGCATTCTAAATGTGTTAGATATTGCTAAATTGCTCACCACAGAGGTTGTATGAATTTATATTCCTTCCAGCAGTATGAGTCTGCCTGTTTCCTCACCAATGGCTGTGTTACCTCATTTTAAAATCTTTTGTTTAGTCTTTAGCTAAGATTTTAAAGTTTGTTACATAGCCTGTCCAGCCTTATTATGCCAAGGAGTTGTGGGTGAACACTGTTTTCACAGTTTTGCATATTGGGGATGGAGTGGAGCATATTGTTCAACTGAAGAAGAATGTCATGAGAATAAAGTCAGGTACCTGGAGGGCACAAATCCACGAAAGGGCTAGGAAGACATGTAAAACTTATATTCCAGTTTCCTCTTTTGCTTCTTAGATGCTGGCTTCTCAATGCAAATATTTTATAGGCCCATAAATGATGTTTTATCTTCTTTTGATAGCATTGACTTGGAATCGTTTGTAAAAGTGAACAGCTCTCTACTGAGGATTGAAAAACTAACCTAGTTAGTTAAGGTGCTTTACTGAGCATTGGCTGTCTTGGCAGAAAATATTGGTACTTGGACTGTTTAAAAGTCTTAAGTCTTCTGGCTCAAGAATACTTGACTGTGAGCTGTGACGAAATAGAAAAATTGAAATCTGTCTGCGCTTAAAAGGAGCTGACAGTCTTGTTGAAAAACAAATTTCAATATATGAAGTAATAAGAGAACTAGTTAGGGGAAACAATGTGAATTGTGAGCCATTGTTCCACGCTAAGAGAAACTTGTAAAAGATGAAGGTTTAGGAGAGAGTTCTTTTGGGAGGCCTTCCTGGAGGTGCATTTGAGTGTCTTTTTTTGTTTGTTTAAGTGAGCAATCTTAAACATACGGAGAGGTTGAAAGAATACTACAATGATCACCTGTATACCAATCACTCAGATTTAACAATTGTTCACATTTTGCCATGTGCTTATATTATATAATATATACAATTTTGTATTTTAGACATCATGACACTTTACCTGTAAATGCTTTAGATCCATCTCCTTAAAGACATTATTTTATTTAATTGTGGTTATAATATTGATACTTGTCACAGGTAAGTCAGTTAACGGTGATTCTTTAGTACCATCTAATATTCCATTCATGTTCAGATTTTCTAGTTGTCTTGAAAAAGATACTTTTTTTAGCTCTTTGTGTTTTTCACTCCAAAATGTTGGTAGTCTCTTAAAATCTACAACAGTTTAGAAGCACAATATTGTTTTCTTGAAGAGACTAGGCCATTTCGCTTATAGAGTATCACTTCTGGAATTTTCTGGTTATTTCCTCAGAGGTTCACTCTATTTGTTCCTTTATCTCTGTGTTATCTATAAACTGGTGTTGAGGTCTAAAGGCTGAATAAACATTTTGATTTAAAAAAACTTCAAAGGTGTTGCTCTGCTCCTCATTGCATCATAGTAGGGGAAGTAATGTCATAGTGTCATAATGTCCCACTATTAGTGAGGCTGAGTTTGTTTAAGGTGATAAATACTAGGTCTGTCCATTGTAAAGACATTGTTTCCCTTTGTAGTTAACAGGTAATCTGTAGAGTGAAGTAGACTTTGGCTCTCACTCTTTCATTCTTACCAGAGGGTAGGTGTGCTCACCAAGAAAGACAGAGAGGGCAAGGGGAAAGTGAGAAAGTTCTCCCCATGGGGAATGGTCATGTGAGATCTCTTCTTCATCTCCTCCTCCTTCCATGATTTTGGGTAGGCACACAAGCCCAGTGTGTTTCTCAAGCCACTGAACTGGCCTGGAACTCACTATATTCCATTTCTTTTATTTCTTTTTTTTTCTTTTAGCAGGTTATAGGGCACATGTGTTGGAGCGATAGAGAAAGAGTGAGAGAAAGGGGAGGAAGTGAGAAAGCACCCCGTGGGGGCATGGCCCTGCTGCATTCCCTTCTCTATTCTCCTCTTAGGATTTTGGACTTGCACATACATGTGTCCAGCATGTTTTTCAAACCACCCAGTCTAGGGCTTCATCGTGCAGTCAGCTGTGTGGGATCCAATTGCCTTGACTACCACGCTACCTACCACCTGGCCCTCACTTTATTTCTCCAATAACTTTTTTTTTTTTTTTTGAGATGTTTTTGCTATAGGGCGCGTGCGCTCGCCAGACAGGCAGAGAAAGACATAGAGACAGAAAGCGAGAAATCACCCCCCATGGGGGATGGTCACGCTGCAATCCTTTCTCCTCCATTCTCCTCTCGGGATCTTGGGCACACACGCACACGCGCCCAGTGTGAGTTTTAAGCCACCGGGTCTGGGACATGAACTGCGGTCGACTACGTGGGAGTCCAGCGACATAGCCATTACGCTAACTGCTGGTTCCCTAATTCTGCCAGTTTTTTAAAAGATTTATTTTATTTTATTTGTTTATTTTTAATTTGATCAGAGAGGGACAGAGTGAGAGAGAGAGCAAGAGAGTGAGAAAGCAAGCCAGAACTTGAACCGTGATTGGCCATGTGGGAGTCTAGCACCTTTTACCACAAAGCCACCTGCCAACCCCCTCTGCCATACTTTTTACGTTGATGACCTTTGAGTCTTCTGTAGATTTCCCTCAACAGTTAGGAGTAACTTATAATTTCTACTAAAAAGGTGAAGTAAATTCCTAATTCTTTACCTTTAACATTTTTTCTGAGTAAAGAAATGGTATAATGGTCCTATCTTTAATAGTGATAAATGAATTACTTCCTTTTCCTTTTTCTTTATTTTTTAAAGTTTTTTTTTTTTTTTAATTGCCAGAGCGCATGTGTACTGGTCAGAGAGAGAGGGAGAGAAAGTACCCCTCAAAGGAGTACGGTCACACCACAATCCTGTTTCCTCTATCTCTCCATATAGTCAGGATTTTGGGTGTGCACACACAGGCACCTAGTGTGTTTTTCAAACTGCCATAGCCAAAATTCAAACCTGGGTCAGTCATGTGGAATCAGGCTCCCTACCCATAGCAGCTAATTAATGTGCTACAGGGTTAGCTGGAATTGTCTCTTTTGTTCTATGTTTTAATATCATTCTTTGTTTTAATATCACTATGAATTTAGGAATTTCAATTTATTCCTTGCTTTACAGATGTTCCTTTTTTAGATTTATTTATTTATTTTTATTTGTTGTTATTATTTATTTTGAATTTGACCAGAGAGAGAAAGAAAGAGAAAGAGAAAAAGCAGGCCACCAGGTCCAGGACTTGAACCATGGTCATTCTTGTGGGAGTCCAGCATCTTAACCACCATGCCGCCTGTGGGCCCCCAGACATCCTTTTTGTTGATCAAAATATCCCACATTTGAAGCCAGCAGGTGGTATGGAGGCAAGGCAGCTGGATCCAACTCTGCTGTTGGAGTCCTGGACCCTGCCGTTTGAAAATCATGCCAGGCATGTGTGTGCATGTGTATACCTCAGATGCCAAGAGGAGAGTGGAGGAGAAGGAATTGCAGCATGGCCATCCCTCCTGGGGGGTGATTTCTCACTTTCCTCTCTCTGTCTGTGGCTTTGGTGAGTACAAGCTCTTTATAGCAAAAAAAGAAAAAAACCCAAAAAGCTCAACATTTGTCTGGTGAAAGCACTTTAAACGTGGTATATGAATGTTTTCTTTCTTACTTACACAAGAAGTTCCTGGCTCATGTGTGTTTTTCCTGTTCCAGGTGTGGAACCCTCATCGTTTCTTTATACATCCATATCACATTTTCCTGTCTTTCACAGAGCTTCTGGAACCAAATTCTGAAAGCTAAAGGGTCCTTCCTTTTACCCCAGCTTGCCTAGTACGCAGCTGCTCTCTGTGCCACTGACGTGAATGGGTTCTGGCTCTTATAACTCAGTTTCCTTGTCTAGAATAGTCTTGGTGAAAAAGCAGTGCTGCTGTCTCCCCGACCTTAATAGGAAGGTGGTTATAGAAGACACAAGAATTTCTTCTCTCACGAGTAACCTTGCTTTTATTTCTTTCTTTCTTTCTTTTTTGAGGTGAAAGATACACACAATGAAATTTATAGACTGAAATTGTGTCGATAAGCTTTATTGGGGTTGTGGGGTTTTTGTCTTTACATAAAAATATCTGTGTGTGTGTATATGCACAACTATTGTGTCTTCCCTTTTCCTCCTTTACACGGATTTCTCTACCAGGTTGGAATGTTATGTAAGATTATGCTGTAATAGCGTATTTTTTTCTTATCACTGGATTTTCATCATAAAAAAGGAGTAAGACAAATTGTTCTTAATTAGAGAACATTTTCAGATAGGCCATGAACACCCCATTTAGCTGTCTGCTCAGGGCCTGAAACGATGTGGGGTCCTATGGATTCTGTCATGTGCTCTAGGTACTCAGTGGAAATGTTGGTGCATCCACAATATTTTCTGAAAATTCCTTACACTAATAAAGGTTAATGCAAATGAAAGATTTGTCAGAACTGTATTCTAAATCTGGTTTCAGGGACTGGACTGATTTCTGCCTCAGCAAAAAAAACCCATTTTGTTAGTCTTTCTATGTAGTGGTATTTTGAGTTATCTTCACTGATTTCAGGTTACTTGAAGCCACACAATAACAGTAATCTGGTATTTATCTGAAATTCATTTTTCGATTTCTTTTTTACCATCCTGGCTTATTTCCAAGGTTCTTTTCAACCTGGTTTCATAACAACACTGGTCCCTTATTAAATTCTAGCTGTGTGTTTGGAGAAGCACGCCTGTTTCTCGTGCGTGTTTGCAGACGTGGCGGATCATTCGTAAAGGCTGTGCTGACATGTCTGCTAATAAGATCTAGTAGCTTCTTTTACTTTTGTCTTTTGAAAACTCCCACTACAGACAAAAAACTTCTGATGTACACACTCTTTAGGAAATTCTTGGGTTGTCATTCTTAGAACTGTGGTCACATTTTAATATAACTGGTGAGTTGCTGGGGTGCTCTGTCTGGCATAGCTGGTCACAGAGCTTTGAAAGAGCCGGATACAGACCTTAGAGTGGGAGTTAAACATTCGGATGGTCGCTCTGGCTGGACCATGAAGACCTTTATTCTTGGCCGTTTCTAAGAAGCGGTTGGCATTAGTCTTTCTGCCATGGCACCAGCTATATCAGAGAAGGGTTTGCAGTATTCTCGGCCCATGTTCTTCCTATCTGCATATCTGTTTTTTAGTAGGAAAGATGTACGTGTAACCATTTATCTCCTTAAACTGAGATTTATATTCTCCATTACTTGATGTTTAGAAACAGGTAACCATGTGGAAATTTGTTGTAAATAAAAATTAGTTTTCTTCTGTCTGTCTCTGTCTCCAGAGAGCACCCTGAGGCCAAAAACCTCTATTTAAAAAAATTGTTTTTCAATGTAGAACATAATTTGTACTGTCTCATTTTACAGAATGATGTAAAGAATTGTGTCACTCTTGTACCCGTCACCTAGCTTTCTCTGATCTTGGCATTTTGTTATTTCCGGTCAGCCATAATCACAGGTATGCCCAGTATGTTCAGGTGGACCCAGTGCCTCAACCCTGGGCCTTCCTATGTAGCCCCATTTTGCATAGAGGCATCTTACTGCCAGCATTACTGCAACTGGGTCTTTTTTCTTTCCTTTTTTTTTTTTTTCCTATAGGGTATGCACTCGCCAGAGAGACAAAGAGAGACAGACAGCGAGAAATCACCCCCCGGATGGGATGGTCATGCTGCATTCCCTTCTCTTCCATTCTCCTCTCAGGATTTTAGGCACACACGCACACTGAGCGCTAGTTTTAGGTTGCTGGGTCCAGAACTCAAACAGTGGTAGACGTGGGAGTCCAGCAACAACAGTGACGCCATCTGCTGGTTGCTTTTTTTTTTCTTTTTAAAATAATTTATTTCTTGGGACCGGCAGTTAGTGTAATGGCTATGTTGCTGGACTCCCATGTAGTCGGCCGCAGTTCGGGTCCCGGACCCAGTGGCTAAAACTCACGCCGGGTGCGTGTGTGTGCACGCCCAAACTCCCGAGAAGAGGATGGAGAAGGGATTGCGGCGTGGCCGTCCCCCTGGGGGGTGATTTCTCGCTTTCTCTCTCTCTCTCTGTCTCTTTCTGGCGAGCACACACACCCTATAGCAAAAACCTCTCCACAAAAGAAAAAAAATTCTCTTTCATGAGAGCGAGCATACTAATTATTTTTTTCTTTTTCTTTTTTTAACTAGTTATTTTTCCTAAGAAGTAAAACATTACAGGGCCAGGTGATGGTGTGGTGGTTAAGGCAACTGGATTTCACCTGACTGACTGTGCGGTTGAGTCCTGGCCCCAGGGGCTTGAAAAACACACCAGGTGCATTCGCATATTTTGTGCCCAAAATCCAGAGAGGAGCATAGAAAAGGGCCTTCTGTGTGGCCATCCTTCCCCCCACCAGGGTGTTTTCTAACCAACCCCAATCCCATAGCCTATGCCCTGTAGCAAATTAAACAAAAGAAATGATAGAAACAGTAAAAACTTGTATCTCCTGTGCTGTTCTTTCTTCCCTTCTCAGATGTTATGCTTCACTTGAATTTAGTGTTTATAATTTTCTGTGCTGTAATCCATTATATGCCTTAGAATCCAGTATATCCTTTACCTTAATATTTTGCTCAGCATGATTTTTGAGATTTTACTTAGGTTGATTCATGTAAATTGAGCACATTTTAACTACGGTATTTTACTGTGTGAATATTTGTCCATCTTCTATTTTTTTTTTTTTTTTAACCTTTGGAGAGGTTTTTGCTATAGGGCACATGCGCTCGCCAGAAAGATAGAGACAGAGAGGCAGAAAGTGAGAAATCACCCCCCAGGGGGGATAGCATGCCGCAATCCCTTCTCCGTTCTCCAGGGATCTTGGGCATGTACACACATGTGCCCAGTGTGAGTTTAAGCCATCGGATCTGGGACTTGAACTGTGGTTGACTACATGGGAGTCCAGCGACATAGCCATTACGCCAACTGCTGGTCCCCCCATCTTCTATTAATAGACATTTAAGATAGTTCAGTTTTTATTATTACATAATAGTAAACATTTTTATTTTTTATTTTAGTAAAAAACATGTAATGCTTAATTTACCATTTTTTTTATTTTTAATTTTTGCTAGCGGATGCGTGCACTCACCTGAGGAGACAGAGACCAAAGTAAAGTGAGAAGGCACCCCCGGGGGTATAGTCATGCTGCAGTTTCTTCTCCTCCATGGTCTTCTCGGGATTTTAGCTACGGATGCACATGCGCCTAACATGTTTTTCAAGCTGCCAAGTCAGGGACCATGCTGTTGATCATGTGGGATCCAACTGCCTTACCCACCATGGCCCCATCTTAACCATGTTTAGTTTGGTACAGTTCAGTGGTGTTAAGTATATTCATATTGGTGTGCAACAGATCTCTAGAACTCTTATCTTGCAGTGCTGAAACTACCCACTACAGAACTTCCTAATGCCCCTCCCAAGTCCCTGGGAACCACCATTCAACTTTTTATGTGTAGGAATTTGACTACTCTATGTACCTCATAAAAGTGGAATCCCAGTGTTTGTTTTGTGTGTGTGTGTGTGTGTGTGTGTGTGTGGCTTGTTTCACTTAGCATAGTGTCCTTAACGTTCACGTTCTAGTATTTGCCAGTTACCTTCCTTTTTTTTTTTTTTTTAAAGAATTATTTTACTTAACTTTATTTATTATTATTATCATTATTATTTTCCAGTTTGATCAGAGACACAGAGAGAGAGAGAGAGGAAGTGAGAAAGCAAGCCACCAGGTCCGAGACTTGAACCGTGGTCGGCCATGTGGGAGTCCAGCGCCTTTAACCACCATGCCACTTGCCGGCCCCAGTTACCTTCCTTTTTAAAGGTTCACTACTAGTCCATTGGATATATATTCTGCGTTTTGTTCATCCCTTTGTCGGGTTGTTTCTACCTTTGGGCTATTGTGAATAATACTGCTGTGAGTATAAATCTCTTCAAGATCCTACTTTTAGTTTTTTAGGGGGTATACACCCAGAAGTAGAATTGCTGGATCATGTGGTAATTCTATTTTTTAATTTTTTGAGGAACCTTCCTACTGTCTTTCACAGTGGCTTCACCATTTTACTTAAAAAAATTATTTATTTATTGTAATTTACACGCCACTTGGGTCTGGGACCGTTTTGCATTTTTATGAACAGTGTGTGGAGGTTCCAAGTTCTCTGCATCCTCACCAATACTTTGTTTTTTCATAATAGCCATTCTGATGTGTGTGTGTGTGTGTGTGTGTGTGTGTGTTTAGCTTTATTTTCTCTTTTATTGAAACTGAGTTTTAACTTTAATCAGATTTATATCTTTGTAGTTTATGTGTTTTGTAACTTGATGAAGGAATCCTCTCTATACTGAGGAAATAGTTACATCCTATATCCTAAAAATTTTAAAGTTTTGGCTTTCACATTTTGATTTCTATTCCACCTGGAATTTATTAATATTTTTTGGTGTTTGGTATGGGATAGGAATTGAATTTCTTTTCCCCCTAAGGATAACCCTCAAGAATGGATCAGATTTTCTTTCCCTAAGGATGATCTAGTATTCCAACATCATTTATTAAGTAGTTTATCTGTTCCTGCCTGCTTTATGATACCCATTATAGGTTTCCATATATATGGTGGTTTGCATCTGTGTTTTCTCAATTCTGGGCCATTGGTCTGCTTGCCTATCTTGTGCTGGTACTACACTGCCTTAATTATCATAGCTTTATAATAATCTTTCGTATCTGGTAAGGCAAATCTCACTGATTCATGAGTTCTGGGTGATCAGACCCAACACCTATGCTGGTTCTTGTCCTACGCTCATGAAGAAGAAAAGTTGGAGACACAGGCACAGAGAGGAGAAGATAGCAGTGTTTATTAGGGAAGGAGAAAAAGCTTCTAATGCAATGGAAGGGGGCCTGAATGGGCTCTGAAGAACTGGAGGTGAGGCGTTTACCTAGCCCTTCAAGCAATGGGCCAGCCTTCCCATGAGGAAATGGGCTGTAGGAAATAGTTACATGGTAGTTGGAGTGATTTATTACACTGTTCTTTATGGGATTAGCAGACCATAGCATTCTGTACTTCTGGTTAGAATACAGTTACTAAATAGAAACTGTTGCTCTTAGCTACCTTAGCTTTGAGTCTCAATGCAGCTAGCTTTTGGATGTGAAAACTTAGCCAGTGTAGCTCCATCTTGGGTCCTTACCCTGTGGGCTCAATATTCCTTTCTCCTGCCTTATTAGCAAGGAGTCTTAAATTCTTTAGCCAACTGTGAAAGGGGTATGTATTGTACATTAACCAGACCATAGAGGAAAAGCACAGAGACTTCACTGAAAAGAAAAACACAGTGACTTCCTTTTGGGGCCCTTATTCTGTCTACCTGTAAGTGGGGTCTAACTCCTATCTCAATACCTTGCTCTTTTTTCTGTTCATCAAGATCCCGGAGAAACCTTGTCAGATTGGCACTTTTTTTTTTTTTTTTTTTTTTTTTTTTTTTTTTTTTAAAGAGAATTTTGCTATTGGGCATGTGCACTCACTGGAGAGATGGACAGAAAGTGAGAAATCAACCCCCTCCCCCCAGGGGGGATAACCATGTTGCAGTCTTTTCTCCATTCACTCAGGATTTTGGACATGCATGCACATGCACTTGGCATGAGTTTGAAGCCACTGGGTCTGGGACACAAACCGCAGTTGACTACGTGGGAGTCCAGTGATGTAACCGTTACGCCATCTGCTGGTCCCACTTTTTTTTTTTTTTATAGGTAACTTTTTTCTCTAGCCATGATAAAGAGCATAAACACGGGCAAGAGAAGGAGAGAGATGGAAAAAGGTAGGATGACTCCCATCACAGGATAGGGGATGCCACAGTCTATCTCCAGTCCTTCAGCCCCACTTGTCTTGGGTACTTGGTACTCACTGGTGTTTCAGGCTGACAGGGCTGGGTTTTGAACTGTGGTTGCCAGATTGGTACTTTTTTTAAAAAAACTATTTTATTTTACTTATTCATTCATTTATTTTAATTAAACCAAAGAGAGACATACAGAGGGAGAGAGGGAAAGTGAGAAAGCAAGCCACTGTGACGGGGCGTATGGGAGTGTCCAGCACCTTAACCACACACTACCTGCCGGCCCCCCAGGTTGGTACATTTTAATGATGCTATTTGATGTCAAATGCAGTTATGTGATATACAATGGCCGTCTCCAAAAGGGAAAGAAAAGGACCTACCTTGTTTCAAAGGAACCCATGGTTTTCATTCAGTGTTTACTTTTGTTGGATTAGCCTGGGACTTGCTGGTTAAGGGAGTCAGATCCTACATGGCCTTTGGCAGTTTGAGTCCTGGCCCTGGTGGCTTAAAAAACACTGGAAGTACGTGTGTGTGTATCCCAAATACTGACAGGGTGGAGAAATAGAGGAGAAGGGATTGCAGCATGACCATGCCCCATTAGAGAAGTGCTTTTGGCGCCAGCAGGTGACATAGTGGTTAAGGTGCTGGATTCCCACATGACTGAATGGTTTGAATCCTCGACCTAGTGGCTTGAAACTCATACTGGATGTGAGTGTGTGTGTGCCCCAAATCCTGAGAGAATGAAGGAGAAGGGATTGAAGCTTGGCCATCTCCCCTGGGAGGTGATTTTTCATTTTCTCTATCTCTGTCTGGTGAGTGGACACGTCCTATAGCAAAAAATCTCAAAAAAATTAAAAAAAAAAAAAAGAGAGAGAGAGAGAGATGCCTTCTCCTCCCTTTCCCCCCTTTCTGTCGTTCTGGTGAGTGCATACATCTTCTGACAATTAAAAAAAAAATTAGTCTCACTGAATGATCTTTATTTTTGTGTAGAGACAGTATCTTCAAATGGAGGGGAATCTTCTTATAATTTGGTGTCTTGAATAAAGACATCAAATAAAACAATTTGGGTAAAGGCATTAAGGTTTTATGATGTCAAGTCTTAAGTCTTTCTTGATCATAAGGAAATGAGACTATTTAAACCATCTCAGTTATCAAAACGAAATAGCTGTTGTAATATCTAAGAAAAAGCTAAATAGCCATGGGAAAGACTGGAACCAAAACAGTTCGAGGACTTCAGCAAAGACTTCGTGCGCTGTGGCGTTCTGCTATAAATAGATTTCCGTCTCTGTGCAGCTTAATTCAGATTCCTTGGTCAGTCTGAGTCTTGATTTCCCCAGCACCAGTTATCTGCCCAGGTTCAGTGTTAGTCAAGGAGGGGGAAGGGTGGGAATTTGGTATAAAGAGGATAATTTGGGGGATGGTTGGAATCATAGGCGGATTTTCTCAGAGCAGTGATTCGCACACATTTTAGTCTCAATACTGTATACACCTAAAAATTATTATTGAGGATCTTAAAGAGCTTTTGTTTATGTGGTCATATTTATTGATATTTGCCCAATTAGAACTTAAAGCAGGATGGGGCCAGCACGTGGCATGGTGATTAAGGGTGCTAGACTCCCACATGGCCGAGTACGGTTTGAGTCCCAGACCTGGTGTCTTGCTTTCTCACTTTCCCTCTCTCTGTCTTTCTCTGGTCAGATTAAAAAAATAATAATAAAGTTGAATAAAATAATCCTTTTTTTTTTTTGGAGAGGTTTTTCTATAGGGCGCGTGCACTCGCCAGACAGACAGAGAGAGACAAGAGAGATAGAAAGCGAGAAATCACCTCCCAGTGGGGATGGCCACGCCACAATCCCTTCTCCTCCATTCTCCTCTCGGGATCTTGGGCACGCACGCACACGCGCCTGGTGTGAGTTTTAAGCCACCAGATCCGGGACTCGAACCACGGTCGACTACGTGGGAGTCCAGCGACATAGCCATTACACTAACTGCTGGTCCCAATAAAATAATTCTTAAAAAAAAAAGAAATTAAAGCAGAAAACACTTAAAAATGTGTATTACCTTAAAAATAATAAGAGGGGGCAGCAGGGGGCATGGTAGTTAAGGCACTGGACTTCCACTGGCTGACCACAGTTCAGGTCATGGATGTGGTGGTTTGAAATCATGGGGCACATGAGCAGGCATGCCCAAAATCCCAAGAGGAGAATGGAGAAGGCTTGAGGTGTGGTCATCCCCTCTGGGGAGGTGATTTTTCATTTCCCCTCGCACCGTCTCTCTCTGGCAAGTGCATGTGCCCTATAGTAAGGACCTGAAAAGAAAAAAATAACTTCAAAAATTTAGAAGAGGCATTTTTTTTTTTTTTACACTTTTATAAATCTCTATAAACAACCAACTTAATAGAAGACAAGATTCTTGTATCTGCTCCTGGATTCAGTCTGATGTGACAGATTGTTTTAATGGAAGCAAAGGAAGAAAATACAAGGTTTTTATTTAATTAATTAACTTTTAAATTTTTGCCATAGGGCAGATCTGCTTGCCTGAGAAAGACAGAGATCAGGAAAGTGAGAAATCACCCTCCCTCCCCAGGTGGTGCTGCAATCCCTTCTCCTCCATTCTCCTCTTGGGATTTTAGGCACACACGCGCACATGCACAGATGCTGCCTGCTGTGATGTTTAAGCTACAGGTCCAGGTCTCTAACCATAGTCAGTCATGTGGGAGTCTCTAACCATAGTCAGTCATGTGGGAGTCCAGCGCCTTAGCCACTATGTTACTTGCTCCAGCTTTATTATGGTTCAAAGAGATTTTTTTTTTTTTTTTTTTCAAAATATTTATTTATTCATTCATTTATTTCAATTTGACCAGAGAGAGACAGAGAGAGAGAGAGAGAGAGAGAGAGAAAGTGAGAAAGCAAGCACCAGGGCCAGGTCTTGAACCGTGGTCGGCCATGTGGGAGTGTCCAGCGCCTTAACCACCACGCCACCTGCTGGCCCCGGTTCAAAGAGATTTTGAGGGCCAGTTCTGTGGCCTGGTGGTTAAGGCAGCCAAGTCCCACAGAGTGAGTCATGCAGTTCAAATCCCATACGCAGAGAGGCTTGAGAAACACACTAGGATGTGTATGTGTGCCTCAGGTCCCGAAAGGAGGGAGAGATGGAGGAAAAGGGATTTCAGTATGATCATGCTTCATGGAGGGAGTGCTTTCTCCTCACCCTCTCTCTGTCCCTGGTGAGCGCCCTATAACACCCCCCCAAAAAAAAAATCTACCCCACAGATAGTTTTGTTATTATACCTATTTTCCGTGAACTGTTGAAGACCCTTCATGTGACCTCAAAGGACTAGTTGGAAAAGAGAAAAGCATTTCTTACCCTTTTCACACAGTTGTGCCTATTCTCCATTACTATACTGAAATTCAACAAGTGTTAGTTTCTTTCTTTTTTTTTTTTTTTTTTTTTGAGAGGTTTTCGCTATAGGGCGTGTGCGCTCGCCAGACAGAGAGAGACATAGAGACAGAAAGCGAGAAATCACCCCCCAGGGGGGATGGATGGTCACGCCGCAATCCCTTCTTCTCCATTCTCCTCTCAGGGTCTTGGGCACGCATGCACATGCGCCCGGCGTGAGTTTTAAGCCACCGGGTCCGGGACGCGAACCGCGGTCGACTACGTGGGAGTCCAGCGACATAGCCATCACGCTAACTGCTGGTTCCCAAGCAAGTGTTAGTTTCTTTGAAGTTAAGTTGCAGAGTGGAATCTAAAATTGTGTTGTTATTGTTATATTAGAATCCACTGGTCTTGCACTTGAATGGATCTTTACTCACATAGATTTTATCGGAGCATGCACTGGTCACTTGGGAAATGCTGGTTCATTGAGTTACGCAGATCCCACGTTAACATTTCATAATGCAGTAGCAGGAAGAACCACACCAGTTAATATCACCACCCGTTTCATCAGAAGTGTGTTAAGTATTGGGAAGTTGTCAAGTAGTTTTACGTTTTCCAAAATTCTAGTTTTTTCATTAAAAACTTGGATTTTATCATTGGCAACATATTCTGTCAGTTTTCCTGGAAGTGACAGACTTATTTCATTTTCAAGAAAATGTCTTCAAAATATTCATGTCTGAATCCTTTGTTCCATGTGAAAGGAGTGTTTCATGAAAAAAGCTGGTTTAGCTCACAGTTCAGTTGTAAGTTTTTCCTCGAGACCACCATGTATTTGAATATCCTGCAGAAGTACTTAATGCATACTTCCCATTTCATTACACAGAATATTGAAAAGACCTGTTATCAAGGCTTCAGATTTAAGCAGATTAATAATGTCTGTTGTTTCATTGCCAGCATTCTTAAGTGCAATTGACTTTTTTTTTTTTTAATCATCTGTGCATGGTGGTGAAAGACACAGCGACTCTAGTACAGTTTGACACCATTACTTGGGTTTATGCCAAGGCACCGGCAGTTTTCCTATTACTTTTGTACTATCAGTACAGATATCCATGCAATTAAAAAGGCAAACAGTTTCTTAATGTTGGCATGGTAATTTTTTTTAAGCTTGTTTCTTTTTTGATACATACAGAGGGGGGACCCCTGACAGGACACAATGCCATGATCCCCACCGTAGCCTCTCAGCCTGCCAGGATCATAAGTGCCCCGTGGGCACACTCGGCATATGCACATTGATCTGGGATCTGAACCTGGGGCCTTCCATATGGCTCTAGAATCATGCAGCGGCACCCGGCCTCCTACACCACCAGAGCTGAGCCTGAAAATGTAATAGTTTTGACTTTACCGACACCTTGAGAGGAACCTTCAGGGATCCATGGACCACACTTTGAGAACCATACCCTAAAGAGACAGTGGGTGGGGATACAAAGGTCTAAAGTTGAGGTACAACAGGTGTCACATGGTAGGGTTATGCAAATGAAACCCAGTATGTTTCCTTGCTTAACATAATATCAAAATGAATAAAACCTGTTTTCTTTTTTGTTTTATTTATTTTTATTTGCTAGAAATCCTATGCACTCCCCAGAGAAAGAGAGGGAGCGGAAGAAAGCACTCCCCGCCCCCCAGTGGAGTTTGGCCATGCTGCAGTCCTTTCTCCTCCATTTCTCCATCTTTTTGGGATTTGGGGTACATGTACATATGTGCCTGGCATGTTTTTCTTTCTTTCCCCTTTATAATTATTATTTTTTGACATTTGACTTTACTTATTTTGAAAGAATTGTTTTATTTAACTTTATTTTAGTTTGACTAGAGAGGAACAGAGTGAGAGAGAGGGAAAGTAAGAAAGCAAGCTGCCAGGTCCAGGACTTGGAGAGGTTTACCGCAGTTGGCCATGTGGGAGTCCAGTGCCTTTAACCACCATACCACCTGTCAGCCCCTATTTATTTATTTTTAATTTGATCAGAGAAGGATAGAGTGAGAGAGAGAGGGAAAGTGAGAAAGCAAGCTGCCATGTTTAGGACTCAAAACTGTGGTTGACCGTGTGAGAATCTAGTGCCGTTAAGTACTACACCACCTGCCAGTCCTACCTGGCATATTTTTCAAGCCTCCAGGGTTCAGATTTGAATAGCCATAGTCAGCCATGTTAGATCTTAACTATAAGGACACAGGGCCAGGCCTAGTGGGATTTTTTTTTTTTTTTAAGAGAGATTTTTGCTATAGGATAGGTATGCTTGCTGGAGAGACAGAGACAGAAAGTGAGAAAACACCTCCTGTGAGGGGGTGTCCATGCCACAGTCCCTTTCCCATTCTCTAGGGACTTTGGGCATGCATGTACACGTACCTTGCATGAGTTTCAAGCCAATGGGCCTGGGACTTGAATCGTGGTCAAACTATGTGAGAGTCCAGAGATGTAACCATTAACACCATCTGCTGGTCACCAAATGGGATGTATTTGTGTGTGTGTGTGTGTGTGTGTGTGTGTGTGTATAATTCTTGTCGGGGGAGAGGTTTTTGCTATAGGGTACTAGTGCTTGCCGGAGAGACAGAGAGATGGAAAGTGAGAAATCACCTCCTGGGTGAATGGCCACACCACAATCCTTTCTCCATTCTCCTTTTGGGATTTTGGGCACACATGCACATGCACCCGTGTGAGCTTTAAGTTGCCAGGTCCAGGACTTGAACCACAGTCAACTACATGGGAGTCTAGCATGTAACCATTTCACCATCTACTGGTCCCCCAAATGGGATATTTTTAAATAATGTAAGTTTGTGGGTTTTTTTAGAGAGATATTTAGCCATAGGGTGCATGTTCTTGGGGGCAGAGACAGAAAGAGGCAAACAGTAAGAAATCAGCCCTCAGGGGGGATGGCCTACGCCACAATCCCTTCTCCTTCATTTTCCTCTTGAGATTTGGGGCATGCACTCATATGCACCCAAACTGAGTTTTAAGCCACTGAGTCTAGGACTCAAACCACGGTAGACTATGTGGAAGTCCAGTAACGTAACCATTATACCATCTGTTGGCCCCAAGAACATGTTTCTAGTTGGACAGAAATGTTTCCTTAGGAGTTACTGCTTTTCAAATGGCAAATTTTTAGGTGTTCAGATTTTCAGCTAGGTATTTTTTCAGATTTATGTTAATCTTAGGATAAACTATTTAATAAAGTTGTGGAATTTGTATCATGTAGTAGTACATACATATAAGGGGACTATAAAAAGTTTGCTAAAAAATGGAATTTAAGGGTGAGTTTATTTTGGTGTAAAAAAATTGAAATCCACACATAATTTTTCATAATACACATTTTCCATGAACCGTTGGAAGACCTCTTATACAGCTTAACATTTTTTCAATGAGTTGAATATATTTTTAAAATGTCTGGGGACCAGTAGTTAATGTAATGGCTGTGTCGCTGGACTCCTATGTAGTCGACCACGGTTTGAGTCCTGGACCTGGTGACTTAAACTCACGCCGGGCGCGTGTGCATGCGAGCCCAAGATCCCGAGAGGAGAATGGAGGAGAAGAGATTGTGGTGTGGCCATCCCCCCTGGGGGGTGATTTCTCGCTTTCTGTCTCTCTGTCTCTCTCTATCTTTCTGGCGAGCGCACGCACCCTATAGGAAAATCCTCTCCCCCCCAAAAAAAAATGTCTGGGGCCAGCTAGTGGCATAGTAGTTAATGTGGCTGGAACTCACATGGGTAATTATGTAGTTAAGTCCCAAATCCAGTGGCTTTTGTGTGCGTGTGTCCCTAAAATCCTGAGAGGAGGGTGGAGGAAGAGGTCTGTCCCTCCAGTGAGCACATGTGCCCAGTAGCATATTAAAGCAAAACAAAGAAGTCTCAGCTCTAAAAATTGTATTTAAGAAGATCTTACCTTTCCAGAAAGATGTAGAAGGTTAAGGCTGGGAATCTGCCATTTAGCATTATATCTTCTTCTTATTAAAGGATCTTGCTAAAAAGGAAAAGCCCCCTCCTTCCTTCAGCAATTTAAATGTATTTATGGAAAGAAGGGAATAGTGGTGTTAAGTCACTTCTTTTCAGCAGTTATCTATTGAATGACTATAAGTAGAAAGCATTGTAGAGGGTCAGATAGCTGAGATGAGTGGGGGATTAAATCAGAATTATATATTTGCTGTTTAGAAGAGGAAGCGATGGGGCTAGCAGGTGGTGTGGTGGTTAGGGCACTGGACTCCCACATGGCTGCCTGTGGTTCAAATCCTGGACCTGGTGGCTTGCCTTCTCACTTCTCTCTCTTTTTCTCTCTTTCTCTGTCTCTCTCTGGTCAAATTAAATAATAATGATAACAATAACAAATTAAATAAATAATTCTTTTGAAAAAAGAAGAGGAAGAAATAATTTAATTAGAAAAGTGGGAGCGAGTGTCAGGACTATCTTCGTGAACGTTAAATTTGAGCTTGGTTTTGAAGGGTAGGTATTTGGGAGGTTGGAATTCTCATTGGCAGAGATTCTTTTCAGACAGAAAGAATGTCATGAGCAGAAATGTGGGAGTGGGGCAATGTAGGGTTTGTTAGTATAGAGCGTGCACTGGCAACGACGAAGTGTCCTGTGGCTGGAGCAGAAGCATGACGGGGTAGTGGCAGATAAGACCGGAAAGTGAATGGCTCAGAACATGGAAGGTTTCCTGCCATGGCCAGGCAGTTTAGGTTTAATGTGATGAGTTGTGGGGAGACTTCAATAGTTTATACTTTTTTTTTTTTTTTAAGGCATATGCGCTTGCCACAGAGACAGAGAGAAAGCACCCCCTGATTGGGCACGGTTACTCTGTAGTCCCTTTTCCTCCATTTCTCCATCCTGTTGGGATTGTAGGTTCGAATGCACATGTGCCCAGCATGTCTTTCAAGTCACTGGGGTTGGGATTCGAACCACAGTTAGCAATGTGGGATCTGGCTCTCCATGCACAGCACTTAGCTAGTGCACTCCAGGGCCAGCCTTAAAAGTTTTTGATTAAAGAAATAACAGGATCATAGTGTGCTTTAATTTGCAGTCTAGGAAATGAGCTTCAGCAAATAAACATAATGATATATTATTATAAATTTTATAAAGAAATAAATTATTCTTAGGGAAAGTAATAGGGAGATTAAATTTAGTTGGGGGAGTCAGAGAAGGCCTTGCTGAGGCATTAAATATTAATCATGTTCCTACTATGTGCCAGTTGCTATTTTGAGTGCTGGGGATGTCATTAAGGAACAAAACAGACAAAAATCCCTGCTCTTTGGGGGCTAGCAGATGGCATAGCAGTTACATCACTGGACTCCCACATGACTGACCACAGTCTGAGTCTTGGACACGGTAGCTTGAAACTCAAGCCAGGTGCATGTGCATGTGTCCAAGATCCTAGGAGGAGAATGGAGAAGGGGTTGGGGTGTGGCTATCCCCCCTACGGGGTTATTTCTTACTTTCCCTCTCACTGTCTCTGTCTCTCTGTCTGGCAAGCACACTAGACCTAAGCCAAAAACCTCCTAAAAAAAAAAAAAATCCCTGCTATCACGGCACTCATATTAGACAACAAACAAGATAAATAAATCTGTGATATGTTAGAGAAGTAAAACCCCAGAAAGGGACAAGGAGAGTCAGGATGAGAGTGGGTGTGATCATTTCTGTAGAATGGCCAGGGAAGGCTTTACTTAATCCCTAAGAAGGTAAAGTCTGAGTAAGTTGTCTGTAGAAGATGAAGAAGTGAAGCACTCCAGATGGGATAGCAAGGGCAGAAGCCATGAGGCATCGTGTGTGCCTGGCATGTGCAAGGCGGCCGGTGTGCCTACAGTTAAGTGGGCAAGGGGAAAGTAGAGGACGTGAAGTGAGAGGTTGGTGGGAATCCAGGTCTGTAGGGCAGTGGTTTTCTTCCATAGGTGTTGGTTAGAGTCACCTGGAGAGCTTTTGAAACTCCTGATGCCTGGGTTCCACCCTTACCACCTAAGAATCTTTGCAGGTGGGACTCAGTGGTAGAGTAGATGGGAAGGAGGGCATGGATTTGAGAGGTATGTTAAAGAATCTAATTATAGACCGAATGTGGGGGATTAGGGAAAGGAAAGTGTCAAGAATGACACCCAGGTTTCTGGCTTAAGTAACCGGATGGTTAGAGGTGTCACTTACAGAGATGGGGGTGGGAGATAGAAATGAGAGTAGGTGTGGGATTTGGAGGTAAGATCAGAAATCAGTTCCATTTTAAACATGTTAAATTTGAGATGTGAACGAGGCTAAGTATAAATATGTTAAGGAGGCAAATGCATGAATGGAGCTTGAATTGAAATCAGTGTTTGCAATAATAAATTTTTGTATCATCTGCTTATTGATGGTCTTAAAAGTAAATGGCATCATATATTAATGATAGGATAAATGACATCACAGGGTGAATCTGATGGGGAGAGGACTGGAGGTGAGGAAACTAGTTATCCTCTTCCAGTAATCTGGACAAGAATTGGTGCTTGCGTGACCTAGGATAGAAGCAGCAGGACTAGAAAAGGAAGAGTAGGTAGGAGATTTGAGGACCTGTGGAGTCTGTAAGCAGAGGGGGTGGACAATAGGCAAGGAATGAAAGACAGCCAGGACACAGCAAGCCCGGATGAATGATTGGCTCATTAGCAGGTCTAAAACAGTCAGGAGGACCTGGTTGGGAAGAAAGATAGTGTTTGACTTTGGATTTATTGACATTTAAGGAGAGGCTGCCTAGCAGGCAGGCAGTTGGATCTATTGCCTGAGTTTTAGAGCAACAGATGAGGTTTGAAACATAAATCTAGAAATTCATTTTCATACATTGAAAATGAAACGGTTTCATTTATAAAATTGATTCACCATAGGAGGGGCATAATTTATGAATATAACAATATCTACAGTCTCTCTCTTTTTTTTTTTTAATGATTGAGAGCATGTATGGATGCTTGTGTGTGCATAAGAGAAAAGAAGAAGCACCTTTAACATTTCTATCACGCTGCAGTCCCCATGCCCCAGCCCTCCAGCTCCTCAGGATCCTAGGAGCCTGCCCCCTCTTCTGCCCTGACCTGCATGTTTCAGGCTGACCCAGGGAACCCACAGCTGGCCATATGGCTTCCGGCCTTGCAGGGCACTGGTGTCACGGTTGCAGCACAGTAGCTGGGTCTAAATTAAGACCTGCCAGGCCCTCTGTAGTAGGTCCTTGCCTGTTTCTTGTACAGTATTCTCCTGTGGTCACAATGGTCCAGCTGCACTGCCCTTCTTTCTGTTCTTCCACATATCCATCTAGGTCCTCCCTCAGGGCTTTTCTACTATTCTTTTCTTTTCCCTTTCTCTCGGTAGAGGGATAAGAGTACAGAGAAAATAATTCAGAAGTAGATTCTGAGGAGTGGAGCAAGGTCTAAGACATCCTTGCTAAAGTGTGGGAGTATGGATGGGCATCTGAAATGCGTTGGCAGTGGGAGTCTTTCAAGTCAAAATCCTATTAACCTGAAGACACTAAGTACAACAACATGTTGGTCTTACTTGGTGTACCACAGTAGTCAAGTCTGTTGGCCAGAGATCCCAAAGCATGGTAGTTCCCCTCCTCCTGGTGATCTGGTGATGGGGAGGTGGAAATTGACCTGTGGAGTATAACTTGACTTGGTGGCTTGAATCGTTGCCATCCATCCTGTCAGCACTTTCAGACACACATCTGCACAGGTGGGAAACTTCCTTCAGTGAGAGTCATTGGTAAATTATTTCAGAAAGTTCTGGTGTGAAGAAACAACATGAAAACAGCAGAGAAGTTAGCTGTGTGTCAGCTTCAGTACATTATTGGAGATTACTACTCTTTATGAGCTGCTGTCGCCACTCCTTAAGTGGTGAGGGTGGTAGTGAATAGAAGTAATACTCTACACACAGATCCTTAAAATGTGGATTTAAAAAAATCTGTACCATATTTTTCCCCAGAAAATTATATATATATTTTTTCCCCATATTTTTCCCCAGGCAGGCCCCTGGCCTGCCTGGCTGAGGCTGTAGATGGATCACAGAGTGAAAACTTTCTTGGGGTGTCTGTCTCTCTCTCTCTGTCTCTGTCATGAGAAAAATAAATAAAAACTTACCAAAAACTAGATATTTAAAGGCCAACAGGTGGCATAGAGGTTAAGGCAGCTGGATCCCACATGTCTGACCATGCAATTTGAGCCTTGGGCCCGGTGGCTTGAAATATGTGCCCCAAGTCCTAAGATAAGAATGGAGGAGTAGGGGTTGTGGCATGGCCATCCCTTCTGGGTGGTGATTTCCCTCTCTCTCTCTGTCTCTGTCCAGTGACCATACATGCCCTATAGCAAAACGTAAAAAAAAAAAAAAAAAAAAAAAAAAAAAAAAAAAATTTGAACAACACTAAAGAATTTCTTTTTTTTGAGAGGTTTTTGCTATAGGGTACGTGCACTCGCCAGAAAGAGAGACAGAAAGCGAGAAATCACTCTTCAGGGGGGATGGCCACGCCACAGTTGCTTCTCCTCCATTCTCCTCTCGGGATCTTGGGCATGCACGCACACACGCCTGGTGTGAGTTGAAGCCACCGGGTCTGGGACTCGAACCGTGGTTGACTACATGGGAGTTCAGCAACATAGCCATTATGCTAACTGCTGGTCCTAACACTAAAGAATATTATTATTTTTTTTTTGGAGAGGTTTTTGCTATAGGGCGCGTGCGCTCGCCAGACAGACAGAGAGAGACAGAGAGATAGAAAGTGAGAAATCACCCCCCAGAGGGGATGGCCACGCCGAAATCCCTTCTCCTCCAATCTGCTCTCGGGATCTTGGGCAAGCACGCACACGCGCCCGGCGTGAGTTTAAGCCACCGGGTCCGGGACTCAAACCGCGGTCGACTATGTGGGAGTCCAGCGACATAGCCATTACGCTAACTGCTGGCCCCCCTAAAGAATATTTTAATAAGGGAAAAGTCAATTTTATTCTTTTTAAAATTTTATTTATCATTATTATTTTTTAATTAGCTATAGGGCATGTGCGCTTACCAGAGAGAGACGGGAAGGAGGGTAAGCAGGGCAGGAAGTGAGAAAGCAAGCCACCAGGTCTGGGACTGGAACCACAGTGGTAAGTGGGAGTCCGGTGCCTTAACCAGCACACCACCTGCTGCCCCCCATTTTATTCGTATATCAATTATTTTCTTCTTCCCATTTGATAAATTTTATTTTTTAAGTACCTATTCCTAGCTCTCACTAGATCTACAGAAAGAAAATGTGGGTGTAAAGAAAGACATTACAGAAAAATTGGAATTCTGGGCATCCTTTGTTAATTGTCAGCTAATGTTCTAACTGACATTTGTTACCTGCCAAGAAAGTGTCAATAAGTATGGTTGGAATTCAAAGTGAACTGTAGAGGTTAGGGAATACTTGTGAGCAAGAGTATGACTTGACCTGGATCTGGAAGAATAATATTCACTTAGGATGCAGGAGAATATTCTTGGCTTTCAGAGTAGTATGAATAAAAATTTTTTTTAAGAGAGAGATTTTTGCTATAGGGCACATACACTCACCTGAGAGAGTGAGAGAGACAGAGACAGAAAGTGAGAAATCACCACCCCCCCCAGGGGGGATGGCCACATTGTGGTCCCTTCTCTTCCATTCTCCTCTGGGATCTTGGGTGTGCATGCATATGGGCCTGGTGTGAGTTTTTAGCCTCCTGGTCCGGGATTTGATCCACAGTCAACTACGTGGAAGTCCCACAACATAACCATTATGCCATCTGCTGGTCCCAGCATAAATAAATTTTAAGAAAGGCATATGGGGGCTAGCATGGGGCCTAGCAATGGTACTGGACTCTGGAGGCTTGAAAAATCATGCCAGGTGTGTGTGCATGGATGCACAAAATCTCAAGAGGAGACTGGAGGAGAAGGGATTGCAGCATGGCCATCCCCCTGGGGAGGGGGGTGATTTCTCACTTTCCTTCTCACTGTCTGTTTCTCTCCAACAAGCGCAAGCACCCTATGGCTAAAACCGAAAAAAAAAAAAAAAAAAAAAGAAAGGCATATGGTTGTATAGATGAGCTGACAAACAGGCTAGAGTCAATTGGAGGGTAGGGTTTGTGTTGTGGTATAGTGGAGAGGCTTGTATGGGAATTAAGTTACATCCCAGAGGACTGATTTTATGTTTAGTACATCTGAAGCTCTACAGTATGGAACCATAAGATAAAACAGGTATGTAGGTGTGGCCTAATTTTAGACAAATTTGGTACACTGAAGTATCTTTTTATAAGAAATACAGAAGCAGGGTCAGTTGTTTATATGTAAATTATTTAAATGAAGACCTTCCCAATACTTAAATATTTATTTTACTATATATTTGATGGTATTGTAACTCATGTGGATTGCAGTTTCTTCTGTAAAATCAAAGGGTTTAGACAGGGTGGTCTCTGAGGTCTTTACTGGCACTTACATCGTTACTTAACTTACTAAAAATATGTTCATTTTGTGGGACCGGCAGATGGCGAAATGGTTGTTTCTGGACTCCCACGTAGTTGACCGTGGTTTGAGTCCTGGACCTGGTAGCTTAAAACTCACTGCATGCCCAAAATCCCAAGAGGAGAGTGGAGGAGAAGGGATTGCGGTGTGGCCATCCTCCTGGGGAGTGATTTCTTGTTTTCTGTCTCTGTCTCTCTGGTGAGTGCATGCACCCTGTAGCAAAAATCTCTCTCTCTTAAAAAACAAACAAACTTTATTTTGTGAAAAAAGTTGGCCTAAAGTCAGTCTGGTACCCTCTAGGCATGATAATGTGGGAGCATTGTCTGTGGGAGCAAAAATCCTCAACTGGATGATTCTCTGTTGACCTCCCAGGTCTAGATTAACTCACCTTTGGAAATTCAGTTGTTCTCATCTGTTAGTTCTCAATGACATTTGGAGATTTTCATTTGAAAGAATTTTATGGCTTAGACTGAGGCACAAGAGGATACTGTGAGGTCAGGGGGAATTATTATATAATAGTTTTTAATTAGCCTCGTACAAATTAATCCATCAAAATTTATTTCATGCTGTCTTTGTTTTATCTTAAATTCACTCCCACAATGTCTTTAGTGTATGTCCAGGCTATGAGTAATTATTATTTGTTCAGCCACGCTATGATGTTTGATAGAAATCTACAGGAAAAATTACATAATACATTCCAAAGTAAGATATTAAGGATTTCTTCTTTACTATCTTTTTTGAATTATTCATTTCACGTTTTACTTCCAATATAGAATTGACTAGTACTTTTTAAACTCTCTCTTTAAAGTACATAACCATGTTCAAAGCTAACCAGTGGCATACTTTTAACTTCTGCTTAGCATTATATTCTTTTCACTAAAGAATATAAAAATTGTACTGCTTTTGACCAGGGTGTTGCCTTTTAGGAAGAACCAAGGTAAGGTGGTCATGAGGTGACCAGCTTGCTCTTCAGACAGGCCTTCTCAGGATGCCATTAACGTGGTTGGGACTTCAATATTCAGGATCAGTTTCTCAGTTTTGCTAGTAAACAGTTTCTTCAGTGTCATCAGAGTTGATTGGTCTTAGGAAAAGTAGCTAACCAAATCCACAAAGAGTCAGCAGGTAATGCCATTTTATTAATGTACATGGAGTAGTAGTATTTTCCATGACCTAGAAGACATGCATGTTTAGTTCATCCCCTTCTAGTACCAGGGTGTTAGTAAATACCAGTAATAGATCATTTTACTGAGTGCTTACTCTGTGCCAGGCATTGCATTTAGTTTATATGTATGTAACTAATTTCATCCTCACAGTCACCTTATCTGTTTCACAGAAGAGGAGTTCGAAGCACAGAGAAGTTTTAAAGTAGTTTGCTTGAGCTCATACAGTGAGTAAACGTATTGCATTGTTCTAATTGGAAGATCACTTGGGGACTGGCCCTGTTGCTCACTGAGCAGAGAAAGCCAGATCCTACATGGCTCATCCTACTTACAGGGTGTGTGTGAGTCCTGGCTCTAGAGTTTTATGCTTTGGGCATGTGCACAAGTGCCCAGGATCCTGACAGGATGGAGAATTGGAGGAAAAAGGACTACAGTGAGATCAGGCCCCATTGGGGAGTGCTTTCCCTCTTGCACACATGTGTGTGGCATAATAAAAGAAATTATATACACACACACATACACTTGGTGAGCACAAAATCTTCCTAGAGAGAAATAAGAATCCTTGAGGTCATCTTCTGGATCATGGTGTTAGTATATTAACTCATCGTTTTCTTTTTTTTTTTTTTTCCAAACATTTATTAAGCATCTACTATTTGTAGGCATTACCTAGACACCAGGGTTACCAGGGTTAATACATGTAGTAAATGCCCTCCAGGGATTCTCAGTCTAGTGGGAAAGAAAAATAATTACAGCAGCAAGAGATCTACACACGGAGAGTGAGGAGGAAGCATTTAATTCTACTTGGAGAGATCAGATGTTTACAAAGATGGAAAAGCATTCTAGGTAGAGGAAATATATTCAGATACTACAGGAAAAAAAAACTCCAGCTTACTCAATTTGTAGGCGTGGAAGAAGAAAATATTAAACTTAAATAATGCTGTAGTAATGGTATTTGTTGGTTGGGAGGTGGAGAGAAACAAATGAGTTTAGATGTATTTATGTCTGAGATAACATTGCCCAGATGTGATGGACTGAATTGGGAGGTCAGAAGGTTTCTGGTTGAGCACCTGAGAAATGGTAAGTAAGCTCTGGAAGACAGTCAGGCTTTGGAGGAGAATGGGCTTCCACGTTGGACCTGGGTTTGAGACATCTCTGGGATGTGCAGTGGTTGGTTTGCAGTACAGAAGAAAGATAGGCACGTAAGTGTTAAATGATCCCATGGGAATTAATGAATGGATGAGACTGGAGAGCGTGTGGATTAGCTAGAAAGCAAAAGCAAGAGTGAAAGGTACCAGTATTTCTCTGTTTTCGGTAAATACTTATTTAAATTTTTAGGACCCATTTTATCTACTTTTGACTTGATAGGAAACGTGTCTTACAGAACAAATGCTTTAGATAACTCTTATTTGTGGTGGTTTTCTTAAAATTCATTCCAAAATTGTTTTGCGTCTTGCTTATGGTGTTAGAGATGTGACATAAGGTATCTGTCAAAATTCAGAGAACTGTACAGCAATAAGTAAATTTTACTTTATATAAAAATTGAAGGCCAGCAGGTGGCATGGAGGTTAATTAAGGTGGCTGGATCCCAAATGGCCAACTGTGCGGTACAAGTCCTAGACCCGGTGGCTTGAAAAATCACACTGGGAGTGTGTACCTCATGCCCAAAATAGCAAGAAGAGAATGGAGGAGAAGGGATTGCAGCATGGCCATTCCCCACTGGAGGATGAGTTCTCACTTTCTCCGCCTGCCCCTCCTCCTCATGAATGTGCATACCCTATGGCAAAAACTGGGTTGGGGGATGTACCCACAGTTTATCCCAGAGTTCTGAGGATACTCTGCTCTTACACCCCTTTTACAAGATATGGTTATATCTTTTTAAAATTATTTGTTTAACTTTATTTATTATTGTTATTATTTCTTAATTTGCTACAGGGTATGCATACTCACCAGAGAGAGACAGAGAGAGAGAGAAAGCAAGCCGCCAGGTCCAGGACTCGAATCTCAGTTGGCCATATGGGAGTCCAGCACCTTGACCACCACGCCACTTACTGGCCACAAGATTATATCTTTGACAACATTTAAAATTCATTTGTGCTTCTCCAAATGTTTTCACCAGTCCTTTAACTGTGTTTACAAGAAAGAAAACTGATGAATTTAAACTGATATTTTCTTCTTAGTTTGTATGTATGTATGTATGTATGTATTTATTTATTTACTGATTGATTGATTGACAGGTTTTTGCTATAGGGCATGTGCGCTTGCCAGAAAGACAGAGAGAGAAAGACAAAAGTGAGAAATCACTCCTTGGTGGAGGATGGCCACGCCGCAATCACGTCTCTTCCATTCTCCTCTTGGGATATTGGGCATGCGTGTACGCACACCCAGCGTGAGTTTAAGCCACCGGGTCCAGGACTTGAACAGTGACTGACTACATGGGAGTCCAGTGACAGCCATTTCGCCAACTGCTGGTCCCAGTTGTTATTTTTAAAAACATTTTTTCTGTGCTAGCCCATGGCCTAGTGGTTAGGGTGACTGGATCCCATATGGCTTACTTCATGGTTTGAGTCCTTGGCCAGCTTGAAAAACATACCCATGGGCCAGCAGGTGGAGTAGAGGTTGGGGTGGCTAGATTCTATATGGGAACTGTGTGATTCCAGCCCCAACCCCAGTGGCTTGAGAAACATGCTGGGTGTGTATGTGTGTGTGTGTGTGTGTGTGTGTGTGTGTGTCCAAAATCCTAAGGGGAGAGTGGAGAAGAAGAGATTGCAGCATGGCCATCTGCCTGGGGAGGTGCTTTCTCATTTTCTCTTTCTTTGGCAGGCACATGCATCCTATAGCAAAAACTTGAAAAAAAAAAAAAAAAAAAAAAAAGGAAAGACACACCGGGCATGTGTGTTTTAAGTCCCTAAAGAAGGAGAAAATAGAGGAGACAAGATTGTAGTGGGACCATTTTCCATTTTCCTGTTTATTAATTGCCAGAAGGCATGTGTGTGGGTGAGAGAGAGAGAGGGAGGGAGGGGGAAAGAGAGGGAAAGAAAGTGAAAACACCCTCCAGTGGGGCAAGGTCATGCTGTAATCCCTTCTCCTCCATTTCTCCATCCCACTGGGATTTTGGCCACACACACACACACACACACACACACACACAGCTTGTTTTTCAAGCTGTTGGGGCTGGGACGCAAGCTGTAGTTGGCCATGTAGGATCTGGCTCTCTTAACCACTAGGCCATGGGGCTAGTTACTCATACTTGAAGAGGGGCTGATAAGAAATGACCTGAAAGTCCACAAGCTGATGGTAAGCACTGCATTGATTCCAGGCTCTTTTTTCCCCAGTAAGTTGTGAACGATTTCACCCCTGATATCTTTGGTTTGTTTTAAACTAATTTTTTTGAAACTTCCTTACTTAATAAGTTTTTCATCTCCTTCTACTATGGTAGGAATTGAAATAAAGGTCAAATTTCATTCCAGAATAGAGAATGAAGATAACTGGCTATCTTTATTCCAACTATAATGTTGTCAACTATAATATAAAAATGCTTTGAATGAAATAAATTAACATCAGTTGTATAAGTCAAAGTTGCTAGATATGAGACATCTACAGAAATGTTTGGCTTAATCATAAATAATAATAGAAAAAAATATCAGGAACATTGTACATCAGTTAAAACTACTTACTTTTGAAGTTTTTTTGTGTTGCTTGATATGATTGGATAAACTTTCCTGGCAGTTATGAGCAGTAACCTGTGAACACGCGCTCGTGGTTACCATACTGTCTTCAGCCAATGATGAACTATTACTTTCTTCTATGTCATAGTAGCTTGCCATTTATCATAGCAACCCCAAACATTGTTTTACTTTGTTCTTGTCAGTATTAGCAAGCTCAGTGTTAAACTGAATGTCTTTGGATTTGATTTTTGGATTAGTTTCAAGTAGTCATTTATTTTTTTCTCTTTGATCCACTGCCTCTTAATACCAGTCTCAAATCCAAGACATGGATTCTTGTGTGTCTTGGAAACGATAATTATTTCATTTTAGTCTGAGGCCTGCCTCTTTAATTCTATGATTGGAATATTTATTCTTTTTGGTTTGAGTTTTCTATTTAGAAATTCTTAACCTAAAATTTTTAGCTATTAGTCTGTGAAATTCATCCTGGGATGCTGAACTCTACTTGGTAGAATTGCCAGCATCTAGAAGACTTTTAATTTTTCTTCAGCCGCAACCAGTCATAAAAGGCCTACCCAACTCATATTCCTGCAGGTAAGAGTGTCTTTATTAATGGTAGAATCTGGGGACCTCCTACATAATTTTTTGATAATAGATGAGCTGGATGGTTGCCAAATAATCTTTTTTTAAAAAAAATTATTTTATTTAACTTTATTTATTATTTATTCATTTGTTTATTTAAATTTGACCAGAGAGGGACAGAGAGAGAGAGAGAAAGAGAGAAAGTGAGAAAGCAAGCCGCCAGGTCCAGGACTCGAACCATGGTCGGCCATGTGGGAATCCAGAGCCTTTAACCACCATGCCACCCGCCGGCCCCAGCCAAATAACCTTTAAATTTCACTTTCTGCTCCATTTATTGGGTCATTGGGAAAGTCATGATGCATTTTTGCATAGAAAACCAGAAAAATACGTCATGACTTTCCTGGCAACCTAATAGTTAAACTCCCCCACGCTTTTCCAGTTGTTGCCCTGTTGGGTACCTGGAACTGTCTGCTCTGAGCCCAGTGTCTGCAGCTGGGCTCTATCAGTACTTTGTGGTATAGTCAGAGCAAGGACTAGAAACCACCCTCATCTAAAAGAAATGTTTCTGGCCCTCAGTGTAGGACTTGTGCTTGGTTAACTTGGTTTCTGCAGAACCATTTATTTTTGCTTTTTAGAGAGAGATTTTTACTTTAGGGCATGTGCACTTGCCAGAGAGACAGAGACAGACAGAAAGCAAGAAATCACCCCCCAGGGGGAATGGCCATGCTGCAGTCCCTTCTCTTTCATTTTTCTCTCAGGATCTTGGACACACATACGTGCCCAGCATTGTTTTAAGTCACTAGGTCTGGGACTTGAACCACAGTTGACTACGTGGGAGTCTAGCAACTAACCATTATGCCATCTGCTAGTCCCCGCAGAATCACTTCTAACCATTTCTTGCTTCTTTTTCATTAGGTGTATGTAAGTTGGCTTTGATTGTGAGTGCTCCCTGTTAATGCTTAAAACTGAGATTTGTGTTTTCATTATCCCCAATAATAGAAGAGACTAGAGGGCAGGTTTTTTCTTTTCTTTTCTTTTTTTTAAGGTTTTTTACCATATGGTGTATGCACTCACCGTAGAGAGACATATAGCTGCCTTAACCTCCATGCCACCTTCTGGCCTTTGATAGCATATTCTAAAAGATGTAATAAATATTTATAATAGCATGTAACAGAAAAATAAAATGTGAACTTAGTGCATGTTTATTTTGGTTTTAGGAACTCATATCTTCCCCCCTCCCCACATGCAGAAACACCTACACTTTTAGGGTTGTCTTTATGTGGTCCTTTACAAATACTTCCTGTTGAAATTAAGATGATAATTTCTGAAGTGGGTGCTGTGAATTAATTTAACAGTTACTCAGTAGAAACTACTTTTTCATTAAAAAACACTTTAATTTGCTTCCTGTGTGCTTTATTAACACAGCTCACACCTCTGGAATTACACACTGTCTCATTTAATTTGAGAGTAACAGCTGAATTAATAGAGATCCTATGTCAGTGACAAAGACAAGGTACTAAATTCACTTTTCACTGTGCTGATAACCATCTTTGGATGAAAGCAAGATTATATGTAGAGGACTTAGCATCCTCATCTAAAACAGAACTAGGCCTTCTTGGGGTTCATAGAATTTGCAGTACAAGTTGTCCACTTACTCGCCTTGAATAGAAATTTATTTTCTGTCAATATCTTCTCTTACAAGCACTGCAAGGAAGTATCAACGTACACTTTTTTTTAATTATCAGAGAGCAGGCCACTTGCGCGTAAGAGTATGAGTGCGAGCACATGCATTTATCCTGTCAGGATTCTGGGCGCACATAAATGCACACACACCTGGTATGTTTTTCAAGCTGGTGCATCCGGGACTTGAACTGTATGGTCAGCTATGTAGGATGTGGTTCCCTTAACCACCAGGCCATGAGGATAGCTCAGTCTTTGGGACTTCTAAATGGCTTGTTGTTTAAAGGCAAAATGTACTGTAAAAGATGTAGGAATTTGTCTAAGAGAGGAAATTTTGTACATTGAGAACTGTCAGTTCTTGAAAATATGAGCAGTTCTTCTTTTAACTATAAGCTGAGTCTTTTTCTAGCTCTTGAAACTAGAAACAATTTCTCTGTATTCAAACCAAGCATAGAAATCGGTAATGGTGGGATTGGCAATTCAGCATGGGACTAGACATTCAAACTGCATTCAATGAATATTTTTTATGGTTGGTTGACTTTAAGGCTTGAAACACATTTACTAGTGCTAAGACTTAAGATTAAAATCTATCTTTACTTGTGGTTGTACTACTAGTATAGGTGGGGAAAACTTACTCTTCCCAAATCTAAATGACCCATAGGCCTTTGTCAAAATTGGTACTCTAACTATTTCACAATTTGATTAGGCTAGTAGGATGAAATCTTTGCTTTGAAGGAAAGTTTTGAGGAAATAACAATAAGCCTCTTCACATCTTGAGGATCAGATTCAAATTATGTTTATGCCATTTCAGTGTGTAAAAAAGTTTGATTGAATTGAAAGGGAAAAAAGGCTATATGGGCCGAGAACAAATAGCAAATTTTTATTTGTAGCCCATATCTTTAGGGAGGAATCCAGTTTGTATAGTCACTTTAATTTTATTGTGAATGTTGACTAAACAGTGGAATTGGGTATCTTGACAGTTGACTTAATTTGAACAGTCACATTAGGTAAGATTGGAAAGCTAGTTTGGGGGATGTCACTGTTGGATGTGTTTTCTGGTTTGTTTCTAGTGTCCCTTCTGATATGGAGAGAATTTAATTGATCCACTTGGACTTTACATAACAGGTAAGCGTAATGCCTCATAAATGTGTTCTTGCCTTATTTCAACTTAACTAATAATCATAATCGAACCCAGTGTTCTTAATTACAGTTTGATTGTTTTTCCTCTGATGCATTCTTTTTCTCTTTTAAATTTTATTTATAATAATAATAATAATTATTATTATTATTATTTAACTTGCTATAGGGCATGTGTGCTCACCAAAGAGAGAGAGAAATCAAGCCTCTAGGTCTGGGACTTGAACCACTGTCAGCCACGTAGGAACACAGTGCCTTAACCACCTCACCACCTGCTGCCCTTGCACATGCATTCTTTTTCCTTTGCCCACACAGAAATTTTTGTACCCAGTATCTCCTTTTTCAAGTCCATCTAAGCTCTGCTACCAGCCTCTTGTATACATTACGTTGGGCAAGTCACTAGGCCACTTTGGGGTTTAGTTTCCTTACCTTTAAAACAAAAAAATAATTTAACTGGATACTATTAAGTTTGTCTATATCTCTTAAAATATCGTATCCCTTTATTCGTCAAACATTCATGAAACACCTGTGTGCTGGAACAATACAGGGTGCTCTGGCTACAAGTCCCTTGCCTTCAGAGAATGTTCAGGCTGATAGCAAAGAACACCCTCACTTTTTCAGATCAGTCTAGTCTTTTACTCTGGAAAAATTATGTAGTATTAGCAGATTTCCTTAATCTTTAGCATTACCCTATAAGACACTTGTTAAAACTGTTAATATTACTTACATCTTTAATCTGTTAATGAACCCAAATAGGTGCCTAAAGCACAGTAAGGGCAGAACACAGAAACACCAGGATTACAGAGGAGAAAAAGAAAGGCTTTACTGAGCAAGGAGGACAGGAGATGATTCTCAAATCTACTTCTGCTAAAATAAGAAGATAGGATCTTTTGTGGAGACATTTCCCACCCAAGTCCTCAGTCCCTTCCTTATGTGCAAATTAAGGATTGAAACTGGTATAGGTCTGATTTGCTGACCAGAGTCATGGCTCCAGGAGGCTTTCCCTCTGCAGCTGGATCCAGCCTTAGGTCTCTCAGCCCTCGCCAGGGCCTGTGCCTGCAGGCAGACTTACACAACAAAGCTACTAGTCTTTCTTTAAAGATTAGCCACCATTCCCAAATATATATATATATATATATATATATATATATATATATACACATACACACACCTGGGGTGAACTGTTTGTGGCATACTGCTCTGAGTATGTGATCAGGACAAGGTGGGTGAGCAAAAGCAGGTTAAAGTTCAACAGTAGTACTACTTCAGTAAATCTATTAAGATTTGCTTTATGATTTCATTTCTAAAAGTACTCATCTCTTTAATTTTTTTTTCCTATTTATGAGCCAGCTTCCCACCCTGGAAAAGGAAGCTGGGTGCCCCATTTTAATTTTGATCAATTGTTTTCTTCAGTTGATAGAAAATAAACTATAGGTGGTGTAGAGGTTAAGGTACTAGATCCCACTTGGCTGACAGTGCTGTTCTCGTTTCAGACCCAGTGGCTTGAAAATCAGCCTTGGGACCAGCAGATGATGTAATGGTTACATTACTGGTCTCTCACATAGTCGACCATGGTTCGAATCCCAGACTGGAGGCTTAAAACTCATGTTGGGTGCGTGTGTGTGCATTCCCAAAATCTCAAGAGGGGACTGGAGGAAAAGGGATTATGGTGTGGTTTTCTCCCCAGGGGCTGATATCTCACTTTCTGTCTCTTTGTTTCTGTCTTTCCAGTGAATGCACGTGCCCTATAGCAAAAATCTCTTAAAAAAGAAAATCAATGCTGAGAGCGTGTACATGCATGTCCAAAATCCTGAGAGGAGACTGGAGGAGAAAGGGATTGCTTGTGGCATAGCTATCTTCCCTGGGAGGTGATTTCTCACTTTCCCTTGCTCTTGCTCTTGCACTCTCTCGTTCTCTTTGACAAGTGCATACCCCTATAGGAAAGGAAAAAAAAAAAAAAAACAGGAAAGAAAAGAAAAAATAGAAAATAAATTATGTACCATAGAGTAAGACTCAGAAAAACGAATGATTTCTCTTTTTTTTTTGGAGAGGTTTTGCTATAGGGTGCGTGCGCTCGCCAGAAAGACAGAGAGAGACAGAGAGACAGAAAGCAAGAAATCACCCCAGGTGGATGGCCACGCCGCAATCCCTTCTCCTCCATTCTCCTCTCGGTATCTTGGGTATGCATGCACACGCGCCTGGCGTGAGTTTAAGCCATCGGGTCCAGGACTCAAACTGTGGTCAACTACATGGGAATCCAGTGACATAGCCATTACGCTAACTGCTGGTCCCACGAATGATTTCTTTAAGGCAAAAAAAAAATAAAGGCAGAGTTGGGCCAGCAGGTGGCATGCAGGTTAAGGCTGCTGGCTCCCACATGACCAACCGAATGGTTTGAGTCCTGGACTCATCAGCTTGAAAATGGCAGGCACATGTACATGTCTGCCCAATATCCTTTTTTTAAAAGAATTATTTAATTTTATTTATTCATTCATTTATTTTCATTTGACTAAAGAAAGACAGAGAGAAGGAAAGTGAGAAAGCAAGCCAAGTCTGGGACTCAAACCGTGGTCGGCCTTGTGGGAGTGTCCAGTGCCTTAACCACCATGCCATCTGCTGGCCCCTGCCCAGTATCCTAACAGGAGAATAGAGAAGAAGGGATTACAGCATGGCCATTAGTTCTCACTTTCCATCTCTCTCTCTGTATGTCTGTCTTCCTTGAACTAACACCCTCTAGCAAAAAAATAACAAAAACTAGAAAGAAAAAGCCTAGAGGTGTGATAATATAATTTTATATCTATATATAATGTGTAAACTGTAAATATTCTATATAAGATATATGATTTAGGGACCAGCAGTTAGTGTAATGGCTATGTCGCTGGACTCCCACGTAGTTGACCGTGGTTCGCATCCCGGACCCGGTGGCTTAAAACTCACGTTGGGCGCGTGTGCGTGCGTGCCCAAGATCCCGCGAGGAGAATGGAGGAGAAGGGATTGTGGCGTGGCCATCCCCCTGGGGGGTGATTTCTCGCTTTCTGTCTCTCTGTCTCCCTCTGTCTGTCTGGCCAGCACACGTGCCCTATAGCAAAAACCTCTCAAAAAAAAAAAAAAAAAAAAAAAAAGATATATGATTTATAGAAAAGAGGCCTAAGAAAAATGCTAGAAAAAAATGTGAAAGTGAGAAATTACCCCCAAGGGGGATGGCCCTGTCACAGTCCCTTCTTCATTCTCCTTTTGGGATCTTGGGCACGCATGCATACGTGCCAGGTTTGAGTTTCAAGTCTCTGGGACTTGAATGGCAGTCGGCCATGTGAGAATCCAGTGCCTAAACCATTACACCACCAACTGGCCCCTAGAAAAAGTTTTCCAAGATTATAGCTTTGTTTAAATTTTTTTTTTAGGTTTTTGCCATATAGTACGTATACTTGCCTAAGAGAGGCAGAGAGAGACAGAGAGGGAAAGTGAGAAATTACCCCCTGGGGTATGGCCACACTGCAGTTCCTTCATTCTCTTCTTGGGATTTTGAGTATGCATGCACTCATGCCTGGTGTGACTTTCAAGCCATCAGATCCGGGGCTCAAACCATAGTCTACCATGTGAAAGTCCAGCACTTTAACTACCATGGCACCTGCTAACCCCCTCTGTTTAAAAATTTTCACATTCAAAGGTAAAAAAGAGGGCCAGCAGATGGCATGGTTGGGGCTCTGGACTCACACATAGCCAACCATGGTTAAGAGTTCCGGACCTGGCAGCTTGCTCTCTCACTTTTTGCCTCTCTCTCTGTTTCTCTCTGGTGAATGTGTGTGCTCTGTGGCAAATTAAAAAAATAATAATAATCATGATAAAATAAAAATTCAATAATTTTTTAAAAAGGAAAAAGTGAGTGATAGATGCTACTAGACCTGCGTGACTTTGTAATCCAGATGATTGGACTATAGACAGTGTAGAAGACTCATTCATGTGAAACGCATTCATGGAAGGGGGAGGAGTGGGACTGCTTCTTTTGACTATGGTCATAGAAGACTTTTTTAAAAAGAGGTTAAAAAAAAAAAACCAGAAGTGTAGATCTGGGAGAATGATCTTCCAGGCTGAGGAAAGACAGTGCAGAGGTCCCGAGATGGAAATAAGCTCTGTTTGTTCATAGGAGGAAGGCCAGTGTGGCTGGGGTGAAGTTAGTGACGAGGGAGAGGGTAGGCCATGAATTTGAGCTGGTAAGTCAACTTGTTATAAAAGGACCCTATAGGGTCAAATAAAGAGGTTGAATTTTATCCTAAGTGTGTTAAATAGAAGAGTGACATAATCTGATTTACATTTTAAAAGCTCATTGTGGCCGCTCTTCCAGAGAACAGCAGAACAGCACAGCGTGGGCTACAAAGGGAGTTGAGAGATCAGTTAGGAACCAGTGAACACCATTCAGATGAGAAAAACTGCGTCTGGGACAGAAATGGATGAATGTGCCGTGTGTTGAGAAGTAGGGCACCTGACAGGACTTGCTGATGCCATATGAAAAGATAGGGTTTGGGGCTTGAGCAGCTAGGTTGAAGATCATGCCATTTAGTATTTTAGTCATATTAGACACTTCAGATTAAGTCATGTTTTGCATAATGATGTTTTGGTCAACATCATTAGGCAGACGACGGCGTTCCATAAAGAGCATATAGAGCTACCACATAGCCAAGGTGTGTAGTAGGCTGTGGCCTCTAGGTTTGTGGAAGTACACTGTGTGATGTTTGGAGGATGAAACTGCCTTCAGACACATTTCTCAGAAGGAGTCTCCATTATTACTGACACATGAATCTAAGAATGGAGCCTTTTAATTTTGTAAGCTTGTGACAAGGGACAGAGTGAGATCTCTGTAAGGGCACTGATTTCGTGGAAACTCCCAGACTAGAAAATTACTCTGACATGTTAGAATACTAGACATTTTATTTTAAAAAATTAATGATGATTAAGTGCTAGAGCATGAAAAGTCGTTGTAAAAGATAGATATAAGATCCGTTCCCAGAGTCTGGTCTTGGAAGTGGGCATGAACCTATCATGATTTGCTGAGGTCTCCATTAATAATAGTGCTGAGAATTCATTAGAATGAAAGAGCATACTTTTCTACAGAGTTGCCACTTGAAAATGAAATAGAAATTGAAAGCTAGGGTATACAAATGCATCTCCTCTCACAGATTATTTTTCCAACTCCTACATGTTGAATAAAAGACCACACCTGATTTAAGAATCACCAAATCAAAGGAATGACAAAGTATTGGATTAGGAGTTAAAAGATTTAAGTTCTGAACTCAAGCTCCGTAATAGACATGTGACCATGACAAATCGAACCTGAGCTTCTGTTTCCTTATTTGTAAAATCCTTGCTCTGCATGCCTGACAGAGCTGTTAAAAATCCCAAATAAGATCATGGGTGTCAGAGTACTTTGAAGACTGTGAAGCATTGAACACTGTGTGTGAGGGAGTGGTTACATAGCCCAAAGTATTTAACTCCAAGGACCTTGAAAGTCCTTTTAAAGCAGACTAGGAGGGTGGGGGAGAGGGGCAGTACGTAGGCTCTGCCTCTACTGTGAATCTTGAGGTTATGGTTTCCACTGGACCACAGTACTCGGCTTTGCGGAACAGAGGACCCTGGATAAATTTAAGAGCTATAAAGATGATAAAATGAAAGTTGGCAAGGACGTTGATTTTGCTCTCTTATTTGCTAATTAGAATGTTATTCCTAGCCATAATGCTAAAATGAAAGGTAGCAAAAAACAGTATTTTTTACTTTTTAAGTTTTTTCTCCTGTATTTGATCTTTAGACTGTGAGTAGTATTTTGTTTGGTGTACTTGGGAGTATCTTTTTCTTAAGAAGTGAAAAGTATTGGGGCCAGCAGCTGGTATAATGGTTACTTCGCTGGCTTCCCATGTAGTCGACTGTGGTTCAAGTCCTGGACCCGGCGACTTAAAATTCACACCAAAAATCTCGAGAGGAGAATGGAGGAGAAGGGATTGCAGCGTAGCCATCCTCCTCCCTGCCCCCAGGGATTTATTTCTTGCTTTCTGTCTCTGTCTCTCCAGTGAGTATATGTGCCCTATAATAAAAATCTCTCTTAAAAAAAAGGCAGAGGCTTGCATGCATTTGAAAGCAATGTTGGCTAACAAGAGAATGGAAGTGGGGGAAAAAGAAAAAACAGGTTGGGAAGAAAAAGTAAAGCAAGAGGGAGGAAAAATGTGAGAAAAGAAAAAGCTTAAATTATTTCAAGAAGTCAAAAAATAAAAGTCTGAAGTGTTCTTTAACAATCTGTCTTTGAGATTTCAGGTACAAAAATTTGAAGTGATTAAAGGAGAGTTTGATCCGTAGGGGAATAAATAAAATTAAGGAAAAAGGGAGGACAGTTTCCTTCAGAAGGTAGAATGTAGACTGTAGAGAGGAAAGAGAAGGTTCTCTGTGGAAACATGACCTGCAGAAGGATGTGCAGTCTCTGTGAAGCTACGTGGGGTACTGTGAGCATTGTTTTTGTCTTAAGATGTGCTTTCTTCCTGAAATATATAAAGTTGGTCTCTTGACCCCCCTCTGCCTAAGTGACCCCAGTGGTGTCTAATTCCCATTAAGTCTAGGGAAAATATTTTGCCAACGTAAGATTTTCATTATTCTGGATATCTGCACTGAAATCATTGGCTTTTTTTCCCTCCACATTTATTTAGAGAAATTTCTGCTATAGGACATATACGCTTGCCAGAGAGACAGAAAGAAAGCAAGAAATCACCCCCCAGGGGGCATGGCCATGCCACAATCTCTTCTTCATTCTCCTCTCAGGCTTTTGGGCATGCATGCACAGGTGCCTGGAATGAGTTTCAAGCCACTGAGTTCATACCACAGTCTACTACTGGGGAGTCCAGCGATGTAACCATTATGTCATCTGCCAGTTGCAACATTTATTTATTTACCTATTTATTTGTTGTGATTTTCAGGCCACTGGGTCCAGGACTTGAGCCTTGGTCAGTCATGTGAGAGTGCAGTGCCTCAACCCCCACGCCACCTGCTGGTCCCAATTCATTGACTTTTTAAAAATGTGCCTCAGACTACATTACTGCCTATTTAAAATATCGTCTTGATACTGATTTTTTTGTTGTTTTTGTTTTCTGACTTTTTCAATTTACTGTTTTTCCTTAATTCATTGACTTGGAGCTTAAAGAACGAAAAGTCAAACAACATGAGATTATGACAAACACTGTCAGATGAAGTCCTTTTTTTCCGCTTTCTCGATTCTCAATATTTCCCACCCTCACTCTGTAGACAACCAATTGCCATGAATTTAGTATATATCTTTCCAGTGTGATATGTGTGTGTGTGTGTAGATGTATTGGTTTATGTGTTAAATTTTTATTCGAATTATATATGTGTTGAACATGCACATGTTTTCATAAATGTAAACTCTATAGCAGTCTTTCATTTATGTTTTATAAAGTCTATTCATGTGAGTACATATAGATCTAGGTCTTCCCTTTTAGCTGTTTCATTCTCATTTCACTGGATGATTATGTCACCATTTTTCAACAACTCTTGATGGGTATTTAAATGACTTCCTTTTTTGGGGGCCATTATAGAAGGAAACTCTAGTGAACAACCTCCACATTTCCCTGCTGACTTTTCTTTTCTCTGTTTTTTGCTTCAGTGATTTGATTTTGTCAAGAACATCTCATTATTTTATATTCTTTCCTTGGTCCAGCACTTTGGTCATTACTGGAGGGAGGGAAATGGATGAGAATAACCGTCCATAATTTGGAGTACCAGTCCTCTTTTACCAGGGGAAAAAATCTGAGATTTTCTTTCCTTAAGGATTATTTTTGAAATCCGATAAATTCGGCAACTTTGCATTTTGATATCTTGCATGTTTATTTTCTCATATCCTTGCATATCTTATAGCTGTTTTTCATAACTTCAGTAATTGCTCACCTTTTCCCTTCTCCTAAGTTCCTTTTACTATTAACTCCTATGATACTTTCCACCCAAATGCGGCACCGTTTAGTGATCTCCACTGGCGTCATGCAGTTCCTGTGTTACACGATTCTAACAGAGCTGAAATTTGTCAGTTTCTTGGCGTTCTTAGGTAAGCATTTTTAAAGTATGCCCTTGCCTTGATTTTAGATTAGAATTGCTGTGTTATATATACATTTTGTTTAAGGACCATTTGTTTCAGTGACCATTGGTTTCACTTAGGAATTTTTTTCTTTGTTTTTTAAATTGGCAGAGGGCACATGTGCTTGCCAGAGAAAGAAACAAGACAGACAGACAGACAGGAGGAGGAGGGAGGGAGGGAGAAAGCACCCCCTAGTGGGATGTGGTCAGGCTGTAATCCTTTTCCTCCATTTTTCTATCCTATCAAGATTTTAGGCACACATGTACACAAGCTGCCAGGGCTGGGATTTGAACCATGTGGTTGTCCGTGTGGGAATTTCCTTTAACTACTGTGCTACTGGGCCAACCCTTATACTTTTTTGTTTTTTTTTTTTTTTGAGTCTTTAATTCACTGTTCTTTATTCTCTATTGTGAGGTTGAGTATATTTTTAATTTTCATGCTCCATGTTTTTCTCCCTCTAAACCTGGATCCTGCTCAGAGCTTTGAGCACTTGGAATCCTGAGGTGTTACAAATGAAAACTGTTACTCTTCTCTAATAACACACTCTGCCTGCTGCTAGTGTTTGAGTAGGACTTCCTTTCTTAACAGCTAGTTTGGGCAGCCACCTGTCTCATGAATACATTCGCTATCTTTAAGTGTTTGAGAAGAATATATGTGCTTAGTACTTTTTAAAAAAAACAACTACTAAGAACTTAAAATGGAAACCAGAGTAATAAATATAATTTGATGATCAGATGCCTATGTATTTTTCTCTCAGATCTGTTCTTGCCTCAGGATATGGCTTAGTTCTAAGTATTGTGTTTGTAAAGTGACCTTTGGATCTAGGCTTACTTAAATTTTAACATGGATGAAGTATTCTATGAGAAGTACACGCACAGGTCAGCTGGTGGTGTGATGGTGGAGGTGGCTGGATCCCACATGGCATGCTGCACAGTTTGAGTTCTCCACCCAGCAGCTTGAAAAACACAATCCCAATAGGAGAAATGAAGAAGGGATTGCTTTGTAGCTATTCCCCATTGAGGGGCTGTTGCTTTCTCGCTTTTCCCGTCTCTCTCTCTCTCTCTCTCTTCCTTCTGGTGAGAGCATACTTCCTCTAGCTAAATTCAAAAGAAAAAAACTACAAGCACAGGCCCAGCGACAAAACACAGTAGCGGCTCACTATTCTGCCATATTCGAGCTTGGTGGAGTTTGGTTCCTGGTCGATCTCTACTGGCCTCCCTGTGTGTGTGACACTTGGCTGGTTAGGAGTGCGGAGGGGAGGAATGTGGCATGAGACTCTGTGGAGAGTACCTGTTTCTTTTTCATGAAAATGAGGCCTTGTTGAGGGTACTTGTTTCTCTCCTATCTTTTTTTTTTTTTTTTTTTTAACTAAAACACTTGACGATTTTATTATTTTCACATTTCACAATACAAATGAAAACTGCACTTTTTGCCTCACTTCTCTCCTCCAAAACTACTCTTATTTTTAATTTTTTTTTAATAGGAAGGGGGAAAGTCTTCCTTGACATGCTGTTAGAAAACACCCAGAGTCACAGCACCATGATCTCCTGGTGAAGTAGAACAAGTTAATATAAAGCTGACATAAAGAAGCCTCCCTTCATCCTTATCTGTCTGGCTGAGGCATCCCTGGCCGAGTGGGCACCATCATGGGCCGGGCAGGAGGTCTCATCATCGGGGGCCCAGGCATCATGGGCATGTGGCCTCCCATGGGTGGCCTCATTCCAGGAGCAGGTCCTACTGGCATCATCCCAGGAGGAGGAGGGCCCATCATTGGCATCATGGGAGGGCCCCCCATATGGGGTGCTGGCATCATGCCAGGGCGAGCAGGACCCGGGAGACTGGGGGGAGGTGGGATCATCGCCCCTGCAGGAGGAGGAGCAGAGCATGGAGTAGGAGATCTCTGCCCTTGTTGAAAGGCAGCAGTTGTTTTGTCAATCAGGCTCTGAGCCTGCTCTTCCATCCATTTCTGATAGTAGTCTTTCACATTGTCTTTGTGTTTCCTACCACTGCAGTGTGTTTTTCTCACGGATGGAGAATCGTGGGTGAGGTATGTATCATAGTAGTCACAATAAAACTTAGGCATGTTGCTCCTCAGCTCTCTCCTATCTTTCATTAAATAAATAAAAATTTTAAAAATGTACAGGTACTACCTGTATGCTCAGAAGTATCCATCCCATCACCCTGTAGGCAGTGTTTTTGTAAAAAAGAATTATTTTATTTAACTTTATTTACTTTTATTTATTTATTATTGTTATTATTTTTTAATAATTTTACCAGAGAGGGACAGAAAGAGAGAGAAGGAAGAGAAAGCAAGCTGCCAGGTCTGGGACTTGAACCACGGTAGGCCATGTGGGAGTCCAGCACCCTTAACCCACGCCACCTGCCAGCCCTTACAATTTTGCTATTTAATTACCTATGCTGTGGTAATCACTGTGTTTGAATGGAATTGGTTATCTGCTCTTTGTCATATCAACCCCACATTTTATGCTGCAGAGTAATGTTCCTATCTTAAATATTTCTTTAAAAGAAAATGATGTTCTTATATGGAATGCTAACATGGAGTTTGTGTTTTCCCTTCTACTCTGGAGACTCTGCTATAAAACTTTTTAGTTCATAAGTCAAAAATAGTTTTTTCCCCTAACTGTAGTTACCCTCTTGGGATATTTCATCCGGCTACATAACAGAAGCCTTTATTGCCTCTGTGGGAGTCAAAATAAAATGTAAAGAACTTTGTTCTTGAAGTTATAGTTTGTTGGCATAATTCTTTCTTTAAAACCCTTTTTTCCTGACCATAAATAAAATGTGCTCTCTTAAACTTAAAAATAGCAAAAGTCCAGTAAAGGAAGCAAGCGCCCAGTCTTAATGCTAGACCTTGTCAAGTAGTTCCCCACGATGGTTCCACCAGTTTGCGCCTGCACTCGCGGTGCATGAGCCTTCTCGTCTCTGCCCCACAGCCTCGTCATTAAAACAGGAACTGCACATTTGCAAGAGGAGAGTGCGATTATGGTTTGTATCAGGTTTTTCAGTCTCAACTGGACTCATTCATATTAATAACATAAACCTGAGCCTTGCTTGTGAGATAAACTTGGTTAACCTGCCATACAGAGAAGGGGAAACATTCTGGGTTTTGAGTGGGTAGAGTTATTGTCTAATCTTTCAAGGATGGGGATATAGAAGAAAAGATTAATTCAGCCATTTATTAAATATGTGTTTGTTTCTGGCTTTCCATGTGCCAGACGCTGTCTGAGTGCAGCCACAAAACAGACAAGAATCTGCCTTTGTGGAGCTGGTTTTCCAAGTTAGAAGAGACAGATTGTAGCATGGAAGATGACTTTATGTGCTACAGAAAAAATAATGAGGCAGAAATAGGATTGTGGTTGTGAGGGTGGGGATTACATTTTTAAGGGTGTCAAGGAAGGCCTCACAGAGATAGTGACAATTAAGGAAAGAGCCAAGGGAAGTAGGGGAGTAGTTATCCAGACAGAAAGTGGCAAGTGTAAAGCCCTGAGGCAGGAATGGGCCTGTTCTGTGTGAGGAACCTCAGCCAGGAGGGTGGGGTGGCTGGAACATGGTACCCTCAGGAGAGGGTGGAAGATGGGGCCAGGTCAGTCACCGAGGCCAGATAGTGCAGGGCCTTTTCCACCATGCGAAGGAAGGACAATGAGGTGGGAAGTTACTGGAGGTTCCATCAGAGGCTGCATTTGAACTGCTAAACTTGAAAATACTGCGGCCTGGCTTTGCTTCTACAAAAGCTTTTATTTTTTGTAGTAATTTGGGTGTAGGGTTCAGCAGGTGGCCTGGTGCTTGAGACCCTGGACTCCCACTTGGCCAACCATGGTTCAAGTCCCAGACCTAATGGCTTACTTTCTCACTTTCTCTCTCTCTGGTGAGTGCACGTGTCTTATAGAAAAATAATCTGGATATAGTAGGTATTACACTTAAATTCAAAGAAAAGGAAGTATAATAGAAAAAATCCTGCCTATAGGTATTTTTTTCTGGATGGCCTTGCCCTTTTTTTTTTTTAAAGAGATTTTTGCTATAGGGCGAATGCACTCTCTGTACAGACAGACAGACAGAAAGCAAGAAATCATCCCCGGAGGGATGGCCACACTGCAATCCCTTTCCCCATCCTCCTCTCAGGACTTTGGGCATGCCCACACATGTGCCTAGTGTGAATTTCTGCTAGCTCCAGGATTCGAACTGCTGTCAACTATGTGGGAGTCCAGCGATGTAACCATTATGCCATCTGCTGGTTCCAGGATGGCCCTGCTTTATTACTGAGTTTTCATCTTGAATATCTTTGGAGAAAAAAAGTACTCTGCACAATAGTATATTCACCCTTAGATATTTGGGGCTAGATAAATGTCTACTCTGTTAGATTATTTTAATCATGTATGTTTTAAACATTTTTATTATAAAATATGGCACACTGTACAAAACATAATTAATCTTATAACAAGATTAATTATAAAAGGCAAATACCAATATAACCACCAATTAGACCTAGAAATCCATCATTGCCAGCACCCAGAAGTCTACTGTGTATCATTTCTAGATTATGACCAATGTCATGGTTCAGAGGGATACCGTCACTGTTCTGACAGTTGTGATAATCATTTCCTTATTTGTCTTTATGACTTTACATCTAGAATTCGTTCCAAACCAATGTAGTTTTGTCTGTTTTTAAATTTTGCATAAATGGAATAATATAGCATGTGATCTTTTGTGCCTTCTTTCAGAACCTAATAATATGTTTGTGACTTTCATTCACGTTATCTAAATTGTAGTTAAATTTCTTTGCCATGCAGAATTCTGTTATATAAATATACTACAATTTGTGTATCCATTCTGCTGATGGGCACATGAATCATTTCTGGTTTTGGGCTGCTGTGATCGTTCTTACTTACTGGGCTGATAGACATGTCAGGATTTCTCTATAAACTATATGTTTAGGAGTAGAATTTGCTGGGTCTTCAACTTTACTAGGTAATAATGAACTTCCTGAAGTGATGGCACCAATTTGTCATCCTACCAACAGTTTGAGTGTGTCCCTGTTCAAGCCCTTACCAGTGTTGTCAGACTTTTAAAGTTTACCAGTTTGTTGGGTCTGAAAATGTTAATTTTAACTAATTAACTGAGAAACCAAAACCATAAACTTCTGGTGAAAAAATTAGAGTGTAAAGGACCAGAAGTATTGGTTTCTGCTTTAACAATCTGAACCAGGGGCCGATAGGTGGCATGGTAGTTAAGGCACTGGACTCCCATGTGGCCAACTACAGTTCAAGTCTCAGACCTGACAGCTTGCTTTCTCATTTTCTCTCTCTTCTTTCTCTGGTAAGTGTGTGTGCCCTACAGCAAATTAAAAAATAATAATAATAAATAAAATTAAATAATTATTTAAAAATCAGTATCCCCACAAATATGTATAATTACCATACGTTAATTTAAAAATTGAAAAAAATAGAATCTGGGCCAACCCATGGCATAGTAGTTAGGGCAGCTGGATTCCACATGGCTAACTGCGGTTCAAATCCCAGACCCAGTAGTTGGCAGACATGTGTGCATGTGTGCCTAAGATCCTGAGAGGAGAATGAAGATGGGATTGTGGCGTGGCCATCTCCCCTGGGGGATGATGTCTTGCATTCTGTCTCTCTGGAGAGTGCATGCACCGTATAGCAAAAATCTCTCTCTATTCTCAGAGTCAAGAAATTTGTCTCTTTCACCACTATATCTCAAAGAAGGCCTTCTGCAGTTGATACTCAGCAAATTATTTGGTGAATGAATTTAACCTCATTCCTGCTACTCTTAGCTGAACTGTGTGGGATTTTCATAGGCTTTATTTTATGGTATTTGATCCAAACTGCCCTGTTTTAGTGTCATTAGTTTGGTATGATTTTGGTGATGGTTCATTTCATTACTGATAATGACTGGACTTCCTTTAAAAAAAATTACTGTAGCCTAAGAGAAGCTTATTTTTAAAGTGTGCTAGTGAAAGTATTTACATTTTCAAGAAGAGACCTTAAATTTTTTTAAAAAAGCTTTTAGTTTTCACTCTGAGCCATATGTACTTTCCAGAGAGAGACAGAAACAAAGACAGAGAGGGAAAGTAAGATATCAACTCCCCTCCCTCAGGGAGATGGCCATGCCACAACCCCTTCTCCTCTATTCTCTGTTGGGGTTTTGGGTGCACACACATGATCGCCTGATGTGTTTTATAGCCATCAGGTCCTGGACTCACAGTTAGCCATGTGGGATCCAGCAGCCTTAACCATCATGCCATGAGCTGGCCCAAGATTCTACTTTTAAAGCAATCACTTATCCTTGAGACCAGCAGATAGCGTGATGGTTACGTCACTGGACTCCCACATAGTAGAGTGTGGTTCGAGTCCTGGACCCGGAGGCTTAAAACTCATGTAGGGCGTGTGTGTATAAATGCCCAAAATCCTGAGAGGAGAATGGAGAAGGAGGGGTTGTGGCATGGCCATCCTTCCTGGAGGGTGAGTTCTCGCTTTCTGTCTCTGTTTCTTTCTGTCCCTCTGGTGAACGTATGCAGTCTATAGCAAAAACCTCTTAAAAAAACAAACAAAAAAAGATAAAAAAAAAAACACTCACCCTTGATTTATCCAGTATTTCATTTATTTTTTCTCACAAAGCTAGATAACACCAGAACTGTTTGCCTAGGTTAGGTTCCTAAAAACCTCACAACCACTCTGAACTTTGTTTCTGTTTAGAGTAGCTCTGTAGGATATGGTAGGTTAATATTAGAGTGATGATGTTACTTTGCCAAGATATCTCGCCCTTCTTTGATAAAACCCTTTTTCACCCTTGTAAAAATCAGTGTTAATCCAGTCTTTAGTGACACACTCCATTTCAGTGTGACATTTATTAAAAACATAGGGCTCTTGGCTTTGTTTAAGTGTGTCTTGCTTTGCGGCTCTATTTACCCATCAGAGTACTTTTTTTTTTTTTTTCTTTTTTCTTTTCCACTTTGCTAAAGGGGCGTGTTCTTGCCAGGGAGGAGGAGAGAAGGAAAGTGAGACAGCACAGTATGGCCATTGTACAGTCCCTTCCCCTCTATTCTCTTGGGATTTTAGGCTCGCACGCCACACGTGCAGGGCTCAAACCATGCTGTTGGGTGGGCTCTAGCCACCTCAACCACCATGCCACTGGCTGGCCCGTAAAGCACTTTCTTAAAAGGGTATTTTACATAAAAAACTACATCATGATTCTTTCACATTTTGTTAGGGAGCTGGCAAAAGTGGTAGCTTCTCTTTCATAAATGTTGAAATGGAGCAAGTCACTTCATTTATTTTTGCTACTCGTAGGCCAGTTCATTAGGGAACTAATTTGATTTTTCACTTCTAATGTCTTTTTGAGAAATGACTGAAAAAATAGCACAGAGTTAGTGATGAGATATAAGAATTACTTTGACTAGTGAATCCTTTTTTACTAGTCATTTCTTTGCATTGTATCACCTGCTTTTTGTGAAATTTTACCTTTTAAGAATAGCCAAAGACTTATATGAGATTCAAAGTCCAGTTGAAGCCTGATTCATCATCTCTGTTTCCAACAGAGATTTCCTGTTAGACAGGACAAATTAGAATTTTCCTACTGACTTGACTTGGTGAGTTTTTACATAGTTTTATTTTAAACATAATCACAAAGGGAAAATGCAGAATGAGATGCAGATAAATATTTACCATGACTTTTGAAAGTGCACATCTTGAATGTGATTACCGTTTCATTTCAACATAAATGTTAGGCAAAGTTGAAGTCCTACAAGGTAAGCATGTACAAGATTTTTCTTTCTAATAAGGAGCGTTACAAAACAGTATTAAACCTTTTCTCTAAACAGCTTTTTTAAAAAGTTGTATTCAGGGTCAGCAAGTGGTGTGGTGATTAGGGCACTGGACTCTCACTTGACTGACAGCAGTTCAAGTCCTGAACCTGGTGGCTTGCTTTCTCTCTTTCTTCTGTGTCTCTGGTGAGCGCACATGCCCCATAGCTATCAAATAATAATAATAAATAAAGGTAAATAATTCTTTTAAAAACAAAGCTGTATTCCAAATCTTCCCTTGTGGAGTAAATGTGAGTATTCAGTTCTATGGTGACTACTGTCTATAGGGTAAGGCTTTACTCTTAGTTGAGGGTTAGGGTTAGATTAGGGTTAGGGTTAGGGTTGGATTTAATTTTTTAAATTTAATATTATTTATTTAATTTTAATTTTGATCAGAGATGAACAGAGCGAGAGAGAGAGAAAGTGAGAAAGCAAGCTGCCAGGTCCGGGACTCAAACCACTGTCTACCATGTGGGAGTCCCATGTCCTTAATTACTACTCCACCTGCCAGCCCCCGCATTTAAATTTTCAATCAGTGGTTGGTAATACAGGGTGTGGAGACTTTAGGGTAAGATTAGTTTTTCACCCTAATTTCTTAGGGAAATTAGAATTACAGTTTTAGGGACCAGCAGATGGCATAATGGTTACGTCACTTTATTCCCACGTAGTTGATCATGGGATCCTGTGCCTTGAATCTCACCAGGTGCATGTGTGTGCATGCCTAAAATCTCTAAAGGAGAATGGAGGAGAAGGGATTGCATGTGACCATCCCCATGGGAGGACTGATTTCTCACTTCTGTCTCTCTCTTTGGTGAGCATACACATTCTATAGCAAAAACCTCTCTTAAAAAAATAATTTTAAAGAGAGACCTTTAAGCAATTCTTGGGCTTCCTTTCACTCTGTAAAAGGAGTTTGATTTTGAGGAGATTGCTTTTGTATATTGTACCTTAGAGTGCATCTCTGTATAGCTACTTAAAAATCTTTATAATTTTGGGAACCAGCAGTTAGCGTAATGGCTATGTCTCTGGACTCCCACGTAGTCGACCGCAGTTCGCGTCCCGGACCCAGTGGCTTAAAACTCACGCTGGGCACGTGTGCGTGCGTGCCCAAGATCCCGAGAGGAGAATGGAGGAGAAGGGATTGTGGCATGACCATCCCCCGGGGGGGTGATTTCTCGCTTTCTGTCTCTATGTCTCTGTCTGTCTGGCAAGCGCATGCGCCCTATAGCGAAAACCTCTCCAAAAAAAAAAAAATCTTTATAATTTTGAGGAGCATGTTAAGTTTTTTACTTTGTAGTATGAGATTTTTGCCTCAAATGGTTATGTATGTTTTTACAATTTTAAAGAGTCTTATTGGGTGAAATAAGTGTTATTGCATTGTAATCTTTTAAATTCTGACACAGATCAGCAGGAGCCAGGAAATTCTGCTCAGACAGACGTTCTGACTTTCCCCTGTTTCTTCTGCCTGTGTGGTTTTACTTTTTCCTTGAGTCATGCATTTTAGAATGAATGCTTAAAACTGAGAACTCCCTGCCTTTCCTTTGTTCCATTTAGTTTACTTAGGACCTTAACATTGGCATAAAATTTGGCTTATTTTTAATAACTTTAGAAGAAGAATTTATTTTCCACAGATGATTTCCAGGCAGGTTCATGGGAATATGTAAATGGTACAGATTTTTCAGTTAAGACCACAAAGGAGAAGATAAAAAGCATATATAGGCCTCAGTCTTTCTCTCATGGTTAGAAGAGAGTTTAGGTACCTTTACTAAAGGAAAGTGCCTGTAGGAATACTGAATTCTGTACTGTTAGTTAGTATTTAATGCCAAACATAATTGGTTGTCCTTGTAATACACCAGATCCTTTAGAGCAGGTGGGCATTTCAGTTTCCAAGTTAATGAACTCAATATAAATCGTATACTCTAAGACTAATTTATATTGATACTTTCTCATTTCAGATTCATTCCCTGGGCCCCTTCTGTGATCAAATCATGTTGAGCCATAAATTTTTTTTACAGTCTTTTTGGGAAAAAAAAAAAATTACTATAGGGTGTGTGTTTGCCAGAGAAAGCGAGAGGCAAAGAGAGGGAGAAAGTGAGAAAACATGCCCTGGTGGGGATGGCCACGCCGTAGTCCCTTCTCCTCCATTCTCCTCTTGGGAGTTTGGGTACCCGTGCACGTGCACCTGGCATGTTTTCTAAGTTTCTGGTCTGGGATGTGAACCACCTTGTGGGCCTTATGGGAGCCATCCACCTTAACAATGACGTATCTGCTGGCCCACAAGAAATAGTTTTAAATGGCTTTACTGAAGTATAGATAAGCCAAAGAGACCAAGCCAAAGAGAATTACCTGCTGAATTTGGCTTCAGTAAAGGGTAGAGGACCCTGTAGGGTTCTGTCCTCTATTAGTTTCATGAAATGACTCTTCTGTTTTTGAATTCTTTGCAGATTGGACATGCTTAAATAGTATTAGGGTCAACCTTTTCATCAGCTTACTATTTAAATTTTATGAGACATAGACAGGGTGAAGGGAGCTCTCTCAACACATCTTTGGGACTATTAACTACAGTGGAGTTGTCTTTTTTAAAAAAAAATTATTTGTTTAATTTTATTTATTATTATTATTTAATTTGACCAGAAAGAGACAGAGAAAGAGGAGGAAAGTGAGAACGCAATCCTAAGGTCTAGGGTTCAAACTACAGTTGGTCATGTGGGAGTCCAGAACCTTAACCACCAGGCCATTGGTGGCCTCAAGTGGAGTCTTAACCATAGGGTTTTTTCCCCTCTTCCTTTTCCTTCTCCTCTTTTTTTTTTTTAATCATTTTTTTCCCCCAGCACTTTAAATAAGTAAATTTTTTCAACCTAGAGGAGAAATCTTTGATAGCATGTGGGATGTGTTAAAATCTTCATCCTTCCCAAGTTTGTTCTTTGTGGCCCTAGAGATTTTTGCCTCAGCCAGTCAGTGGAATCAACACATGAGTCTAATTTGTGAGAAGAGAGACATTGCTGATTGTTTGGTTTTGCCTTTCTAACTTCATTTCTTAAGATGTTTTCTTTTGGAACTGAGACCCACTTTGAAGTAAAATAACCCCTTTATAATCCAGTTTGTTTCCTGATTTGGATTCATGTTGTTTCATTTCACACATCTCCCAAGTGATGGATTTTGAAAGTGATATGTAGAGAAGCTTAATCTGATGAACCCTCTCTGTGTTTTGTTTGGTTTTGTTTTTTTTTTAGCAGCTGGAGGAGTTTTTCTTCCTAGCAGGGGTTCCATAATTAACAACAGCAGCACATCACCTGATGGTATTAACCCAGACCTTGTGAAACCTGTGTTGTTGCAGGGACGGTTTATTCTGCTGGAGCCTCTATCTGAGTGGAGACAGTAATTTTCCTCTGATCTGAATATCATTTGTGCTGAAATTATTATAAAAAGCAAATGAAGTCTTTTTTTTGTTTTCTTTTTGGTGGAGAGAGAGAGAGAGAGAGAGTGTGTGTGTGTTGTTTTAAGAGGTTTTTGCCTTGGATCGCATGCACTCACTGGAAAGAGAGACAGAGACAATGACAGGAAAAGTGAGAAATCACCCCCCAAGGAGGAATGGCCACATCACAATCCCTTCTCCATTCTCCGTCTGGGAGCTTGGATATGCATGCACATGTGCATGGCATGATTTTCAAGCCACTGGGTCCAGGACTTGAACCACAGTCAGCCATGTGGAGTCCAGCATATAACCACTGTGCCATCTATCTGCTGGTCTTGTGTGTGTGTGTGTGTGTGTGTGTGTGTGTGTTGTTTTAGAGGTTTTTGCCTTGGAGCATGTGCACTCACTGGAGAGAGAGAGACAATGACAGGGAAAGTGAGAAATCATCCCCCATGGGGAAATGGCCATGCCACAATCCCTTCTCCATTCTCCTCCTGGGAACTTGGGCATGCATGCACATACACGTGGCATGATATTCAAGCCGCTGGGTCCAGGACTTGAACCTCAGTCAGCCATGTGGGAGTCCAGCGATGTAACCACTGTGCCATCTCTCTGCTAGTCTCATGTGTGTGTGCGTGTGTGTGTGCGCAGGTGTGTGTGTGTGTGTGTGTGTGTTTGATGTTTTAGGTAAGGTCTTGCCATGCTGTGCTTCTGTCTCAGCCTCCGAGGCAGGCAGGGCAACAGGTTTACACCGTCATGCCTGGCTTTTTAGGGTGGCCTGGAATTGAACCTGGCCCTCTCCTGTGGCTTTAGCTTGCCAAGCAGACGCATTCAGTGCACTGCCACTCTGGGCCTCAGGGAGTTTGTTTAAGGTCTTAGGAGACGCAGTCCTTTTAGGTGGCTGAGTGGCATCTGTTACTTTTGAGGATAGACCTCTGCATTTAGGGCAGAGATGTGTTCCATTCTCCCTAGACATATTTTGGGGGATGAGAATTATGCTAATAGATTTATATCAATAACTCTTATATAATAGATCATTTTTAGGGGAAGCAAATGAGTCTCCAGCCCCTTAACTTAAATTAGCAATACATTTATCTGCTCTTTGATTTTTTTTTTTTTTTTTTTTTGCTAGCTGAAAAGTTGGATCCAAAGTGAGAATTATTCCATAGTTTAACCTTTGAGCTGGCTGCTAAGGTCTCCTTGGGGACAAGGACAGTTTGTAGTTATTTATAACCTGTGAGAAGGACAGGGAGGCTGGAAGGCTGTAAACAGCCAGCACACACTGAGGCTGGGGAGTCAGTGGGAGCGTTCTGTTACCCTGCTGCGTTCTGTGCCTGGAGAGTCTTTGCTGCACCTTCTTGTGCATCTTCATCTTGACTTTGGATGAGCCTTACCCCTCAGGCTGTTTGTATGAAACTCTGTCGTGTAACACTTAGATTGAGGAAAAGAAGGAAAATTGCCTTTTTATGTACAAAAGCATAGCTCATCCTTACGCTTTCAGAGTCTATACTTGCTTAAGAAATAGTTGTAAACTGGGAACATCTTAAAGGTACAGGCTTACACATAATACTGTGCTTGTATCCGAGCTTTCCTTACGGACAACAGTTGCAAATGCAGTTCATTTCTTAGGCAAATACTTGGCTATGCCAGAAACATGTTTTACATCTTAGCCTGTTACAGGAAACAGTTATATGCCTAGGTGGGTTTTTAAGATGCATCTACATATATACATGTTAAAACATGTAAGTATTTAATATTAACTATCTTTTCTCTACATGTCAGTTTTAAGGGTATCAAACCCAGTTTCGGATATAAAAATTATAGGTCAAGTCTAAATGTGAGGATCTGCTTCAGTTTGATCAATATATTAGAATTTTATAATACAGAATTTAACTTGAAATAACTTAGAAGTTTGGCCTAGGTTCCTGACAGCTGCTGTGGTGATGCTTGCTTTCTTTTTTTAAAAAATTTTGCTAGAGGGCATGTGCTCTTGCCAGAGAGGGAGACAGAAAAAGCACCCCGTCAGTGGGGCATGGTCACACTGTAATTCTTTCTCTGTTTCTCCACCCTGTTGCGATGCTGGGCATGCATGCATGTGTTGCATGTGTGCCTGGAATGCTTTTCAAGCCGCCAGAGCCAGGGTTCAAGCTGCACATCGGCTATGTGGGGTCCAGCTCTTTTTTTTTTTTTAAAAGAGTTTACACCTTAGGGTGTATGTGTGTGCCAGAGAGAGTGAGAAGGAAAGTGAGAAATCACCCACTGGAGGGGGGGTGGGTGTGACCATGCTACAGTCCCTTCTCCATGTCCTCTCAGGATCCTGGGCACACAAGTACACATGCCCAGCATGATTTTCAAGCCACCAGGTCCAGGACTCAAACTGCTGTCAGCCATGTGAGAAAGCACTCCCCAGGGGAGTGGCCACACCTTAGTCCCTTCTCCTCTTCTCTCCTCTTGGGACTTTGAGCACATGGACAGCCTGGTATGTTTCTCAAGCCCCACTGGGTCCAGGACTCAAACTACACAGTCAGCTAGTAGGATACTAGCCTTCACCACTCCACTGCCTGGCTGGACTCCAATTTTTTTTTTTTTAATTTACTATTTGAATTGGTAATACGTTCACGTGGTTCAAAATTCAAAAAGTACCAAAGAGAAAACTGAAAAAGTACCTGTGGAAATTCTCCTTCCCTTTCAGGCACGCAGTTTCCTTCCATGGACCTAACCAGTGTCCTAGGGTGTTATGTAGCTGTTCTGAAAGATTCTATATATATTAAAACAAATACATATTTTCTTTTTTATTTTAATTTTTGTTATTTTAGAGATGTTGCTTTAGAACGTGTGTGCTCATGAAGGGAGGAGGAGACAGAAACAGGGAGGGGGATGGCCAGTCCACAATCCCTTCTTCTCCATTCTCCTCCTGGGATCTTGGATTTTAGGCACACTTGTGCACACACACCCGGCGTGATTTTGAAGCCACTGGGTCTGGGACTTGAACCGCAGATGGCCATGTGGGAGTCCAGCAATGTAACCACTATGCCATCTACTGGCCCTTACAGTTTCTATTAATAAATTAGTTTTCTCAGGTTTTTTAACAGATGCTTATCATTACGTTATATGTCTGTATCACAATTTTTTTTTAATTGCTGCACTGTTGATGGACTTCTAGGCTCTTTACATTTTTTATGTTTACACATAGTGCTGCAGTGAAAAACTTTATATTTGTCATTTAAAATATACCAGTAAGGAGGACCAGCAGTTGGCGTAATGGCTATGTCACTGGACTCCCACGTAGCTGACTGTGGTTCAAGTCCCGGACCTGGTGGCTGGAACTCACACCGGGCATGTGTGCATGCGTGCCCAAGATCCCGAGAGGAGAATGAAGGAGAAGGGATTGCGGCATGGCCATACCCCTAGGGGGGGGTGGTGATTTCTCGCTTTCTATCTCTTTGTATCTCTCTGTATTTTTGGCAAGCGTACACACCCTATAGCAAAAACCTCAAAAAAAAAAAAAAATATATATATATATACACATACATACATATACCAGTAAGGAAAAATTTTCTCGAAGTAGAATTGCTGGATCAAAGGCTATGCATTTCTTGTTTTGATAAATGCCCTTCACAGAAATTGTAATAATTTATACTCCTACCAGAAATGCTTTTAGACAGTGCAAGTATTATCACACATGTGTGCATGTGTGTCCTGGTCCTCCTGCCTCAGCCTCCTGAGTGGCTGGGACCACAGGCTTTTTCAGACAGGGTCTCGCTATGTTGTCCACACTGACCACAGGTGTTTAGTCCTCCTGTCTTGCCTTCCCAAGTAGAGACAGGTTTGCACCACTGGTCCGGCTTTTTAGGGTGTGCCAGGAGTCAAGCCCAGGCCTCCCATGTGGCCTTAGCCTGAGCCGAGCATCCAGCATGCGCTATCACAGCTAGACCTCAGCAGTTTTGGGGGGGGGGTTTTGAGAGGTTTTTCCCATAGGGCGCTTGTGCTTGCCAGGAAGACAGACAGAAAGCGAGAAGTCACCCCCCCTCCCCCAGGGGGTATGGCCACGCCGCAATCCCTTCTCCTCCATTCTCCTCTCAGGATCTTGGGCACGCACACACGCCTGGCATGAGTTTAAGCCACCGGATCCGGGACTCGAACCATGGTCGACTACATGGGAGTCCAGTGACATAGCCATTACACTAACTGCTGGTCCCAGAAGGAGGTATTTTCACTTCTATAAACCGTTGGTTGTTCTTTGCCCATTTTCTATTCCAGCGTTGACTTTTTTCCCTTGGATTCCAGACTCATACTGCTAAGCCCCTCAATAAATGTGGTGTTTTAAGAACTTTAAAAAGGAAAAGCAGTCATTTTCAATTTGTGAAATTTTACAAAGCATGGACTTTATAAAAATTGTAAGAGAAACTCCAGTCTCTGTCGCCTTTAGTTTCATTTTAGAAAAGTCTCTAAATTTTAAAAAACAAAAATGTGTTTAGTATTTTATTAGACTAGATTGAACTACAAAAAGTTTACTCATGATAAATACTCAAAAGTCATTGAAACCTTACACAGAGGAAGTCAGTATGACCTGTGATGACTGTCCTTGGGATAATGAGAAGGAAATGATTGCCTCCTGGGTTGTATATGATTGAGTACACAGTAACAGAAGAAGCACAAAGCTCCTTTTAGATCCTATTAGCTGCTCAAAAATGAGTATACCTAAGTCTTCTGTAGTTTTCTTTCTTTTGTCAGCCATATTTTGACATCTTCTGTTTAAGAAAATGCAAATGTCTCATAGGTTTAAAGTAGTGGTGACACTGTTTTTTTGTTGTTGTTGTTTTGTTTTTAACTTGGAAACTGTACAAGGCATTAACCAAGAGAAAAAAGAGACTTTTTTAAAAAGTCCCTATTAAACTATTCTTTGGCAGGAAGCTATGTTCCCAGTGATTTAGCTTGTACATGCTGTGCGTTATATTGAACCATATGAAATTACCAATATTCTCTTCTTGGCATATAAAACAGTTTCGTGGTTCAGTATCATATCGTCATGATCGTATTATCATTTTAAAACTGATAGATTTAAGACTTAACTTATAGATACTACATATGAGATACATGCCTATCTATGTTAATTGGTTGCTTGGTTGCTTTTTAAAAATTTTCTAGATTGATTAAATTGATAATGGAGAAATGCTCTTGGGGAATAAATGAAAGATAAAGAATGAATAAATGAAAGATGAAGAATTGTCTCTGCAGTTTTCAGAGAAAGTTCTAGCCTAGCTCTCTATATACCCATAATCAACTATTGGGACATTTTCTATTGTACAGAGACTTCATCTTCTATATTGAAAAGATTAGTTTTCTTAACTTTAGTTACTAAACTTTAGTTACTAAAGTAAGTTTAGTTCAAATTAGTTCCCGATTTATGTTTTCAAAAATGAAATTATAGCCAATCTTTTTCACCTTGTAGAATGAGGGTATACTTGATACTGGATGAGAAACCTTTTAGTTTGTTTTTGTTTTTGCTATAGAGCACATGTGCTTGCTGGAGAGAAACAAGGGGAGAGAAAGAGAGGAAAAGTGAAAGACTACCCCCTACAGGAGATGTCCGTGTCTCAGTCCCTTCTCCGTTCTCTCAGGATTTTGGGCGCACACGTATCCAGCATGATTTTCTTTTCTTTTCTTTTTTTTTTTGGAGAGGTTTTTGCTATAGGGCGCGTGCGCTCGCCAGACAGAGACAGACAGAGAGACAGAAAGCGAGAAATCACCCCCCAGGGGGGATGGCCACGCCGCAGTCCCTTCTCCTCCATTCTCCTCTTGGGATCTTGGGCACGCACGCACACGTGCCCGGCGTGAGTTTAAGCCACCGGGTCCGAGACTCGAACCGCGGTCGACTACATGGGAGTCCAGCGACATAGCCATTACGCTAACTGCTGGTCCCCTCCAGCATGATTTTCGAGCTGCGGAATCCAGGGCTCAAGCTGCAGAGTCAGCCATGTGAAATCCAGCTGCCTTAACTTCCATACCACTTGCCGGCCCCTAGAAACTCACTGTTACTGGTCAGTAATGTGAGGTGCCAGGCTGGAGTTTGGGCTTTCTATGTAGTTTATCTGAAAGCACAAATTAATGATTCTTACTTACTACATTGCAGATCTGATATACTCAGCATTGTTCAGAGAGCTATTTTAGAGATATGTGGGAAAAAAAAAAAAGTTAATGAATTAAATGCAGCTGGAGGGGCCAGCAGGTGGTGTGCTGGTTAAGGGCGCTGGACTCCCACATGGCTGACTGCAGTTCAAGTCCCGGACCTGTTGACTTGCTTTCTCACTTTCCCTTTCTCTCTCTCTGTCCCTCTCTGGTCAAATTAAAATGAATAAATAAATAAATAAAGTTAAATAAAATAATTCTTAAAATAAGTAAATAAATGCAACTGGATAAGTGTTTTAGTCATCAAAGTATTTTTACCCGAGACCCTTGGTTTCAGGCAGACTGTTTCAAAAGGCAATAGATAAAAGAATGGTAGCAAGTTCTATATAAGGGGCTTAAAGGTTTGTCTACTAGAGGTAAAAGTTCATGAGTATGAAAGAAAGCAGAAAAGAAATACACTAGTTTGGTTAGAAAGCATTATTTGTGCATCATGACAGGGTTCATACGTTTCTTTTTACTTGTGTCTGCCCTCCAAATGTTAACATTCTAGTTAGACATCATATTGATTGATTTGAATCTCTTGTCAGAAGTGATTAATGGCTTCATGGTCTTATAATATTTGCAAGGAAGGATTCCATCAGAGATTGCTATTAGCTGCTAGCTTATACTACCGTCATTTTAACTTAAGCAGTATTTCAATTGACAGAGTTATTTTGAAGTATGTTTCTTTTTTTTTCTTTTTTTTTTGGAGAGGTTTTTGCTGTACTGTGCGTGCGCTCACCAGAAACACAGAGAGAGACAGAGAGACAGAAAGCAATAAATCACTGCCCCAGGGGGGATGGCCACGTTGCAATCCCTTCTCCTCCATCCTCCTCTCAGGATCTTGGGCATGCATGCACACACATCCAGCATGAGTTAAAGCCACCGGGTCTGTGACTTGAATTGCAGTCGACTACATGGGAGTCCAACAACTTAGCCATTATGCCAGCTGCTGGTCCCTTGAAGTATGTTTTTTGATGTGACTCTGAAGAAGTCTATCCTCACAGGTCAGGATTTATTGGTCCATCAGGAAAGTCATGACACATAGAAAAGTATGTTATGACTTTCCTGATGACCCAATAAAAGAGTGAGCAGGGGTCCAGGAGGTGGCAAAGTGGTTAAAGCATCACACTCCCATATGGCTGACTGACTATTCAAGTCCTGGGCCTGGCGGCTTAAAAATCACACTGGGCACATGTATGTACATGCCAAAAATCCCAGGAGGAGAATTGCAGTGTGGCCATCCTCCCTGGTGAGTGATAGCTCACTTTCTCTCTCACTACCTCTCTCCTTGGTGAGTGCCTGCACCCTATGGCAAAACCTTAACGAAAATTTTTTTGAAGTGAGCAGAAAAATACATTGTGATATGTAACAGGTATGTTAACCTCAGAGCTGTTAGTGTAGTAGAGAAAGTTTGGATAAGCTTTGGAAAATAAATTTTTCATTAGAAAATTTAGACACAGCCTGTCTTAACTTGTTTGAAGCCAGGGACAATATATTTTGTCTCCAGTTGTCTCCTGCACAGACTCTCAAACTATGACCCTCAAATAGATCTCCTGTCTTCTAAAATTGTTTTCCAGCTGGTCATTTGCAGCAGTTGGCATGAAGGGCTAGAGTTCGTGAAGCACCAGGCTACTTTGCTTATGAACACTTTGTCCGCAGTGCCTGCTATGAGTGAAATTAGTTAGACTTGTGCTGTCCCAGTCCATTTCCCTCCCAGCAGGAGTTTGGTTAGAGCTGCTCAGATGTGAGGCCAAGTCTCCAGTTCTACTAGATTCTGGGCTGGATATATATATATTGGGCAGACACGTACATGTGCATGAATATATATATATATATATATATATATATATATATATATATGTATATATGTAGATATATATATCCATACACATATGTACTATATATGTGTGTGTGTGTGTATATATAGATATAGATAGATTTTTTTAATAGAAATTTTTGCTATAGGGCACATGCACTTACTGGAGGGACAGTGAGACAAAAAGCTAAAATCACCCTCCAGGGGAATGACCAAGCCACAATCCCTTCTCCATTCTCCTCTCGGGATTTTGGACACGTACGCACACGCACCCAGTGTGAGTTTTAAGCCAATGGGTCCAGGACTTCAACCGCAGTCAACTATGTGGGAGTCCAGCAACATAACCATTATGCCATCTGCTGGTCCACTGAGTTGTATATTTTTAAAAATGAGAAGAAAAAGGGGACCAGCCAGTGGCATGGTGTTGGGGCTGCTGGGTCCCACATGGTCTACTGCATAGATAGAGTCCAGACCTTGCAGCTTAAAAAACACCAGGTGCATGTACATGTCTGCCCAAAATTCAGAGCGGAGGATAAAGAAGGGATTGTGACATAGCAGTACCCCCTGGGAGAGGGGTTCTCCTTTCTCTTTCTCTAGCAAGGGTGCATGCCCTATGGCAAATTTTTAAAAAAATTTTGTTAGAAATAAATGTTACCAAAACAATTCTTTTTTTAATGGCCAGGATCAAAATAGTGTTTTTTTCTTTTGATTGTAGTAATGGAGCAACATTTAGTAGTAACAATTATGACATCAAAATAGGCTGATTTTTAAAATGTGGAATTTATAGCCGGCTCTGTGGCCTGGTGGTTAAGGAAGTCAGGTCCTACATGACCAGCCATGTGGTTCAAATCGCAGCCCCAGTGGCTTGGAAAACATGCCAGGCACACGTGTGCTCCAGGTCCCAGCAAGATGGGGGAATAGAGGATAAGGGATTGCAGCGTGACCATGTCACACTGGGTGATGCTTTCTCCCTCTCTCTCTATCTCATTGTCTGTCTCTGGTGCGTGCACATGTCCTCTGGCATACTAAAAAAAAAAAAAAAAATTCTTCTTGTGCTTTGAGAATTCATGAATTATTAGATAAGTTGAAGATTTTTTGGTTTGTTTTTCTTTTTAACTTCAAAATAGGCTGAAACTGGGACCAACAGATGGCATAATGGTTATGTTGCTGGATTCCCACAAAGTTGACTGCAGCTCAAATCCTAGAACCAGTGGCTTAAAGCTCAAGCTGGTGTGTGTGTGCCCAAAATCCCAAGAGGAGAATGGAGGAGGAGGGATTGCAGTGTGGCCATCCCCCCTGGGGGGGGGGGGGTGATTTCTTGCTTTTTGTCTCTCTCTCTCTGTCTCTCTGGTGAGCACATGTACTCTGTAGCAAAAATCTCTCTTAAAATAATAAGCAGAAATTACTATTTTATGATTGCTTATTGAGCTGAGTCTGCAACCCATACTTCCAGAGCCAAATCTTGGCTTTTAAATAATGTGTAAAAGTCTGATTTTTTTTCTCTCTCTTTTTAAAAAAATTTTTACAACAGATAGAGAGTGAGAGACAGAGACAAAAATAAGCACACTGCACCAAGCACCAAGTATCCTCTCATGCCGTAATCTTGCCCGAGCCTCTTGCTGCCAGCTAGGATCACAGGCATATGTGAAAGGTCAACCTAGGAACGGAAACCATTCTCAATGCGGCCTCCAGCATTGCAGAGCATGTGTCACCACTGTACCACTGCAGCTTGGCCAGAAATTCACATTTTCATTGTCATTCTGCCCAAAAGTAGGAATTTTGAAATTTTACTCTGGCCAGTAATGGTAAGTGGCAGTAACGGTAACTGGGATTTGGAAAACTGCCTAAGGTGTATTTACTCATTACTGGACACATAAACAGTTCTGTGAAAATGTGTTTTTTACTAAACGCAAACCTACGTGATCACAGTAGCACCTGGTCTCTTTTCTTAATGGGATTATAGATCGCACGACCCCAGGAAGCCCAAATGCCTCTGCAGTGCTTAGTTTGCTAGCTTAGTGGAAATAACATGCCATGTGTGTTAAGACGGCTACTTTATCTGCGATTATATGGAATGCTTTAATTGTAAATGCCTGTAGGATATGTTTATGTCCGGTGGACACAGCATCGATAGCATTTGTTAATTGTATTATTGTGTGAAGATACACCTGTAATTTATAATCCCTCTTCTTCTTTGCTTATTACTTAGGTAGGCAGCAGATGTTTGTGAGTTGAATTGTCTCTTAACTGTTTTTGTTGTTATTTCATTTATTACCTCTTTTTTAAAAAAATAATTAATTTAAATTAATTTATTTATTCATTTAAATTTGACCAGTAAGGAACAGAGAGAGAGAGAGAGAGGGAGAGAGAGAAAATGAGAAAGCAAACCACCAGAGCCAGGACTTGAACCTTGGTCAGCCATGTGGGAGTCCAGCGCCCTTAACCACCATGCCTCCTCTGGCCCCCATTTATACCTCTTTCTACAGTGAATTTGAGGCAGATTCCAAAAATACTTAATGTGTAAAAGATAGTTAAGAGAATTATAGCAAAGGGTATAATGAAGTTGAGAAAATAATAAAACTATTATATAATTAGCATATAACCCTAAATCAAATATTGCATATAAAACGGGCATGTGAGGCTGTAGTTTGTTTTGCTTTGTTTGCCAGAGGGCTTATGTGCTTAGCAGAGAGGGAAAGAGAAAAAGCATTCTCCCCCATGGGGAATGGTCACTCTACAGTCCTCCATTTCTTTCTCCCTTTGAGATTTTGGGCACATGTGGCTGGAGTGTTTCTCATGCTGCCGGGTCAGCCATGTGAGGTCCATCTCTTAACCACCAGCCCACAGGCTGGCCTATGAGGCTATAGTTTTAAGAAATGAGTCGCATATTTGTCTCATGGCTTTCTACTAACCAAGCAGAGAGGGCAACATAACCAATTACAAGATTCATACTGTCTGTCCATAGCTGAAAACAACCCAGGTATTCAGGAAAGAAATTTCTCCCTCATATTATAAACCAGACAATGTGTGATATAATGGAACACATCCTTACACTCTTACTGCAGCATTAAAAAAATAAAACAGAACAGGACAAAGAATAGTACATACTCAAGTACTGGTTCTCCCTAACTGATACTTGTTTTGTCACATTTGCCTCATATCATCCTCATTTTTAAAGAAACATGATGAACTTGAAATGTCTTGTATTCTTTTCCTGGTCTTATTCTTCTCCCTTTTCTCCCATCATGAAACTGATACATAGTTGGTTCGTTTTTTTATTTCTATGTACGAGTATATCTTTAAATAGTATATACATCTTTTCCTGCATGTGTGTGAGAAAGAATTTTGCTATAGGGCATGTGTGCTCGCCAGAGAGACACAGACAAACAAAAAGCGAGACATCACCCTCCATGGGGGATGGCCACGCTGCAATTCCTTTTCCTCCATTTTCCTCTCAGGGTCTTGGGCACAGGCGAACAGGCGCCCGGCGTGAGTTTTAAATTGCCGGGTCTGGGACTTGAGCCATGGTCGACTACATGGGAGTCAGTGATGTAAACATTAATGCCATCTGCTCATGTTGTTCATTAATTTTAAATCCTCAAATAGAGTTTTCCATTTTTTGAAAATAATCCAATTTAGTTATCTCTTCCCCTACCAGTGGATTTTCAGTTTGTTTCAAGTGCCACACTGAACACCCTTTTCTGTGTCTTGTGCACATGTGCAAAGTTGCTCTGGGTAGTAGTTCTCAAAGCGTGGTTACAGGGGCCAATCATCAGGATCGGCTGGGAATTTGTTAGAAGTGCAAACTCTTGGGCCCATCCCAGACCTCTGATTCAGAGACTGGGGGTGGGGTCAGCAGTCTGTGTAAGAGATGATTCTGAAGCACTCCAAACTTTAAAACCTCTGCTGTAGCACATATATAGCCAGATGTCTCGGGGTACATGCGTCTTCAACTTTGCAGATACAGCCAAATTCTTATCCAAAATATATTTACTAATTTACAATCTCACCAGCAGTGTATGAGAGTTCCCATTTCCTCATACATGGTCCTGGCTGATTTTTTTCTTACTGGTCTGGTAGGTGTAAAATGTTTAAGAGCTGCTTTATTCACTTATTTGTAAATGGTATTTTTATAAAATCGTTAACTCTTTTCTTATTTTTTTGTTTGTAAAACAACTTATATATCAATTTTTGTATATTAATACAAGTATTCTTTTGTCATATGTTGCAAGCTTTTTCCCCCTGGTTTGTCTTTTATGTGTTTTGGGGGGCTGGTAAGGGCACCTGAAATCTACCCTTAGCAAATTTCCAGTGTATAATACAGTATTATTAACTGTAGCCCCCATATTGTAAATTAAATTTCTAGACTTATTCGTCCTACATAGCTACAGCTTTGTACCAGTTGACCTACAGACCACCACCACCCCTTTTCACCAACTTTTGTATGTAATAAAGACTTGGAGGGGAATTTTCTGTTCTTTTTGTTTTGCTATAGGGTGTGTGCACTTAGCTAAGACAGAGAGTGTAAACGTGAGAAGCCCCCTCCTCTGCCCCCCCCCATCCCCCGCTGGGAGAAATGACCACATTGCAATCCCTTCTCCTTCATTCTCTTCTTTGGATTTTTGGGTATGCATGTGCACATTTGTTTTTCAAGATGCTAGGTCCAGGACTTAAACCATGCAGTCAGCCATGTAGCATCCACCTGCCTTAATCTTTATGCCACCTAACTGGCCTGGAGGAGTTGAATTTGATTTGCTACTGGGACACTCTATCAGGATATATAGCAGTTACTTGAAAACGGTCTGAGGTTTATGAAAGAGAGGTGAGAGAGAGATTTGGGAAACGTGTATAAGGGTAGTAATGTGACATTTTGGGGATGGATACATTTTCGTAAAGAGAATGTAGATTGAAAAAATAATTTGAGGGACCAGCAGTTGGCATAATGGCTGTGTCACTGGACTCCCATGTGGTCAACCACGGTTTGAGTCCTGGACCCGGTGGCTTAAACTCACGCAGGGCATGTGTGTGTGTGTGTGTGTGTGTGTGTGTGTGTGTGTGCCCAAGATCTCGAGAGGAGAATGGAGGAGAGGGGATTGCTGCGTGGCCATACCCCCTGGGGGGGTGATTGCTCACCTTCTGTCTCTCTGTCTTTCTGGCGAGCACACACGCCCTGTAGCAAAAAAACTCTCCAAAAAAAAAAAAAAGAAAGAAAGAAAAAATAATTTGAAAATTAGACCATTGGAAGCAACAGTGGAAGAAACGAATTCAATTAAGAAATTAAGGGAGTCAGCAGTGGTGTGGTGGTTAAGGTGGCTGGATCCCACATGGCCAACCCCATAGTTTGGTCCTGGACCCAGCAGGCTGAGAAACCCACCAGGTACATGCGCATGTGTGCCCAAAATCCCTAAAGGAGGGGGAAGTGTAGGAGAAGAGATTGCAGTGTGACCATCTCCCATGGAGAATGCTTTCTCTCTCCCTCCCCACCCCTCTGGTGAGTACACACGCCCTCTGGCAAGGTAAAAAAAAAAGAAGAAGAAGAAGAAGAAATAAAAAGGGGGGGGGAATAAAAGCAAGTGAGAGGAATGATCAGAGAATAAAGATAGAAGAATCTGGAAAATCAGTTGGTGACAGGAGTGAAGTGGGGAGAGATCTCTGATGCTGTAGAGAAAGAAACACATCTGGGAACCAGCAGTTAGCGTAATGGCTATGTCGCTGGACTCCCACGTAGTCGAACGCGGTTCGCGTCTCGGACCCGGTGGCTTACAACTCACGCCGGGTGCGTGTGCGTGCGTGCCCAAGATCCTGAGAGGAGAATGGAGGAGAAGGGATTGCGGCGTGACCATCCCCCCGGGGGGTGATTTCTCGCTTTCTGTCTCTATGTCTCTCTCTGTCTGTCTGGCGAGCGCACGCGCCCTATAGTGAAAAAAACATCTCCAAAAAAAAAAAAAAAAACACATCTAAGTTGTGAAAATGCCCTTCAAGAGAGCAGCTATCACTGGATTGAGGAATAGAAAACTATTCTTCATAAGTGCCAGTAAAGTGTAGGAGAAGATGAAGCAAAGTTAGAAAGGGTAACGAGGTCATACTGCTTAAGAGTTGAGTATGTGTGCTCATAGGGAAGGAGCCAGGGGCAAGGTTGTGTCAGGTGTTAAATATGGAGCCTCCTCATTAGGCAACATTTCTTTTTCTGAGTTCACTTATTTATCTTGTCTGAGAGAGACACTGCCCCCCAACAGGATTTTCTTTAGGTTTTTACACGTACACTCGTCAGAGAGAGGGAAAGAGTGAAATCTCCCCCCCCAGGAGGATGGCCATGCTGCAATCCCTTCTCCTGGGATTTTGGCCATGTACGCACACACACCTGGCATGATTTTTTTTTTTTTTTTTGAGAGGTTTTTGCTATAGGGCGCTTGCGCTTGCCAGAAAGACAAAGACAGAGAGGCAGAGAACGAGAAGTCACTCCCCAAGGGGGGATGGCCACACCACAATCCCTTCTCCTCCATTCTCTTCTTGGGATTTTGGGATCTCACGCACATGCGCCCGGAGTGAGTTTAAGCCACCAGGTCTGGGACTCAAATCGTAGTCGACTACATGGAAGTTCGGCGACATAGCCATTACGCCAACTGCTGGTCCCACCTGGCATGATTTTCAAGCCTCCGGGTCCAGGACTCAAACTGTGGAGTCAGCCATGTGGGAGTCTAGCACCTTTACCACCATGCCACCTGCTGCCCACCCTCCCCACACACACACACATATGATTTTTACATCACAGTCCACCCCCAGGTTCTAGCATTCCTAGATGATGGGCATGCACATGCCTGGCATACTCAGGAAGGATTCTGGACATGAGCCTGGAACTTTCCCAGGTGGAGAAAGTTCTTACAGCATTGAGTTTTACTGCTGTACCACCCTCTGGCCCCCAGGCAGCCTTTTCATGAATGCACTTTTTATGCCTAGGGAGTAAATTCATTGGGTAAAACAATGTAGAGTATTGTGCTGAGAAGTAAGTACGGTGATACATTGTGACCTGGAGACTGCTTTGCTTGAGTATTCTTCTCTGAGGTTAGCATTTACATTTGGAGCTTAAGGGGTCAGGAACTATTGGAATGATCAGGGTAGTAGAACATTCTAGGCAGGAGACAGTTACCAGTCTCTGAAAGTTCAAATAAATAGTAGGGTATTATACCAATAGTCTAATAAAGTCTTATCGTTTTTTGGGTCTGGCCAGGGTGAAGAGAGAACAGAAATCTTTGCCTCCTAACTTTGGAAATCTTGTTTAACCTTCAAACTGGCGATGTCAAGGGTTCCAAGTCCTCCACCTCCGGCAGAAATGTCGAGTGGCCCCGTAGCTGAGAGCTGGTGCTACACACAGGTAAGTTCATGTTCTCACCTGTAAGTCCTGCTTCTTGAGAGGATTAGGTGGACAAAAGGAAAGGATTGCTTTTCTCCGTGGATCTCCTGCTTGCTCCGGGACATAACTGCCAAATGTTAATAGAAGGTGATAAGGTACTTATCAGCCTTCCATTCCTTGGTGTTGCCCATGGAATTGGAATCCTTAAGCTAGGGTTTCTCAGTGGAGGTTGAAAGGGAGGATCTTTGGAACTACACCTGCTTCCATAATCCTTGGTGGAAATGTGTTCTAAGGCTCCCCTGTTGGGGAAACCAGGTTGGAGGTTTGTAACCCCAAGCAGTGAGCAGCATTTCAGCTGCAGAGATCATTGTAGGTATGGTTTTATTATCTGATCTCCCAGCCTTGACTGTGTTTTGTTTTCGTTTTTTATTTATTTTTTTTCTCTCCCTGTTTTTTCTCACTTTTCATCCAGTGTTTCTCAGCAGCCGAAAAATGTTATAAAAGCAGTTGGTCAATGTGAGATGTCTTAAAATGTGGACAAGGGACCTAAAGTGAGAAAAGGCTAGGTCTGGATGCTGGCCAACCAGTGCTGCTTCCTGTCAGAATCATGCAGTGGGAGGGAGGGGACAAGATGATCTTCCCATTTTTTCAGGTTTCCCACTTCCTATTTAATTACTTCCTGGTTTTCTGTCAACAGATCAAGGTAGTGAAATTCTCCTACATGTGGACCATCAATAACTTTAGCTTTTGCCGGGAGGAAATGGGTGAAGTCATTAAAAGTTCAACCTTTTCATCAGGAGCCAATGATAAACTGAAATGGTGAGGACGAATACATCTAGCTTTTAACACTTTTCTAAAAGTTGTCTGTTTCACTCAGTTTTATGGGACACTGACTAGAATGTAAGTTCCATGAAGGCAGGATCTTTGTTTGATTCTTTTTTTTTTTATTTTTTTTTTATTTTTATTTTTTGGAGAGGTTTTCGCTATAGGGCACGTGCGCTCGCCAGACAGAGAGAGACATAGAGACAGAAAGCGAGAAATCACCCCCCAGGGGGGATGGTCACGCCGCAATCCCTTCTCCTCCATTCTCCTCTCGGGATCTTGGGCACGCACGCACACGCACCCGGCGTGAGTTTTAAGCCACCGGGTCCGGGACGCGCACCGCGGTCGACTACGTGGGAGTCCAGCGACATAGCCATTACGCTTACTGCTGGTTCCCTGTTTGATTCTTACTATATTGGCCAGTGCCAAGAACAGTGCCTCTTCTCAGTAAATATTCGTTGAATTAATTCTATGAGTACATCAGGGGTCAGCAAACTAGAGCTGTAGGGTAATATAGATGAGTAAAGAGGGCCAGTATTATAAATGATAGCTATCCGTGGTATGAGTGGGAACTACGTGGCAAAGGAGTGAGTCTTTGTGAAAGGGCGGTGGGCCTAGCCTCAGTGGCTCAGTAGGTAGCGTAAGGCTGATCAGGAGCTCAGATCCTTGGCCCAGTAAACCTGAAACTTGCCGAGTGTGCATGTTCCTATGTGCATCTGTACCCAAGGTCTAACACGCATGATAAAACCCTATAGGGGTGCTTTCTCCCTCTCCCCCTTATCCCTTACATGCACATATATGTGTTCTCCATTATGAATGAAATAAATACACTTAAAATAATAAAAGGGTTGTGGCTACTCACCTCCATTTGACTACAGTGGTGTGTAAATAAGGGCTGACTATTGCCAGATTTTCTGATTTTTAAAGAAAAACAAGAAATCTAAATTGTAATATAAATCTCTTGACTTTTAAATTCCTTGTTCTTGAATGGTAAAGGATATTTATTTTCTTATATAACTGGACTGACCAGGGCGTAGGATGTATTAAAATGTAGTTTCATCCAGCAGGCCAGTGCTAAGGTGAGGACGCCATCTCTCCTTTGCCTACTCAGGTGAACATCTCAAACCTAACTTCTCTTGTGCTTGAAGGATGACTGGCAGCAATGGGTGTAACCTGCTGACAAACGTCTTTGTGCTTTCTGTGAACTAACAGTGCAGCCAGGAATATGTGATATGTGCACTGACTGGTTCATAGCTAGGTTCCCTGAACTAATTAATCCCTGCGGAATGGGGAAATACGATCTGGGAGTGGAGCTCAATCTCATTTTAAACCAGGTGTTGTCTTGAGGAGGAAGAGGAGCAGGCAGTTAAGGGTACAGTCATGTGCCCTTTGCAAAGACCAAAACATATGTCTCTGAACCACTAGTTTTGACTTCTGATAACCTTCTCTCGAAGAATTATTTGTTCATTTATTTAGTATTTGTTGGCTATGTTCATTAAGCCGTGTACTATTATACTAGGTATTAAGGGAACTTTTTTTTTTTTTTTTTTTTGAGAGGTTTTTTTGCTATAGGGCGCATGTGCTCGCCAGAAAGACAGAGAGAGACATAGAGACAGGAAGCAAGAAATCACCCCCCAGGGGGGATGGCCACGCCGCAATCCCTTCTCCTCCTTTCTCTTCTCGGGATCTTGGGCATGCACGCACACGTGCCCGGCGTGAGTTTAAGCTACCGGGTCCAGCACTCGAACCGCGGTCGACTACATGGGAGTCCAGTGACACAGCCTTAAAATAATTATTTTTATTTAATGTTATTAATTTATTACCTTATTTTTTTTTTTTTTTTTACCAGAGAGGGACAGATTGAGTGAGTTAGAGAGAGAGAGAGAAAGTGAAAAGAGAAAGTGAGAAAGCAAGCCGCCAGGTATGGGACTCGAACTGTGGTTGGCCTTGTGGGAGTCTAGCACCCTTAACCACCACACTACCTGCCAGCCCCGAGAACTGTTTGTTCTTAAGCATTGTATTTAAATCCACATCTTTAGCACAGTGTATAGTCATATATACGGCATATGTACTCCCAGAGAGGCACTACGCTAGGCCACCTGTTAGAGAAAGGTGCTGTGCTATGGCAGGCCTGAGGGTACATATGGCCTGTGCTGCACGTGGTAGAAGCAGTGTCTGTGCAGTTCAATGAATGACATTTACAACTTAACTCAGTCGAACCTGTTCAGTCTGAATTCTTTTTTGATTCATCTGTAACAGACTGGCATCTCTTTAGAGGAGCCTAGTTTGGAACTCTTAACTATATAATGGGAGTTTACTGTTGTCTGTACTTCTTCCATATTGCCTCCTTTATTTTAATCTTGGAATATTATTGCCAGATTGATGAAATATCTGTAAAAGGTTATGTACTAGTCACATAATTCTCTAGAATACTTTTTTCTCTGCCAAGGTGATATTAAAGGGCTCACTGACTCCTCCCCACCCCATGGTTTCTCCATAGTCTCAACAAAATTTAGGGCTGCTTTTCTTGAGATTGAGGATTAGAATAGAGCAAGACTAGGCTCAGTTTTTAAATATTTTAGGGAGTGATTTATGAGATTATGCAAAAAAGGCAGAGAGTTATAGTCTGTGTTGCCAGATTCTAGAATGTTCCTTGTTTTTTTTTGTTTACTGTTTAAAAGGTGACCCACATGGCTCTAGAAAGCAGTTCCCAAGTAGTCATCCACTGAATCATAATCTCCTGGTATGAGGACTGGATTTTTTCCTAAACATCTTCTCTTGATTCTGATGTTTCAGTTCCATCCTGTCACTTCACAAGGCTGTACATGTGAATGCATTTGATGCATTTTCTCCCCCTATCTGTTTGGGCAGGTGTTTGCGAGTGAACCCAAAAGGGCTGGATGAAGAAAGCAAAGATTATCTGTCACTTTACCTGTTACTGGTTAGCTGTCCAAAGAGTGAAGTTCGAGCAAAATTCAAATTTTCCATTCTGAATGCCAAGGGAGAAGAAACCAAAGCTATGGGTAAATATGCTCCTCTTTGTCCAACTCGTTACTGTCATGTCAATAACTTCATACACTGATATCTTGTGGATTTAATCTGGTTTTTGAGTAACTCTAAGTGTGACTTTTTTTTTTTCACGCCAGAGAGTCAACGGGCATATAGGTTTGTGCAAGGCAAAGACTGGGGATTCAAAAAATTCATCCGTAGAGATTTTCTCTTGGACGAGGCCAACGGGCTTCTCCCTGATGACAAGCTTACCCTCTTCTGTGAGGTGAGTCCTTTTCACCCGCTGGGAGACGAGCAGTGCCCAGACCGGATGGGTACTGGGAGGCTCACTTGTACCAGAATGTAGAGAGAAAAACCCCCGAGTGGAGTGGCACCGAAAACTCGTTGCCTAGGTGACTGATGGGGCTCCTCAGGATTCCAGGGCTGTTGGGTACCGAGCTTTCCACTCGATACTGTTCTTAAACACAGGGTTCTGTACTGTCCCTAGTGTATGTCTGTTTTGAGTTGTTTAGGTCAGGAGTCTGACTTTTTCACTGGATTTTTTCTCTTTGTAGTTTTGCCATAGGGTGCATGTGCTCACCAGAGAGAAGGAACGTGAGCGAGCACCCTCCTGGAGGATGGCCACACCACAGTCTTTTCTCCTGTTTTCCTCTCAGGATTTTAGACACTCACACATGCACACCCAGCATGTTTTTCAAGCCACTGGGTCCAGTACACAAACCATGCTGTCAGCCTTGTGGGATCCAGCCGCCTTACCCACCACACCACTGGCTGGCCCTCACTGTGGGTTTTTTTCAGATATCATTTGTAGGAACAGTAACTTCAAATTGAGGAAAATAGCCAGCAACTAACTATGTGTATCTGTTCCTTAAAGTGTCTGGCTCTTCCCAGAGTGTGTAGTCAACATGCATTTGACTGTGGCTTACTGGGTCACTTTCCTTATCTACTTCTGTCAGGAGTTGAGTGTGTGTGGGTTTCTTTTTTTTTTTTTTTGCTAGAGTAATTGGGAAATAGGAAGGTGAGGACCATTTTTCTTTATGGTGAAGGCTGTGTAAAGTCCTCTAACTCACAGTGAGCTAGGAAAATTAGCTGTAGTGCATGAAGAGTCTCTCTCACCAGTGACCCAAGAGCCTTGCCCAGGGTTATAAGAGAAGCCTTGAAATAGAATTCCCAGACCGAGAGTGAGTTTGAAAGTAGTTCCTGTCATGAGTATATACTAATTAGTCATTTCATGCTGATATCAGTGCATTGATAAATGCTCATATGCTCACAGTGTAATGAATGAATAAAACCTCCAGTCAGCTGGGATATTAGTGTCCCCGTACGTCATACAGACAGGGAAGCACTTCAGAGCAGCACTGCTTGATGAGAATACCACTGGATCTTCGTGGGGGGCAGTGTAGGCAAGTTCCCCAGCTGCCAGCTCACTCTGTCAGGTAATAGGCTAATGCTGTGAGTTAATGACAAGGTCCGAGGCGGATCATCACCTGTGTAGCAGGGGAGGGTGTCCCTTAGGACTCTTGACCTTTTGCAGAAGAGGCCTGGCAGGCAGTAGCAGGCTTCTGTATTTCTACAGAGTAATTGCTAATGATTAGAAAACTTGGGAGGCATGGTTTATTAAAATACCACACTGAATGCATAAAATATGGTTTATATCATCGCTGTCCCCTCACCTTTTTAATTGCTAAGTGAAAGAAGAAAATACTAGGGTGATAACATCTACATACATACATAGAGTGTTGTTTTATGTATGATTAACTTAAAGGTTGAATTCCATGTAAGTTCAACTGGTTACTGATTCACACGTATTTGCCTGAGTGAAGAAATGAGACAGGTGGTTTTGTGTCAGGTTAGATGTTACTTACACAGACCATCAGTTTTAATCTTCAACTGTCCTAGAGACTTGTATTTCAGAGAAATGTAGAAATAGTAGAGAATTTTAATTTCTTTTTTTTTTTTTTTAAAGAATTATTTAACTTTATTTATTATTATTATCATTATTATTTTCCAGTTTGATCAGAGACACAGAGAGAGAGAGTCAGAGACACAGAGAGAGAGAGAGGAAGTGAGAAAGCAAGCCACCAGGTCCGAGACTTGAACCGTGGTCGGCCATGTGGGAGTCCAGCGCCTTTAACCACCCTGCCACTTGCCGGCCCCGAGAATTTTAATTTCTGTTGGAAATGAAAGGCAGTCTTCAAACTGTTCTCTTAAAAAAAAAAAATCTCCTTTAAATATTGCATCTGGCGTTTTAGGCAATGCCATAACCTTTATTGCAGCATTTTCAAGTTCACAGCAGGTCCAACCTTTTCTCTTATGCTTCCCCCTCTCTCCCCAATCCATTCCTACTGCTCTAACCCTTGTATTGACATGCTCGATTTGGAAACCAGTTGGCCTGCCCTTACTTGGCAGTCTCCTTATTCTGTGGTTAGGTCTGAGGCCAAGTTCCAACTCTCTCTATCTCTTTCCCTCTCCCTTTACTTCCCCATATGAAATTCTCTTAGGAGAAATCCTGTGGTTAAGTTTAGATTTGCCTTACTGACTTAGAAGGGAAGTGAGATGACACTTTGGAAATGAGGAGATGTTGAACAGGGAAGCGTCTGCTGGGCTCTGCTGATGCCATCGGTTTCTTACCACGGAACCAGGTGTGCCATCTGTTCCTCTCACACTTCCCTGTTGGCCGCAGGTGCTGAGTGTTGCTTCTCATCCTTGGGCTGGTGCCTAGTGAGACTCATTTCTCTTCCAAGGCTCTCTGTGGACTTAGTAGCATTCAGCATTGCAAGACAGTTGCGTGGGGTGTGGATTGGATGTGTGGATTTTAAAAATGTCTGCAGCTCATCTAAGTTCTTAGCGCTTTTCATAGCTAGATCATTTTTGATGCAGATTCTATCCCTTTGACCTGTTGTTTACCTTCTACCAGAGTATTATAAATACGGTAATATTTATAATTTTGAAATTTTATCTAGTAGTGGCCTAATTAGTATTTTCTTGTTATTTAGAGACTTTTTTGAAGTTGATGTTTATGTAAAAATTTAAGTTATGAGGACCCCACTGCTCTCCATTCCTTACTCAGCCTTTGACCCAGACACTTCTGTCCTATCCTAACTATAAATACAGTTATTTTGTGGGTTTTTTGGTGCTCCGAGAGGCCACGGGAGGAAATCCAAAGGGAAAGGCTGAGGGTCACACGTTCTTGTGTTTGGCTTGTTTTTCAGTGATAACTCTGTTATTGAATGTTTAAGCAAATTAGATTGCATACTTGGAAATCCAAACGGGTGGTCTTGTTTGTGATGTGCCTCACTGGGTTCACTTGCAGTTCTCAGTAATGCTGTTGTCCCACTATTGGGAAATGTGATTCCCCCAAGTTGATACTGCCTAGTTTGTTTGTTTGGAAGATTTTTCAAGGCACTTCCTAACTTGTCTCTTATCATAGTCCTTTCAGCCAAGGTTAGTTCTGTTTTCCTCCTTTCATGTTACAGATAAGAGAAGCAGTGTGTAGGGAGATCAGGTGATTTTTCCTAACTTTCTGCCGCAAATTAGCATCAGGCCCATGACAGCTCTCCATTTTCCACCGCCATTCTGTTGTACCACACCAAGCAGAGCTGTATTCTGTTTATCCAAGGAGGCATGGGTTCTTCCATTTTCTTGACAGAATATTTACTTTGGTAATGCAAGAGAGACATGAAAGCATGTTATACTTTTTATTTTTCTCTTTAATGATTTGGACTACAGAACATCTTTATGAAATGTTTCAGCTTCTGTTGACCCTTATTGAGAACAAAGGGCTGTTAGCAATAAGATGAATTTATTCCACTCTTACAGTATATGCCTTTGTCAGATAGAAGATTCTAGTGCCTTTCTGTGAATTTGCAACTAGAGTTAAAATATGGGGCCAGTCCTGTGGCCTAGCAGTTAAGGGATTCAAATCCCATATGGCCAACTGCACAGTTGAAGTCTCAGCCTTGGTGGCTCAGAAACCACCTTGGTGTATGTAACTGCATACCTAAAATCTCAGCAGAATGTAGAAATGGAAGAGAAGGAAATGAGGCATTATCACATCCCATTGAGAGGTGCTTTCACCTTCCTCTCTCTCCATCTCTGTTTTCTCTGGCAAGCTCATATGTTCACTGGCAATTAAAAAAAAAAAAAAAGTCGAAATACCAAATCTAAAATATCCAGATACTAGTTACCTGTTTAAAAACATCTGAATGCTTTCCTTTATATAAAATATCCCTTCATATCCTGAAAATGTGTCTTCTTGATAAATAAATGGGTTTATTCCCACTTACTGATTTATCTTGACATACAAAAATGGAGATTTAGTAGTTATAATCATGACAATGTAAACCTACCACCCAGGGTAGACCTTCACCAATAACTTGAAACTGATCTGTATTTACTCCTCCCTTATCCTTGAAACTTAACTTCTACTCAGTTAATGATAAGTAGCTATCAATATTTTGACTCTTATGTTATCATTCTCTTGTTTATTAGTTATATGCCTCAATGATATATTGTTTAGGTTTGCTTGGTTTTTGAGCTTTATAAAAATGGTATCAGACTGTATGTACTTATCTAGGACTTTTTTTACATTGTAGTTCCAAAATGTATTTATGTTGTGGATGTAACTGTAGTTCATTAATTTTTAGTGCCATAATATATATAATAGTCTGTTGTGTGAATATCTAATGTAGTTTTCATTCTCTTGTTGATTAGCATTTAGGTTGGTGCTAGTCTTTTGCTATGAATAGTGCTGCTACTATAAACAATTTGTATGCAGTATCTATTATTTTTCTTGAATAATTGTGATTATATAGAAGTTAAAAAAATGTATTTCCTTGAGTTTTGCTTTGACTTTATGAGTAGACAAAATGTATACGAATTGGTACTATCTGTTAGGATATTTTCTTTTTTTAAAAAAGGGATTGACTTTAAAAGTTAAATTTGAAATTTAGGGGACTATACAGCCTTCCTGAGACATTTTCATGCAGTCATTTATAAGACGACATAAATGTCACAGTCACGTCATCTTCACAGCTGCAATACTGAATGAGTCTCTATAGTCAACTTTATAGACATTAAAAAAATCTTTAGTTTTTCTCAAAATGGTCTCATTTTAGCATCATCATTTTTACAGAGGAAAACAATCCCTTTCTAAGTTAAAAGTTTGGGCTCCGAAGGCTCATTTGTGAATGCCATTTAAAATTTATTTTTAATTAAGGGTATTTAATGTTGGTACGAGGTGCCAGACATTCAGCACTCTGGAGACTCCAGGCATCTATCTATCTACAGAACAAGCCTGGCACAGGCAGTGAAGGTACATTCTCTTTCCTGCTGTGTTTCTGTCTGTGTCCAGAGAGAGGAATTGCCTCAGTGAGAGGTGTCCTCGTCTTTGGGCCCCCCACTCATTACCAAGCTTGCATCTAACCAGCAGAAGGCCCACTAGTAACCATAGTTTGATTATGTAAAATTCAGCTAAACTCTTGCCAATTCATCTTACCCAGTCTACTAAATTGCCATCTAGCGTTAATGACTTTGGGCTCCTGTCAGCCTGGTTTAATTCGAGCTAGGAATCCAGTGCCAGAAGCATTCTCCATTCCCTTCATTGGCCATCCCAGGAGATTCCTGCCTTTTCCTGCGAGGAAGTTGGATCTAATTGGTCTTTTCCTTTTTCGTTGTTGTTGTGTTTAATCAGTATTTTGGAGTTGTAACACTTCTACTTTTGGTATTAATGTTACATCAAAAAAGTGAAGATGTTAATATGAGAAAGTGGCTGAACCAAATTACAGATCTTAAGAGGACAAGATAAACTCTCTGTAGGGCGGTTTGTGACTATTAAATTAATGTTATAATCTGGCTGTGGTAAATGTGCTACTCATGCTAAGCGCACTCGTAATTGGTTAACTTAGCTGCTTTGTTGGTCAAGACTGAAACAGCTAGTTTTAAACAAATGAATAAGTTTCTTGACCTGATAGTAAATACCTCATTCTTGCACAGAGGGCCTGCAGGTCACTTGGTTGGGGCATGAACTTTGCCTCTGGGTTTATGGCTGCATCTGAGGGATGACTTGCATCTCGAACGTTAAAAGAAACTAGACCATTACGCTCTTAAGCTGTCATTCTCATCTGACTATTAGGAATAACCGGAGTGGGGAATGAATTTTCAAGCTTTGTGAGTTTTGATTTTTAACTTTTCTAACCCACTGTGATTTAGAGTTGAAGCATAACGGTGGTGGTTGGCAGACAGTGAGCTGCAAGGTTAGATTGGTAACTGATGTTTATTTTTTAGTATTATTCATGTGGTTTATAAATCCTTGAATTTGGTACCCTGACAAATTGATCCGAGTCTTACTAAGCCATCTAGAAGTTAGCTTGGGTTTCATCTAGGCTGAACAGTTCATTCAGCTGGTTAGCAGTGGGCTGCTGCTGAAGCCCGAGTGGGAGGTCGCGTGCCCCTGTAGCCACGGTCCTGGTTGTCCCAGCCGGAGGTGCCTGTCTCTGCTGCAGCTGCACATCCTGTATGTCATTGTTCCAAGTGGTGGAGGAGGGGCGTAAAAGCCTGGAATACCCACCCAGTTGCCACTACTGGGAAGATCTTCCAAGCCCAGTCCTTGCTGACAGTGTCAGTCACGTCATGTTCATCAAACTAACATTTTTGAGAAAGCGCCAGTTATTTGGGAGGCCCTTCAGAAGCTGTGCTTCATGTGCATGTTCCAGACCTGATGGTAACAAGTGAAGGCCTGTTAGGCTCGTTACTAGATTCTTTAGAGAGTTTAATTTAAATGGTAGCTATCTGTAGGAGTTCTTTGTATTTCACTTTCTGCTTAAGGCAGAATAAGGTCAATATTTGAGGTTTAACATTCGTTTCTGTCAGTTTTTAATTCATTCATTCATTCATTCATTCCATGAGAGGGGCACCCCAACAGGGTGTTCACACTGCGACTCGCCCTATTTCATCATGCCCCCAGCACACTCAAGGAGATCTGAGAATGTGAACCCAGAAACTTTTATGTGGGTCCAGTATTACCACCTGGCCCTATTTTTGTCAGCTTTTTACAGCTTTGCCGAGGTGTGTAATGCTGGGGAGGTGGAGCTTCTCAGAAATTAGAGAAGGGGCCAACCCCATAGCCTGGTGGATAAAGGACCTAGATCCCGCATGGGCAACTATGCTTTGCATTCCAGCCTTGGTGGTGTGAAAAACACCAGGCATGTGTGCATATTTGCCCAATAGAATAGAGAAATGGAGGAGAAGGGATTGTGGTGTGACCACATCCCACTGAGGGATGCTTTCTCCCCCCTCCCTGTGTGTGTGTGTCTCTCTCTCAAGTGAACATTCATATCCTCTGACAATTTAAAAAAAAAAAAAAAAAAAAGAGGATGGAGGAGTTGGAGATTGGCATGTCTCTCTCCTGGTCCTGAGATGGAATAGAATAAGTATGATTGTGATAGACAGGAAATTACTTGATGAACAGGATAAAGCCTGGCTTTGTAGAGATGGTTTCAAGATTATAACTGGGGCCAGCAGGTGGCATGGTGGTTAAGGTACTGAATCCCACATGGCTGACTCCACTGTCGAGTTTGAATGCCAGACGCAGGGTCTTGAAAAATACACCTGGCATGTCCATGCATGCCCAAAATCCCAAGAGAAGAATGGAGGAAAAGGGATTGTGGTGTGGCCAATCATCCCTGGGGGGTGATTTCTCACTTGCCCTCTCTCTCTGTCTCTGTCTGTCTCTCTCCAGTGAACCCACGTGCCCTATGGCAAAAATCTGGAGAAAAAAACAAAAAAGTGTAACATTAGTGTCTAAGCACACTACAGCAACAAGGTAAATTCATCTCTCCACCCACCAGGAAGAAAATTCCGATAACATAAACAATGGTTTGTGTTTCCTTGTCTTTCACAGGTGAGTGTGGTGCAAGATTCTGTCAACATTTCTGGCCAGAACACCATGAACATGGTGAAGGTGCCCGAGTGCCGGCTGGCAGACGAGTTAGGAGGGCTGTGGGAGAATTCTCGGTTCACAGACTGCTGCTTGTGCGTCGCTGGCCAGGAATTCCAGGCTCACAAAGCCATCTTAGCAGGTTGGTGTCGTGTCATGGGGAGCTTTGTTGTCCTGGTGAAACGGAGAAATGGTGGCTGCCTAATCACCTTTTGAACAACTTCAGCTTTTTAAATTCTGCTATAAAGAAACTACAGCTAAATATATTTTTATATTGTGGTGACATTTGTTTTAAAACCAAAAAGGCTGCTCTCCATAAAAGTAGTGTTTCTACGTGTCCTCTCTATAGGGGACTTAGGCCACTGTTTTCAGAGAGTGGATGATGATATGCGAAGGTATTAAGTAGGTTTTGCTCCTGGAGAGTAGCTGTTGGAACCCTGGTGGAGAGCAGCTACCAGCCCCTTGTCGGAGGCTTAGGGTGTAATGGAGAGGATCACGGACTCAGAGCCAAACACCGTGTAGTTCCGTCCCAGCCCTAGAGGGTTTAGTCCTCTCTTCGATGTGTAAACACACTAGAAGAACACTGTTGTCTCTGACCTGGAGGATCAGATCTTGCTCTAATAGGCCCTTGGTCTTTTAAGACCGGAAAGACTGAGTGACTGACGAGGGAGGAACTGATGAGGGAGGACTGACATCACCTCACATGAAAGAGTAGCAGCCAGCCACAAATGTCTCTTGAGACTGCAAGACCTAAGAGGAGATCACATGAACCTGCAGGTGACACGTCTCACCAAGGGCCTTAGTCCCCTTAATCCAGCCATCTTCGTGTTTGTTCCCAACTAGGCGCTGAGCTCAGGGACGTCGCTAACTTAGGTTAGAGTCTCCATGCGTGGCAAGGCCTTTAACACTGCCTGTAAACCTTTCTGCAGGTTATGCAGTCAGCTCCCTTTCTTTTTCTCAACAATAGCTATTTTGAACCCTGATCACTCTCCCTTAGCTTCCTCCAACTCCTACAAGATGGTCTTGCTTACGTCTTCCAAGAGAAATTGAGCTCATAAGAAGCATCTCCACTCTTCCTCTCAGCTCACCCGCATCCTCAGTTCAGGAGGTTTCTTCCGCAGTGCAGAGCAGACTCTGGCCCACCTCTGCTCTGTTTCGTCCCATCTGCTGCCCTCTCAGGAGCCTTGCTCTGCCAGTCACACCCTGGTATCTGGTAACCCCACTCCCTCTCATTGCCCATTCACCCTCAGCCTGCAAGTGGGCTAAGCTTCTCCCTCTAGTTTTTCTTCTCTCTCTTTTTCCTGAGTTAGCATATTCACTCTCCGCTTCTTTCCTCCCACTTATCCTCAGCTCACCTCCATGCTGTGGGAGACTTTTCTTCCCAAAGTTCCATGGCCTGATAGTTCCTAAATGTGAGGCACTGTTAGTCTCAGACATCATTGGACTGCTCTCTCCTGGTCTTCTCTGAGCTCTCTGGCTACTTCTAACTTGTGGCCTCCTTCCCTGTCCTTCACCGTCCCTCTTGTTCACTGGTGAGCCGAAAGGGTCCGCTTCTGCTTCACTCTGCCGCTTCTCCCTAGGTGATTCAAGCTCTTCCTGTTGCATCAGCTGCTGCCTATCTACTGACGGCCTCTGAGGCATACCTGCTGCTTTGGACCATTCTCTCTTTATAGAAAGCCCCAGCCCTTTAATCTTCAGCTTCTGTAACGTTCTGGAAGCTCTGTGGCCCACTTTGAATCCTTGGAGTGACCTGAAAACATACCAGGGGCATGCATGCATGGGTGTCCAGGATCCTGGGGAGCCAGAGGCTGGGGGGAGGGGATGGTGGCATGATGAGACCCCATCGAAGATGCTTCTCCCTCTCTTTCTCTCCCACGTGTGTGTGTACTCGCTATCATGAAAAAGAAAAAGAAAATGGCAAAGCTAAAATTAGTCATTTCTGACATAAACTGTCATCTAGAAGTTCTAGTCTTGTGTTAGCTCAGAACCCTACTACATGTTCTGTCTGCTCACCCACTTTTAGGTGGTGGTTGGTAGTCTCAACTTTGACAAAAACCCCTAATTTATTTGACAATATGAAAAATTTGAATTCTTAGCCATTTTAGTACTTTCATGGTTGAAATTAAGTTTACCTCTGTTTCATAGTCTTAGTTGTCACTACTACAGTGACCAAGGGTCAGAGTGCTCCCTCTCTATCTTTTTCCGTTATCCTCAGTGCTAGGGAGGAACACTAAGCTTAAATTTTCCCTTGTGAGAGAAATTAAATACTAGGGAAGATTGTTTTATCAGATAGGGCTGAGCACTAAAGTACCACAGACCACTGTAATATCTAAGATTTTTTTCCACCCCTTTGGGGAAATACCACCTCACTAAGAATGCATAACTCGAAAGAACAGACACCCTGCCGTGAGCTCACTCACACTTTATCAGGTCAGTGGGAGCCATTGAGCCCCAGTGCTTGACCTTGCCTGGTCCCTAGAGGTGGGGAAGTGTGCTGTCATTGTTCCTAGGCCAACTCTCAGGCATTGGAATGCCCTGCTCAGATGATGGAGCACCTTCCATTTCCAGTCCCAAATCAACACGGAGCATAGCATAGTCGGCCAACATAGATGCTGGGAAATCTCCTGAAAATCAGACTGGTTAGGATAGAGCCAGTATAAAATGACTTTTACAAATACATTCTTTAAAGTTTTATGTATTTCTTCCATGAGCGAGAGAGATAAAGAGAGAAAGAAACATCAAGACCCACCGGGGCCTTGACACTGCGGTCCACCACCAGCCTCAGCCAGCCCCAGAGCGAGGGCATGTGCGTGCCCCGTGTACTCAGGTCTTCAGGTGCAAACCCAGAACCGCCCCTGTGGGCCAGCCTCACAGAGTGCCGTGTTACCCTGCTGCAGCCCCCATTGGAAATTAGTTTGAAAAGTAGTCATTTCTTTTTTTCCTTTATGTATTATAATTATTTACTCCTTCACATATTATGTGAAGAAAGGAACTTTGTAATTCTGGTATAATCTGAGGTTGAATCCCTCAGACTAGGGGACAGGAAAGAAAATGATCTCTTCATCATAATTAGAATCCAGGGTGTTTCGGTAGGATAACCTTATCTGTTTGTTTCCTTTTCACTTCACAGCTCGTTCTCCAGTCTTCAGTGCCATGTTTGAACATGAAATGGAAGAGAGCAAAAAGGTATGTCACAGCGTGGAGACACGGCTTTTTAGCCTGGCAGCTAGATTGAGATGTTTCCCCGTTTAGCAGTAGATTTACATTTCCAATTATTTTTTTCTTACTGCATTATTAAAATGGAGTACAAGTCCCTGAGCAGATGCTCTGAAAGTGAAGAGGGGTGGTCTGGAAGTGTGCTAAGTAAAGTGGACTCACTTCATCCCCAGGCAGATAATCCAGTTTGTGATGAGGTTCTAGAGAACTCAGGAAACAAAAGGTGAAAAAAAAAAAAAAATCAAAGATATGAAGGGTCTTCAAATGAGCCACAGTAAATGCATATTATGAAAAAATTATGCCTAGATTTCAAAATTTGTTTACACCCATATAAACTCTTTTCTTTTTTAAGAGGGCACATGAGTCAACAGAGAGTGAGAGGATAAAGCACCCCGGGGATGTGGTCATGTCACAACCCTCGTCCTCCATCTCTCCCTCCTTTCGGGATTTGGGGCATGTGTGCACGTGCACCCATCATGCCCTCATCCTGCGAGGTCCAGGACTCGACCTCATGGTCGGTCAGGTGGGATCCAGCTGCCTTAACACCAGACCACATAACCAGCCCTAAATTCTTATTTTAATTCTGTCGTCCATGAACTGTTAAATCCCCTCATTGTTTTGCTGTTTTATTTTTAAAAAACCAAGATGATACTAGTGAAAGGAGAAAAGCCTATTATAATCAAATAGGGCAAAAATAAATTTTCCGTTCACATTAGGTTTTAAATGGTATAAGCGTGTCTCCTCACCAGAGCTTAGAATTATGAAACTAGTGTGGGAATGCTGTTCTGTTGGACGTTTCTCATTTTTAGTTTTTCTGCCATAGAATCGGGTTGAAATCAATGATGTGGAGCCTGAAGTTTTTAAGGAAATGATGTGCTTCATTTACACGGGGAAGGCTCCGAATCTAGACAAAATGGCTGATGATTTGCTGGCGGCTGCTGACAAGGTGAGATAAGAATAGAGGAACAGACCCAGCCTGGGCAGCACACAGGTAGTTCCACCACTTGGGATGCTGAGGGCCTCATAGGAGGCCCAGGTCCAATTCTAGGCCATTGCACATCCTACCTAATTGGGAGATTGGGGCAAGAGGATCATAGTGTAGCAAGACTTTCTCTCTCTCCATCTTCTATCCCTCTCTCCCTCCCCCTCCCCTCTCCACAAAGGGAGGAAAACAAGAATATTAAAATAATTAAAGACTAGGAGTTACTGTTACCTCTTGAGTCTCATGAACAGACTTCTGTGTTGCATTGTTGGTAAAATGAGATATAGCCCGTTTAACTAGGACAGTCCTGATTCCCACACGTTGTTCCGATACAATTTTCCTTTTTTAAATTTTCCAGCAGGTACATGTGATTGCTGGAAAGAAGTGGGGGTGAGGAGTGAAAAAGCACCTCCCCCCCATGGAGGATGGCCACACTACAATCCTTCTTCATTTCTCCCTCCTTTCAGGATTTTGAGCATACACACTTGGCATGTTTCTCAAATCTCCAGGTCTGGGATTTGAACTGTGCAGTCAGCTATGTAGGATCCAGCTGCCTTAATCACCTTGCCACTAGCTGTCTTCAGTATTTTTTTGTAATGCTAAAAGGCACCTACGTGTTCATGAGAGAGAGAGAGAGAAAGCACCCGCATCCCCCAGTGGGGCTTAGTTATGCTACAGTCCTTTTTCCTCCAATTCTCTCATCAGGATCCTGGACACCTATGTGCATTCCCAGCATATTTGTTTGTTTTCATTGCTAGAGGGCATGTATATTTACCAGAGAGGTGAAGAGGGAGGAAGCACCCCCAGATGGGATGTGTTCTCCTCCATTTCTCTGTCCTGTCAGGATTCGGGACTTATACACGGAAGTGCCTGGCATGTTTTTTAAGCCACTGGGGCCAGTATTCAAGCCGTGGCTGGCCATGTTTAATTCAGCTCCCTTACCCACTAGGCTATAGGGCTGACCCCACCACCCAACATGTTTTTAAGCGGTCAGATCCAGGACTCAAAACTTAGTCAGCAATATAGGATCCAGCTTCTGTGCAGCCCCACAGAGCTGCCCCCCCAACCCAATATTAGCACCTATCTTCTCCAAAGTATCCTGCTTTGAATGTGACCTGTGTGTTCACCCGAACTGTGGGGTAGAAGGGTAAGTTTGATGCTTACCTCTCTTCTTTTCCCCATCTCAAGTTTCACAGTATGATAGTAAAGATTCGGATAATACTCGTATTTGGACAGTGCTCTACAATTTGCAAGATGTTTTTAAATCATCAATGTATTTAAACTTTATTTATTAACATTTTCAACTTTTACCAAAGTAGTTACTGAAATATCCTGTATTTTTTCAAAATTATAGTCAGCCAAGTAACTCTTGGGGAGGAAAGAGATACTTCTACAGTGATTGTACACTTTGTATAAGATATTGCAGTTTGAGAAATAAAGTGTCAAAATAAAAATATGGATCTTAGAATCAAAGAAATATCATGACTACCAAAAAAAACAGGTCAGTGATTCCCAAAATAAGGTGAAATATATCAGATAGGTAGGGGACACGCTTTATGACGCACCGAGTTTAACAAGTCAAATAATTGCCGTTTTACTGTGAGACTTCTCAATCTGCAGCATATTAATGTGCACCCCGGGTTTCCTAAAGGGGGAGGTGACAGCGTTTCTCCAGTCCAGTTAACCCTGGGATCCTTCCTCAGGGACCTCCTCCCAGGGTAGTGGTCCCCAGAACACGGACTGGGGAACTTGCCTTGTGTAGGCATATCAGAGAGCGGTCCATGGCCTGTCCTCGCAGACTGTGGAAACGTGGCCTACAGGGGAGGGTGTGAAGGGATGTGTTTATCCCGGGGAAACTGTTGGCAGCCTTTTCAGGTCATCCTGAGGGTACTAACAGGGCTTACTTGAACTTTATCAGCAGTAGGCCCTGTGAAAAAGTTTCTTTGCTGGAAGAGCCTTTCTGCCATGACACTGCAACACCCATCTGAGGGAGAAGTGGGCTCTTGCCTAAGGCTCCAGAGCCTTTCCAGCATCTGCTCTTGAGGATTTGCTTTTCTGGCTCCCTTTGCCCTGAGGACAGAGGAAAGTACTTATTTATCTTTAGTGATCCATTTTTTGGAGTGTGGGCTGAGGATGGAGCATGTAAACTCAGTCAGTGCTACTGATTTAGAAGATTAAAAAATAACCATATTCTTCTTATCACCTTTCAAGACTCAATTAGCACAAGTAAGCAAAGTGAAAATGTAATACCCTTCCAGTCTACCTTTAGTTCTGACCAGGAGAACTCCTATCAATGAAGATAATAAGAAAATATTTCCTGCAAGCTCTGGGAAAGTAGAAGACCCAACTCAGTGCCTGCTGTTTATAAGGTCTATGACTGCTGAACTGCCCTCGGACTTTCAGTGATGTGGTCACTTGTGTTTATGCATCAGGTGTTTTATCCCCCTTGTCTTCACGATCCCGTAAAGATGAGTAGTATTCAAGGTTCACTTTTTTTAGACAGAAATGCTAAGGCTTGGAGTTGTGTATCCTCAGAGCCAAGGTCAGACTTCTTTGTCACTAGATGTTCATTCTTGCTTAGTCAAAGGACCTACTGGTGACAATCTACTGTTTGTTTTGTTTAAAAGAGGCTTGGGACCAGCAGTTAGCGTAATGGCTATGTCGCTGGACTCCCACGTAGTCGACCGCGGTTCGAGTCCCGGACCCGGCGGCTTAAACTCACGCCGGGCGCGTGTGCGTGCGTGCCCAAGATCCCAAGAGGAGAATGGAGGAGAAGGGATTGCGGCGTGGCCATCCCCCCTGGGGGGTGATTTCCTGCTTTCTATCTCTCTGTCTCTCTCTGTCTGTCTGGCGAGCGCACGCGCCCTATAGCAAAAACCTCTCCAAAAAAAAAAAAAAAAAAAAAAAAAGAGGCTTTTGCCTTAGGGCGCATGTGCTCGCCCTGAGAGAGACAGACAGTAACAGTGACAGTGAGAGGAAAGTGAGAAATCCCACCCCACCTGCGCTGGGGGATGGCCACGCCACATTTCCTTCTCCATTCTTCTCCTGGAATCTTGGGCATGCACACACACGTGCCTGATGTGAGTTTCAAGCCACTGGATCTGGAACTCAGACTGCAGTTAGCCATGTGGGAGTCCAGCAACGTAACTGCTATGCCATCTACTGGCCTGACAATCTACTGTTAAGTACACAGGGCGTGGGGATCAGCTAGAGTATGTTAAAACAGGTGAGTCACAGCGGTGCTTAAGTTTATGAATGAAAAGTAACTGAAGAGTACATTCAAATTCCATTCAGAATCTCCCAATAGACAGTCTGCTCCATGCCTATTTGGAAACATTTTTAACTTTACACCTCCTTGTGAGTTTTAGGAAAACAGAATAAGAAATCTTTCATGGAAGGATCTAAATATCTAGAATGTACCCAAGAGACTGAAACAGCTTCTTCTGAGCTTCTCCAGTCTCCTGGGGACATGTGTAATTAGACCAAAAACAAAACAAAACACGTCGGCCAGGCCTGGGAGACACAATTTCAATCTCTCGGGTAAGTACTGCCATTAGGCAGGTTTTTCAGAAGCATAATTAAGAAAAAAAACTTTGTCCCCCAAGGGACAAGAATGGCTACTTTTGTCTAATTATGCAGTAGGGATCAGAGCTATTCACAGTAAAAGTCCTTTTAAAAGACTATGTATCAAGAAAAGGTAAGAGACAGAGTCTGTAGTGTTGCATAAAGACAGACAGGTATTCAACCTTTACCAGTCTTTTAAAACAAAAATGGCAACTTCATTTCTTGCATGGTGTCATTCCTGGTTTCCAGAGAAACTGTTTTCTTGCTACTCCAATTTTAAAAATTAAAGCTGCACCAAAACCAATAAAACGCTCTTTCTGCTGCAGGAGATCACAGTGCCAGCAGATAGCCTCCTCCTCCAGAATTCATAACCATGAAGTTGTCCTGGCTGGGTTGCCATGATTCCACCGGAAGGGGCGTTGTGTCATTGAGTTCTGAGGCCCTGAGGGTGGGACCGATGAGGAGACCATGCACAGCCTCAGAGCAGACTGTTCTGTGTGCTGACTAGTGACGTTTCATTTTGTTCCTCCTTTGATTTCCTTCCTTTTTTTATTCAAGTTTCTTAGTAAGCGCATAATCTCATACTAGACAGCAAGTGCTGGAGTGCATCAGAACCAGTCCGCCAGATCAGATGTGCCTAGGATTAACCTACACCGTCCATTCTCAGGGTGTTTGTGCCCTCTGCTTGCAAAGTAGAAGTTTTAAAACTGAAACAGGATCCAAGGTTTCTGCTGCTTTGTCCTTTTACTCTGAGAATCTTAACCTCAACCCCAATAAAGTAAGACTCCATTTATCCTTTTCTGTTTAAAAGATGGCCTTTGGTTGACCCTCATTCAGGAACAACTAGTGGCAGAGACGGTGGTGAAAGTCACCACAGGGCTCCTTTCACAGCCTGTTGGGCCAGTTGGGTACCCTGCCAGGATAGTGACAATGCTTAAGTAGAAAGGACTGTGCTTCACCCTAGTCTGGCTGGAAATGAAAGGACTGCAGAAATTGTAAATGTAACGTCTCTGTTGACTTGAAGCAGACTAGTGCCTCATTGTAAGGGTAGGTTTAGGAAAGACTTTAAATCATAGCCAGGGGGTAAACTTCAGGATGCAGGTCTGCTCTGTATCTGCCATTTTTCTAACAGGTAGGCAAGAATTTGCATGGCAGCCACCCAAGTGATTTAGCTGTTTTCATTTCTCACGTAAACTCCTCACCTGCACAGTGTGGTTGTAGTTTATCATTGCAAGAGTAACTTCTCACGGTCTGTGCAGGTCTGTGCAGAATGTTCAGGTATTTGGCTACATGATGGTACAGCTTAAGAAAACAGCTTCAGTAGCAGTCAGCCCAGAGCTGTTGCTGCTCTGAGGACAGCCGTGCTTGTGTTTTACAGTATGCCCTGGAGCGTCTGAAGGTCATGTGTGAGGATGCCCTCTGCAGTAACCTCTCCGTGGAGAACGCCGCAGAGATTCTCATCCTGGCTGACCTCCACAGCGCAGATCAGCTGAAAACTCAGGCCGTGGATTTCATCAACTAGTGAGTTGGCATCTTCAAAGTTCTTCTTTCAAAATAGTTGGATAGTTAAAGAAACGAGAAAGACTTTGTATTAGTGAATAAAACAGGCAAGTAGCTTCATTAACCTTTTGGTTCTAAGTGTAGGGTTTTCATCTTTTGCTTCAGCTTGACAGTTTGGAAAATGGCTTAGCTTTCATGGGTTTAATCCTATTGGTGAGTGAAGTGTTTTAGTTCCTCATGGTAATTGGAATTGATGGAAATGATGAAACTTGCCAGTCTGAAAAGGCCGTGTGCCCCAAATGGTAACATCTTTACTTCAACACTCACTGACTTAATAAGACACAGATTTTGAGGAGAATAGAAGTATTTCTTTACAAGTTCATAATCTGTATCCCTGTGGGATGGGGAAAAGAGGAGGGACATTCAGTAGCTGAGGTCCTTACAGATTGTTTGGAGAAAGAGACATTTGTTCATTACACCAGATCTGTTTCTTTATTCTGAGTGACAGGCAGCGTGGCCATATTACTTCCCAAAATAATGCGAAAGGGGCCAAGACAAGTCACGACTACAGCCCTTCTCAGTGGGGTGCGTTCTGCTCCCTGGCCTGCTCCAAGGGGAGAAGCAGCTTTATAAAGCCCTCACAAGAGCAGCTGTGGGCTAAGACAGGCCTGAGAGGGTCCATGTAGATGAGAGCAGTATTCAGCACTGAAAGTGCCTGGAGACAGGAAGCAGTGTCCTCTAGTTGCAGGACTGTTTTGCAGGAGTTACCAGTTGAGGCAGAAGACGGAGGGAAGAGACCAATAAATGTTAGTGCTGTTGAGTGCTCACTGCATGCTAGACGCTTGCTTTGAGATTTTTTTTTTTAAGCTATTGACTCAGCCACTGGATAAAGAATGCATAGTACCCCCTTCTTCTTGATCATCAAATAGACCCCAGGTTCTTGTCTTACTCAGGGGTCATAAGACCAGTGAATGGCAAAGCTGGGCCAAAGCCCAGAGCTACCCAACCTCAGGAACCCTTGCATTTCCTGCATGTCAGCATCACCAGCAAATGGAAAGGTTCTGGCAGTGTGGAGAAGGGTCTGGGGAACATTCTGCCTTTTTTTAAAGAGTTATTTTTTAGGGGCCAGCAGATGGCATGGTGTTTAAGGGCACTGGACTCCATGTGGCTGACCGCAATTCGAGTTCCAGACCTGGCAGCTTACTTTCTCACTTTCCCTCTCTCTCTCTCTCTCTCTCTCTCTCTCTCTCTCTTTCTCTCGCTCACTCGCTCTGTCCCTCTCTGGTCAAATTAAAATAAATAAATAAAGAATTTTTTTTAAAGCGTTTTTTTTTTATTTAACTTTCTTTCTTTTCTTTTTTTCTTTTTGGAGAGATTTTTGCCATAGGGCACATGCACTCAGCAGAAAGACAGAGATAGAGACAGAAAGCGAGAAATCACCCCCCAAGGGGGATGACCACGCTTCAGTCCCTTCTCCTCCACTCTCCTCTCTGGATCTTGGGCATGCACGCACACATGCCCAGCCTGAGTTTAAGCTACTGGGTACGGGACTCGATCCACAATCGACTACATGGGAGTCCAGTGACATAGCCATTACGCCATCTGCTGGTCCTCACTTTATTTATTTTAATTTGACCAGAAAGGGACAGAGTGAGAGCGAGAGAGGGGAAAGTGAGAAAGCAAGCCACTAGTTCTGGGACTCGAACTGTGGTCGGCCATGTGGGAGTCCAGCGCCCTTAACCATCACGCCCCCTGCTGGCCCCCAACATCCTGCTTTTTGTTTCTGAGAGCACTGTGGCACACAGTCCTGCTTTTCAGGATCACAGCAGCCACCGCCCAGTCACCAGGTTGCACATTGTCTTACAAGCAGATCGTGGGGCCTGTTCAGGGATCTGAGTGTTTCCTACGCTAACATCCTTCATACCGAACACTGAAGGATAAGGCTGTCCCGGTGGCTGTGCAGCCCATCCTGTGCTCACTCCCTATGGTAACCCATCTCTCCGCATTTCTCCTAGTCACGCTTCGGATGTCTTGGAGACCTCCGGGTGGAAGTCGATGGTGGTGTCGCATCCCCACTTGGTGGCTGAGGCGTACCGCTCTCTGGCTTCAGCACAGTGCCCTTTCCTGGGACCCCCACGCAAACGCCTGAAGCAGTCCTAAGATCCTGCCTGTTGTAAGACTCCGTTTATTTTCCAGAAGCAGCAGCCACCGTTGCTGCCACTGACCACCAGGTAGACAGCGCAATCTGTGGAGCTTTTACTCTGTTGTGAGGGGAAAGACTGCATCGTGGCCCCAGACTTTTAAAACAGCACTAAATAACTTGGGGGAAATGGGGGGAGGGAAGGGCCCGGGACTAGGGGCTGTTCAACCTAATGAAAACCCTGTTGCTGCGTCACTGTGTTCCCTTTGGCCTGGCCGAGTTTGATACTGTGGGGATTCAGTTTAGGCGCTGGCCCCAAGGACATCCCAGCGGTGGTACTTCGGAGGAACCTGTCTGCATCTGACTGAGCAGAACAAATCGCCAGGTGCCTGGAGCAAAAAGGAAAAGAAAAAAAAAGGACTTTTAGTTTTAAGAGAAGGGAAAAGGAAAGAAGAAAGGATTTTTGCAGCATTTCTCAAAAATCAGTTTGTGGATTCCAGTAGTATTTATGTTGAGAGAAACAAATTTTAGTCCTTCCAACTGTGCTAAAACTTGGATATTTGTGAAAACTCCTCACCACCGTACAAGTATCAGAAGAGCTCTCTTGTTAGCACTTACTGTTTGCAAGAACAGAATACATCCTTTTATCTTTTTATGAAAATGACGAGTGAAAGCAAAAGGGGAAAGAGGTTATTTGATCTAGAAGATGAGTGTTCTGATATGGTGGTTTTTGCAAAAATCTTTATTGGTGTTGAAAACTGGAAAAAATAATTCCTCCAGAATTCATACTGTCTTGACAAGAACTATGGTTCTCTGTTTTTAGATATTGTGGAAAATGTTTTTTGGCATTTTTCTCTGCTTTTATTTCTCCTCCCTCCTCCCTTCCTTTTTTCTAAAAAAAAAAAAAAAAAGGCAAAACAAAAACAGAACAAAATGAAGACGAAAGGAAATTTTATTACTAATGCCGTGTGAGAACTCCCAGCCGATTGCTCAGCTGTCCGTACCTGACTTGCCACCTGCATAGGAGCCAGTCCTGTCCTTCCCATTAGCCCCTCTTCCTACAGGGGAGAACTTCCAAATGTTAATTTTTTCTTTTTGAAAATATAAATAATTACTATTTTGTACTGTGTGGTATCTCTGGTCTTTTGTTTCACTCACTTGGCTGGTCTCTTGGGTCTGAGTTCCTCGCGTAAAGGATTTTGAAGGCCTCGTTGGCGCCTTCTGTTTGCAGAGACTATGTTTGGAATGTCTAATAAGTAGTAGGGATTGACTGGGTCTCCGTAATCTCCAGTTTCCTTTGTGGGCTCTCAGCATCTGCCAGTCTCTCATTCTCCTTGAGCATTTCACAGTCCACATCCTAATGAGGGAGCAGGCCCTGCCTCTGCCAAGGCGAGTCATGGTAGTGGGCTTTTCTGTACCCTGTATATTGGAAGACTAATGCCCAAGCACTCCTTTTCTAACTAAATATAAAAAGATCTAGAGGATATGAATGTGGAGATTAAATAAAGGGAAATTACTGTCTCTGACTGGTTCTGTCATTGACTTGCTGTGTTTCCAGAAAAGCTGATGTCTGAACTCCCGGTGAGCTCGCACGATTGCACTAGGGCTCCCGTCTGCCTTTTTCCTCGGTGGGGACACAGGACCGTGGCACACACTGGAGAAACCATTTGGCCAAAGTGTGTATTATTTGACCTTAGGTGGAGTTCTAACCTGTTTTACCTTCTGTTACCCTTCAGTGGACGTCAGCCTTGGCAAATTTCCCAATTTTCATGTATCTCACTACTCCTAGAATGGAAAAATATGATCTATTATTATGTAATCAAAGGCAGGATATTTAATAGAAACCACTCCACAGGCCAGCTAGTGGCGTGGTTAAGGTGACTGAATCCCACATGGCCAACTGCACGGTTCGAATCCAGGACCTGGCGGCTTAAAAACATGCTGGGCCCATATGCACATGCGCCCAAAATCCTGAAAGGAGAGAGAGATGGAAAAAAGGGATTGCAGCATGACCATGCTCCATGGGAGATGCTTTCTCACGTTTCCTCTCTCGCTCCCTCTGACGAGCGCACACTTCCCAGTTTCCTCCAGAGCATCCTATGCGAGGAAGTGCCCAGTTCTGCATGTGCTGGTTGCTGTCCTGTACCTCCTCAGTCCTAGTTTTCCAGACAGCACATAGACCCAGGGTCCGGGGCAGACGCCAAGTCTCCTCTCCATGTCAGCTAACCTTCATACACCGGATCTTATTTGGGCTTTGCAACAACTTGGTACATTTGCTAGAACAGGTGATAGATAGCATCTTCTCTGTTAAAGTAGGAAAAGCTGAAAGCTGAAGAATGGTCAGCTTAAGATCACACAGCTATTGGGGTTGGTAGTTGGTATGGTGGTTAAGGCACTGGACTCTGACATGGCCAACTATGGTTTGAGTCCTGGACCAGGTGACTTGATTTCTCGCCTTTCCTTTCTCTCTCTCTCTCTCTCTCTCTCTCTCTCTCTCTCTTTCTCTCTCTCTCTCTCTCTCTCTCTCTCTGGTCAGATTAAAAAATAACAATTAACGGGGCCAGCAGGTGGCATGGTGGTTAAGGATACTGGATTCCCACATGGACGACCATGGTTCAAGCCCAGACCTGGCAGCTTGCTTTCTGACTTTCCCTCTCTCTGCCTGTCCCCTCTCTGGTCAAATTAAAAATAAATAAATAAATAAAGTTAAACAAAATAATTATTTAAATACAAATTTAAAAATTAACAAATGAGGGCTGGCAGGTGGCATGGTGGCTTAACAGCACTGGACTCCCACATGGCCAACCATGGTCAAGTCCTGGACCTGGTGGCTTCCTTCCTTACTCTCTCTCTCTGTCTGATCAAACTGGAAAATAATAATAACAATAAATAAAGTTAAATATTTTTTTAAATTAACAAATGGAATTAAATAAATAAATCTTTAAAAAAGAAAATCACACAGCTCTTGGAGGACAGATCTTCTAAAGTAGCATCCTAGAGATTAGTAATTAATTGGAGGAAGTTCCTGAAATGTTAGGTACAAAATGGGAGATAAAACTTCCTTCCTTGGGAATGGCAGGAACGAAGCTCTGGAAAGTGCTTCTGAGGGCCTGTTATTCAGTGGTTCCAGAAGGACCAACCAGGCTTCAGATCTGCTTTCTTTTCCCCTTACAGAAAGCGGTGGGTCAGGGGCTGGTGTGTTCTGGAAATAAGCACCCAAGAGGGTAGCAAACCTGGCACCTCGCTAGTGGCTGGATGAAGGCCTCCTTGGATTTTCACTCTCTGGAGTTTCGAACGTGGGCTCCACTGCGGGTACAAAGCTGTTAGGATTTCAGGTACAGGTGAAGCTGCTCAGGGCTGCCTGTCACTCTTATTATTTCTGGATGTGTTTGTTTTTGTTTTAAATGATACAGTTGAAGCCATCTGGTTATGACAACATCAGAGCCCCGGCATACTGTTCATAAACCTCCCACTGCCACCACCCCCTCCTTTAGCTCCCCACATCTGAAATTTAATTCAAGTTAACTCCACAATCTGGGGCATGTGCTGTCACTGCAGAGATGTCCGTGCCAGTGGAACAGTTGGAGATTTCAATTCCACAAGGATATGGCTTATTTATCAAAACAGTATTTCAGGCAAGGAGTTTCACAAAACCTTTGGAGTTGCAGTTTCAGGTCCAAATGGAGTGTCTGGCATCATCCCCATCTTCATCTCCCCTCTTCCCCTGTGGTCAACCCCCCTATATAACTGGCCATCCATGGAAAAAGGAATTTTTCCATTCCTATGTGGAAATTAAGCCTTTCCACGTTGTTATTAAACATCTAAAACACCTTTATGGGATTTAACAATCTGGGTAAGAAATGCCCCCCATTCCCTTCTGCTGGTAACACTGCTGATTTCTTCGGTCTTAAAGTTTCTTTCTTTTTTTTCTTTAGTTTGAGCCAGATTCAGAAAATCCTCACATAGGCCAGATGATCTCTGGCTTGACCACCACTCTGCACACTCATTTTTTTTAAAAGAGGTATCTTTGCTTTAGGGTGCATGCACTTGGCAGAGACCCAGCAAGAGAGAAAGTGAGAAATCACCCCCTAGAGGGTATGGCCACACCACAATCCCTTCTCCATTCTCTCCTCGGGATTTTGGGACGTGCTCACACCTCAGTGTGAGTTTCAAGCCACCAGGTCCAACACTCGAACTGCGGTCACCTATGTGAAAGTCCAGCGCCTTAACTACTCTGCCACCTGCTGGCCCCTCATTTTGAAATCTGGTTTAAACCTGTTGTGGATCTCCATATTGTAAGAACCTGTGCAGATGAAAGGAAACAGCTTGTATGTTTATGAGCGGAACAGCAAACATGGTGGAGGGGAGAGTTGAGCTGCACTTTGAAACCCATTGTTGCATTGTTCTCACTCTTCATCTCCTCTGAAAGAACAACTAAATCCCCCCAGCATGACCATATTGGATCCTTTGGTTTATCTTTGTCAAAAACAAATTCTTGGCTGGAGCCCAGCCTTATTTTCCACAACTAAATTATCTTTTTAATCAGTCTGAGGCCTGTGCGTTTCCTTTATCTCCTGACTTTTCCCTGAACTCTGCCCTACATCATTTAGATTCATCTCTAATGGCTTGCTGACTAATCTGACATTCAGGTGAGTAGCACTGGACTGCTCTCTAGGTATGTATGTGCACAAAGTGGGTGCGCCTTCCCCCTTTTAATTTCAGAGGTGACCGTACCATGTTGGGGCCTTTGACCGGATGGGTTGGACATCTCACAGAGACAGTGAGCAAGTAAGCAAATGTAGGACGATCAGTATTGGGATAATGAGCTGGGAGAACCCGAGGCTTTGACCTGCAGATGAGAGCAGAAACTTGAATGTTGTTGACTGATGGGATCTTTATGCCGCTAAGCCATTAGCAAGATGATCGCTCCCCTTCTGTAAACCCTGTAATACTGGAGTAGAAAGTGGCATCTGGGATACTGTTTGGTTCTGATTTCTGCAGCTCTAGGAAAAAAAGAATTTTAGACTTGAGGGAATTTAGCACAAGCAACAGAAATGATTAAGGAGTTGAAGGGGATCAACTCTAGGGGAAAAATGTTATGAAGATAAAATATGCGCAACTCAAGTATGGGAATGTAGCGCAAGTTTCCTGCAGGTTATGGATCTCACAGGAGTTCTGAACACTTCCTGGCTTGTCTTGGGCAGTTCTCATTCATTCCAGTTGTGTGGCTTTGGAAGGTGGTGACGTAACTTCCTCAAGGTCACTAAGCCAGGCCCTGAGCCAAGAAACAACAGAAGGCAATGGAATAGCTTTGGGGCTTAGGCCCAAGGACCAAGAAAAAGTGGAAAGCCATGGGATTGCCTGGTGGTAAAGTGGACACAGCTTAGAATGCTCAGTTGAAAATGGAGACCTCTTTAACCCTCTCAAGACCCATAAAGGTGAGCACTTGAGAAACTGAAGGAAAAAAGAAAGGGACCCCCACATCATTTACCTTCCTTTCATATCTGAGAAAGTAGACATCCGTGGAAGTGAGATGACATCTCGAGATCACAGACATTAAAACTCAGGCCACGTATTAAGCCAACCGTTACTGAGTACATAGGAGGCCCAGATGTACCCAGGGTAGGCCTAGGGCAGAGGGTAACCTTTATTCTGTGCTAACTTCAGTCTAACTGAGGTGACAAAAACAAACCAGAGAGACCAAAACACAGGACTGAAAAGAAGCCATTGACCTCAGTAGTAAGGGGGTCAGTGGTTCCCTTAGAGCGGTTTTGGTCACATGGTGGAGGTAGAAGCCCTAGGGCTGGCAGGTGGCATGGTGGTTGAGAGCACTGGATTCCCACATGGCTGACCCCGGTTCAAGTCACGGACCTGGTGGCTTGCTTTCTCACTTTTTCTCTCTCTCTCGCTCTGTCCCTCTCTGGTCTAAGTAAAATAAGTAAACAAAGTTAAATAAAGTAATCTTTTAAAACAAAAAGAAGAAGTACCCAGGACTGATAAGGAGCTAAGCAAACATAGATTGAGTATAATTTACTCTTTCCAGAAGTTTGACAGAAAGAAAGGGGACCTATCCCTCCCGTAAGAATTCTCTGTCTAGTCAGCACTTGTTTTTGTCCGTAAGTGATGGTGGGTCTGTGAATTATGGGCACCTGAGTAACTGATATTGAGTAATGAGAGTCATGTTTGTAGAATAATTACAGCTTTAAGTCAAGAGAGGAAAAGAGTACCTTCAACTCTCACACAATTTTTGAAGAATGTTTTCTTCAAGACAAGATTCTTCAGCCTATCCAGCTTCCAAGAAAAAGTTTACTTCACGCCTTAAAAATGTCTCATGGGCCAGTGGTTTGGCTCAGTGATGTGCTACTCGAGGTAGAACATTCCGTTCCCAAATGCACAAACCCTGATTGGTGGCCTCTGCCAGTTGTCGTGACGTAGATAGTCCCACCATAGCTGGTTTCAGATGACCAAGGTGCCGTGACTGAACGTGGAGCTGGGAAGGGCAGCGCAGTGCGACATTTTCCTGTCTCGGCCCTAGAGGTCTAATAGATGCAGACAACCTCGGGGTGTAGAAAGAGTACAACGTAAAAGCATCAGGGAGAGGTGAATTTCTAGTGCTTATCGCCTTTACTAATTGTACGTTGGTACAATTTAATTTTTAATAATGACTGTTTAACACCCAGCTCTCAGGATTCCTGAAAATTTAATGATCAGCTCCAGAGAACCAGCGTGAACCGGCTCCCGTGTGCCGCCGGTGTGGCCTCAGATTTGTCCCCCGACATCTGTGTGCCTCGTGATTTCCTGCCCTCCTGCCGCACTTGAGAGTGCGCTTCCATAATCTAATGGCAAGAGGAAGGCCTGCCCTGATAGACATCTGTAGATACATTGACGTTGGTATGTGAACAGATAGTCACATTATACATTTTACTCTCCCTGGGCATTGAACACGTTTTTACTGTGTCGTACGGTATTGGAAGTGTGTATGTTACTGAAACATTGACCAAAAATTATTGTGGCTGACAAGCTGTCCAACATAATCTTCAGTCATTCCAGGGGGTTGTGGTCTCCCCAGTGCATGCATCCTGCCCCTCATTATCTCTGAACCAAAGTTTTTCTAGGAAGAAAGAAAAGAGCGTTTGAGGGACTGGCAGGTGGCGTGGTGGTTAAGGTGCTGGACTCCCACATGGCCAACCACAGTTCAAGTCCTGGACCTAAAAGCTTGCTTTCTCACTTCCCTTCTCTCTCTCTCTCCCCCTCTCTCTCTCTCTCATCAAATTTAAAAAAATAAATAAAATTAAATAACTTTTTTAAAAAAGCATTTGAGAGTGATCAGCATGCTAGTGGGTAATCCCAAGGGTTGCCTCCCCCCCCCCCCCCTAGTTTAAGCACCTCTGCCCTGGTTTGGCCTTACATTTTCACAGCCCTTTCTGTCTTCACTAATGTTCATTTACATATTCAGTGTGCCATGAGCAAAACTACCTGCTCCCTGCCCTCACTGGAGCTTAGAGTCTTGATGGGGAGAGAGTGTCCTTAATAATCCCCAGACACACCTGTCAAACTGTGGTACGTGCCCTGGAGGAGATGTACAGGGTGCCATGAGCCTGTGGATGGGGAATGGATCTCGTCCAGAGAATCCGGAAAGGCTTCCCTAAGAAAGAAACCTCAGCAGTGAGTGCTGAGGGGTGGGGAGCTGTCAGCTTGGTACAGACAGGAAGGCACATTCTACTTGGAGGAAATTGTACGCGTGAAGCCCTGAGGCAGAAGGGAACTTGGTGTGTTCTAGAAGCCCAGAGAAGCCTGGGTGGCTGGATGTGGAGAATGTGAGAGCAAGTTAGAAGGCAGATGTATGAGACCTTCATAGGTCACACTCGGAGTTCAGGGGCTTTTTGGGTTGTTTTTAGTTTTGCTATCAGACACATGCACTCGCCAGAGAGAGAGAGAGAGAAAACACCTTTGTGGGGTTGGCCACACTGCAATCCCTTCTCCATTCTCTTGGGATCTGGGGCAGCATGCATATGCTCCTGGCGTGTTTTCCGAGTTGCCAGGTTTGGAACTCACTGCACAGTCAGTCATGTGGGATCCAGCTGCCTCAACCACCACACCAGTGGCTGGCCTGGGTTTACGTATGTATACGAAGAACAACGGGAAAACTACTGAGATGGCAAGACTGGCGTTTTGGTAAGATCTCTGGCTAGCATAGAAAAGTTAACATTGGGGTCAGGGGTAGAAGAAGGTGAAGGATAATGGGACTTGAAGCAGCCAGATGGCCAAGCTAGAGAAGAGTGG